>OW121751.1:15784000-17048000 GCA_933228765.1 Miltochrista miniata | reverse complement strand
TATTATTTTCTTACTTAAATTTCAATGCCACTTCACTGTCGCTGTATATGGTTGCCTTTCCCGAGTTTGTTTGGTAGTAAATTATTTGCGCGCTCTCAGTGATTGCGGTGATTTCACACATTGACACCATTTCTTTTATTATTTGGACCACTTCCAGAGCGTTGTTGTTCAGTCTCACTGGTTCAGCACTGCTTTGCATTATCTTAATTTAGGTTCGTCTCTTTGCTTTACACATTGTGCCAGAGCCTTCTTCAGAGAGAACAAAGAGTTCCCCAAAGTCGGAATATACCTATGTGTATATTATTATGAGCATCCTCTTAATTTTATTATTATTCATCTTATTACCAGACATCACATAAGTAGCGATAGGTATCCTCCCTTACTCACGTGTATCGTGCAAGTTACGGCTGCCATCTCTGACTCCATCAGCCGGTGTCTCAGCATTTTCTGTTTCACCCATTTTTATGTCTTTGTCACTTGTTTCGCAGTTTAGGGTAGTTTCTATTAATACCGGAGAATTGAAGATTCCTTGACGTCAAAGAAGTACCCTAACGCGAACTGCTTTGGTATTATGCCTAATAGCCTACGGCTGGGAGCCCCGGGTAAGCCCTCGAAAGGATACCCCAGGACTCCCAACAAATCTACGGCAACCACTGCGGCCTCATTTAGGGGGCGGGGGGTTTGAGTGCTATCCCGCATCTTTGGCGGCGTGCATGAATCCCTCACATCACGCTGTCGTCTAGGGCCTGCTTCTGTAAGGACGGTGAGCAAGCAAAGAGGCAGCGCAGTCCCACTTACTCCCGCTGGAGATCATGGCTCGTACCATCGTCTCCAGCAAGAGAGTGTCCACTTCCAGACCTGCCACGAGGACCTGGCGCTATTGCGCCCACACCGTGCATTCCACCAATGTGTAAAGCGCTGTGTCCTCGCTGCGCTCCTTGCAGTGCTGGCACTCGGCCGTGGTTTTCCGGTGTATTCGCCACAGATACTTACCGAAGCTCCCGTGGCCGGTAAGTATCTGTGACAACCGGCAGGAGAGAGCACCATGGCTCTTCTCCAGCAACTTGTCCATGACCGGTCTGACCGCCGCGATTGCGGCGAATCCCCCTTCGGTTGCTCAAGTCGCACCTTCCAGGTCTCCATGGTTTCCTGGTGGAGCTGGGACCGCTGAGCCTCGATTTCTCGAGACGCAGGCCTGTGGCCCCGCTCCAGCGCCTCCTTGCGCCATTTGGTCCGGCTGTTTTGCAGGGCTAGAAAGACTGGATATTGCATCGTAGGTGTTCTACTTTAATGATTGCGGTTTTTTATATTAACCAGATCGTAAGACGCTAAGCTATGTTTGCAGATGTTAACCTTAAAAACGTCTTATAGGTCTTGCTGCGTGTGGCTGCTTTTTAGCCCCACGAAGAACGTCCGCAATCTACTTTCATTTCTGTATTCGTCTTTGAATGTGTTTATTTCTTCTTATCTTTATATTGTTTGTTATTTTTCTTTGAACACATCTATGGTATTTATGAACAGATTCAGTGGTCCGTTTGTGATAAAGATGCACATACTGACCATATGCCGAAATATCAAATATTCTCAATAACACATGGAAAATATCCCGTTAGCTGCAATACTAATAAATATACTTTTATAATTTAATCAATTTTTGTAACGTGTGAAGTGAAGTGACGCAAATTTGGAATTCAATAAGTAGGTATTCGCATTTGTGCAAATATCGGCTGCAGATATTCGCCTTCGCAAATGTCCAGAAATTAGCATTCGTTATAACCGTGGAAGATGACACCCGTTGTCACTAGTCAATTATGACTAGTGACAATGGGTGTAGTCTCCCAGTTTTATACCGTATAGGTGGCTGAAGTACCCACAGAACGTTTGGCTCTTAGCTAACAGCCGCGGTCTAACTGCAAACGACGACCTTGATGTATAGTCTAACCGCCAGTGTTTTATATTTCTCTTTCTTTTTTGGTGGTTTTATCACACTAATAAAATGAATTTTGCATTAAGCAGAGTGCTTATGTGCTCTAAACACATCAAAATAAATTCAGGTAAAATTGTGTTATCGACCAATTTATTAGTAAGGGCCATCGACAAAATTGGTTTAACATCCTAATTTTTACAATTAGAAGGAAGGTAAAAGGCTTTATACGATAATAAACTAAAATTTATTGACCAGTAAATTGACTTATTTTGAAATTCTATAATAATTACCAACCACTAAAATGTTTTATGCCGTGAAAATTTCTAAAAATGGAATGGCTAAATGTTTTAAAATAATGATTTTTTAAATCATGTGCAGGCTAAATGACTTATCGGTATTTAGCTGCTGTCATGGGCGCTTAATGAACCAAAATCAAAAATTGAGTGGATTTAAAACACAAAAATATACTACAATATCGAAAATCACCGGTGTCTGAACGACCACCAAAGTGCTCAGATTAAATCGTTACCTAGACCATTCGAAAGAGAAAAATCAGGCGATTCTAACGATATAATATAACTCATATTCGACCAAATTGGCTGTTAATGCAGTTTGCCTTCCCAGCGTCTCAACAGTAAAATAAAGTCAGGCTAAGAGACATTATACTTAAGAGATACTTGATACTAGGAGTAGTCCAATTTCGGCATTAGTAGACAAGTTATACCTGAAATTTTCCCAAGCATAGCATAGTCAGATGACAACTAGTTTTAAAAAATTGTTTATTATAATAATAATTCGAAAGAATCAAGACTGGACTGTTAAATATAAAACACCACGCCGCAAAAAAGTTTAACCAGGTAAGTATCTTCTGTTATCATAAAACCTATTTTTCACGCATAATGACCGTCTCAAGTGGAAAGGAAAATCGGAAAATCAAACAACAACGCAGAGTTAAAGTGGGGGCAATAAATTCCCAATACGCACTTGATGGCAAATGGGAATTTTATTCCCAATTGCCACCTGGTAGCAATCTATGTGTAGGTAGGCGAATGGGAAGATGCCGTTGATGTCAGTTTTCCAGTGGGATAGATAGTAATAGTTTTTAAAGTCGTCAATTTTGTACGGAACCCTTAGTGCGTGAGTCCCAGTCGCACTTGACTGTTTTATTACTAGAAAGTTAAAATATTTGTGGTCACCTGACCGCTGCGCCACAAGCTGCGCCTAGCAGTTAATTAGTTACACCACTGCAACGTCATTATAAAAACAAACAAATAACAAACAATTTATTATGTAAATAGTTTGCATAAAATTTTACTGGTTCTTATAATAGTTTCATCGCATATTTTTTAAATTCTACTAACAAAGTGTACAAAATTGTAACAGTGTGCGGCGTGAAAAGAAACGGGCGGCGCGCAACAATACGATACGATACCTATTTAGACGATATGACTGGGTTATACTTGATCCTAGCGACTGGCACTGCGAACCCCCTCCCTACCCTCGCAGACTGCGGGGATAATATTTTATAGAAAACTCTTTTTATTTTTTAATTCACTGACTAATGTGTTAGAATTTTTTGTATTATTCTTGTTAGATATTTAAGGAACAGTAGCAACAAACTCTAATATCTCTAATATTTTATTTAAGCAGTAATCGATTATAAAAGATAAGATTAATGAAAATAAAAAAGTATGTGGAGTAATTTGTTAGAATTTCGTTTCGTGCATTTATTTATGAATTCCACGTTACAATACGTTTGTTTTATAGACTGTAATATTTTTGTCACTGAGCTAGGCCCTAAAAATCATTTCTTGTAAATTACGGGTAAACCCGTGGGTGAAATTGTTAGAAAATGTAAATATATATCAGCAATTATTAGCTTAACACCATAGCGCAAAGATTTTTATCTCTAATTCAATATTCTTTCAGTTATAGAATTGACGTACAAATACCTAAACTATACCTAGCCCCGACCTCAGATCTGTTAGAAAACGCTACAGTAGCATTATATATACATACCTCACACACTGTAAAAAAAAAACCAACTTTAGAATTATAGGAACTTTATAACTTTCTCGTACCGGACTATTTATTCCACAACTGCTTGATCACATGTTTTTTTTTTAACACGCTTTTTTAGCTTCACTTGTAACTATGTATATAAGAAAATCTTGGAATGTTAATTTGACCCACTTCCCGTCCTTCGATCAGGCTGAAATTTTGCACACGCTCTGAGTTCTGATGACGGCCTCCCCAAAATGGCGTACTGGCTGTTTGAAATCCACCCCCATTATATGGGTATCGAATGAAAGGGTTTGCTGTCTGAAATACGAAAAAAATAGTCACGTGACTTAAATCCAATATGGCGGACGTCCAAGATGGCGGACAGGCTATTTGAAACGCACCTCCATGATATGGGTATCAAATGAAAGGGTTTGCTGTCAGGAATACGAAAAAAATAGTCACGTGACTTAAATTCAACATAGCGAACATCCAAGATGGCGGATTGGCTAATTGAAATGCACCCCCATGATATGGGTATTAAATGAAAGGGTTTGCTGATTGGGATACGAAAAAAATAGTCACGTGACTTAAATCCAACATGGCGGATCGGCTAATTGAAATGCACCCCCATGATATGGGTATTAAATTTTCATTTAATTAAATTTAAAAATTTAAACCCTTTCGGGTTTGCTGAATGGGATACGAAAAAAATAATCACGTGACCTAAATCCAACATGGCGGCCGTCCCAAGGTGGCCGAATGGCTATTTTAAATTCACCTAGCAAATAGTAAATTAAGATTGAGTAATAAGAAGACTAAAAAGTATAAAATAAAAAAACAATAGTTTAAAAAACTAAAAACCACGCTTTTAGCACGCACTAAAAATTACAAAATAATTCGGACATTTAAAGATGAAAGGTGCTTTTTTTTTTTTTTTTTATACCACTAAGGTGGCAGACAAGCATACGGCCCACCAGAAGGACTGGTGGTCACCGCAGCCTATGAACGTTTGCAACACCAGAGGCGCCACACTCGCGCTGCCGACCCTGTAAAAACCTTCTTAGACCCCTTTTGAAGAACCCCATACTGTAGGCGTTTGGGAAAACCGAGGCAGGAAGATCATTCCACAACCTAAGCGTTCGCGGAAGAAAACCCCTATCGGATCTAACCGTGCTCGAACGCTCCGGACGTAGGGTGTGAGGATGAAATCCCTGTCTATGGCGAGCGGTGCGATGATAGAACGTAGCCGTGGGCATCATGTCAAACAATTCCTCAGAGCACATACCATTGTACAGGCGGTAGAACACGCATAAGGAGGCAAAGTCTCTCCTGTCGCGAAGAGGTTCAACACCACCTGTCAGTATAGGATCGTTGACAACTCTCACAGCTCGCCTCTGCACCGAGTCAAATGGACGAAGCTGATATTCAGGTGCCCCCGCCCAAAGGTGACAGCAGTACTCCATGTGTGGCCGCACTTGCGACTTATAGAGAAGCAGTGTTTGCGCCGCAGTAAAGTACCGCCGCGCCCTGTTGAGCACACCGAGCTTCTTGGACGCCAGCTTGGCCTTGTCCTTCAAATGACTGCGGAACTGAACGTCACTGGAGATGTCAACACCAAGGATCCCTATACTTTTAGAGATGGAAAGAGATGTGCCCTGGAATTGTGGCGCTACAGTAATTGGGGCTTTCTTAGCGGTGAAGAAACACGCCTGTGTCTTCGAAGGGTTGAACTGGACAAGGTTTTGTCTACCCCAATCGGACACTCTAGTAAGAGTAGCCTCGATTTCAGACACAAGCTGTTCACGACTTTCTTCCACTGCGTCCCGAGAGATACCGGGGCGGCCCGTGTAACAAGTGTCCCCCGTACTGTCGTCCGCATAACAATGAATGCCGTCAATAGACAACATGTCATTGATATGCAGCAGAAATAGAGTAGGGGACAACACTGACCCTTGCGGTACTCCAGCGTTTATGGCCATGCAGTCTGAACAGCTGCCGTCAACGACGGTCCTGATGCTTCTACCGGCCAGGAAGCTGGACACCCATCCACATAATCTCTCGGGCAGTCCATATGAGGGCAATTTTTTAAGAAGACCACGGTGCCAGACCCGGTCAAAGGCTTTAGAAATGTCGAGGCTCACTGCTAGAGCCTCGCCCTTACTCTCGATAGCCGTCGCCCATCGGTGTGTGAGGCACACGAGAAGATCGCCCGTCGAGCGACCGTGACGGAAACCGTACTGCCGGTCACTGAGCAGGTCGTTTTCCTCAAGGTACCTCAGGAGCTGTGTATTAATTACACGCTCCATCACCTTAGACAATAGGGAGGTGACGGCTATAGGCCTGTAATTGGCCGGGTCGGTCCTATCACCCTTCTTGGGCACAGGATGCACATACGCGATCTTCCACGACGCCGGGACTTGTCGCATGGAATATGAAAGCGTGAAAAGACGTGTAAGTACCGGACACAACTCTGGACCACACTGCTTAAGTACCACCGCGGGTATACCGTCCGGCCCACTCGACTTATGAACGTCCAGAGAACGAAGCTCCCGTCGGACGTCCCGCTGCGTAAATTTAACTTCCGGCATGGAAGTTCCACACCACGGAACGTCCGGCGGCACAGCACCCCCGTCGCTCATGGTCGAGTTAGAGGCAAATAGAAAACCCAGAAGGTCGGCCTTCTCCCTGGCACTCTGGGCGAGACTACCGTCGGGTTTAAGCAAAGGTGGTAAACCAGACTGACAGAAGTTTCCCTCGGCAGCTTTGGCAAGCGACCAGAATTCACGACTCCCTGAAGGGTACCCTGCTAGCCGCTCACCAATTCTGCCGACGAAGTCGAATTTAGCCCTGACAATTGCTTTTTTGCTGGCCCTCGAGGCGGCATTTAATTTGCGTTTCACCTCAGAGATGTTAGGATCTGAATTTGCACGAGCCGTGGTCCAGGCTCTGTAGGCAGATTCTTTCAGCATCAAAGCTTCTCTGCAGAGCCGATTGAACCACGGTCGCTTTTTAGCTCCCACAGGGATCCAGCGGTTGGGAATGAAGCACTCCATGCCCTCCAAGATCCCCTCAGCGACTGCTGCAGCGCAGGAATCCAGATCGTCTGAGGCAAAACAAAGCCGCCTCCACGGGTACGACGCGAAGAACTCCCGCAGTCCATCCCAGTCTGCTGACTTATAGTGCCACACATGTCGCCACTCCTTGGGCCGAGGTGGTTCAGGCCTTGCGAGAGGCACATGCGCCCGAATGATACAGTGGTCCGACGAACCGAGCGGAGCATCCACTGAGACGGTGTATCCATCCGGACGCGTTGTCAGCAGGAGGTCCAGCAATGCACTATGCTCGTTCACCTTGTCTGGTATTCTCGTATGGGATTTAACCAGTTGTGAGAACCCATAGGTCAGGGCTAATTCGTGAGCAGCATTCCCCGCAAAGTTGGTCATCCGGGAGCCCAACCAGTCAACATGATGACCGTTGAAATCCCCCAGAATCACTATCTCCGCAGAGGGATACTGCTCAATCACCTTGTCAGTCGATTGTTGCAGGTGGTCAAAAAGGCGAACTGTGTCCGTGTTACCGCTGTGAGACCTGTACACGCACGCGTAGATCCGAGTGTGGCCCCCGTGATCCACGCGCGCCCATAACGTAGACAGGTCCCTGTCTTCAAGGCTTGTGAGACGGCGACAGCAGACATCATCACGGACGTACATACATACCCCGGCTTTCGGCTTGAAGTTGTACTCAAGCTTATAGCCAGGGTACATTAAGTAAGATGTATCGCCCGGGCATGAAATCTGCGTCTCCGTCAAGAAAAAGAGTGTCGGCTTCGCAGTTTCGAGATGGTGGTGGACTACGTTGAGGTTCTTGTGCATTCCTCTGATGTTGCAAAGGTCCATGTAGAGTGTGGACGACGATGCCGCTGTGTATACTGTTTCTCTTTTCTTACCTTTAGCCATGTTGTATTTGTGAAAAAAAGGGGGGTTAAAAAAGTGAAGGAGTGCCTGTGTGCCGGTGGCGCAAGAGACTAATCGAGACTCTAACAAACCAAAGGCAGACAGAGGTAGTGCGGTAGACTGGCACGGCGTACGGAAGGGCCCCCGGTCCCCCCCCGATGCAGTGGCCGCGTCCACTCCGGTATCCTCCTCCGGCACGACCACAGCACCAGGGACTTTACACAGGCTGCTGGTTCAGCCTCCTGGGGCGGAGATTATGTGATCCCCAGGTTCGGGTTCCGTACAGCCTGCGGGCGGTCAGCGGTCAACCGTTTCACCGGGTCTCCCTGACCGCCGTACCAATATTCCGCGCCTCAATCTGCCAATGGAGACAGATTAAGCCTCTGGTCTCACCGTCACCGGCACAGAGTCACCCCAATGAGCTCTGGATCCCTGCTTACCGACGGAGAACATAACCCGACCGGAGTCAGGTTACTATTACCGCGGTCTTCTGCAGGGCGGAGGTACTGCCCCAGGCGGGCTGCTCACCGAACGGAGTACCGTTATGCCCTTCCTCCTAATGTGGGCTTTTTCGTTAATCCCTAAGATATTCAATCTTAGGGATCTGATTGAAGAAGCCACTACTGTACCCTCAGGGTGTAACGTTAGCTCCATGAGGAGTAACGCATGACCCCTAAACCCCGAGGGGAAAAATCATATATGTATGTATTAGTGTTATTCGTCGTCCCATTTTTAAATGAAACTCTCTCCTTATTTAGTACACAATAAAAAAAAAATGTGGGCCAATTTTCGGAATTTGTAGGCCAACATAAAAAGTTACATCTATTTCAAAGTGGTTCCTCAATCTAAACATTTGGATTCAGGAATTTCTTAACGAAACTGTTATATTTTATTGATTTTCTCTTTGTATTATTTAGTACGCATTATGTAGGGTACCTACTAACGATTTCCGCCCTATCCTACCGGAATTCAAGAAGTTACGAAGAGTTTAATTTTCTTCCTCAATCTAACACATTGAATTATGTATTTTTTAAGTACCGCATTTTTTGCTTTAATCAACTAATTTACAATTTATTTACTATGTTCAAGGAATTTTAGATTAAAAAGCCTAAGTTACAAAAAAAATATGATGAACTTAGTTTAAGGAGCCCTGAACTCAGAGCTTGGTAGCTTCTTGAATTCCGGTAGGATAGGGCGGAAATCGTTAGTAGGTACCCTACTTAATCATCATCATCATCATCATCAACGATGCGTAGCGAGCATGCCGCGGGAGCGGCCGCCGAGCGCCAGTTAGTATCCGTATAAATTGAGGTGCCACCTCTCCATTTTAATGAAACTCACTTCTTATTTAGTACACAATAAAATAATAATGTAGGTCAATTTTAGGAATTTGTACGCCAATCGATAAAAAGTTACATCTATTTCAAAGTGGCTCCTCAATTTAAACATTTGGATTCAGGAGTTTTTGAATTTCTTAACAAAACTGATTTAATTCATTGATTTTCATTTTGTATCATTTAGTACGCATTATCGATTGGAAAGAAGCGACGCATGCCATACTCTATCGAAGACTCTAGCGATATTAAGGCTTATCACCATTGACTCGCCATGCCTCTCCATAGCCTCCATAGTTGTAGAAATTTTCATCTATACCATGTCGGATTGTTACCGGCTAAAACTACACGGTACCCCTCCATTTGCCCACGGCCAGAAGTATCGGGTTCCCGGGTTACGTGAAGTATATAATAACCCCAGGACTCCCGACAATTAGTTGTATTATTGGGAATATAAAGGTATATACAGCAGTAAAAGAAACATCCATCTGATGTCACGAATCTTTATTGACGTCATACAGACAGCCGCAACGGTAGGTGGAATAAAAATAAACTCAATCTGTAGAATACTTGTCTGTAGGCCTTGTATGAGAAATATGATATTACTTAGCTAATGATATTAATTCGACATTCTTATATTCAATTCAACATTCTCTAAGTTTACGAATAACAAACTAGATGTTATAAAGAATTTTCTACGGTAATTATATCTACTCATTATTTAAGTTAACAAAAGGCTTTCATTCATTTAAACTTAGTTATTTAAGATGGCTTTATTGTACGAATTTGTACGTCACGCCAGGAGCTTTGCAAAGCGTCGTACTTAATTAAATTGTGGTTGGACATGATTGTAAGCGTAATAAGGCGTAACGTCATGTCTCTGTGGTAGAGTGTTTATGTTTGGTGACGGTTTGCGGAGTAGTTTTGCATACATAACATATAGATGAACACTTATTATAAACAGTGTGTTATTATAAAAGGGATGGGTAGTTTTCTCTAAAACACAACAGTTATTTATATGTAAAGTTCATATTGGATTTCGGGTCTTTACACATGTAAATATATTTATTTTTTACCTGTCGACGTTTCTACATTGCAATATACTGAATACAGTCAGTTTACTCGTGACCACGGCTATTACAATACTTAACAATAGTCGAAACGTCGAGAGGTGAGAAAGTTTCAAATGAATACGCGAAAAAGACCCAAAATTCATTAGGAATAGTAGAGGTCGTGTGAGTTTATAAACGTTATTAAGTACAGTTTCTTCATTAATTTAGCATCATAGTTGTTGGGCACAATAAGAATCATCTCCACACTCACACTCTTTTTCCTTCGTAACAATTGGTCCACAGAATAATTTTCGAAGCCACCCTGCGATGGCTGTAAGTTATTATAAGTTAGGTCCGTACTTACAACGAGGTTCTCAATTCCAAACCTGATTGAATGGGTTCGAGGATGCTTTATGAAGACATTCACTCAACGTATGTTCAAACCATATTCCTCAAGTTCACAGATTTACTTAGCTAGTTAGGTACACTGAGTCAAATATTGATTAGATTATGTAGCTAGGTAGGTAGTAAATATGCATAGATTTAATCATCATTTGAGCGATCGAGGATGCATCTAAAGTTACCACTTATATATGACTGGGAGTAATTTTGACTATTCTTTTTGTTTTCGAGGTACCTATTATTCTTTGGCATGTATTTAAATCGATATTTGTATTTACCCTTTATCTGAACTAAATACTTCCAAGTTTAACCAGAAATACTGACTTGCACACTAATTATGCACACTAAATATTCAAATTCAATATAGTGTATAATGGTATTTGCAGAACTATTTTACTGAACAAATCACTATTATTAAAATATTATATCTAAAAATTCCTTTGCTTAACAAATATATTACAACTTTTTTAAGGAAAACCATCGTCTAATTTGCTTTTAGGAACATCTTTTATTCTAATTAACAACCCAATTTAATCAGTCATATTTACAAAATTTTCAAAAAAATAAAAAACTAACCTAACCTAACCTATTTGTTTAACTTTGTAATTTTTTGTTCGAAAAAAGGGAATAAACAGATATCGATTTAAATACATACCTTTTTTAAGTAGGACATGTTTAGTTAATCTATTGGTTTATTGCACAGCATTTAATTTTCTGGTTTGTATTCAGTAAATTAGTAGAGTTACCTAGTGTGCAGGAAAATAAAATCATTTAAAAATATCCCTTATTCTTTTTATATTAAGCTTGACAAATGGACGCCCACTTAATGGAAACCCATGGCAAGATCTAGCGATTGGTGGTCACTCTCATTGCCCTTAAGTCGACGGGCTCATGATGTGCCAACCCGGGGTTGTAAGAGGAGGGTCCCCACGTGCGCGGGGAGGTCTTTCCAAGGTTTATGCGAAGTGATCGTCGTTTGGCCTCTTGATTCGTTTTAGCGCGATACAAACCCTTGTAAGTGAAATCAACATATGCGCACCTCCACATGCGGGTGAGTGGGTTTGGGTTTCGTCCAGTTATATTTGAAGAGACAATGCGCTTTTGTCGATCTATGGAAGTGACTGCATGAATGTAAACAGAAGTTGGAGAAATATACGCAGTGGGTGGCTTTTAACATTAATTTGTTAGTCACGGTTGTGTTTAAATCTCAGATCAGAAAAATAATGCTGGTGATCCCATAAGTGTCAAACAAAAAGCAGTATAAAATAATGTCGTTATTTTTTTAAATACATATATTACACAATGGTCACAATATATTATGTCAAACAAGATTTTTGTTTTTAAAATCTACGTAAATACGGCTAAAATATCTGACTTCTCATTAAAAGGGTTCAATGACTAAAGAGTTCAGAGTAATGTTTGGCCGTGTAAGAATTAACTCCTTTGCAGTTTTCCCCTGGGTGTAATACAAAGTGATTAAGAGATTTTGCTGTAACGGAAAACGTAGTTCGTTGTTATATTTCAGAGAAATTTCTTAATTACCTACGCGCTTCGATGAAATATATCAACTACGCTTATTCTCATTAAAAAGGTTTTTTTATGCCGCCCGTCTGATGTAAAGCCATCGCGATATCTAGTGATCCGGGGAAACACTTTGCTAAAGTAGGTATAGTACAGTACCGCTCTAGGAGACTACTCAGAGTGTGGCTCAAGTTTTTAAACCAAAGACCTCATCATAATTAGCTCGGAGAACTCGGTGTTGTAAGAGGAAACACCTAGCGCTAGCAGGTCGTTCCATTCTGGGAACTTGCGAGGGCTAACCTTAGGGCCCCAACCGTAGGCAGTAGGTAGGGAACTTGTGGTTTTTAGTCCGTAAGAGTCTGGCATAGTATCCATGACGGATTTTCCTCATGTTAAAAAAGCATGTCGTTCCATTTTTTCGAAGGTTCGACAGTGAAATCATAGTTTAAATAACTCGGTTCTGGCGAAGAAAGGTTGAAAGAAAGAATGATTTTAAGGTAGGTAGGTACTTATTTTAAATAGGCAGAAGGCATTTATATTATTAACTCTGGAGGTGACACTCGCACTGCTAATCTAGCGCCGTCTAGAAACGGATAGGAATAGGGTGTGACTACGACCTGTTGAAATTTACATATCTCCCGCCAAAGTATTGTAGATTGGTTGCAGTGTAGATCACCCTCACTTGCAAGCTGGTGTTTGTACATCTTCTCTTCACGGACGAAACTGTGGCGTAGGCCACTGTAAAGCATTAAAAAGGTCTAATCGCAGTCCTTCTTGATAAAGCCAATAGTCAAATGATGTGAAACCGTGAAAGGTACCTAGATATTATTAAGATCCCACAAGTAACAGGTGGCTGAAGTCAAATAGAAGTTAGATAGATATCTACCGTAATTCTAGACACAGATGTATTATGATATGAGAACCAACATAATCCTACTAATATTATAAATGTGAAAGTTTGTGAAGATGTTTGGATGTTTGTTACTCAATCACGCTCTAACGGCTGAATGGATCTGGCTGAAATTAGGTACAGGGATAGAGTATAGTCCGAAGGCTACTTTTATCCCGGGAAATGTTCCTACGGGAAGCGGGAATGGGAACCAAATTTCACGAGGGCGAGGCCGCGCGCATCAGCTAGTATATAACCATAAATAACAATATTTCACGCACCACGCAGCGCGAGCACCTCGCTATAGCTGTGTTTTATTGCTTCTTATATGTTTACTACTACGTGCCGTATAACTTAGCAAAACTTTTGATTTAAACATAAAGTTTGTGTCTATTCGATGAAACTAAATTCAGCGAGGTGCTCGCGCTGCGTGGTGCGTGAAATATTGTTATTTATGGTTATATACTAGCTGATGCGCGCGGCCTCGCCCTCGTGAAATTTGGTTCCCATTCCCGCTTCCCGTAGGAACATATCCCGGGATAAAAGTAGCCTTCGGACTATACTCTATCCCTGTACCTAATTTCAGCCAGATCCATTCAGCCGTTAGAGCGTGATTGAGTAACAAACATCCAAACATCTTCACAAACTTTCACATTTATAATATTAGTAGGATTATGTTGGTTCTCATATCATAATACATCTGTGTCTAGAATTACGGTAGATATCTATCTAACTTCTATTTGACTTCAGCCACCTGTTACTTGTGGGATCTTAATAATATCTAGGTACCTTTCACGGTTTCACATCATTTGACTATTGGCTTTATCAAGAAGGACTGCGATTAGACCTTTTTAATGCTTTACAGTGGCCTACGCCACAGTTTCGTCCGTGAAGAGAAGATGTACAAACACCAGCTTGCAAGTGAGGGTGATCTACACTGCAACCAATCTACAATACTTTGGCGGGAGATATGTAAATTTCAACAGGTCGTAGTCACACCCTATTCCTATCCGTTTCTAGACGGCGCTAGATTAGCAGTGCGCGTGTCACCTCCAGAGTTAATAATATAAATGCCTTCTGCCTATTTAAAATAAGTACCTACCTACCTTAAAATCATTCTTTCTTTCAACCTTTCTTCGCCAGAACCGAGTTATTTAAACTATGATTTCACTGTCGAACCTTCGAAAAAATGGAACGACATGCTTTTTTAACATGAGGAAAATCCGTCATGGATACTATGCCAGACTCTTACGGACTAAAAACCACAAGTTCCCTACCTACTGCCTACGGTTGGGGCCCTAAGGTTAGCCCTCGCAAGTTCCCAGAATGGAACGACCTGCTAGCGCTAGGTGTTTCCTCTTACAACACCGAGTTCTCCGAGCTAATTATGATGAGGTCTTTGGTTTAAAAACTTGAGCCACACTCTGAGTAGTCTCCTAGAGCGGTACTGTACTATACCTACTTTAGCAAAGTGTTTCCCCGGATCACTAGATATCGCGATGGCTTTACATCAGACGGGCGGCATAAAAAAACCTTTTTAATGAGAATAAGCGTAGTTGATATATTTCATCGAAGCGCGTAGGTAATTAAGAAATTTCTCTGAAATATAACAACGAACTACGTTTTCCGTTACAGCAAAATCTCTTAATCACTTTGTATTACACCCAGGGGAAAACTGCAAAGGAGTTAATTCTTACACGGCCAAACATTACTCTGAACTCTTTAGTCATTGAACCCTTTTAATGAGAAGTCAGATATTTTAGCCGTATTTACGTAGATTTTAAAAACAAAAATCTTGTTTGACATAATATATTGTGACCATTGTGTAATATATGTATTTAAAAAAATAACGACATTATTTTATACTGCTTTTTGTTTGACACTTATGGGATCACCAGCATTATTTTTCTGATCTGAGATTTAAACACAACCGTGACTAACAAATTAATGTTAAAAGCCACCCACTGCGTATATTTCTCCAACTTCTGTTTACATTCATGCAGTCACTTCCATAGATCGACAAAAGCGCATTGTCTCTTCAAATATAACTGGACGAAACCCAAACCCACTCACCCGCATGTGGAGGTGCGCATATGTTGATTTCACTTACAAGGGTTTGTATCGCGCTAAAACGAATCAAGAGGCCAAACGACGATCACTTCGCATAAACCTTGGAAAGACCTCCCCGCGCACGTGGGGACCCTCCTCTTACAACCCCGGGTTGGCACATCATGAGCCCGTCGACTTAAGGGCAATGAGAGTGACCACCAATCGCTAGATCTTGCCATGGGTTTCCATTAAGTGGGCGTCCATTTGTCAAGCTTAATATAAAAAGAATAAGGGATATTTTTAAATGATTTTATTTTCCTGCACACTAGGTAACTCTACTAATTTACTGAATACAAACCAGAAAATTAAATGCTGTGCAATAAACCAATAGATTAACTAAACATGTCCTACTTAAAAAAGGTATGTATTTAAATCGATATCTGTTTATTCCCTTTTTTCGAACAAAAAATTACAAAGTTAAACAAATAGGTTAGGTTAGGTTAGTTTTTTATTTTTTTGAAAATTTTGTAAATATGACTGATTAACCCTTTATCGCATACGAAACCACATATGGTTTGGCATTTTTACAGCTTATTTATTGTAAAACTATTAAAAAACTGCGTTAAAACTTTATTGAGGTCTGTTTGTCATATAATTAACAACAACAAAACGCAACTATTTTGTCTATGGTCCCATGCCACTGGGATATAATCTCAACTTTCCACACATTGTCAGTGGATGTTTACATGCGTGTACGAATCTCAACTTCGTAAAAAGAAATAAAAATGAAAAGGTGAGTTTTCTGAGCTAATAAAAATGTTTTACTGTGTGTCATAGCCTCTAGTTTATATGCACTGTAATAGATTTTCAGTATCTATTCGATTTCACCCATTTTCAACACTTATTGTTTCAGAACCATATCTGGGATCGTATGCATTCTTTGCTTTTTTCGCTTGGACATATATGGTTTCGTATGCGCTCATGCATTATTATTAATTTTGCACTAGGATATGGTTTCGTTTCAATTTCCTATACGTTTTCTTTACGCTAAGCTATTTTTTTCTTTCTTGGTGGTAGAATGGACCCTGGACGTTTTTATGGGCATAACAAAGCATACTAACGCAATCTCCGAGCATGGCCTTAGCGATGATGACATGTAAGTATCGGAATTGTAAGCTATCCGATTCCGATACTGACATGCCTACATCCTCCATACCATTTAGACGTCCTGTTATTGTACCGGAGACGAACGATGACTTTTCAGGCGAAGACGACGTTCCTGTAGCAAATTTACCCTCAACTTCAAAGACCAAGAAAAGCAATCGTCATAAAGAACCTACCGTTTAGAATGAACTGGTCAACAAAATATTTGCCTCCTTATAACCCGGATCATTACATCTTCACTGGAGATGTTGAACTTCCTAATGATATAAAAGAGCTAAAGTCTCCAGCCCATTTCTTCTTGTAGCTATTTACTGACGAATTGATAACCTTTCTTATTTTAATCTTTCTCGTAAACGGGGTCGTCCATTGACCAATTTAGGGACTGGTTCGCCACGAGCTGCCATGGAAGTCCATCAATTTGTGCAAGTCCTGGACCTCAGAGGAAGAAAAGCATCAGGTTCAGGAAAGCCCCAGAAAAGCATCAGGTTCTACCCTTGACCTCTGTACGGACCAATTATTTTGGACATTTGCCAGAGTTGCAGAAAATGGTCAAATTTGTCAAGTATGCTCTATGAAAACCTACACAAAGTGTCCCATATGTAAGGTATATTTATGTTATAATGATAAGAAAAATTGTTTGATTAAGTTTCATCAATAATTTTGTATAACTTTCTTTGTTAGGTATATATATATATAAATAGATAATGCGGTATGGATGTAATTTATTATATTTGGTTGTTTTGATGCATACAAACCCATATGTGTCCAAGGGGATTTAGGTTTTGATGCATACGAACCCAAATATGGTTCTGTAAAAAAAAATGAAAAGGGGGGTACTTTTTGGTGAAAAAATAATTTGTAATTATATTTAGAGCTGTAATAAAACCATTAACCTGAAAAAACTATTTTTTTTCCCTTTATTTAATATATCATGCAGTAAAGGGTTAAATTGGGTTGTTAATTAGAATAAAAGATGTTCCTAAAAGCAAATTAGACGATGGTTTTCCTTAAAAAAGTTGTAATATATTTGTTAAGCAAAGGAATTTTTAGATATAATATTTTAATAATAGTGATTTGTTCAGTAAAATAGTTCTGCAAATACCATTATACACTATATTGAATTTGAATATTTAGTGTGCATAATTAGTGTGCAAGTCAGTATTTCTGGTTAAACTTGGAAGTATTTAGTTCAGATAAAGGGTAAATACAAATATCGATTTAAATACATGCCAAAGAATAATAGGTACCTCGAAAACAAAAAGAATAGTCAAAATTACTCCCAGTCATATATAAGTGGTAACTTTAGATGCATCCTCGATCGCTCAAATGATGATTAAATCTATGCATATTTACTACCTACCTAGCTACATAATCTAATCAATATTTGACTCAGTGTACCTAACTAGCTAAGTAAATCTGTGAACTTGAGGAATATGGTTTGAACATACGTTGAGTGAATGTCTTCATAAAGCATCCTCGAACCCATTCAATCAGGTTTGGAATTGAGAACCTCGTTGTAAGTACGGACCTAACTTATAATAACTTACAGCCATCGCAGGGTGGCTTCGAAAATTATTATGTGGACCAATTGTTACGAAGGAAAAAGAGTGTGAGTGTGGAGATGATTCTTATTGTGCCCAACAACTATGATGCTAAATTAATGAAGAAACTGTACTTAATAACGTTTATAAACTCACACGACCTCTACTATTCCTAATGAATTTTGGGTCTTTTTCGCGTATTCATTTGAAACTTTCTCACCTCTCGACGTTTCGACTATTGTTAAGTATTGTAATAGCCGTGGTCACGAGTAAACTGACTGTATTCAGTATATTGCAATGTAGAAACGTCGACAGGTAAAAAATAAATATATTTACATGTGTAAAGACCCGAAATCCAATATGAACTTTACATATAAATAACTGTTGTGTTTTAGAGAAAACTACCCATCCCTTTTATAATAACACACTGTTTATAATAAGTGTTCATCTATATGTTATGTATGCAAAACTACTCCGCAAACCGTCACCAAACATAAACACTCTACCACAGAGACATGACGTTACGCCTTATTACGCAGCTAGTATATAACCATAAATAACAATATTTCACGCACCACGCAGCGCGAGCACCTCGCTGAATTTAGTTTCATCGAATAGACACAAACTTTATGTTTAAATCAAAAGTTTTGCTAAGTTATACGGCACGTAGTAGTAAACATATAAGAAGCAATAAAATGTTGTTATATAGTTTTTGACTAATATTGTTTGTTATAGTATATGTTGTAGATTATAGAAAGGTTTAGACTCTACAACAGCAATGTATAAATTAATATTATAGTTGTTCGCGCCTCGAACAAGTTGCCGACGTCAAGCACTAGATGACCGAAAACCGGTTGCATCGGCCCCTCCAACATCTGGCTGCCATACTAGCACTTGCCCTACTATTCTCATACAGTGAACATATCGCTTTGTAATTGATATAATTATTAAAGGATATTCTATCTGCAAGTCATCTAATTATTTTTATGTTCCTATACTGAACATAAGTGGCGACCGTGAAAAGTAAATAACTCATTTCCAACTTCGAATTAGTACGATTTGAAATTAGTAGTTTTTAAACGTCGGGGATTTGATTTGATTTGATTTATTTATTTCATTAACAACTTACATTGTGTTTGAAATTAATGCTTAGGTCAATAGGTATTAAATTAATAAAAAATAATAAATATTCACATGCAGCATCTTAATTAGGTACCTACATTTCCAATTCATATTAAAAAGTCTTCGACTACCACCAAACATAAAATAAATAAAAAAAAAATTATACCACAAGTTACATTTTTGTCACAAGTTACTTATCAATTAAAAATCTTTGTTCGCGTTCAAATCGGCTATACTATAAAGACATTTGTCCAACAAGAAAGCCTTCAACTGTGCTTTAAATACTGTCGTATTATATACGATCTCCTTTATGTGTGCAGGAAGGATATTAAATAGCTCTACTGATTGATACCTTACGCAATGTTTAACAATATCAAGTTTAGGTGCTATTTTATTATTTATAGCTTTTCGCCGCGTACTTTCTCTTACTTCTCTTTCATTTTCTGTTTCATATCTACTTATGTATTTAGCCAAATTACTTAACACGGTTAATACGTAAAGGCTCGGAACAGTTAGGATACCTAACCTCTTGAAATGATCTTTGCAAGATTCCCGTTGTGATATTCGTACCATGATTCTAATTGCACGTTTCTGCAAGACAAATGCTCTTTGCATGTTGTACTTGTAACTATTTCCCCAACACATTATACTATATCTAATTCTCGACTCCACCAATGCATGGTACACTGCTTTAATCTGCCTGATTCCAATTTCATCTCTAAGGCTGCGCAGTGCATAACATGCGGAAGAGATCGATGAATCGAGGGATTCTAGTTCTGGCTGCCAATTAAGTTGAGAGTCAATATTAATACCTAAAAACTTCGTGGTGTCAACTAGTTCAATGCGGTCATTTTTCAATTTTACTTCTATATTGTCATTGTTTCTAGATGTCGATTTAAATAATATTATATTTGTTTTATTAGAATTAATAATTAAATTATTTGCCGAAAACCATTCATCTAAAGTCAATAAAACTTGGTTTACATTTAATGTCAAGTCTTTTAAATTGTCAGCCCCTATTACTACATTTGTGTCGTCTGCAAAAACAGTGACTTTAGCTTCTGGTTTGTTCTCTTGAATGAAATTTAATAAATCATTTGTAAAGATGATGAACAATATTGGTCCCAATATTGAACCTTGAGGCACTCCTCTCTTATTAGCGATTATCCTAGATCTATATTTAATTTCATAATTTTCGTCATTGACTTGCTTCAATTCCACATACATTTGTCTGTTGTGTAAGTAAGAAGTCATTAGTTTTAACGCGGATCCTCTTATACCGTAATATTCTAATTTTAATAGAAGTAGATCATGTTCGATGGCATCAAAAGCGGAACGCAAGTCAATGAACAGACCCACCACTTTCATACTGACGTTCATTTTCCCAACTATATCATCAATTAATGTATTTATGGCATCTGCTGTGCCTACTCCTTTCTGAAACCCAAATTGTCGACAGTTTAGTACTCTTTTCAAATTAAGGTGGGACATGAGACGCGATTTAATTATTTTTTCGAAAATTTTTGACAATGTCGGTAACAGACAGATAGGTCTATAGTTTTTTGGATCACTCTTGGACCCCTTTTTATGTATGGGAATAACTTTTCCTATCTTCATCTGGTCTGGAAAGACCGATTCAGATATACACTTGTTGAAAAACAAGGAAAGTGGATATGCAAGTGTACTTATGTTCTCCCTTATGACAGTTATTGGAATTTCATCATAGCCACAAGAGGTAGTATTGCTCATTTGCTGCACTATCTTTTTTATTTCATTTGGACTAGTGGAACTAAAAGTTAGGACATCTTCTACCTTGGGAGACGAGTTTGCTAGAATGTTAAGTGCTTTTATCTTGTCTGTCTGGATTAATTGTGTTGCTAAAACAAAGCTTTCAGCGAATTCATTTGCAACATCTTGTGGAGCACTTATAATTCTATTGTCAATTGTTAAGATTATGTTCTTATCAAGTTGTTTCCTTCTCTTATTAGTGTATTGATTAACTAGTTTCCAAGTCTCTTTACTGATATTTTTAGCTTTATTTAAATATTCCTCTACCGCTAACCTTTTTGCATGTTTAATGACTCTTCTATAAATTTTTACGTAATTATTCCTATACTTTTTTATACTATTTTCCTTTTGAGCTGTACATAGAACTCTTTTCATTTTACTTGATACCTTTACACCTTTTGTTATCCATTTTATTGTTTGTCCTTTGAAACGTTTTATTTCAATCACTCTCTTCTTGTAACATTTCCGAAAAATTCTGCCAAATGTCGCTAAAAATGAATTTATGCCAAGATTATACCATCTCGTGTCCAACACAGCTGTTTTAAAGAATATGCCATTTTTTCTATTAAAAATTCTTGTTTTACGCCAAATTATAGGTTCAACTATTTTATTTTTGCCGCTGACATTTTTAAGTGTCAAGTCACAGAACAACCCACTATGCCCGTCCCCTAGGCCATTATGATCCACATTATTTTGCTGTATACAGTCGCAGGGTATATTCGTTAAGAAATTGTCCAGGCATGAAAATTTATCACCTCTTATAAATGTTGGGGTATCAATCAGGTACCTAAAATTATAGCACTTTAATAAACTAATAAATTCCGATAATTTTTTACTGCTTTTTAGTACATTAATGTTATAATCGCCACATATTAAACCCCTCTTGTTGAACAAATACTCCAATAGCTTTTCTAACTGTTGCATGAACCCGTCCAAATTAGAATCATATGGGGATCTATAGCAACAACACAAATATAAACCCGTTTTCACATCCCTGACACAACATACCTCAAAGAAGTCCCTTTTATAAAGTGTATTAACAGCCTCAATGGTTTCACATTCTCTATTTTCGTGACACAGAATTAAGCTACCTCCACGATCCTTCTTAGTTCTTGTATTAAACGAGGCCAAGTTATAATTGCTGAAAACGAATGCGTTTACATTCTTGTGTTTCAAAAAATGTTCCGTTATACAAACATAATCCAACACTTTATCAAATGACTGTGTATATAATTCTAATTCTAATTTCTTATTACTAATTCCACAAACATTTTGATGAAATATTTTAATAGTTTCATTCTGCACTATTGGTAGTGGACAGCACGATAACGATGAATTTTTACTATTACTCGCAAAACTGTCAGTACGCATACACGAATTATTTTTTACGAAAAAATTTTTTTGTTTGTATTATTGAACTTTGATGGCCTTCCAAATTATCAAGATTACATACAGTTTGTGTAGTAGCATTTTTGAATTCCTTAGGTATTGTATTTTTTTGTTGTTTCATTTTTAATTTATTCAAATATTTGCTATAGTTAGATTTATAATTTAAATGTAGTATTTGTCTGTTCAATAACTGACATGCTTGTGCAACATAAAAACCATCGTTATAAAAGTGATTATTGTCAAGCGATAGAAATGATGCATTTTTACAATTGCTGCATATAAATTTTATAGTGTCATTCAGTCTTGACACATTAAGGTGTTTATTATAATATACTTTACAAACAATTACATTCGTGTTTTTTAATTGATTTAACGTCTGATAAAGACATGTCATTAGATTAAGTGGATTACTATCATTAGCGCCTGCCATTATTATAATAAAATCGGAGTCCTTATAGTCTTTACATGAGGATGTACATGTTGCTAATATCTCATTAATAGGGGCATTTGGTTTTAGCAACGATGTAACACTATAAGTGTCATTAACATACTTTTGAAGCTTATTTCTAACACCATAACCCGATTGATCTGCAAATATTGCAATTCTGTTCTTAATTGTCTCAGGAAGTAATTTCCCCTCTTGTAGTGGAATAGAATGCTTAGAATCGGAGTCACGTATTGCTTCACTTCTGTTCTTGTTCCTGCTCATGTCCGAAAAATATAAACTTGCTCGATTTTCACTTATTTTTTTATTTGAAGACTCGTATAAGTTTTCACAACTTCTACTTTTTTGCTTGATTTCATTATTCAGCGAGTTTAATGAAAAGGCCTTTTTTGTGTTTGAACCCGTCGCTACTGCCGAATGTCTCCCACATGTCTGCGATGCACTTCTCGATAAGACGGTTTTGTCAAAAGTTGTACGAAGATGTCTTTGGAACTGGGGAGAATAGAACTTCCCCGACTTTGGTGTACTGTTATTGCTAACAAAACTCTGGACGTTAACTGATTTGTACAATTTTATTCTATTTTCACAATCATTTAATTTATTTTTCAAAGAAGAATTTTCCAAGCTTATGTTATCAATCTCTGCATTAGCAATTTGTAGTTGTGTCTTTAAATTGTTTATTTCCTCTCTCAATGTAGACAAATCGTCATTCAAGCAACCTGGTAGACTCTGATAGGACAGTTCCATGTCTAATTCGCAATCACTAGTAAAATTGTTACTGTCTTGTTTATTTTTTCGTCTTTGCGTTACATTTACGTAGTCATCCATTTTGGTGAGTAATAAAGATAGAATTCGAAATTTAAATCCAAAAAGAGTAATTTGTAACTCGCGGGGTTCGTACCTCCGACATGCGATCCACCATCGACGTTCGACCGAACCGTTGCCGCCTACGCCACGACAACACTTGCAGAGGTTTGCGAAATTTAATGTTGCTTCTTATCTCAGCAGAAAAAAAAAATTGTTTTACCCACAACGTGCCTTGCCTTTTCTGTCACTAATAAAATTGTTTACAAAAATTTTTCACATCACGATATTATATTTAATTGACCTTTGCTTCCAAGTGGGTTTCCGAGTGTTCACATAATTTGTCACTTCTACAGTTTGTCTTTAATTGGAGTCTAATAGATAATTTAAACTGTATGTTTTCAAAACAAAAATATTATGAATTAACAACAGTGAGCTTGACATCACATTTTCACACTTCTATCCTTGATGGATTTCGAAGATAACACTTTCACTTGTTAATTGTCTCTCGAAGCACTGATTTTCTGCGAAAACTTTCAATAAATTGCAAATTAACTATTTTTAATAATTAACTGTCCGGTAGCCGATGTGTATCGTGACGGCAGCGCCATCTGTTTTTGGGGTCAAACTACCTACGCTTTTAAGACTACGAGTTTTTGCAAGAAAAAAGCCATCGAGTCATCGAAGCACCAAGTTACCTGCAGACACGCGTAACACTACAAGCAGCAGCCTAAGAAGCATTACGGTCAAGAGGAAACAAGCGGAATCAAGCACTTTTGCAGCCTTGCGAGCCGGCCAAGCGGAGGTCCAGCATATTCTACAAACGCACCAAAGCAGCGGTTCTGCCAGCCAAAAAGTGAGCCCGTTCCTTTTTATCCATTCTCATCAGTTCCAAATAATCCTAAAAGCATTCTATTTGTGTGAACAGATCTTTTCTATTAGGCCTATACGTACTTACGTACCTACCTAACTTCTACCTACCTACTATATTTCCTAGCTATCGTATTGCTTCGCAACCTTATAAGTTGCCTATCGTTCGTTATAAACGCCTATTTTACGACTTATAAGCCTTTAGTGCAGTAAATACATAGCTATCTATGCATAATATTAACTTCAAAACAAAATAGCCTTTGCAACTTATAAGTCGCCTATGTTACGTTCCATACGTCTATTTTACGACTTAAAAGTCTTTATTGCAACCTACAGAGCTATAATAATAATAATAATAATATAGCCCTTTATTCAGATCTCTTATCTAATTTACATGCATTTAGACTTAAAGTTTAAAAACATTGGATTCTTAATCTTAACTATGCTAATATCTGTTGCTTGGTTATCTTTCCTAGATCTGTTTGCCAATCGGCAAAGGCCTCCTCCAACCTTTTCCATTCTTTCCTTTCCTTTGCCACTCTGTTCCAAGTGACTCCTGCAACTTGTCGGATGTCGTCGTCCCATCTTTTATGCGGTCTCCCTCTCTTCCTCTTGCCCTCTCTCGGATACCATTGGGACACCCTTTTGCTCCATTTGTCGCGTCCTCTTGTCATGTGGCCAGCCCATCTCCATTTAAGTCTTTTTATTTTAATTGTCACATCTGTAGTTTTTGTTTTATTTCTGATAACGAAGTTTTTCAATCTGTCAGACTTTTTGATGTTTAGCATACTCCTTTCCATGGCATATTGGCAGGAGGCTAGTTTGTCTATTTCATGACCCAAAACCCATGATTGACATCCGTACGTCAGAACAGGTAGTATGCAGGTGTTAAACAATTTACTTTTTAAGTTTATATGAAGATTTTTATCTTTCATAGCTTCTCTCAGGACCTACAGAGCTATAAATACAATCAATTCAAATCACAATAGCTAAACCTATTGCAAATATCAAGACTGTGCTTAATCATTCACTTTCACTAGATTCATTCGCTTCTTATTTACGTAACTTACCCAGTTAAGTTATATACCAAGTTATATGCCTAGAATATTATAATCACAACACATTCTTGATAAAATTTCGCATCGTTACCTAGCAATCCCTACCATTATAAATATAACCTAACTAACGGTACCCTGCCACGCTTCGCTGTGACTTTTTTATGGTGGTTTTATGTACCTATGAGAAATGAGTAACAAACTAAATGATGGGTACATTTAAAAAAAAAATGTGTGCGTGTACTGCATGTGCGTGCGTACACACGTAAGAAGTGAAACTTCTTCATGACCTTATTTTTCGAAAGAAATATCATTAAATATACATAGGAGTTAGTAGTCAAAAAGTTCAAAAGTTCAAAAGTCCAAAGTCAAAAAGTCAAAAAGTCAAAAAGTCCAAAAGTCCAATAGTCCAAAAGTCCAATAGTCCAAAAGTCCAAAAGTCCAAAACTACAAAGTCTAAAAGTCTAAAATTCTAAAAGTCCAAAACTCCAAAACTCCAAAACTCCAAAACTCCAAAACTCCAAAACTCCAAAATTCCAAAAGTCCAAAAGTCCAAAAGTCCAAAAGTCCAAAACTACAAAATTTCAAAACTCCAAAAGTATAAAAGTTCAAAAGTCCAAAGTACAAAAGTTCAAAATTCCAAAGTCCAAAGTCTAAAACTCCAAAACTCCTAAACTCCTAAACTCCGAAACTCTAAAGCTCCAAAGCTCCAAATCTCCAAAACTCCAAAACTCCAAAACTCAAAAACTCCAAAACTCCAAAACTCCAAAACTCCAAAACTCCAAAACTCCAAAACTCCAAAACTCCAAAACTCCAAAACTCCAAAACTCCAAAACTCCAAAACTCCAAAACTCCAAAACTCCAAAACTTCAAAACTCCAAAACTCCAAAACTCCAAAACTCCAAAACTCCAAAACTCAAAAACTCCAAAACTCCAAAACTCCAAAACTCCAAAACTCCAAAACTCCAAAACTCCAAAACTCCAAAACTCCAAAACTCCAAAACTCCAAAACTTCAAAACTACAAACTCCAAAACTCCAAAGCTCCAAAGCTCCAAAGCTCCAAATCTCCAAAACTCCAAAACTCCAAAACTCCAAAACTCCAAAACTCCAAAACTCCAAAACTCCGAAGCTCCAAAGCTCCAAAGCTCCAAAGCTCCAAAACTCCAAAACTCCAAAACTCCAAAACTCCAAAACTCCAAAACTCCAAAACTCCAAAACTCCAAAACTCCAAAACTCCAAAACTCCAAAACTCCAAAACTCCAAAACTCTAAAACTCCAACGTTCCAAATAGTCAAACGCCCAAAACTCGAAAAGTCCAAAAGTACAACAGTCCAAAAGTCCAAAAGTCCAAAAGTCCAAAAGTCCAATAGTCCAAAATTCCAAAGTCCAAAAGGCCATAACTTCAAAGTCTTAAAGTCTAAAATTCTAAAAGTCCAAAACTCCAAATTCTAAAAGTCCAAAACTCCAAAACGCATAACTCCTACACTCCAATACTCCAAAACTCCAAAATTCCAAAAGTCTAAAGTCCAAAACTCCAAAATTCCGAATGTCCAAAAAGTTCCAAAATAACATGCAAAACATATCTGACCTCTTTATTAGGTGCGTACTCTCTTTTATAATTCTGAATGCAAGGAGGCCGCAATCAAACTTCTCTTAAAAAACATCAATCTGGTAGGTACCTTCTAAATAGGTTGTTTATAATAATTTTGTTCTGAAGCTGGCAGAATATAATTCAAAAAACAATGACCAACGCCATCTATTGGTAATATCACTTTTTAAAGCTATTTTATTCTTATTGCTGTTATGATAAAAGTGTATAAAGTAGCCTAAAACCATCTCTGCATCCTATTGTATATCGTGTCCAATTTTGAGCTCAATTGATTCAGTAAATTTTGAGTTTTTAATAGATACACAAACGCACACAACATTTTTATATATATATAGATAAGTCGAATAACTATCTAGCAAGCATTAACTTCACTTTAAACCTAGCTCATATTATTGCACTATTTCGTCTTCATAATCTTCTGAGCTGAGAACTATTGCACTTAACTTAATCCTACAGCTATTAGTACATTATATACTTTGTATACAAGGCATCCACAACAATCTATTTCAGCCATAGTACGAGCTTCGTCTAATCATCGCGCAATCACTGCAACACTCGGTGTGCTGGCGAACTGCACCGGCCGGTCTTCTCGGCACCCCACCCCGCGTCGCACAGTCAGCCATCAGCTGATCAGAACCGGTCTCCGAGATTGCAGCCGTGAGTGCGTGAAGCGAGGAGCGTATCGTATGCAATTCTTATCAATTATCACTAACTATTAGCTAACCATTCACTTGTTGTTTCGTGCGTTATCTTTGTTATTATGGAGCCTACTTATAAAAATTTAAACTTAAAACGTGCGTCAATTAAGGGACGTATTACTAAATTTGTTAATCATTTAGATGAATTTAAAGACAAAAAACCAACTCCTATAGAAGTTAACGTACTGACACAGAGATTGGCAAAAATTAAAGTTTTATTCGGCGAGTTCGACAGCGTGCAGTCTGAGATTGAGACACTTGATCAAAGCAACTTTAGTCTAGAATTAGACACTAGAGAAATAATTGAACAAACTTTCTACAATGCCATTGCAATGGCCCAGGAATTTGTTTCGTCAAACACCACAACTAAAAAATTATCACGTAGCCAAAATTGTAGTAGCTTTATTGGGGCTGACGAAGATGATCACGAAGTTATAGGTTTTCGATTACCAGTCATTATAATTAGTAACTTTGATGGTACATTTTACAAGTGGCTAGAATTTCGTGACACCTTTAGTTCATTAATTCATAACAATTCAAAATTGAAAAATATTCATAAGTTCCATTATTTAATTTCTTATTTACAAGGTGAAGCTGCGCGCGTGATAAGCAACTATCCTGAGGCTTGGAATCTTCTTTGCGGGCGTTATAATAATATACGCCAATTAATTTACAATCATGTTAAAGCATTATTCAAAATTGAGCCATTGCGTGAAACGGATAAATCATTAAGATTCATTATCGATCATATTTCGAAAAATCTACGCGCTTTGAATACTTTGCAACAACCAACCGACCATTGGGATACGCTGATCATTTATATAGTTACAGAAAAGTTAGACAGTAATACCCGAGTTAAGTGGGAGGAGCACATACATACAAGCTAATATCAGTGTTAATTGTATGCCTAGCCTTGACGACTTCATGACGTTTTTGAAGGGGCGCGCAGATGTTTTGGAGTCTGAATAAAATAAAATAAAATAAATAAAATAAAATTTATTCCCTTTGAAATTTTTAAAAAATTATTTAGGTTTGTCAAAATTTTTGTGACTCTACCGGGGGTTCGGAAATGCTACAGACTGAGAAGAACACCCCAAGAAACTCAGTCCGGTAGTCCGGTCCCTCTTATTCATCTTAGTATCTAATACAGTTTTTTTTTTAAATGTAGAAAGGAGCAATTCGTGTCACTGCCGGGCAGTCTTGTCTTCTAGAAAGTCTTTAATGCTATAATAAGCTTTCTGGCACAATTTAAGTTTTACTAGTTTTTTAAATTTATTAACTGACAAACCTGTTATGGCTGTCGGCAATGTATTGTACATTCGAATACAATTGCCCGCAAAATAATTGCTTATTTTATTAAGCCTAAATCTAGGTACAGCCAATTTATTCTTATTTCTTAAGTTTAGGTTATGGATATCACTATTTTTAATAAATTTACTGTTATTTTTATGAGTATATAATAAGTTTTCACATATGTACTGTGAATACACAGTAAGGATGTTGATATCCTTAAACTTTTCTCTTAATGACTCCCGAAACCCCATACCATAGATAGCCCGGACAGCCCTTTTCTGCAACACAAATATACATTCGATGTCGGCAGCGTTACCCCATAATAGTATGCCATAGGTCATGACACTGTGGAAATAGCTAAAGTAGACAAGACGCGCTGTTCTAATGTCTGTCAGTTGTCGGATCTTTTTAACGGCATAGGCTGCAGAGCTCAGTCTGCCCGAGACTTTCTCGATATGAGGCCCCCACTGCAAGTTGGAGTCTAACTTTATGCCCAGAAAGACAGTTTCATCGACCAATTCTACTTGATCATCCCTAATCCTAATACTGGTGTTAACGAGCCTAACATTTGGCAAGGTGAATCAAATACATTTTGTTTTAGTTTCGTTTAACAATAAATTATTAGCGTTAAACCAGTGGACTACCCTAGAGAGGGCATTGTTTACTTCGTCAAGATCGCGTTGTCCACGTTCAACTTTAAATATTAAAGATGTGTCATCAGCAAACAAAACTACCTCATGATCGTCTCTTATAAGGTGAGGGAGATCATTTATGTACACTAAATATAGAAAATGTCCCAGAATTGAACCCTGAGGCACCCCCATTGTTACAGCAGAACCATTTGACTGTTTACCATTGATAACTACTCTCTGTACTCTATCTCTAAGGTAAGAACTAATTAAATCCAAGGCCGTCCCCCGGATTCCATAATGATCAAGTTTTTTTAATTAAAGTCTGATGCTGGACGCAATCGAAGGCCTTAGATAAGTCGCAGAATACACCATAAGCATCATACGACTCCTCCCAGGCCTCATATATACACTCTAACAATTTGATTCCAGCATCCGTGGTAGACCGACCGCGCGTGAAACCGAATTGTTTAGTATGGAATAGTTTATTTGTATTGTTGAGCCACGGTATTAGGGGCAGTAAATGAAAGTTCTTAAGGTCACTGTGATATCGTATAATGTCCGACTCGATACACAACTTTAAACCGACGTATAAATCGACCTACTCGCTGCCCGACAGTACCGTGACTGGCGAGTGGTTGGTTGTCATACAGGCTTGCGTAATATAATGCTGACATGCATTCCTGTGTTCCCACAGTATTCCCCCTCTTACTAAAAAAATAGTTAATATAATATTTTTATTAACATTTAAAAAAAAATATCCCAAAAGTTATCTGGTCACCCTAACAACAATGTTTGTCGACTTTATCCGATACAAACTTATGGTCACCCTATCATTACAACGTACTTGATAAAAGATACAATGTAAACAATTATACACGTACAGTACAAAGGAAGGAATGTGCTGAGTTTACACCTACGCTTGTTGAGAACACAGTGCATGACTACTATTAAGTTTCTTAACCGACTAAGTACAAAAGGAAGTTATACATTGTTATGAATTTATGATTTACGTGTTAATAAAATGTTTTACAATTTAGCTCGTTTGATTCACTTTACGAAACAAAAATATGGCATGAATGTAATATACACTTGAAGGTAAGTATACATAATTACACAAAAATCTTTGCTTAATTACACAAAAAAAAATCATATAATATTACACAATTATTAAAAAATTCACACATATTGTGTGGTTGGGTGTGCGACTGATGGTGTGGCTGTGTGCTCGCTCTTAACGGCACGACCTTCTTCCACCTTTAAGACTAAATCACTCATCACTTTGTCTTTTACATATTTACTGCACTTTTTAATTACAACGTAAAAACTGGCTAAGCTCACTACTGCTATGACAATAAAGATGAGTATCCCTTGTAACTCAATTTTCTTTTCAATTACTGACCTCGCCTGATTGTCTGCACCAGTTTTTGCAATGACAACTTGGGAGTTTTTTGCATGTTGCTGCCCCATGTTAACCAAAATGGTCATTGAACTTGGGTGTCACACGTTACAATCATATAGCTATAATGCGCGCTAAAACTAACGTTACTTAAAATTAAACATAAAATGCTGAGATTGGTTTGCTCCAATTATTACTGCATAATTGTATTTTTAGTGATTGCTTACTTTTTCCTACAATTTTAACTATAACAATCATAGTCGGGTTTGTTTGTGACATTTCTTAACTAAAAAACTAAACTCTAATTCTCTTTCATACATTTTTTAGTGGTAGTTACCATGGTGTCCCGCTCTGCTATAGTTAATTATTCACCCCCTTGGGAGTCCACTGCGTACACCATGATAACGCCGTGAAACTCTTTCGTTCGTCACAACTCATCATTCCTCCTCTTTTATTCCTTTGCATAGTACCTACTAACTACAATGAAATCGGTTTACATATCTTTACCTGGCGTCACTTGTTTTACTAAACTCATTTTACAGTTTTATATTGAACGTACATAAAATGTTAGTTGCTTCCGTTTGTTTATTTGACCGAGCGACGTCGTGTTGCAAACATGTATAAATAATAGGTACATGATAATTACTTACAGCATAAGAAACAATAGTTGTTAAGGTGCTGAGGAAATATGGACTTTAGTAAGTATATAGAGAAAACTGCGTTCGACAACTAGTATTACTTGTTTACATGAATCGTACGGGTCGCCTTATCACTCTTCCACTTTGTGTGGTCCGAGTGGTAAGCGGAACGCTGTTTGAAGCATCAGTATTTGATCGTTCTACCATATAACTATCATCATTTATACAATATGCCGGTTTTAATCTATCAATTGATACACTCGCTTTACGACCAGCCATTTGAATCACATATACTTTGTTTCGTCTTTCTAATACGCGAAAGGGTCCGTCATAAGTAGGCTGTAACGGTTTGCGTACAGCGTCGTGACGTATAAAAACATAACTGCATTTCTCTAAGTCTGGATGAACAAATATATTCGATTTACTATTTTTCCTAGTGGTTACGGATTGGAATTCCTTAATAGTTTCCCTTAATCTATTAACGTACTCGCAACTGTCATCCAATTTTAAGTTATTACGACAGTCATAAAAATCAGCTGGTAGGCGTAACGTAGTACCGTATGTCATTTCTGCGGCACTTATGCCATTGTCGCTTCTGACTGCTGTCCTAAGACCTAATAAAACAATTGGTAACTCCTCAACCCAGGAGGGTGTGGTTGAGTTGCATAGGCGTGCGGTTAGCGACGTTTTTACAGCTTTGTTCCAAATTTCTACAGTCCCGTTGCTACAAGGATGATACGGCGTAGTTCTTAACTTTTCTATACCTAATAATTTCATAAGTGAGCTAAATACCTGACTTTCAAATTGGCGGCCTTGGTCGCTAGTTAGCTTCTTCGGGCAGCCAAAACGAGATATCCAAGCCTCATACAAGGCACGTGATACCGTTTCTGCAGTCATATCTCTAATCGGTATGCATTCAGGCCATCGCGTCGCCCTATCAACTATAGTGAGACAATATTTGAACCCTTCTGTCGACGTAGGCAGAGGTCCTATCAGGTCGACGTGGATGTGTTCAAACCTATCGCAGGGTGAAAACGTCCCTAAGGCTGACGTAGTGTGACGACTTACTTTGGACCGTTGACATTGTATGCACGTCTTGGCCCAATGCCCTACATCCCGATTCATATCAGGCCAGAAAAAACGATCCCGCATGAGCTTACGCGAAGTTCTTACCCCGGGATGGCTCAAACCATGTATGGAGTCAAACGCTATTCGCCTAAACTTCTCTGTCAGATACGGCCTTAATCTATCATTACTCACGTTACAATAAATTGCTTTAGAACTAGTAGGTAAAACTATCTTTTTGAAATTATCTTTGTGATTCACATCCTTTAATAAGTGCGAAATACTAACGTCGCATTCCTGCTCTCGAGCAAGTTCCTCGTAGTCGATCGCCGTGGGACAATCTATTGTTGCGACGCGCGATAACGTGTCTGCGACTATATTGTCCTGCCCGCTCAAGTGTCTTATATCAGTTGTGAACTCACTAATAAGCATTAAATGGCGTGTACGTCTAGGAAGCTCGTTTTCGTGATTTATCTTAGAAAAAGCATACGTTAAAGGCTTGTGATCGGTGTATACAGTTAACTGACGTCCTTCAATCAAATACCGAAAGTGTTTGATTGATAGGTAAATAGCTAGAAGTTCTCTGTCATACGTACTATATTTGCGTTCCGTAGTCGACATATTTTTAGAAAAATAACCTAATGGATACCAAGTATCATTAATACGCTGTTGTAAAACTGCGCCCACACACGTATCGGACGCGTCGGTCATAAGTGCAAGTGAAGCGTTTTTGACCGGATGCGCTAGTGTGGTCGCCTTGCAAAGACTCGACTTACATTCCTCAAAAGCTTGCTCAGCAATTGGAGTCCAGCTAATGGGTGTTTTGTCTTTCTTTTTGGAACCGTGTAAATAATTATGAAGAATGGATTGCGATTTAGTTGCGTTAGGTATATGCGATCGGTAAAAATTTACCATCCCCAAAAACCGTCTTAATTGTTCTACATTTTCGGGTTTGGGGAAATCAGTGATTGCTTTAATCTTGTCACCTAGGGGACTTATCCCGTCTGCTGTAACACGATACCCTAAAAAATCTATTTCAGACTTACCAAATGCGCATTTAGAGACGTTAATCGTAATACCAAATTTGACGAATTGCTCAAATAAGGCTTCTAAGTGTGTGCGATGTTGACTTTCATCAGAATCCGCGATAATTATGTCGTCTATATATGCAAAAATATGGTTCCTGGTCTCCTGGTCTAATCCCTGCAATACCGTGTGGTGCATGAACCGCATAAATGACTGTGAAGCCCCCCGAAGGCCGAAGCTCATTCTTGGGAACTCCCATAAACCTAATGGCGTTATGATTGCAGTCTTCTCGACGTCATCAGGTGCTACCGGTATGCAATGATATGCGCGATTTATATCGATTTTCGAAAATATATTTTTTCCTGCGAGAATATAAGTAAAATCTGATAACCTAGGGATTGGGTACCTATCGGGCTTAGTGATGGCATTAAGCTTTCGATAGTCCCCACAAGGGCGTATCTCCCCATTTTTCTTGGGTACGACATGGAGTGGGCTCGCCCATGGGCTTTTGGACGGGCGACAAATGCCTAACTCTTGCATTATGCGAAACTCTTCCTTGACCTTGTGATACATATGGGGTGCTAAGGGTCTAGCACGAGCAAATACTGGTGTTCCAGTCGTCTCAATATGGTGATAAACACCGTGATTAGGCACTTCCTTGTACGATGCAGGTTTAGTAATATCAATGTACTTACATAATAACTCGCGATAAGGGTGTGTTTCGTCCACAGTTTTCACCGTCGTACTATCTGCCTGGATGACGCTAGCAACACATTTAATATTAGTTACACCATCAATTAGTTTACCTGAGCTTAAGTCTACAATTAACCTATGATGAGCCAAAAAATCAGCTCCTAAAATAGGCTGTGTTACATCGGCTATGGTGAAACTCCAAACATAAGGTCGTCGCATACTAAAATCCAATGACAAAGTTTTATTACCGTAGGTTTTTATCTCGCTACCGTTTGCAGCGTACAGCTTATAATCGCTACATTGATTTATCAAGCGCTTAAATCTATTTACAGGAAGGACAGATATGTTGGCTCCGGTGTCTACTAGAAAATTAAGTCCACTTTTTCTGTCTTTTACACATAGGCGTTTGCAAGTTACTATACAAGTGTCCGCCCGCACTTGTACTCCAACTAGTTTTTTTCTTTATTGGTAATATTATTTTTCTTCTCCCATGCACAAGGCTGGATGCATTTTTTCGCCTTATCCTTGTACCGGAAATGATAAAAACAAAGCCAGTTCGGATGCCTCTGCTTAACGAATCGACTTCGGGAGCTCGAACGAGAATAATTATTGTGGTTACCTCTATTTGCTTCTCTTGACCTCGACCTTGACCTTTCCAGTTGCTCCAAACGCGAAGATAGTTGTGCGATCTGCGTTTCTAGCGAAGACTGGGATTGCGCCTCAGCATTAGTCCGTGTGCATACCTCTTGCACTTCGGCGAACCGGGTCGTTTCGACTATTTTGTCAGCCATACTTGCCAGTTTATCCGATTCCTTGACCTCGCTGGCGGTCAGAACGGCCTGCACTGCGGTTGGTAAGTGCCCCATCCACAGCATACATAAGGTTTCCTCTGAAAATTTCTTGCCAGATAGCTCCTTCATCCTCCGCAAGAGTTGCGAAGGTTTTTGGTCTCCCAGATCCAACTCCTTCAAAAGCTTATGCAGCTGTCGTACCTCGGACTCTTCATAGACCGTAAGAAGCCTGGCCTTCAGCGTCTCATACTTCTTGACTTCGGGTGGAGACAAAACAATGTCACTCACCTGTTCGATGTGATTTCGGCTTAATTTGGCTATGACCAGGTTGTACTTAGCTGCGTCGGCGAGCTTTTGACTTTCCACTACGGCCTCGTATTGCGCGAACCATAAACGTGGCGATTCTTTCCAAAAGTCCGGAATTCTCGACGATACCGTAATTTGTGCCAACGCGCTAGAATCCGTCGCCGCCTGCGTCGGTACAGGTATGGGATTCATTGTAAGGAATTTTGACGCGCACTACACTTTTACTAAAAAAACTGATTTCGAATTTTGATGTTACGTATTGTCCAAACGTTTCGGGTCACCAATGTTGAGCCACGGTATTAGGGGCAGTAAATGAAAGTTCTTAAGGTCACTGTGATATCGTATAATGTCCGACTCGATACACAACTTTAAACCGACGTATAAATCGACCTACTCGCTGCCCGACAGTACCGTGACTGGCGAGTGGTTGGTTGTCATACAGGCTTGCGTAATATAATGCTGACATGCATTTCTGTGTTCCCACAGTATTAAAATGATTTTGCGTTTGATTAAGCATTACCTTTTCAAAGATTTTACTAAACGTGGGTAGTACAGAAATAGGACGAAAATTGGACGGATCTGAGGTGCTACCCGATTTAAACAGAGGAGTTATTTTACTAAACTTCATTAAGTCAGGAAACACACCACTATCAACACAATTATTAAATATTATTGATAATTCAGGGGCAACCATTTCAATTAACGAATTAACTAAATGTACAGAAATTCCCCAGAGGTCAGCAGTTTTCTTAATATTTAAAGATTTAAAAGTTTTTATGACGGTGTGTATACTAATTTTACTGAATTTGAATATTTCATTACAGCAAGGAACATTTGCTTTTAACAAGGATTCTGCTATTGGGGTAGAAGAACCTAGGGCTCTGGTCAAATCTACTGGAATTCGAGAAAAAAATTGTTCAAATTCGTTAGCGACTTCGGCATCTGTTGTAATTATGTTACCATTTACTTTAAGTTTAAAATTATTATCATTTGATTTTGCTTGGCCTCTTTCTGCGTTAATTATTTTCCAAGTAGATTTAACTTTGTCTACACTATTGAGAATTTTATTACTTATATACTTTCTTTTGGCTGCTAAGCAGTCTGCTTTAAACTTTTTTGAATAAGTTTTAACATAATTTAGAAATTCATCTGTTCTATTAAGCTGTCTTTCTGAGTATAGTTCATACAGTTTTTGTCTACTTTTATGTATATCCTCAGTGGCCCATTCACTGAAGGCTGGCCTATCACCGATTGTGACTTCCTTAGACTTGAATACGGAGTTGAACTCATTGTAAAAGGAATCAAAAAATAACTTATACATTACATTTGGATCTAAGCCAGTGTCTAAAAATGGAAGTTTATTGCAAAGTCCAACTCGCATACGTTCCAAGCGGTCACTAGTTACTGGTCTACATAATATTTTACGTCTTTTAACTTTTTCTCTTGTGATCTTGAAAGATGCTATTTGCCCAGTATGATCTGATTTTATCTTATTTATAATACTCTTACTTTCTGGCAACATATCACTGTATATATTGTCCAGACAAGTAGCTGTTGTATCACAATATCTAGTAGGCTCTATGTTTATCGTAACAAGCAGACTAAAGCGCCGCCTAGCGACTCCTTCATGAAACCCACTCACAGCAATAAGCAGAGTTCCTTTCCACATACAAAATCTCTTATAGGTCAGGTAAAAAAGCAGTATTCATCTCAAACCTTTAGGAATTGTGTCGTTTGCAATGAAAATCATCGTATTTATGACTGCGCACAATTTAAATCAAAATCCGTAGCCGATAGACTCGAGTTAATATCAAATTACAATTTATGCTCAAACTGTTTGCGTAAGGGACACAATGTACATGAATGTAGGCTGCCAGGAAATTGTAAAATATGTGGAGTACGCCACAATACTCTCGCGCACCAGTCTTCAGAGGTAGACACTAACAATTCAGACTCTGAATCAATCTCCATGCCAGCTGTTTCAACTTCTGAAACATTACTTTGTACAGCCCTGGTTGACGTTATCAATCCCATTACAAAAAAGTGCGTTACTGTAAAAGCCTTATTGGACAATGGCAGTCAAGGTTCCTTCATAACAGATAATTTAAAAAACAAATTAAACTTAACTTCTCTTAATTCAAACGTTCAAAATGTTATGGGCATAGGTAATACAATTTTCAAGCTTAATGCTGAACGATGCAACGTTCAAATAAAATCTAAGGTAGGGAATTTCAGCATTATCACTTCATGTTTAGTTTTAGTATTACAGGCAAAATACCGAAGTCTTTTATAGACATAGCACGATTAAATCTAAAATCCATCGAACTAGCAGACCCCAGCTTTTTTGAGCCGTCTGACATAGAACTTTTAGTCGGTGCTGACATATTTTGGGACATTATAGGTACCAAGCAGCAGTCTTTAGGAAAGGGTAATCCCATTCTACACGACTCCAAGTTCGGATGGCTCATTGCAGGGCCCATGCACTATTATAGTTCGAAAAACAATATAAATACGTCTTCTCACATACAATGCCATTTTTCTAGAATGTTAGATAATAATGAAAAATTATTGACGTCTTATGACGATGATATTAAGGTTCATCGTATTGAGCAGCCAATATCCACAGACCTTAGTAATGCGGGTTTTCATTTCCGTAAATATAGGTCTAACAGCCCTCCTTTGCTACCTTCAGACATAAGTCACTCAAGCAAAGACTTAACAATTAGCCAATCAAAGAATACTCTTGGTCTTAAATGGGACCCCACTAAAAATATTTTACATTTTCCAGTTAAAGCGCCTAAGAGGCGATCACTAAACGGAGTATCTTGTCTTCAACTTTCAAACTCTTCGATCCCCTGGGGCTCCTATCCTTGTGCACTATCGTTCCCAAAATTCGGATACGTACCTTATGGTCTCTTAAGCTAGATCCTGCACCTAAATATATAGATAGATTATTTTAAATCCATATTTTTTTTATCTAATGTTAAAATTTTTACGAGATTTTAGAGATTTAGATTAAATTATCACGATGAGCATCTATAATTATTGTAATATAAAACCTATTATTTTATTAATTAAATATACTTTTAAATTGTTTGTTTTAGCCTTTTGTAGATATTTTATTATAATAGTTGTAAATAAATTATAATATAACTTAAAAAAAAAAAAAAAAAATATGCAAATGAATAAAATATTTGTAGACATTCTCATACAACATCGTCTAGCCCAAATTAAGCAAATATAAGCTCGTGCTATATCTGAAAACATAAAAAAAAAAAAAAAAATTAAATATACTTATGTTATACTAAATTTCCATCTATATTATAATTGTAGTAGCAAAATTAATAAAACTACGGAGTCACTGGCTCCTGAGCTTAATGAAGCTCCCTATACATGTTATGCCTCAGTTACAATCTTTTCCAAAAGAATATGATTTACTGATTATGAAAAGGTCACCATTAAATCCTAAATCAAACAGTTTATCACCCAACCATGTTTACATGAAAAAGTTATTAGAGTATGTAGCTGCACACAGGCACAGTATAAATATGTTGTTTATGACACAGGCCTCAAAACTGAGCTTTGACATGAAACATTCCACGTTACTTAGCTCCAGTCATCATTTTACTCAACTATTATTTCAGCAACAACATCGACGTCTATTACGCGTAGGTCTTCAAGCGCTAATAACATCGACTAGAACTCTTTTTTTGCCTAGTGCTACTGGTGGAACAAAAATATTTAAAATATTTATTTATGATCATGGATCGCAAGGGTCGTGGTTGCAAAATTACCAAAGCCTATATATGTATTTTTATAATGTTTTAGATATAAGTGCGTTCATTCGTAATTATCTAGCGAGCTTTCCAAGAACGCCTTCATTCTAACCCTAAAAATATTCATTTACCTTAAACAAAAATTATTGCGACAACAGTTAATAGTTACTTTGTAGAATAACGTCAACTCCATCTCAGATTATGCCGCTGGCGAAAACGTTGAATTTCGCTTTTTACCGGTTTTACGCTCCTCACTTTAACGGACTCATGGAAAATTGCGTGAAAATGGCTAAATTTCATCTCGTTAGGATACTAGGCACTGCGCATTATACTTTTGAGGAACTATCTTCTCTGTTTACACAAATAGCATGCATCCTCAACAGTCGCCCTCTATATCCTTTTAGTTCACCCTATCCCACTTCTATCCCTAAACCCCGGGTCACTTGCTCATTGGTAGACACCTTAATTCACTACCATCATCATGTCTGCAATCCGCCAACACCAAGTCTCTGGATCGATTTCAACGCAATCAGCAAATCAAGCAACACTTTTGCAAACGTTGGAGCCATGAGTATCTTGCGGAGTTGCAGTCCAGAACGAAATGGCGTACAAATACTAAACCAAAATTACAAATTGATGACCTCGTAATCATAAGGGAGGAGAACTCTACTCCACTTCATTGGCGTCTGGGACGCATTAGAAAACTGTTCCCTGGACCAGACAGCGTATCGCGTGCCGTGGATATTGACACAGCTAGAGGAGCTATCCGCCGCGCCCTCAACCGGATCTGTCGTCTGCCTAGGAAGGATTAAGATATCTAGCTTGAAAGCAGGCAAGCTTTCCAGGGGCGGGAATATGTTCGCGCCTCGAACAAGTTGCCGACGTCAAGCACTAGATGACCGAAAACCGGTTGCATCGGCCCCTCCAACATCTGGCTGCCATACTAGCACTTGCCCTACTATTCTCATACAGTGAACATATCGCTTTGTAATTGATATAATTATTAAAGGATATTCTATCTGCACGTCATCTAATTATTTTTATGTTCCCATACTGAACAATAGTAAGTTATAGAATACATCATCCTTTCCAAGTGTTTATATACATACATACTAGAGATGCGCCGAATGTGGGTTGAACCGAATTCGAACATTCGGCCGAATATTCGGTATAAAATGTACCGAACCGAATATTCGGCCGAACTATTCGGTTTAAATTAACGCGGTAAACAGGTTAGTAGAGGTCTCACCACGAGGCTGGCGACATTCTTACAGCACAACCTCCAACCACCACCAGTCCTTCCTCCACCCCAGGTCGCTGATTGTCAATCGAATGGCTTGCAAGCGTGGAGGAAGTATAGAGTCGAAATGTCTTTTGTCTCACCTTTAGTCGCAAATATTTTACCAGTAAATCTCCCTCTATGTAGGGAATCGCTACGCGCTGTTGATGTTATAAAGTGGTTCGCTTAGGTCTACAGATCTTGCTAGCTGTAAAAAACCGAAGTTTTCGCAAGGCCCCTAAGTATAGGAACGTTAATAATCCTCATAGAACGCCTCTGTACCGAGTCGAACGGGCAAAGCTGGTATTCAGGAGCACCAGCTTAAAAATGACAACAGCACTCCATGTGTCTTTCTTTAGGCACGTGCGGCCTCGCGCCTATAGAGTAATGAGCAGGAGATTGTGAACTGAACGGGCTTATTTTTAAGAATACTTCGTTGTGAGGTTCTAAAGTGAGGTGAATGTAAAATGTGAAATGAAAATGGGCAGTTCATTTTCACAGAGAGTAGGTTCAGTTTCGGATTGGTTGTGTTCGGTCGTGTTTTGTAGCGTATTAGTGATATTGTCGTGTGACACGGAATCAAGTGAAGAAAAGTACTTGTATATTGTATTTTAAAGAAGAACAGAAAAAAAACGACTCTGTAAAGTCTCGGACCACTATTTAGAACTGAATCAGCTAATTACAATAATTTCTGTCACTCAGTCCTTTCATCACGACCATTTATTGGTGGGAAAACAAGTATTCACTTTGCTAGTTCATTGCGAGTTAAACGGATTCAGTAACGGGTCTACCCTGCCTGCGGTGAAAACCGTGCAATTTTAAGGGAAGCAATATTGAGCACTCCTAACTTATTGGACGCCAGATTGGCTTATCACCTAAATGACTACGTTACTTTAATGTGCATCACCAGATATCTCTGAACCATGACGTTAATTCACGGGAAAACCCCTACCTATTTAATAATTATTAATTTTGTTAATAATAATATCAACATTCGGTAATTATTCGGCAATAAACCGAATATTCGGCCGAATACGAACTTTCCAAAACTTGCCGAATGTACCGAATTCGAATATTCGGCCGAACATTCGGCGCATCTCTAATACATACATATATTCACGCCATTGTCCCCGAAAGGGTAGGCAGAGGCATAGTGTACGCCCACATTTCACCTTTTAGTTTTATATACATACATATACATATCATCACGCCTGTTTCCCATCGGGGTAGGCAGAGACTATGGCTTTCCACTTGCTACGATCCTGGCATACCACTTTCGCTTCTTCTACTTTCATAAGTGCTTTCATACACGCTCGCCGGTTAAGGGTACTTTTAGTTTTATGTCCCGCGAAATGGGTGGTGAGCCTATTGCCGTGTTGAAATGGACAGGCGCAGGTCCCCGCGACCCGCAGTTGAGTGTTTTACTTAGACACTTAACAAAGTTCTGTGGGAGAGGGGTACCTAAAGCTCAACCTCCCATGGAGGCACTATGCAGGATGGGCCTGCAGCTCACCTGATCAAAAGTGATCACCGTAGCCTATGCGCATTCGCAGCATCAGAGGTACTATACTCGCACTGCTGCCTGCCTCTGCAAAAACCTTCTAAGACTGCCCTACAAAGAACTACTACCTATACTTTCGATTCTATCACAGGGCGGAAACTCCAGCTTGAATGTGTGCGTGTGATCAATAAAATGTAAGCAAATTGTACGTCAACGCGCACGTCAACTCTACTGACAGCTGTGGCGCGACAGGGAGTTGCCAATCTGTATGTAACACTATTATATTATCTTTGATTCTATGTCTGGAAAACGAGGCAGAAAACTTATTTCGCAAAGGAAGCCCCTATCAACTTCAACACTTACTCGTAGTATGTGTTTCGTGTGGGTTAACCCTGAATTCACACAATAATTGTGTGAATTCAGGTCATCGGAGAACATGAGATTGAAAATGCCAACCCATTCCACAAACTTTTTTGACCACTCGTTTATTGTTACAGCAGTCCGTTTGTGGAATAAGTTACCATTAGAAATTAGACGAGCTGAGACATTACAGAAGTTCAAAACTTGTATTAAGGATCATTACTTTGCAAGTACCTAATTGTTAATTTCTTCCGCTATATTATAAAATAAGTAGGTACTGGAATCATCTTAATGTTGTACATATATGTATCTACCTATTTAAATATTTGTATGTACTTAAGTATGTTAATCATGTATATATATAAATATATATATTTTCTGTATATATATCATATAAGTATGTATTGCAAATGTATGAATACTTTGTTACATTATTATTTATCTGCTTACGTCTTAAAATTTATGTGTTACTTATTCATAGAAATATATCTAATAAATTATACGCCAACAACTTCCAATTCGCTCCTGCCAACATATTTCTCCATCCAAAGGTTGCCTGGCAGAAATTGCTTTAAGCAATAAGGCCGCCCATTGTATTGCTTCCTTTTATATTAAGTTTCTTAATTGTTATACTTCTTTGGCGTACAATAAAGTATACAATAAATAAATAAATAAATAATTGTGGTTACACAATACACAGAGACCTAAGCGACTGAAGTTGACCTAACTTACTAATCCGTATGATTGCTGAGTTAGGAATTTGTCTATATAGATATTCAAGGTGGTGTATCCGATGAGAATATAGCGGACCCAAAATAATACGTACCTAGGTACTTAAATGCAATGGTTTTTGTATTCGGTCATACTACCTATTTACAATTTACATTAACGTAGATTATTTCAATGTTGGCACAAATATAAATTTAAATCAACTAAATTCATAATAAGTAAAATGAACATAATATTTCCTCGTTTCAAAAATAAACGTCTAATACTTTGAAATACCTACCACGTCAAGAAGTTGAAATACGCGTAGTAAATTAATTTCATTTTGAGCCGTCCGTAATTTTTATGCGTCGACATTTATTACCTATCTCATTTAACTTTCAGCGTTTTTCTCGGAATCTTTGTTGTGTATAAGTATGGGAATTGTATACGAACATGTATTAGGCACCATTGAAGCATCTAAAAGACGTCAGATTACGATCTCCTATAAAATATGAAGAGCAAATCGCGTTACCCCTTGTAAAGGATAAGCGACGAGAAAATGCCTCTGGGAGATGCTAGTTGCGTAATAAAATACTTATACACAAAGATGCGTGTGTGTTAAGTGCCATTTCCGTCTTCTAATGCCTGCTATCTTACACGTTAAATTATGCGACGGGCGTTAAACATAACAAGATTTAAGATAAGATTTAGTTGTAACCTGTATTACTGTAGGTAATTTATTGAGCAATTTCACAGTCAAACAAGCAAAAACAAGCAGTGGTACGAAGATTTATCCGTTGGAATGCAGTGCACTTCAAGAGCTAAGGGATTAGAGTCAGTTACTTAGAAGACAAGAAGATATATACGGTGCGAACCACAGAAATCAGAAAACTATTTTCTGATATCTTTGGTCAGTTAGTCAGCACCCACGTCTGACTTGGTGGGGCCGGTAATATAATCGGAGCTTCCGCTTTCGGAATTCGAATATTATTTTTGTCGAACTTTTTGTAAGACGTGTACGTTGGGCTTTCCGAGGGCTTACCTTGGACGATTATATTATATTATTAAACCACACAATACCTTACAGCTGTTTACAGCCAGGAGGCTGTAAACAGCTGTAAGGTATTGTGTGGTTTTAGTCGGTAGGAGTCTGGCATAGGATCTATGTAGGATTTTAAGACATAAGAAAAAAATGCAATAAGAAGGTTCATTCTATCTAAATACAAACTTAAATACCATCATTATCTTAAGAAAGGTACGATAGTATTGATGTTGAAAGTACAAAGCAAATACCATGTACTAGGTTTTTTTTTCAGTTAATAGTATTTGCCTAGTTAATTACGGTCTTGAAGCGTTGCTGCTAGGGAATGCAATCCCGCAACAAGATTGTAATCCCGGTATTTGCTGGACTGAGCAATCTCAGTCCCGCGGGATCCCGGTATTTGCGGGATCCCGCATATTTCTGAAAGTTATTGAGAAAAGAATACAATTCTGTATCATACCTCCATCTAGAGCTGAAAAATAGTCACCTCCTTAATACCCGAAGGGGTAGGCAGGACGAGGCAAATGGTCTCATCTCATATCTAATGTCCTTTTCTCAAAATTTCCCATTCTCAAAATATGTGCACTACAGGATTAACCCCGCTCAATCCAACTTGGAAGGGTTAGGTTAGAAGGCTAAGGCCGGAGCGGAGCGCAGCGAGGCTTCCGCATTAGCCTTCGTGGTTATTTTTTTTATAACTTAACCTATCAAATCGTATTGAGTGGGGCTAATCCTGTAGTGCACATATTTGGAGAAAGGGACATTTTAAGAAAAGGACATTTCGCGAAAAGGACATTTTGAGAAAAGGACATTTCGCGAAAAGGACATTTTGAGAAAAAGAAATTTCGAGAAAAGGACATTATGAGAAAGGACATTTCGAGACAAGGACATTTCGAGACAAGGACATAATGAGAAAGGACATTTCGAGAAAAGGAGCTTATGAGATGAGACGAGCCGGGCCCTCAACTTGACTTAGCTACCATTTTACCGGCAAACGGAACCAACGGCTTAACGTGCCATCCGAAGCACGGCAACGCTCGAATAAATGTCACAAAGTGGTCACCCATCAAGGGACCGGCCATAGTAAATGTAACTTACTGCAGTGATCTTTTACAGAACACTGAGTCCGCGGGGCACAAGGAAAAATAAATTATTTAATATTACTTTTGTATTGAGATTATTAAACCGATATACATATAAGTAATAAAATAGCTATCTTCACGCCAAATCCCTTGCGGGGTAGGCAGAAAGAACCGAGCGCCACACGGCACGGTCCATACACACCTCACTTGCTTCTTCAACTTTCATTGGCGTGAAGATAGTATAGTATCGTATAGTATAATAAAATAGCTACTGCAAATTATTAGAAGCGCAGAAAACATAGCATGTCAAAATTTTTGTCTGCCAAACGACTCCTTACTTTACATGTCAGATAGCCTGCTGGCTATCTGACATGTAAAGTAAGGAGTCGTTTGGCAGACAAAAATTTAATATAAAAGTATTCAATTATCTCGTACATTGCTTGCTAGCAATGTACGAGATAATTGAATACTTTTATAGTACTAGAGAAGTCAAATCTCCCTGATTAAATCACTAAAATCAAATAAGTACGTTATTAGGTTATATATTACGTCACTATTACAAAAAACTTTCTCAAACCGAATCAGTTTGTGCGCTTCCGCTTACAGAATAACACATGGCGTTTACCTTTGCACAATCCCGCTAATCCCGCGGGATCCCGCACGATTTACGTGCGGGACTGGTCCCGCAAAAATACTGCGGGATCCCGGTATTTCGGGATCCCGGTATCCCGGTATTGCATTCCCTAGTTGCTGCATTTCAAAGACTGCGGAGCCTACCATAGTTAAGATGTTTTGAGAAAATGAATTGAAGTTTATTTTTCGTAAGGAACATTATCTGTGTTACAGAATTATTAATAGTACTTACTACGTATCTGTCTCTTGCAGATGTTGTTGTATTGTGGTTGCGGTTTATCGATATGTGGGAACTTATTAATTATGGGCGAGACTCTACAGCTAAATGTCAAACTATTATAGTGTTAAGATCAGTTCACTACAGATGATTTTATAACTATAACCATTGAGTAAGTACCTATTTCAAATTTCGAAACATTTCACACGATCATAACGTTTGTATGATTTTGTTTTGAATCAACGCCTCTCTAAAAGAATTTTTTGAATTGCCTTCCAATACACCACTGAGGTTGTAAAATTTTCATTGCAAAAGCAAATAGAGAAACTTTTCCACCAAAGACATTCGTCTCAGTAAGTAGGCACTTAGATAGTGTGTACTTACATTAGATAAAGATACGGAGCCAACGACGAAGGCGCGCCGTGCCGCTCCACACGCGGCCAGCGCCACAATAAATTAAAAATTTAATTAAACTACCGAGTGGTTGCAACTGCTTGATAAACGCTTTTTACTTACTTTCCTCCTCCTTGCCTTCCTCCCGTTAATTACACAATGGAAACGACATATACGAATGTTGCTTATCATTTTACTGCACCATTGTTCCCCTATTAAACATCAAAGTCACTTCCACCTTATATTTTATAAAATGACTAGATGGTGCCCGCGACTCCACCCGCGTTAAATTTTGATCCCATTCATTCATAAAAAGTTGCATGTGTTATTCCAGTCTAATTTTTTATTCCTGTACCTACCAAATATAATAATAGATGGAGCAAACGAGTTCTGGAGTGGAGACCGCGACTTGGTACACGTGGGGTAGGACGACCCCCCCGCCAGATGGACCGATGACCTGAAAAAGGTCGCAGTGACTGGCTGGATGCGGAAGGCGCAGGACCGTGTGTTGTGGCGTGATTTGGGAGAGGCCTACGTCCAGCAGTGGACTGAGATAGGCTGATTTGATTGTACCTACCAAATTTTAGCCTAACCCGTTCAGCCGTTAGAGCATGAAAGAGTCACAAATATCCAGACATACTTAAATTTGGAATATTAGCAAGATAAGTAAGATAATATTATTAAGAAAAGATGCTCCCTAACGCGTTTCTATGTCTGTCTGTTCCCGATAAATTGATGAAGTGTCTACCAACGGAGTTTGATGCGGTTTACACTATTAGATAGCTCACTAATAATAGTTCAATAGGAACCCGGTTATGTGTATAATTCACCGAGGGCAAACCCGCGGGCGTCCACAAGTATTTACAAAAACAAGCGTGAATTCGTCGGAAAATTAACATGTAATTTGTTTGTTTGTTGATTGAAACTCTTGATATTATTCAGGTTAATCCATTAGACTAAACTCAGTGCGCCGAGATACTCCGTATTGTTTGTGTATCAACTCGTATATCAAACGGAAAGTTGACGTGGCTTGTTAATTACTTTATGGTAACTTTAAACGTCTACTCCTCTTCACTTTATTATACCGTTCTAAATAGGCGGTCTTTAATTTATTTAGAAGTAGATACCTACCTGCTGCTTTGCTCGTGACAAATTCGAGTGCAGGTTACGTTCCTTTGGTGGCTGTTTTCAACGTAGACGACTAAGTCAAAATAATTAATCTTAGTAATGCAATATGTATTAATGTATGGCAATTTTAAAAAATCGTGATTTGCTAACCTTAAAATATCTCACTAGCCGTAGGAACGTTGAAATTTAAATTTTCTTTTCATTTCTCATACTCGGAAAATAGTGTTTTCTTGATCTGACTATTGGGTGGAAAATGCTGTTTCCCTCCCTAGAGAGGGAAAAACTCATACAAATTACTTCCCACCCAAGGGCCGGAATGAACTTTAAAAATAGAACTGCTGACAGGTCAGCTGTGATAGTGAAGAGATTTGTGTAAAAAAAAAAATTTTAAAATTGCTGCGGCCATGCGACTTTCCAAATAGCCAGTGTGAACTTAGCGAAAATTTCTTCCGGCCCCTTACACGTACAATAATATTGATCAATATAGCAATAAATTGACCGTGTATGGGTAATATTGAGGTTTGAAAAGACTATATTCGGATGGAAATAAATATTGTGGCAATATTATTGAGTCAATAATATTGTACGTGTATGGGGCCGGTAATCTATGCAACAATTACGCGGTGAGTTCCGATTTAAAATTTAAAAAGTCGACTTATAGTTAGTCAAATATAAACGCTTTTAATTTGTCTTTTTAAAAACTTTAATAAAAAGAACTTATATTAATTAATGTAGAATGAATACAAGTTAAACGTTTGTTGGGAGCAAGACAAGTGCTCTTGGAGTAGCAGTACGAGAATGAACATAGTTGGTCTTACATGAGCTTATATCTTAGATCATCTAACCACAGGATGCGCCTTACTTAAGCATTGTTTTCTGCCATTGCACATGACCATTTGGTCTTTTGGCTTTATAAAAAGCCTGTACATCAGAACATCATTTTATGTGATTAAACTAGAACATTTCATTGTAGTTGACTGTACAATAACAATTAACACACAACAGCCATTACGCGTTTGTCGATTAATACATTTTTAAATGCAATGAAATTTTATATGTCTTTGTGTTTCCCCCTTCATTTGTATGAAAACTGGCAGAATATTTTTGTATGCGGTGGTTCGCAAAGGCTAGTCCCGTGTTATATGGTCTAAGGCTTATATACAAGATAGTGCTATGTTAGTGTGTGTCACAGACACGTATAATAGTGTGGGTGTCAAGCCACACGTTAGATGGAAAAATACTGAGGTGTACAATTCTTTATGAGTTTGACGATACTTAAGATACCCGTAATTGATGTTATATCAATTAAGTATTTCGTACTGAGGTGTCCAAGTCTTTATGAGTTTGGCGATACTTAAGATACCAGTAATTGATGTCATAACAATTAAGTATTTCGTTTCGTGAGTAACGCGTGTAAGTAATAAAAGCCTTCTAAGAAACAATGGGCTTTGTTCAATATACCATGGGTGGTCTGACGTCACTGGTTGATAGTAACAGTTCGGGGTGGAACATGGGGGTGCATAACTCCTCCCTCCATAAGTTCAAAGTCGTTATCTGATTTTTGAGGGTAACGATTTTGATAGTTACATTTCCATGGAATCTTAGATCTACAACGATACAGAATTACAATTAAAACAATTATCAAAATTATGTAAATAATAATAGTTCCTATGCTTATACTATGCACATTCACAAATTGGGTTTCACTGTTTAAAACTTCACTTTTGTCCTTTAATATTTGAGAGAGAAATTGTAAGTTATCCAAGTTAATATTATCTAAGTTGACGGATTCTCGATGCACGATCTCCTTCGGTGACTCGATGCTAGGCAGATGTATATTTGGCATACTGTTATACATTATTTCACCCGCTTGTATGTTTCGTCTTCTTAGTGTGATTTTACCAATCTCCACTCGACAGGCATGATCTAAGGTTACTATATAAGTTCCTATAACATCGTGTTGGTTCTTGTCATTTTCGCAGGATTCGGTGAGAAATGTGCGTGTCCCTGTATATAATACATACATACATATAATCACGCTTGTTTCCCATCGGGGTAAGCAGAGACTATGGCTTTCCACTTGCTACGATCCTGACATACAACTTTCGCTTCTTCTACTTTCATAACTGTTTTCATACACGCTCGCCGGTTAAGGGTACTCTTGACCTTGCCTTTTTCCAGAACGTCTCTGATTTGATCGGCATGCGTACGCCGAGGTTTACCCCTACCAGTTTGCCCATTCATTCTCGCCTCATAAATCTGCTTTGTCAGTCTATTCTCATCCATTCTCTCCACGTGTCCAAACCATCTAAGCATCCCTTTTTCGATCTTAGTCACTACATCTTCTGTTATACCACATTTTTCCCTTATCACGCTATTTCTTTTTTTGTCCATTAAAGTCACTCCAGCTATACTTCGCAGACTTCTCATTTCCACTGCATTAATTTTGCTTTCATGCTTCTTCTGCCATACCCAACTTTCACTACCATACATAAGTGTAGGGATGAGCACTCCCCTATGTACAGCCAACCTGGCCTTCTCAGACACATTTTGACTGCTCATAAAGGTGTACATAGCCCCATTCACTTGATTTCCTGCCAAAACTCTTCGCTCAATATCCTGGTCACACTTTCCATCCCTTACAAATTTGGAACCCAAGTATACAAATTCTTTCACCTGTTCCACTCTTTGCCCTTCAATGAAGATTGAGCAATTCGTCATACTTTCTTCTCTTTCAAAAACCATAACTTTCGTCTTGTTTACATTAACTTGTATATAAAAGCCATGAATTTGGTTGTATATACTTAATCTTTATTTCTGAAGATTTTACAGGTAACGGAAAGCACGATGTAATCTTGGTAGAGTATTTCATCAAGTCTTGGATACATTGACTTTCTTCGGTAGGTGAAATGTCGTTTTCATAACAAAGGAATTTTCCTTCGTCCATTTCTCTGCAAGGTTGGGAGAGCGGTAATATCTTCGACCCTCTCGCAAGGATATAGGAATGTTTAGGAGTAATTAGGAATGTATGGTTTGAGCTTGGGTTATACATTGGAAAAGGATGCAATTGGTAATAGTTGTAAATCTCTGTTTGGACTGTTGGAACTGACATTATAAAAGTTATTTGTTTGCCTTTTACATAAGCTTTAATATCAATACAATGTTCTAAGTTAATCAAATTATCTAAACTAACAGGTAAAACTAATTTATCCGTTTTCTCAATGTCTTTTAAAATTGTAAATAATTCATGAGTGTCTAAAATTGATTGATGTAATATGTTTACACGGCTAAATGCTACAGCGGTTTCTATTTCATCTAAGCGAGTCAAAAGTACTTGAAAATTATGAACAAGTAAATTAAATGATTCTAAAATAAGCTCTCTATTTCTTTGGTACTCTGCTTCATTAATATATTTTTCTATTTCTGTAAGAGTTTTTCCTATCATTAGGAAATTATTTCTTGTTGCATTTGTAATATTAACAAATGTGCTAACTATTTCTGAAATTAATGTCATTCTATTTGCAAGTGCATTTTGTTTTGACTGAATTTTATTAATCATGTTATCATATCGTACCGCATCTTCATTATCTAAATTTCCTGTAATTACTTTAATAATTGAACCAAGTGGGTTAATGGCACCTCGTTTGATTCTAACATTTGGTATAAGTTGGTTATATCTTTCTATAGTTATGTTCATTATATATTGACATTGGAGTTCAACGTCTATAAGACTACCATCTATCATATAAATCTCTAACTTATCTTGTAAAATAGTACTGATTTCTATATATTTATTAACGTTATAGTTTAAGTTATTGCTAATTAATTCTAAATCTAGTATTTTAATTATATGCCAGTTATAGAGGCTAATTTGGGCTTGACCTTCTTTTACTGGGAGTATTCCCGGATTGTGTTCAATCCTTTGAAGTTGAAGGGCCAGGCTTAGGGCTGCTTGCGCCGCCATCATCAGGACGTACCTGTGAAGGACGTTTTATGTCTTTAATTGGTACTTTAGAATTTCTATTTTGCGATTTATTTCTATCGTGTTTCTGTTAATGTTGCCAGTAACTGTGGCTTTTTGGTAACGTGGTTTATCTTTACTACGCCTAATATTGACGCCTTTAATGTAAACGTTATCTCCCGGTTTTACTTGGAAATTGGTTTCTCCACCATGTTTACTTTTGATCTTTTCTTTAGTTGCTATCATTTTGTTTGCTAAATGATTGTAAAGATATTTAGTTCTTTTAATGTGATCGTTTACAAGTTGTTGTGTATACTGTTTTTCGAAATCGACTTCAAAGACACTTGATGAGTCTGTGTGTCCGAAAACTACTTCAAAAGGAGTAAGTCCTGTTGTAGAGTGAATCGATTGGTTATATGACATAATTGCATAAGTCATAACTGAAGCTGCGTCGATTACTTTTCTTTCATATTTAGCTAACCTATAAATTTCTATAATGGTAGAGTGGAATCTTTCTATTAATCCCATTGAATTTGGATTATGGGGTGTACCAATGTGTAAATCTATTTTGTAAAAACTTAACATTTCCTTTAAAAGGTTGTTATTAAATTCTGTTGCTGGATCTGAACTAATTTTTGTAGGTATACCATAAGTTGAAAAGTATTTTATTAATGCTTTAACAATCTCTGGTGTCGTTCTATTAGCGATTTCAAATGCTTGTCCTAACTTGCTAAATGCATCTATAATTGTAAGGAAGTAAGTTCCTTCAATTGAGAAAATATCCAGGAATAATTCCTGGAAAGGTTTCATTTGTGTTTGAGTAAGCTGTAATTCTGGTTTTAAAGGTTTTCTGTCATATTTCATTTGTTTACATAAATCGCAAGAATTGATAACACATGCAACTGTTTGATCTATATTTCTCCAGAAATAGGTTCTCTTTAAATGAGCTATTGTTTCTCTAATACCACGGTGACAGGTTTTTCCTATGTGATATTTTAGAACTATCTCTTTTTGTTCGTTTTCATCTTCGATGTAAATTACTCTTTCTGTACATTCATATATTTTAACAGAATCTTTCCTAAATAAATTCGTTATTACATTAGTAAACTGTTCACGATGACGCCTATCTTCAAAGTAGATAAATTGTTTTATTTTAGGGCGAATATATTCTTTAAGGAATTGTTTAATTAGTTCTAAATTATTTAAAGGCATATGTACTTCAAAAACCTTTTGTTTATCTCTAGTTAAATTTTTAACACTAGTTTCGTTTTTATTCCATGTAAATATTAGTATCTGATTAGGTTTTGTATCTATGGCCTCATTTAATATAGGAATATCTGATGAATCAGTATTTTCCTCAGAATGGATCGTGATGTTTGAAGAGTTTGGTTTTTCCGATGCTGTGATAGTTATACTATCATCTATAGATCGACTCGAAAAAGGTGATCTCAGTCTATTGGGGTTCGGAACAGGCGATTGTGATTTTTCATCATCGCTTGAAATGATTACTGTATCTGGGCTATCTAAGTTAACAATCATTGATTCGTTTTCGTTCAATATATTTAACTTAATACGCGAAAGAGCATCTGCGTTCAAGTTTTGTTTTCCTGGTTTATACATAACTTCATAATCGAATTCGGCTAAACGTAAACGCCATCTTGTTAATCTACTACCCGGTTCTTTAAGTGAGTGTAACCAAACAAGTGGTCTATGATCCGTAAGGATAGTAAACTTCTTTCCATACAAATAAGGTCTAAAATGCTTGCATGCCCATACAACGGCTAGAAGTTCCTTTTCTATGGCCTATAACGAGTTTCTGCGTCGTTTAGTGTTCTGCTAGCAAAAGCTATAGGTTTATCGCTACCTACAGTTCCTTGTGATAAAACTGCACCAAGGGCAAAGTTCGATGCGTCTGTAGTAAGTAAAAAGGGTTTTGTAAAGTCTGGAAATTGTAATAAGGGTGCATTAGTTAAAAGTGATTTGCACTTTTCAAATGCGTCTATATATTCTTTTGTAATATTTACTTTGTTCTTCTTTTTTAGGCAATTAGTTAAAGGTTGTGTAATTTTAGAGAAATCTTTTATAAATTTTCTATAGTATCCTATAAGTCCTAAGAAACTTTTTATTTCCGTTGGAGTTTTAGGTATGGGGAAATTTAAAACGGCTTTAATTTTGTCGTTATTAGGTTGAAGACCATCTTTTGAAATGGAATGTCCTAAGTAAAGGACTTCTTTCCTAAGAAATTCACATTTGTCTAAGGTTACTTTGAGGTTGGTTTGTCTTAATCTATCAAACACTTTACGTAGTTTCTCTACATGTTCATGGAGACTTGTGGAATAGATTATTATGTCATCTAAGTAAACTAGACAATGCATACCTTGTAGGCCTCTTAGTACATTATCCATAGCTCTTTGGAATGTAGCAGGGGCTGTTTTTAAACCAAAAGGCATTCTTTTAAACTCAAAATGTCCTGCTTGGGTCGTAGAAGCTGTTTTGGGTTGATCTTCCTCTTCTACTTCTATCTGGTGGTAACCACTAGCTAAGTCTAAAGTGGAGAAGTAAGTTGCTTTTCCTAATCTATCAAAGAGATCGGAAATATTCGGTAAAGGGTATTTATCGTCAGTAGTAATTTCGTTTAAACGTCTATAGTCTATTACCATACGAAATTTCCTTTCACCTGAAGCGTCCATTTTCTTGTGTACTAAATGAACTGGGGCACTCCATGGAGAATGAGATTCTATAATCACGTCATTTTCCAAAAGTGTATTGACTTGTTTTTGAATTTCCTCATTTTCGCTAATAGGATGTCTATAAGGGCGAATATAAATAGGATCTTCATTTTTTGTTCTAATTTTATGTTTGATTTGATTTGTAAAAGATAAGGGTAATTGTTCACAATGAAATATGTCTAAATATTCGTGACAAAGATTAGATATAAGAGAATTTTCTTCTTGATTTAAATGGTCTAATCGTAGTTTAGAAAGATTATCTTCTAAAATTTTATTCATTTTACTGGAATTTAATATGTTATTTATTTTGATACTATTTTTTGGTTCATTTCCTATTGTATGAACTGGTACAGGTCTAGAAAATGATATATATGCATCTTTATCTGTAGCGTTTTGCACTACTGTTGATGCGAAAGAATCGACACAATTTACTAAAGCGTCCGGCATACGAACTCCTGGACGAAATTCAACAAAATGAACTATCCCGTTTCCATTTTCTAATGTTGTTGGAATTTTAGTCCTAATTTCTGTTCTTGCAGGAACTTTAATTTCAAAAACCGACTGGTAAGAAATAGGAATATTTATTTTTTGAGTTCTTAAAACCTGATTTTTCATATCAATGTTAGCTCCTAATTCTTTAAGTAAATCAGAGCCTATTACACCATCATAAGAATTATCCACGTTGTACAAGAAAAATTTATGTTGTAAAAGTGATTTAAAAGTTCTAGGTAATGGTATAAAAATTACTTCATCATGTCTGGTACAACCATGAGTCGTAATGACATCAAAAGGTTCTACATACTTAAAATTTCTGTAAAATTCATTTGCTTTTCTAGGAGTCATGAATGAACGTGTGCTACCAGTATCTATCAAAAAAATTGAATTTATTTCTGGTAACTCTATGTGGGGTAATTTTAAAGTATCATGCTTGTTTAAGTTAATTATTTCGACTGGGGACATGTCGAGGCTTCTATGAAAAAATTTTCATTAGAGTTTTCACCGACTAATTCGTCTGAAAAATCATAAGCGTCCTCTTCGTCTATACAGTTGTAGTTATATTCATTTTCATTGCACTGTTCAAACTGATTCGTAGTTTCGCTCGAATCCAGTTCTTGTTCAGAACAACCTACCATATTGTTATTCTTAACAGTTCGCATTGTCACATCGTCATTATTCACGTTACGCGATTGATTTTGAGTCCCGAAACGGAATTGTTGGTTTGGGTTTGATTTAAAGAAACCCGATTGTTTATAAGTTGAGGCTGAAGGTTGGACTTACCCGCATCTTTGTTTTAGGAGTATATGCTCCACAAGATGCGCGGTGGTGCCGATCTTTACGAGACCAAAGTGAGAGGCAGGCATTTTGGGAGAGCATGAGTCATGTTTTGAGTAAGTGCAAACAAAATGAGAGGATAGTAATGTTAGGCGATTTTAATGGGTGGGTTGGAGTCAAGCGTGATGGGTATGAAAGAGTATTGGGAAAGTTTGGTGATGAGCGAGTGAATAAAAATGGAGAAAGTTTTGCTTGAAGTATGTTTGGAGAAGAATCTTGTGGTGACTAACACCATGTTTCACCACAAAGATGTCCACTTGATTACGAGACAAGAAGGAAGTAAGAGGAGCATGATTGACTTTGTGATTGTTGACGCAAGGATGAGAAAGAAAGTACTAGACACTCGAGCCTACCGCGGTGCTGGGATTGACACAGACCACTTCTTGGTTGTCAGCCGAGTAAGAGGTCTGTTTCAGCGGTGGAGGCACCGTGTGCGTGAACCTGTTAGTGTACTAGAACGCATAAAAGTTGAGAATTTGCAAGAGATAGGTATAAAAGAGGAATTTGTGAGCAAACTAAGCAAAAAGTTTGATAATTTAGATGAAGTATGTGAGATTGAAGAATTATGGAAGCCGATTAAGGAAGGACTCGTGGAAGTTGCGATTGAAGTGTGTGGTGTGTGCAAGAGAAGCCAAGGATGTAAGTTAAAAAGAATGACCGCGGAAGTTCTGAAAGCGTTGTCTGAGAAGAAGAAAGCATGGTTGGACTGGCTGGCCACAAAGGCCAATCAAAGAATGCAGAAGGCAACGGATGAGGATGTACGAATGGCCAACGATGAGTATAAAAGGTATAAGCGTGTGGCAAAAGAGGTGTTAGTAAGAAAGAAGGAGAATGATAGAGATGAATTTGATAAAAGGTTATCTGGTGACTTCCAACAGAATATAAAATTCTTTTGGAAGTCCATAAAAGCGGTGAGGAGTCCACAGACCACATCACCGCTTAATAAGATCAGAAACCAGGATGGAAGTTTTGTGGGAGGAGAAGAGTGTGTGCTAAAAATATGGAAGGAGTATTTTGAAAGTCTATTTGATAAAGAGGATACGCAAGTGCAAACTCATTTTTGTGAAATGAATGAAATTGGCAATGAAAACGACATTAGTATGGAAGAAATAATGGAAGCATTAAATAATATGAAACTAGGCAAGGCTGCTGGAATTGATAGGGTTTCCGTTGAGATGCTGAAAGCAGGACGTGGCGTGGTGATTAACCAGCTGTACCGCCTTTTTAATCTGTGCTGGAGGAGTGGCAGCGTACCAAAAGAATGGTCCAAAGCCGTCATTGTGCCGCTGTACAAAGGAAAAGGGTCGCAGCAAGAGTGCAAAAATTACCGCGGCATAAGCCTGCTCAGCATCGTCGGTAAACTGTATGCGAAAGTGTTGATAAAAAGAGTGATGAATGAAAGTGAAGGAAAAATGTGGGATGTTCAAGCAGGATTTATTAAAGGAAGGGGATGCACGGATCAGGTCTTCTCCTTACGACGCATAGCAGAAAAAGTTTTGGCGAAAAGCCAAAAGGTATATTGCGTATTCGTAGATCTGGAGAAGGCCTATGACAAAGTGGTGAGGAATGAACTATGGTCAACATTGTCTTTGTACGGGGTGAGCAGCAGCTTGATACGAGCACTGAAATCTCTTTATGAGGGCTCGAGTGCTTGTGTCAGGATCAACGGAGCTTGCACGGACTTCTTTAACATAGAAAGGGGTGTGAGACAGGGTTGTGTAGCGTCACCGTGGCTGTTTAACCTGTACATGGACAGTTGTTTGAAAGAATTGCAAGAGAGTGCGTGTGGTATAAAACTGAACGAGCTGTCCATCAAATGCCTCCTATATGCTGACGATCAGGTGATCTTAGCTGCATCGGCGGAGGAGTTGCAGTTGATGGTTAATATTATGCATGAGGCGCTGAAAGGTAGAGGAATGAAAGTGAATGTAAGTAAGACTAAAGTAATGGTTTTTGAAAGAGAGAAATGTATGACGAATTGCCCTATTATTATCGAAGGGCAAAGAGTGGAACAGGTGAAAGAATTTGTATACCTGGGTTAAAAATTTACGAGGGATGGAAAGTGTGACCAGGATATTGAGAGAAGAGTTTTGGCAGGAAATCAAGTGAATGGGGCGATGCATATCTTTATGAGCAGTCAAAACGTGTCTAAGAAGGCAAGAGTGGCTGTGCATAGGGGTGTGCTTATCCCCACACTTATGTATGGTAGTGAAAGTTGGGTGTGGCAGAAGAAGCATGAAAGTATAATTAATGCAGTGGAAATGAGAAGTCTGCGAAGTATAGCTGGAGTGAAATTGATGGACAAAGTAAGAAATAACGTGATTAGAAAACAATGTGGTATAACTGAAGATGTAGTGACAAAGATAGAAAAAGGGATGCTTAGATGGTTTGGACATGTTGAGAGGATGGATGAAAATAGACTGACTAAACAGATCTATAAGGCGAGAATGAATGGGCAAGCTGGTAGGGGTCATCCTCGGCGTACGCATGGTAACCAAATTGATGACCTGCTGGAAAAAGGCCAGGTCAAGAGCACCCTTAACCGGCGATCGTGTATGAAAGCACTTATGAAAGTAGAAGAAGCGAAAGTGGTATGCCAGGATCGTAGCAAATGGAAAGCCATAGTCTCTGCCTACCCCGATGGGAAACAGGCGTGATGATATGTATGGATCAAAGTACCTAGATTGAAAATAAACGTTATTTATTATTTACATTTGTATAATTAATTTTGGTTATTTATTCTAATTGGTACCTACGGAACTAGATACGTTGAAAATATTTTTTAGATTTCAGATTAAATAATGTTATTTAAAATTAAAAATGTTTTTTGCAAATTCAGGACTCTACAAATTTCTCTACAAGCTGTCAATTTTATTTCGAAGTATTTTTCTAAACAGCAGCAACTAACAAAATAAGCTAACAAATTATACTAGCTTATGTACAAAATGTAAGTTTCATAATGCAAACATGTAGGGAAAGACACGTTGTAGACAGCGGCACCTTGATCCATTCCCGCCCTACCCTACGTTGTCGGGTAGATGGGGTTTAAGCTTTCAAAACCGTATGTATCTAGTCTCTGTGGCATAAGTTTTTACCAAGATTTATAATATAAAAGACCGATGTTATAAGTTTAACCAGTAGATGTAGCTCTCTGTGGCATTCTTAAGATAAACCGATTTTAAAAGAGTTTTTAGTTTGAAAACTGCTGTGGTATAGATGGATCTAATTGTAATGAATGAAAATCTGTTATGTTAAAAGATTGATTTATATTTTTGTACACACAGTTAGATACTATACAAAAAATAATGATATTATGGTTGAGGTTTCTTAAAGCCAATTCAAAGAACGATCAGCTCACTTCTTAATTAACTTCTACAGATTTTTTATAATTTTTATTTGGTGCCATTGTCAATAAGATTATCAGTACTATTCAATGCTATGTGGGCCCAGCTAGTAGATCTCAGGTTTAACTGATTTTAATGTTATACATAAACTGTATTATGTACAATTTTGTTTGACATCGACCTTACACAAAAGCCTTATACGAGTAGATACGTGAACTCTTTATGTTATATTCCAAAGTACTTTTATTTAGATTCGCTAAATATCTTTCCTCAAACGAGTTTTTTACATTCCACACGACCGGACTTCCGTAGAAGGTAAATTCGTGTATTTATTAGGAGAACAACCAAAATATTCAGATAGTTTCTTTTTGGCCAGGTGATATATTATGAGATATTTATTTTTGATGTTCATAAATAAAATCATTTTTGTGATATTTTTAAACAGCTGCATCTTGCTCAAATCAAGTTAAGGCTATGTTGTGCTAAGGGATCTGAAAAGCATAAGTATGGTATTATATCTAAATTAATTTAAATACAAATCAATATTATAATATTATAGATAATATCAAAAATCGATGTTATAGATAACTTACACCGAACAAAATCAACTTGCTGATCTCACGAAGTGACCTGAGTAAAAATTAAATCCACGACCCCTAGTTTTGTACTTAGATACTCTTTTAACTAACCACTTAACCAAGAGGGCAATGATTTAGTCCATGTAAATGACTAGCAGTGAAGAAACAGTGCCTCTTCCTCAATAGGTATCGAATAGTAAACCCGGTACACCATAATGTCTCTATGAATTCTATTATGATGTACTCGACATAAGAAATCCGGTCATGTGCGAGTCGTACTCGTGTATGGAGACATAAAATCACGTTTGATGAATGGGAGCCTACCTTCACTATTATTTTTTCACTGATTTAGGTAATGAAAGTAAATAGCGGCGACAGAATTACATCATCTGTTAAAATTACAGCTGTCTAGTTATCATGGTTCCTAAAATACAGCCTGAAGACAGATGGACAGTGGTGTTGAAATGTGGTATCCTTCCGAGGGCTTACCCGGGGCTCCCAACCGTAGGCAGAATACGTGAGGTTTTTTAGTCGGCAGGAGTCCGGCATAGCATCCATGCAAGATTTTCCCCCACGTTAATTAAAAGGAAGGGTACAGAACCCTTGTTTGCCTTTACAAAAACGCTGTACCCCAGTCCACACTTGGCATGACAACAGAGCACAAACATTTATCTCATTTAGAACTGCATTTTCACTGCACTAGTTAAATTGCTTTACCGGTAGCGGTTAAGTTCAAACGTTGCGGCTACGACAAAGAAAAAAGTAAGCATTCGTCATTTATTCTTTGATTGTTATGGTAGCTCTAAAAGATGGTATCTGTATCTAACAATAAAATTTTGTAAATAGTAAATAATTGTTTGTTTGTTTGATTCCGTTGAATAGGCTCTGAAACTACTAAACCGATTTTAAAAAATCTTGCATTCTATCTAGTATATTAGCTACACTATCCCTAGTATACATATAGCAAATTTGGCATAGCTATATTCAAATTAATACGATTATTATCAATTATTACAATTGAATCTAACCGAATCTCAATGAGTTCAGCAAACTTTATTGCAATTTAAATCTTCGATATTATAGTATGTACCTACATAGTACAGGTAACAGGTAGTACCTGCGAAATTAGTTATGTACATACATCCTGATTGTACGAAACTATGATGATTTTGCACTTTTGATAAGTTATCTTATGAGAAGTTGCCCTTGTGCAAATAAAGGGGTAAAAGACGTTACCATAGATAATCGGATTTTACATCAAAAATATTCCTGAAAATGTGAAAACAGGCCACTAAAATGGGAAATAATAGTGATTACCTACATCATTTCTGCGGGTGAACATTTGGCCAAATTTTACTATAACACAAGAGACACAAAAGTTCCTATTACTTGGAATTAAATTAGCATGACCGCGTTCACTTCAACTAAGGGTTCCGTACCAATGTTTCGTGTAGAACATCTGCCCATTGCCAAAATAATAGGACCTTGAATGGAGTTCCGTATTATCGGTGATAATACCGACCGCGTGCGTGTGAGCTTCGATGAAGAAAAAACGAAAGCTACCAGAGAGCTAGCTTATATTTTAGGTAAAAGTGTGCGAAAAGACCCCTTAAAAACAGATACAACGTTGAGATTAGTCATATTATTATTGTAGGCGATGCGGGATCGTAGAAAATAAAAAGAGACTTTTTGAAAACTAGGGAAGGTGTCGACGGGAGACAAAGGTTGTATGTGTCGACGCGATGTTGCTCGTATGCGGTTAGCGGTGCTCGGTGCACTGGCGGTCGGCGAGAGTGCGGCGGGCGGGACGCTGCCCGGCGCGTGCGGCCGGCCGGCTCGCGATATATAAACAAAAGGACGACATACAACCTATCTCCCGCGGCACGCTCCTATGTCTTTAATTTAAATCACAAACACATATGTACATAATATGATAGGCACAGTAAGTATTACACCCTTTTCTTTACGTATTTTAAGTATAATATTATTCTACTAATCATAACATAAATATACATTTTTACCGCAACGTACGGTCGGGCGAGCCATTTATTTATTAGTATCGTCAACATCCTGCCCCCTAGTGTTGCCATGGCGACACTCATTACGGAAAACAATTGCTGAGCGCGTCACAGGACGTCTATATGACACTAGTTTTAGTTAGAATATCAAGGGTTACTTACTTACTAGAAGAAGGCCGGTCGGATCAAGAATGGGTAAGTCACACTGTTCAATATTTTTATTTTTACAAACTAAATTTACTTTTTCTAATATATCATCACTTATTTTAAAGGTTTTCGGATGCTGCGGCCAACTAGAACATGGTAAGTACAAGAAAGAGGGTCCCGTGAACCACTCAGAATCGGCACTTAGAACGTAGTCGCTGTTCTTTGTACCTAAATCAGCTGTGTTTAATTCAGTCGGTACATAATGCCATTGACTACTTGCACTATACTCGTCTATTTCACCTAGCCGGTTAGCTATAAAAGCTTTATATGACCTACTGTGGTTCTGTATCTATACTTATAATAAAACTGTAGAGGGTCGAGAGTCTGTACATGGAAGATATTTTGAAAATTTTAATTGGAGGGCGTTCTCTAATCGATACTGAAGCCGAAAATGTAATTTAAACTTTTCATGTCTGTCTGTCTGTCTGTCTGTATCCCGAATAAGTATCACGCCGAAACTACTGAACCGATTTGAATGATACTTGGTACACTTGGAGCTTATAGTCCGAGGAAGGTTCTAGGATACTTTTGATCCCGATATTTTGCGTGATTCCTGCGGGAGAGGGGATGAAAGATAAAATGGTTTTTCAGTTGTAATTTCTCAACGCGTGATGCGATTCCAAAATTTTTTTCAGTGTTATAAAGGGAATACTTTAAGATTTGTTTCACACAAGTTTCAATGTTGAGGGTTTTGTAGTTCAGGAATTAGAGGCATATCAACTTTCGCAAAACCTAAAATTCAAGTTTTCCTTTGATTGTAAGGGTAATTCTAAACGGGCGTGTTGGCTTAATCATAAAAGACTGGGGGACTGAATTGTTTTAGAATAGCCTTAATCTTTAAGCTCTTTTATGATTAAGCAAACAGGGCCGTTTCACACGCTGCTTGATGAGTCGGATGAAGAAGTACCTCTCCTTTCGCAAACCTTATGTGACGTAAACGAAGTTGCGAGGGTCAGCTAGTCCAATATAAGACCGTTGTCGAATCGGTCCAATAATGTACGGAGTTCGGTTGTATACGATGCTCCTTTATAATACTACTAGCTAATCTACATCCTAACACCGCTCCCTGTAACTCAAGACGCGGCACTGAAACCGGCTTAATCGGAGCCACTTTACATTTACTGGCGATAAACGATACCGTGACGTGACCATTGCTGTATGCCTTTCGCCAGTACGCGACCGTCGCGTACGCGGACAGCGATGCATCACAAAATAAATGCAAATCGAGCGACACATTATCGTCGCTATAACAGGTTGAAAAATACCAACGTGGAATTTTAATGTTATTAATTTTACGGGCTTGACCTATCCAACGTCTAAAAAAATCAAAAAAATTGTCAGTTAGTGTCGCGTCCCACTGTAAATTACTCTTCCAAATCTCACGCAGTAATATTTTACCTTTAATTGTAAATGGTACTAAATAACCGTGAATATCAAATACAGACATAACAATTTGTAGCACCTCTCGCTTTGTAGGTACTCTTTCTAATAATAAGATATCGCTAGAAACGCGTTTGAATGACAAGTCGAAACTTAACAAATCTGAACTCGGGTGCCAAAGTAAACCGAGTGCACGCTCAGGTTGATTAGCGACGTCGAGCCTAACTGCCTTATCATTAAGGATCTCTTTGGGTATGTGCGCTAGTACAGCTGGCACATTACTCAACCAATTCCGCATAATAAAATCGCCCTGTTCGTGAATATATGAAATGTCTTTTATAATTTTACTAGCAAAATTTTGATCAGAAAAGCTATCAATGTAGTCGTCCATATACTGATTGGTTTGAATAGCGTGGAAGGCTTCAGGCATCTGTTCTTTAAACCTAGACGCATTTTTATCTTGATTAATGGCCTGTGCTATGAAGGGCGAGCAGTTAGCACCGAAGATTAGTGACGTCATGACACACTGCTCGATGACGTCACTATTCTTCTCCTTCCACAGAAAACGTAGTGCGTGCTGGTCTTCATGCCGAATTTTGATTCTTAGGAACATGTCTTTTATGTCGCCTATGACCCCTATGCGATTTTCTCTAAAACGAAACATAATACCAAAAAGCGAGTTTAACAAGTCGGGTCCCTTGTATAAAAAATCATTCAAACACAAGTTATCAGATTTGGCGGCAGCGTCAAATACCAAACGCAACTTTTGTTTGTTGGCGTTATAGACCCCGAAGTGTGGTAGATACCAGCGTCGCACAGCTGATGTGTCGCTGCACTCGGACTCGTCTAGTTTCCGTGCGTAGTTATTATCAAATAGATGTTGGACGCGCTCCCTGTACCGCAACTCGTAATCAGTACTTAATGACATTTTTCGTAACACAGATTGCAAACGTTTTAAAGCTAGGTTATACGAGTCGGGCATAGCACGTGACTAGGGTTGCCAACCCTCCCGGATTGCCCGGGAGATGTAGATGTAGAGACTCCGGTAATAATGTTTACCCTCCCGACCCGACCTCCCGAGATGCGAAGATTTCTCCCGGATGTTCTAAAATTTTACAAAGTTAAGAAATTCCGTTAACTGTCTACCGGGTCCATCATCAGATCGACTACAGGAAATTGTAGTGCTTCAAAACAATTAAATACATACTTACTTAGTTAATAAATGCCCTACATAGTTGTCTCTACAATTTTCGAAAGTTTCACTCGATTTCTCCAGGATGCCAGAGGACCACTGTCAGAAGTCTTACGGGCTGTGAGAGTGGCCCCCAATCGCTAGATGCGCCACGGCTTTCCATCAGGCTGGCGACGTCAATTTGGCAAGCTTAAAATAAAATAAAATATTATATGCACACACTTCACCTTTAATATTTCGTCACACGTAACTGTTTATAGTACAAGAAAACTAAAATCTTCCTGATTAAATCACTAAAACAAATAAGTACGTTATTAGGTTATGTATTACAGCACAATTACAAAAATCTTTCTCGAGCCGTATCAGTTTGCGCGCTTCCGCTTACAGAATAACACAAAGCGTTTACCTTTGCGCAGTCCCGCTAATCCCGCGGGATCCCGCTCGGTTTACGTGCGGACTGGTCCCGCAAAAATACTGCGGGATCCCGGTATTTCGGGATCCCGGTATCCCGGTATTGCATTCCCTAGTTATGAGGTAACTAATATAAAAAAAGGAACATATCTCCTTTTATGAAGTCGGTAAAAAATCGCGTATTGCTAAATGCTGCTACTAAACAAAATAAATATAAATTTAAAATTAATTACTGATTTTTATTCTTTCGGACGTCAGGTGGTTTCACCCGCGTAGTTCCCGTTCCCGTGGAAATATAGGAATAAAATATAGCCTTTGTTCACCGCAAAGAGTGTAGCTTCCAACAGTGAAAGAATTTTTCAAATCGATCCATTAGTTCCGGAGCCTAATCCACACCCACACCCCGCACCAACTCTGCACACATCATCTCCGACTGTAAATCCGCCCTCCTAGAACTCTCCAACCCCAACACTACAAACCCTCTCGCACTACAAACACTAAAAACCATAGCACACACGAAAACATTAAACTTTACACTCACCTTCGACTGGGTTAAAAGCCATATCGGTATCCAGGGTAACGAACTCGCCGATACAGCAGCTAAATCTGCGGCCCACATCCACCGTAGCCCAACATACACAAGAATACCCATAAGTCACATTAAACTCCACAACAGAAGACGCACGGACGAACAGACAACTACATACTACAACGAAGTCAGCCCACACACTCTCACTCTCCTCCCAACACATGAACAAGCACTTAATTTTCTCAACACATTCGGCACCGACTTCCAAACTACACAACTACTCACCGGTCACGGATACCACAAAACATACTTACACCGATTCAAAATTACTACTGACGACAAATGCCCATGTGACAACGACACACCACAGACTCTCACACACCTCATCGAATTCTGCCCCAGATTCCACACGACCAGACACAACCACACCATGACCGCATACAACATCACACAACCATACAACCTTACACAAATTATTAAAAAGACAAGCACTATTGACACATACAGACAACACATACACAACATCATTAACAATTTAAAAAGCTTTAACACACCTCCACAAATGACAAACAGAACACCTGCACCATCGTAAGTGGCGTAACGCTAGAGCAAATTAGTACCAGTAACTGTGATATTATAAAATGAAAAAAAAAAAAAAAAAGCAGAACAAAACAAAAAAATAAAAAAAATAAAAATAAAAAAAAAAACCAAAGAATTTTTAATTTTTCCCCCTCGGGGTTTAGGGGACATGCGTTACTTCTCATGGAGCTAACGTTACACCCTGAGGGTACAGTAGTGGCTTCTTCAATCAGATCCCTAAGATTCAATATCTTAGGGATTAACGAAAAAGCCCACATTAGGAGGAAGGGCATAACGGTACTCCGTTCGTTGAGCAGCCCGCCTGGGGCAGTACCTCCGCCCTGCAGAAGACCGCGGTAATAGTAACCTGACTCCGGTTGGGTTATGTTCTCCGTCGGTTAGGAGGGATCCAGAGCTCATTGGGGCGACTTTGTGCCGGTGACGGTGAGACCAGAGGCTTATCTGGCTCCATTGGCGGATAGAGGCGCGGAGTATTGGTACGGCGGTCAGGGAGACCCGGTGAAACGGTTGACCGCTGACCGCCCGCAGGCTGTACGGGACCCGAACCTGGGGATCACTTAATCTCCGCCCCAGGAGGCTGAACCAGCAGCCTGTGTAAAGTCCCTGGTGCTGTGGTCGTGCCGGAGGAGGATACCGGAGTGGACGCGGCCACTGCATTGGGGGGGGACCGGGGGCCCTTCCGTACGCCGTGCCAATCTTCCGCATTACCTTTGTCTGCCTTTGGTGATTTGGAGCCTCGCTTAGTCTCCTGCGCCAGCGGCACACAGGTGCCCCCTCAACCTTCTTAATTCCCCTTTTTTTAAAAACAACCATGGCTGCAAAAAAGAAAAATAAAAAGGTATCCACAGCGGCATCGGCGTCCACACTTCAAGTGGACTTTTGCAACATCAGAGGCATGCGCGCGAACATCAACGTAGTCCACTACCATCTTGAAACTGCGAAGCCGACCCTTTTTTTCTTGACGGAGACGCAGATCTCATGCCCGAAAGACACATCTGACTTGATGTACCCTGGCTACAAGCTGGAGTACAACTTCAGGCGGAAAGCCGGGGTGTGTATGTACGTCCGGGATGATGTCTGCTGTCGCCGTCTTACAAGCCTCGAAGACAGGGACCTGTCTACATTATGGGCGCGCGTGGATCACGGGGGCCACACCCGGATCTACGCGTGCGTGTATAGGTCTCACAGCGGTAATACGGACACAGTTCGCCTTTATGACCACCTGCAGCAATCGACTGACAGGGTGATTGAGCAGTGTCCCTCCGCTGAGATAGTGGTTTTGGGAGATTTCAACGGTCATCATGTTGACTGGTTGGGCTCCCGGACCACCGACTTTGCGGGAAAAGCTGCTCACGAATTTGCCTTGACCTATGGGTTCTCCCAGCTGGTTAAATCCCATACAAGGATACCAGACAAGGAGAACGAGCATAGTGCATTGCTGGACCTTCTGCTGACAACGCGTCCGGACGGATACAACGTTTCAGTGGATGCTCCGCTAGGATCGTCGGACCACTGTGTCGTTCGGACGCATGTGCCTCTCGCAAGGCCTGAACCACCTCGGCCCAAGGAGTGGCGACATGTGTGGCACTACAAGTCAGCAGACTGGGATGGACTGCGAGAGTTCTATGCGTCGTACCCGTGGCGGCGGCTTTGTTTTGCCTCAGAGGATCTGGATTCTTGTGCTGTAGCAGTCGCTGAGGGGATCTTGGAGGGTATGGAATGCTACATTCCCAACCGATGGATCCCTGTAGGTGCAAAAAAGCGACCGTGGTTCAATCGGCTCTGCAGAGAAGCTCTAATACAGAAAGAATCTGCCTACAGAGCTTGGACCACGGCTCGTGCAAATTCAGATCCAAACATCTCTGAGGTGAAACGCAAATTAAATGCCGCCTCGAGGTCCAGTAAAAGAGCAATTGTCAAGGCCAAGTTCGATTTCATCGGCAGAATTGGCGAACGGCTAGCAGGCTACCCTTCAGGAAGTCGTGAATTTTGGTCGCTTGCCAAAGCTGCCGAGGGAAACTTCTGTCTGTCAGGATTACCACCCTTGCTTAAACCCGACGGTAGTTTGGCCCAGAGTGCCAAGGAGAAAGCCGACCTTTTGGGTAATCTCTTTGCCTCTAACTCGACCATGAGCGACGGGGGTGCTTTACCGCCGGGCATTCCGAGTTGTGGCACTTCCATGCCGGAAGTTAAATTTACACAGCGGAATGTCCGGCGGGAGCTTCAATCTCTGGACGTTCATAAGTCGAGTGGGCCAGACGGCATTCCCGCGGTGGTACTTAAGCATTGTGGTCCAGAGTTGTGTCCGGTATTTACACGTCTTTTCACACTTTCCTATTCTATGCAACAAGTCCCGGCGTCGTGGAAGATCGCGTATGCACATCCTGTACCCAAGAAGAGTGACAGAACCGACCCGGCCAATTACAGGCCTATAGCCGTCACCTCCCTTTTATCCAAGGTGATGGAGCGTGTAATTAATACACAGCTCCTGGGGTACCTTGAGGAACACGACCTGCTCAGCAAGCGGCAGTACGGTTTCCGTCACGGTCGCTCGACGGGCGATCTTCTTGTGTACCTTACACACCGATGGGCGGCGGCTATCGAGAGTAAGGGTGAGGCTCTAGCTGTGAGCCTCGACATCTCTAAAGCCTTTGACCGGGTCTGGCACCGTGGTCTTCTTACGAAACTGCCCTCATATGGACTACCCGAGAGATTATGCGGATGGGTGTCCAGCTTCTTGGCCGGTAGAAGCATCAGGGCCGTCGTTGACGGCAGCTGTTCAGACTGCATGGCCATAAACGCTGGAGTACCGCAAGGCTCAGTGTTGTCCCCTACTCTGTTTCTGCTGCATATCAATGACATGTTGTCTATTGACGGCATTCATTGTTATGCGGACGACAGTACGGGGGACACTTGTTACACGGGCCGCCCCGGTATCTCTCGGGACACAGTGGAGGAAAATCGTTAACAGCTTGTGTCTGAAATCGAGGCTACTCTTACTGGAGTGTCCGATTGGGGTGGACAAAATCTTGTCCAGTTCAACCCTTCCAAGACACAAGCGTGTTTTTTCACCGCTAAGCAAACCCCAATTACTGTAGTGCCGCAATTTCAGGGCACATCTCTTTCCATCTCCAAAAGTATAGGGATCCTTGGCGTTGACATCTCCAGTGACGTTCAGTTCCGTAGTCATTTGGAGGACAAGGCTAAGCTGGCGTCCAAAAAGCTAGGTGTGCTCAACAGGGCGCGGCGGTACTTCACTGCGGCGCAAACACTGCTTCTCTATAAGTCGCAAGTGCGGCCGCATATGGAGTACTGCTGTCACCTCTGGGCGGGAGCACCTGAATATCAGCTTCGTCCATTTGACTCGGTGCAAAGGCGAGCTGTAAGAATTGTCAATGATCCTGTACTTACAGCTGGTGTGGAACCACTTCGCGACAGGAGAGACTTTGCCTCCTTATGCGTGTTCTACCGCCTGTACAATGGTATGTGCTCTGAGGAATTGTTTGATATGATGCCCACGGCTACGTTCTATCATCGCACCGCTCGCCACAGACAGGGAGTTCATCCTCACACTCTGCGTCCGGTGCGTTCCAGCACGGTTAGATCCGATAGGTGTTTTCTTCCGCGCACGCTTAGGTTGTGGAATGACCTCCCTGCCTCGGTTTTTCCAAACGCCTACATTATGGGGTTCTTCAAAAGGGGTCTTAGAAGGTTTTTACAGGGTCGGCAGCGCGAGTGTGGCACCTCTGGTGTTGCAAACGTTCATAGGCTGCGGTGACCACCGGTCCTTCTGGTGGGCCGTATGCTTGTCTGCCACCTTAGTGGTATAAAAAAAAAAAAAAAAAAAAAAAAAATATGATGTAAAGTTAGTAGTAAGAATCATTATCACCACATCCCACTTATCCCTTAAAACTCATCCTTTCTTCAGTCACACCCCTAACACTTTTCCCTTTTCCCCATCTCTTCAGATCGTGAAGCTGTGAGCATCCCTTACCCCAGCTTCTCGAAAACTAAGAAACTCAACCATCTAACAAAGAGAAAAAAAAAAAAACCTAACCTAACCTTTGCCTAAACCAGGGCAGGGCAAAAAAAAGGACAATGATTTTCATTTTCTCGAACTTTAACGACACCCCCCCCCCCTTAAAATCGCCCGGATTCATCCTTTCTAAAGTTGGCAACCCTACACGTGACTCATGCTTCCAAGGCAGGCCGACGGTCCATTGATTGTTTACTAGCTCAGCTGACCTGTGAATAGTGTCGAGGGCCCTAGTCTCTTCGATATTTTGGCGTGGCTTGTTACAAATTCCTATCGAATCGAGTGAAAATGAATGCCGTATCAACTCGTGTAGTTCCATGTCCTTATTGCATACGGACCTGTTATGTGTAGGTATAACGTCAAATAGGTTCGTAGTAGATATACTAGACGAAATGCATGCGCTGGCGGCTGGTGGCTGACGGCGATGCGAGGCTAACCACTCATCGTCATCATAGCGTTCGTCCGCGACGGGATTGAAGTGCATAGAAGAGGAACCCTCCCGTTCGGGTCCGCGTACTGTTTGAATTGCATTACAATTCCTAAGCTCATAGTTTATCGGCTCAATAGTTTTACACGATGTACCATGGACACACCATGACACCAACCCAGTAACGTTCGCGTTATAAATGGCCCGCGCGGCATACTCTTTTTACAAGTTATAGGAGCAATCAAATCATAGTTATCTTGACCAATTAACAACTGAGGCTTTACATCATATAAATTAATATTATCAGTACACAAAATTTTATCTAAATTAGCACAATTAATTCTAGTGGTAGATAGCACAGGTAAATTTAGTTCTTTCATTTTTCGAACACATAATTTGAATCGTTTGCCGACACTGTTACTGATACTACAGTTAATAATTTCAGTGTTACATACCAACTCGGCGGAGTCCCATGCACAAGCGGCACGCATGGTGTAGCTCTCACCTCGGAGCCCTGCTCGGTCTGCCACCTCTGCAGAAAGAAGACTCACAGTCGCGCCATCGTCCAGGATCGCGTAGACTTTCACATTCTCTTTAGGACCGTGTACTGTGACTGGCACGACCTTTAGCATCACCTTGGGTACTGCTGGGACCTGGGAACATACTGAGTGAGTGACGACGTCGGCGTTGTCCTGCAGATCGCGCGGTGAGGACTGTTGGTGCACCCCTTGGGGTTTGGTCCAATGCAGCAGGCGGTGGTGTGGCCCACCACAGCCGTCAATATCGCACCCGCTTGCCGGGCATGACGTTACATCTGTGTGTCGTGCTGCTAAACATTTGTAACACAATCTGTTTGTTCTTACGTACTTCCACCTGTCTTTGCGTAGCGCACGTTTAAATTTACTACATTCTGCTAGTTTGTGAATATGATTTCTACAGAACTTACATGATGATGACGCCGTGCTCGTCTCTGCACTTATCATTATGGAATGATTTTGCATATTTTTGTTAATAGGCTCTGGTTTCTTTTTGCAGTCACTTGCGTAAATATAGCTTAATCCTGAATCCGATATTTTCTTTGCTTCTGCATATAAAAACTGTGATAATAATTCCAGCTTTGGGCTATCTTTGTCTTGACATTCATTTAAATAGTTAGCCCATAAATTTGTAAGGTAGGTAGGTAATTTTGAAATTATAATTGTAACTAATTCAGGACTCCGTAGATAATCTTTCTGTTCTATATTCTTCGTAGCTGTAACATAATTCTTTATTTTTATGGCAAAGTTCACTATCTCAGTATTGTAGGCATGTGGCAACTGCTGTAACTTTTTCAATTGTGAGGTCACTTTTCTCATAATATTTTCAGGCCGGCCAAATCTTAGTTCCAGGGTCTCCATCAACTCCTGGGGAGAAGTAGAACTCATCAGTAAGGATGATACTGCCTCTTTAGCCTCTCCACGGAGGCACTTTCGTAAACGCCATACATTTTCCTGGTCACTGTACTTACATAGGCGTGTAGATTCGTTGTATGCTTCCTTCAGTTGCAGCCACTCCATAGGGTCCCCAAAGTATAGAGGTAAGTCTTTAGAGGTAGCTAACCTTGACAGCAGCTGTTTGCTATTGCCACTTGTGGCAGCCGCGCCCACAGCTTCTTTGATGGCGGTAGGTAGCTCCGAAATAGAAAATGGGACGCTCACGTCCATCACTTTTTTTGTGGGTAGCTGTTCCAGATCTTCATGAAAATTCGCGCGTTGTGAAAGGGGGCTAGACGGAAAAAATTCTTACGAAAAATTGTCACGACACTTTTTTAACCGACTTCAAAAAAGGAGGTTACTCAATTCGGCCGTTTATATGTTTTTGCTATAGTATGGAGGGTAGAGGTATCTCTACCCTCCTTTAATATGGAGGTAATATGGGGGGGGGGGAATTTAATATGGGGGGAGGGAAAGGGAGAGAGGGGGGCGGTGGGGGGAAGGGGGGGTGTTGTTTTTGTTTTTGTTTTTGTTTTTGTTTTTGCTTTTGCTTTTGCTTTTGCTTTTGCTTTTGCTTTTGCTTTTGCTTTTGCTTTTGCTTTTGCTTTTGCTTTTGCTTTTGCTTTTGCTTTTGCTTTTGCTTTTGCTTTTGCTTTTGCTTTTGCTTTTGCTTTTGCTTTTGCTTTTGCTTTTGCTCTTGCTTTTGCTTTTGCTTTTGCTTTTGCTTTTGCTTTTGCTTTTGCTTTTGCTTTTGCTTTTGCTTTTGCTTTTGCTTTTGCTTTTGCTTTTGCTTTTGCTTTTGCTTTTGCTTTTGCTTTTGCTTTTGCTTTTGCTTTTGCTTTTGCTTTTGCTTTTGCTTTTGCTTTTGCTTTTGCTTTTGCTTTTGCTTTTGCTTTTGCTTTTGCTTTTGCTTTTGCTTTTGCTTTTGCTTTTGCTTTTGCTTTTGCTTTTGCTTTTGCTTTTGCTTTTGCTTTTGCTTTTGCTTTTGCTTTTGCTTTTGCTTTTGCTTTTGCTTTTGTACAATACAATTTTATTACAATTCCTGCACTAATTAATTGAAAGGAACTTCGTTCCATTCGGGTGTCCCTTGACACCTCTCAAGTTTTTTTTTATTTTCACTTTTGTGATCGGCGGTACTTTTCTGGCGGTCGAGTGAAGGGCATGGCTCAACGATAGATTTTTCTAACCAATTTTCCACTTTGCTCTGGTAGGATGCAGCAGATGACCGTCTGGAACATCTGGATCGTTCATCTAAATCAGCCAAATCAGCCGCTAATTTTCTCTCAATTAATTCTTTTTCTATTTGAGTCTTTTTCTTGACAAATTCAAGCTCAAGTGCAGCCTTAGCCTGTGCTGCTTCATATTCCAGCTGCTTTTGTCGCACGGCGGATGACGTGGTGCGCTTACTAGGACCACGCGCGCCACCATCTTGTTGCGACTGGGCATGGTACGGTAACCCAATGTCGGATTTCACTGTATTTCCACATGGATCGATTGTTCTTCGAATGCACTGGACATCTGACTTCACTTCCACTGGTTTTCCTTCCTCATTGTTAGCCGCTAATTCTTTTTTCAATTGTGCACGTGTTTTCACACCGTGCGGGGGTGTTTGAAAAAGCGGCATACCTGCCACACAGGTTTTGCAATTTTCTTTTTTCGATCGCAGATTCCAAGGATCCGGCCGATGGACCACGAAATGTAGGCGATGCGGGATCGTAGAAAATAAAAAGAGACTTTTTGAAAACTAGGGAAGGTGTCGACGGGAGACAAAGGTTGTATGTGTCGACGCGATGTTGCTCGTATGCGGTTAGCGGTGCACTGGCGGTCGGCGAGAGTGCGGCGGGCGGGACGCTGCCCGGCGCGTGCGGCCGGCCGGCTCGCGATATATAAACAAAAGAACGACATACAACCTATCTCCCGCGGCACGCTCCTATGTCTTTAATTTAAATCACAAACACATATGTACATAATATGATAGGCACAGTAAGTATTACACCCTTTTCTATACGTATTTTAAGTATAATATTATTCTACTAATCATAACATAAATATACATTTTTACCGCAACGTACGGTCGGGCGAGCCATTTATTTATTAGTATCGTCAACAATTATGATTTGAATTTGTAGCAAAAAATGCGATTTCGGGCGTAATTTTTATAACATAACATACAAACACGCCTGTATCCCCAAGGGTGTGGTCAGAGGAGAGTTATCCAACCGTTTTTACCAGAATTTTTTTTGTTACCACGCAACAAAAGGCTAGCCAATGAGATCACTGGACACTGTAGGCAGGATAATATCTATAACTATAGATAACATTCTGTAATCTAAATCCCTTGACAGATGTAATACATCCTCAAATACAATCTTAGTACTTCCAGATTTGTTTTAAAATTATATTCATTTTGTTAACCCACTTTAATTGGTGTTACAAAATTGAAAATCAATTCTCGTTGTTTTCACGAGCGTAGCGGTCTTCTCTCGTTTTCCATAAGTTCATTTGCACTAATATTGTTTGTCATAATCATCCCCGATCATAATATTTACTTGCACTATTATCATTTATACTAATAACGTTTGCCTTAACAACTCAACAGTGATAACTTTTATTTGCCATAAAATGACTTTCTATAACACAAATATCATAATAATTAGTTTCCATAAGTAAGACATCTCATAATCGACTCTTGACATAATCGAAATTTAATATAATTATGAAAATAATACATAATATTGTTAGGTCGAAATTAATTATCGTGAACACCCCGACTCAGTGCAATCCGACTAGGATAGGATAGGCTACAAAACTAAGGCGGGAGCGAAGCGAAGCGGAGCTCCCGCTTTAGTCTTCGTGGTTTTTTTTTTAAACCGAGCTTAGTAGACGCCATATGAAGCTTAGTTATTAGACGCCATATGGGGCTTAGTTTAAATAATTGTTATTAATTAATTGTAAATAAAAAATCTGTGTCGTATAAATTATCTTTATTTATATTATGGTGAATCAAAGTTATGGAAAATGGCATTATTGAAAACGAAAATTATGGCAAATACATTTATGGATTTAAGTTATTATGACACTTGATCGATTATGACCAATGGAATTAGTGAAAGCCATTTTATGTCATTTCACGATTATGGCAACTGAAGCGTTACTTCTAATGAAATTATGGCAAATACCAGTATGGCATATGAAATTATCGCATTTTAAATTATGGCACACAATAGTAAACCACATTCGGAAATTTGATCGAGACACTGACACTGACAAGATGCAAAAATTACCATTTTTTTACTGAAATTCTTCTAATTAATTATAGATAAATCACGTAAAATTAACGTCCATAATATATTTTCTGTATATCTCGAAACGAATCGTGTGAAGTTTAGGAGAAATTTCTAGGCACTTTGTAAATAACTTTTCATATTGGTCATTAGAAAAGATTTAGATAAGAATTGTCACGGGTACAACGTAACATGGGTAAAATATTATTATTTTAGAAAAATTATATACCTGCAACTACCTGGTTCATACTCCATAAGTTACCGTTACAAACTAGAGCGACGGTGAGAGTTTTCCTATCTTTTCCTACGGATTTCTAAAGTTCACTACAAAATTCCATTTTATCTTTTTTAGTTGAGTTATAAACTTGTTGGAAATATTTTTTATTATTTCCCGTGCAGGTTTGTTATGGGACATACAAAAATTGCTTTTTTTCAGCTTCGATAAATACATTGTTTTCAGTATAAGGTTTATCTGTACGTCATAAAATAGCACGCATATTGGTTCCAAACTAATATTCAAATATTTCGGGTAAAATATATTTTAAACGATGTCTAGGTCTGACTACCTCTGTGGCGCAGTCGGTAGTGATACCGCCTGCGGCGCTGGAGGTCGTGGGTTCGATTCCCACCGGAGACAAATATTTGTGTGACCCATAAATGTTTGTCTTAAGAGTCTGGGTGTCTCTATGTATAATATGTATGTATTTAAAAGTATATAAGTATTAATATCCGTGGTCTGATACCCATAACACAAGCAGGTTATTCCTAGCTTACTTTGGGATCAGATAGCGTTGTGTGAAATGTCCGTGAATATTTATTAAAAAAGAAATATTTATTAAAAAGGTGCAAACTTAACATAACTAGGTTAGACTTAACTATTGTTGTATTGTTTTTAAGTTTTATCCTTCAAAGTACCAGTGCTATAAAACTTAAGACCTCCGTTATTGGGTGCCTGCACATCACAACCACTTGACCGATTTTAACACATATCATACACAAATATTAACAAAAAGATATCTCTGTAAGTGGCGAAGCTAGTTATTTATTAAATGAGAGAAGAAGAACAATGATAGCAGTAGTGCTCACCGAGGGCTCCGGACTCAGACGTAAAATAGAAATCCTACAAAGAAATCGAACTGTACTGTACAATTACAACGTCCTATGTTCATTTTCAAATATCATTCGTATTCCATAATTGTATAATACAAGTGCAGAATATAGTTGACGCACTATCTCGTGGAGAGCTCAGCTCATGTGATTGCAAACAGAGCTGATTGGCCATTTGTGCGACACTGGATTAATATCCACGTCTCACAAGGTAATTACTCAAATCGTCCGTCCCTAGTATAGTTAGGTAGGTATGTGTTTACTAGTAGGTATTGGTGATCCTTTAGCCGCCTTGTGCAACTTACTTTAGCTTTACCAAAATTTTATGAACTTATAGAAAAACTAGATGGACCCCACGGTTCCAACCGCGTGAAGTTATGTTCCTATTCACGCATTCCAAGGGAACTTCTTCCTGGGATAAACGGTAGCTTATATGTTACTCCAAACTATAATCGATCTTTGCACTAAATTTCTAATAGATTCTTTAAACCGTTCGAGCGTAAAGGGTAGCAAACATTCACACTCACAGAATTCTGCAATTTTAATATTAGTTAGAATTAAGATTTACAGAGGTTTATCAGCCCGTTAATGATTTTTAACTTAAAAGCTAGTCCATTAGCTTAAAATTGTTGATATCATTTATAATATTATTTTATAATAAATAATCAAAAGAAAATCTAGCCGGTATTTAGTACAAATTGTACGCGCTGTGGTCGTGTGTGTGGACGTTATTTACATGCTCGAATGGTTCTTGTCATGGTTGAATATGATATAGAGCCACATTTTCCAGCTATTTTCACTACTAAGTTGTCAAACCCTAATGAGATATTTGAGTACATTTTACTGGGACTGGATGCGCGGTAGGCTGTGGCGTAAATTGGAAGAGGGCACCGTCTATCAGTGGACTGAATTGATTTTTATTTTCACTATATTACCAAATATTATTGAGTAAGGATAATGGTGCTCCATCACTGGCTGTTACAAAATGTTAACTAACATTTGTAAACACGTTTTTAGAGTTGTTACAATCTGTTTAATATTGTTTAGATGTTTCAGTGCTCTCTTATATTACACTGGTAGAATTTTGTTCCCCTAAAAATTATATAAAATCAGCCCGGCGAACCCCCTCTGTCCTTGCGCCCTAGGATTTTTCCTCGTTGGCATATGGATAAATCAGATCCTACCCGCGGTTGAAACAGTATAATATTCACAGTAGCCCCTCGGCGAGTGCGGGACTCGAATGGGGTTGTTATATCACGCTCACTCCTCAACGCCTCTTTCATGAGAGCATGACCTGCTCGCGGAAAGACGCAGCAGTGTCTCACTTATTTCTGCACCAGATGATGACTCCAGCGCGAGAATGTCTACGTCCGGACTAGCCACGTGGGCCTGGCGCTGCTGTGCCCACTGTGAGCACTCGACCATTGTTTGAAGCGTTATGTTCTCGCAAATTCATTATAAGGCACCTAAAATAAATTAATGAGATCAATATCTAGATAATAAAGATATATCCACGTGTGCGTCCTTACGTGTGTGTTGTGCGCACGTGTTTGCTGAGAATAAAGTGCGTCCGCATATGGAGTACTGCTGTCACCTCTGGGCGGGGGCACCCGAATACCAGCTTCGTCCATTTGACTCGGTGCAAAGGCGAGCTATAGGAGTTGTCAAGGATCCCATACTTGCAGGTGGTGTAGTGTAGAACCTCTTAGTGACAGGAGAGACTTTGCTTCTCTGTGAGTGTTCTACCGCCTGTACAACGGTTTGTGCTCTGAAGAATTGTTTAATATGATGCCTACGCTTACATTCTATCATCGCACCGCTCGCCATAGACAGCGTGTTCATCCTCACACGTTGCGTCCTGAGCGCTCGAGCACGGTGAGATCTAATAGAGGCTTTCTACCGCGTAAGCTTAGGTTGTGGAATGATCTCCCTGCTTCGGTTTTCCCAGACGCCTACAGTATGGGTTGGCTGCGGTGACCCCCGGTACATCTGGTGGGGCCGTATGCTTGTCTGCCACTCTAGTGGTATAAAAAAATATAGACATATTTCGCTAACAGGAATACATAATTTAATTATTTAAATATTTAAATTTCTTTGTAAACCTTTTTCATACCCAAAGAACTTTTTTTACTCTGATCTTGTAATAAGGAAAATATTTGTTTCATTAGGAATTTTTTTTTTTAGGGTTCCGTACCAAAAGGGTGAAAAAACTTAATATGTACAAAGGGTCAAAAATACACACACGGGACAAATCAACGTGCTCGTCACACAAAGATTTGACCCAGCCTGCGGAAGCATATTCAGGTACTTCGAAGGCTAGACCAAGAAGGAGGTAAACAGGCAATTTCCAGCCAGAGCCGTAACTTGTACATAAGTAAATGTAACCTATATGACAGAAATTGTTTGAGTTTTTGTTTGTCCAACGGAAAAGCATATTACATTTTATATCACAATAAAAATAAATCTTCTTGTTAGTACTATTAGTAAATACTTGGTGTTTCTTTTAGGGTGTCAAGCCGCCACTAGCTGGTAGCAGGGTTCCATACCTATCGATTTAACCCCATGCATGTTCCACGATTTTTTGTAGTTTTCGAGATATAATTTTTTTTTCGTTATTTTTTATAATTACGTGTCCACGTGGCTTTCTTCTTTTTGGTTCGACTTTTCTTGGATATTTTTTTATTATTATAATGCCTATTGATTGCAGTATTATGGACAAAATAATCTCCTTCCTAACTTTGATACAAGATGTAAAAATTTTAATCGAAAATAAAGAAATAGGGAATTATGCAGAACATTATAACTCGAAAACTACAAAAATTCGTAGAACATACATGGGGGTTAAATCGATAGGTATGGAATCCTGCTACCAGCTAGTGGCGGCTTGACACCTTATAAGAAACACCCAGTATATTATAAGGAAGGAAGATTTGTTTGCATTGAAAAGGCTCCGAAACTATTGAACCGATTTAAAAAAATCAATACATTAAATATGTGGAATACCTCAGGTGCCCTAAAAGCGGGTGCCGACGGTGGCCGACGGTGGCAAGCATCAAAAAATCGTTTACTGTTAGCTGTTGGGTGATATTCTATATTTTATTCCCGTATTCCCACAAGAATGGGAACTACGCGGGTGAAACAGAGTGACGTCCAGGCTAGTCTAGGCTACTGATAAATTTGTTAGTGTAAGTAATTTACATTTGTCAAATAATTGATAGCATCAATTTAACCAGAGAGATTTAAGGCATCTGTATTATTTTATGTGTACACTAGCTGACCCGCGCAACTTCGTTTGCGTCACATAAAAGAGAGTAAGTATACCTATCACCCATTCCCGTCGCATTTTTTAATTCATTTGTTACAAAAAATGTGATAAATGAAGAACCGCTCGACCGATTTTGTGCAAACTTCACATAAACTATCTACTAAATAGTCCGCACAAAGCCTAACAATTTGGTTTGGAAAGGTGAGCCCGTTCTTGAGTTATCAACGAAAAGTGGCATTGATTTTTATATATATAGATTGCACATTCGTAACTAATGTCTATGCGGTTACAGCCCAGTAGAAGTCTAAATAGATGGGTATTATGTGGTTAAAAGTTAAACGATAATACATCGAGACAAATTAGTTTAATCGACGACCATCAATTACTTACAAATCGACTACGACACCATTTAAAACCCTCGTCCAAATCGCGATTGGACCAATTCACCATATTCGCGATTGTACCCGAAAAATTCGAATGATTATCTTAATTTGTTGAATACAATCGAGAATAAAGTGATTTGTACCAATCGCGAATCGGACAAATCACGTCTAAAGAAACACAGCTTATCATGTACCGTCAAGCTGCGCAGTACGAAGAATGCCAGTTAAAAAATCATAACTGGAATAAAGACAACGAACAGTGTATTGTGTGCCGAGTTGTGTGTGTGATGGTACCCGTATAGGATATTGAAAATCCCTTTGTGGAATCGAAACAGTACCGTGGCTATAGAACACACTTTATGCTAACAGATGAATGTACTCATACATACCTAGGTAGGTATGTATGATAACTAGGTAGTTCACTGACAGTTATAGAAGGCTGCTACTGTATGACTCAATATTACTGAAACTACAGCTGAAACTGACGTCCAGCGCTACCCGGCTTTAGACGTAATCATACATCGATGATATTAACATCCATTCGGTATGACTTTGATCGCACATCACAAAGCGCTGTAAAGCGAACAGTTCGTGTGTATCCATTTAGTCTTTATCTGATTATTCTAGTCAGAGCTTCGACAACATTTGATTAATACGATAATATTTGCATCAATAGATATAGACAGTACGATTAGTAATGCATTCCAAAGAATAGGTTAGCCCTTTCTAAATGGAGTTCCTACCTAATAAAGATGGAAATTGCGTTAGAGACTCAATTGAAGCAGTAATTAATTTAATTGCAGCACTTAAATAACTGTAGGGCAGGTTCCTTGATATAAATATCTAGGACGACTTAGATATTATTAAACTACAGGCGTGCCGCGATTTCATCCACGCATGTGATAGACATTTCAATTTAATTAATTCTATATGTATATATATAAAGAAAGTCGTGTAAGTTACACTATTTATAACTCAAGAACGGCTGCACCGATTTGGCTGAAAAGGTCATTGGGCGCAATCCGACCCGGTCGCGGACATAAATGAAAATGACATAAAATGAAAGAGTATAAATTCACTAACCATTATAAATGGTTATTTTAGTTAGAATCCATGGGAGAACAAAGTTAGAACCAATATTATATTTATTAAAAAAATCGAATACTGCTATTAAATATAAGTTGTCGTTCTTTAAATATCTACTAAATAGTTTTGGCGAGTGCATGTACGTCCCGCCGCGTGATCGAATTGGCTTGTATACGGTCGCTTCCTCTCTCTCGCACAGTAGCTCGCGTCTCGCTCGCGCTGGCGCATTGTTTCGTTCGCAGTGTGACCATTTGTGGCAGATTTCTGCCATTTTGGCAGATTTTGCTCCTAAATTTTGTCTGTGGCAGATCATGCTGACGATTTACTAAAGTGGCAGATTTCGGCAGATTTAAAATATTTTAAGAAAATTCACATTATCTAATATGAATTTTCGATGAATTCATCATTTTTTTAAAAGTAATTACATCAGGTTTCATATAAAATTAGATTACACATTATTTTATCAAACTGAAATCTTCTGTTTCATGGCCAAATTATACGGGAATTTTCCCGCTTATTCTGTTTATAAACAAATGCATCTTAAGATTATGATTTTGTAATCAAACCGAAATAGAGTTCATATTCTTATATTCTTTATTGATTTAGTGTCCAATCAACTTTCGAGTTTATTTCTTTCTATTTTGATGTGTATTGTGTGCGGTTCTGTGTAACGAATTATTATCATTGACTAACTGATGCCCGCAGTTTCGCCCGCGTAAAATTTGTTCCCGTTCCCGCTTCCCGTGGGAACTTATTCCCGGAATAAAAGTAGCCTAAGTTATTCCTTATTACATAAGAAATCTGCCAGTGAAAGTCCCGTCCGAATCAGTCCAGCCGTTTCGGAGATTAGCCGGAACAAACAGACAGACAGACAAAAATTTTAAAGATATTTATTTTTGTACGTGTACTGCGGTACATTCATATGCATGTTATTTTAATATTACAAACAGACACTCCAATTTTATTTATTTGTATGCATGTATAGATTAACTAATCTGAAATTTCAATGAATTCATCTCTTAAAAGTGATGTAATTACGTTAACTTTAAACGTTGCATACCTATATTTTTCCAACATACGTTAACTTTAAACTTTGCATATATTTTTCCAACATATAAGCCGAAAACAACATTCAAAAAGTTGACGACGAACTTCGACATATAAAATTTAATTAAAATTAAGATTATTATTGAAAAGCAATTAGTATGCTAACTGATCATAAATTTTGTTGCGGAGTGGTTTACGCGTCGGCACGGTTCGCCGAAGACGCAGGTTCGAATCCTGCTCGAAACCAATTCTATTTTCCATATTTAAAAATTTAATTAAAATGTAAGAAACTTGTTAGAGTTAGGTGGAAATAGCACCACCAGCACAATTTTGAGTGTAGACAAATTTTGGGGAGCGATTGGAAAAATTCTAAACCCGAATAGGGCTACAAAATATTCAAACATAACGAATTTTGCGAAAGCGTTATTATGTTTGCGGATGTCCAACGCTCCGTGCGAAAGAATATTCTCTCAGGTGAATTTTAATATTTTTGGCAGTTTTGGCTACAAGTGTGGCAGATTTTGGCAGATTTTTTGCCCAGTCTGTGGCAGATTCGCCATTTCTGATATGGTCACACTGTTCGTTCGTGTCATCGCAGTCCTTCGTTGTCTTTCGTCGTGATCTGTGCGTTTACCAGTTATCTCTTGTTTTTATCGACTACCTAATACTCGTTTACTGGACCTGATTATTTGCTGTTTGTTTGGATTTTTTATATAGTTTTTTTAAGCTATTGCATAGCTTCTATCGCGGGCCTTGAGCCTGGAGACCGAATCCAGAAATTCTGTCACGAAAATAACCTAACACTCTCGGCTACCTTCGGCCACGTTCGTGTATCTCGCACTTCATATACCAACGTGTACACGTGAGCGTTTGCGTAACGTGTACCTATGTATATGAAGTGAAGTAGGGTAAGGTGGGGTGGGCTGAGGTGTGTAGGGTGGGGTGAGGTGAAGTGGGGTGTGGTGAGGTGAATTGGTGTGGGGTGGGGTGGGGTGAGGTTAGGTGGAGTGGACTTTTGGCCTTTGGGACTTTTGGACTTTTGGCCTTTTGGACTTTTGAACTTTGGACTTTTGTACTTTTGTACTTTTGGACTTTTGGCCTTTTGGCCTTTTGGCCTTTTGGGCTTTTGGACTTTTGGACTTTGGTTTTTTGGACTTTGGACTTTTGGACTTTTGGCCTTTTGTAGTTTTGGACTTTGGACTTTTGGACTTTTGTCCCAAAAGTCCCAAAAGTCCCATAAGTCCAAAAGTCCAAAAGTCCCAAAAGTCCCAAGTCCCAAGTCCCAAGTCCCAAGTCCCAAGTCCCAAAGGTCCCAAAGGTCCCAAAAGTCCAAATGTCCAAAAGTCCCAAGTCCCAAAGGTCCCAAAGGTCCCAAAGGTTCCAAAAGTCCAAATGTCCAAAAGTACAAAAGTCCAAAAGGTTGGTACTTTACTTTGTTGAACATAGGCCTTAAAGTATTCTTATATAGAAATAATTATACTAGCATAGTTGATAAAAAATGCTATGCAATAGCTTTACCGCGGCAGTCCCCGAGTGCCACACGCCTTTTTTTTTTTAGTATAGTTTATTTTTTATCCTGGGCTAGGCATCAACAACTGTTCTTTATTCATACTCTTTCACCGTGCATGCAGTCAGACTATGGAACTCACTTCCACCTGGTATCAGAGACAGTAAAACTATCACCACTTTTAAAAAGAAAGTCCGTGAACACTATTTCTCTACAGTATAATCCTATTTATTTATATAATGTATGTAATTTTATTTAAATATTTATTATTATATTTACTTATTTATATATGTATTATATCCAGTTAATAATATTTATCTTTTATTGTGTGTGTTATGTTAGTTCTATCCTGTTTTGTAAACACACTTTTTCTTGATCTTTTCCTTTTCTTCACGTTCTCCTCTCGCCGGTCTGCTGGTAGATATTTCTTATAGAAATAAGCAGTACCATTGTACCTATTTTTCCTTTTATTATTGTTATTTTTAATTTCCTAGTGTGTGCATAAATTATTAAATAAATAAATAAACAAGCCGACGCCCCTGCTGCATTTTTTGATGAGTTTTAGAGACGTAGAATGCCACAGCGAGCGATATCTAACACCCGTGTTATTCTATTTAACAAAAAAGATAAAAGCTGACGAGTTAGGCAAGGTATTGTCCAACGAACATGACGAACTGTGGCGATGTAGAATTATGCTGGGATGTGATACATGCAGATAAAGGGAAGATTGGGATTGCTGTACATCAGAGAGACTACGCAAAAATGCTTCCAGGTTTCCCGGGAATATGTCTACTGGCTTCTGAAATCACAGTAGATATTGATCACGCCGAATAAATCATGTGAATATAAATAAGTTTTTTTTTTCAATATTCCCACAGCCCACAAGAAAGCGACCCTTACCATGATAAACTAGAGACATTTATCTATATATCCTCACAATTTCATTTCTGTCCGCCGTGGGTTTTTCTCCCATACTATTGGCCCATTGACCTTTATGGGAAGGTAGCTTAGAACCAGGAGACAGACATAGGATACGGACTTTTTATCCCGTTTCAGCGCGCTTTTTTTATGCGCTTTTTTGGTCACTCAGAGTAAATGCGACGGGAACGGGTGATTTACTCTCTCTTATGTGACGCAAACGAAGTTGCGCGGGTTAGCTAGTATATATAGAAAATAATGTAAACATTGCCTGAAAGATCTCTTATCACTCACTTAGCGATGAGGCCGCCCGTTGTAAATTTCAAAACCTGTATTCCATTTCATGTAAATATTTATTGGTGTACAATAAAGTGTGTTTCTATGTCAGATCTGCACCAATGGATTGACGAGTGAGGGATTTTTAAATGAAGAAAAAACGTTCACATATTTCCACATGAAATTGTGTGTCGTGATAATCAAGTGCAGTGTTAACTAGCGCGAGTGTCCTTTACTTTAGATGTATAATAGCTATGATTTTTGCAATCACCTCACCTAGGGTTCGGAAACTATCCCGCGACTTGGGGTTGGTTTGGGTTTTATCCTGCAGAAACAGGCCGCGGAGGTAGCCAAAGTCTGTCGAAAATCTTGGAGCATCCTCTCGATAACTTACCCGGGGCTCCCGGCCGTAGCCAGCGGTAGATCACTGTGTGGTTTTAGTCAGTTATAAAATCCATGATGGATTTCCACACGTAAAAAAACCGAAAGGCTTTTAACAATAAATTGATACGACGCATATTATCGTGCATGTTTAAAAAGAAAACCGAGCTTTATATAGGTGAGTATAAACATAAGGGTCCGTTCACACAGACCGGCTCGGAGAGCATCGGCGCGCACTTTTCTTTTCACACAGACCGGATCGTATACGCTCGGAGCCGGCCGGAGCGGAGCCGCCAACTATTTCACACAGACCGGCTGAAAGCGGATGCGCTCGGAGCCGGTCGGATGAGCTCGGAGCCGGTCGGATGCGCTCGGAGCCGGTCGGATGCGCTCGGAGCCGGTCGGATGCGCTCGCAGCTGGTCGGATTCATCGAGTGCATCGATTCACTACAAAGGCAGTACCAGTATTCCAAGTTTTGTTTTCGGTGTTAACGGGTGCTTTTCGGAACATGATTTTAGATAGCTCCGATGAAGAAATATATTAATTTTTCATCAGTCACGTTTTCGTAAAAGTGCACACAACTGTTCTTTTTAAATTGTGCTATCGAAATGGCGGTCGGCGTGGGGAGCGCGCACGCAATCGGAGCCGATCGGCTGCGCGAGCGGGAAAGAGCACGCAATCGGAGCTAATCGGCTGCGCGAGCTAGAAAGAGCATGCAATCGGAGCCGAACGGCTGCGCGAACGCAAAAAGTACGCGATCGGAGCCGGTCAGCTCCTCTTATTATTTCACACCAAGCGCGTTCAAGCATTCTTACTGACAAAAGCAGTGCACATGCAAGAATAAACCTTACTTCAAATAATAAAAGCTCTGTTTTCAACGTGATAAGAATCTGCTCTGCTCTCCGAGCCGGTCTGTGTGAACGGACCCTAAGTGGTACAATTTAGACTCCCCAGTACATTCGGGTGCCAAATCTTTCATCTTTTCGTAATTTTATCTCTTGAATATGCCGTTATAAATTGAAACGATATTTCTTTTTCATTGAGAGCAAGTAATTAATATAAGTATACCGAAGTTTACCTGTTTACATATATATAGCATAAAAGAATATATTAAACTTATTTACGCTCATAGACTTCTGTGTAGATATCACATGTAACATGTTCGTTCGTTCAAAGGGTTTATTTTCTCATAATCTCTGTGAAGCTGAAGAAACAAATTTCAATTTCATATGTTATATCTCTCTGTTCTGTAGATAAAAATACCTTTGAATGTGGAATAGATGATTGGTTTTGCAAGAGTAATACTGTAAAGAGCAGCAATGTATTAAAGAAAAAAAATGGAGACTTTATTTCATACTGAACAAAGAACTACACTACTAGTAAACTAAAAATTGAAACGAATTTATTATACCTAGTAGATACGTAGTAATAAGTAGAACCCCGAATGGTGATCTCGCAGTCTACAAAGTCACACAAGACAAATTGCAGTACTACCCGTTCGCTCTAACTTTGCCGCTGGCGTAGAGGCGTATACCCGAATTGTTAATTAGACGAGGTAAATGGACAGTAGCTAATGTCACTTCGTCATAGAAAATAAGCAACATTGTACGAAGAAGTGACATTAGTTGCTGTCAATTTACTTCGTCTAATTAAAAATTCAACTTTAGTATGGAGCCGAGCGGCAAAGTTAGAGCGAACGAGCAGTACTTATAACGTCTTTTTAGCCTTAGCAAAATTAAATTTGGTAATCTTTGTCCATTTTAATAACTAGCTGCTGTCCGCGGCTTCGCTCGCGTCATCGTCGGCTCATCACATCATTTTGTATTCTACGATACATACATACATTATTATGCATAGAAACCAGTATTCATAGATCCCAACTCCAGAGCCAGGGTTAGAAACCAGAGGCCTAAACACGGCGGTCGCTTACGCAGCACCGAGGTAGTCAGATATACAGTAAAGAACCTCTGAAATCCATTACAGCATTATCATGGTAGGGTGATATTAATTTGGCGACTCAAATCCCCCTATTACCCGTGGTCCCACCGGAACGTCCCACTGGTGGGTCCACGGGGAATTTTTTTCCCCGTAGTCCCACCGCTCTGAAGAAAATTCAAATTTATTCAATCGGCGAATTCCAGTGGTACCACGGGTAATCGAATTCGGTAGACCCACTGAACTAGAGATGTGCCTAAAAGTGAAGGAGAATCAAGTTAACTTAAAAAAATAAACGAATGAAATGAAATAATTTAATCATGTACCTAGGTAACAAAATGACACTTATGACCGTTAAAATTATTTATCAACATGAAATAAAACAACAAACAAAAAATTACGTCTTAAATAGAAACCTAAATTCTTTTAACTTCAATGAAACTTCTATCTGTGGATTGGTGATTAAATCATCGTAACTTTTCTAATACTAAGCCAACCGTAGCACCACCCGCCACTAACTCCATTTGTATTTGTCTTATCCAATCATCATTTTCTACTGCAACTCTTGACCTTGTTTTGATTCTTGTATTATTTTTAAAATTTGTCAATATCTTTATTTCATTTAATAATCGTAGTATGTTAGTATTTTTTTTATTTAATTTCTTATTTATTTTGCTGTGCCAAGATTCACATACATTATTTGTGCGATGTCTTTTTCCGAAAACACTAAGAAATTTACATACACCCCTTGATAGCCATTGTTTCTTAACATAACGTAAAAATTTATTAATTTTATCACCATTTGTGCTACTATATTCGTGCTGTATATACTCCCAGCCGCTTAAAAGATATTCATGGGGTAGCAGAGGTAGTGCCGAACACAATCCAATCAATCTGTTTTCAGATTTTGTTTTTCTGACTCCAAATATACTTTTGCCATTTCTCCACATTGCACGGGACCAGTGGTAATAACAACCAATGACATCTATATCAGCAAACACATCTAAAATGGCATTCAACGCAGCAAGCTCATAATCACAATGGTAAATTTGAGGTTTCCAATCCGGAAATTGACTTTTTATTAACCTAAACAATATATTGTAAGTTTCATTGGTTTTATTACTGAGTAAAGCATACAGTAACGGCTTTACATGTGTGGTAATATTTGTACTACCAAAGTCACCATGCATGATAAACACCTGAGCAAATGGATATGGAATGCATTTAAAAGTCGAGTCACCAAAAACTTCCTTAATATCATTAGTGAAGGCTCTGTCTTCTTCCATACAAAAAACTAGAATTTTGGTATGCCCATCATAGTAATCTGCTACTACATATTGCGAGTGCTGCATTGGTACCTAAACTTCGTCGAAATTTTTAAAATTAAGTTTAGTTACTCCTACAGCTTTGTTGCGCGAGTCGTATAAACTATGCTTTGCATCTTCAAATTTTGGTAAAGGTGTAACTAAGTTGTATCCTTTCTGTTGCCAGTTATTTAAAGCCTCATCATATAATTGCGGTATTGGAATGTCCTTTCTTTGTGCATCATTTCTCAGTTCATTCATGACAATACTCATTTCATTTTGAAGCAAGTTTTCAACACACGTGTGAGTACGTTGTGTTACTATCTGTATTTTCTGTAAAAAGAATTTAAAGTAAGTGCCGATGGTAAAAATACTGATTGCTAAAATGAAAAAAAAAATATCAATAAAAATAAAGCGAATAGGCGACCCCAAGAAGTGAGAACTTTGGCATTATCTATCTTCTATCTATACATATAATAAAATGATAGAAAAGTCAAAACTGTACATTGGAAATATTAAAAAAAAATACTCGCTAGGTGTTCTATGTAAGATACCGAACCCAAAAATCTAGTTAGAAAATTTTTTGTCTGTTTGCTTTGCTTTGTACGGAAGGATCTCGAAAAGTACTAAATAGATTTGGTTCAAATTTTGCACAAATATTACTTAGGAGTGGGGTCTTCAAATAGGCTATATAATATTACGCTACATATCCTAGGGGCTAAGCAGAGAGCAAACAAATATGTAAGCTGGTGGATTGATATAACTAAAACGTAGCAGGAATATTAGTAAGAGATAGGTTTTACACACAGGCTACATATTATTACGCTACTTAGCCTAGAGGCTTGGCAGAATAGAATTCAAATTCAAACCAAAAAGGCATTATAACATAATTTTCACGCGTACGAAGTCGCGGGCAACAGCTAGTATATAATAAGAATCAATTTATGTCATAAATAGATAACTTACATCATTTATAGTAATTGAACCGCTACATTTCTCACTGCGTTTCTTACTGCATGTCCAAATACATGTAGGTGTTTTTTTATATTCTTTGTGTTTATAATATTGTTTACCGTTATATAGCATTACGAAACCATTTTTTTTTAATGATATTATTTCTTTTAAAATATCTACACCAAATTAAAAGATGAAAACAAAATTAGAAAAGAACCTACGAGTCAAAGTGACACAGAGGAAAAGAACAACAGGAAAATGCAAAGAGGTAAGTATGTTAATAATAAACTCTTTGCGGCACATCTCTACAGCAGTGGGACTATGGGTAATTATTTTTCCCCATAGTACCACCACGAGGCAGTGGGACTACGGGGAAAAAAAATTCCCCGTGGACCCACCAGTGGGACGTTCCGGTGGGACCACGGGTAATAGGGGCTCAATCAAACAATCAAAGAAACAAACACATCTTTATTCATGTAGGTTCATAGTAATACAATGAACGTCTTTATGAATGATTCTACATTTACATTTACTGCCAGATTCGCAAACCAATAGGTAGAGCCTGTGAGTAAGAATCTGGCAAGAAATTTCACGGCCACTCTTTTCAAACTGCCAATAAGTACCTATAAACAAAATATAGCATGGAAAACACCCCCCCCCCCCCCCCCCCTCTGTTAAAATATAGTATACATACTTATGGAGTAGGGACAGGTTGTGATCACATAGTATACAATATGAAAATACGATAAAAAAAATGCACTTGCCTCACGGCGCATTAACCTAATGGCGGGTGAGCTATTTTGAGGCTTTTTTGACTCACTACAAATAATTTCCGTCCCCAGCTCGATTCTCCAACAACCTTTCTTATGCTGACAAACAATATAGGGTACTTGGCGTCCTGTTCAACTGGTTTCTTCGAGAGTATCATTAATTTCATACACGCGGTGAATGGTGTGGCAAGTATGTGCAAATACCGGGAATGATTCTCTGCTGCTCATTATGTCCCAATGGAATAAGAGACGGGGAGATTTTAGTTAGATGGTATTCAACCACGTTTTCTTGTCCTTATCGTATAACCGTTTTCGGTTAGTTACTGGGAGACCGCCCAGTTTGGTTGGATTCATCGAAACTGTGGCCTTAAAATAACATTGCGGAGGAAGCTGTATAGATCATGACTTGCTAGCCTCTCATAGGTTCTGCCAAAGGGACACGATCCCAAATCTTATGCGAGCTGCTTCAACTCCCTGTGGGCCAGCTGGATTTCCTCGTCCGCAACTCGTCCATCACGAGAAACCTCCAGATCAACAGGCAACACCCCCGCAAGCACAGTTGTATGGTAGCCCCCCTTGATCCCCCTTCTGTTCTGATTTTAATATTTGCTGTTACAGCGGCAACAGAAATACATCATCTGTGAAAATATCTACTCTCTAGCTATCACGGTTCCTAAGATAAGTACCGTGCGTGGACAGCCTGAGATAGGTACGTACTGATGGGCAGCGAAGTCTCATGAATATTGCGCCGTAAAATAATGTTTCCCTATAGTATATATATCTAAACTAATATTGTATCAAAATGCGGGACAGCACCCGAACCACCCATAGACGAGGCCGTAGTGGTAGCCGAGGTCTGTTGGGAGTCCTGGGGTCGTCCTTCCGAGTGCTTACCCGGAGTCCCAATCGTAGGAATTAGTTAGAAAATGTGTGGTTTTTAGTCAGTAGGAGTTCGGCATAGCATCCATGTAGGATTTTCTTCATGTTAAAAAAACTAATATTATAAAGAGAATAGATTTATATATTTGATTGTATGCAGGCTTCGCCACTACTGAACTCATTTGTAAACTATTTTACTGCTGGGAAGTTACACTATCCCCGGGTCACATAGGCTATATTCCCTTACTATATACCACGGGAACGGGAACTACGTGGTGGGATGGGAACTATGCGAGCGTGACTTCACGGCTTATGAGATAGGTACTGCCTGGTGATAGAGACACGGGCAGCGGAGTCTCAGTAATAGGGTTCCGTTTTTACCCCTTTGGATGCGGAACCCTGAATGTTTTTCGTCCAAATCAAGCAAAATTTTACCTATGCAAGGTAATTAAAACTTTGGTTGGAGAATCATGTTGACAGTCTTTAGTCGAAGGATGAATACCCTGATAATAGTTGGTTTTATTTGAATGAACCGTACACACTTAGAGCGAGTTCGTTAATTATTCCTGAACAGCCTGTGTCTAAGTCTACCGGTTCAACTTTTTATACTAAACTTTAATTAATCAACATGAAGACATTTACAATAACACAAAATCAATCTCTGTTGGACATCAAATAGGAATGACAATGTCAATCGGATTTTACGTTCAAAAATGTGTCACTATTAAAAGTAATTTAAATCAAAAATAATGAGTAAGTTTTTTAAGGAGTATTAATAACAATTCTGGAAAAAAATTTCCCCAAATTATCTTACATTCCCTTTTTAGCTCGTTATAGTATAATTTTTTTATAAAATTCGAAACACATCTTTAATCAATAATGATTTTAATGCTATAAGCCGAATTTGAAGTAGATCAGACCAAGGAATCACGTTGTCCCATACAAACTTTACCCTTCTTTTTTATACCCTTGGAGGTGGAATTTGCAAAAATGGTAAAATTACTTTCTTCAAATTGTAACAAAGAACGCTCGTGCTGAGTTTCATCACCGTACCATGAACCGTTTAGGCAATAATTGATAATAACTTTATACGACTATAGTTCTTTCATCTGCGATTCGATTTTGATGAAAAATAGCCTAAAGCCTCCCCCGAGTTGAGCTTAATCTTTTTTTGTAAACAGCAAATGAATCCGTTCAGTATCTTCGGAAATCCTGACGCTCATACAGACAGACAGACAGACAGACAGAAAAGAATTTAAAAACATCATTTTTGTGCTCTATTGGTGTTTTTATACCGCCCCCGCTACTTTTTTTTATATTTTATCAATTGTACAGACACACGATTTCTACTCTCTTATTATAGTATAGATTAGGTATCACTTTTAAATGATTTGTATTAGGTATAATGTGTATGTAAGCGACTCCTTGTCCAAAAAATATTGTATACTTATGTATTTAAATTTCATGAAACTTGTTGGGCATTTATAATACAATACAAACCTATCTAAATTTTCATACATAACGGTATTTGTATATCTACTTAAAATACGTGAGCAAATATTTATTTCAATTGGCATGCATTAGGTAATTGTCATAATAATTACAGGATTGAATCCAGAATCCATTTGCCTATTTGTTTGTGACATGAGTAGATACCTAATCAAATCAATGTTTGTTAATTTTAACATAATCCATGTACCCGACTAAAATGTAAATTTTAACATCACAAAACGATTGGGCATTGGTATGCTGGGTATTTTCTTATATTTCGATAAGAGCTGGAAAAATGTCTGAATTTCAATTAGTGGTATAGATCATAATTACACTTCGAACACATAAACAATTTAGTTGTTGTGTTATTTTTTTTTGAGTTACTTTGAGAATATCGTACGGCGATACCGTTTAGGTATTACAATAATAAATATTGTGGAACAATACAAGTGAAGTTTTTCAATATGAATTACAATTTTCAATTTTATCATTGAGATTATAATCTTTCTTAGCATTATTATGATAATGTGTCCTCTACATCTACATGTTTGGAACACAAATATCTGAGAGCGGACAAAAATCCCTCTAAAGAAGGTTCTCCGTACATACTGTCAAGATTATATGTTACGCAACAAAGCCTGTTTTCATCTAGTTTAGTAGAAAAATCATGTAATCCATAGTAAAGGGAATTTGGTGATAAATTATTCAACGAAAATAATGCGATTTTGACTAAAAACAGAGTGAGCATTGATTGTGTTCGGGAAAATGTTGTGTTTCCATTTAAGCGGAGAGGAGACGTGCTGAAAAATTAGGCTAGTAAGAAAAAGAGCAAAGTGAATGTGGAATGTGTATGCTATGCTTCAGCCTCAGGTTTGATTCTGGGGCGAAGCAAATATTTGTTTGATATGAAAAGGTTTGTTTCGGAGTTTGGGTAATCTATTTGATATATAGACGAATTATGAAATCTATAAGTAGGTATATTTATGAGTAGTCTAGACAGCAGGGCACAAACTTATACCTATAGCTGAATTTGAACTAGATGACGTTTAAGAATATCCAGTACAAATTTTGTGACAGAATCGAGCGGCGCGGTGACTACCTATCTAAAAAGTCTCCTTAAAAGCACTCCTCGTCCATTTGAATTCGAAGATTGCAGATAAGTTTGAGGTTAACATTGAGGAGAAAGTCTTTAGTCTTTTGCGATTTTATCAGCAGACCATGAGTATGTCAGGTTCTTCAAGCGGCTGATAAAGTGTAAGAAACCCCACACGTCCTTGCACACGAGGCGTGAATTGCGACCATTGTTACTGGAAATTTATGCTTCTTTTCTCAAATCAGGTTAGTTAGGTACTGCTACTAATTTTAAGTATGTACCTATAGGTATTAAAAGCTTTTGATATCTTTAAAAATACATACATGGATACCTAACAATGTATTTTTTTATAGCTATTTAAAGTTATTGTGATACTAGATGTACGAAGTTCTTATTTGAAAATTCTTGTAGGTATTTTTCTTGCTAATATTGTTGGAGTTGATTGTCGTCTAGCATTCCGATTTCTTGTCTCGAAAAATTACCTTGGTCGTCATTATGTTGTTCTAATTCTACACTGAATTCATGTGATGTGTATAACCATATCCAATTTCAAATAGTTATGTACCTACCTATACCTAGCTTCTATGATTAGCGGCAGCCGTAGAAGTGCAGAGAGACAAAAGCTGCATAGATTTGTTCTTGGCGACCGAACACTATAAAGTAGGGCTGACCCCTGCCCCTTTCACACACGTTTTAACGTAGAAATCAACAATTTATGCCTGTTATTTTAAGTAAGCGTGCATGTATCTACCTGGTTCGGTGATACTTCGAACAATATTGAAATTGACAGTTTGTGCCTAAAATAAATTCGAAGTTTAACGTCTCCTGAACCCAATACAATAATTGAGGATTTTTATTTCTGGGTTGAAGATAACCACAGCGAAATGAAATTGGTTGCCACATTTTGCCGTCCGCCGTTTATCGAGATACATCTGATACCTACCTAATATAATTTTATATTTGGCTTTTGCTCGATCTATTTCACTTTAATTTTTTTCCACGTAACTATAGTCTTCACCACATACGCTAACGTTGAGATGGTCATGTTTTCATACAAACGACACATGGTGCTCATTCAGGAAACTTGGACACCCTTAAACATACATACATTGACTATTCACTCCTTTATCCTCAAAGAGGCAAGTAGAGGCCGATTAAACACCAAAATTTCACCGTTTGTTTTTATTTCACGTATATTAAGTACCTACTAGCTGAGCAGCTTCGTCCGCATAAAATTTGTTCCAGTTCCTGCTTCCCGTAGGAACTTAATCCCGGGATAAAAAGTGCCTGAGTTATTCCAGACTATAATGTATCATTGTACCAAATTTCAGCTAGATCCGTGCAGCTGTTCGAGCGTGAAAGAGTAACAAACATCCACACATCCACACTCACAAACTTTCGCATTAAAATATTAGTAAGATATTTATTGCCGAATTGAAAATGGAAAGCCGTAGACTGGGAGAGACCACCCGCTGCTGAATTTTTTACTTCGACCAGTACGTCTTCAACTTGACGAGTGCCAGTTACTGGCAACCGGAATAAACTTGAATGCGAACGTGCCTTACGAAGCTCGGGAACGCTAGAAAATGGACATGTAACATAGTGGTCACACGTCTAAGGGCTAGCAACGCAGTGTTCGTGCACAGAACAATGAGTCAGCGTGGCTACGAGCGCTCAGTCAAATGCAAGGACGAAGAAGTTTTGGTTATTCTACAAAGGGTCCGTTCGTTCAAATTCAGTCTTTCACACCCTTGTTAGTGGGAAACAAATTTAAAACAAAACAATCCTTTGAAAATTCAACTCTTTAATATAATAATGATCCTTTTGGAGGCTTAGGTACAAAACGATAATACTGCTATTACAAAAGCCCTAGACCCAGGAACGATAAAACCTTTTTCTCCTCGTATCTAGGCTGAAATCAGTAATGTTACTATAATTGGCGCCAACAAACTTTCGGATGTTGCAAATTACAAAACTTTGATATTTATATGTTATAACGTATTTAATTTCTACTTATTCAATTATCATTTGTTGTCTGTGAAACTACAAATAGTTACAAAGGATTAGGTCGGCTAATTTTGCTCTATTTGTAGTTACCGAAATTGTGCGAAGGTGGTTTAGCTTGAAGTAGACTATTAAAGTGAAACATTAGCACATAATTTGATAGCAAGTGTGATTTTAGTAGTTCCACTCTCTGTGTTAAACAATGAGTAGACAGATGAACAGCACTGAACTGAACTGAAGCTATAAGTAAAGAATCTATCTGCGTAACTCACGGGATATATTTCGCATCACTTCTGCTACAGTTCGTATGGAAAATTCTGCTTACTCTGAATGCTCATAGTTTTGAAGTTTAAAATGCAATGTATAGAAATCTATACTTATATTATAGAGAGGAAAGAGTTGATAGCATCTTTGTTTGCATCGAATGGGCTCCGAAACTACGGAACCAATTCAAAAAATTCTTTCACTGTGAGAGCTACACTATCCCCGGGTAACATAGGCTATATTTTATTCCCATATTCCCAAGGAAACGGGAGCTACGCGTGTGAAACCGCGTGACGTCCGCTAGTAATAAAAATTCCTAGTTGGTTCGAAAGGTCGACTGCGCGTTCGAGTATTGCAAGTTAATGGCCGTTTGTAACACCGTAGCTGCTACAACCGTAGAAGCTACGGTTACAACTTTCGATCAGGTGGGACCATAAGATTGTCTGGCTCATAAGTAGTATAGATAAGACAATGCAAATGACAGATCTATTAGCCCCTCTCTATAAAATAGAGTGCAGAGGGGCTTATGACGGGACTTTGTCTGTGGCTGTGACTCTGTCGCATTAAACTACGTCACCAGGTCACGTAGATCATCTGTTCAAAGTTTGAAATAAAACAAAAATGACACGTCAATCGGATCGAACTTTCACTTTCACAACAAACGTGTTAGATAGGGGCAGTCTGGTGAGAAAGATCTCACGTCTTTCTTGTTTTAATACATGATTTTGCTATAAACAAAGTTTTGCTTGTTATGAATTCTACAAAAAAAAGAAGACTACAAATAAAAATTAATGAATTCTTGTACATCGAGGTTCTTTGTTGAAGCGACTTTGATTTGTTTTTGTGACTGAACTATAGTGCTTATTAAAACATAAGTCAGTAAGTAGTAACTGATTACTCGCCCTTACGAGATTTTAAAAGTCGGTGAGACTTGCGAGAGTTGCCAAATAGGAAAGCAATAAAATACAAGAGTTCGCCGATCGCCAATGCTAATAAAAGTAGTATGTACACTTTGATCGTTACTTTGATCGAAGACTTTGCAAAGAATGTTGTTACCGAAGGCAGCTAATTTGTTACGCTGTGCGGTATGTGCAGACGGGCGTGTAGGCGAACCAACGAGTCTGTGGAAATAATGCGCGGCAGCGGCGCTGCAAAAGTCAAAGAATTTCAATGTTTTTTGTACTTACAAAAAACAGATAACTTTCCTCCCCAGAAACCCCTAAATGGATGTTAAGCTCATACCAACTCGGTTGGGAGCCCCTAGTAAGCCCTCAGGGAGGATGTCTTAGGAATATCGACAGTTTGCACTGTACGTTAAGAGAACCACAGATATCTTAATACCTACAAACTAGTAGGTATAAGATCATAAAAAAATTAAAAAAACTTAATTTGGACTTGGAAGCTTTCCTGGTCCAAATTAAGTTTTTATTTTCTATTTATTCTCTTTGTAAATAATAAATATAATGGATTTGTTAAACATTGTGACTCTACTCAGGATTCGGTAATGCTACAGACTGAGACGAACCCCCAAGAAACACACACCGGCTCTTTCTAAAATGTACCTATCTTAAATAATTACTAAATACAGTTTTTTTGATGTAGAAGTGAGCAATTCGTGTAACTGCCAGATTGAACCTTGGATTCCATGGAATCCAAAATACTGCTGGCGGCAGCGACTCGAGCGCGTTTTAAAAACGCTTATCTGCAACGCGAACTACATCGCGGTGCAGTGCAAACGTGGCGTGGTTGCGGATTACCAACATACTTACTCGGATGCTTCTTGTCGCACTTAAGTATGATATAGAGCTAAAGTTCGGTACTCTTTTCCTGGAATAACACTTCTAAAACTTCTGACTCTTAGGTTCTCACTATTTAAAGTCGTGATCAGTGATTTTAGAATGCAGTGGTCAATAGCGTTTCCACACCAACAAACACAATACTATCATTTATATTACATAATTCGTGTGTGGTTTTTATTTAATGGGGCATCCTATCGAGGGCTGATCCGGGACTCCCGGCCTTAGACAGTTGTAAGGCATCGTGTGGTTTTAGTCAGTAGGACTCCGGCATAGCATCCATGTAGGTATTTCACACGTTTAAAAAAAGACTCACGCAATCAGGACAGTAATTTCATAATTATTAGCTTCATCTTTTAAAGATATTGTCAAGTAGCAACTCTGTCTAGCTGACGTAACCAATGAATTTAAATGACTAATCGACGGTGTCTTTTTTAATTTTACAGTGACCTAATAATACCGGATTATAGGTACTATGATGATGCCAAATCCGAAACTATAAAGAATAGCTAAAAATGCTCAAAGGAGTCACGAGCCCGATTTCGATGAAACTTTAAACCTCATCATTAGATTTTTGAAAAACCTATAATCCTAGACAGAAATCAATCCCGTTGATTTTGAAAAAAAAAAAACACATCCTTTATTATTACACCATACGATAGTGTCGCTGTTAAGAATCAAATTCTGCGAAGTAATGATTAAGTATACGGCAAATTTAAAATTTTAATAGAATTTATATTTCATGTACAGCTCGTTCGCTCTAACTTTGCCGCTCGGCTCCATACTAAAGTCGAATTTTTAATTAGACGAAGTAAATTGACAGCAACTAATGTCACTTCTTCATACAATGTTGCGTATTTTCTATGACGAAGTGACATTAGCTACTGTCAATTTACTTCGTCTAGTTAACAATTCAGGTATACGCCTCTACGCCAGCGGCAAAGTTAGAGCGAACGGGTAGTACCTAAATTTTGTATCATAATTTGTTTCGTTTGAAATCCCAGAAAAAATCGTAACTATTCCGTGTTTTAAATTATGCTCAGAATGATTCTTCGGAGAATATTCTAAACGGAATCAATAACATTGTAATATTGAATGCAGCACGATCCTTGAGGTCTCGAATTCAGCTATGCAATGAAAACAATAGTCTACATTTTGAACAATGAATCAGTTAACGTAAGAAAAATAAAATGCATTTTGTTAAAAATGAGCTCTTTCCTTTAGTTTGCCGTATGTCATTACTATACTATACTATACTATACTATACTATACTATACTATACTATACTATACTATACTATACTATACTATACTATACTATCTTCACGCCAAATCCCTTGCGGGGTAGGCAGAAAGAACCGAGCGCCACACGGCACGGTCCATACACACCTCACTCGCCTCTTCAACTTTCATTTTTCTTTTCATGCATGCACGTCGGTTCCTACGGCTCTTGACACCACCCTCCACTAACACATGATTAATTTGGTCGTGGTAGGTGTGTCGTGGCCTTCCCCGACTCCTACGTCCATCCACTTTCGCGTTGTATATCTGTTTTGTCATTCTTTCATCTCCCATTCGTTCCACATGCCCGAACCATCGTAGCATGCCCTTCCTTACTTTAACACCGACACTCTCTTTCAGACCAACTCTCTTTCTTACATCTTCATTCCGAACGCGATCTGCGAGCGTTACTCCGCAGATTTTGCGTAGCGCGCGCATCTCGACCGCGTTTATTCTACTTTCATGCGTTTCCTGCCATACCCAACTCTCGCTTCCATACGTTAGCGTAGGTATCAGCACCGCATTGTGTACTGCGAGCTGGGCCTTTTGACTTAAGGCCTTGGTACCTAAAAGTTTGCCTAACGCTCCATTCACACTATTTCCCGCAGTTACCCTCTTTTCTACATCAGCGGTGTACCGTCCATCCCTGCTAAATGCACATCCAAGATATACAAACTCATCCACCTGTTCCAGCACTACATCATTTACAGTTATCCTGGCATTCGTTCTGTCCTCTTCTCTTTCGAATACCATCACTTTCGTTTTAGTCGCGTTCAAATGTAAGCTTCTCATTAGACAATCATCTTTCATCGTTGTGACTAGTGACTGTAGTTCTGATGGCGATTCGGCTATGAGCACGGCATCATCTGCATACAGCAAACAGTTCACAAGTAAGTCACCCATTCGCAATCCAACATTCATCGATCTTACTCTCTTAAGACAATCGTCCAGGTACAGGACAAACAGCAGAGCCGACAGCACGCAACCCTGTCTGACGCCAATGTTGACGTCAAACCAGGGAGACAGGCTGCCGCCCATCCGCACACATGCCGTACATCCCACATAAGTAGACTGCACAGCACGAAGCAGCGCACCATCAATCCCGTATCCTGGCAATATATCCCAGAGATCCTTCCGTACAACTCTGTCAAATGCTTTCTCCATGTCCACAAAACCGCAGAAAACCTTCCGGCCAACAGCCAGCTGCTTCTCTACAATGTTGCGGAGCGAGAAAACTTGGTCCATACATCCCCTTCCATTTCGGAAACCACCCTGCGCCTCCCACAGTAATCCATCAGATTCCACCCTCATTCTCCTTTCAATAATTTTGCCATACACTTTAGCTGCTATACTGATCAAACTGATGGCCCTATAGTTGGCGCACTCCATACGTGAGCCCTTGCCTTTATACAAGGGCACGACGATAGCACGCCTCCAGTCCATTGGGACCCTTCCAGTCTTCCAGCATAGATTGCTCAATGACCAGAAGGCGTCCCGGACGCAAGGACCACCTAATTTGATCATTTCAGCAGATATCCTATCAATTCCCGCAGACTTTCCATTTTTCAAGCTTCGTATCGACCATTCAATCTCTTCCAAAGTAATATCTCCGCTTGATGCTTGCACCGCAAGATCAGTCATCGCCTCCCTCGCAGTGCCCGCATCCGGGAGATATTCATACATTTCTCCAAAGTACTCATTCCACCGCTCTAACACCTCTAAGGAGTCCGCAAGAATGTCCCCAGCTTTACTCTTTATCTTATCCATTCTGGAAACTGACGAACAGCTCCGAGACTTCTTGACCTCCCTCCAAAAGAGTTTGGTATTCGTCTCGAAGTTCCTCGTCAGCTTCTCTTCCGCAATCATATTTATTCTTTCACGCTTCTCTTTCACTAAAGCTTTGGCTTCATTCTTGCAGAGGCGGTAAATTTCTTTCTTCGTGTCTTTCATACTGTCATTCAGTTGCAAAGATGAGACATAATCCAACCACGCTTTCTTCTTTCTTGCTACGCAGGATTGAACTTCTGCATCCCACCAGGCATCACCTTTCGAATGTTCATGTCTCTTTGCACTCCCACATGCTTCTTTTGCACTATCCACTATACTTTCTTTCATAATATTCCAGCATTCATCCACATCTAAGTCGGAAAGGCTCGCGTTTGCAAGCCTTGCACTGACTAAGCCAACATACATACTCCTTACGCTTTCATCTTCCAGTTTTTCACTCTTTATCCTTTCATAGTCTCCGAAAGGGACACGCACTCGCCAGAGCCTCCACTTCTTGAAAAGACCAACAAACCGGCTTACTACCAGGTAGTGATCAGTTTCAAGAGTGGGGCCTCTGTAGGCTCTTGTATCCCTTATAGCCTGTCGAAGACGATTGTCTATCAAAATCAAATCAATCACACTTTTTTCTTCCTTCCGTCTCCATGTATACGTGTGGATATCTTTGTGACGGAATAAACTGTTCGCCACAAGGAGGTCTCGTTCCAAGCATACGTCTAAGATTGACTTACCAGCATCATTCGCTCTCTTATCTCCATACGGACCAAGGACAGCATCGAAGCCATCTCGCTTGGTCCCCACCCATCCATTCAAATCACCACACATGATCAACTTTTCATTCCCGTCAGCCAAATCGAGGACGTCCCTAACGGATTCCCAGAACTCCGCGAGCACTTGGGGATTAGCCGAGCTGACGGGAGCATAGGCTGCGACCAAAAAAACTCTCGTGATCCCCAGTTTTATACGTACCCACAGGAGTCTTGGGCCTACCAATCCATAATCTTTCACTCCAGAGGCCAAACGGGAGGAGAGCAAGACACCCACTCCCTTACTGGCATGATCCTCTTGGTCCACTCCGGACCACAAAGCAATTATTCCGCCAGGAAGATCGTCGATGCCGCTCCCCTTCCGCTTAGTCTCTGTGACACACAATACATCCAGGCATCGCTCTTTCATTACATCCATCAATTCATTCATCTTACCTTCCATACCACCACGCACATTCCACGTGCCTATCCGGCACTCGGCTCCTCGCATCCCGCCAGAGTTGGCGCTGCGTGAAGGGTGGCGGCCCCCTTCGCCGCGTGCGCATGCAGTCGTACCGACGGGGGCATACCGGTACGCGTCGCCTTGGGGGGACGCCCTGTCGGCACTCATCGGTAGTATTTTGTTTCGCGTTTTCGCTTTCGCCGCTACTTACGGGGAGGGCCCGAGCACAGGTAACGCTCTTCGTGAAGGCACACTACATCCCCCGAACCAAAAATGTCATTACCTCCCAGAATAAGATCCTTTAGAGCAACACTATGTGTTTTTTTTTCAAAATCATTGGGTTCTATTCCTATCCTAATGTAGGATTACTTGTTTTTCAAAAATCTAATGATGAGGTTATAAGTTTCATCAAAATCGGGCTCGTGACTCCTTAGAGCATTTTTTCTATTCCTTATAGTTTAGGATTTGGCCATCCAATCCCTTTTGAAAACTTCAGCCTGTATATAGTAAATGAAATTGTAAGCATGCCAGAGAGTATTTTAATAAAGTAGGTATTTCAGGAAAACAAGGACAACTAAATAGAACGTTGCGTGGATTCATAACTATTTCACGGCGTCGATATTTCAATTTTGCCAAATACAACCTCTGGGCACGTAATAACGCACTTTTGGCAGAACATTTCCCGTTTTATGTTATTGCGCGCCGCTATTACTTATTCTGTGGCCATACTTTTAGTTTAAGTACCTAGGTACTGGTGCGGAAAGTGAGATCTCTTAGTTTAATACACGTAAGGTTTATAGTACCTAGATTGAATAACTGTGTATTACTTACCAGAATGTGGTCCAAGTCAGCTTTGCGATTCAACAGAATAAGTAGTATTAAAAAATGTCAATTTGTACCTACTATTGCTTACTATTAGCACAGTACTATTAGCTGGCTTTATACCTCGTGTGAGGACGGGACCCCGTGTGGCAATTCATCTAGAGGGTGTCGTAAGAGGCGATTAAGGGAACACTTTCGCAAAACGATCCATTGCGTAGAGCAAGGAAATCTGGAAATGAAACCCGGTTGTCAGTAAAATGACAATCGTTAAGCCAAGTTGAAGGCCCTAGGTTAAAAATGTCCACAGCGGGTCAATTGTCACGACTATTGCCGTGTTGAAATGGACAGGCGCACTGTCCATTTCAACACGACAATAGGCTCCCCATCACCACCTTATTACGTGAGACATAAAACTATACGGTAAAATGTGGGTGTATGCTACACTTCTGCCTACCACTTCGGGGATAAAGGCGTGACTATATAATAATATGTATGTAGCTGGCTTGATATTGAGCAACGATTGTGCTCCACCTGCGTAATGGTCTCCCATACCCGTTTCCCATAGGAACTTGTTTCCAAATTACATACAATGTGTTCTACATATTAATATGATGTCAGCTATGTGTATATCAATTTCCAGCTAAAGTGCTTCACGGGTGATAGCGTGTTTGAGTAACAAATATTCAAACCAAATAACTGACTCAGTGATAGAGTTTTAAAGTACTCCTGAGATATGTATCAGATTAAAGAACTGTAAGAACTTGCCGGCGCGGCGCGGTGGCGTTGCGGTATCAAAACCGCGTAGTTAACATTCTTAAATAATCCTCGCAGGAAAGTCTTATTAAATACCAGTGTGGAGAGTTGCAGCGATCACCTGAGAGCTCCAGTCATCGGCTAGGCTAGATCAAAGCAATCAATGTACTTAAGCAATTATATTCCTAATTGAATGTGCTTTGACTATGTACTAGGAGCGAGTACCTAGTAGGTATGTAGCTGGCACATAATATTTTTTTATGAAACGTTAGATTTTTTAAAAGAATGAAAAATGAATAATTAAGCCTTACAATTCCTATTTCAAACCAGACCTGACCAAAGTTTGATATATGCCTCGACCTTTTAGGTTACTGACGTGCCTGTGTAACAATGCCTTCGTTAATTGAATTACAACCATTTCACGCAAAATCGTAGGTACCTACCCTATATATTTGTGCTCAGTGAATCGTACAAATCAGGTCATTTATGATGAACAAACAAATGCCCTACCCAACACACAAATACATTCGTATTTTAGAAATCGCCGTTTTCAAGTGATTCATCTATACATATATATAAAAATGTTGTGTGCGTTTAAGTAGATACTCTTTAAAAACTCAAAATTTACTGAATCGACTGAGCTCAAAATTGGACACGATATACAACAGGATGGTTTAAGGCTACTTTATACACTTTTATCATAACAGCAAGAAGAATAAAACAGCTTTAAAAAATGATTTTACCATTATGTGGCGCTGGTCGTTTTTTTTAAATTATATTCGGCCAGCTTCAGAACAAAATATTATAAACAACCTATTTAGAAGGTACCTACCAGATTGCTGTTTTTAAAGAGAAGTTTGATTGTGGCCTCCTTGCATTCAGAATAATAAAAGAGAGTACCTACCTAATAAAGAGGTCAGATATGTTTTGCATGATTTTGAAGTTAGAGTTTGTTAGAGTTTTGGCGCGTTATGAAAATATTATCAGAGTAAATTTATTTTTTTGAAGCGTGCGCACGATGTTTTTAAAAACTGAACATTGATCACAGAATAGATTTTTTTTTCTCAAGTGAAGCTTCTATTGATTTGGATGTAAATTGGATATTCTGAAAGATTTATAATTATGGTTACAACTCAAAATTAAACTTTTTTGGAACCCATCCTATGGTTTGTTACTCATTTCTCATAGGTACATGAAACCACCATAAAAAAGTCACAGCGAAGCGTGGCAGGGAACCGCTAGTTGTCTATATAAATGTAAGCATCTAAGTATTTATTTTTTGTCGACTCTTGTCCTTACCTACTGTCACTTTTATCATAATGAAAAATCTTCTATGCTGCATTTTTGACAACAATGCAGTGACTTGCCGTTGTCCTTCGATCTGGCCACGTCACATATCCAAACGGCTCCATAAGAAATTATTTGACTTTGATCACACATCATAAGATGACATACCTAATGCGAGACTTGTCGTGGGGATATATTTAGAGTTATTTCCAACCACTACTAGTTTATAACCACTTTCATAAAAGGAGCACAAAGAAAATTTCAGCACTTGTCATCCTAACCTTATCATTTTTTTTTTATTGTTCAAAACATTACAAGTACATGCATATTTAATACTTTAAACCACCCGCTTAAACCACTATTTTTATATATTTACTGGTATGGTATACTGGTTTTAAACGGGAATTGAACAGGTTGCCTTTACCTAAGAAGAGTTCTGCGTTCGTTCCGTCTGAATGTATGAAAACTACTGATTCTGTGCCAATGTTATAGCCAAAAACCGGTTCTATAACAGTTAGTACAAATAGTAACCGAATGTATCTAAAAGCTGCATTGGCAAGACGAGTTTGAGGCTTATAGCTTTCCCATTGAGGTAAATCTTTTATTATTTGACACTGAATCCCGTAGACCATTTTTCGTAGAGGAAAGACGCTACGAAAAATGTACTACGGGATAGAGTAATTATATATTCGAAACTAGGACCTGGTCAAACTTTGTGTAGCTACTGGGACATCCTTTTTTGGTAATTAAAGCGGAGGACGCTTGACTACCCAACCAACTACTAGGTATATGATACAGTATTTTGTAGTTTAGGGTCAGTAACTGCACGAAATGTGCCTGATAAAGAGCTCTCCTGATGGAGCGCTGTTTGCACTCTGCCACTATAGCTTAAACTGTCAACTAAAAGTAGCCATATTCTGGGTTCTTTCATGTGTCAAAGTCAATTACAACCTAATGGAGTAAGTAAAGAGTTAGACCTAATCATTTAAAGAGGGACCTCCCTGGCCCTAAGGGCTGGTAGAGCTTCGTTCGTGTTTTTATCTTTTCATCCATTAAGTCAACTTACAGTAGCACCACATAGGTACAGGTGAGGCTAGGTTATTGCACCTTAAAACTAAATCGTCCTCGCCATCGTCTTAATAATATTAAAATTTCAGCATAAAATATCGTTTACTTTTCGTATACGTATTTAGTTCGGCATTTTATTTCTCTCGAATCAGCAGTTAGATATATTTTAAAACGGTAGCAAACGTACGTTGCGCAGAGTGTTGGCGGTAATAAATATAGTTAGGTTAACGGAGACTAGTATTTTAGTTAACACTTAAAATTCCACCCATTCCAAGAATCTAAATCAGTTTATCGCTCGTAGCTCACTGCTGAAAGTAGGCCTTACACAAAACCATTTTAGGGGGGTGATCGGATTTAAGGTACCACGCTGGCCAGGCGGGTAGGTACAGATTTCGGAATCAAAATTTTCTTACTTGAATTCCACTTGCAGGTGAGTCCCTGAACAACATGCTTCATTACTCCCTATGTATGAGAACTTCAATGTTTTAAATCCAGGGGCGGTGACAACCAGATAGGTACTCAAGTTTTGTAAAATGAATAATGTATATCTGCAGCTAAAAATAGCGACGAAAGAATAGAACACCAGTTTTATTTCGTCAACGACCCAATAATCCACTATGACGCTATAAACTGTGATGCGAAGTCAACTATCATCATCACCCCACAGTTTTATTAGTAAAGTTCTCTCCCTTTTATCTAAACACAAACTTTTATAAAAGTACCACGTGGTCGTCGTCGGTCTCAGTGAAATAAAATTTGGACTACTTATCTGCTCATAGATTTCGTATTAGGTTGATGTACCTACTGCTATTCTAGGTCTCACTACTTATAATTCCCGCGGTGAACATTGATAGTACGAGGGTTTCTTTCAATATTCCTGTGCTAGCTGTTCCCCGTGGCTTCGACCGCGTAGAAGTCGTTATGCGTAAAATCATAACCCTCCTTTTGCGCAGTCGATTAAAAAGTAGCCTATGTCCTTTATAGGGCCTTGAACTATCCCTATACCAAATTTCATCTCAATCGCTTCCGCCGTTTAGGCGTGAAAGCGTAACAGACAGACAGACAGACAGATAGACAGACAGAGCTACTTTCGCATTTATAATATTATATATATATATATATATATATATTAGGGATAACAGAAGTCCCGTGTGCTCATTGGTCGATAAAGTAGCGTACGCATGTTCAGTACTAAGAGTGGTCATCGTTTGTGGCATTTGATTTTTTCTTACTTTCTACTTCGCTAAACTACAGACTTTAAAAGCAATGAAAGCCGATAAGCCGATTTAAAAGTTTTAGTAGCAGATAGCCTCTGCCTGTCTCCGTCCGTTTTACCACTGCAAATAGGCTCACTGCCATTATGTAGTACTTACTACTTAAGAAACCCCCGATCTTGAGTCTATTCTAATAAGTCCAAACATGGTATACCTAAATTCTATAATTTTCTGAGAAGATGGGTATCCCGCAGACTATTTAATACTTCAGCCAGTTTCAGGTTACCATGCCGTTGAAATACCATCAATGTAAAGCCTCCTCTACACGTCAGCGGATGCATCCGCAGACGTCATCTGCGGATGCGTCCGAACGACGTGTAGAGGGGTGATTTGTGCGTCTGTGATAGGTATTTAACGTCTGCAGACGCGTCCGCCTCGAATCCGTTTGTTGTCGGTTTTTGTGGCACGTATCAAAGGGTTTCGGCGCGAACGTCCGGCGTCTGTCCACACGTCTGCCGATGCATCAGTTTGATCGGAGTTGGGATTGTGAATGCACGCACTCAAAATGAAGAACAATATGAGCACCCAGGAAACTTTTAGGTTTACTGAGCTATATCAAGCTAAAAACTGTAAATAAATCCTAAAAATAAATATCACATAAATAAATATGTTGTTCTATTGAGGCTAATGGATACCTACGTCATGTAGGTAGGTTAGATATCCATTATGATGATGATTATATTTATCATTTCGAACAAAAATTATATATGAAAAATCATCGTGACCAACTAAAAAAAATATCATTTCAGATTTTGAATCATGGAATCATATAGCTGACACGATGGGTGTGCCATTACACGAACTAAAAAAGAAAAAATAATCTAGCTACATTCGGGCTAAATCTAAAAAAAAAATGTTAATATGCGAGTGCGTGTGGCGTCTGTCCAGGGTGAACATAGACTGATCTATCTACAGACGTGTGGACAGCTCATGGAAATTCATCTGCGGACGCACCTGCCACAGTCCGCGGACGCATCCGTCTACGTGTAGTGGAGGCTTAACAGTATACCAAATTTACGATGAATCGCAACTGTAAATTATAGTAAAATTCTTTCATCAATCAGGAAATAAGCTGATTATATTTAAAGTTATAGCTAAGAACCATTTCCATCACATCGCTTTTCGAACATAAAAACATCATCTTAATCGGTCCATTCGTTGGGCCGCAATGGTCCCACAGACAGACACACACACACAGTGGATCACCATACCCAAACAGATACACAGGTCAGACTTGACAATTAAAGAGCTACAAACATCCTGACACGGACACTCACAAATTTCGCATGTATAATATTAGTAAGGTTATGATAAGCGAAGGGAACGGGAACAAAATTCCACGTTCCACGGAAGCAAGCCGCGGGTACCTTCTAGTATCAAATCAACAATTATACGCTTTGTAATAATACAGCCAACATTAGCTTTTCAATGAAATTTCGTAATTAAATCCTCACACAATTTAATTTGAACACTCATTTTCTAGTACTGACATTGTACGTGTATATGCATGCGTCGTGTACCTAATTATCTATTGTACACGTGCGAGTTACGAACAGAACTAATTGAAATAAATTGCTACACAAATAAGTATTTGATGCGTAAAAAATGTTTAATGCCTCGTTAGTCTAGAGGTCGAAAAGTGCGACTGTGGATAACGACGCCTTGTGTTCGATGCCTACCGCGGGCAAGAAATTGTGTCATCCTAGTTGTGTCATCATACTTTGTCTTATAGTTGCTGTAAGCAGCCTCAACCACAATCAATTGCATACGCCATAGCATCCTCTTCTTGGTCATATGTAGCTCTGGCTTCTGCTTTGTCTAAAAGGTGTTATAGAGTAAATAAAGAATATTCCTTTTAATGAAGTTTTAACAGCCCTCGTGGACTCAACAAAACGAGACGTATTTAACTTAAAATTACCTCCAAAGTCTACAAAAGTTCACTACTGAATGTTCGTCTCTCTGAATAGTTTTGGGAGGGTCTTTAGCCTAATTTTGTCACGCTGCCACTGATCAGACAGTTTAATAAAGAGATTTGTTTTGCGTTTTTCTTATCTTCACCATGACCACGACCATTAATCAGCAGATGAGACTGACTTGCGTTCAAAAGATCTCAAAAGGTCTATATAGCATAATGTAGACTCTATGAATTGAAATACATTTTATTCGATACGTTTATAGCCTGCGGAAGAGTAATCGAATTGTCTTGACAAGTAAACATACTTACAAAATGTCCCGAAATTGAGTCTTTACCACTTTTATCACGTTCCGTGAATAATTCATCTAATCTAGGTATATATGCCTACACTTCCTTTTCAAGTGAAAATATCATTTTCTATACTCCCTGTTTTGTGTACACACGCTGTGGAAATCGAGTTTTTCATTTTTACACTATATGGGGAAATTGGGCTCACACAACGAAAACTTGCAATTTTGTTAAAAATAAAAGCAACGAATATTATAACAACATGTGCGTGGGAACGGTCTATTTCATGAATTTTATTACCTCTACTTCAAAGCTTGTACACAGCAATCATGTCATCGTATTGTTATTGCATTTTAACGTGTTTTTCCATGACATTCGATGAATGTTGAAGCAGCAAGCGATCAACAGTTTTCTACCTTTCATGGCTGACATTTTTATAAGACTTTTTGAAAGCTTTCAGAGAACTGAAGAGACAACTGGCAACAGGATACCTAGGTATATCAAACTCATTCTTTTCAGAATTAAATAAAGCTTTTAAAGTAAGATTTATATTGCCAAACCAAAAAACTTTTATTGCATGCCATAGGTCCCTATACTATTTAGAGTAGGTCATCTTTTGCAATCCCGACGTATATCAACGTTAGAAAGGACAATTTCGCAATGTTCACCTAAAATTAATTCATAACTCTATGTTACCTAAAGCCAATACAAATATTTTATTTTTATTTCTAGGGACTGTCGTTACCAATATACGTTAATGGAGCCCATTTTATATTACGAGGACATACCTTCGTCGAGAAATTATTTAAATAGTATTGCTATTATACTGCTAACAATTTATTCAAAAATAAGAGTGGTGATTTTGCCCTACCTTCCCCAATTATGGAGGTGTGTAAAGTGGGACCTTTACACACCTCCATAATTTATTCAATATTTCAGTCAAACCTAACACATTTTCAAGAGGTTTGGGGACCGTAGACCTAAAATGTTTGGAAAATAGCTCATATCCTCCCTTTCGTTGGCTCATATCGATTACACATCTCAAATTATATTTGGGGCAGGTTTACGGTTAGCTTTATACTAGTTGGTAAAAGTATTGAATGTGTAAATTGGTTTGTTAGTAATCCAGAGATTTTTTGGGTAAGTTGGATACTTCGATGAGAATCAGAATACCTATACAAACTTAGCTAATCCAGAAGCCAATGATTACAAACGTACAGTCAGCCTCAGAAGTAGATTAACGCAATTCAAATTTACGAAACCGATTCATGTAGCATTTGTTTGTAACAACATTTTTATAAAAAGATAGCTGTGCCCGCGACGTCGTCCGCGTGGAATGTAATAAAAATAATTAGTCTAGGTATTTAAAATGAATAAGAACATGTGAGGTTTGGTTTAAGCTGTGCAACTATTATTTTTTCTCTACCCTAAAACAATTCAATACGGAGCGAAAGCCGGTCGCTAGTTTCCAATAATTCAATAGGCTCTGGTAGAGTTATTGGCTAACAAGGGCAGTTGACACGAATGCTGACTGTCCCAAATACAATAGGAAGTTATTGTAATCAGTTCAGTTACATTATTTCTCAAGGAAGTGCCACTCGAAGTCATCGTTCTAGTTAAGTAATAATAATTTATTATTCTACGTCGAACAAGATATTAATGTTATTAATATTCAAAATCGAGACCACTTCAAGGAACTTTATAGTCATTACAGGAATATCAATGGCGACCTGTCTACCTAAAATGTAGGTTTTTAGTGTTGGCCTTCAGCTATTTGTCGCCATAAAATGTAAAGTAAGAGACGTGAGAACTATGGTACCTATTAATATACGTAGTTACGCCCAAAGGGATAGACAGAGATATACTATAGGCCCACATTTTGCTAGTTGTGTGTTGTGCGAAGTACGTAATATGTGGTAAGCCTGCTGTCTTGATTAAATGGAGAGTGACAGACAGATTGTGGTTTTCTGCTGTAAAAAAATTTGCAACGGCTCGCGCTCGGTGGAACACTGGAGCTGCCAGTAGGTAAATATCATGCGGACGAAGTCGCGAGCGTCCATTAGTAAAAATGAAAATAACAGAAATAAATAAATATTTGTGGACACACAACATCATCTAGCCCAAATCAAGCTTGTACTATGGAATCTAGACGACTGATAGACATACTTATATTTCTAAATACATACTATTAAACATAGAAAACACCCAAACTCCGAAACAAACATTTGTGGATCACACGAAAGGTTAGAGTGCTCGTTACTCATTGTTCTCTAACCTCCTGTGCTGTCCTTTTTAATGCAAATTTGTTAGTACCTACGTAGGTATTTGTTGGTCATAAAACAAATACTTATAAATTTATAGTCTATAACTTAACTTGAAACTAATTCTAATAGGTACTTTATTATAGTTGTGCCCGTTCCTGCTTGTCTTCAAACTGAGTTTTCAAGTAGGTCGTATCTTGATAGAACAGTTGCGTCACTTTAGTTGAAGGAAGCTCTTTAAATTCAAAGTTTGGAAAGAGCTCACAACTAATAATTGATTGCAAACTAGTTGGTCGTTGTTTATGTGCGTTATCGTCGCAATTTACTTATAGATATGCCATTTGTGAAGATTCCGTAACCTAATATAACTCTACAGTGTAAATATATACAGTCACGCCTTATTCCCTCAAATGGTACGCAGAGTCACACTAAACGCCCCTCGACGTTTACTAAATCTCACACGGTTAGTTCTGATGACTTCACCTTAATCCCACCCTCTCCTTTTTAACCGACTTCACTTCCGACGAAGGAGGAGGTTATCAATTCATCCGTATGTTTGCTTTTTGATGTATGTTCACCGATATTTCCGTCAGTTACAGATTTTTTTTTTTTTTATCAGATAACACAAATGTCATCTCATAACAATTACAATCTAGCCTTGAGGCTAATAAGTAATTTAGATTTAACTTATTTTACTAAAGCTTACAGAGTAAAGAATGTGTCCATCGGCACTTTTCTTATTGTCTCTAATTATAATAGAAAGTCACTTTGTTCTTGTGTTCTTCAAGTATAGCACTCACTGCACTACTTTAAACTAATTTCACTAAACAAGATCAAAAGGCTTAGTCCTTTTCAGTTTCCTTAAAATGTCCGTGGTGTCAAGAAGCTGGATTGCCTCGACATTCACATGTTTTAGAAGTCTTTGTTCGTGAGCTTCGGCATATTTTTGAAGTGAAACTTCTTTATCGGCGTTGGAAAAAAATTTGCGTCACGTCACGTCACGATTTTTGGTTACGCGCCATCTTTGTTCTGTTCCCCACCACGGTGGATTCGAATTAAGAGTACTTTATCCAGGGATAGCATGTCATTTAAGGGTTTTTGGACTTTTGGGCTTTTGGACTTTTGGATGGGACATTGGTACTTTGGGTCTTTGGGACTTTGGGGACTTTGGGACTTTGGGACTTTGGGACTTTGGGACTTTGGGACTTTGGGACTTTGGGACTTTGGGACTTTGGGACTTTGGGACTTTGGGACTTTGGGACTTTGGGACTTTGGGACTTTGGGACTTTGGGACTTTGGGACTTTGGGGACTTTGGGACTTTGGGACTTTGGGACTTTGGGACTTTGGGACTTTGGGACTTTGGGACTTTGGGACTTTGGGACTTTGGGTTTTGGGACTTTGGGACTTTGGGACTTTGGGACTTCGGGACTTACGGACTTTGGGACTTTGGGACTTTGGGACTTTGGGACTTTGGGACTTTGGGACTTTGGGACTTTGGGACTTTGGGACTTTGGGACTTTGGGACTTTGGGACTTTGGGACTTTGGGACTTTGGGACTTTGGGACTTTGGGACTTTGGGACTTTGGGACTTTGGGACTTTGGGACTTTGGGACTTTGGGACTTTGGGACTTTGGGACTTTGGGACTTTGGGACTTTGGGACTTTGGGACTTTGGGACTTTTGGACTTTTGGCCTTTGGGACTTTTGGACTTTTGGATGGGATCTTGGTACTTTGGGTCTTTGGGACTTTGGAACTTTTGGCCTTTGGGACTTTGGGACTTTTGGGCTTTTGGATGGGATCTTGGTACTTTGGGTCTTTGGGACTTTGGAACTTTGGGACTTTGGGACTTTTGGGCTTTTGGACTTTTGGATGGGACCTTGGTAATTTGGGTCTTTGGGACTTTTGGACTTTTGGACTTTTGGAGTTTTGGACTTTTAGACTTTTAGACTTTCAGACTTTGGGACTTTGGGACTTTGGGACTTTGGGACTTTGGGACTTTGGGACTTTGGGACTTTTGGCCTTTGGGACTTTGGGACTTTTGGACTTTTGGATGGGATCTTGGTACTTTGGGTCTTTGGGACTTTGGGACTTTGGAACTTTGGGACTTTGGACTTTTGGATGGGACCTTAGTACTTTGGATCTTTGGGACTTTTGGACTTTTGGACTTTTGGACTTTTGGAGTTTTGGACTTTTAGACTTTTAGACTTTTAGACTTTGGGACTTTGGGACTTTGGGACTTTGGGACTTTGGGACTTTGGGACCTTGAGACCTTGGGACTTTGGGACTTTGGGACTTTTGGACTTTTGGCCTTTTGGACTTTTGGACTTTGGACTTTTGGACTTTTGGACTTTTGGACTTTGGACTTTTGGACTTTTGGACTTTAGTACTTTTGGACTTTTGGACTTTTGGACTTTTGGACTTTTGGACTTTTGGACTTTTGTACTTTTTGACTTAATTTAAGGTGAGGTGAAAATTAAGTTTATGAAGAAGTTTCACTTCTTACGTGTGTACACTAAGTACACGCAATTTTTTTATAACCTTTGTAACAAGGTCCACTCCTAAGTCCCGGTGGATGTCCTTATTTCTAATGTACCAGGGAGCATTTATTATACTCGGAAGTACTTTATTTTGGAATCTTTGAATTATCTCAACATTGGTGCGTTTTGTACAGCCCCAAAGCTGAATACCATATGCCCATACAGGCATAAGTACTTGTTTGTACAGAAGTACCTTGTTGTACACTGATAATGTTGAATGTCTGCCGAGTAGCCAGTACATTTTCCTGAAGCGTAAATCTAACTCCTGGCGTTTCTTTTTGACGTGTGCCTTCCAGCGTAGTTTTGCATCAAGCGTCATACCCAGGTATTTTGTCGTATTTTCATATGGTACTATTTTACCGTTAATGTTTACCGGTGTATAGTTAGGTCTTTTGTTTGTGAAGTCTACGTGAGTCGATTTGGACTCATTTAGTTTAATTCTCCATTTTTTTGTCCAAGCAGTGATGGTGTTGACGGCCGATTGAAGTTTCTCAATGGCTTTTTAGGGTTTCGTAGCCAAATGGCAAAAACGGAACCCTTATAGATTCGTCATGTCTGTCTGTCTGTCTGTCTGTCTGTCTGTCTGTCTGTCCGTCCGTGTGTCACAGCCACTTTTCTCCGAAACTATACGGCCTATGCTATTGAAACTTGGTAACTAGATGTATTCTGTGAACCGCATTAAGATTCTTATATAACACTAGAAAAAAAGCAGTAAATTTTGGGGGTCCCCATACTCAGAACTGAAACTCAAAATTTTTTTTTTATCAAACCCATACGTGTGGGGTATCTAGAGATAGGTCTTCCAAAATGCTGTTAAGGTTTCTAAAATCATTTTTTTCTAAAGTGAATAGTTTGCGCAAGAGGGACTCCCAAAGTCGAAAAATGAGTGTCCCCCCCCCTTCTAACTTCTAAACTAAGAAAGTCATAAATCTAAAAAATATATAATGATGTACATTGCCATAAAAACTACCAACGAAAATTGGTTTGAACGAGATAGAGCTGGTAGTTTTTTTTTAATACGTCATAAACCGCAATTTTCGTTTAGAAAAACACTACCACTGCGAACGTGTTAAAACATCAATCAAAGTTACAACGAACTATAAGAACTTTTATATTATGTTACTTGCTGCTACGAAACCCTTCATGGGCGAGTCCAACTCGCACTTGGCCAGTTTATTTGTGAGTGGCACCTGTTGCCATGATGGCTGTGTCATCTGCGAAGGTTGCAATAACATTGTTTTTTATTTCTGGTATATCGCAGGTGTACAATAGGTACAAGATAGGGCCAAGTACACTTCCCTGTGGTACTCCAGCTTTTATTTGTTTGAGACTAGAATAAGCTTCTTCTTGTCTTACTCTGAATTACAGATGGAATTCAATTTTATTTCTTTTCTTCAATAGGGTTTGCTTCTTAGGTGGTCCCATTTTCACTAGGTCAGGATCTGATGATGAGATCCAGGAGAAAACGAGGGCAACCACCGAAAATTGTAGGGACAACTAGGTAGTGCACTTAATTAAACACACTTAATTAAAAAGTTAACAACTTTTTAATTAAGTGCTATAATGTATCTACTACAATTTAACGAAGGTCTGGAGTCGATCTGATGACAGAGTCGAAAGACAGTCGGTTTAACAATTTACAGCAGTTACCTTGTGTTTGAGCTTGATTGATTTGTACTGATGAGAACTTTACACCAAGATAGATAGATTTTTCAGTCCACCTGTCACTTAAAATAATAAAATATTTTTTTTTACAAAAAAAACACCTTTTATTTTTGTTTGGTTTTGTCGTGTGTCGACAAAAGCTGTGTCTTAAAATCTTCACCAGAACAAATCGAAGAAGAACATGGTTTTTCTGCTGAAACATGAAAAACACTCTCTCAGTGCATGTGTTTATCTCCTGTAACAACCCTGAGTTTATAAGAGTAGCTTAAAGAGGCAATTATTGGGCAATCAACTTTATGGCCACAGTCAAAAGTTTTGTGAACTGCAGGAGTGGCCCTCAATTCCCTAGATGTCGCCATGACTTTAAGTCATTTTGAAGAGCTAAATATACAATAGTTTGACTAATATCGTATTGAAGTGTATGTAAATATAGAGCACAACATAATATATACCTAATATGTGCTGATGCCATACGTATTTGTTTACGACTTCGATAGAACACGACTTTGAAACAATAGGGGTACCTAATAAACATTTTGTCAACTGAGGCAATATTTAAAAAATTTGCTATTATATATTAAAGACGCGATCTTGTATATTATATATATATACAAGATCGCGTCATTACAATGTTTTGGAATCGTGCTGGTTTAAGTACTACGCGACGTTTGTCTAGAATGATGCATACCTAGTTGTTAATTTAAAGGTATTATTAAGTACATTGCTTGTATTAACGGCAGTAAGTACCTACAATAAAGCTACTATAAATAAAGAGAGCAAAAAACCTGCCTACCTACCGAGAGTCATGAATTTTTCCGAATGTCAGTCCTCATTTGGTAGCGTCCTTAAAAGACAGTACAGCAATGCATAGACTTGACTCGAAAAGGAAAGCCTTCTTAAGTAAAGTGCCAATCAATCGTTTTGCCTCTAAATAATAAAGAGGTTGCTAACGCTCGGACTCCATGGCTCCAAGGTCTCGACCTCGGTTGGAAAGTTGTTGAGTATAAATCAATTTTATGAGAGTCTGACAGGGAGGGATTAATCCCGTTTAGTCGCATATTGCCTAATTCGCGAAATGGCACCTAAGTCCGGAAAGGACTTATTCGCGAAAAGACTAATTCTTAAAAAGACTAATTCGCGAACTGGCTAATTCTGAAAAGGACTAATTCGTCAAAAGTCTTAGGGGAGGTCAGCTCAAAGCGGCCAAAGAGGTCCTCCTTTATTATTTGGATAAATAAAACGATACATACAGCAGACATCCCTCTCCGCACCGATTACTACCGCGGTTGCGATTTGAGCGAGTGCAAAGGCTGCAGTAAATAAAAAAAATATTTACGTGTTTTGTTATAAAAAAGCAAGGTAAGTTCAACTTGTTTTGATCAAATCTACTAATATTTCAGTAGCTTTGTTGTATGTATATTTTGTCTTACGTATTTGGTATTACTTGTGATTTATTATTTCTGAATTATAACTAATAATAATAACTTACGTGTAGTTCACTTTTAACACATAACGTTCGGAAAAAGGCAAAGCGGCCTGGGCAAAACGGCCCCCTGGCCACTTTGCCCTTGTTCCAAATATTATAATTTTGTGTATAATACTTTAATTTATTTTTAACCAGCTTCAAAAAAAGGAGGAGGTTCTCAATTCGTCTGCATGTATTTTTTTTTATGTATGTTAAGCGATATTTCCGTCAATTATAGACGGATTTCAAAATTTCTTTTTTTGTTGAATAGGGTTTACTTCTGAGGTGGTCCCATTTTCACCAGGTCTGGATCCGATGATGGGATCCAGGACAAAACGAGGGCAACCACCGAAAATTGTAGGGACAACTAGTGCGCTTGTTAACTTTTTAATTAAGTGCTTTAATGTTCTACACTTTAATTAAGGTCTGGAGTCGATCTGATGATAGGGTCGAAAGACAGTCGACGGCATTCCTTAACAATTTATAGCAGTTACCTTGTGTTTGGGCTTGATTGATTTGTATTGATGAGAACTTTACACCTAGATTGATAGATCCGACTTTAAAAAAAAAGGAATTTCTCAATGTTTTATGTATGTTCGCCGATATTTCGTCAATTATAGACGAATTTCAAATCTGCTTTTTGTTGGATAGAGTTCACTTCTGAGGTGGTCCCAATTTCACCAGGTCAGGGTCTGATGATGGGATTCAGGAGAAATCGAGGGCAACCACCGAAAATTGTAGGGAGAACTAGTGCGTTTGTTAACTTTTTAATTCAGTGCTTTAATGTACTACAATTTAATGAATGTCAGGAGTCGATCTAATGATGGAACCGAAAGACAGTCGAGAGAATTCCTTAACGATTTACAGCAGCTACCTTGTGTTTAGGCTTGATTGATTTGTATTGATGAGAACTTTCACCTAGATATATATATTTTTCGGTTCACCCGTCACTTAAAATAATGAAAAAAAAATTATCAATATAAAATAAAACCGACTTCAAACAAATCCTGAAAAATAAAATTTACTTAGCACTAAGTAATATGTATTTTGATTTATCAGATTTTATTCAATATAATATTGAAGTTGGTCCCATTAATAATACATATTACCTATATCTATACTAATATTATAAAGAGGTAAAGTTTGTGTGTTTGTTAAATTGTAAGGGATAATCTCGGGATCTACTGAACCGATTTTAAAAATTCTTTCACCAATAGAAAGCTACGTTATTGTGGAGTGTCATAGGCTATATAACATCACGCTACAACGAATAGGAGCGGAGCAGTAATGGTAAATGTTTCAAAAACGGGGGAAAATTTATTCCTTGTGAGAGCTTCGTTGCGTGTGCTGCGTGACTAAAATTTTTTAACCGACTTCAAACAAGGAGGAGGTTACTCAATTCAACCGTTTTTTTATTTTTTTTTATGTTTGTTCGCGCAGAACTCCGTCGTTTATGGACCGATTTGAAATTTTTTTTTTTTCGTTCGAAAATAGATACTCCCAAGGTGGTCCCATTTTAAGGAAGCCAGGATCTGATTATGGCATCCTGGAGAAATCGAAGGGAACTTTTAAAAATTGTAGGGGCATCTAGGGCGTTTGTAATTTTTTTATTAAGGGCTTTAAAGTAGTACAACTTAATGAAGGTCTGGAGTCGATCTGATGATGGAGACGAAAGACAGTAGAGAGAATTCCCTAACGATATACAGCAGTTACTTTGTGTTTGGGCTTGATTAATTTGTACTGTCAAGAACTTTACACCTAGATAGATAGATTTTCAGTCCACACGACACCAAAAATAGTGAAAAAAAAAAATTAACAAAAAGAAACCGACTTCAAACAAAACTAAAAACTGAAAAATAAAATTACTTAGCACAAAGTTAGTATATTCTGATTTATCAGATATCATTAAATATAATACTGAATTCAGTGACAATATGACTATGAGAGAGATTAATAATGTCTACCTAAGCCTTCATAGTTTTACTGGGCACCGATTTCAGTATTATATTCAATGATATCTGATAAATCAGAATATACTAACTTTGTGCTAAGTAAATTTTTAAAGAAGTAAAGTTTGTGTGTTTGTATATTTGTTAAATTGTAAGCGGTAATCTCGGGATCTACTGAACTGATTTTAAAAATTATTTCACCAATAGAATAGCCTATGACACTCCACAATAACGTAGCTTACGTTATTTTGGAGTGTCGTAGGCTATATAGCATCACGCTACAACGAATAGGAGCGAAGCAGTAATAGTAAATGTTTCAAAAACTTTGGAAAAGTCATTCCTTTTGAGAGCTTCGTTGCGTGTGCTGCGTAAATATTTATAGTTATGTAAAAATTATGTAGGTACCTACTGCAAAATTGTTTCTCTTAAAAAGTTCTACAAAATTGCGCGATAGCATGTGTTTATCTTTGGGTTGGTGAACAATAACCATTTTAATGGCAATCAATTTTTGTCTACAATAATGCCACGGGATACTTCTTTCATAAACGAAATTGTTCTTAAAAATAATGCGACAGGAATACACGCGATGACAAACCTTTCTCTCTTTCTCTCTCTCTCTCTCTCTCACATAGTATTGAATATTAACGACGAGACGCTACGGGAGTAAACGAAACGCGACGGGAGTAAATGCGACGGGAACAGGTAATACTCTCTCTTATGTGGCGCAAACGAAGTTGCGCGGGTCAGCTAGTACCTACATAAAACTATGGGTTTACTTGGCATCGACTTCAATATGATATTGAATAAAATCTGATTAATCAAAATACATATTAGGGTAGACCGGGGCTGGTTGACTAGGTTTCAGCTTAAAGGCTTATATTTTTATTTCTTTATAGAATATTAATTCAAAAACAGGTTTATTTCATAGGTTAACTATTAAGTTTTGGAAAAATATAGCAAAAAGCACCTAATTCATTATAATATAGGGTACAGGCTAGATCTTATACAATAAGAAAAACTGGTCAACCTGCCCCATGCTTGGGGTAGGTTGACTTTTCGCCTGGGGTAAGTTGACCTATGGACTTGTAAAGGCAAAATCTACGAGGAAATAGGATAAAAGGCAACATACATAAACAGTTATTATTATTATTATTTTTTATTGAAAATAAAACACAAATCGTTTGAGTGAAGGAATTTAAAGATGAAAAATAACGTTGTAAGTAATTATTTTCATCGTAATGTTTTTGGAATAATGCCTATATATTTATGGTTACTGATTGTCAAAAAAATCATAATGAATGTTTGATTCATGTTCTTTTTTTATGTACGATTATTGGTCATCCAGCCCCGTTATACATTAGTCTACTAGCCCCGAACCACATTTTTATTTTCAATCACATGACATACCCACAAAACTGCTAAGAAATCAAATAACATCATACATAAAAGAAAGAACATGAATCAAACATCCACTATAAATTCTTTGACAATCAGTAACCATGAATAAATAGGCATTATTACAAAAAACCTTACGATGAAAATAATTACTTACGTACGTTAATTTTTAACTTTAGTATCCTTCACTTAAACGGTGCGCGTGCGCGACACCGCGCCGCCAGTGACTGAGCGGGGAGAGGTAGCGGAGTCTCGGGTGTCATCGGTTGGCTCCAAGCCATTGCTTTGGCCGAGTTATTGATAGTTAGTCTACCTACCCCTATAGTCAACCAGCCCCGGTCTGCCCTACTTTGTGCTAAGTAAATTTTATTTTTCAGGATTTGTTTGAAATCGGTTTTATTTTTTATTGAAAATCAATTGATTACCTAATCGTTACTTCCGTCAGAAAAAAGATCTGAGTTAAGTAGGTATGTACCTACCTACCTACTCCCAGTCGCGCCTAAAGAAGTTTTACTTCAAAAATACTCGCAGGGCGTTCAACGTAAGGTACCGAAACCGAAATATCCTCTAGTTGCAGTAGTTCGATTGGTAGTTCGGTTGACCGAACTAATGCAACTTTTTAGTAGCAGAAGTCCAGTTGATTTCAATCACCGAACTGTTGCTACCTCTCTAGATGCAGTGGTTCGGTTGAAATGAAGATCGGTAAAACAAATGAAGATCAACGAAACAAATGAAGATCAACGAAACAAATGAAGATCAACGAAACAAATGAAGATCGACGAAACAAATAAGGATCAACGAAACAAATGAAGATCGATGAAACAAATGAACATCAATTTAATAAATGAAGATCGACAAAATAAATGAAGATCGACAAATAAATGAAGATCGGTAAAACAAAAGAAGATCGGTAAAACAAAAGAAGATCGACAAAATAAATTAAGATTGACAAAACAAATGAAGATCGAAAAAACCGTATGTCAATTAGGTATCTATGTCTCAAAAAAATTAGGTATGTCTCAGTCGAAAAGTTTTTGAGTCTTCAGATTGAGAGCACATTACAATGGAATCATCAAATTGAGTTGGTCTGTAAGAAGGTAAACCAATATGCATATGCTCTGTACATGTTGGGTAAGACTGTCAATAGGGAAACTATTATTACGGCATATCACGCGTTGGTTGCGTCCACTTTGAGATGGACTTATATTCTGGGGAAATGCAACTGGTAGGGATTGCGTTCTTAAAGCACAGAAACGCTGCATCCGCTCTATTTGTCGTATTACCAGCACAGTTTTTTGTAAACCATATTTTATAACATTGGGAATACTGACTGTACCATGTATGTACATATTAGAGACGAGAGAGAGAGAATTGGGATAAATTCTCAGTAGTCACGAGCAGTCGTAGAGCTGATAATCTATACCTGCTCACAGCTATAACGGCCCTGTCACGAAAGAGTATATTTGCCATGGCTCCCAAGCTATAGGTACAACAAACTGCCGAAAGACATTAAGTCTTTGAAATGTTATAATTTATTTAAAAAGAAAATTAAATTGTTTTTATTAAGTAAGGCATATTACTCTGTTGAAGAATATTTAGCTGATAAAATAACTTATTGACATCGTTTTTTTTCATGGCATTCTATTTCTTTTGACCTTTGATTGAAGGAGATGATTTTATCTTGTTTTATAATGCCTACTTGACTGATGGTTAGCAATTTTACCAATGTGTTGTTTATGATTTCTTGATTTTTTATGTTATTTTAAATTTTCAATTATCAATGTACCTAATAAGTATTTATGAATTCTAGATTTTTTAAATTAGCTTAAATTTTCGATTAAACTTGACATTTTGCAAATTATGTTGGCTTGACATGAGAATTAATCATAGGTACCTATTTAATTATATTATACTAGCGGTACCCTGCCACGCTTCGCTGTGACTTTTTATGGTGGTTTGTGAAAAGTCCAAAAGTCCAAACGTTCAAAACTCCAAAAGTATAAAAGTCCAAAGTCCAAAATTTCAAAACTCCAAAGTCCAAAACTCCAAAACTCCAAAACTCCAAAACTCCAAAACTCCAAAACTCCAAAACTCTAAAACTCTAAACTACAAAACTCCAAAACTCCAAAACAACAAAACTCCAAGTCCAAAATGTCAAACGCCCAAAACTCGAAAAGTCCAAAAGTTAAAAGTCCAAAGTCCAAAAGTTCAAAAGTCCAAAGTCCAAAAGTCCATAACTCCAAAGTCTAAAAGTCTAAAATTCTAAAAGTCCAAAACTCCATAACTCCAAAACTCCAAAAGTCTAAAGTCCAAAACTCCAATATTCCGAATGTCCAAAATTTTAAAAAATAACATGCAAAACATATCTGACCTCTTTATTAGGTAAGTTATACTCTCTTTTATTATTCTGAATGCAAGGAGGCCGCAATCAAACTTCTCTTAAAAAACATCAATCTGGTAGGTACCTTCTAAATAGGTTGTTTATAATATTTTGTTCTGAAGCTGGCAGAATATAATTTAAAAAAAAAAAACGACCAACGCCATCTATTGGTAAAATCAATTTTTAAAGCTATTTTATTCTTATTGCTGTTATGATAAAAGTGTATAAAGTAGCCTAAAACCATCTCTGAATCCTATTGTATATCGTGTCCAATTTTGAGCTCAATCGATTCAGTAAATTTTGAGTTTTTAATAGATACACAAACGCACACAACATTTTTATATATATAGATTTGACATTTGATTTATTTTGTAATTTAATGTAGATAGAGTAAGTGCACCAATTATGGACCACCATAAGGATTTTGTGATATAAAACTCAGAATTATAAAGATTAATCAGCCTTATATGTTTTTCGGATTTTGTGATATAAAACTCAGAATTATAAAGATTAATCAGCCTTATATGTTTTGAACTGTTCAATAATTATGTGATATCAAAAACAAATATTAGATTTCTTAAGAAACATAAACATCTTAGAAATAATCAACATTTCCTAAAATATGACATTTTTGTGCATTTACAAAAGTGGTACAAAATATGGACCACATGGTTTGAAATATGGACCATAGTAAATTGGGTTCAGAATTATTTTAAAAAATGGACGTGTTGCCTAAAATTAAATCAGCCAATTATTAAGTTTTAACTAATTTCTGGTAGACAATTGCCACACACAGTAATCAGCCATATCTTCTATGCCAGCACAGTCTTTATGAGCCCACTGCCTACATGATGCTCGTTGGATCCATTCCTCTCCATGAACGTCATCAGAAAAAAGCCAGCACAGTACAGTAGGTATTCGTAACGTCGCTAAGTGATTGGTCTTCCATTTTTGAAAAGCGTAAAAGCGTAGTTTTGGGTACGCTGTATGTTTTAGATGCCTTCAAAAAACTCATTTGCTTTTCTCGTATAGCTTTATTTGCATTTGCCATTGCATCTTTGTCCCATGTTCGTCAGGTCTTTCCTTTAGTAGAATTTGAAGATGCCATCCTAAAAGAATCAAATCAAAATATAAGTGACTGTTTGTAATATGGACCACTAGTCCATTTTCAAAACATACCGGTGGTCCATATTATAATAGGTACACATACATTTCTAGGTTAAAACTGTTGCTAAAAAAAATATAAAAACTATTGGATATTGCAACTTAATGTGAATAATTGTAAAATAACTCGCCTTTCCTCTAGTTCAATCCACTTTCCCAAACAGTAATATTTGCTGAAATTATGAGCTTACGAAGTTAGGTAAAAAATGACATCGCGCGTCGATAAACACGAAAAATGGCTGCCGTGAATACGTACGCGCTATCTGCCGACCGGCAAGCGACTGGCGAGCCGTGGGAGAGGTGAAGTTTAGCGTTCAGCGACCGATGGCTTCATACGTCGAACGGTTTTTGAGAAATGAAGGTAGTCCATATTACGGCACCAGTCCATATTTGGTGCACTTACTCTATGTGTGACTAATGTGTTCAATTTTAATATTTGTACACCACACCACACAATGTGGTAAGACATAGAGAACTATATAATATTTATTTCCAAGATCTGTAACCTACCTATGTTTCACAAATAAATAAATGATTATGATTATGATTATGAAAAACAAATGAAGACCGATAAAACATACGCAGAACAATAGAACAAAAGACCATAAGAAAGTTGATAAAGTCAAAAACTATTTGCGGCCATATTTTGTAATCTAGATTTGATTGCCATTTAAAATAAAAAGGTGCTAGCAATTCTCACCCTTAATGCCACTTCTAAAAAAATTTGCTTTTTGGCGTTTATAGACATCAGTACTTTTCCTCCAACCAGTCTGTAACTGCCACCCTATATACGGTCTAATTGAGTAACCTGTTAAAAAATCATTAAAAATAACTAAGGTCAGCAGTGCTAGCGCAGCAGGTAACTCTGAGGAAAGACGGCCCCGGTCATGGAGGAGTGGTTAGAAAAGCGCCACGCAGCGCTTATCGGGTATAATTACTACGCCAAATCGAATGCCAAATAATCGAACGTTCAAAATATCGAACGTTCAATATATCGAACGTTCAAAATATCGAAGATTACAATATCAATGTTCGATATATTAAACGTTCGATATTTTGAACGTTCGAGTATTTGGATGTTCGATTATTTGGCATTCGATTTGGCGTAGTATACCCGCGCTTATCTACAGGGTAGCAAGGGTGGCAAAATGACCTGAAGGAGCCCCGGCCTGAGAACATTTTTTAAAAGAAATCTATAATTTTATAGTTTGTTTAGATGTAAAGAGCACTTCACCTGCTCACTAACTGAAGAGCGAACACTGACGCGATTAGGTCTCCACATGGTTTTGGTTGGTCCGGGGGGGGGGGGGGGGGGGGGTAATTGGTTTATTTGTATAACACTACATACGCCAAACTTGAGATTTTTATTATGGGGGCCCCGTCCCAACGAATTTGCCACGGGCCCTGGATGGTCTAGTTACGCCACTGGCGCCACGGCAGCCTACCCTACCGAGTGTCACAGATGCTTACCGGGCACGGGTGCTTCGAAAAGTCTCTTGTGGATCTGTGGCGCATACACACCGAGTACCGGTAACACCCGAGTGCCAGCATTGTGGTGTCTGCAGCGAGGACACGGTGCAGTACACACTGGCGGAGTGCTCAGCTTGGGCAGTTTTAGTCGGTAGGATTTCCACACGGTAAAAAAAAAGACATCCTAGGACAAAGCTACTTGGTTCATCTCCCATGGTTTTGTTCCGATCGCATTAGAGCAACCCAAACTGAACGCTTGATCAGAGTCAGTTCAAAGGTATGTAGAATCACAATTCAACAAGGAATAAATGAGTGAAAACGGAATGTAGATTTTGGTTGTTTATTTTTCAGGAAGCAAATGATTCACAGCATTGGTGGGATACAAAGGTCTGTCAATACTGGGCCGAAACATTGATATTCCTGATCCTTTATAGTAGTTAGCGGTACAACAGCTTACAATATAGATGCACCCAAATATAAAAATGTGGGGAAAACAATGTTACACATAACTGTAGATAGAGACAATGTGATTATTTAGTTTAGCGAGTTTGTTTTATACTTTTTTATAAACTACACACCTTACTAAATCACAATTTCTAATTATGTCAAAATTATTTATCACATTTATAACATTCTGTACAAAGTAAAAAAATATTTTCATATTCCACTACTCAAAGTAAAGCCTAGTTCAGACGACCGCGCGGTAAAGAGCAAGCTAAACCATTGTACCGTCAACATTACCGCGTTAGAATATGTACTGCTCGTTCGCTCTAACTTTGCCGCTCGGCTCCATACTAAAGTCGAATTTTTAATTAGACGAAGTAAATTGACAGCAACTAATGTCACTTCTTCATACAATGTTGCTAAATTTCTATGACGAAGTCATATTAGCTACTGTCAATTTACTTCGTGTAATTAAAAATTCGGGTATACGCCTCTACGCCAGCGGCAAAGTTAGAGCGAACGGGTAGTACACGTTTTGTCTTCACTTGTTCTTTAAGAGACGCAGGCATCTGAACTAGGCTCGAAGCTGCTTAAACATTTCCAATTTTGATCATAATTATTGTATGTTGCCTAAGTATGAACAGAACTTTAGTGATATTTCACCGAAAACGTATATTTGAGCATACCATTTGTAAAATATTTCCCTTACATAACACTCAATTGAACATTTTAAATGATATGCCGCATTAATGCTAACACTTTATTGCATGAATTGTACCACACTGGGGCTATGCTACAGGCATACTTATAAAGTTATACAAATATTAGGTTACTCTTCCTATGTTTTATTCTATTCATCAACTCGTTTTAAATATCGTAATAAAATTGTTAAGATATAAATAACACAAAAGTTACGTTATGTGGACTTACAACCTTTTAAAGGAGTGACACGTTTCTTATAAATTAAAAGTCCCTCTCGGTACTGCTATGAGCTACTATATTATTAATAAGACCACTTCTACTTAAAAGAAAACTTATTCTTTTTGCGTTACACTAGATGTCGTCACTGGTATGGTGTAATTCAAAAAGAATATGTTTCATCTCAAGTGATCGTAAACATCAATTTAAGGCAATGCAAGATAAATCTATTGGCCACAGCGACAACACTCAGCATCCACCCATGCGTGTGACTCATCCGACTCAGATAAAAAAACATTACATTTATTTTTCAAATTATGCAAAAACAATTATACAACCCTCCTAATTTGAACTTTCATCAAAACTGGAACTTCAAAAAATGCAATTTGTTGTGATTTGTGACGGTGATCATAGAGAAACAATCAAATATACTCTATAGGGACACTCAAATTATTACAACGTAATTTACAAATATAGTCAATCTCTAAATATTAACTAATGTATATAAACTGAATTATTTACAAAATATGAACACATCCATCGACCGTGACGTGCCAAACTCTCTTATTTATTTGTAACTATATACAAATGACTATTATTATAACATTAATTAAGAGCATTGCATTTTCGTGAGCTTGATCAAAATAATCCCCTTGTTCAACTCATAACACTTTTTGCGTCACCGGGTACGATCGATCATATGAAACTGCGTCACTACGACCGTATCTAAGATAGGGCTATTGGACATTCATATACTAATACCGTTTTACATATCACTTTCATCACATAATAGTACCTTGATCTACGATTATACATTTTTTTAATTTATTTATAGTATCTTTACATACAATGAATTCGCTTTTTTCTGTCTGTTCGCTTAGATCTTTTAAACTACTCAAAAGATTTGCATGCAATTTCCAGCAACAGAAAGAGACATTCAAGATTTTTAAATTTTATTCAAACAATAGATAAGAAGATTCCAGAGATAGTACACGAAGTTGCGCGGTTCTGTTGATTACATAATACTACCATTCTCTCTTTTTTATCGTAGGTACTGTGATATACAGTATCTACTAATATTATAAAGAGGAAAGATTTGTTTTTTTGTTTGTTTGTTTGTAACGCATAGACTCCGGAACTACTGGACCGATTTGAAAAATTCTTTCACTCTTGGGAAGCTACACTCTTTGCGGTGAACATGGGCTATATTTTATTCCCGTATTCCCACAGGAACGGGAACTACGCGGGTGAAACCGCGTGACGTCCGCTAGTACAGTATACACGGCAATAAAGATATTTCATTTCATTTCACATTTATGAATAGTAAAGGTCATAGCACACTATAACCACCCCGCTCCAACACCGCTCCCACCCAACACTGCTCTAAAAGAAGGCTACTGCTCGCAGTCTACGCGGCGACAGCTAGCACGCACCGAGCAGTCCACGCGGCGACAGCTAGCGGACGGCCAGCTGTCCACCCGCCGACCGCTCTCGCTTTTCGGAATAGACACAGTTCGCGATCGGTTTCCATTAAAGCAACTCGTAGTAGCGACCCGCGAGGCGACTGCTAGCTGTGAGCGCGCGGGCACCGCGCCGACCGCTCGTCTACAACGCGCGGCCAGCGAGGCGTCCACTCCCGAGGAGTCTGACGGCGGTAAGCTCGCTGACAGCGAGCTGTCTGCTAATTGATGATGGCAATGTAAAATATATCTAAAGAGCAATATTTAAAGCCTATATTTGAATTATATTGTTTTTGCCGGGTGGGAGTGGAGTCGTTATAGTGGGCTTTGACCTTTAGTTGTAATACAAGATTGATCGTTTAGATTTTAAAGAATCTAGTTTGGATTCCGTAAGAGATAAATTATTGAAAACAATGAAAAGTTGTAGATCAAAAGTTCTTCATTATAATGTACAGTCAGCTGCAACAGTCGAGATACAGTTAACAAAAATTATCGCATACAACAGTCGCATTTACTCACGTACATAACCTGATAGATTTGTAAGTGCACGCGATATTATTCATTAGGGAGCGTTGTACGTACGTTACTATGGATGCGTTTGAAAACCACCAATCACATTCGTCGGTCCACCCACATCTTACGTTGACAGTTTACATTGTCAAATTGTGCGACTGACGAATATTCATAGCAACATGGATACGCTGGAGTCATAGCAACGTAGCATGGCACATCTGCTGATAAAAGCACCCTTAACCTATATCTTGACTTTTACCTATGATCGTACAAAAGTGATATGTAAGCCGCTTTTGGTATATTTCAAATAACCCTGTATATAAGTAGTTAAACCTGCGTCACGAGGTACAGTCGACTACAATGAAATGTACTAGTTTAATATTACAAAATGATGTATCCCTGCGAGTGTCATAGTGAACTAACAACTAACCATAGATTATGACATAACATGGAATCCACCGAACTTGACAGTAACATGTATTGATTGCTATGCATGCTATTTATTTTTTTTTATTTTAAAGTTGACTTTCTCAGTCAACTTAAAAAGAAATGTATTGGGATACATAATTTTTGCACTTTAAACGCATACATGTAACTGTCAAATTCGGTGGATACCATGTTTGGTTAGTTCATTATGGCACTGGCAGGGCAAATCATTTTGTAAGATTAAACTAGTACATTTTATTGTAGTTGACTGTACCAATCGTACCAAATTTGTGACTATTCCACCTGCGTCACGAGCGATACCAAAATCTGACCGTTTCCACTTCGTCACGAGGTACCGTCATATCAAAATATGGCCTATCCAACTGAGTCACCTAATATGATCACATCAAAATGTGACCAGTCATATATTTACAAGGCAATCTCAACCATAAAACAAACAGTCCTAAATTCTGACACGTGTCATATTCAATTGGAATATTGACATTCGTTTTGAAGCCCAATAATTAGCTAGTTATAGAGATCAGTCTTGGGGCAAAGGAAACAAATTCATATCTTTAGCATAAAATTCGTCACATTTAAACATTGAACTGTTGTATTAAATAGTTAGAAGTTACCTATTTATATTTACATATTCTGATGCTATGGACTTGGAAGAATAGCATACATAGTTGTCAAGGAGTTTTAGGGAATTCCAGTGTACCTCAAAATTTACATACGAATGTAAGCACAATAGTAAGGTCAAAACTTTATAGGTAATTAATAAGAAAAACGAACATTAACATTATTTCCACTACCCTAGTTTAATAAATCAGGACTTAAAATAATAATTCTTAAACAATTCTGCTCATTCCAATTGCAATTTGTACTCAAATAGATGTACTAACTTAAACGTGCATTACTATAGATTTTTTTTCTGTTTTCAGTATAAATTCCAATACCTAAGAGTTGTACTAAAAATAGGTACGATGATAAATTAAGCATAAAGATGATTAAATACTACACTTAATTAATATTCGTACAATGTAACACATATGGACAAACTTACCTACCGCTATAAAAAAAAATGGTTATCAACTTATATGCACTTATTTTGAAACAAAGTCTGTTATAACGACGACAATATGGCACGCATTTAAAAATAGTATCTTTTTAACTGTTTTGTGATCATACGATTATAATAAAGTAAATTTGTTTAGCTGCCAGAGTGCTACTTAAATGGAATTCCCTAAAAAAATTCCTTACAACATGTGCATGCAATAATGTTCACTAATAATTGCACTTTTTAATTTCATTTCGTAAGCAATGATTTGTAATACATACATGCATATTGATATCTTTTAATTTCATCTGTACATTGCATATAATTGGGAAATTTAGTTTATTTTGAAATTATTTTAGGAACCATTTTCGCATAAAGATCGTGATGAAGCAGAATATTGTCCAAAAATTATAGTTAGCACATTTAACAATTCGCAGTTTTAACAAAAGTAGCTCAGTCGTTTTATTGAAGTAGTTACTAAAGTTGCAATAGCTGGAACATTATCTAAAGGCAATAAACATATCGAAAGTGCAATTACTCTTAAACATTACAGATAAAAGTTCATCCTTTCAATAAATTAGTTCGATAAGCGCAAATAATCAACACCACATATCAATCTAACAGTTCGTAACAAAGGAATTCCATCGGGGCTCGTCATAAGGGGTTCCGCTTCATCACGACGGAGGCCGACAGCGGGCCGTCAATATGTACAGTGTCGGCCTCTTTGGTAATCACGTGGACAGATCGCGATCGCGGCGCGTCGCGAGCTCTCACCGCTACTACTTGTCGGCGGGCTCGGGGGGCGCGCCGCCGAAGTCGAGCTGGTAGCCGCCCGCGCGCGTCATCTCCTCCATGCTGGGCTCCTTGCACTCGTGGCCCGCGTGACCCGCCGCGCCGCAGTTCCAGCACGACAGCTTCGGCGGCGCGTATAACACTGACACGAAACCGGCGTAGGGAGCGGGTGGCGCGTACGGGGATTGCTCTCCGTTTGCAAAAGGCGGGGGCGGTTGACGGTAGGCGGGGGGCGGAGTTGGGTACGCAAAGGGTCGAGGCGGGTACTGTAGGAACGGTAGAGGAGGCGGCGCGGACGGCGTGGCCCGTCGCGGCGGCGCCGGCGTGTCCGGAGGCGAGGAGGTCGCGGAGGAGCCACTGTCTGAGGAGGAGCGCGGCGGTACACCGTACACGCCCGGCAACCGCCGCACTCCGTTTAATTTCTCCAATGAACGGTACTGTTGTTGATGTACTGCGCTGATCTCGCGTAACCTCTCGTCCGCCATGTTGTGACGTATCTGGAAAGAGTATAAATATTGGTGAGAATTGGTCAGAATGTCTGGTCTTGTACTCTGTAGTATTGATACAGAAATTACTGGAGATGGTATGGTGGGCTCAAAGGCAAGATACGGAAATTAATCACTACAGTTCAATAGTTTTCCCATTGGTACCTACAGCATTAGACAGTCAGACAATATCTTATTGTGCAAGATTAAAGATAACGTATTTTTCCTTATTTTAATATCGTCCGCGTTTACTCGCAGGTACTACTAGACGTCAGCAAATTGGGACGGGCCAAGCTATGAGATTATTTTGCAGCCGTTAGGTGGAGTTAGAGCTGCTTTGCGGGTAAGACTTCGTCGGAAAGCGTCGCAGCGGTTGTTTGCGAGATCACATTTCATATTGAAATATTACATCCCATTCACAAATAAATATATATAATAATATAATATTTATTTTCTCTTCCACACAAAGGTACAAAGTTCTATTTTTACACAACTAATGCACAACAACAATCCTTTGTGGGAGACTGGTATCCACCTAGAAGCCCTGTCACACGGATTACCAGGCCCACTACCAACAGATGTATCATAGAAAAGTGTGCTTTACAAACAGCAATTCAAACAATATTAAAATCATAATAACAATATTAAAATCATAATATTAGATTCTAATATAAATGGGAATAAACATCCGCAAAGCTTACGCCAGATTCGATACTCGATCTGGTAAACAACATTGGCACAACAGACTGAAGAAGACTGAAGACTGACTGTGAGAGCTCGGGCTGTGCGCTACTCGAGTATGGCCTGCGTGAAAAGGAACTACCGGGGCCAACTTCAAGAAAGCAGAAGCCCAGCGCGTCGCAGGGCTTGATCAAGAGCTGCACAGCTCACCCAACTCTCATTCGGCGTGAGTTCAATCACAACAGTTACTAATATTAAGAGCTGTATTAGGAAAGCCTCGCGAGAACTGTGCATCCTAAGTTGCGGTAGTTGTTCACGTGACACTGGAGGTATCTGCTGTACGAGACGCAGATTCAGCCATGTGTCGGCTCTCATCGTTAGGATGACTCCACGAGGATTGGATGCACTCGACGCTGTGCAGACGCGCTGTCCTCGTTATCGATTGTTCTCAGGTCACGAGAAGCCTTGAGCTATTGTTGCAGCATAGAAGTCTGGCGTCTTCGGCTGCATTTTAGCGAATTTATCACGGCATGTATTCTGAATATCTCTTTCCATTCTCCCATTCTCTCCCGAACAACGCGTGCAGGGGGAAGGCGCCATTCTCAGACAGTAGAGAGAATTCTCGGGGAGATTTAGAACATCGTTTCTCTGTCGAACCATAGCAGCTTAGCTTGAAACGCCTGCCAGCGCACTTGTTTCCCTCCTCATACAACTTCGGGTTCTTCAAGTGAAGCATGAAAAGGCACATCATTGAACCGCCGACTTGCGTGCCACTGTGAGATAGACTTGGGGACTGTGAGAGTGGCCCCCAATTCACTAGATGTCGTCGTAACTTTCCATCAAGCCGGGCGGCGCCGTCATTATGGAGAGCTAAAGCGATCAAAAATTTACCTGCGCTTTTCGATCGCCTCATATTGGTACTCTAGGTTCGTTTTGAAACAGTCAAACTGTGTCTAACGCTTTGTTTCGGGGTTAGTAAACACGCTGAGATGAGCGTGCTTAAAATTTATTGATCATCATGGTAATATACTTACTTCGGCGACTAAAGGTTCCCGCGAGGCCCGGCGCCTGCTGCGAGGAGACGCGGCACGGCTTTCGCCAGGAGGCGACTAGCGGCGATGCAGGCGCACCGCTTGGAGGAACTTACGTTTAGGTATTAATACTCACTTCGGCGACTGAGAGGTTTTCAAAGTTAGCAGCTAGTTGATGTGGCAATGGAGGCTGGTCTGGAGGGCCCACGTTAGGCGGGGGCGACCGTTCCCGCGAGGCCCGGCGCCTGCTGCGAGGAGACGCGGCACGGCTGTCGCCAGGAGATGACACTAGGGGTGACGCAGGCGCACCGCTTGGAGGAACGTAGTTTATTACCTGCAAAATTTTAAAAGTATTCTTGATTATAATTTTAAAAGAAAAGAAACTTATATTTATGACTTGCTCAGGAAAATAGGCAGTTCTGTCTGCCTATTTTCCTGGGCAAGTCATAAAACTGTATACTATTCAGTAATTCTTTGAAATTTTGAATTTTGGTTTTTATAGATTATTGTGGGGCACCTTTTTCAATATATATCCCATAATGAAAAAGGTGCCCCACAATAATCTGTTTTGCAAATTGTAGTACTTCATTTTTTGACAGAACAAAAGATTCCTTCCCTTTCTAGTTTTTTGCCAATCTCTAAGCTTATCAATTATATATCAATACTAGATGATGCCCGCAGCTTCGCCCGCGATGGTGCTGTATGTGAAAAATGATTTTCCCGCTTTTCTGTTGAAATTTTTCCTGAATTTTCTTTGCTATAAACCTCACGGAGCCCGAGACCTTTCCAACGAATGCAAAGCCGTCGAAATCGGTTCGTGCGTTCTGGAGTTATAGCGTCAGGAAGGAAAACCCGACTTATTTTTATATAATAGAATATATCTTTTAAAGTCATTGCAGAGTCTCTCATAACTCTGAGTTAGTGTATTATTGGCCTCAATTTTAATAATTATAACTAACACAATTCTTAAGTGTCTTTAAAAACAAAGTTATTTCATCAAAGTACATAGTCATATTTACCTCTATAGGTTGATTCATTGGTGACACTATAAGGTTTCCAGGCCATGCATTATGTCCTAGGTATTCTCCCATATATTGTGGTAGAGGAAGCCCAGGCGGTGGATGTGTAACTTCTCCCATAATAGGCACTACTCCCGCAGACCCAGGCAACCCGGGTGGGGAATTTAATTCAGGCACTGATTCTGTACTTGGTGGCTGAAAAATGAGAAAATAATATGATTAAAAGCCATATTTGGGTATATTATTTTTAAAAAGAAAGTCAGATATTTTGTGGGCCTGGGCGGTGCAGGTGCAGTGTATGTAAATGCTTTTAAGTCTTGGTGAATTAACTTGTTGGAATAAATATTTTGTATGATTTGCAAATGTTTGTTTAGGAGTTTAGTGTTTACTATTTTATCAGTCATTACAGAAAATCCTGGACACCTGATTCGGGAACTAATATTACATTGCATCAAACCCAACATACTAATATAGACAGAACATTCATGAACACAGTTCCTAAGTTGGTAAACCGAGTGCAGAGATAAGTACTAATGAGAATATACAGTTTTATCCAGAACTAGTGCATAACACATGGTTTCATCCACATAGCTCTTATTCCTGTGGGAATATGGGGATAAAATATAGCTTATGTTTTCACTGGGAATTGTGTAGCTTCCCAACAGTGAAAGAATTTTTGAAATTCAGTAGTTTCAGAGCCTACTCAATAAAAACAAACAATCTAATATTTCCTATCTATAATATTATAGTATAGATGTAACAGCACTATCATGTTAAAGTGTGTGAAGTGTACAAGAAAAATAAGAAAACAATGTCATCAGTATTGATAAAGCATGTTTCTGTCTTTGACTGGACTCGAAATTATCTGAACAGCACCAAAACCTCATCTCATCAGCATTTTATGTTTGCTAGGGTGCCTTGAATTCCTTATATATTAATTTAACACCACAGTTAGGTCAAAAATACAGATTATTTTGATTTTGAACTCTTATTACTTCCTATAGTTCGGTAGTTGTCAAAACGGTTACTCATTTTGGTCTTATTATGATATAATTCACATGTTACATAACAATGAACAGCATGATAACATTTATTCAGTCGTAAATTGTGATAATGTAGTGCAGAATTAGACAATGCTCCAACAACACAAACACTGGCAAAACTGTATGCGAGACTGAAACCAGGAAATTAAATGTAACAGTAATAAAGCTCAATTTTCTCCATGAAAGTTACTACATGTGTGAGAAACATTTTATACATTCCAATAATATGATACAAACTACAAATGACAGCTAATGGCCAAAAAACATATATTCCCAAACTGCTACAGAACATACAGAGAAATAATGCATGCAATAGTAGGTTTTTAATAATACCCTCCTTAAACTTAAAGCAATTACACAATTTCGAGTACAGTAATATTACAGTGATTACTATCAAAAAGCAATAACAGCATACCATTTACAGTGGAATCTGTAGAAGACAATCTTTTAGTTAAAATATCTAAAGCTAAGTACCTAATTAACGAAACACTTTACAGATGCGTGTTTGTTTAAAACACCCTAGTGTATCATCTGTCTCATATAGATATGAGAAATTGACTAACCTGCACTCCAGCTGTTTTAACATACATCATTCCAGGAGGTGGCCCTAAAGTTGATAAACTAGGTGGTGGGACTGACATATTGGCTGTTATACTAGACTGTGTATGGCAGACACTCACAGGCACTATGTTTATATGCTCTTGAGGCTCAGGAAATTGTATTCTTTGATCTTCCATTTTTAATTTGTCTAAAATTTCACCAAAATGAGTCTTTTGATCAAACGTAAATGCTGGATGATGTAATGCCATTGTGTATAGTAGTAAAATTTCTTCTAAAAGATCACCATATAAACCTTTCAATAGACCACATTGCTCCAGGCTGACCATAGCGTTATACAATGTAGTGGCACACGCGAAATTACAAGAACGTAACAAAGACACATATAGGGCCATTTTCCGTCTTGTCCTGGGATCTGTATTGGCGCCTCCGATATCCGCAGCCAGGTCTGTGGGATTGTTGGCTCTCAGTTCTGCACCACGCAACTCCTGAAAGTCCCGCTTGCCCAGTTCTTCCAGGTATGTGCCAATGAAACGTAGCTCAAATGGCAAACACATATTTAGAAGTGTACACATCGCGTCTATGCGTTTATAGCTTTCCAATTCTTTAAACCATGATACCACGTCCTCTTTGCAAACCATTTCCAGAACACATTGAAATTTTATGTTAAGAATCAACCGGTCCCCTGCAGCCGAAGCGCGTCCGTTTTTATATTTTTTGACACACGCTAGTATTGTAATAATCTAATGGTTGTAATCCAATATTATTCCTTTGTAACATTAGTAACTTTAAGCTTTTTATTCGTCTTTTAAAAGTACAGTGTAGTGGTTAAGCAACTACAGTAAAGGCAATGCTATAGTTTGTCTCATCTATAATCTATGCAATAGGAAATACTATAGATAAAAAATACATAGATAATAATAAAATTGAGAATGATTATTCTCCGGAACTAGTGATGTCCGATAAACAGTTCTTAAAGGGTCCCGACACGATCAATTGGCAATTGTCATGCCTCGTCAATATCATGTGTACATATACGTCGATGCACACACACATGCAAAGAAATCACTCACACACACTGAAACAACTTCCATTCATAAAAATCAGACTTGACTCAATATATTGACCGTGTCAATGTAATGGGCTCCCGGTACCGGTCCGGGTCAATATATTGAGTCAAGTCTGATTTTTATGAATGGAAGTTGTTTCAGTGTGTGTGAGTGATTTCTTTGCATGCATGCATGTGTGTGTGTGCATAGACGTGTATGTACACACGATATTGACGAGGCATGACAATTGCCAATTGATCGTGTCGGGACCCCTTTAACTTTAAAGCCCAACACCTTTTGGTATGACTAGCGTGTGGAGACGGCGTCATTGTATCTATTCACCCAGTGAAAGAGAGGCACCTACTAATAATGATAAAAAATGTGTTTTGCGGAAACGAAACGAGACTAGTTACTCGGCATTTTTTGACAAGAACCGAGCGAACATTATTTTGTGATTTTGTGGAAACTAAATATTTCGCTTTTGCTGTAGTGACTACTATTTGTTGCTGAAGAGTTTAATCACTGAAAATGGCTCCCGTGGAAGATGTGGAAATGAAGAATGTGGAAAGCCCTGCAGCTGCTAGTGATCCAGAAACACCGGAGATAAAGAAAGATGCTGATGTACTGTCTGTTCATGATTTAAGAGAACACGTTAAACAAATTGATAAAGCAGTGACTTCTAAAGAACCCAGGTTTGCGATGAGAGTTCTGAGGTCTCTTCCAAGCACTCGAAGGAAACTGAATGGCAATGTTCTGCGTGCTATAATTAATCAGCTTTATCCAGCAGGTTCTGAGAAAGATAATTTACTTTCATTCGTTGAAGCTCGCCTACCTGATGCAGTGGAAATAGAATTCCCACGTTCCAGGAGTGCAACTAAAGTGCCTGTACCAGAAGTTGATGTCTATATGCACCTGTTGGTTTTGTTGCGTTGTCTTGATACTAATAAATTAGCAGAGGCGTCTACTTGCACTGAGCAACTGATGACGAAAGTGCTAGCTCAGAATAGAAGAACTCTTGACCTAATTGCTGCCAAATGCTACTTTTACCACTCAAGAGTTTATGAGTTGACCAATAAACTGGATAATATAAGAGGCCTACTTCATGCACGTCTTCGCACATCTACTCTTCGCAATGACTATGAAGGTCAAGCAGTACTGATCAATTGTCTCTTAAGGAACTATTTGCATTATTCTTTATATGATCAGGCAGATAAATTGGTTAGCAAATCAGCTTTTCCTGAAAATGCTAGTAACAATGAGTGGGCAAGATTCATGTACTATCTTGGCAGGATTAAAGCTGCCCGTCTTGAGTACAGTGATGCTCACAAGCATCTAGTGCAGGCATTGAGAAAAGCACCTCAATCTGCCGCTGTGGGATTCCGTCAAACTGTACAGAAGTTAGCTATTGTTGTAGAGTTACTGCTGGGAGATATTCCTGAAAGAGCTATATTCCGGCAATCTCAACTTAGAAAAGCTTTAGCTCCGTACTTCCAGTTGACCCAAGCTGTGAGACTTGGCAATTTGCAGAGATTTGGAGAGGTGCTTGAAAACTTTGGCCCCCAGTTTCGTCAGGACCACACATTTACTTTGATTCTTCGTCTGCGACAGAATGTCATCAAGACAGCTATTCGATCAATTGGGCTGTCATACTCCCGTATATCTCCAAAGGATATAGCAAGGAAGTTGGGCCTAGATTCTGCCGAAGATGCGGAATTTATTGTAGCTAAAGCTATTCGAGATGGAGTCATTGAGGCTACACTGGATCCGGAAAAGGGATACATGAGTAATAAGGAGAGCTCAGACCTGTACTGTACTAGGGAGCCTCAGCTAGCCTTCCATCAGCGCATCTCATTTTGTCTTGATTTGCACAACCAGAGCGTTAAGGCTATGAGGTATCCACCTAAGTCATATGGAAAGGAGTTGGAAAGTGCTGAAGAGCGTCGTGAGAGAGAGCAACAGGATCTGGAATTGGCCAAGGAAATGGCTGAGGAAGATGATGATGGATTCCCTTAAATGTTTTATTACTTCATGCCTAATATTTTTGATGCATTAGAAACCTATTTTACATAGTATGTTGAGCGTGCATATTCTTAAAAATATAATTAATAAATATCTGTTGTCATTTTATTTACTACATTAGTGCTGTCCCCAATATTGACAGTAATACTAATTATTATGAAATGTATGTATTGTTGTTTTTTTATTAGATTATTCTTTGGTGTTGTTTAATACTGTTTTTTTGATTGGTTTATTTTTATTGTACCTACAAACACGATTCAGATTTTCATATATTTTTATTTTTGTACTTATTAAATGTCTTTCATGAACTAACGTTTTCTACCAAATGTATATTGTCATGTCAGTAAAATGGCCCATATGGCAATGACCCTAAAATGGCCAAGGCCTTATGGGCGGCTTGAAAATTATCAACTGCGAGTCGCGGCGACCTGCGCCTGTGCATTCCAACACGGCAATAGGCTACTACGTGGGACATAAAACTATAAGGTAAAAGGTTGTATGCTAATACTTTGCATATGCCTACCCCTTAGGGTATGAAGGCGTGATTATATGTATGTATGTATATTGTATTTATTACGTACCGTTATTAAACTTTTTTTTCTCTTCATCTGAGCGTTAAGTTCCGGTTGCATCCAGCCCATTGGAAAACGGATCTGATTGACTGCAAGAAGCAACTGTGAGATGCTTTTCGGCGTTTTGGAAGCAGTTGATGTTCTGACATTATACGCACTCACACCACCACAGAGATTCATAATACCTGGGAGGGGAGCGCACATGAAAGGAATCTTCGAGAACTATTTAAACTAAAAGCTTTAATTAAAACTAAACGCTTGGCTTGTAAGAAACAATTCGGTAAATAATAGTAAATATACACTGACCTCTTCATTTAGTGGTCAAGACCTCTTCATTTAGTCTACCTGACTACGGATTCGGAAGGATTGGGTTCAATTCCCGCCCAGGATATTATAAATCTCTGTGTGATGAGCACGTTGATTGTCCTGTGTCTGGGTGGGTGTAACTTTTCAAAACTAGTAGGTAAGTACCTATTTGTATCAGTTGTCTAGATCCCATAGCACAAGTCTGTGTAAAAATATTTCCCAAAATTAAATTTGGAACTTCTTTTCTGTTTCATCTGTGGCAAAATACCTACAGCTATAAAATGGTATCATAGCAACTCCATAGATTGATTACACAAGCTATATTGACATTAGACTTGAAAGTAAACATTTGTTTAAATTTTGCAACGACTGAGTAATATTTATCAAAGTAGGTACCTATACGTCTCTCACTGTCTAGGTTGAGCATAGTTTATAAAAATGGAGTTTACCGTGGGAACTATGGCTAAGATAGCTGAACTGCTGACTCCGCCTGTACCAGAGGTTATTCAAGGCGATGATTTACCCTCGAAAGGTAGGATCTAAAAGTACTGAATACTAACCTTTTTTTATACTATTTAAGTTTATCTATAAATACCCAGGGTACCTACTGGGTACTTACCTACCTGTCTGTAGGTATATTTTGACTGCCTCTGTGGCTTAGTCGGTTGTGAAACCGCCTGCGGCGCTGGGGGTCCTGGTTTCGATTCCTGGGTCGGTCCAAATATTTGTGTGATCCACAAATGTTTGTTTCGGAGTTTGGGTGTTTTCTATATATAATATGTATGTATTCAGAAATATATAAGTAGATACTAGCTGATGCCCGCAGCTTCGCCCGCGTCAAGTTTTGTTCCCGCTTGCCGTGGGAACTTATTCCCGGGATAAAAAGAAGCCTATGTGTTATTCCACCTATATCTACCCCTGTACCAAATTTCAGCCAGATCCGTTCAGCCGTTAGAGCGTGAAAGAGTAACAAACATCCACACTCACAAACTTTCGCATTTATAATATTAGTAAGATATTGTAGGGTCAAGTGTTCAACAATGAAACACGAAAAGTTCATAACCTCGTACATCTCATGTTTTTGCTGATAGAAGTCTATAATTTTACAGGCATGTAGTCAATATGATTGGGTATCGAATGTCATTTATAGATTTTTTTAAATAAAGTGATTTGAATCGACAAAGAAATAAAAACTAAGAAATGGGATTTGTGTCATTGTGTCCATATAGGCGTACACAATGAAACACCATATATTCAACAATGAAACACCATAAATAAACTGTGCCTAATTCAAATTTTGTTTAATGTAGGTAGTTATTAAAGAAAGAGCAGTCCGTTTCTACGTTAAATGCAGTGGCACGACGTGCCATGCTGCATGCTTCAGGCTATTTTAATGACAGTTATGCATGCCCTGATTTATAAGACCGTAAACATTCGATTCCAGCCATTTTCCCAGCTAACAGAATATCGAATATTGTTAATTTTTGCCATTTGGTAAGCAATACACCCCTCGTCCTTTTTACAGCTTTGTTACGCGCCATCTTAAAATTAAAACAAATTTTAATAGATAAGGTTTCACAATATCAACCAATAAAAATCTATAAAACAGTGTTTCATTGTGTCCATTGTTAAACTGTTTCATTGTTGACTACCTAGGGTTAATCTAACTAACTTTTAATTTATGTTTACAAAATTGTAACTTTGAAACAAATGAAATATGCCAAAATAATCTACAAAACATGTAGAATGCAGGATAATCATAAAAGATATAATATTCCTAACCATTAAATAAAGAAAAATCTTTAAAGATAGCCAGAAATACTTCAATTTTTGACGAAAATAGTAAAAATGAGCCGCAGACGCGTCTTTTCTCACGCGGTGCCGCCGCAAACTGGGATACGCCTGTGGTATCTATTGAGTGTCCTTACGCGATATATTGCACTAACTGCCAACGTCGCGTTTTGGAAATATTACTATGTTTTATTGTGTACCACTGTTTCATTGTTGAACACTTGACCCTACCTATACCAGTCGTCTAGATCCCATAGCACAAGCTTATATTAGCTTAATTTGGGCTAGATGATGTTGTGTGAGATTGTCTACAAATATTTATTTATTTATTTATTTATTTATATAATTGAAATAGAATACCTACCTTTTCTCAATAGATAATTATAGTCACGCCTTTATTCCCCAAGGGATAGACAAAGGCATACTATAGGCACAGATTAATAAATAGTTTAGTAGGTACTACTATAGGGCACATTTCGCCATTTTCTTTTGTCCCACGCCTGTCATGTTACTGACAACCAGTACCAACGGCTTTACGTGCATTCAAGAAATCTCTCGTTAAATGAAAATGACAAAGTGGTCACCCACCCATGTGCCTCGGTGAACAATGAACCCAGATGAGCTACAAAGTCGAAGTATTTGACACGGACGCAGATTGTAGGTACCTAGGTATATACTTACTGTACCTACTGTAGGTGAGCTAAGACTAAATGAATACTTATAGGTAGGTAGTTAGCCCCTGGGACTTCCTTCCGAGGACTTACCCGGGGCCCCCAACCGTAGGCTGTTGGGCGTTATGAAAAGTTTGTTAGTCGGTACGAGTCCAGCACAGCATTCATGAAGAATTTTTTCTCACGTTGAATAAAATAAAAGGTACCTACCTACCTAGTTAGCTTAAGGTTAGATGGGAATGGGAATGAAGGAAATATTCAAGAGATTGTTACTTGTTATCCTTGGTGACTTGGTGATCTCCTAAAGTAAGGTACCTATACCTAGTATCGTAAGAAATTCGGCAACATACCTAGGTAGCCACCAAATCAGTAAATTTTTGGTAGGTAGGTAACCTAGTGCGGTGTTCCACAGGGATCGGTATTAGGGCCGCTTCTGTGGAACATCGGTTACGACTGGGTGCTGCGTGGTCCGTTGCTCAGAGGGGTCTACGGCGCGGGGAGCAACGCACCGAAACGCAGCACTAAGGGCCACGGCAAATCGTGGGTCGGATACGGTGGCTGGGTCTCAAGGTCGTCCTTCACAAATCCGAGGCTCTGTGCTTCCACGGACCTCGGATGGGGCCACCTGCGGGATCCAGCCTACAGGTAGAGGCCGTCAGCATCGGCACCGAGCCTGGTGGGGTGGATCTGGGGCTCGTACTTGATGGCCGGTGGAACTTCGGACATCACTTTAGAAGTGTGGTCTGATAACTGAGGGGGGCATCAGAGGACCAATTTAACGCTCCCTACAGGAGACTGTACCTGGGGATCGTGCGAAGTATGGCCCAATACGGGACCCCCGTATGGGCGGAGACCCTGACGGCTCGCAATGTGGCTAGACTGCTGAGCCCGCAGAGGGCGATGGCCGTCAGGATGATAAGGGGATACCGCACGATCTCCGGTGAGGCGGCATGTCTCCTAGCCAGGACCCCTCCATGAGACCTGGAAGCGAGAGCTCTTGTGTCACTGTTTAGAAGGCGCAAGGAGGCGCTGGAGCGGGGCCAAAGGCCTGCCTCTCGAGAAATTGAGGCCCAGCGGTCCCTGCTCCACCAGTAAACCGTGGAGACATGGAAGGTGCGACTTTAGCAGCCAAAGAGGTGATTCGCCATAATTGCTGCCGTCAGACCGGTCATGGACGAGTGGCTGAAGAGAAGACACGGTGCTTTCTCCTACAGGTTGTCACAGATACTTACCGGGCACGCTCGTGAAAGAGGCGGCTGGGCGAGAACGGGAACGAACTATCCCACCCGAGTTTCGCAGTCGGCGGCTTGGGCGCCGCCGACGTGTCTTCGCCGAAGACTATCGGCCTCCATGACCGGGGCCTGATGACGGTGAGACGGCTGCTCACCGTCCATGCAGAGGCAGGCCCATGACGGCAGCGTGACGTGAGGAATTCACGCACGCCCCCCCTTTGACACCCGAAACCCCCCTAATGCTATAATTAATAAATATAATTACCCACCCGACCCACGGCCGCCACTGCGGCCTCGCCTAGGGCCTAGGCGAGGCCGCAGTGGCGGCCGTGGGTCTGTTGGGAGTCCTGGGACATCCTTGCGAGGGCTTACCCGGGGCTCCCAACCATAGGCTATTGGGCGTTAAGTGAGGTTTTTTTAATCGGTATTCACGTTAAAAAAAATAAATGACAGAAACTCTAAAGGTACTAAAAGTAATCTTCAATTTAATAATACTTTTGCCCCAGGTTTTAAGTATTTAGGTAGGCAGGTACTTAATGCCTCGGTGATAGACACTTGTTTCCATTTTACGCAATACTGACTGCTTCCTATAAATAACTTAATTTGTCTAAAGGGTTTGAAATAACTGCACACAGAAACGAAGCACCACCTGTGGAGAAAAATACTCCAAAAACTATTGAAGAATACGAAGAACAAGAAGCTAAAGAACTTGAAAATTTGGGACAAGTTGGCTCTGGGTTGGGTGACCGTAAAGCTCCGGAATATACTATGAACTATCAGCAATCAGTCTCCGCAGAAGACGTATATCTCCAGGTAAATAACTACTTATTTAGAACTACAAACTTTTGGCTGTCGTAGTTGTTAACCAAGTTGAAGGTCTTATGGGTGGCTTGAAAATGTTCACGCAGTATTCATAGTTATTCATTTCCTACGCGTGTGAACCGTGTGGTTTAGGGATCTACCTATGACATAAATTTCTCTATAGTTAGTTTTTTTATGTGTTAATGGTAGTGTCTTTGGGGTCGTCCATTAATCGCGTGAGGTTTTTTTGGGCATTTTTTGGACCCCCCCTCCCCCTTGGTGATATTTGGTGAGGTTTCAGATTACCCCTCCCCCCCTGGGCCGAATCACGTGTATTTTTAGTAAATACAAAGTCTTGTAGAAGTCTCTATTGTTATTATCTATCCAAACTTCTAGCTAATCCGCGCAACTTCGTTTGCGTCACATAATAGAGACAGATATGGTATTAATATTTTAATATATTTCCCGTTGCATTTACTCCCATCGTGTTGCTATATAATGTTCATTATTTTGGAGCTAATAATGAAGGTGTCAGTTTGTCAAGCTTAAAATCTTACGTTGGTTTGATCGCAGTTGGCTAAATAGAAGCGAAGTTATGAACAAAAGTACAATAATAAAGGTTGAATTTTCATGCGATCATTATGCTTTTGGTCACGACTATCGATATCCACGTGGACTGAGCTGCGTTTTTTTTTGTTACGGGGGGAATGCGGTTTGGCACCATTATCCTAGCTGCGGGGGCAGCCGGGATGGTGTGTGGAGGAGCTTTTTACTGGACATTCTATCTATGTAACTTCCATTACATCCGATACTGAAGCTAAAATAGATTTTTTTAATACAGTTGCTAAAAAGTGGCGTATTACAGGGACGTATAGCGTTCGGGATGTGGGCTATTACACACTCGTGCTTTTTCTTTTCCATTCTCGCTCTCGTGCGTTTTCTTTCCCAATTGTCAAAATAATGTCTGTGATTCATGCAAATATTTTAATTCCGACTGTTTACCCTCGCCTTCGGCTCGGGTCAACACCTGTCGTAACTCGTTGTAATAACAGAAATCCCACACTTGTATCGAAAACTACTATTTTGTGTCTTTCTGTATCATGCCAAAACTATAGCTAGTACCATTTTAAACGATACTGACATAATTTGAGATTATTATTGAACGGATTGAAGCCGATGTTCTGCTCGGTTCCTTTGGAAGACACGATGAAAAACAAAATGATTTTTGGTGTTGTGATCAACGCATAGGTATTCCGATTTCAATTAATTTCTGATGTAAGAAAGGAAATAAGTGCTTTATGAATTTATTATTCCATACAAGTTTTAATATATTGTAGGTTTTGTTGTTCAGAAATTACAATGATCTCAAATTCAGGGTTGTAAAGTTGCAGTTCAAAATAAATACACGTGATATCTCACTACACCCCCCACCCCCCCTGGTGATGTTTCGTGATTTTTGTCAGACCCCCTCCCCCCCCCTTTCGAGCCTCACGTGATTAATGGACGACCCCTTTATGTGAGCCTGTTGGCTTGAGTATCCACTGCACCACCGCGGTGTTGCGCTTCGCCGCTACCGAGCCGCCGCACATAGGAGTATTTCGCATTTTTAGCCTGGTGAAATTATTTGTATAGTTTTTCTTGCTGCAATGTAGGCAGAGCTATTTAAAATGATCATACGACCTGTTTTGAATATTGTTATTGTAGTAACTTATATTAATGGACCAACAAAGCAAAGGACACTTCGTTGTGGAAGCAGTTAGATAAGCCTTTATGTGATTTTGTCCTACAGCGAGTGTCATTGGCGACGCAGCGACTCTAAGATACACCCCGAAAAATGGAATTATTCTTGGCGGGCTATGATGAGTAACTTTCAAGCTACGAGAAACTTTGGGAGCTCTGTCTCACTGTTGATACAGGTGTTTCGAAACACCTGATCGACAGTGACACAGAGCTCTTAACTAATTTGATATTTACATAGCTAAATAATGTATTTTACATTTTGCAGATTGGTCCAAAGACACCGAGCTCTGCCAGCTGTGAGAATCTCATAGTAAGAATTAAAATGCCAGGCGATAAGAAGGAAAATGTAGATTTGTCCGTGACTAATACCAATGTAACAGTGAGCTCTTCACAATATTTGCTGAGGTTGCCACTCCCGCATGGCATTGACCCTGATCGCTCCAGTGCTAACTGGGACTCCGATCAAGAAACTCTGCAACTAACTCTTAAGTTAGATAGGGAATTTGATTTCATTAACTTTTAATTTTTTTTTGATTTTCTTGCTCTATATAGGTATGTCTTGTGTGTTTAGTACCTAAGTAGATCAGGTACTTAGGTATTACTTATTTATCCAAGTCACACAAGGTAATTTGTTTATAGTTTGATAAAAGTTTGATTATAATAACGTTTAGTCATGTGGTGTATTAATTGCATTATTCAGTATTATTTATGTACCACCTATATACCACCTATTTATCTGAATATAATTCTGTAAACCTGCATGGTACATTTGTAGAGTTTGAATTGATTTACAAAACTATGACCACCACCATTACCATACTGAAAAATTATCTCGTATTGGAAAAAACACGTAAGACCATCCGAATCCTGACGGCTCGGAGGATGACATGTGTACCCAGTCATCTCTCTGCTAGGAATGCTGAAAACTATGCGTTGGATGGAAAAGAAGTGACGGTTTTACCTAATGGTTCTTATTTGTACCTTTTAACCGCCTATTAGGTAGGTACGCTGTTCTTGGGTAACATGAATCATAACTAAGAAACACTTACGAAAACAATCAGATTGACGATACGATCATCATCAGTATTTTTACATAAATAAATTTGCACTGAGTAGATCTGTTGTTTCATTTACGTAACAAATATTAATACAGTTGAATATACTATGTAGCTACCTACGTAGGTCCTTATCGCTACGGTTATTATATCAAACACGAAACAACCATGCGATTAGTCAGATTACGAAAAGGATTACGAATGTATGTGAAAAATAATGAGTGATTAGGTACGATGCATGCTCTATGGAACTACGCAATGGAACTACTGGAAGACGGCGAATGTGGCTACCTACCTACCTGCACAACCTGCGCCTGTCCATTTCAATACGGCAATAGGCTCACCAGCTCACCACCTATTACGTGGGACATAAAACTATAAGGTGAAATGTGGGCGTATCGTATACCTAAACTACGATTTTTAATTCGAGTCAGTAAAATGACAATTGCAACTGTCACTGATACGAAAAAGGGTGACCCGCTACAATAGTGATGTTCGACAATCAATAGACTTAGACATTTTAGTCATTCTTTATTTTATTAGGTATGAAAGCTTTTTTTTTTTATAGTAAATTTGTAATAGATTAAATAATTCGAGAAATATGGACCTTACCAGCATATTAAAATTGTTTACTATAACATTATTATAAAAGCTGGGAAAAAATGTTTAAAAAGATCACGTCATGGAACGATCTGCCCGCACACGTGCTTCCCTCATCTTACAATCCCGGGTTCTTCAAGAGGAGCGTGAAGAGGCACATCACAGGGCCGCCAACTTGAGGACCACTATCAGAAGTGGCCCCCAATCGCTAGATGCACCACGGCTTCTTTCCATCAGGCTGGTGGCGACGTCAATATGGCGAGCTAAATAAAATAAAAGATTCAGAGAAATTAAGTAAAACAATTCAAGTAGTTTTTAACCGACTTCAAAAAAGGAGGTTACTCAATTCGACCGTATATAATTTTTTTAAAATGTTTTTTCGCGAAGAAATCCGTCCGTCGTTTATTAATCGATTTGAAAAAAATTTTTTTCGTTCGAAAATAGATAGGTACTCCCAAGGTGGTCCCATTTTAAGGAAGTTAGGATCTGATGATGGCATCTTGGAGAAATCGAAGGGAACTTTTAAAATTGCAGGGACATCTAGGGCGTTTGTAATTTTTTCGATTAAGGGCTTTAAAGTAGTACAACTTAATGAAAATCTGAAGTCGATCTGATGATGGAGACGAAAGACAGAAGAGAGAATTCCCTAACGATATACAGCAGTTACCTTGTGTTTGGGCTTGATTAATTTGTACTTTCGAGAACTTTACACCTAGATAGATAGATTTTCAGTCTACACGTCACTAAAAATAATGAAAAAAAGAACTTCTGACAGTGGTCCTCCAGTTGGCGGCCCTGTGATGTTCCTCTTCACGCTCCTCTTGGAGAAACCGGGATTCCCTCCCGCACACGTTTCCATGATCTCACAGATGAGGGAAACACGTGTGCGAGCAGGTCGTTCCATGTTTTTATACTTCGACAGAGGAATGATCTATTGAAAAAATTAAAATAATAAGTATGTACTTATCACCGTTAATGTCCCCGCGGTTTTAGAACCCCAAATTATACGGGAGGATGGTAAGCGACCCGACGGGATGTCTTTAGTACCCTGGAGAATGGGACGTGCGTTAGTGTGGAATGCCACTTGCACTGACACTCTTGCGGCGTCCTACCTCCCGGCTACTAGCAAAAGAGCGGTGGGCCGGCTAATGCTCGCGAGTGGTTAAAGATCGGCAAGTATAGTTGTCTCGGTGCCAATATGAATTCGTTCCATTTGATGTCGAGACACTGGGTCCACGGTGTCGCGGTGCACATGGTCTTTTCACGGCTCTGAGTCAGCGTCTGAGGGAAGAAACGCGTGATCCCCGCGCTGGTAGCTATTTCGCGCAAAGGCTTTCCATAGCTATCCAGCGTGGGAATGCTGCCTGCGTCATAGGTAGGAAGGGACCCAATTTGTATATTGATAGGTAGTTAGTTAGTTTTTATTTTAAGAGTTTTTATTTTAAGTTTAGTGTAATGATATAACTTTTAATTGGTTTTATTATTATTGTTTATGAATGAATTAATGTTGTTTAATTAATTATGTACTTATAAAAAAGTTTCTTGCTATTTCGATGATTTTTAATAATTTACAGAAATGTTTTTTGTAATGTAAATTATTTTGTACATGTCACACGTGTCATTTAATGAAGTGAGTTCTTAAATATTTCCTAAGTCCAAAGTGTCTTTTCGTGCATTTAACGGACGGGCCCCTTAATCTCAAGGTAAATTGGTGTGAAATGTTTGTATAAGACAAACTACGGTTCCTTGAAAAGTGGTGATGATCGGGATTGATATTTTAGTGTAAATAATTATGGGGCAATCGAGGTCCAAATTGTTTGTTTACTACATTATTTGAATGAGTTAAAATACGGTATAGGTGGTTTTATGCAATATTTAATTACTGTTTGATATCGAATAAAAAAATATAATCTCGACTAACTTTTAATCGTAAAACTCGATTCAACCACATCACTATTTATTTGTGACAAAAAACCCGCCACACTGAAAATGTCATTTTACTGACTCGAATTAAAAATCGTAGTTTACCTACTATGCCTTTGACGGACGTCACGCGGTTTCACCCGCGTAGCTCCCGTATCGTGGGAATACGGGAATAAAATATTTTATTTTATTTATTTTATTTATTTATTTTAAGAAGGCTTACAGGCTAATAACAATATATGAATAATCATCAATACATATAATAAAATTGTAACAGGTCGCTGTCTGTACATGGAAGATAAATGAGAAAAAATATTATAGGGGGGCTTTATGAACGCAATAGAACCCAATACAATGTTTTTTAGAATTTTTGTCTGTTTGTCTGTATGTCTGTATGTCTGTATATCTGTTTGTCTGTACGGTTGTGCACGCTAATCTCAGTAACCGCTCAACCGATTGCAATGCGGTTTTTTTTATTGTGTTGAGGTTTGCTCCAGTTAACATTTAGCGTTTGTTTTATGTAAATCGGTTTAGAAATAAAAGAGTTATAACACTTTTAAGAATCAGATATTTTGAAAATTTTAATTGTAGGGGTTTCTTTGAATGTGAGTGAACCTAAACTGGCGTGTTGGCTTAATCATAAAAGAGGTTAATGATTAAAACTATTTTTAAACAATTCAGTCCGCGCCGAAGGCGTGGACTTAATTGTTTTAAAATAGATTTAATCATTAAGCTCTTTTATGATTAAGCAAACAGGGCAGTTTCAGACGCTGATTGATGACTCTGATGAAGAAATACCTTTCCTTTCATACAACTTATGTGACGTAAACGAAGTTGCGGGCTCAGCTAGTACTTAATAAAGTAGACAAATCGCTATTTACAAGCCCCCACATATAGTTACAAAAAAAAAAAGGAAACAATTAATCTCATCTATCTTACACATAAAACAAACCAAACAATAGATGAAGTCACAACTTAGAAATTCAGTACCGAGTGGGCCGGGTGCAGTGCATCTTTACATTAAAAATGCGAATTAGCCAAGAGGCGTCTCACAGTCGCTATACTTGTGCAGAACAAGTCTATATCATTATGCCGTGGAATTAGGTTAAAATTAAAAGCACTTCGTATACCAAATGTATTCCATCTATAGTTCGTAGAAGCGGATGGGACAGTCAATATTGGCCGCTGACGAAAACTCAGCAGGTTGGTTCGTAATGACAAATTTGCTAAGAGCTCGGGACAGTCAACCCTGCCATTTGCAATACTCATTAAAAAGCAAATATCGCCAATATTCCGCCTCACTTCCAGTGGTAAGAAGTGATATCTCCTACAACGATGCGCGTAGTCAACGGAGTACTGCTGTGCCCTATAGTCCAGGCTACGGAGAAATTTTCTCTGGACACCCTCAATACGTGACCTGTAAGTCTCATATTGAGGGTTCCAGACCTGAGCTGCGTATTCTAAATGGCTGCGCACTAACGAACAATACAATATTTTTATTGGCTTGAGAGTACGAAAATTGGCGGTAGCTCTTAAAATAAAACCAAGTGCTTTAGATGCTCTTTTAATTACGATATCTAAATGTTGATCAAATAATAGCTTACTGTCCATTGTTATCCCCAGATCACGAATGCTGTTCACCTTACTTTTGGTCATTTAAAGTGTATTCATAACTGATTAATGATGTGCGACGTGAAGGTCAATGTCCCCCTATTCCCAGTAGTACTACTGTATAGTCTTACTAGTAGTACTATTGGGAATATTTATCCCATTAGACTTACTTTAGAAACCCAGTAGTACTACTGGGAAATATTCATCCCATTAGACTTACTTTAAAAACCCAGTAGTACTACTGGGAATATTCATCCCATTAGACTTACCTGTAAAACTCAAACTGTAGACCTAATAATAAATTAGACTAACCTTTTTGCACTTGAATCTATGACCTAAAATAAAGCATTAGAGTGATTAAACAAATTAGGACTGACAAAACAAATGAAGATCGAAAAAACAAATGAAGATTGGTAAAACAAATGTAGATCAGTAAAACAAATTAAGATCGGTAAAACAAATGAAGATCGACAAAACAAATGAAGATCGAAAAACCAAATGAAGATCGAAAAAACATATGCTGGTCTATAAAACAAAGAACTATAAGCAAGTTGAAAAGGTCAAAAATTACTTGCAGCCATATTTTGTAATCTAGATGCGATTATCATTCAAAAAAATAGGTTCAAGCAATTCTCGGCCTTAATGACACCTATCTAAAAATGTGCTTTTAGGCATTTATAGACATCACTGATCACGAATATATAAAAAAATAATTGATATTATGCATGCTCATAAGGTTGAAATTTGCTTGGACCTATTTTTTGTAATCTAGATGCGATACCCATTCAAAAAAATAGGTGCAAGCAATTTCGACCTTATGGACATGCGTAATATTTATTTATTTTTTACATATTCGTCTTGAGTGATGTTTATAAACGCCTAAAAGCACATTTTGGAGAAGTGTCATTAAGGTCGAGAATTGCTTAAACCAATTTTTTTGAATGGCAATCGCATCTAGATCACTAAATACTGCAAGTAATTTTTGATTTTATCAAATTGCTTATAGTCTATTGTTACATTGATCTTCATTTGTTTTGTCGATATTCATTTGTTTCGCCGATCTTAATTTATTTTGTCGATCTTCTTTGTTTTACCGATCTTCATTTATTTAATTGATCTTCATTTGTTTCGTCGGTTTTCATTTGTTTCGTCGATCTTCATTTGTTTCGTAAAACTTCATTTGTTTTAAAATTATTTAATTACCTATAATGGAACTTTTTCCACTCGCATGTCCTAAAAGATCCATTTTTCATAAAATCCCTTTGTCCACTAAAATCCCTTAAAAAGATCCATCATGGATCTTTGTGGGCATAATTGTACATTTTGCGTTTTGTACATTCTGCTCCGGAGGGTTTGTTTCCCTATTCGATTGACGGATGCTCTTGAATTTATTTTATTTTGTCCCAATTATATTTATTATTTATATCAAAATTTTCGTTTGATTTATCTGCGACATTACTAGGTCTACATTTTATAACGGTAGGACTATTGGGAAAAAAATATGACAGGCAAGTCGAACTATCAGTAAGACTAATGGGATAAATATTCCCAATAGTACTACTGGTAAGACTATACAGTAGTCAAAATGTCATGTGAAAGCACTTGGACACATTTAACTCGACTTTGTTTAGAATACAATAAGTCTCAAATCTATGTAGGTCATCTTGTAATTGTTGAGCGTCAGACACGTCTCGAACGACTTTATGAATCTTCATGTCGTCGGCATAGAGTAAGATATATGAATGATGAAAGCAACGCCAAAGTTGCACGTACCCACCACTCACGCATGAAAATACACCTTATAGCATACCAAATACAGTTGAAACTTCCATAACGATATGCATAAAATTGAAGATAGTATTTAAAAACTTTACTTGGAAGCACAATGCAGCGACACAGAAGCAGCAGAAAAACGGCACCAGCACACACAAAACTATGTTTCTCAAACTGTGTTACAAGATATAGATAAAACAATAAATTGATTTCAGAAGGTAAAACGACTGTGAGACCTCTCTCCGCAGACAATAAAGAGCATTTTAGTTTATTTTTGTTAAGTCTTTGTCGCTTCTGATTATTACTATTGGTGAGGTGTCGTCCTTTCTTGCATAAATCTTGGCATTTTTGACCCAGACGAATCGAAAATTCATTTCAGATGCAACTTTTTTGGTTTTTGACAGCAACATCTTATTTTTTACGGTCAAGTGGTCGTTAATAAATATTTTATGATTTCCTATTAGTTCCAGCTTAGCCGGTGTCAGGAACATCGTCTTTTGCTCATGTCTGGCAGCCGCTACAAAGTCCTCCTTCACATAACGGTGATTAAAACACACTATAATGGGTTTTATGCGGTCTTTTCCACTAGTCGGTACTCTTGTGATGAAATTTATATGATTTTTCGTGACAGGATAGTTGATTTTGGTGCCAATTTTATTTAGGATATCGAAGAGGTTTTCGTTGCTACTTTGGGGTACTCCCTTAACCTCCACATTATTCATTCGGGACCACTGATCCGCAGTGTTGTTATCGTCCTCTATTTTTTCCAGTCGCGATTGCAGCTGTTCTACTTGGCTTTGTACCTTCTCAACTTGTACTATGCGGAGTTCCATGGACTTAATTTTGCCCGTAACCTCTTTTATAACGTCACTGTACTGACTGGTTAAAGAGATTTTAAGATCCACAAATTCACTCCTCAACGCAACAATTTCCTCTCTCATACCTTCCAAGGCTGAAAATTTCAGAGACAAAGCGCGAATTTCTTGCAAAATTGTCAATTCGGATTCTGGCAACGGAGATCTTGGTGAGATGGGGATGACATTTCCCTGCTGTTTGCATTTGCCGCAACGCCACGAAGTCTTTCGGTCACCCAGTCTCCGGTAACCGGCCTCGTTGACACCCCCACAATGGAAATGCATTGTGAGGTTACACGACGCGCAGTGAGCCCCTTCCATTAATAACTCACTGCAGACACCGCACTTGTATGTATCCGGCATTGTTATTTCCGTTGTCAACGGGGGAGCAAGATAAAATGTTTGAGATTCACTGGAATTCTCTCCAAATAACTGTAATAATTCTGTTGAGCACGGCTGTACGTAGCAAGTACACGACAGAAACTGATATAGCCTATGTTCACCAGGGTGAGCGTAGCTTTACAACAGTAAAAGAATTTTTGAAATCGGTCTAGTAGTTTCGGAGCCTATTTGTGCAAACAAACAAACAAACATACAAACAATGGTCACGGGATCGGAATCCAGTATGATATCTATCAACTGCCGGTACAAATGCTTACAAGTAGTGGAATATTGGGCATTCTGTCCCACTTTAAGTTCGCATCGTCGCTATCGCTCCTTGCTCACGTGGGACAGATCGCCCAATATTCCACATTTTTAAAATGTAACCTCACCTAACATTTTTATAAAAAATAATTTATAAAATAAAACTTGCTGAAGCAAATCACCATCTCAACCCATCGCTGTCCACTGCTGAACATAGACCTCTTTAAATGATTTCCAGCCAGACCGGTTCATTGCCACCTGCATCCAATGAGACCCAGCAATTTTCACCTGGTCGTTGGTCCATCTGGTAGGTGACCGTCCCACACCGCGCCTGCCGGTGCGCGGCTTGAGTGGACAAGGATCTTTTTGCCCCATCGACCGTCCGATCTTCGCGCTATGTGGCTGGCCCATTGCCACTTCAGCTTACTAATCCTGCGAGCTATGTTAGCAACATTAGTTCTTCTACGGATGTCCTCATTCCTGATTCGATCACGTAGAGAAATGCTAAGCATAGCCCTCTCCATAGTTCGCTGCGCGACTTTGAGCCGTCTGAAAAGACCTTTTGTGATGCACCACATCTCAGAACCATAAGTCATCACGGGTAATACACATTGGTTGTACACCTTTGTTTTAAGACACTGAGGCTGAAGCAAATAGGTATCTTTTATGTTTCAACATACGTCAAACGTAAACACATCACTCATATCAAATTTCTCAGTTTTAGTTAGTTTAATTGTTGAATATTATATTACTTTCCGTTTCCGCTTAAACATTTCAACAACAACATTTTTGTGAAATCATCCATTCATCATATTTTATGTCTAATTAATTATATGTTATCGAATTCTTTTCCTGTTTAAATTGGATATAATGTTATCGGACTCTTTTCCTGTTTGAATTGCATATAATGTTACATTCATAATAAATAATTTTCAACATACCTAGTATAAAAAATGCAACTGCTGATATTTCAAATAACAGCTTTTGACTAAACGTGTAAGAATATATAATTATATGATACAAATGCTTACATGTGTTTTCAAATTAACAAGACAGCTAGCGTCATCTAACGGTCAGGGGAGTAAACGTTTCAACAAGTGTGTCCAATATCTGTTAGATGGCGCTGTGCTCAATCTCAAATAATATAGTTTTTATTGTTTTTCAGCGTCTAAAATATTACATATAAATAAAATAAAAGTGTGTGTGTACTTAATTTTAAACAACAGCTTTTGACTAAACGTGTAAGAATAAATATATGATACAAATGCTTACATGTGTTTTCAAATTAACAAGACAGTTAACGTCATCTAACGGTCAGGGGAGTAAACGTTTTAACAAGTGTGTCCAATATCCGTTAGATGGCGCTGTGTTCAATCTCAAATTTAATTTTTACTGTTTTTTATCATCTAAAATATTACATATAAATAAAATAAAAGTGTGTGTGTACTTAATTTTAAACAACAGCTTTTGACTAAACGTGTAAGAATAAATATATGATACAAATGCTTACATGTGTTTTCAAATTAACAAGACAGCTAACGTCATCTAAAGGTCAGGGGAGTAAACCTTTTTAACAAGTGTGTCCAATATCCGTTAGATGGCGCTGTGCTCAATCTCAAATATAATTTTTATTGTTTTTTATCATCTAAAATATTACATATAAATAAAATAAAAGTGTGTGTGTGTACTTAATTTTAAACAACAGCTTTTGACTAAACGTGTAAGAATAAATATATGATACAAATGCTTACATGTGTTTTCAAATTAACAAGACAGCTAGCGTCATCTAATGGTCAGGGGAGTAAACGTTTCAACAAGTGTGTCCAATATCTGTTAGATGGCGCTGTGCTCAATCTCAAATATAGATTTTATTGTTTTTCAGCGTCTAAAATATTACATATAAATAAAATAAAAGTGTGTGTGTGTACTTAATTTTAAACAACAGCTTTTGACTAAACGTGTAAGAATAAATATATGTTACAAATGCTTACATGTGTTTTCAAATTAACAAGACAGCTAACGTCATCTAACGGTCAGGGCAGTAAACGTTTCAACAAGCGGAAACGAAGCATCTAAAATTCCTCGAAGAGGTAGGCACAGGCATACCAACCAACATTTCATCGTATACATTTTGGTCCAACATAATAGGTGCTGAATTCATCGCTAAGATCTCAAACAAATTTCTGGATTCGAAACTATGACTTTGGTCGACAGATAGTTGGTGTAATAATGTATAATATTAGACTACTTTTATCCTGAGAATATATTTCACCGGTAAAATATCAGCCACGGACGCCCACTAGTACCAGTTATAAAAGACTTAAATTGATTAGGTTTGTTTAAAATATGATTCATGATCAATCAGGCGTAAGCAACATAAATATAATGATACACTTGCAAATATATTTTATTAAGGTTCAATTTGTAGTGAGGTAAATTATTGCTGAATCGATATTTTATTTGTATAAAACTCGGAATTTTTGAATGAAAAATCACATTCGAACCAGTATCTCACAAGTGACAAGTGACAAGAAATAACCAGATTTCTATCATGTGAGTAAGTTCTTCTTTTAATAGTAGAAATGCTCAGCTATGGACCTAGTTTTTGTCTGCTAGCTGTGTTCATTTTCATCTTCTCTTCATCTTAGTGCATTCTCAGTTGCTACCAAACCCTACTGGGATTTGGAGCCTGGGGTCCAGTTTTATTTGGTTGCTAGAGCAGCTATTGTTTGACTTTTGATTTTCAACATTGATGGGAGCGATTGCCGTCTAACATCCCAACCCCCTAGGAATGCCTTTATCGTTCCCTCATCCGTTAGTCAACAGGTGCACCGCTTAAAGGTGAGGACGCTTGGACCTCATGCACCCATTTTCATATCCTATCTATTCCTCATGATGTTGTTCAGTTACGAACCCGGTTTTTGTCTGTCGGCTGTGTTAACTTTCATGTCCTATCTATTTCTGATGTACTGAAAATCTGAGAATATTTTATTTATGATTTGATTGTATTTTAACAGGTCTGATTCGGAGTTTGAAACGTGTTCTGTAGTGGAGTCTGTTGCACCAAAGAAACGTAAGCCGGTGGAGAAAAAGCAAAAACAATCGAAGATCCTCACTTCACCTCCGTTGGAGTCAGACAGCGTTCAACGAAAAAGAAATTCATCTGACCTTAAAACCACAAAGAGGTAGGTTTCACTATGTTCTTTTTTTTATACTACTAAGGTGACAGACAAGCTTACGACCCACCTGATGGTAAGTGCTCACCGCAGCCTATAGATGTTTGTAACACCGGAGGCGCTACACCCACGATGCCGACTCTGAACGCCGTATTGCCATGTTGGAATGGATAGGCGCAGGTTGTGACTACCTGCTATTGAAAATTTTCAAGGCGCTCAGAAAAGCATTCAACATGGCTTAACGACTGCCATTTTACTGACAACCGGGACCAACGGCTTAACGTGCCTTCCGAAGTACGGAAACGCTTGCACAAAGAATTGATACAAATTGCTCACCCATCGAGGACCAGCCACAGCGAAACTTGCTTACCACAGTGATCGTGTACAGAACACTGAGACCGCGGGGCCACGAGCGCTTCAAAACTTCAACTTTTTTCAACTAAGTTTGTGTTTTGATTGTTAACATTCATACTTAGTATACTTTGATCCCAAGTTCTTAGTCACTTTGATTCAGTACGTTTATAATTAACACTTTGTTTCTTTTACAGAAAAAATAAACCAAACTTCCTGAATATTTTGCGGTCCGAAGAAGCCAGTTGCAGTGAACCAGAACGACGTGAACTAACTTCCAGTTTCTCGAGCCGTGTTGCAACGGGAACGTCCCGTCGCTCCAAGAAGACGGGAGGAGGGTATGTGATTGATTTTAAACTGTATAAAACTAATGACTACATATCACACGCCGCTGATGTGCGCTATAGGACTGCCCTTGTGACTGTAAAACTACAGTGTGACGAGTCCTCACTATCTTGGGAGTCACTTCAAGAGTTTCTAGGACTCGCATATAAAGAATTTCAAGACACTGAACCAGTGCATTATTCTGATAAGATTTTTATAAAGTAGTTTTATTCTCTATTTTTTATAAATTAAGCTATAGACTGAAAAAGTTTCGTATGTATTCGGTTTATAAATTGGGTTATATATAATAATAATAATTTTTTTACAGTTAACTACTATATTTTTATATCATTGAGTGCCTCATTTTATAATATATTGGAAACATCAAAACCTACCATAAAAATTACAATAGAAAAGATGTTTAAAGCAATAAATACGATGAAGAAATTTTCAGAAGAAAATGACAAGACAAATGTCATGTCAAACATGGTTAAAGTTCTTTGATTATGTAAAAATGTACTAAAATGCTCACAAGATCGAGAGCCAGGAGCACTGTTGCACAAAAAACATCACCGGACTCGTCGCACAGCTCCGCCTCGCAGCACAAGGAACAGATTGTTGCTGAGGCGTCGAGCTCCAGCAGCAGCGACGAGTATTTCTCTCCGCCGACGTCGCCAACACCTGCACGTCGGCAGGGGAGGACCCGGCCACCGACCTGCTTGGGACCCCGAGGCCCACCGGCCTCGAATAGGGCCCCCGCTACCGGTGGTAATGTGCACCGCATGCGATGGACTTCTTCTATGAACGAAAACGTCATGCGGGCATATTTTGCGGCTACAGAGGGAGGAACTAACCTCACTGCGTACCGTGTTCGTTTGCTGCCTTTGTTTCAGGCTCTTGAACCAACTATCAGCGTGTCGGCACAGCGGCTATCGGATCAGGTGCGGGTCATACAACGGAATCATCTGTTGGATGATGCCGTGCTTGAGAGGCTTCGCTCAGAGCTACAGTGTAGCATCGTCATCCCTACTTCGTCTCAAACAACTGAACTAGAAATTCATGCAACGCAACATGACGTACTTATTGATGAAGTAGTGGATGATAGTGCTACTACAGTAAGTACACAATACAATGATGAACTAAGGAGTGTTTTGGAGCGAACGATTCAAGAGTATAAGTTGTGTGATCCCAAGTGTCGCCCACGTATACCGCGTTTGCCTACGCATAAAAAAAACATGGCCCTAGTGAGTACCCTGGACTCGGTTCTACCAAGTTATTTTAATACCTGTGTAGATATTAGTGACGCACACTCAATTCTGTATTGCGCGGCTGTAGCAGTGTGTCGGGTAGCTGGTGTCAAATTTCCTAAATTTGAGCTAGCTCCTAGACAGGCTGTTCCAGTCTGGCAGTGCAGAATTGAGCGTCGTATCACCGAGACTAGGGTGCTCATTGGTAAGCTATGCTGCTTCAGGGCGGGTAATACTCGACCTAGAGTGATGCGTTTTGTGACTCGTGCATTTGCGGGGACTGATATTAGTCCTCGCGAATACTCTGTACGGGTCACAGAACGTATTGACTACCTGAAGCAGAAAATTTATGCGTGGGCAAACCGTATACGCAGATACAAGAAAAGAGTGGATAGGTATACTCAGAATCGTTCGTTCCAAAAAGATGAGAGGTGTATATATAGAAGATGGGAGCAAACCGATTCAAGTGTGACTAATATGTGCCAACCTGATGCCGAAACCACAATCACATTTTGGAAAGGTATTTGGTCGGCGTCTATTAGTCATACAGAGTGTGATTGGATGCGGGATGTCGGGCGATCATGCGAGTCTATTGAGACCATGGCACCTGTCACAATAACACCTGATGACATTGCCAGTGCAGTTCGTTCGTTGCCCAATTGGAAATCAACTGGGCCGGACGGGCTGCACAATTTTTGGTTAAAATGGTTTCGTAGCTCACATGATTGTCTGGCATCTTGCTTTCAATCATTACTTGAGTCTGGGTCGCTCCCATCTTTTATGACGTCAGGTATTACACACCTTCTCTATAAATCTGGTAGTACCACGGACCCGAAAAATTATAGACCGATAACTTGTTTGCCTACGGTCTATAAGCTTCTCACATCTGTTTTGAGAGTTAAATTATCGTCTCATTTAGAAAATAATTCCATAATGTCCAACTCTCAAAATGGATGTAGAAGCGGGTCACGTGGTACTAAAGAACTCCTTATTCTTGACATGGCCATTAATCAGCAGGTTCGTCGTAACCGGAGAAATCTGGCAACATGCTGGATTGATTACAAGAAAGCCTACGATTCTGTACCACATACATGGCTGCTGAGGGTGCTGGAGTTGTATAAAGTTGATACAACTCTTCGCACCTTCCTGCAGGCATGTATGGGGCAATGGAGAACGGCTCTTGTTTATCCAGGATGTCGTCAGATGCTTGGGAACGGTGAGCCTGTCAGGATTGAGAGGGGTATATTTCAGGGTGATAGTCTGAGTCCCTTATGGTTTTGTCTAGCACTGAATCCTCTCAGTACTTTACTGGAGAATTCAGGGCTAGGCTATCAGTTTCGGAGAGGAGGTCAAGTTGTTTCCCACCTTCTGTACATGGATGACTTGAAATTATTTGCCTGCACCAATTCCCACTTGATAGAGTTACTCAAGATCACTGAAACCTTTAGTAATTCTATCAAAATGGAATTTGGTGTAGATAAATGTGCAGTCATGCATGTAAAGAAGGGACGGATTGTGGAATCTGAAAGAGTACAGCTTTCAGATTTCACAAAACTTAAATCCCTCTCCGCGACTGAAACCTACAAATATCTTGGTATGTTGCAGGCATTAGGTATTGCTGAGACAGGCATGAAACAAGCGTTGATGGATCGTTTCCTTGGCCGCCTGAAAAAAGTACTGAGAAGTCTTTTATCAGGAGGTAACAAGGTGCGCGCCATCAATGGTTGGGCCATGCCTGTCTTAGGATATTCCTTCGGCATACTGAGATGGACTCAGACAGAACTGGACACCCTGGATAGAAAAGTCCGCTCGTTGTTGACCGCAAACCGAATGCATCATCCGCGTTCGTCTGTAATGAGGTTGTATATCCCACGGAAATGTGGTGGTCGTGGATTTTTAAATATCAAGACGTTACACAACCGTGAGATATACAACCTTAGGGAATATTTCCTACATGCGGACGTGGGTATGCATCGGGATGTGGTAACAATAGACAGCGGACTGACCCCTCTTTCTCTTGCCAAAGAGAACTGGCACAAACCAGCAATACTAACTACTAATGATCGCAAGGAGATATGGCAGGGCAAAGAGCTGCATGGACGATTCTATCGGGCCTTACATGGGTCCGATGTAGATTTATTAGCATCAGTATCCTGGCTACGTTTTGGTGATCTTTTTGGAGAAACCGAAGGTTTTGTCTGTGCAATTACTGACGAAGTTGTTATGACGAATAACTATCGGAAGTATATTTTGAGAGATGGTACGGTTGACATATGTCGGGCATGCCACCGACCGGGTGAATCTCTCAGACATATAATTTCTGGTTGTCCTCGTCTTGCCAATGGTGAGTATTTGCATAGACACAACCAAGTGGCCAGGATTGTCCATCAGCAACTTGCCCTAAAATATAAACTTGTGGATGCAGAGGTACCGTATTACAGGTATGTGCCCGACCCAGTTCTCGAAAATGGTCATGGCACATTGTATTGGGATCGGTCTATTATCACTGACAGGACTATTGTAGCCAATAAGCCTGATATAGTGGTAATAGATCGATCAGAGCGCCTCGCAATAATCGTTGATATTACCGTCCCACATGACGAAAATCTCGTGAAAGCAGAAAAAGAAAAACAAATAAAATATTTGGATTTGGCTCACGAGATTGTCGACATGTGGGATGTGGATTCAGCGGTTATTGTTCCGATAGTCCTATCAGCACATGGTCTGATTGCCAAGAGCCTCGATCAACATCTAAAGAGGCTCGGGTTAGGTAGTTGGGTCAAGGGCCAGATGCAAAAGGCAGTTCTCTTAGACACTGCACGTATTGTGAGGAGGTTCCTGTCTCTGCAGCCCTAACCACCGGTAGCTTGGTCCCTGTACCCGATGCCGGTGGGACACTATTTTTTTATATTTTTAAATATATTTTTTTTTATATAATGTATTTAAAAATTTAAATTAATATGTTTTAAAATTGTAAATAAAGGAAATAATAATAATAATAATGTACCTTTTTTTATACGTATATTTAAAAATGTAATTTATATGTTAATGTATTTAAATAAAGAGAAATAATAATAATAATAACGCCTTTTTGTACTGCGTGTAACACATCCGAGGAGGGTATGTGATTGATTTTAAACTGTATAAAACTAACGACTACATATCTGTGGTGACTGTAAAACTACAGTGTGACGAGTCCTTACTATCTTGGGAGTCACTTCAAGACTTTCTAGGACTCGCATATACAGAATTCCAAGACACTGAACCAGTGCATTATTCTGATAAGATTTTTATAAAGTAGTTTTATTCTCTATTTTTTATAAATTGAGCTATAGACTGAAAAAGTTTCGTATGTATTCGGTTTATAAATTGGGTTATATATAATATTAATAATAATAATGCCTTTTTGTACTACGTGTAACACATCCGTACCCAGTAAATCATGGATCGGACATTTACGAAGTAGTTTGCATAGGAAAAGTACTCATACAATAAAACATAGTGATGGAGTAGAAATCGTAAACTCAGCGTTTCGCAATCGTATATTAACATATAAAATATTGTCTTGCGATGAACTTCAGGGAGCGTCAGTAGAATCTTTTTTTTTAAATATTCGTGACCAATTAAAATCTCTTCTAATCGAATTTCTTGCTAAGCATAATTGTGTTAAGGTAAACTTTGAGTATTTTGGTACATTTTTAAAATTCAAAGATAATTCCCAAGAAGTGAAATCTTTTGGAACCAAAAATAAAATATTGTATTCTAATTTTGATTTCGAAAAATTTTATATTGAAACAGTTAATTATTTAAAAACAAATATTGAAGAGTTTGAAGGTCGTGATAGTGGTTGGACATTTATAAATCATTTGTATGTTGAGATGAATCTCAATAAATACCAACCACTTGGTGGGTCGAGTTTCATCAGTTTACCCAAATCAATTCAGGCTAAAAAAGCGTGTTTGAATATTATGAATAAAGATCGATATTGTTTTTTATGGTGTGTAACAGCGGCTTTATATCCAACTAAAAACACCCTGAAAGAACGTATTCTTATCCTAATTTTCGAGAATTATTTAATTTAAAGGGAATGTCTTTTCCCGTGACCTTTAATGATATTAAAACATTTGAAAGAAACAATCCATGTATTAAGTTTATAATTTATGGTTTAAAAAATCATAAAACCTTTGTAGGTCCTTTGTATAAATCTGAAATCGATAAAAAATACAAAGGAAAAATTATTCATTTACTGTTTCTTGAAAATAACAGCTCTTCTCATTATTGTCTGATCAAAGACTGTTCTAGACTTTTTAGAAGTCAAGTCACATCTCATCACAACAGATTACATCTTTGTGATTTATGTTTAATATTTTTCAATACCGCTGACGAACTTAACAACCATTTATGTGGAGGTATAATAACTCAACTCCCAAATAAAGGTTCAGTAATTAAATTTAAAAACTATGAACGCAAACAAACTATGCCTTTTTGTATTTACGCAGATTTTGAATCGATGTTACAAAAAAATACTGAGCCTAATAATTGTTCTAGTAAAAATACGAATATATTCCACCAACACGTGCCGGTTGCTTTTGGTTATTATATTGTATGCTCTGATGATCCTCGTTATAATCGTTACGTGTCATATCGAGGTAGAGACTGTGATAAGCGCTTTGTTGACTATATAACTAAAGACGTACAAAAAATTTATGATATAATTAAGTCGCCTGCTGCAATGATATTTTCCTCGGAGGACAGGTGTGATTTTGAAAATGCAACACGTTGTCATATCTGCCAAAACTTTATTTTTTGTGACAAAGTCCGCGATCATTGTCATCTTACCGGTCGTTATCGAGGAGCTGCGCATTCGTTCTGTAATTTGCAATATAAAATGCCCGCATTTGTCCCCATTTTTTTTCATAACTTAGCTGGTTATGATTGTCATTTATTTATTAAAGCGTTGGGTGACGTCCCTGGTGAAATAAAAATAATACCTAATAATATAGAAAACTATATCTCATTTTCGAAATTTGTATCAGTTTCAAATAATAAGTTTTTTCAAATGCGTTTTCTTGATTCATTTAAATTTTTGGGTACAAGTTTAGACAAATTAAGTAAAACTTTAACACCAGAAATGTTTAAATATTTACAAAATCACTTCCCTGTTCCTGATGAATTCCAACTACTTACTCGCAAAGGTATTTATCCATATGAATATATGGATTCGTGGAAACGGTATGATGAAAAATTTTTACCTCCAAAGAAATACTTTTATAGTTCCCTTAATGATGAAAATGTTTCTGAAGATGATTACCGGTATGCAAATTTAGTTTGGTCAAAATTTAGAATTACTAGTTTAGGTGAATATACGGATTTATATCTAAAAACTGATGTGCTTTTATTAGCAGATATTTTTGAAAATTTTAGAAAGACATGCAAACAACATTATCACTTAGATCCATCTTTTTATTTAACTGCACCCAGTTTATCTTTCGACGCTATGTTATTAAAAACAGGTGTTGAATTGGAACTAATTAATGACTTGTCTATGATACGCATGTTACAAAGTGGTATAAGAGGAGGAGTGTGCCTCTGCTCTCACAGGCATGCTAAAGCAAATAACACATACTTAGCTAATTACAAATCTTCGGAACCTGATTCCTATATCTCTTATATAGATTGTAATAATTTGTATGGGTACAGTATGTGTCAATACTTACCATTATCTAATTTCAAATTTCTCACTCAACAAGAAATTGATAATTTAGATATAACTAAAATTGCAATTGATGCTGATTATGGTTATATTTTGGAAGTGGATATAGTATACCCTAAGCATTTGCATAACTTGCACAATGATTTACCATTTTGTTCCGAAAAATTTATACCCCCCGGGGGAAAGAGTTCTAAGCTAATACCTAATTTATATGATAAATTTAATTATGTCATACATTACGTGCATTTACAAACTTGTATGAAACATGGGTTGATATTGAAGAAGATTCATAGAATAATCAGTTTTCTACAAAGCCCATATTTAAAACAATATATTGATTTAAACACCAAACTGAGACAAAAAAGTTCTTCCACTTTTGAACAAGACTTTTTTAAGCTCTTGAATAATAGTGTATTTGGAAAAACTTTAGAAAATACTGAAAACAGGGTTAATGTCCATTTAGTTTCTCAGTGGCAAGATATCGAAAACATAACTAAACGAAGAAAATGCGCTCAAAACCTTATTGCTCGTCCAAATTTCCATAGTGCAACGGTTTTCACGAAAAATCTAGTAGCGGTGCAGTTAAATCCTGAACAAATAGTTTTGAACAAACCAATATATATTGGATTTGCTGTTCTAGAATTATCAAAAAGTCATATGTATGACTTTCACTATTCAGTCATGCAACCTTTTTATAGATATTTCAACTCATCAGTGCGCGCGGCGCTATGTGTGCGTGCGCTAGTAATTATACAGCTTTAATTTGTGTGGCTGTGACGCTGCCGTCTTCACAGAGTACATTTGTATATTATGAGGTAGAGACGTAACTCGACTTATTGACGACACCAGCGGTGCCAAGCAGTCTTTGCAGGAAACTCTCTGCGTAGCCGCGAAATAAAAAATATAATAAACAAAAAGCATACAGCGTCATCTATCACGTTTTGAAGGCAACTCTTACGTTATTATGAAACGAAATTAAATATCATGACAAGTCTCAATGTAACTGCAACGTTGACATCCTGTGTAAGTTGGTTACATTATAATAATAATTCATTACACAGTGTTCTATCTAAGTGATTATACCATGGGTACAGTCGTTAAAGAAAATGTCTAGTTCTTCACGGAGAAAATGTTTAAGAAGTCAGATAAATATTTTTGATGTGTCAATTCAATGTAATTAATATTTTTTATCACTATATAAATATTATTATAAAACAAAGTCCCCGCCGCGTCTGTCTGTTCACGATAAACTTTAACACTACTGCATTGATTTTCATGGTGAGATCACCAATGATTCTTAAAAACGGTTTATGACATACTTTAGCCATATGGCTTAAAACTTCGGTTACCACCGTATCATCCTGAACTCAACGCAATCGAAAATGTAGGAGGAATTGAAAAAAAAAATGCTTCGCTTAACATTGAACAAAATGTGTTGGGAATAATGAAAGTAATAAACGAACGTTTAGTTCAAATTGATGAAGAGATGTGGCGTAATACAAAGTAAGTAGAAGAATACTATGGACATTTTGATATGGAATCTGGATTTATAATTAGCAGTAGAGAGCAGCGAAGCCTTAAATTTCTCCATTTTATTCTTCTAGCAGCGATACATATTAATATGTTTACCATACATTTCACCCATTCTGTTTTTATTTTAGTTAAAAAAGAGTTTTTTATTTTGTACTTCACTGTACCTCTTGTCACGCACACGAAGTCACTGTGTTTATACGAGGTTTACCCACACATAGGGCCGCGCGCACAGATGAGTTGAACTTACTATACAAGGATGAACAGATAGTTTTGTTTATCATATACAAACCCATGATTTCTATGAAGACATAAAAAATAACTTTTTATCTTACTTCGACACCAGCAATTTTTGTAAAAATAATGTGTATAATTTACCCATACAGAACAAAAAAATACCAGGCTTATTTAAAGATGAAATGGGTGGTAAAATAATAAGTGAATTCATTGGGTTGAGATCAAAGTTATATTGTATCAAAACCATTGATAGCACTATTAAAAAAAGCCAAGGGTATTAAAAAGAATGTTGTACGTGACATTAACGTTTTCGATTACAAAAAAACACTTTACAACAATGAAATTGTTCATAAAACAAATGTTTTATTTAAGTCAATAAAACATGAGCTATTTACATGTGCTGTAACAAAAATTGCGCTGTCTGGTGATGATGATAAACGAGTTATTGCAAAAGATAAGATTTCAACTCGAGCATGGGGTCATACCGATATTTTTAATTTTTAACAAAAATTAGGTGTGCTATCCTGTCTTCACATAGTATTCGCAAATTATAATTATTGTAATCAACTAAACTAACTAAAATTGTAAAATTTATATGCAGTTTTGTATTATTATAAGTACCTAATCTTAAGAAATTAAACTAAGTAAAACTGAGAAATTTGGAATAAATGCATTATTATAAATATAGTATTCTGTTTTTTCTTTAATTTCCTAATACATTTGCAATACCTACTATCATGTACCATGAGAGATTTTCGCGGTCGCGGGAAACCGCTGTCGCGCTGGCTATGCCCGCCATGAAACTTGTATGTCAGGATCGTAGGAAGTGGAAATCCTTAGTCTCTGCCTACCCTGATGGGAAACAGGTGTGAAAATATGTATATGTATGTATGTTGTGATGTATTAAGTTACATACTTCGAAGTAAAATTTCTTAGAAATGTGAAATAGGATATCTACGGTTAGTAGTAGTGGACTATTGAACATTCTGAAAAAAAATCTTCAAAACCTGGGACCTTGGTAGCGACAGTCACAACCTCATAACACCTGATGATATGCATCATCATTCACGTTACAACACGTTTACAATTCATAAAAATTTCGCAACTTAAGTAAGTACATAACAATGTGCATTAACATCATTCTTAAGACATGTTTGAACATGTTCGTCATAGTGAACGATGACACTTGCAAACTTGTAGGGAGTATCTCGTTACAACTTATTGCAAAATAAACTAAATCAACAGGTCAGAACTTGAATTAATACGTAGTACAGTGTATGTGTCACTAGCGGGTCATGTTTCTATTTAATTCACCTATTACTCATAATTACATTCAGTTTCATACTTGTTCTCTTTACATTCACACAAAGCAGTCTTTTAATTAATAATGTTGAAGCAACAGCAGTGCATCTCTGAACCTCAAACCAGTTACTTACAAGGAATAGGAGGATTCCAAAATACGTAATTAAAATAGATGTATTAGAAGCTGAAGATACATCAGATAACGAAGTAGAAATACATACAAGAGTGAAAACCCAATATATTGTTTACGATCAGTGGGATGAAATATATTATAAAACAGAGAAATTACTGAGCCAAATATTTAAAACGTTAGAAGATCGTGGCAGAGGAGGACGAGGCCAACCAGATATACCTCAACATTAATACATTATAAATAATGGCAGATGCATATGGTGACGGTATTGTTCAATACGCTCAAGACCCCTTTGACTTCTCACATATTTTACCTCTTTCACCTACGCAAGTTGAACCAAAAAGAAGAAAACCAACTATTTGTAGAAAATCTAAAAAGACAGCTCATAAATCTTTTGTAATAAGCAACCAACCAAAAGGAGTCAAGCTAATTCAGAAAAAGATCTTGAACATCACCAGCGACAAAGACAAACCTTCGTTGCCGTTTTGTGAAGATAGTGACAGTGTGATACTTAGTGCTCAATACGTAGTTCATGATACAGTTGATGAAATCATGGACATGGCTGAAGGTATTATTAAGAAAATATCTAAGAAAATTCATGGTGATAGCTTATCATTTTAACTAATGTATTTTTAGTTTTAAGTAAGTTATACATCACCTTAATACTTAGAGATGTACTGCTGACGCTTCAACATTTTGTACGCGTCATTTTATATCATTGTGTTAGGTTTAAGATCAATGTAATTTTTTGAGACATTAAATTAATGTTATTATGATTAAATTTTTTTTTTCATTTCAATTTCGACTTGGGTAGGAAATAGTATGAAAAACAAACACAGTATAGTAATAAAACATTTATTCGGTTTATTAAACTTATGAAATACAAAAATTATTTTCTAAACACCATTGTTTAATACACAATACATTCCTTAAAGCACAATAGTTCTTATGAGCAAAACAATTATACAAAAATAGGTCTTTACAGTAAAGATCACTAAGAGTCTTTAAGTTAGGAATACTTTTATTTTCACATATGTCAGAAACATTATTATGACCACATAGCTCTTGAACCCAATTAATTTTCTCACTACCTTTAACAAGAACCTTTTTTTCCTTCAAATAGGGTTTGATTATTCTAGAAAATTCTCTGTAGTCTATATATCCTTCGCTCCAGCGGTAACCTCTATTCCTTTCAATAAATCAAATGTGTCTTCTTTCTTCATCAGTTAGCGAGGAGAACGGGTAAGGAGGATTTATTAAGAATATATGAGTATGTTCCAACGTAGCTACAGCTAATTCTTTGACTATAAAGTTATTATAACGATCTTTAAAACCCTGAACATCTACTATAATAGTATTTTTGTTCATGATATCTTTCTCACGACGCTACTTAACGGCTTATACTCGATTATACAGTCGTTCAATATAAGACAATATGCTGAAGTTTGATCTGGTATATCAATATCACTTTCAATTTCCACTCTAACATCCACAACAGGACCTGATTTAAGATTATCTGGTTGTCTAGAACAATCTACTACAAATAACGGAGCAATGTTTTTAAATTGTTTCTCATTTAATAACAGCTCGGCGCGACGTCCATAATACGACTGTTGAAATCTAGTATATTGTTCATATATTAAAGCAATTCGATTATTCGAGAAACTTGAATTCAAATTTTCATACGGGAAGTAGGTTGAATTTAGGTATACTCTAACATCACGAACATCACAGTGATCAAACTTAGATATATCCAATTTAGAATTATTTTTTCTATTTGTTTGCAGACCAATAATAACAAATCTTGGTTTCTCTATTTGCGACGATGTTTTTATGGACCAAGTATGCTTAGTAGTTTTTGGTAAAGCCGGATATTCATATAAATCCCAATTCCTAAATATCATCTAGAGTGGTCGATCTTTTTCTAACAGTTTTAACATATTTATTTTTTCCCTATCGGACACTTTGACATGTGGTACACGCCATATTATTTTATTTATAATAATATCTTCTACAGTTTCACCATCGTTAAGTTTTAGGGCGTTCAGATTAGTATTACTTCGTAACAATATTAATTCATGTTTACTGTTTATCACTACTTTCTTGAAATCTTCTGCAAAACCAAGAATGTTACAGAGGGGTATAGAAGCAGAAAAGCTTCCCCCATTTGCACTATTTATGCCTTCGATATTCCATCCCCAAGCATTAGATGCTTTAGCCTCGTTTTCGTTCATTGATATTAATGATTTCATTGTGGTAGTTATACCAGCGTTTTTTATTTTATCTATTTCCACTCCATTTATCTCATACCTTATATCTTGAAACAAGTAAAGTAGACTATTGTTTGTGAAATAAACGCTACTGACTCTTTCCTTCGAATTTCCACCCTTGTTTACAACAACAGTTCCTTCCAAAAACAAAGTGCTTGCTGATGGTAATATATACAAGTCTTGTTGTTTAATAGGTATCCTGATTTCATCGCTTCTATTGAAACTTGTTACGTAAGGCTTGTAAGAGTGAAATTCAATTCCTTCCACAGCGTTGTTGTATGCAGGAGTGGACAAAACATCTAGTATATTCATTTCAACAAACCGATCGCTTTAAGAAATGCTTTATTATTGTTATTCAATTTTATAACCCTTTTGGACCGAGCTCTTATTGGTTTGATAGTTTTAGTAGAACTGTTATTTTTAGTTGGATGTACCACATATTTATTATAATCTATCATTGTTTTCTTCTGATATGTAGATACAACTGCACTTCTTCACCTCGCAAATTTATTAAGTTATTATTTATATCCAACAACCTTATCTGTATGCAGCTTATATTGGTTTGATTTATTGGAAAGTAGATTGCGTTTTTCGGAATTTCTATAATCCTGTATCCAGGTGGAACATTAAGTGCAAATTCGTGTAAGATGTGACTGGATTGACCGTTTATATAGGAACCGCTAACTATGTCACATTCAATCCTTATGACAGTCGTTGGCAAAATGTTTACTGGAAACTCTGATACATGATATTTATTTGCTTCTAAGATCTGCTTTTTAAATCCCAATAAACTTCCAAATGTATCTTCTTTAGTAAAATCTATAGTTGATGTACAAAATAACACAGTTTTTAAGGTGTTGTTATTACAATTGAGTTTTATAGATGCATCTTTTATCTCAGTTTTTAAATAGTCACTAATATCTTGTAATTCATAAGTTCCTTCAGGTATCTCAATAACATTTTTAGAACCATAGTATAATTTATTGTTTGTATTATCAAAATTTGGAATAGAATTATATGTAGAGAAATGTAATAATGCACATTCATACTCCTCAGCTAATGGCAACGTGTCTGGATAGTAGGTAGATAATACCGATGAGTTTCCAGTTATCGATAAGGTGAGTGACATCTTGCAAATGATGGAAATGAAAGAGTGGTATAAGATTTATAGTATTTTTATTTAAAGTATTATAATTATAATAAAGATTTATAGTATTTAATCCAAAAAGTTTGCAAATAACTTAAACACATATGTCCACAAACTATTGTGTTAAATTGTTGATATCTATCATAGTTATAATGAACATCACAGTTCTTAAAATATAGCATTAATTCTCTTGGCGGTTTTAAATCACCATAGCTATCAAAATTTTCACAATAATTGTTTATTTTAACATAAGCTACCCAATGCGTTCCATCATTTCTCGAATTATCACATTCAATTCGTTTAGGTGTTTTTGGTAACTGATCCTTCATATAAACTCCTCGAAAATGTGGAATACAATGACCATACTTCTGAATATCGATATTAGTTAAAGCGCGATTAGGTAGCTGATCAATTAGTTTTCTGATGGATTTATAAACAATCCCTGACCTTGCTTATGCGGTTTAATGTATAGACCTTTACCTATTGCTATAGCCTCCATAGTTTTATTATGACGTTCAGTTTCTTGTAATTTTTTCTGACCGTGTTTATAATCATTCACAGTTTTTGCAATACCAGCTGCACCACCAGCTAATGCTCCTAAAGCAGATAAACCAGCAAAAATTGGGATTAAAGGTAGAATGCCTCCAGTTTTTGGTATAGGTATCATTCGAGGTACTCGAACTTTTGGAATGCATGGAACTAATTTTCGGGCAACCATATAAGCTATATTTATTAATGACTTATCATCTTTAGGTGAGAGTTTTTTGATTTTTCTTTTTATTTTTTTAACAAAGTTATTAAAGGTCTTAACACCAGCACCAGACTTCAATTTAGCTTTCATAACTTTGTTTACTATCCACGAACTAATCTTTTCCCCTGTTCGAGCATCTTTTGCTTTAAGTCTTTGCTTAGCCATATCTATAAGACGTAAGTCGGCTTTTTGACGGTTAGGCAAGTATGTGTAGTTTGCGTATGCAATATCGTGATGCATACAAGCTTCGTCTAACTTATTTACACCTTTATCACCACGTAGTAATCGTTTCGAAAGCTTTGTTCCTGGTCCACAATAGTTATAACCAGGTATGTGTAGTTCGAATGGTAAATGATTAATGATATTGTTTATTAGTCCACCACCTTGCATCGTCCAAAGAATAATGAATATACTTTAAAATTACATATCACTTATATAATTAACTCATTCCACTATTGCAGTCTTATCAATCCAACTATTCTCTTTGTTATTTAAACCCAACCATTTTACAAACAGTTTGTTTCCTTTCTTTTTTAATACCTTTTCTATCAAATAGACACCAGGACAGGACGACTTTTGAAGCTCTTGTTCGTAAAAAGTTCCTAATATGACTTGTTTTTGATTATCTTCGATGCGATATGTTATTGGTACAGTGTTATTTATCTTTTTTATAGTAAATAATTCTGTTGACCAGTTAGGAGTGTATCCTTTCTCAAATATATGTTTGTACTTGCTAATTCGAACTTTGTCACCAATTTTAAACTTTGGACGACATTTTTGGACTACCTTTATCATGGAATTCGTAATATTATTTTTAATGTTAGTTTCATTAAACTTATTGACATTAACAGGTGCAAATTTAATAGTACGATGTTTTGTGTTATTATATGTCTTCACAATACCGTTCAAGCCACCATCTATCCACTTATAGTGTCCGTTCAAGCTAAAGTATTTGTACAATTTATTTTTAATAGTTTTAATAACTCGTTCTACAATTGAAGCCTTTTTGGTTGAAAATGTAGAGTAGTGATTAATATTATAGTTCTGTAAAAGCTTTTGAAATGTAGAATTATAGAACTCAGTACCCATATCAGTTTGCAGATGATTTGGTATCCTGTGATTAGAAGAAAGTATTTTTTCAAATGCAAGAGAGACATCATGTTTGGATTTAGTTTTTAATGGTTCCACCCAAACGTACTTGGAGAAGCAGTCGATAACTATTAAAATATAGTTATATCCTTTATTAAAGGTTTTTAGGTTTTGCATATCAGCTAAATCTGCTTGCCACAAATCATCAATACCTTTTAAAATTACAGATCGTCGAGGAAAATTTTTTCGTGCTGCTTTATGTATTTCATTGACGATTTGTTGTTTCGTCATTTTTACAAACTTTAAGGGCTATGTTTTTCGATCTTTTAATATAGATTGAATTGCGTCTTGAACTAGTTTATCAACTGCTTTTCTTGTGGAAAATTTGCTTTCCAAATGAGTGTCTATCTCAGACATTATTGTTTTTAAAGCTTTCTCTATGTGGTTTTGTACACTATTTGGAATAGAACTTTGCAATTTTCGTAAGTCATGGATTAGTACACCTTTCAATTCATCTACATATGCTTTATTTACTGCATCATCTGCGTCTTGAGGAGGTTTAACACCTTTTAGCTTCGATGTCTTCAAGTCATAATCTCCATAATCAGATTTTATTAATGCGTTATCATTAAAATCAAGTATTTCTGATATCCGCATTCGCTTATGAATATAATGTCCAAATTTGTCTACATTCATATTAAAGGTGTATTATGTTTAACGGTATATAGTAAAATGACACACATATAACATTAGTAGATCTATTTATTTAATGATTTTGCTTTCACGTAGTTCTTCAATGATAGATATTATTTCATTGTCTAGTCCTGTGTTACCGGCATCTCGAGAAGCAATTAATAACTTTAATCTATCAACTAATTCATTGGGATCATTCCAATATACAAAATCTGTGTTTTTTTTCCACATTTTTGTTGAAGGTAATCCTTTTCCTACTTTCTGTCTACAACTTGGACTTCTACTTTCTTGATCGAAAAGTGGTTTAATAACTTGCAAATATTTTTGTCCTTTATTACTTTTAATTGGTTTTTTTGAATCGAAATCACGACGATGTGCATTCGTTACAAGTAACATTGTCTTATAATTTTGCTTGTCACAGTCATTAACCAAGCTCAGATCAATGTCTTTTTTTAACGGTAACTCTCGCAACCCAGGTGTACTTTCGTATTTGTGTCCGGCTACAGTAATAACTTTATCCCCAATAGTTATGTTAGAGGAACCCAACATTAGCTTTCCACGTTCATTTCTTATACCAAATGGAACATCTGATAGTACTTGTGAAGATAACGACCAAGATGATGTATCTGGATTAGTACCGACTAATGACTGAAATGAAGAGTCCGATGAGGGTTCCGATTCGTTACTAGCAATACTGCTATCATCTGTTTCTTTCATATCTTGGTCTTGTGGTTCTTTGGGTTCTACTTTTTCCTCCTTTTTTGTTAGAGCTAAGTGGTTATTAGTGTTGGCTATTAAATTGAGAGATTCTGTGACAGGTTTAAAAACTGTATCAAGAGCATGCTTATTATTATCTTCAAAATCCTTCATTTTACGTATTTTTTTCTTGACAGCTTGTGTCGCATCAACAATTTGTTTTTTCAATGATTTATCCATTATGTAAAATAGGTGGTAATCGAATAAGAATCAATTAAAGAATAACAATAAACAGACTGCACTCTACTTAAATATTCAAATTTCATCTAATAATACAAATGTGTCAAACGTTTTTCTATAGCAACCATTGTTTTTAGAACAATCTTTATTAATTACCACATAATCAAAAGGTTCTTTCCATATTAAGGAACACATTTCTCGAAATTTCAACCATGTCATATCGGTGTTAACATGTTCTTCATAAACATGTTTCAAATTAACTTCATCTTGCTTAAAAAGCACAATTAGGTTAGCATTATCTCTTACAAGTTGTTTAGGTATTTTGGTATAAGTTTGATTTAAATAAAAACTATCAATCAATTTATGTCTTCCCATGGCAAAATAATCACGCATATTACTTTTTTTTTTTAAATCTTTATTTAAGGAGCTTTGCCACAACATGACTATGCCGCTCCATCATAGCCAACCATTATAATAGTTACATATGTCTTAAATATTCATCATACAATAGATAAAGTGTGATTTTCACATGCTACATCATCAAAAATAATCACAGAATTTGGTTTTGCATCTGAAACTTTTAAAACGTCATCATTTGTCTGATATTTATGAAGAGTGATACCTGGTACTCGTTGTAAAACCTTTTCTAAAAAGATGTACTTTGGTTGATGTAGAGTTTTAGAGTATACATAAACATTTTTAAATGTCAAGCCATTTTCATGCAATAGAAGACCAATTAATAAATTAATTTTTCCACAATTTGATGGTCCACAAATGATGCAACGTACAGTATTCGGTAATAATTCTCCATGACGTAATTTGTTTTTTGTCAAATCGTCACAGATTGTATTGACCTGTAACGATTGTCTTTGTTTAACGAATTTCATGTTTGCTATGCAATACTGATGGACTCATAATGAAAAGATGAATTTATAACATAAATATTTATAACTACAAGTAGTCGAACCCAACTGGATACAGAAAACGTTGTGGGTTATAAATGGTAAGTAATGAACATGGAGGGAGCTTCAGCAAATTTTATTTTTTAAATTATTTTTTATAATTATGTTAGGTTAGGTTACATTTTTAAAATGTGGAATATTGGGCGATCTGTCCCACGTGAGCAAGGAGCGATAGCGACGATGCGAACTTAAAGTGTGACAGAATGCCCAATATTCCACTACTCTTACAAATCTTAAAAAGAAGAACAGATAGGTACTTACCTAATGGTAAGTACCTATCTGTTCTTCTTTTTCCATTTCGATTTCAATTATTCCATTTCGAATAAATTTTATTTTAACTTTTTCATGCTAATTTTATTTTTGCAACATTGAGTTATTATAATGTACTACCTACGTAGTAATAATAACTCAATGTTTTAAAATGATAAACGACAACTTGGTTCAAATGGTACATGAACGCATCATTTTTTGCACCGCTTTGCCACTGAGCTAAAGAACCGTACCTACTGAAATGCAGCGTGACGTGAGGAATTCACGCACTAACATCCGAAACCCCCCAAAGGCGCGGGATAGCACCCGAACCACCCCCTAGGCGAGGCCGCAGTGGCGGCCGTCAGTCTGTTTGGAGTCCTGGGACATCCTTCCGAGGGCTTACCCGGAACTCCCAACCATAGGATTTTAGGCGTAACGTCAATGATATATGAAAACTATAGATACGTTATCAACACTGAAAAATGGCAACAAAAAAGTCAGGCAATTGCCTTAATTTTCATACATGCTATCATTGATAATTTCATAGAAATTCTTTTTTTGAATGTATAAAATATTTGCCGTTTTTGAAAGCCGTGATGTTCGTACATGACGTGTCTATATTTTATTACGTCTTCTTAAGAAATTCTTAATTACACGCGGTTTCACCCGCTTAGCTCCCGTTCCCGTGGGTATATATGGGAATAAAATATAGCCTATGTTCACCGGGGACACACTGTGTAGCTTCCCAACAGTGAAATATTTTTTCAAATCGGTTTAGTAGTTTTGGAGTCTATTCCATGCAAACAAACAAAAGATCAAATCTTTCGGAATAGCTCAGTGGCAGAGCGCTTCACTGGTTCAAGTACCGTCTATATTCACTTTAAAAATTTAAATTTATATGCATTCTATCTAAAGGCACGTAATCACCATACATGCCAATGTTAAGATCCGCTGATAAATTGCAAATTGGCAATACAAACATTCAGACAACAGAAAACATACACTTCCGTATCCCAGGGTTCTTATCATTTCATAAATACCTAGTAATAATTAGTAGTTATTTTAATTAGGTAGGTACCAACTTAAGATATTTTTAGAACGTCATAATATAATTAAAATGCGCTATACAACCTTAAAATACACATAATTTAAGTAATTATCATGTTCCTCCAGCGATAAGACATAGAACAATGACGCTGAGATTTATTTACTATGCTTGTTTTTTTTCTTTAGTAATTTACATGTCTGGTAGTCAAAATGTTAATCCAAACAATTTAGATCGTTTATTATAATAAATTTATCATACGAGTATTATTACAATAGACATACTTACTCATTACTGCACATAACATTAAGTCATAGTACAAATTATAATAGGTATTCATCTTAAAAAAAATTAAGCCCAGTGTAGCGACAGGAGCCCCGTTTGGCGACGGGAAAGAGTACAAAATGTCGCCACCGCAATTCATCACGAGGGTGTCAAAAGAGGCGACTAAGGGAACACTTTTGCAAAACTAGAATTGTTTAGAGAAGGATAACTCGAAAAAGAAACGCAGTTGTCAGTAAAATAACAGTCGTTAAGCCAAGTTGAAGGCCGGCGTGAAATTTTTTAACTGTGGGTTGGTAGAACCTGCGCCTGTCCATTTCAACACGGCAATAGGCTCATCACCTATTATGTGAGATATGGAATTATAGGGTGAAATGTGGGCGTATGCTATGCTTCTGCCTAACCCATCGGGAATGAAAGCGTGACTGTCTGTATGTACATATGTAAGAAATTAACGACAACATTAATTTTAACTTTTCAAAAAATTACTAGTTTTGTCTATGATGTCACGACGATATTATGAAAAATCGTATTATAGTCGTTACTTTTATCTTTTATTAACGGATTTACTCGCATTGGTTTATTTTTAATATAAATTTGAGTGTGAAAAAAATATAAAAAAATAAATAAAATATTTTACGACCTAATGGAGAACTGCTGCCACTTCTAGGCTGGGGCATCTGAATATCAGCTTCGTCCAGTCAACTCAGTGCAAACGCGATGATCTCAAGAGTAACGAGATGACAGTTGTCAACGATCCTGTGCTTGCAGGTGGTGTGGAACCGCTTCGCTACAGGATAGATTTGACTTCCTTGTGCGTGTTCTACCACCTGTAAAATGGTTTGTGCTCTAAGGAATTGTTTAATATGATGCCCACGGCTACATTCTATCACCGTACCGCTTGCCACAGACAGGGTGTTCACCCCCCACTTTGCGTCCGAAGCATTCGAGCACGGTAAGATTCGATAGGGGCTTTCTTATAAGCGCCCGCTTAGATTGTGGAATGATCTCCCTGTCTCGGTTTTTCCAAACGCTTAAAGTAGGGGGTTCTTCAAAAGGGGTCTTAGAAGATTTTTACTTTACCAGGCGAGTGAAGCGCCTCTGGTGTTGCAAACATCAATTTTGCTACGGCGACCACTAGTACTAGTACATCTAGTAGGCCGTATGATTTTCTGCCACCATCGAAGTGGTAAAAGAAAAATTAACAGCAATCAGCTATTACCTATTGTACGTAATTTGTATCTAAATCAGATAAGAACTGAGATATACACCTAATAAAAATTTCGTGAGTCATCATCTCCACAGTTGCCAGTAAAATGGCAGTCGTTAAGCCCAAAGACTTCTATATAAACTGAGGTAGACATGCCCTACGCACCGATTTTTGAAACCTATAAACTGAGCTAATTAGCAGCGTTGCTCGCACTGTTGTGAGTCAAAACTTCGAAAGTAGGTGCTTGACTTGCAATCGGAGTACATACGCCTTCTTTTTTACTCTTTTTCTATTCGTATATTGCTATTGTGTGTGGTGACAATTACGTAAAAAATATTTATAAGTGAGTGTAGTCTTATTAATGTGTGTATTATTTGAGGATTGCTTTTGAAATTTAATTTTTAATTTTCACATTTAGATTTATCGCCACCTTTATGTATAATCCCTATACATAAAGGTGGCGATAAATCTAAATGTGAAAATTATCGGCCAATTAGCATCCTCTCTTGTTTCGCTAAAATATTTGAGTCAGTACTTTATGTTCATCTTTACACTCATTTCAAGCCCGTTGTATCGTCTAAGCAGCATGGTTTTGTTAAGAACAGATCAACCATTACCAACCTACTCGAGTACAAAAACTATCTTTGTCAGGCATTTGCTGTTAGCGGACAAGTTGACTCCGTATACACCGACTTCTCTAAAGCTTTTGATAAAGTCAACCATTTTCTGCTCTGCCATAAGCTTACATCATACGGTATTCATGGCAACTTGTTTCGGTGGATCTGTTCGTACCTCGACAGTAGAACTCAGTTGGTCGCGTTGAAGGGTTATGTCTCTTCGCCTCTGATAATAACATCTGGTGTTCCGCAGGGATCCCATTTAGGACCCTTATTCTTTGTTGTTTTTATTAACGATCTCATTCAGCAACTATCATGTAAATGTCTGTTATATGCAGATGATTTAAAGATTTTTAAATTGATTTCTAAATCAGAAGACTGTTTGGCTCTCCAGCGGGACATTAATACTTTATCACGCTGGTGTCAAAATAATTACATGTACCTAAATATCAAAAAATGTTTCGTTATATCATTTACCAACAAGGTTAATAAAATCACATGTAGCTATGATATTGATGGGCAAACACTGGGTCGATCGATAGTTGCTAAAGACTTGGGTATTATATTTGATGAGAAACTTTCATTTCGTGCCCATTACAACCATATCACATCTAAGGCTAATCAGATGCTGGGGTTTGTTTTGCGATCTACCATAGAGCTTAGAAGACCTTCCAGTTCCTTGTACTTGTACTTCGCCCTGGTAAGGAGTATATTAGAATACGGTACACCCATATGGTCACCGAACTACCAGGTACATATTGACGAAATCGAGCGAATACAAAAGAAAACACTTAGAATTGTAAGTTACCGCCAAGACCCTGGTAGATCAGCTTTAGATTACCAATGTAGACTTCGTAGATATAATGTACAGCGGTTGGAAACACGACGCATATGCTTTGATTTAGTTTATCTTTACAAAATCATTCATTATTTAACAGACACACCGGAATTACTTACCCAAATAACTTTTAATATTAAATTTTGAGCACGTAGATCGAACGAGATAAATTTATTTTCCCTACAAATCTATAAGAACAACATCTCTTATTACAACTCTTTAACTAGGATGGCTCGTCAATACAATGAGCTGGTGAAAAAGAACCTGCACCTTGATATATTTGATCCCAGCTTTAAAAGATATGTGCATATACTAAAAGACATCCTCAATAAAGATCTTAGTGAGAATTAGATAATATTAGATAATATTAAATAAATATAAGTACCTATTATAAATTAAAACGTCTGTGTATCCTTCTGGTTTTTCTTTAATAAGTGCCTTTCTTGTATTTTATGTATTGTTTTACTGTGTGCACTTGTTTACGTTACAATCCAGAACAAAACTGTTATTTCTTAGTATTAGCTTACTTTCTTAGTATTACTATTACAATCATAAGATTGTAATGTGTTTTGTGTGCCTAAATAAAATAAAATAAAAAAAATAAAAAATCTCGTTTGCTAGAGTACGGCGCGTCTACCTCAGTTTATATAGAAGTCTTTGGTTAAGCCAAGTTGAAGGCCTCTATAGACGGCTTGAAAAATTTCAACAGCAGGCAGTCACAGCCTGCACCTGTCCATCTCAACACGGCAATACGGCTCACCACCTATTGGGACAAAACCTTAGAGGTGAAATGTGGGCATATAATAATGCCTCTGCCTACCCCTTTGAAGATAAAGGCGTGACCATTTGTATGTATGTATGAAATGTATGTATCATCATCCTCCGACCCTTTTCAGTGCAATTGCGTGCGATGAAAATGGCTTTCCAGTGTAAATTCGATGCAGCTGAGCTTCAATATTTTCCATGAAGCGCCTGCCATGCGACCTCCACAACCAATTAGCGCTATCGAAGTTCTAAAGTTAGACTGACGTCCTTTCTCTCTCGTGGACATATACTTTAATATTTTCTCAAAATAAACCGGACAAGTGCGAGTCGGACTCGCCCACCGAGGATTCCGTGCATCCGTACGTCCAATAATTAAAAAAACATAAATTTCGATTCCATTGAGAGTGTCGAAATACAAGTTTTCGACGAATTAAGCGGCCATAACTTATATCTGCGTTAACATAGACGTTTGATTTTTTATTGTAAATTTGTTTTAAACTAACACGCGTTGCACACATAATTTTGTAAAGAACGGGATTTCACGTGGCACTATTCTTCTGTACTTCTATAGGTACTAATAATCCCTACTATCCCCACAATAATATTATAAATGCGAATCGTCGTGCCAAATGTAAATTTTTTTGTGTATTTGTGTTTTATGAGGATTTTACTTGCCAAATTTCATTTTGATTCCCTTGAGAGTGTCGAACTACATGTTTTTGACTCGACATACCTATGCGACTGTAACTTTTATCTGCTTTAACTAAGAAGTTAGATTATTTACAGCTTCAAGTGACCATAGACCTTAACATACGGTATTCATTTAAATTCGATACCTTTACGCGTTTACGAGATAAAGGGTATTTTCAGACACGGATGGGCGGACGGACAACAAAGTGATCATGTAAGGGTTCCGTTTTTTCCTTTGAGGTACGGAACCCTAAAAACCTGTCTTTTCATAGATGCTGGAAAACTGATTTCTAGAAAGATATCTTTTGTCATCTGTGAAGTAGAAAACCTGGTAGGTACCTGCCACTTTTTTATAAACTTCCTCCGGAACACGGTAGAGATAGATGTGGAAGTAACCCCCAACAACAGTGTCTGAGATAGAGGTAAGTGTGAACTAAATCGTGTCCAATTTAACCCTACCAAAACAAATTTGTGAATTCACCGCTAAGAAAACCATTTACTGTGATTTCACGCGCCATCTCTCTCCATCTCCAACATTATAGGGATTCGGCGGTAGGTAAGTACTTACATACACTGCGATGAAAAACTGCTTCTTTATATATAATATATTTCTTATTTCTGTAAGCTCGCTAAATTGACGTCGCCAGCTTGATGGAAAGCCGTGGCGCATCTAGCGATTGAAGGCCACTTTCACAGTCCGTAAGACTTCTGACAGTGGTTCTCAAGTTGGTGGCCCTGTGATGTGCCTCTTCACGCTCCGCTTGAAGAGCCCGGGATTGTTAAATGAAGGAAACACGTGTGCGGGCAGGTCGTTCCAAGTTTTTATGGTTCGACAGAGGATGAGTGTAGCGAAAGGCTACCTCATCCTCTTGATCTGATCATAGATCATCCTTATGAGATCTTTTGAAACGCTCAGCTCAAATAGCCTATGTTCACCGGGAAGAGTGTAGCGTCCCAAGAGTGAAAGAATCTTTCAAATCGGTCCAGTAGTTTCGGAGCTATTCGTTGCAAACAATCAAATCTTTCGTCTTTATAATAAGAGCAAACCAATAACAGCCGGTGCGTTGGTTAGTAGTGTTAGCTCCGTAATAGTTGATGTTACGTGCCGCTTGTACCGCGTTGCTGCCACGACGATACTCATATTCCATAATTACTCGATTTTTTTACGTATCCAAAAAAAATTGAAATGCGATGAAAACGTCTGACTAATCAATAAACAAATGACGACTTTTGGAAAATTAATTCCATGTTTTTAACCGACTTCCAAAAAAGGAGGAGGTTCTCAATTCGTCTGTATTTTTTTTTATGTTTGTTACCGGCAAATCGCTTGAAAAAGTTATCCGATTTTGATATTTTTAGTGTTTTTGTTTGAAGTCGGTTATTTTTGTTAAAAATTTTTTGAAAATAAAATTAATTTGAAATTAGAATTCTTAGCTAAACAAAAATTATTTTGATTTGAAATAGCCAGTACTGCAGAGCGGCAATTACATAGATAAAGACCAATTAGTATAAAAGTACAGAAGAATAGTGCCACGCGAAATCCCGTTCTCTACAAAATCATTTGTTCAACGCGTTTTAGTTTAAAACAAATGCTTATACTGAGGCCTCTCTCTGGTCCATTGCATCTAAAAAAAATCAAACGTCTATGTTAACGCAGATATAAGTTACGGTCGCTTAAGTCGTCAAAAACTTGTATTTCGACTCTCTCAATGAAATCGAAATTTATAGGGTACTTCCCGAATGGACGGTTGGACGGCCGGATGCACGGAATCCTCGGTGGGCGAGTTGGACTCGTACTTGTCCGATTTATTTTGACAAAATATTAAAGTACTAGCGGACGTCATGCGGTTTCACTCGCGTAATAGACTAAATATTTATGCTCTTTTATGATTAAGAAAACAGGGTAGTTTCATACGCTCCTAGGAGTATATTGAAGAAATACCTCTCCTTCCATAGATCTCATGTGTAAACGAAGTTGCGAGGGTCAGCTAGTTCCTAATATAATCATGGGTCAACTACAACAGGTCCGTTAAAATCTTCATTTCCGTGATTTTTTTTACCTTAAGTGTTAGGATAAAAAATATCACGTTTATTAAGGGGCGCGGCCGTAAAATGCACAAAAAGACATTTACGATTTTGGAAATATTCAAGAACTCACTTCATTAAATGACACTCCAATGGAAACGTAATTTCTTAATAGATGAGCCTACATTAGCTACGTGTGCTATTTAGAAAATAAATATTTACTTTCGAAAAAACCTCTGAAAATAATCGAAATTTACCTTTGTTAATTTGATTATTCCTGCATTTCGATGATTTTTAATAATTTTTAAAGTTGTTTTTTCTAATGTACCTAAATAATTATTTTGTAAAAAGCACACGGTGTTAATGTAGTCTCATCTATTAAGATTTTAAGGCTCCATTTAATGAAGTGAGTTCTTGAATATTTCCAAAATCCTAAGTGCATTTTTGCGGACGCGCCCCTTAAAGGTTTTGATACTAAATACATTCTTGCTAAATATCTAGCAGATAACTAATAAATCTAACGAGATATACAAGATTAAAAATGACGTGCCTCGGCGATAAAACATGCATGCACAGCAATGAAACAAGCGTCCACGGCAATGAAAGAAATGTACTTCCTAGCTTTATAACAGGTAAAGATGTTTATAATACCTAATCCTACTCGTAATATGGCGATGGAAACATAAGTCACGGAAATGAAACATCTGGCCACGGCAATGAAAGTAATTTGTTTCACAAGGCGTGGCAATGACGGTTTTTTTTTCACTGCCGTGTGTTTTTTTCATTGCCACAGCAAATTTTGACCACGGAAACTATAGCAATGAAAGCACGGTGATGAAAAATAAGGCCAAAATATTAAATAACAAAAAATCTATCTATTATTCGAAGTAATAAACATTTCACAAAATAAACAAGAGAAATGCCTTTCTATTTAATGTATAATCAAGAGGATAAACTTATTGAAATAGAAAGTTTTACCTATCCACGGCGATGAAAGAAAAAATGTTCAGTAACTTAAAATGGTATACTTACATTTATAGTGCCAAAACGGAGGCACGTGTGTACGTCTTTCCACGTCGAGCGAGTGCTTGCTAAACGCTAAACGTTGCATATGCAACTAATATTAGTGTTGCCTACTTAGGCAGCACTAATATTAGTGCTGCCTAAGTAGGCAACACTAATATGCAATGTTTAGCGCTTAGGACAGAGGACGCAAGTCGTTAGATAAAACATGTTTAGAACACGGCAATGAAAGGACAAATGAATTTTTATTAACTACTAGCTGACCCGCGCAACTTCGTTTGTGTCTGATAAGAGAGAGGTGTGGTGTTATAATTTTGGTATCATGTTTCCCGTTATTACCTCCCGACAATGTCGCTAGTATTAATTATTTTAGAACTAATTTGGGTAATTGTGAGCGATCCTTTTAGCATAAATAAATAAATACCTATTCTTTAAGAACTTGTTAGGAGGAATAATCTTTTGTTTAGAACACGGCAATGAAAGGTCATACTAGGACAAATGATTTTGAGTCGTTATATCGTAAAATCATAACCCCCCTTTTGCGCAGTCAGTTAAAAAGTAGCCTATATCCTTCCCAGGGTCTCGAACTATCCCAATACCAAATTGCAACTCAATCGCTCCAGCCGTTTAGGCGTGAAAGCGTAACAGACAGACAGACAGAGTTATTTTTGCATTAAAATATTAGTAGGGATTCGTTGTATTGTTTAAATATTTAAAAGATTTTATTTCAAAACGATACTTTAACTAATCAGTTATCAAATAAAAACTACTAGGTAGATGGTAATAAAAATGTCCTATAGATTTTTATCAATGAGGTATCACGACACAATAGGTGACGTGTGGACAAACACGGCAATGAACGATTTCGACGTTTTAATTTTTTTTCTGGAGTACGAAAAATTAATAAAATAAAATATTTAGTGCTCCACTTAGATCACTATTTCACCTAACCAGAAAAATATGTTAGAGCATTATAACTATGATTATTAGAACCGATTTCATCGATGCTACGTTATTCTTGATCCTGGGATATTCACACTTATCAGAGATGAAAACGCAATTCAGAATCAAGTCACACTAATGAAAATGAGAGAATCGGTAGCGAAAATTAGCTCAACGCTTAACGTTACGAGAGACCAAATAAAAATTAACACGGATAATGCGACAGCAAGGATGAACTTACTGAGTACGCTCGAGGATTGCGGCATAACCCGAGTGATAGCAGCAACCAAGGTCGAGGTCAAAAACGAAACTTATGGAGAATCCTCCGACACCATTGCTAGCGTGATAGCAGATTGCATCGATATTAAACCAACAGTAATCAAGCACTCGGAAGAGCTGGAAAAATACACCTACTCATTTTTGATGACAAACACATGAAAGCGGAACACACGGAATGCAAGTTTTCTGCGCACCCTCCTTCAAGGTTGAATCATAAAGGGAAAACCCAAAACACATTATACAGTGCAAGAAGTGCTTTGCATTCGACCACTCAAAACAATCGTGCTACGGCAAACAAGAGGAACCACAGATAGTAATCACCACGATAGAGGAAACCACATCAAAATTGTAAAGCAGAAGAGCATGGCGCAAACAACGCCAAATGCCCAGAGAGCATAATAGCTAGACAAATGGAACAAGCTGAGGCACAACAAACAAAGAAAGAGGAGAGAATTAAAGCAGATGTCACAAATTCAAGACAATTTCCAACTTTGCCACAAAAAGAATCTATACTACCACAGACAGAACAAGTACCACCGACAGCAGGCAGCCTCACTCTAGAGGGCCTCTTGCAGAAGCAGACACAAATGCAACAGACGCTGACGCTGTTGATGAATACGTACTTGCAGAAGGTACTTACAGAGTAGCACCTCTGTTGTTGTGACATCCATAGGCTACGGTTACAACCTCTGGTTCTCTGGTTGAACCTTACGGTACGCTTTTCCGCCGCCTTATTTTATTTGACAAACAGCTTAGGTACCTATCTTCTGAAAAGCGTCTTAGTAAAATAGTATTTCATAAAATACATTAGTAGCAACTCAAATACATAGCCCATAATTTAGCCTCACTCAATTTGATAATCGAATATTCTGCGGGCATACTCCTTCTAATAAACTAGAGAACGATGTATGTGCTTGCGCATTGAAGTGTTCGTTATTACAATATGCATTAATGTTAGATAATTTACATGTCCAGCGTTATTACTACAACGTACAAAATTTGTTTTAAGCTCTAAGCAATAATTTGAAAATTGAAGAATTTATTCAACAACTACTGACAACTTATGTAGCTAGCTAGTAATTTATAGTTTTTGGTAGCAATTGCACGTGCGTGTACGAAGAATAATTTACGCCTCTCGATGTGGTCACTAAGAACATTCAGTTTATTTCAATTCATACGTTCGTGACGTGCGGGTGTGATTGGCAGACATTAAAAAGGTCACTCATAGCATACGTCTTCGCTGTGAGAATGTTTGCCGAATTCATTGTTTCAATAATCAGTAATTAGTGATCAAGAGGCGGGTGATGATAAAGGACCTATATGCATACATACTAAATTATATTTTAAAAAGTAAGTTTGTACCTAATAGTACCATAATATTGACCGTCTGTGTTAAGGCTTTTTATTTAATCGCACGTAATCCAATCGATATCGTCACGTGTGTAATCGTATTACCTCGATTAAAATACAACGTTCCATAGAAGATCTGAAAGTACAATAAAATATATAAATACATTAGTCAATAATAACGATTTCTTATCAATAACTTAGCATTTACGTTAGGTATATCTTTAGTAGAATTTGTAAATATAACAATCTTTTATTTTCTCTCTTTGGCTCCGCACTTGAGAGTACCTACTTATACAAAACTCAAGCAATTTCTAAGTCAAAAATATAAAATAAATTTCATGGATAAAAGTTTTTTCAAATAGCAGCTTATTATGTATGTCCGAGTTTGGACAAAGTTCCAAAGTTAAAGTGCCAATAATAACAATTTCTTGTCAATTACTTACCAGTATTTGTGTATTTATGTATTTAACAACTTACCAGTATTTGTGTATTTGTGTATCTATGTATTTAAATTTAGGTATTTGTGTATTTAACAACCTTCAATTGTCTCTTGAAGCGCTCGTGGCCACGCGATCTCAGTGTTCTGTTAACGATCACTGTAGTAAGCAACATTTACTGTAGCCCGTTATGGATGGGTGACCATCACTTGACCACTTTGTGACATTTATTTAAGAGCGTTTTCGTGCTTCGGAAGTCACGATTAGCTGTTATTCCGGTTGCCTGTAAAATGGCAGCCGTGAAGCCAAGTTGAAGGTCTTTGAAAATTTTCATTAGCGTGCGGCCACAACCTGCGCCTGTCCATATCAACACGGCAATACGGCTCACTACCTATTACGTGGGACAAAACCTTAAAGGTGAAATGTGGCCATATAATTTGCCTCTGCCTACCCCTTCGGGGACAACACAGCGTGATCATATCTTAATTTTCTCTCTTTAGTAGTAGTTAGTAAGTAGGTACTTATTTCAAAGACAAGCAATTACTACATCGAAAATATAAATTGTTTTCATGTACATGAGATTTCTTTAAATAGCAGCGTATCATGTATGTCCAAATTTGGACAAAGTTCCAAAATTAAAGTGGCAATAATAACAATTTCATAACAATTACTTTCCATCTACATACCTACATATGTAGTAGTATTTGTAAAGTTAACAACCTTTAATTTTCTCGCTTTGGCTTTGCAATTAAGAGTATGTACTTATTCCAAAGATTTTTAAGTTAGTAGTTGGAAATATAAAATGTATTTGGTGTTACAATAAAGAATATCTATTTATCTATCTTATCTATCGATCTATCTATTTATATATATAAATCTATCTATCTATCTATCTACTAAGTCGATATATAGCCGGCCATAAATAGTTTACTAAACTAATATTATTAAGAGAAAAGATCAGATTTTTTGTTTGTATGATTGTTTGTTTGCATTGCTCTGAAACTACTGAACCGATTTGAAAAATTCTTTTACTGTTATGATGCTACACTATCACCGTGTGACATAGGCTGTGTTTCATTCCCGTATTCTCACGGGAACGGGAACTACGCGGGTGAAACCGCTTAAGGTCCGATAGCTTAAGAGACTCCTTTAAATATTAGTGTATTACGTCCAAGTTTGGCCTAAGTTTTAAAGTGAAAACTGTGGAAACTTTCCTCAAACAATCTATGGATAAGCGAGACCCAAGAACAGACGCGTTTCACTGCGTTATACATACCCAACATTTGTGCACATTAACGAATCATTTACATATGTTTAAGAATCCACCATTATTAGTGTTCCGTACATAAAGAGTAAAAACGGTACCTGTTTGCCCATCACAAGTCTCAATCTCAGGAAACGTGATAGTTAAAATAGTAAGAGCTGAAATTTACAGAGATGATGTACCTAAAACTGTTGCCGCTATAACAACAAATATTAAATCAGAAAAAAATAGTAGGAATAAAGCTCACATAAAACAAACAATTTTTTGCCGTCTTTTGGTACGAAATCCTCTGCGTGAGTCCGACTCGAATTTGGCCGGGTTTTACACATAAACACTCTAAAATACACTAGTTTTAAAAAGTATTTGACGGATAGGCGTCAAGCGTCTGCTTCTCTTTTGCGGCAAGCCTTTTTCATCTAATACTATTGAGTACCTACTATCAGATTTTTACTATTAAAGCATGCATATGAATCTTTTTCATGTATGTTAAAGATTCCTTAAAATAGCAGCATAATCCGCTAACAATTCTACTTAATATGACTATATGATCAATTACTGAAATCGGACATCGTTTACATCATTACGATGATTCTGGTAAAACAAAATAGTTCACCTTTAGATACAGTGATAATGTTTTGCCAATGGAATGACAAGTCGATTAAAAACCGGCCAAGGGCGAGTCGAACTCGCGCACGCAAGGTTCCGTACCAAAAAACGTCAAAAACATCATGTTTGTTGCATGTGAGCCCCCTTTATATATTATTGTTTTTCTATTTTTGGATTAGTACCTATTAGTTGTTATAGCGGCAACAGAAATGCATAATATGGGAAAATTTCAGCTCTCCCATTATCACCGATCCTGAGATACAGCGTCTTGATGGACACACAGACAGACATACGGACAGACAGTCAGACGGACAGCGAAGTCTCAGTAATAGAGTCCCATTTAACCTTTGGGTGCGGAACCCTAAAAATCAAAGACTTCATTTGAAATCGATTGTAATGGTTCCAATTTATATTCGCACCACATAATTTAATTTGGTAGGTACGAGTACCACTTATCGCTGTACCGGAATTCGCTTTTTATTGTTTTATATTACTTTAGTTACAGTGGCTGTATTCTTGTTACTTTATTAAACCTTTGACCATGTCTTATTTTTCATTTATAGAATGTTTATACGCGGCGCGCTATGGTTACAAATTTTATTTGTGCTCAGTATTTACATACCATTCGATATTGTGAGAGCTTGGAATGAAAAACGTAAGTACAATGGTTCTTTTTCTGCTTATAATATTTTGATATGGCCTCCATTGTATTATCACGAAGAGATAACATTACTTAATATGAAGCTAGTGGCATGGTGGTACAAAGTCGTGATATTGTGAAGATGTTTGTCAGTAAATTACCATCGCCTAAAAGCTTCTTCCGTCTTATATTTTTTTGCGTTTGGAAATCGTTATGGATGCCATGCTGGATTACTTACGACTAGGTATTATCACAATAAGGGGATACCGCGCGATCTCAGTTGAGGCGACATGACTCCTAGCCGGGACCCCTCCATGGGACCTGGAAGCGAGAGCCCTTGCATCACTGTTTAAATGGCGCAAGGAGGCGCTGGAGCGGGGCCACAGGCCTGCGTCTCGAGAAATCGCGGCTCGGCGGTCCCAGCTCCACCAGGAAACCGTGGAGACTTGGAAAGTGCGACTTGAGCAACCTTGAAAAGAGGGTTCAATCGCCACACCGAGAGAGACCGGTCATGGACGAGTGGGTGGAGAGGCGCTCTCTCCTATCGGTTGTAACAGATGCTTACCGGGCACGGAAGTTTTGTTAAGTATCTGTGGCGAATACACCGGGAAACCAAGGCTGAGTGCCAGCACTGCGAGGAGCGCAGTGCTGGCACTCAGCCGAGAGGCCGAGTGCCAGCATAGTGCATGTCCATTCTATCGTTGGAGACAATGGTGCGAGCCATGATCTCCAGCGGAAGTAAGTGGGACTCCGTTGCCTCTTTCTGTGAGCAGTTCATGCTCGTGAGAGACGGTGGGGAGAGAGCGGAAGAGAACTCTCCCACACAAGTTCCGCAGGCTGCGGCGTGGGCGTCGCAGACGTGTCTTCGCCCAAGGCTATCAGCCTCCAAGACCGGGCGCAAGAGGACGGTAAGGGGGCTGCTCACAGGCCTTACAGAAGCAGACCCTAGACGACAGCGTAACGTGAGAGATTCACGCACGCTAGCCCAAGAAGCGGCATAACACCCGAATAACCGCCCAATTGGCGATAGCACCCAAACCTCCCCCTAGGTGAGGCCGCAGTGATAGTCGTTGGTCGGCTGGACCAACGGCGGATGGAGATATCGAGTTGAAATTAAAACCATACAGGCACCCAGGGCTACTGCCCCTTGTACATGTAAAAAAATCAATAAAACTTCTACACACGATGAAAAACTATTATATTTCGACACTTAAGGGAATCAAAATTAATAGTGTTTTCTTGTTGACCTTTAACCATAAAATTTGGACAATAATACCGTCTTATTCTACAAGTAGGTATCAGAAAATATCAGGAAACGAGACATTTGTAAATAAATAATGTCGTAAAAAGTAGATGGAAGTCCTGGGACATCCTTTCGAGGGCTTACCCGGGGCTTCCAACCGTAGGCTGTCAGGCGCTACGTGAGGTTTTTTACCCGGTAGAAGAAGCATCCCTGTAGGATATTCCTTACATTAAAAAAAGGTATTATCATACGGTGCCTTGTCTTAGGCCTGGGACCCCTGTCTAAGGCCAGGAGTCCCCTAGGTAGGAGAGGTTCACCCTAGGAAAGATAACCCCTTCTTCCCTTATCCTTTCTTATCCATTCACGTGATACCAGGTGGTGTGGTGAGCCTTAGACATGTGCGGTTTTTTTTTGTTCATAATAATACCAATCATTTTCAGAATTGTTTCCACCACATTTGATACCTAAGAATGCGTTGGACCCTCGACGTGCGGTTGTGAGGCGAAAAATAGTGCTCTATCACAATTTTTTTCGATCTAAAGTTCGGCCGAGTGCGTCAAATATGCTGCTAATGGTAAGTTTTTATGTTTGTTTTCTTAATAACGAGTTTTTTGTACAATGTTTTTAAACTTATTAAAGTAATTGTCGGATTATTGTCGTCCATAACAACGACTTAAAGGTTGCTAAAAGATATAACTTTTTAGCGATAAGGCCGCGTATAGTTTAAATTGGTTATATATCTACCGATATGCTATTCAATAAAGTTTATTTCATTTTAAATTTTAAAACATCTTTTCATCGTATCATAATGCAAATTAATTTAGGGGTTGAACACTGACGGGGGTCTAAAGTCCCAACTGTAGACCCACCGTCAGTGTTCAATCTCCAGGTTGAACGCAGACTAAACCACAGTCACCTTTAAACCATACCAGGGTGCGCTTTGGTACGGCATTAGGACCAGCTATGGTCAGGCTTTTTATTTCGAGATAAGTTGAAATCAAGTGGTATCTGATCGCTCAACACCAAGTCTACGTCATTGCTATTCCGTAGATTATCAGACAATGCAATGCTAGCAGGTGAAGTCATTTGAGACACAGGGAGGCTGTTTGGGCACGTAACACAACAATGATAAATTACGTCGATCAAAGACTAGACAGCCAACTCGTATCTTCAGCTTTGTCAAAAGATATTTACCTTACAAAAATTATTTCCGGGACTTTGGTGCACCAACTTATATATTTATTATTACTAGTAAGAATCCACACAATTTTATTATTATACTTAGTCGTCTAGATGACTAGAAAATCTAAAAATTAATTATTGGTTTCCCTGACATTATCTGGGAAACCGTTAATTAATTATCGTATTCTGAAACTACAAGAATGTTAATGGTCGAGAGTAGACCTCGCGAGCACCCAGGATTAAAAAACAACCTGTGAGGAAACATATCATACTTATATGTTTCAGCCAAAAATCATCAAGATCCATTCATAAATAACGCGATAACAGTATTCATCCCTTTTCTCCCCTATTTTCCCCCTATCAAAAAAACTCGAAAAAACTTGTATTTTATATAAAAGTACACCTGTGCCAAATTTGGTGACAGATCGGAACTGACATACACACGGACATACAGACATACGGATGTCGAATCGGAGACTCTCACTCGCTTGGCTCGCTCGGTCAATTATTAGCAAATACCTAGATAAGTTTATGGCATACAAAATTACAAAAGTTAAAGTTCACTTAAATCGATTGAAATTCAGCTCGATGCTTTTGAATTTCTGACATACTTAATGCTTAGATAATGAACTTCCTTTGAGCCAATCTGAATAGGTTAAAGTCTGTTAGGTCTCATCTATTAAGTTATAACTTTTATCTTAGTTGCTCTTTTACATACCCAATAACTTCCAAAGAGTTCAAACACGATAAGACCATCTTCCCTCTCTCACACAAGACTTCTTATTTCCAGAAACAATGTAAGTTTACCGATTTTTGCACTTTGAAAATACATGTGATTCTACGTAAATGTTACAGTCATGGCATGAAGGTGCAGCCCGGCAGGCACAGGCGTACGCACAAAGGTGCGTGTTTCTAAAACACAACGACGTTCGGGAGAACACCGTGCCACGACTCGGCACTTGCGGACAAAACCTTTTTGTTGCTGCACAGAAGACACCTTGGTAATTTACATTCTTAACATCTTTAAATTACCCTCAAGTAGGTACCGTACTGTGATCCGATGTATCTGGAAAAAGTGGTTTCTATCAAAAAAACTTTCGGAATGAAGTTTTATCTATGAATAAAGGTTTCTGCCAACCGCGCTTTCTATGGACCAAGGTTTCTATGAATAATGATTCTATTAACAATTAATTCGGCGAACCGTGCTATCTATGAACAGATGTTTGTGCCTAAAGTGCTTTTGAACAACCATGACATCTGTGCAATAATGATTCTATCAACCAATACTTCGGCGAACCGTGCATTCTACAAATAGTGATTTCGGCGAACCGTGCTTTCTATGAAAGTAGACGTCTGCCAAAAATGATTCTGTCAACAGATTATTCGAATAAACGAGTTTCGGATTAACGTTCCAGGCTCCCCCTAGGAGCAACACCAGTTTCTAGGGTACTTGAGATATTTCATGACACTTTTGTTCTTCGCAGGTGCCATTAGTGAAACAATGTATTAATTTAAGACTTGATTCCACAATTCCACATTATATTAAATGGCACCAATGGACCTGTTAGAGGTCCTGGTGATGGTACGTTGGCAAAATTTTAAGTACATACAGATTCGCATAAATAAAAATATTATCATCAGCCATATCCGGGTGTTATAAGTTTGACTCGTATGTGTGTGGGATTGTGCATCTGTGGTATCGTGGAACTCAAACGGGTGAACAATCAGATGTGTTTTGCTACTTCCTCTTCGATGTTTTTGTTAAATTCTCGTCAGCTCTTTGGTTTTAAGGTGTTAGTCAGCCGACAGTGTTTTTCATATTTACTTGTTTATGAATATTCTCATCTCTTATCTCCAAGAATCCCTCAACCACTCTTTCTTAAATAAATAAATTACTCCATCGACAAGTGAAATCACTTGTCAATGGAGTAATTTATTTATTTAAGAAACTTATGTTAATTAAATAATAACCAATTGCAAAATCGCGATAAACATTTTTGGACGGGCATAATATTGTTCATTCATCGGTCCTGTGTGTGCTTGTAAACGTCCAGCTCTACATTTTCATCTAAAAACTTTAAATAATTTTACCTGTTGACCGCGACTTCGTACGCGTGAAAATTATGTTATAATGTCAATTTTATTGCTCTCTGCTTAGCCCCTAGGATTATATGTAGCGTGTACCCCTAGTTAATATTTGTGCAAAATTTTAATCAAATCTATTGAGTAGTTTCGAGATCCTTCCGGACAAAGCAAAAGAAACAGACAAATCAAATTCTAACTATATTTTCGGCTTCGGTATCTTATGTTTTGACTTTTCTACCATTTTATCTATATATATAAAAATCAATGCCACTTTTCGTTGTAATTTTATAACTCAAGAACGGGCTCACCTATCCAAACCATATTTAAAGGTTTTATTCGGACTATTTAGTAGATGGTTTATGTGAAGTTTGCTCAAAATCGGTCGAGCGGTTCTTTATTTATCACGCAAACGAAGTTGCGCGGGTCAGCTAGTTATATTATAGATTAATCATGAAAGCTCCGAAGTATGCGAAGCCAGAGTACCCGGCTTAGGTGTAGGTACCTTCAATCCTCTGTGAAAGCTATATACAGGAATTGTTCTAAAAACTGAAAGTTAAAACTTTTTAACATTTTTAAAATTACCTCTTTTATAAGGGCGCTTTTATTGTCATACGTGTTTTCACCCGCATACCGGCCGAGTCCGCATCACTGTACCGTCTCACACGCGTTCCGCGTGCGTGATAATGGATGCATGGCCGCCCGGCCAGCATGCGTGCGAAAACACGCATGACAATAAAAGCGCTCTTATTAAGCGAATTTTTCTTAATTATAAAATCTGACGTATGTAATTTTTGAAATGTTTGAGAAATCCAAACCCGTCATTTCATTTTCAATTATATAATTGTCAACATTTTTAGGGTTCCGTACCCAAAGGGTATGAAACGGGACCCTATTTATAAGATTTCGCTCTCCGTTTGTCGTTCTATCTGTCCGTCACGAGGATGTATCTCATGAACGGTGATAGCTAGTGAATTGAAATTTTCACAAATTAAGTGTTTTTGTTGTCGCTACTTATAACAACAAATAGGTACTAAAAACTAAAAAATTATAATATTTGAGGTTGGCTCCTGTTCTAACGTGGTTTTTTGCCGTTTATTAGGTAATAAGGTATCATTCTCAATTTAAATACGTTAGTTGGCTTGAACCTATCATCAAGAAAATTTTATTCCCTTTACACAAATTAAATAAATACTTTGGAAGATTAGCTAAATCAAAATATTGCGCAACGAAATTATTTTGTGTCGCCATGATTGAACATTATAAAGGTCACATACTAACTTATTTTTCTACTTTCATCGTAAATATATTTTCTTTAAAAGTGAAGAACGCTTTCAGCAGTTTACTTTAGGAACCCTTGTGCGCGAGTCCTACTCGCACTGGGCCGGTTTTTTTTTCGAAAACTATCTACGTGGTATTCCGAATCGAATGACAGCTCGATCATCATTGTCGGAGAATAAGGAAAAAAATCACCTAATAAGTAGATACTTTTTGACTCTTGACTAGACTAGACGGTTCGATGTCTTTTAAGATTTTCCTCTATATACAAACTGTGTCCTAATAATAACGAACATACCGAAAAAAGTATGATCTAAAATTCGCAAGTTTTGCTCGTAAATTCATTTCGTAGATTCATTTTATTATTTAGATTTATTAATTACTAGTAACACGTGTGGTTCCATTTTCAAATCGCACATAAATTACCCAATTAAGCACAGTATATCAACTATGCCACACGCATTATACAGCAGATATTTGAGCCAATCAATTAATGATTTGACGCGATATTAAATATCAAGGCAATGTTTAATTATAGTCTTGTACGAATGGACAGAAGATGATATAGTAATAAGGCAATAAGTATTTTTTATTTCATTTGTGCACTGATTTCCTAGTGTAGATGTTCACGGCCTAATCACGATTATCTATGTACTTGATTCCTGTAATAGTCGGTTCGTGAACGAGTAATTATAGTAAGTATACTAGTAGATGACGGCGGTTCCTCATGCGTGATGATTTTTTTTCCGTAGGTGCTCGTTTTGCACAGGAATTAGTTTTTGGGATTAAAATGGGAAGTCATATTCTGCGAATCGCATTGTATATTGTCATAGCTTGAGCTAAATTGATGAAGAACTTTTTGAGTTTCTGAAGCGTCCACAAACAAACTGACTGTATTTTTCTATACAGAACACGGATGTACGCACTATTTGATGCCTTTTAGTGATTATATCATTTTGTATTTGTTTTAACAGATAACAAATTAGCTATCTAGCTTTGAACAAGTTCCCGTTTAAAGCTTTGTCAGAATCGTGACTGTGTGATTTGTAACAATAATTATGGGTAGGTAGTAGTAGTAAAGATGTAATTAGTTTGAATGTAAATCGAATATTTTGAGATTCGTGATAAAGTAGCACAATCTAATCTATACTTATACTAAAACTGTAGAGGATCTAAAATCTGTATATGATGGATATTTCGAAAATTTTAATTTATTTTTATTTTATCATTGTCGGGCAGCAACTGCTACTGAATCTGTATTTAAAATCTTTTTGTCTATCTTTATTTAATAAAAAGCAGCACGCCGAAACTATTGAATCAGTTTTGTTTAAATAATACTTGCTTGTAATCACACCCAAACCACAGATTAAATAATAGTTACCACGTAACCCAAACTAAGGTTATAATCCGAGTAAGATTTTTAGGATAATTTCGATTCCGATATTTTGCGCAGTTCCCTTGGGAAAGGGGATGAAAGACTAAATATATTTTTATTTTTATTTTAATTTGTTTGTTAACTGTTTTTTTATGGTGTTAGAAAGGGAGTAGTACTATAACAGTTATTCCATAGAAGTTTCAATATTGAGAGTTTTATATAAATTAGAGACATCTCAACCTTCGCTATACTTATAACTCAAGGGTCCCTTTGAGTGAGTCATTCTAAGGGTTACCTATCATAATAACTAAAGTTGTTTCAACTATTTTCAAAACAACTACGGTCAAAATAACTACTGATTAAAACACCTAAAGATCGTTTCACCTGTTTTTGTTATAACTAGGTACTGGTGGAAACAAATAATGGACGATTCACCTACGATTTATTCAACTACAATTAACTGTGCTAAGATTGATTGAACTATGTATGAAATACATAATAATCAATTCGCCTACGAGTTTATTGTACGATTACGAGTCTCAGTACTCTGGGGTACGTATCATAAGGCATTTTTTAATAAAGTACGGTCAAGTCTAACTACCGAAAATATTATTTCCAAGTGAGTGGAAGGCAAACTACAAAACAAAAAAAAATAACCACGAAGGCTCCGTACCAAAAAACGGCCAAAAAACCACGTTTGTTGTAAAATAGGCGACCTTTATTAATGCCTCCTTTTTTCTCATTTTACTATTATTGTCATAGCGGCACCAAAAGTATAATTATGATCTGTAAAAAAATAGAATGAAGCGCTCCTGGCCTGGAGGACTCAGTGTTCCATTAATCCATCCATGTGACCACATTGTGGCATTTATTTTTTTATACCCCTATGTTGCTGGGGGCAGACAAGCATACGGTCCACCAGATGTACCGGTGGTCGCCGCAGCCTATGGACGTTTGCAACACCGGAGGCGCTACAATCGCGTTGCCGACCCTGTAAAATCTTCTAAGAACCCTCTTTAAGAACCACATACTGTAGGCGTTAGATTGTTAGATACAATTTGGGCTTCTTCAACTCTCCTACTATAAGCAAAGGACAAATTGAATTCATGATGGAAGATTGAAGATCAAGTGCCCAGATTTTCAATTCAAAAAAAGATGAAAACCATGAGCAGTGGAGTTGTATTTAGTCACACGTAATTGGTTGACGGGGCGGCATGATGGGTAGTCCAAGGAGATACAGATCACAGACATGTTGAATGACGTGAAGTTGTTCTATACCTAGTCCTATTGTACGGGAGTAGAATCCTAAGCCTGCGTCTGTCTAGAACGAAATTCAATGTTCGTTAGGCAGTATTAGCGACCCACAATAGCAGCCTCTGTGGTTGTTTATCTGCAAAGTATATTACAACTTTGGCGGACTACGATTTGGGGAGATTAACAAGTTGTGTAATTGCAATAAGGGGAGCACTTTGAAGAGGTTCTAATGTAAGTCAAATAAGATGAAGGCCGAGTACATTGTGTATGTTTAAGCTATCGATTCGGGTCTAGTACCTCCTACTACTACTACTAATACCGACTACTAGTCTCTTTCTCCTCCAACCAGAGGCACCTTCTGCTGCCCTAGAATTCAGAATAGAAGTAAGTTTAGAACACCCTGAACAGCCCTAACTTCCAATCACTGTATAGAAACGGAGTCCCATCTAAATCATTACTTCGGTATCTACTTAGAACGGTCTTCTCTCGTTTTCCATAAATTCATTTGCACTAATATTGTTTGCCATAATCATCCCCGATCATAATAATTACTTGCACTATTATCATTTATACTAATAACGTTTGCCATAACAACTCAACAGTAATAACTTTTATTTGCCATAAAATGACTTTCTATAACAATATATCATAATAATTAGTTTCCATAAGTAACACATCTCATAATCGACTCTTGACATAATCAAAATTTGATATAATTATGAAAATAATACGTACTATTGTTAGGTCAAAATTAATTATCGTTTACATCCCGACTCAGTGCAATCCGACTCGGATAGGTTAAGTTAGAAGACAAAGGCGGGAGCGAAGCGAAGCGGAGCTCCCGCCTTAGTCTTCGTGGTTTTTTTTAAACCACATCACACCCCGCCAAGCGGGTCTCCGTCGAGTTTAGTTAGTAGACACCATAATGAGGTTTAAAACTAAACCTCATTATGGTGTCTAATGTCTATGGTTTAATTGTGAATAAAAAATCTGTGTCGTATTAAATTATCTTTATTTATATTATCTTTATTTTATTTATTTAAGTTATGGAAAATGACATTATTGAAAATGAAAATTATGGCAAATACATTTATGGATTTAAATTATTATGACACTTGATCGATTATGACCAATGTAATTAGTGAAAGTAATTTTATGTCATTTCACGATTATGGCAACTGAAGCATTATCTATTATATAAAAATAAGTCGGGTTTTCCTTCCTGACGCTATTACTTTAGAACGCACGACCCGATTTCCACGGTTTTGCATTCGTTGGAAAGGTCTCGGGCTCCGTGAGGTTTATAGCAAAGAAAATTCAGCAAAATTTCACATACAGCGCCATCGCGGGCGAAGCTGCGGGCATCAGCTAGTTTCTAATGAAATTATGGCAAATACCAGTATGGCATATGAAATTATGGCATTTTAAATTATGGCAAACATTAGTAAACCACTTAGAACGTCTGGTTGTAGTATGAGGTCTGGAATGTTGCTAGACCTTAAGTTAGGTAGGAATTTGTTGCCTGGTAACTGATAATGCTTTAGGTGGAAACACAACTTGTGTTTTCGAAGTACTCTTTAAAGCTTATCTTTGCAATACAATTTTTTAAGCAACCTACCTAATTGTTTATTTTGATGAAGCAAATCACAGTGATACTGACAATTAATTCTTTGCCTAAGAGCTGTAATTATTACGAGGAAATTGGTTTGAAGTCGATTATGATAGTTTTTTTTCTTATTTTGATTGAGCGCCATAAATGTTATCAATGGTTAATGACCCTAAAGATACAACACCTATTATTTAAACCACGGTCATTATTTTATAGCAAAATTCTTGTTTACATTACAGGTTCTTCGCTCTGAAAACGTGGTTCCTCGAGTACCAAAACTTCACCTACGGTTATTCAGGTTATAATCTAAACAAAATCGGTCACTACACTCAAATGGTGTGGGCGACGACTCATAAAGTTGGCTGTGGAATGCATCATTGCAGAGGGGGCCCGTGGGGTCACTTTTATAACTACGTTTGCCATTACTGTCCTGGGTACGTACATTTTCTTATTCAATAGATTTAATAAAGTCAGATGTTAGGTTTAAACTGATATGATCGAACCTTATATGGTATCAAACTAGTTTTTCTGGATACAAAATGGTAATTAATGAGTCATCGATTGAGTTAAGCGTCGATAAATTCGATATCTGCACAAGATTACGTCGATAACAAGGCCTCTTTGCCAAACCTAACTTGAGGGTTATTGTGTTTATTCAAATTGCGAAAAACGCTATTAAAAAAAAATGCCAGGTACCTATTCTAGTTTGTGAGTGGGTGTAAAATGCAAAACCAAAACTTTGTAGCTCACTGAAATAACCGTATCTGGTGAGAGCTTTCTACCGTGGGCCTGGCTATCGAGGATACTGCTCAAGACATTTACAAACTGTAGCACTTGAATTTTTGAGTGCCCAACTTTTTTATACCACTAATGTAGCAGACAAACTTACGGCTTACGTAAAGTGGTCACCGTAGTCCATGAACGTTAGCAACAACAGAGGCGCTACACTTACGCTGCCGACCCTGCAAGAAAGTTTTACTGTTCTACTTACTTCAGCCAGTCCACGTATAGCATGCATACTAAAGCCTTCGGTAGAGTATGGCATGCGTCGCTTCTTTCCAAGCTTCCGGCGTATGGATTACCGCCCTAATTGTGCAGCTGGAAGGCCAGCTTCCTGCACGGACGACGGATACGGGTCCTCTGTGATGGTCAGGGCTCCTGCTTTAAGCAGGAAAATGCCAGCGTACCACAGGGATCTGTGTTATCCCCAACCCTCTTTCTTCTGCATATCAATGACATGTTGTCCCTCGGGAGGATATATTGTTATGCAGACGATAGCACTCTGCACGGAAGTTACTCGGCCCGTCCAGCGGCCTCGAGGACTGATGTTGAAGAAAGGCGATGTCAACTTGTGGCTGATCTCGACGGGGACCTGGACCGCATTTCACAATGGGGATCCTCGAACTTGGTTGAGTTCAATGCCCGTAAAACACAGGCGTGTGCGTTTACAGCTAAAAAATCCCCTTTCCTACCCTTACCCTCTCTTCAGAATACGACGATTCCACTTGGAGATAATCTGGACATCCTTGGCATAGACGTCCGGCCCGAGCTCAATCACAAACTAGCCTCTAGAAAACTAGGAGTCCTAAACAAGGTGAAGCGGTTATTTACGCCAAACCAGAGGTGTCTGCTGTACAAGACGCAGATACGTCCTTGCGTCGAATACTGCTCTCACCTTTGGGACGACTCCGCAAGGTACTTGCTTGACGCGCTGGACTCTTTGCAGCTGTGAGCTATTCGCATTATCAACTGCCCTGAGGTAATGGAAAGTCTGGAGCCATTGGCGCAGCGAAGAACCATTGCATCTTTGGCTGCTTTCTACCGTATCTACCACGGTGAGTGTTCTGAAGAACTCTTCAACCTAATCCCACCCTCTCCTTTCCGATCCCGAACAACGCGTGCTGGATAGAGGTGCCACTCTCACACAGTGGAGAGAATCTTTGCTAGAACTGAACGATTCAAAAAATCGTTTCTCTGTCGAACCATAAAAATCTGGAACGACCTGCCAGCGCACGTGTTTCCCTCCTCTTACAATCCTGGGTTCTTCAAGCGGAGCTTTAAGAGGCACATCATAGGGCCGCCAAGTTGAAGGCCGCTTTCTATAGTCGTACAGACTGAGACGGTGGCCCCCAATCGCTAGATGTCGCTGTGGCTTTCCATCAGGCGGCGGCGGCATCATTTTGGCGAGCTAAATATAAAAAAAAACTTTGTGGAGTAGTAATATTTGTGTGATTGACAAATATTTGTTTCGGAGTTTGAGTGTATAAGTATGTCTATCAGTCGTCTAGATCCCATAGCACAAGCTTATATTAGATTATTTTAAAAAAAATATTTATTTTTATAAAAAGAAAGAACCTTCTAAGATCCCTTTTGAAGAAAGCCTGGCCAAAGAAGTAAGCCTGCGCTTGCCTCTCTATAGGAAATACAACCGGTGAAGTGTGTGTTAGGCCACGCATAAAATAAGATTACGTATTCACCCAATCTGATCTGTAGGGCTCTTTCAGTGTCATGCGTGTTTTCGCGCATTTCGGGCATGTTTTCATTATCATGCACGCCTCAAGCACGCGGAACGTGGGTGAGACGGGACGGTGATGAGGGCCCGGCCAGCATGCGCACGAAAACACGCATGACACTAAAGGCGCCCTTATAAGGGTTCTGTTTTATCTTTTGAGGTGCAGAAGCCTAAAAGTGTAAACAACTCACTTAAATCCATTTTTTTTTTCAGGGGAAACGTCGCAAGAATTACACAGTATCCATACAAAACGGGAAAACCGTGTGGAGATTGCCATGGACATTGTGTTTCAGGCAACTTGTGCACCAATGCCTGTGTCCAGAGAGACTATTACTCAAACTGTGCACAACTGAAACACAGGTCACCAGACATCTGCAATCAAGGAATCTGCAATGCGACATGTTTTTGTACAACTCGTTTACATAAAAATTATCCATGGCACTAAATTAGGTTAAGTACTTGTTTTTGTAAGAATAGTTGTTATTGTATATAGTAATAAAAAAATGGACAAAAATTACTGCATTTTGAAATCTTTGCTTGGCACAAAATATTGTTCGTTTTGATGTGATCGTCGTTGGAATTTTCTCTCACACTAGTTACCGTAGTTCGAATTCAGTGTTTTCCCAGTCCTAGTCCTTGCTCTAGATCGATCTATCTTACAGGTATCACAGCGGTGAGAGAGTAAATTAATATAGCCCATATATTCCTACGGGTATAGAAGCTAACAGATCAGCTGATTTTTTTTTTAAAAACCTATTAGTTACGTATACTTTCACTCTAAGATAGCTCTGAAATCGCAATGTCATAAAACTCAAGATATATTTCTACTATGCCTTAGGAGCCAAAAAGAAGTGATCGATTCTTTGCTAATAATGTCTACGCTTTATAGTTTTTAAAACTAGCCGCCCTGACCTAACGATTACACCACAACAGGTTACCTTACTTAGTTTGGTGACGTTTTTATAAACTCTTTACTTGGACAAACACTAGATAAAAAAATGTTGTAACCATAAATATGTGCATATTTAAACGTATTAGCGCCCGTGGCCCTGCGGACTCAGTGTTCTACGATCGCTGCAGTAAGCAACTTTCACTATGGCCGTTCCTTGAATGGGTTACCACCACATGGCTATATTGTGAGCGTTTTCTTGCTTTGGAAGGCATGTTTGCCAGTAAAATGGCAGTCGTTAAGCTAGGATGTAGTCCTTAATGTTTGGGTCGGTATTCAAGTGTCTACTTATACCGACCCAAACATAATATTAAATCAACAATTGGATATTAATCGTTCGCCGTTACTACTGCCCGTTCGCTCTAACTTTGCCGCTCGGCTCCATACTAAAGTCGAATTTTTAATTAGACGAAGTAAATTGACAGCAACTAATGTCACTTCTTCATACAATGTTGCTAATTTTCTATGACGAAGTGACATTAGCTACTGACAATTTACTTCGTGTAATTAAAAATTCGTGTATACGCCTCTACGCCAGCGGCAAAGTTAGAGCGAACGGGTAGTACAGTATTATAAATAATGACATGTACTAATTATATATGTTATTTGTTTGACCATTGGCTGGGTTCTGTAATAGTGTTGTACCCCACATTGTTCGATATGACAAGTGACAGTAATGCAATAGTAATACTTAAGTTATAAGACATTTAAAGTTTGACATTTAAAGTAGATTTTATTAACAATTTGACATTTTATTGCATTCTTGACATTTAATTGATTTCTGGATATCTATAATTTGACTGTATAAGATTGTAATATTTATTTTCATAAAAAATCTGTAATTGGCAATTCCCTAATTTTAGGGTAAATTTGGAAACTGTGTCAAATGTCATTTTGACAGTTGCAGTTCTTTAAGATGACATTTGTAGTATTTAATGTGTTCAAAATCAGAAAAATTTAACTACCCCATTTTTGGAGAAAATTTGAAAACTGGTATCCTCTAAAAAATGTTGCAGTACCTACATTGATATTTTATAGTTTACGTTAGTAGAATGATGTAGTGGTAATTGATATGTTATTGATTTGTTGTTTTCGAATAGTTAAGTGATGTAGTGGTCATTAGACAGTGTTCATTTGCCTTTGAAGATGCCGAAAGGCGAAACCGGTCAGGTGTAAAGTAAATAAATGTTGTGGAACAGTACAAGTGCCGTCAATATGTGCAGCAGGTTCCACCAAGTGCCATCAATCAACAGTATAAATAATCATTGATTTTGAAAAAAAAAACACATCCTTTATTATTACGCCATACGATAGTGTCGCTGATAAGGATCAAATTCTGTAAAGTAATGATACGCGGCAAATTTAAGGAAAGTTTGGAATTTTACCGGAGACAAATATTTGTGTGACCCATAAATGTTTGTCTCAAGAGTCTGGGTGTTTCTATGTATAATATGTATGTATTTAAAAGTATATAAGTATTAATATCCGTGGTCTGATACCCATAACACAAGCAGGTTATTCCTAGCTTACTTTGGGATCAGATAGCGTTGTGTGAAATGTCCGTGAATATTTAATAGAATTCATGTTTCATGTACCGAAATTTTGTATCATAATTTGTTTCGTTCGAAATGCCAGAATAGATCATCGTAACTACCTATTCCGTGTTTTAAATCATGCTCAAAATGATTCTTTGGAGAATATTCTAAACGGAATCAATAATATTGAATGCAGTAGGTACGATCCTTGAGGTCTCGAATCCAGCTATGTATTGAAAACAATGGTCTACATTTTGAACAATTAATCAGATAATGTAAGAAAAATAAATTATATTTTATTAAAGATCAGCACTTTCCTTTAGTTTGCCGTATGTCATTACTTCCCAGAATAAGATCCCTAATAGCAACACTATCGCACGGTGTAATAATATAGGGTGTGCATTTTTTTTCAAAATAAATGGTTTCGATTCCCAGCTAGGACAATTGGGTTTTCAAAAAAATCTAATGATGGGGTTTTAAGTTTCGTCAAAATCGGGCTCGTGACTCCTTTGAGCATTATTCGCTATTCCTTATAGTTTCGGATTTGGCCAACCAATCCCTTTTGAAAAATTCACCTGTATATGATTGATTATATATTCAGCGAGCTAATGAAACAGGCTATGCTTGGAGTATCTACGAGGGATAAACTCCAAAATGTAGTTTTTTGACAGAGAACTAGAGTGGTTGACGTATCTCGCAGAATAAGTACATTAAAGTGGCAGTGAGCTGGCCACATCAGCAGAAGAACCGATGGCCGATGGAGCGCACGATTTCTGGGCCACACCTTGGCAAACGTAGGGTAAGACGGGTGGACCGCCGTATGCCGACGACCAAGAAAAGGTCGCAGTCTGAGACTGGATGTGGAAGGCGCATGACCGCGTAGTGTGGCGTAAATTGGGAGAGACCTACGTACCTATAGCAGTGGACGCCATAGGGTGATTTAATAAATTGATTGTATATGATGATGCTAGGGACTTATGAAATACTACTCTGGGAACATCAGAACAAAATCACATTGATATTGTGCAATGATTATAGTCAAATATACTAGGATGATAGTTGACCTTGGTATATTATCAATAAAAAAATCTATCAGAACTCTGTAGCTGACAATATATCAGGAAGAACAAAATCATACAAGAAGGCCTAGGTTGTTGCCTGACGTTAAGATTATATCATAAATTTTAAATATGGAAAAAGAATTGGTTTCGAGCAGAATTCGAACCTGCATCTTCTCGCATTCCGTGCGAACTGGTAGTTTAGATTAGATTACAACGGCTGTGGCTGTGATCCAAGACTGATTGACCCAGAGGTGCACGCCGCCCGTCTGGTATAAGATTCTTCATTCTTCATCATATTGATAGTGTAAGTACCTATTGACTTCCGAGTATTCATAAAACTTTCATTCGAACCCGAGATCTTATGTCAGTCGCATATACTAACCATTGGGACGCCGAGGTAGTCAAATTGGCAAGACTGCCATTGTATCGCAGTAGGTAGTGTTACCGCCTGCCACACTGGAGGGCCTGGGTTCGATTCCTGGGTCGGACCAAATATTGGTCTGATCCACAAATGTTTGTTTCGGAGTTTGGGTGTTTTCTATGTATAATAATATATGTATGTATTTACAAATACAAAAGCATGTCTATCAGTCGTCTAGATCCCATAGCACAAACTTAGCCTAATTTGGGCTAGAGGATGTTGTGTGAGATTGTCCACAGACATTTATTTATTATTATTATAAATATTAATTAAATCCTTTATCTAATTTGAATTGATACATCATTTCCGTTACGATAGCATTTCGGGTAAGGGTCTGCAAGTTCTCACTAGGCAGGTGAGTCAACAGGTGGGGTGGTTGCCGGTGCGGAACCAACTACGATGAACCACCGGCCCTTCCTTTCTTTATGTGTTTTGTAGACTTTTAAATAACGGTACTTGCCTTTTAGATATTTTTATGTGCAGATGTTTGTATAGAACTATGACTCTGCGGTGTTAAATGAATTGCAATTTTAGTCAAAAGAAGTGAGTACCTATGAAGGGAGGGAAAATGTACCTATAAGCTACCAATTTCACATTAGCAGCTTATAGGTACTAAACCGAGATAAAATTAATTAAACATGTAACTTTAAGAAGGGGGACCTTCTTAAATTGTTATATGATCACGCCTTTTATCCCCGAAGGGGTAGGCCGAGGCATATTATATGCCCACATTTCACCTTTTAAATTTTTGTTCCACGTAATAAGTGGTGAGCCCGAGTGAGCCGTATTGCCGTGTTGATATGGACAGGCGCAGGTTGTGACTGCAGCCATAAAGACCGTTCTTCGTGTAATCTCAGACTTTTATTTACTTATTCTTAAATTAACTTGTATTATTTACATATCTCGTGATACTGTTAATGTCAGGCTACAACGTTATCGAAACAATTAATATTAGTTAGTTTACTCATCTGCCTTCATTGCTGCTAAAACGCAACGGTCGCACACATGATGTGTGTACGTATGTAATTTTTATGTAAATACTATGTTTTTAAGAGCTCATATCGTGAATTTTATTAGCGTTAATTTGTATTCAGTCGTGTTCCCGACTGACCGAGCAGCATGTTTCCCACCCCCACTACGATTCCGACCCATTTGTAATAGAGCGCAGGCACGGAGTCCGGCGCGCGGGCATTGTGCTGCCGGCGTCCGTCCCTCGCGTCCACCTGCGCCCGGCACCCGCCCGCCATGGTCTGCGACGATGGCTTGCATGCCTCATCGCCTCACGTTCCGCGCAAGTCGCTCCGTCGCCTTGCCTCTACACGCGGCTTCAAACCTCGCGCACACAATGATTTTGGATGGATCCGTATTTTTGAAGGACTAGAACCCTTCTCAGTCGACGCACCGAGCAAATTGATCAAGGTCAATCTGAACACTACTGTCGAAGAAGTAAATAAAAGTCTGGGATTACACGAAGAACTGTCTTTATGGCTGCAAGTTGGTGGAGAGAACAGTCGACGGCTGGAACTAGACGAGTATCCACTGCGAATTCAAGAGCAGTTTTTGGCAACATGTGGATGGAGGTCAGAAGCTCGAAGGTTACGGATGGCCGTAGACCCAGAGTTCCGACATTCTTTACGTTGGTGTTCAGGGCCGGCTCCACGTTCGGGTGGAGTCCTTCGGTCTGGTACTGTTTATGTGTTAAAGGGACACGTGTTCCCACAGTGGAAGCCTCGGCCAACCTATGTTATAGGATCAAGACTTCATTCTTATGGTATGCCTACCACTTACTTTAAAAAATAGATTAGTGCTTTGTTCTAGCCAGTGATATTCTACAAAATATTCCAGGCACGTCCTGGGAAATGACGGAACTCAGTGGAGGTTGTATTGAGCTGTGTCAACCGAAGGCCCAGAGGCTGGTACTCTGTGTCAAACCACGTAGACAAGGCAACACTGTATTTGGAGATAGCCATACTAATCACGTTTTTCTTGGATTTAGTACGATTTGGGAGAGAAACACGTGGTTTTGCTGGTTGAAAGAGGTACGTAAGCCACTTATCGATGCATGAAATACCAACTTCTATTTCCACTAAATTTGTATAAAAATAATCTGTTCAAACGCGGTTAAATTGATTTTCAACGGTCGATGAACATTAGTGTAATTGGAGCAAAACTTATGTAGTTTTGCTGAGTTCCGTCGCGTGCTCTGGGGCCTGCGTATAAGTCTTCTTAGCAGATGATTGAGGTTTGATTCCGGAACACTTCGCAAACTAACGAACCGTCAACACATAGCGGCAAATTGGTAGAAATTGTGTAAAGCTTATCAAACCCTTGACATTTCTATGTGCAATTTGACATCAATCATCTCAGGGTTGTGTAACATTATGTGAATTATACGGAGTTTTATTGTAGTAGATATATAAATATAATGTGATTAATTCATATTTATGTAAAAAAATGCTACGATGCTGCATGTGTGCACTAAGTTAGAGCGTTACTATTATGTCAGAGTTCACAGGTTTGATTAATATCTACTTCTTGGATTTTCAAAAATATCAGTAGCACCTACCAACCTATTAGATAGACAGAGAAGGCTCAGTTGGTTAGGAACCTAGCCACTTAGGCCGACTTTTTTATTGTATTTATTTTAGGTAAACTTCGTATTCTATGGTTTAAAAATATGCTAAAGAAATGTAAAATCCGAACAAATTCACATGTAGATACTATTGTTTCTTCAACCTTGACTTGAAAATAATGTCATTACAGTTGAATTCTATGGGGTTAGTGCGTGAAATATCAGCCGATAGCAATTTTTTTTTATAATATTTATTAATGATTATTATTTTATTTTTATTTATTCACACAACAGTAACTTTACAATATTTCAATATAAATTGCCACAAACACAAACCTCTAAGGGTTTATCTGTGTGTTGGCGAGTCGTTCACTTGTTTACAATGTATATTGACACCACACATAACTACTATAGCCATAACTAAACATACACAGAATTGGTTTCGATGTAATAACGCTTTGATTTATATTTAAAACTTTTTGAACCCTTCAAATATAATGCTTGCAATTGTCTTGGCAGTTTATTCAGAAAATTTGGTATCAAATACTCCGCAACTCTTGTTCCATACTTGTTATTATATTTAGGTAGACTGTATTTATTTTTATGTCTCATAGGTCTTAGAAAGTTAGGTCTTATTTTTTCGTTTATTAACTCGGGCCTATTCACCTCCGTAAGTGTTAGGAATTGTACCTTACTGTACACATTCATCACATTACAGTATTTGAAGAGCTCTTCATAATTATTTTTGTATTTTTCTTTTACATGTTTTGGCGTAATAGTCTTTAATATTCTTAATTGCAAATTATAAATTTCGGTTAAATATGTATGATAAGTTTGTCCATAACTACTGAGCCCATAGCCGACCACCGTGTCCGCAAGGGCCATATATAGCATTCTGAGAGTTTTATATGGTAATTTGTATTTTAATATTCTTAACTTTCCTAGTACCGACCTCAATCTATTGCAAACATAGTCCCTGTGCGGTCCCCAGCAGAAACGGCTATCGACTACAAGCCCAATATACATGTGTTGATTTACTACTTCCAGTGCAGGACAGCTGCAGTGTATTGGTGAGGTATGTAGACAGGAGTGGCTGTGAGCTAGAACCGTAGGTATCGAGCTACTCTTATTTTGTGAAGAATGTATGTGTACCATCTTTGTCTTCGAGAAGTTAATAACCAATCCCACATCATGGGCCCACCTGGACATTTGATCAAAGCTAAGTTGTATGCTCTTTTGGGCTTCCTCGAGGCTTTTATCGGCAACTAATATACACGTGTCGTCCGCAAACTAGCACACGGAACCTATGTTTATGACGTTAGTCATATCGTTTACATAAAGTAAATACTCCGTCGGGCCAATAATTGAACCTTGTGCCGTTCCCTGGGTGGATTAAAACTTATCACTAATTTGATGACATCTCGTGCTATGATGACTGTTGTTCTCCTTGTAAGTTTTACACCGCCGAAATCGTGTAAATTATTTACTATTGTTACCTTATTAGATTTAGAATGTTTAGTTACGTTGTACATAATAATTATGTTAGTTGTTAGGAAAATGGAAATCACTTTACTCTTATAATATGTAGAAGATACAATCTTACTCCGGTTTGGTCTAGTCCGCCCATGATAAAATGCGTGTGTACTTATGTTGAAATACTCTAGTATTTAGAAACAAAATATAAGAGGGTTTTAAAGGTTCTATGTATTTTTGGCATAGTGCTGTGGTACGTGAGTGCCATTGCTACGATCCCGGTCGAATCATAGAACTGTTTTTACAGAGCATAGAGAATGTTTACAAGTTGTATAGATCTCATAGAATCATGATAATATATATAAGCTTAGATTGGGCTAGATGGCGCTATGTAAAAAATGTAACTACATAAATATTTTGTTATTTGTTAGCATTAAACGAGTACTCAGTGACATAAATTTAATGTTGCCGTTGTGTATTATAGTTTAACATAATGCGAGCTTGTTAAGAGTTTAAAAGTAGATAATTTCGTAGCGAATGTCTTGTAAAATCTGTTAATTAAAGGTAGTTTTCACATCGGTCGGAGAGAAATGTTACGGTTGAGGTGTTTTGCGTGCATAATAATATGTTCGGTCTGGTGATAGTGAACGTCCTCTGAAGCGCCACAACCAACAAGTGTCTTGAAGTGCTCACACTCCGTCACATTGCCAAAAGTTTTCATTTTCGTTTTCATTTTGATGAAGAACGTAGTGTAACTCATTTCTTACCAACCACAGTTATATACAGTATTGTTCAATCGTCAGTTCTGGCAAATATCATTACAAGGGAAATCATCAAGGACAAATCGCCGTTTATGCAAGTAACAGCAACGTGAACGGAATAATGAACTGTGCAGGATTTATTCCGTAGTCTTTGGGAACAACAATGCCTAGAGAAGTTCGTCGGCCCCACCGTGCTTATAAACCGAGACAGACGAACACTGTCTTACTGCAGTTTCAAAATGCTTGACATAACGTCAACAATGCGGTACTAGGTTGACAGTGTCCGTGTATACGAAGGCTGTATATTTATCACACTTTGTGTAGTGCGTGAGTGTTAAATATTGTGATGGTAGAAAGAAAAATAATGAAGTGTGAAGAGGATGAGGCCGACAGTTTGGATGTGTTCGCACCACCCCCGTCTGAAGACATTTTCTTGGATAGTCTGGAACCTAACACTTTGAAAGAGAAATGTGAACTATTGGTTGGTCCAATTCTATATTCTCAAACTTTAAAAATTTATTAGGTAGTAGTTTGTTTATGATTTCGAAACACACTTTGATTTAATAACATACTTAAATGAGTGGCGAATTTCGATGTTCCGATAGACTTTAAAGTTTTGTTAAACATAATGTTATGTGCTTTTTATAATAAGTAATCCAGGTGCCTGTAGTGGTTTTATGTGACATTTTGTTATAGGGAAATTAAACAAATCTCTCTTCTAAAATAAAATGAAATCACTAATCAGGAAGTTGTACAATATTTTTTGTTGTTGGATTGTCATTATACTCGTACTTACATTTCAAGCAACATTGTGTAACTACATATAGACATCCCTTTTAACTTACAATTACGTCACGTTCATTCAAATCTATCTTAAAGTGACATGTCTTTGGGCGCTATTATTTGTCAGGGGAATAATATTTGCTCCGATGCTAATCAAATATTATTGAAAACTAGCGGACATTACGCGGTTTCACCGGAGTAAAATCCCGTTTCCGCAGGAATACGAGTACGGGAGTATAATATAGCCTTTGTCATCCAGGAAAAGTGTAGCTTCCAAATAGTTCCAATTCGGCAAGCTCCAAGAAAAATCTATTTTTGTTTTTATAGATTCTGTAATTTCATTGTACTGTTTTTAGGGCACACAAAGTACTCAACCCCCCAATGTCCTAGACTTGAGCGGTGGTGGGCGAGGATCCTTGGGGACTGCACTAGATCAGCATGCAGCTGGACCATTCACGGTACGAGTGCTACGGTTGCGGAACAACACCCTTACCTCACTACCTCCGCAGACTTGGAGTCTGAAGACTCTTACATACTTGGATATCAGTAACAACAGGATTCAGGAGCTTCCACGGGAGATATGTCAGCTAACACAGTGAGTTTTATAACTTTCTAACTCCAGTGCCGTAGCTCTTGAAAAGATTTACCGAAACTAAGCTGGTTTTATAAAATTGAGAGCCGTCATTCTAGCTCTAGTTCCTTTGAAATAGAGCTAGAAAGGCGGCTCTCAATTTTCAAATTCAAAAATTAATAGGTTTGAGGTCATTTTGATAAAATATGTCTATAGGTACATGTTTTATCAAAATAACCTCAAACTCTTAGATTATAGACTCTCTCTATCTATAGAGAGTCTATAATCTAAGAAAGTCTATAAGAGAGAGAGAGAGAGAGAGAGAGTCTATAAGAGAGTCTATCAATAAGAGAGTCTATCTCTAAGAGAGTCTATCTATAGAGAGTCTATATTATCTAAGAGAGTCTATAATCTAAGCTCAAACTATTAATTTTTTATTCTCTTTGCGCTGGGCGTTATTGAAAATTCGAATATTTTGTGTTATTTCAGTACTTAAGTGAGAAACTCGAACCTAGGTGAATTAAGTGACTCTTCTCCTAATTTCTACATTCTTATACTACTGGCATAGCAAACATTACCCTTCTTCTTGACCTTCCATCAGATCTATGTCATATAAATCGTACTCAGGTATTGAAACTAATAAAAGAAAAGAATATATTAACAGTATAATAAAATTTTGAACCTCCTGTTTTCTGAGTTTGGTTAAAAATGAAACACTGCTACCTCGAAAGTGACCGCTTTCGAAATTTCAAAACTATTTTGTTTGTGTAGAAAGCACTAAGTTTTTTCTTCGTAAATTAACAGACTTCTATATTTAGTCTAATATTATAATTTTATCTACCTACTCACGTATCTCGCTCAAAGAGGATCGTATTATAAAAGTTTTACAATTATTTATCGTCCGATGATATTACAGGGGGCGAGATCAATGGCCTAATCAGCTGTCTTATTCATTATAATTTTTTTTGGCGTGTGGAAATACTCATGGAAGTTATGCCCATGGAAATATACCATACTAGCAGACCCGCGCAACTTCGTTTGCGTGATAAATGAAGAACCGCTCGACCGATTTTGAGCAAACTTCACATAAACCATCTACTAAATAGTCCGAATAAAACCTTAAAATTTGGTTTGGATAGGTGAGCCCGTTCTTGAGTTATAAAATTACAACGAAAAGTGGCATTGATTTTTATATATATAGATATTATGATCTGCTAAGTTTTTACTGATGACTTATAATTGACGTTATAGATAAATATTATACTAATAGGAATGGTGTCAAATTTTGAAAACACTTCCTAAAATGCTCTTGATTATATATTATTTACTGGGAATAACATATTTTTGTAGAAGTTAGAGATTTATTAGGAAAAAAAAAATATTTACTTAGATTTAAAATACGCGCCAAAACGATACTCAGTGACGGTCGCAGAAGTGACGTCATCATTCAGCCTAATCTATAGCCCACAGGTTCTACTGGACGCCGGTTTCAGATAGCGTGGCGAGTGAATTATGGTGTTCAATGTATGTACTTGTTAGAATAAATCGTTGCACTAGTGTCGCGAATATAATTATTTTTATTATTGGATGATAGAAACGCACTTATGTGCGATAAAGCAAGCACTATTACGGCGGATAATAACGTGTCTGTGTGCGGAAGCCTTTATTAGTGTAAAATACTGCTCGTTCGCTCTAACTTTGCCGCTCGGCTCCATACTAAAGTCGAATTTTTAATTAGACGAAGTAATTGACAGCAACTAATTGCACTTCTTCATACAATGTTGCTTATTTTCTATGACGAAGTGACATTAGCTACTGTCAATTATTTACTTCGTGTAATTAACAATTCGGGTATACACCACTACGCAAACGGCAAAGTTAGAGCGAACGGGTAGTAGGGTAGGGTGGTATAAGATTGCGCGGGCGATATAATTGCGCATACGTCATAGCAGGGCAACGGAGTGAGCTTCGTAGCCAACTTCAGTTGTGTTTTGTTAGCGGCCACAACCGGCACGTGCTCCTAAAAAATAATGAGAATTGAGTGGAAATCAAAAGAGATACGTGAGTACAAAGTTTTTATTCACTTTTGATCTAATATTTTGATGAAATGAATGCACTACTGTACAAAAAGTCTAAGTAATTTTACTAATTTGTTAGTACTTTGTCGCGGCAGTATCACTCGTGTTTCGACCTGATAGGAAGTAGTTCGAACATTGTAAAACAGATGGCAGTAATATCACGATATTTAGAGTGATATCCCGATGTGTAAAATTGCGCAATTCGGGTGTGTGTACCATTGCGCGCGCAACTTTACACGTCCGAATTTTTTGGAGGTAAATATAAATAATATTTTTGAATCGCTTCGCCAGATTTTTATTTTTCCAGTCAATGTCGATGGATTCATTATTTTTTTATTGATTTTTCTTTTATAGTTCTATTTATTTTTCAGAATGTCTAGAAGAGAAAGAAAAACAGCTCGCCAGGTTTGTTCTGATGAGGCCATCAAGGGGGCTCGTAGGCGAATTGGCACTGGTGAAAGTAAAAGAGCCGTGGCTGCATCCTTAGGGATGGCAGAGTCAACATTAAGATTTCGTTTGCAACGACCACATTGCGCTAAAAAATTAGGTAGATATGACACAACCTTTTCTAAAGAGGTAGAAGAAGAGTTTTGCAAGCACCTCAATACCTTGGATGATATGTTCTATGGTTTAACACCAAAAACTTTGAGGAGTGCAGCATTCGAGTATGCAGAAATAAACAAAATACCGCATAGATTCAACAAAGAAACCAAAATTGCAGGTAAGGAATGGTTACGTGCCTTTCTGAAACGGCACCCAGATATTTCTCTTAGACAGCCAACTTCTACAAGCATTGCACGTGCAGTGGGCTTCAACAGACCTCAAGTGGAACGGTTTTACATCAATTTATCTGCGTTAATGGATAAACATAATTTTCCACCACAGTCTATCTATAATATGGATGAGACAGGCATGTCCACCGTACCTAATAAACAGCCTAAAGTTCTGTCTAGAAAAGGTAAACGCTCGGTCAACAAGATATCCAGCGGAGAGCGAGGCACCAACGTGACTGTCGTCAATGCTGTGTCTGCCACTGGTCATTTCATTCCGCCTGTATTTATATTTGGAAGGAAGAGGATGAAGGCAGAACTGTTAGATGCTGCACCACCTGGATCTGTTGGCATGGTATCGGATTCTAGTTTTATCAACTCAGATCTTTATCTCGATTGGCTAACGCACTTCAAAGATCACGCAAAACCGACTAAAGAACAGCCTATTCTACTTATTTTAGACAATCATGTTTCACACTGTACAATAAAAGCTGTGGAATTTTATAGAGAGAACAATATAATTGCGTTGACACTACCTCCCCACAGCAGCCACAAAATGCAGCCTCTTGACAGAGGCTTCCATGGAGTTCTGAAGAAATTTTATTCTAGTGAGTGTGAGAAATGGCTGCGTAATCACCCAGGCAGATCTATAACGGTTTATCAGATGGCTTCAATTTTTACACCTGCTTTTCATCAGGCTGCTACAACTGGCCGTGGTGTAGAACTCTTCAAGTGCACTGGTATTGTGCCTTGGAATCCTGAAATTTTTACTGAGGCCGATTTCCTGGCAAGCAGTGTTACAGAACGGGAAGACCCAGAAGAGCATCAAAATACCCAGTCTGTTCGTCGAGATCCATCAATTTCTGCAGCAAGCGTCTTGAGTGAGCTTACACCAGCGATCATTCCGTCAGTACAAACAGTAAACGTGCTTACTGAGACTGTTGAAATTGATCCATCCCAGCCTGGGCCTTCTCTCTCTCAACCAGTCTTCTTGCCTCCTTCAAAACCGTTTATTGCTCCTGCACCTAAATCTGAGAAGCCATCACCTGTTGGGGAAGCAAGGTCTAGTCTTCAAATAAGTTCAGCACCGTTGACTGACCTAATTCCATTGCCAAAATCCACACAAAAAAGAAGTTCTAATCGGAAGCACAAACAATCAGAAGTGATTAGCAGTTCACCATATAAAACACAACTAGAAAAAGAAAATGAACATAAAAATAAATCTAAATCTGAACCAAAATCAAAAAAGATAAAAAACTATACTAAACCAAAGGTCACTAATAAAAAGAAGAGTTGGATGTGTGGTGGGTGCAACGAAGTGTATAAGGAGCCAATAGTAGAAGACTGGATTGCGTGCAACACATGTAAGGAGTGGTGGCATGAAAACTGTTCAGACTACCATGGTTCCGGCGCTTTTATTTGTGATATGTGCAAGTAATATAGTTGCGCAATCTTATCGATCTCAACGCGCAATTTTACACACTAGGGTGTACAAAATTGCGCAATTCCCGATTTGTGATTTTGCTTTAATGACTTAGAAGATTATATGTTTTTTGTTACCATTCGCATAATAATTTGTTGCTATATTAATAAGGTTAAATAAAGAAATGATTGATCTCAGATAGGATTACATTTTTTATTTTATGACCTCTTGAATGCAAACTGCGCAATCTTATACCACCCTACCCTAACGTCATTCGCTCTGGCTGGTGTTCATGAAATCATGGTGGATTGCCGTATTTCATAGTTTTATTTCATCCAAATAATTATTAATATTATATCACAAAATGTATCTAGATAAATGACTGTTTTGTATTTTACTACTAAAATCTAATTTTTAGTTAGTGTCATCATGCCTGTCAAAAGATATGCTATTCGACTATTTTTCTTTTATGAAGGTCATCGTGTGATATTGAGAAGGAGTTCGCCCTTAGAAATATGCTAAAACCCAATATCAGGTACACAACGACTATAGAAGCAGGGGTGAGGCGTCATGGAGCCCCACTCTGATGAAGGGTCCTAATGATATAAATGTGTATTTATTTTAGTCTTTATTTTGTTTTGGGGATTATTAAATGCATCAACATGGGGTTGACGCGATTAACCTTTCTCCTTTCTTAATCTCTTCTCAATTTATATATTCTAATAAAAAATTGATTATTTGTAATTAATTAAATGTTGACAACCCTATTTCCATAGAAATATCTCAAAAACTTAGAAACGCTTTTTCTGCTTTACAATACGTTTGCGAAATTTTAGAATATTGTAGACGACTACATTGTGCATGGTAATAACCAAAAATAAAATGCTACAACGCTAATCTATAATTATTGAAAATATAATTGTGAAAAACAGAAAATATTTAATATTTCTCAGACTACTAAAGCTACTGTCTTCTACTTTTTAATATAAATATATAGCAAACAGTTACACTACTCTGAGTGCTAATAAAGTGTAATAGGGTCATGATTTTCGCAATAAAAATAGATAAAGATTTTCTTAAGGTCACTGACCTCTCATAGAAAAATTAATATCTCTAAAACTAGAGAAGATTATCGTATCGGGATTTCTGTCAATTCTTCATCATGATGGTGCCCATTAAATAGACATATAAACCATGCACGACCGCAAATCGGCTTCTATAACACACTGTGCATCGTTTTGATATAAATAGGAATGTTATTAAAGGAGATGTTTCCTCTATGGTATAAATCAGTGACAGTGACAATGTAAAGAAAGTGAGCACTATACTTATAGTGTCTAGAGATCAATTCCCCAAAGATAAAACCATAAAACTAACTAGGTACCAGAATTTCTGAGGAAAAAAATCCCAAAGGATGGAATAGAGATTACTTAACTTATACCAAATGTAATAATTGTATTACATACAGATAGGCAACTCCCTGCCCCTCAATGAGCAATAGCGAAAAATTCTAAATCTATGGAGCAAGCTTCCCCAACCCTGCCACAGCTGTCATTATAGTTGGAGGGTATTTTGACGGTAGCGGTCACACACACTACAAACTTTATGTATTTTTGGTGTAGGTGACAAAATTGAAAACGAATCATGTGTTTGGAGTTTCCTTTCCACCCTGTGCTTCTACTTAAACAAAACACAAAAATGTAGGCGAGTCAGGCTGTGCTGGTAGTTCCAACTAACATAACATTACGAGTGTAATTAAATTCACAACAAGTATTTTCACTTTTCTCACTTTCTATGCTCTGAGGTTCTGATTGTTGGACTTGACACGTACCTAACATATAAAATGTCGAATTTATAATACGGGTAGACACATCTACATCTACACATATATTTTGAAAAAAAAAACCGGTGAAGTGTGAGTCGAACTCGCGCACAGAGGGTTTCGTACCAAAAACACAACAAAAAAAAATTTTCAATAAAAATTACAACCGACTTCAAAGAAATCCTGAAAAATAAAATTTACTTAGCACAAACAAAGTAATATGTATTTTGATTTATCAGATTTTATTCAATATCATATTGAAGTCGGCGCCAAGTAAATTCATAGGTTTTGGGAGGTATTATTCATGGCACCAACTTCAATATTATATTGAATAAAATCTGATAAACCAAAATACATTTTACTTTGTTTGTGCTAAGTAAATTTTATTTTTCAGGATTTCTTTGAAGTTGGTTGTATTTTTTATTGAAAAATTTTTTTTTTCATTATTTTAAGTGACGGGTGAACCGAAATATATATCTATCTAGGTGAAAGTTCTCATCAATACAAATTAATCAAGCCCCAACACAAGGTAGCTGCTATAAATCGTTAAGGAATTCCCTCGAATCTCTTTTGGTTCCATCATCAGATCGACTCCAGACCTTCATTAATGGTAGTACATTAAAGCATTGAATTAAAAAGTTAACAAACGCACTAGTTGTGCCTATAATTTTCGGTGGTTGCCCTCGATTTCTCCAGGATCCCATCATCAGATCCTAACCTAGATAAAATGGGATCAACTCAGAAGTAAACCCAATTCAAGAAAAAAAATCGAAATTCGTCTATAATTGACGGAAATATCGGTAAACATACATAAAACATTGAGTCCTTTCTTTTTTTTTAAGTTGGATCTATCAATCTAGGTGTAAAGTTATCATCAATACAAATCAATCAAGCCCAAACACAAGATACCTGCTGTAAATTGTTTAGGAATGCCCTCGACTGTCTTTCGACTCTATCATCAGATCGACGCCAGACCTTCATTAAAGTGTAGGACATTAAAGCACTTAATTAAAAAGTTAACAAGCGCACTAGCTGTCCCTACAATTTTCGGTGGTTGCCCTCGTTTTCTCCTGGATCCCTTCATCAGATCCTGCCCTGGTGAAAATGGGACCACCTCAGAAGTAATCCCTATTCAACAAAAAAGAAATTTTTGAAATCCGTCTATAATTGACGGAATTATCGCTTAACATACATAAAAAAAAATACATACAGACGAATTGAGAACCTCCTCCTTTTTTTGAAGTCGGTTAAAAACAAAATAAAATTACAGTAAGCCACAATTTCCACATTAATTTCATGAAAGAAAGATACTTCACATATGACAAATTCAAGGTCACGTACTCGAAAAAGTATTAAACGACGAATACTAAAGACATTCAAGGATTGACAACCTTGGTAATGATTTTTATTTTCTTTTATTAGGGTGCAAAACACACACGTGCTTTCAGGTGGGTGTAAATATATTAACGTTGACTAGACCGTCATTTCGTATTTGGATAGTAGGTCGTTGGGTTATGGGTGTGCCAAGTCAGGACTTCTTGGATTAGTGTCTCATGCCTGACGAAGACGACACTGGATAAGCACAGTTTTCACGAAGCCAGAAGGGGCTATAAAAGTTAAGCAATTCAGTCACTTTTATTTCAAAAGTTTGTAGATATATATTAAAAACTAGCTGAGCCCGCAACTTCGTTTACGTCACATAAGGTGTATGAAAGGAAAGGTATTTCTTCATCAGAGTCATCAATCAGCGTCTGAAACTGCCCTGTTTGCTTAATCATAAAAGAGCTTAATGATTAAGTCTATTTTAAAACAATTCAGTCCACGCCTTCGTGTCTTAATCATTAAGCTCTTTTATGATTAAGCCAACACGCCAGTTTAGGTTCACTCACATTCAAAGAAACCCCTACAATTAAAATTTTCAAAATATCTGATTCTTAAAAGTGTTATAACTCTTTTATTTCTAAACCGATTTACATAAAACAAACGCTAAATGTTAACTGGAGCAAACCTCAACACAATAAAAAAAACCGCATTGCAATCGGTTGAGCGGTTACTGAGATTAGCGTGCACAACCGTACAGACAAACAGATATACAGACATACAGACAAACAGACAAAAATTCTAAAAAACATTGTTTTGGGTTCTATTGCGTTCATAAAGCCCCCCCTATAATATTTTTTCTTATTTATCTTCCATGTACAGACAGCGACCTGTTACAATTTTATTATATGTGTTGATAATGGTTTAAAAAACCCTAGAAAAACACGCTTTTATAAATGCACGTAAAAACCAAAAATAAATTATGGATCGTACAAGTTGCCTCTATTTCGGGGCTGAAGTGTAAACTATGTGCTTTCAATTATAATATTTGATTGTAAAAGCGTGGGGCGCTGGAACGGGAAAGACTTTCCTGGCGGAAGCTGCATGATTTCTTGTCAGATTTATAAAAGCGTGTTTTTCTCGTGTTTTTAACCCCCGACGGAAACCCGGAAGGGGTGTTATAAGTTTGACGTGTGTGTGTGGGTGTGTGTGTGTGTGTGTGTGTGTGTGTGTGTGTGTGTGTAAGTCTGTCTGTGGCATCGTAGCTCCCAAACGGATGAACCGATTTTGATTCTGTTTCTTTTGTTAAGCCATTTCAAAGCTATGAGGGGTGAAAGTGGTGATGAAAAATTTAATGTGTTCAAATATACTCGTGTTGGGTATCAAATGAAAGGTCATATCTTTTACATCACGATACCGCAAGTTTTATGAAAATCAGTTAAGCCATTCGAAAGATATGAGGAGTGTATTGTATTGCTAATTCTGTAACCACACTCCGCGCAATTCGCATTAGCCCTGAATAATTGTTGATAGACTATTCGTCATTGTTGACATTAAAAACCCCTATAAAAAGCAAAAAATAAAAAAATAAATTAAAAATTTAAAAAACCCCCGACTCACAAAAAAGAACAATAAAAAACCTGTAAAAAGTAAAAAATAACTATTATATTATGACCTATCTACCCTAAGTATTGAACCTGTATTATTACTATAGGTAGCTATATTATTTACCTATTCATATTTTTAACTAACAGTTTGTCTCGTCGGGGACCGCTCACATAATCATAACCTAACCGTACGTCTGTCTCTGTTTAGGTATAGAGCGGTCCCCCCGACGAGACCAACTGTTAGTTAAAAATATGAATACGTAAATAATATAGCTACCTATAATAATAATACAGGTTCAATACTAAAGGTAGATAGGTCATAATATAATAGTTATTTTTACAGGTTTTTTATTGTTCTTTTTTTGTGAGTGGGGGGTTTTTAAACTATTAATTTACACTGTCACGCTTTTATATATCTTTTGAGGCTTTTACGATTATTAATATCATTTTAAATTTCGGAAATGTATTAACGACGCATATAACCCCAAGCGGGTTATCAAAGGTAACCAAAGATATCTCGTTCTCGAACAAGAACTCTACATTTTGCCACCGTTAACGTATTCCCCTCATGTATCTACTTAATTGCCTGAAAGAAGAGGCTCATGCAGCTTTCGTCAGGGTTTTTATTATATCAGGATTAGTATTAATAGGAAATTGCTTACAAAAAAGTCTTTTTAGGTCCAGCGCTCCACGCTTTTACAATCAAATATTATAATTAAAAGCACATAGTTTGCACTTCAGCCCCGAAATAGAGGCAACTTGTACGATCCATAAATTATTTTTGGTTTTTACGTGCATTTATAAAAGCGTGTTTTTCTAGAGTTTTTAAACCATTTATTTATTTTATACTTTTTAGTCACAACATTTACACCTTTACTAGCTGTTCCCTGTAGCTTCATCCGCGTAGAAGACGTTATCGCGTAAAATCATTACCCTCCTTTTGCGCAGTCAGTTAAAGAGTAGCCTATGTCCTTCCCTTGAACTCAAACTATCTTTATACCCAATTTCATCAAAATCGGTTCAGTGGTTCAGGCGTGAAAACGTTACAGACAGACAGACAGAGTTACTTTCGCATTTATAATATTAGTAGGGATTTCTGTATTACATGGTGTTTGGTCTGAGTTCGACTAATGTGAAAATATTTCATTATTATTCTAATACATAGACATTTTATGCAGGTAGGTACCTATTTCACTATTTTCACTCAATATTAACTTCAATAAAAAATAGGTTTGTTATAACCTTAAACCCTAATCGTGGCAAAAGTTCATTACAAGACTTTTCTAACAAATCCACAGCTATGATACGATGTTCAATCATGAAGTTACAGTTCATTTCTTACGACTCCATCATCAGATCAGTTTGACAGTACCTATCATATTATTGTATTGTTATCAGAACTACAAACATCTGCCAATTTTCATGGCGCTACGATCCTTGGAAGATGGTTAAATTAGTTACCTGAGATTCCATTGCATAGTTTACAAGTCAATTAAAAAAAGGATTGTTATTACCTTGAAACCTAAGCGGGGTCAAAGTTCATTACAAGACTTTTCTGACGAATCCAAAAACAGATATAATACGATATTTCATCATGATGGTCCAGTGCATATCTTCCGGCTCCATCATCAGATCAGTTCGACAGTACCATATTATTGTATTGTCATCAGAACTACATACAGCTGCCAATTTTCATGACGCTACGATCCTTGGAAGCTGGTTAAATTAGCTACCTTAGATTCCATTGGTTCCATCATGAAGTTTCAGTGCCCCATCATCAGATCAGGTCGACAGTACCATATTATTGTATTGTCATCAGAACTACATACAGCTGCCAATTTTCATGACGCTACGATCCTTGGAAGATGGTTAAATTAGTTTCCTTAGATTCCATTACATTGTTAGTTACAAACACGACGACCTAATAAAAGCGTATTAAATAAACCGGCCAAGTGCGAGTTGGACTCGCCCATGAAGGGTTTCGTAGCAGCAAGTAACATAATATAAAAGTTCTTATAGTTCGTTGTAACTTTGATTGATGTTTTAACACGTTCGCAGTGGTAGTGATTTTTCTAACCGAAAATTGCGGTTTATGACGTATTAAAAAAAAACTACTAGCTCTATCTCGTTCGAACCAATTTTCGTTGGTAGTTTTTATGGCAATGTACATTATATTTTTTTTTTAGATTTATCATTCTCTTAGTTTAGAAGTTAGAGGGGGGGGGGACACACATTTTTCCACTTTGGAAGTGTCTCTTGCGCAAACTATTCATTTTAGAAAAAAATAATGTTAGGAACCTCAATAGCATTTTTGAAGACCTATCTATAGATACCCCACACGTATGGCTGTGATGAAAAAAAAAATTTTGAGTTTCAGTTCTGAGTATGGGGACCCCCAAATTTTACTACTTTTTTTCTAGTTTTATATAAGAATCTTAATGCGGTTCACAGAATACATCTAGTTACCAAGTTTCAATGGCATAGGCCTTATAGTTTCGGAGAAAAATGGCTGTGACACACGGACGGACAAACAGACAGACAGACAGACAGACATGACGAATCTATAAGGGTTCCGTTTTTGCCATTTGGCTACGAAACCCTAAAAACCGGCCAAGTGCGAGTTGGACTCGCCCGTGAAGGGTTTCGAAGCAGCAAGTAGCATAATATAAAAGTTCTTATAGTTCGTTGTAACTTTGATTGATGTTTTAACACGTTCGCAGTGGTAGTGATTTTTCTAACCGAAAATTGGTGAACATCAGAATGACGGGTGTACCTCAATAAACAGAGATTCCATACACATGAAAGTAATGTTCTAGCAATGTGAGGAATGTGCGTAAAGTTTGAAGCAATGTGCTTTTAAAAAACCAGAGTTATTTCAGAAAGTTAGTGAGCCGCCAACCTGCTGCTGCTGCTGCTGTTTATGACGTATTAAAAAAAAACTACCTCGCTCTATCTCGTTCAAACTAATTTTCGTTGGTAGTTTTTATGGCAATGTACATCATATATTTTTTTTAGATTTATCATTCTCTTAGTTTAGAAGTTAGAGGGGGGGGGGGGGGACACACATTTTTCCACTTTGGAAGTGTCTCCTGCGCAGACTATTCATTTTAGAAAAAATGATGTTAGGAACCTCAATAGCGTTTTTGAAGACCTATCTATAGATACACCACACGTATGGATTTGATGAAAAAAAAATTTTTGAGATTCAGTTCTGAGTATGGGACCCCCAAAATTTACTACTTTTTTTCTAGTTTTATATAAGAATCTTAATGCGGTTCACAGAATACATCTAGTTACCAAGTTTCAATAGCATAGGCCTTATAGTTTCGGAGAAAAATGACTGTGACACACGGACGGACAGACTACGAAACCCTAAAAAGGCTATCTCACATCTTATTCGAAAAATCTGCAGGAGCTACGAGAGACCCAGTGCAGTGCCCTGACCCTGGCTGACACAGATATCTTCTTTATTGTGAACGAGCAGAACGATCAATTTTTCTCTGTCTGTCTTTAATTTAATTTCATCATCATGACATTTCATAAAATATTTGGGTTACTTTAAACCAAGGTACCTACTTCATAGCTGATGAATCAGTTCCTGTTTACAAAACGAGTGTTGTTTCTAACGCTAGTATAGGATCCCGCTATACAACGACCTTCACCGAGATGCTTATTTAATGAGACGTATTTTTTATGTTATTAAATATGCCAATAAATATATCCTATATGGGTTGCCTAACAAATTTCAGTCCAGAGTATTTTTAATTAATAATTTAAAAAATTTTTTTTTTTAAACATTGCACCGGTGTGATTATTAAATAAATTTGATACCAATCGAAAGTTTGAAGCCCATAGAATATGCAAACGTTAGGTTGCCTATTTTTTTCCGGTCACAACCACGGGTTGCCAGGTGTAAACAGGTAAATCTATACTAGCATTTTGCAACGGTCTGATTATTGAATCAAACTTAGATAAACTGAAAGATTATTTCATAAGGAACACGGTGGTATAGGGTTGCCTGCGAAAAATCAGTCCCGAATTACGGTTGTCGAATTTTAAATAATAAAATATTCCCGCTATACAACGACCTTCACCGAGATGCTTATTTAATGAGACGTATTTTTTATGTTATTAAATATGCCAATAAATATATCCTATATGGGTTGCCTAACAAATTTCAGTCCAGAGTATTTTTAATTAATAATTAAAAAAATTTTTTTTTTAAACATTGCACCGGTGTGATTATTAAATAAATTTGATACCAATCGAAAGTTTGAAGCCCATAGAATATGCAAACGTTAGGTTGCCTACTTTTTTCCGGTCACAACCACGGGTTGCCAGGTGTAAACAGGTAAATCTATACTAGCATTTTGCAACGGTCTGATTATTGAATCAAACTTAGATAAACTGAAAGATTATTTCATAAGGAACACGGTGGTATAGGGTTGCCTGCGAAAAATCAGTCCCGAATTACGGTTGTCGAATTTTAAATAATAAAATATCGCTGCGAGTGAATGTGTGTGAGAGAGAGGTCCCACACCAACCATCCCATGCGGTAGAAAAGGACGCAGCAGCGACTAGCAATTACTTCAACATGACAAAAATATAGAAGATGTATTAGCTTAGATAATTTTAAAGATTCAATTATTATGTACTTACTGTATATTCAGCGATAAATTTAAGAAATTCTTCGTTATATTTTTTATTCAAAACAGTCACTTTTTTGTAGCACGTGGTATGATAACCTACAAATTGGAGTGACGCACTGGGTAGCTCAACAAAATTGTATTTAAAATGTTTTTTTTTACGAAAAGCTAACTTTAATGCACAGTTTTTAAAAGTTTCATCATCAAAATCAATTATTCCGTCATCCGAATCACACAAAAAACACTTTTTGGCCATTTTTTCCAATAATAAATAGCAGCACGTTTTTTCACTTGTATCTATAGCGACAATCTACTCCAAAATAATGCACAGCATATACGAGTCTATCGCTATCCTTTTCATTTCCAAGCACAAATAGCATGCGCACTCTCCTTCTTTAAATGGGCGGACTTTAAACAGCTGCTACGCTGCGTCCTTTTCTACCGCATGGGATGGTTGGTGTGGGACCTCTCTCTCACACACATTCACTCGCAGCGATATTTTATTATTTAAAATTCGACAACCGTAATTCGGGACTGATTTTTCGCAGGCAACCCTATACCACCGTGTTCCTTATGAAATAATCTTTCAGTTTATCTAAGTTTGATTCAATAATCAGACCGTTGCAAAATGCTAGTATAGATTTACCTGTTTACACCTGGCAACCCGTGGTTGTGACCGGAAAAAAATAGGCAACCTAACGTTTGCATATTCTATGGGCTTCAAACTTTCGATTGGTATCAAATTTATTTAATAATCACACCGGTGCAATGTTTAAAAAAAAAAATTTTTTTAATTATTAATTAAAAATACTCTGGACTGAAATTTGTTAGGCAACCCATATAGGATATATTTATTGGCATATTTAATAACATAAAAAATACGTCTCATTAAATAAGCATCTCGGTGAAGGTCGTTGTATAGCGGGATCTTAGACGCTGTAGGTATTATTTATTACTTATATTCTCTGCAATTTTAATGCCCTCTCTCAACGAGGTATGATAGTTGACTTTGTTTCGAAAGTAAGGCTCATGGCACATATTATTGTCAATAACAATAGAATCGAATACCTACCTACATAAACGTAACCATTAAGTTGTTACTCGACTGTATGATATAGTACGAATAAGAACGTTACTAGTTCCATTCAGTAACCCTCATCATCGGAGCGTGTCGATCTTGGTACCTCTTCGTAGTCTTAGCCTTCAGCCACTTATAAGTAAATACTATTGAAAGGGAACAAGAGGTTAATTTTTCTGCCACGGTAGCGTAACCACCTGCTGCACTGAGGTCCCGGTTCGATTCCCGGGAGTGTCTAAATATTTGTGTGATTCAAAACAGTTTAATTCGGAGTTCGGGTGTTTTTTATGTATACTTAATAATTATGTGTGTAATTGTATTTAGAAATCATCAACGAAACATGTTGAAAAATGCTTGATAATTTTCTCTCTTAATTGCTTACATCTACTACACGTGTTCGTTTACAGAAAACTTAAATTGGTACAGGGAGTTGAAATGAAGATATATTATACCGAGAAAATGTGAATTTCACGTGCAAGATAATGATATTGGTGTGTTCCTGTGTATTATTAACAAACAATGGAGACAAAAGAACCTCATTGTTAGGAGATTTGATAATTTTTCCAGGAATCACTTTCATGTCCTAGATTGTGTTTTATTTGCTGCCGTAATAATAACAATCAAATCAGCCTATGGCAGTCCACTGATGGATGTAGGTCTCTCTTAAATTACGCCACAATACCCGATCCTGGGTTTTTGCATCCTACAACCTTTTTTTAGATCGTCGATCCATCTGACAGGGGTCGTCTAGCCCCACTATTACCAAGTCGTTTGCTCCATCGACCAACGGTTCTTCGACAGATGTGGTCAGCCCATTGCCACTTCAAACGCATACTTTGCGAGCTATGTCGAGGACTCTGACCAACTCTGACGGATAACATAGTTTCGTATTTTATCCCACAGAGTCACCCCAAGCATAGCTCGTTCCATCGCTTCCTGCGAAATTTTAAGGGCATGGACTAGCCCCACTGTCTATATCTCGGCGCCGCCGAATAATAATAAAACTAGGGCAATTATTGGATGTTGGGCTCTTTTGCTTGCTTTTATTGTCATTTTGATATTTACTACTTGATTCTTTTTAACTTATCCTATATTAGACGTTTACCCATGGAGCAAATATAAGCCTTTACCGGATAGACTTTGAACTGACAACAATTTTTTGTTGTCAGCTCTAGGTCTACCCGGTAAACCTGGTAAACGTAACATTTAAAAAATCCATAACCCCATTTCAAACATTTTCGTCAACCACTACACCATGGGCACTGAAAACAAATCATTTGTATCTATGTATTGTTTCATGGGGTTGACGAAACAACCCCCCACTTTATGTGCTGTCAAGCATTCTGAGAGTATTTAATCTCAGGGGCCGGCACCGACGGACATTGTTTGCAAACTAGAACATCAGTGGACTAACATACGAGGCTCTACTGCCGGTGTACTTACTAAAATCTAATTCTGCCAGTTCACTCCTAGCTCCAAATACAGTAACCGGTGTACTTCAAATGACAATTTTCAATTATGAGAATGCCTTGCCAAATGAGTTCCACTTACAGTCATAGTCCATGGAGTTCTCTTATAAGAAGAGAAAAGGTTAATGTGTGATGTGTAATTTCTTCCGTTTTGTAGGAGCCTCGACTATTCAATCTTGGCAGAAAACCATGGAGTTTCCGTTGTGTGCAATTTTTTTTAAGTGACTTCTTGCGTACAAGGCACATATGAGGTGGGATGGGGCCCAGCTATCTACATCTGCGCGCCGAACCGTGCACGTTACGTTCACTTTACTTTACCGGCCGCGCAACGCCTGTTATTTAATCCACATACGTAGCATATTCCTTTGTTATTGAACCCTTTTTATAAGATTACGAGTAGGTACTCTGATCGTCATCAAAAGGCATCCAATGTGTTGCAGTTTTACATACTTAAACTTTACTATAATAAATCAAAATAATATATAATAAATCGATATATAATAAATTATAAAAAAAAACTTGAGAGGTGTCAAGGGACACCCGAATGGAACGAAGTTCCTTTCAATTAATTATTGCAGGAATTGTAATAAAATTTTATTTTAATTTTAAAATTTTATTGTACTTTAACAAAAACAAAAACAAAAACAGAAACAGAAACAGAAACAGAAACAGAAACAGAAACAGAAACAGAAACAGAAACAGAAACAGAAACAGAAACAGAAACAGAAACAGAAACAGAAACAGAAACAAAACAGAAACAGAAACAGAAACAGAAACAAAACAAAAACAAAAACAATAATTAGTGAAGGAATTGTAATAAAATTTTATTTTTTTTAATTAATTATAATATTTTTTTTATTATTAACCCCCATTTTATTAGGTACCTCTACCCTCCATACTATAGCAAAAATATATAAACGGCCGAAGCGAGTAACCTCCTCCTTTTTTGAAGTCGGTTAAAAAAGTGTCGTTACAACTTTTCGTGAGAATTTTTTCCGTCTAGCCCCCTTTCACAACGCGCGATAAGGAACTTCGTTCCAATAAATCGAGTGTTACTGCATTTGTCTGGTAGCGAAATCTAGTGATCCGTGTGATATCATCTGAGTAGGAAGGAACTCTTCTTGGACGCTTATTGGCATCGACTTGAAACTTTAACTGTTATAGGCTTTTAGGAAAACCGGTGAATGAAGGTTCTTTCATAATTTAAGAGTACGTAGGACAAAGCCCTTATCATACATTACCATTAAAATACAATCAGTTTTTATGTGAATAAAATAATTTTGTGCCGGGAGTCCTGGAATTGTCCTCCTGGGGGAGCACCCAGGATTCCGGCCATAGGCAAATGAAAGGTCTAACAGTTCGTGTTCCAACTCTGAAATCTGTTAATGATACCAGATGTCAAATACCTTGTCGTTAAGCAAAGTTGAAGTACTAATGGGTGATTTGAAAAAAATAAACATAAAATTTATTAAGGTGAAGTGGGGCAATTTTGAATATGTATGGGACAACTACTTACTCGATATGTATGGTCGTATTTTACATTATCTACCAGTGGGTACCTACTCGTAGATATAATGCAAAATATAAACATATTATCGAGTGCTATCTTTGACTGAATAATAAGAACGCTTTCACCATTTTACTGTAGATGGTGATGATAGACTTAATACTTTCTTATTAATAAGGCCGTTTCGTTTTCGACGTTTTTTTGTCGGACGTTTGAATTATCCATAAAATTGTGATTAATATATTAAGACTTCTTTCATTCGCAATTTTTATTTTTGTGTATGTTTTATGCTAATTGTGTTACAGCGACAGTTTAAATTATCCCACTAACTTATTAATGACGGACGTTTTACAATTATTATTATATGTATACTAGGGGACGTCAAACGGTTTCACCCGCGGAGCTCCCGTTCCCGTGGGAATACGGGAATAAAATATAGCCCATATTACCCGGGGATAGTGTAGCTTTCCAACAGTGAAACAATTTTTCAAATCGATTCAGTAGTTTCGGAGCCTATTCAATGCAACAAACAATCAAATCAACTCAACAAACAAACAATCAAATCTTTCCTCTTTATAATATCTATTAGTATAGATGTAGATAATGGCGTGAATCTTTTTATTTCAATCGTAACAATTTTTGAATTACTGTAATGAGCGAGACATTAGGTCTATTCTCAAATTCGGTTTGACATTTCATACCCTTACATACCCATCATACATTGTTAGATAATCGACTATTGAATGAATGAACTGGGCTCTCACGATGGCCTTTAGGGTACAAGTCAACCTCATCACACTACATATACCGACCAACAACGGACCACGCTCTGGTCCAGCGACCTTACGAGGATGGCTGGGCAGATAAAGGCGGTCGATTCCAACAATGTTAAAAGTCATATTAACACTACTGTATGTATCTAATGAAGAGGTTATTAAAACAGGTTAATAGTCCAACTGACATCATTGATGGCAAATCAAACCATATAAATGCAATTTTTATTACAGTACGGAATGTACGGAAACGTTAAAGGACGAGTAAATTTTACGAATGACTCACGACGTTGCACGATACTATCAAATAATTTGTTATTAACTATGTACTTGTTTCTCAATGTTACCTCGAATGTTACCCGTTCAGATTGTGTTTGTATTTTGTATGTACCTATACAATTTTTTATTGTTTTTTTAATCAGCTAACATTATTAGAATTGCAGTGTATAAAAGGCTGAAATTTAACTGGTATAACTATCAAACAATTACTTTTTTTGTGAATTTGATGCAAATTGAAAAGCACAGTACTGTTTGACTTTACAGATTGTGTGAAGCGTCTTTTTACGTTTAGGGCATCAACATACATACATACATACATACATATACTCACGCCTTTATCCCCGAAGGGGTAGGCAGAGGCCTATACCGGCCCACATTTCACCGTGTACAATTCGGTCCCACGTAACAGGTGGTGAGCCCATCGCCGTGTTGAAATGGACCGCATCAACAGAATGCTATAATTTAAAAGAAAAAATAAAACTATTTTAGATGCCAATGAAAATGCCTCTCTCTCGTGAGGTATTCCTTACTTGACTGGCAAATATGACAATACTAAATCCTAATGCAACGGAGTCAAATTGCCCTCCAATTATAAACCACATAATATTGCTGAACAAAAGAAGATGCTTTGAAGCAAGTATTTCTTCTCATTATAAGGAAGAAGTACCTTTTTAATCGTGTGGAAACCCCCACAGATGTCATACGCGATAGCTACTCAAACCGTCTAAAGACATACGGTTCCTATCTATCCATAAAGCGCCGGGAACTCCTCGGATGAACCTTCAAAAAGTATATCATGATTTCAATCAATGTGATTGCTCCGTTGATTTAGCTACTTTTAGATTCATAGTCGAAATTGGCATTAGTATGAAATCAAGTTTGTCATCAAGATCGAAAATATAGTCCAGATCATCTGCGAACAGCTTAAGTTACCAGTTCTTGACGCTATGCAAGTATTAATTGCCATCAATAAATAAAGTAGTTTAACGATGAAAGGAAAAACGTATGAAGTAACAAGGAGAACGCTTCATAGTTATAGGTGTTTCATAGATCCATTGATAGAGATATAGCACAACAATGCTTGCATGTAACATGGATGGTAGATCGTGAAGCCATTGCGTCTTGTTGCTAAAGCAGCGTGGTCAGTGGGGCGACGCGGGTAAAGGCGCTACGGTCAGTCTTCAACACATTCACATTAACGTTATAACGTATTTGTTTTATAGAATTTATATTATTTCTATCAATAATTTCTTGTATCTATTAGATTTTAGTACAGTTTCTATTATCTTGGTATAATTATAATGGTTAATTGGTGTTTTAGTGAAGTGTTTGAGGTATCTGTTTAGTTTACTATAGTTACGATATAATTTTGTAACTGAATACTTACATACATTACCTTGGTGAGTTACACACACAATAAAAGTCAATGAAGTACTTGTTAATTTTTATCCGTTATTTTGGATGTGTTCAAATGTAAACACCATTTACTGTAAAGATAGTTTCATTAACCTAATAACGGCAGTTCATAGTGATGTATCAGGCGCAACATGCACATCATCTGTATCGATTCTATATCGATTGCAGTATTTTGTATCTGTTTATAAATGATGAATAATTTGAAATATATGTCCCTAATACACATCCCAGAAAGACCCGCGTTTGTCTGAAGACGCTTGTGAGTATTTGTCACTTGGAAAATACACGCTATGAAAAACAATGAGAAAAATCATCTGTTACCGTTAAGAAGAGTTACCGTAACAAAATTCTTTTATGTCGGTCAACAGCTATGAACTTGTAAATAATAATTGTTTACCGACAATTAACACCACGCGTGTTCGCTCTCGTTGCTCCATATGTCACACTGTGAGGTGACAATGATCATAACATGATAAAAATCATGTTTACCAACTTGAAAACAGTATATAATCGTCTCAGAAAGATGAGGATATAGATCCTACCTATATTTTTGAAAGTTCATATTGATAAGGGTAGTACTCGTAAGCGTGGTATAGTTCACGAAGAAGATTTGTTGTGTTTAGTTTAAATAACATTACAATATAAATAAATGTCTACATTAATTATGCGTTTCAAATTTCATAATTCAACAAAAGCGAAAGTACCTATTAACCTCCGTGGTGCAACCGTTGCCACTCTTGCGCAAAAGGCGTTTTAACTATAAGATTCGGGTCAATGAAATGCACTATCTTAAGGAGCTTCATGCCGTCAAAAGGGTAACCCTCAAATCCTGTCTTATAAATCAGTGTACATTATGTGCGTTTTGATATAATTTATGAATAACTTTTTTGTTGAAACTCATAACAAACTAGGTAATAAATAGCCTTTCTAGAAGAAATTTTGCGCATAATGGATTTAGCAGACAATCTTTTTTTTTGATATACCTACTAATTAAAGTGACGTATAAATATAACTTTCTATACACAATTCTGCTTATTATGAACTGGAAAGATTATTAAAAACATGATACTATAAAGCTTTTAAGTGATGGTCACGGTATTTTGGACTTGTGGGGCACGCACTAAAATGCATGCCTTTTCCTTTAGACAGCTGTGAAATAGTATATTTGATAACGTATAAAACTTATGCAACAGTTCTATATTATAGTTTGGACTGATGTTTATTTTCATACGAAATTGAAATAATTGTGTCAAAATGTGTTAATCAGTGACTTAACAGTAAACGTTTATCATTAATACCTATGGCGATTTTAGTTAGAGAGCAGTCTTAAAAGTGAAAACCTACATCGATCTTTTTTCGTATATTTTCCGTCGGAATATAGTAGATTCCATTATAGAAATTTGCCTATGTTTTCGATTTGGAGATTTTATTCAGATCAGTTAAAAATTACCTACTAGCATTTTCATGATTTTCCTCAAATATCCAAATCTTCAATGAACAAAAAGTCATAGATCAAGGAATGGCACCGGCTGAAAAATATGACCAGTTAGATGATAACGAACGAAAAACACATTTTTATTTTTTTTTACTATGTAATTACATTGTTTGTCTTCAGCGGGACTACATTAACTATTAACTAAAAGTGGCTGGTTTGGTGTTAAATGAACTGGTAAGATGTTTTCCATACTGAGAAGGCGGTTCATCTAATCGAAAATAGTTACCGTAGCCAATAAAAGTTTGCAGCACTATAACTGCGCTGGCTGCCGAGCCGTGTTGATGTTTAATTTCTTTTTAGAATATTGATGACATTTGAATGATGACAGTATAAATACGATACGTCTCAACCATAGATTTAGGATTTTTCGCTACTCTCAATAGATATACACAGCGTGCGAGCGAGACCTCATTATCCATAGCACTTAGCTCGAGAGGAAAAGAGAAAGCAAATTGTGTACTCATATGTCAGTATTTTGAATCCCTGAGCCCACTGGGATCCTATGGCGGCTCTATGTTATTCATAATATCCAATAATCTGTAGTGATCTTACGATTAAAATGGAAAATTATATATTTTCAACAATAGTGTCGTGTTTAGTGTGTGAATAGGATATTACAAAACGCAATTATACGAAGAAAGACTAGTTTAACAGGTCATTCGTGACTTCGTTCATTCCATTTTTGCCGTACATATTTTGCCAAATTGGATGTGAAATTTCACTGAAAGTCCAACTCATAACGTAGATTATGCATTTTCCTTCATACATAACACAATATTTAATGTGTAAATGCATTTTGGAGGATATATAAGGCAGAAATTAAAAGGGCTGTTTACAGTAAAATAGTCATGGGTAGGTATCGATAAGGATGTCGATAGTTCATTATAGTGGCATTGCTACAAACAAACTTATCTGGATTTAATTTATTATAAATATGATTGATTTTTACTCGAACTGTGTTATTTAACCTTTTTTTAGGGTTTTGTGCCTATATAATATTTCCAAAATTTGTGAACCATTTTCAGTTGAATTTTTATAATTTTACTTCACTTAAGGTACTCCACGCCGCCACACCGGGATGTTTGCTGTGCAAGGCGCAGATTAGCCTCTGCCTCGAATACTGTTCTCACCTTTGGGATGACTGTGCGAGGTACTTACTGGACGCGCTTGGCGCTATGCAGAGACGTGTTATCCGATTTGAATTATAGGTTGTCCTAAGATGACGGTAAGCGTCAAGCCGTTAGCGCAGCAAAGAACCATAGCGTCCTTGGCTGCCTTCTACCGAATGTATCACGGCGAATGTTTTGAAGAGCTCTTCAACCTGATCCCACCATCTCCTTTCAGATTCCGAACAACACGTCGGGCAGAGGTGCCACTCATATATAGCGGAGAGAATCTTCGCCAGAACTGAGCGTTTCAAAAGATCGTTCCTCTGTCGAACTACGAAAGCCTGGAACGACCTGCCCGCACATGTGTTTCTCTCATTTTACAATCCCGGGTTCTATAAGCGGAGCGTGAAGAGGCACATCATAGGGCCGCCAACTTGAGGACTACTGTCACAAGTCTTGTGTGCTGTAAGCATGGCCCCCATTCGCTAGATGCACCACGGCTTTCCATTAGTTTCCATCAGTGGCGACGTCAATTTGGCGATGTAAATATATTTAAAAAAAATTACGAGTAATATCTTTTATTGTTACTAGGGTTCAATAATAAATGAGTTTCTAGGGTTAGTATTACGATAAGAGTTGTATTTTCAGTAAAATTTCAAATTCAATTGGCAAAATATATATGTACGGCAACAATGCAAAGTACGATGCCATAAATTACCTGTTAAAATCGTAAGATCACTACAGAATTTCAAATATTACGAGTTACCCCATATAATCCCAATTTTACTTTTTAATAGTCGATTACATTCAAATTAACAATTTATTCCCCAAAACAAGAAGTTGGAGATGAAACTTCTAAGCACTTTGTGTGCTTAGAAGTTTCATTTCCATTCCATCCATTTATACAGATACTATCGATAACATAGGTGTGACCATTCAACAACACTATGTAACTCACACATAAATCTTTCATTTTTGGTCTCGTCTTCAGTTTGACACTGTTCATCTTGTACATTCTAAATCTATGGTCTTAACAGTCTCATGCACCGAGCATGTAATTGAATTGTGTGTTTGTACGTAAATTGTATAAACTGAAAAAAAATGAGAAATATGGGCTCTTTGTTTTCTATTTCCTATGAAATTGCTATCTTTGAAATATTATAATTACCTAAAGTCATCTGCTGTAAGTGATGTTAACTTGGGATGCGGGGTCCTACTAACATCTTAAGGACCCCAATGGGTCGGATCCTCCTCGTGGTGCATCCTGGGCAACGGAGTAGCGACCACTCCCCTTCCTCTGTGGGGGAGTTGTGCTACTCTGGCTAATTCCGGCCGAGGCGGGAGTAACCCACCTGTGGGTTGCTCGGTGGTGTGTGTTGCTGCCGGCCGTGCCGTTATTCACGGCCGGCAGCAGCAATGATGGGTCGCCGTCGCTTCGCCTCCTTTGCTGGCGAGACGATGGCGGCAAAGTGGGAGAGGCACTGCGTGGGGGGCGGGAGTTTGGGTAGATGCTCCCGCCCTGCCATGCAGTTCGGGCTGCCGGCCGTGAATAACGGCGCGACCGGCGGCAACAGTGCTGGGCCGCTGTCACCTCGCCAGTTGACGAGGTGATGGCGGCAAAGCGGGAGGTGCACTGTGCGGGGGAGCGGGAGTAACCGATAATGCTCCCGCTCTGCCGTGCAGTTCGGGGGCGCCGCGGTGAGGAGTTACTGCGCGCCCCCGATTGTTTCTTGACCGTGGGCGTAAGGTCGGGGGACCCCGCCCACCAACGGTCACATGGCGGTGGGCACCTTTTCCGTGTTCCAGGGGTGCCCATTAGCGCACGCCTGCGCCAGCCGCTCTCTGTCTCCTCTATTACAGAGGGGCGCTCGAGAGCGGTGCAGGCGTGGACTTCAGCTCCTTAGGGAGCTTTGGGGAGCCGCCCATCTGGCTCCCCCGAGGAGAGCCCCGAATAAACGGGGCGCCCCTAGCCGGGTCGACGTGAATAATCTTTTGATATCCCTCGGCCCGGCTAAAGGGTGAGGAGGAACACCGCGGGGTTTAGTGGGTAGGACGGTCCATTCCGGACCGGGCCGGGAGTCCCACACACCATCCCAGCTGCCCCCGCAGCTGGGATGAAGGCGCGTAAATGCGTTCCCCGCGTCAACAAAAAAAAAAAAAAAAAAAAAAAAAGTGATGTTAACTTTTTAAAGAAAAAATATTTACGATGAAAGTCGAAAAATAAATTAGTACCTATGTGACCCGTTTAATGTTCAATCATGGCGACACGAAATTAATTTCCTTCCGCAAAATTTGACTTTGCTATACCTCCTAAAGTATTCATTTAATTTGTATGATGTAAAGGGAATGAATGATCTTGATGATATGTTCAAGCCAACTAACGTATTTAAATTGAGAAGGATACCTAATTACCTAATATATACAATAAAATGGCGAAAAAACACGTTTGTTATATGGGAGCCCCCCTTAAATATTATTATGTTTTTGTTTTTAGTATTTGTTGTTATAGCGGCAACAAAAACACATAATCTGTGAAAATTTCAACTCTCTAGCTATAACCGCTCATGAGATACAGCCTCCTGACGGACACATTTAAAAACACCACTTGTACTGTGTGTGTTCATAAATTTTCATTAAGTATTAAAAAATATTAAGGAACATTACACGCGAGGATTTAAATTATACAGGGCGTCACACGGCAATGCCGCATGGAGGAAAAGTACCTTAAATATTGTAGAACAATTTACTTAAAGAAAACATTATTTTAATTTAAAAAACAATTTAAACTGCATTCATAGATTTTTTAATATTTACATGGTTGAGCCGGGAATCGAACCCGCTACACGAGAAAAAATAATTACCCGTAGCTTTATCATACCGATCGAAAGGCTTCATCATAAAGATTATTGTTTGGTAAGTAACATAGTGTCAAAAATAAAAGGAAGACCATGTATTTTAATATTTGATGTAAAATTTTTTTTAGAAAAATGAAAAGTTCGCATTGCCGGTGATCTCAATGAAGACTTTCGTCCCTGGATCGGGACAAATAAGATGGCCGCCAAGATCCACAGGTCTAACAACGTTAGATTTTTTAATGGGGTTATGACATGTATTTTTTTATATACCACTAAGGTGGCAGGGCAGACACGCATACGGCCCACCACGAGGACCGGTGGTCACCGCAGCCTATATTAAATGTAGTTTACAAGAAATGAAAATGTCCACGAGCTACAGACAGAACTTGGACGTATTGTTAAAAATATCCACCACAGCAAGATCAAAAGATCGACAAGGAGTAAAATAATCAAAAGAGTGCGACTTTTTACTTAACAGTATGGGACTTTTGTATTAAAAATGTTAAAATTCATGGTCCTCCTTTTATTTCTGACACTATGTTACTTAGCAAAAAAATAATCCTTATGATGAAGCCTTTCGATCGGTATGATATCAGCACAACGTTCGATTCCCGGCTCAACCATGTAATTATTTAAAAATCTATGAATGCAGTTTAAGTTATTTTTTAAATTAAAATAATGTCTTCTTTCAGTAAAAAGTTCCATCTACAATATTTAAGGTACTTTCCCTCCATGTGGCATAGCCCTGGGACACCCTGTATATGTAAGCTTCTTCCACCATGTGTCATTAATCAACAGCACAAATATTTTTTACGGATATGACGGAATATATCCGATTTTCATTGGGTATCTCTTGAATCATAAAATTAAATTTTTCACTAAGGCCACTTAAATCTGATTCAGCAATCATCATTTAGAATCATAAACCAAGACCTGGATGGAGGCTTTTCCCACAGACAACAATAATAATATTTGTTCCATTTACTCTATTTTATATTCATTAATTTCAGATTGGAAGAGCTTCAAGTGAACGACAACGAGCTGAGGTCGATAGATCACGCGCTCGGACTGCCGCGCCTGAGGGCTCTTATCGCTTCGCGCAACCTTATAGCTAGTTTTGGTGTAAGTACATATTTTTTGTAATTTATTCACTGATAATATTTCAATATGCACCAACAATTTGAGATTATTCCTTTCCTGACCCAGACATAGAAAACTATAAGCCCCCTAGAAATTAGTAGTAATGGAATGATGCCTATGTTTAAGCCCAAATAACACATATGTTATTTAAAAACCGACTGAGTTCCCGTTTTACCCTCTGGGCACGGGGCCTCCACTCCACCTTCACTCCACGAGGCCTTTTAGTTGTGTTCTTTTCCGACACAAAAAGAAAAATAATAAATTAACGTGGTATTGAATGATTATTATTGATTTCTAATATTACTCATTGTGTTCGATTCACTGTTGAAGGCGTTGAAGGCTGTTAAAGTGAAATATATTCCTGGTAATGTCGTACAATTCGACTGAAGTTGATCAGATGAAGCAATACTATCGGCACGGGCTACTTACTTTCTTTGAACTAAATTTGCCCTTCTTTCTCTTACGGCCTGCTCCGCATGAATAGCTGCTGACCTACTCTACGTTGTGCTGATATCCATTTCACCACGGGAAAGTGTACCTTACGATATTTAGTAATCTACTCGAGCCCATTGGCTCAAGCACAAACAACTAGAAAAGTGTGGACATGTTGCTGTTGCTAGGTATACCCCTGCCTTCAGGAAAGGATTAGGTGAAATGTGAGCGAATACTATGCCTCTGTCTACCCCTTCGGGGTTATAGGCTCGGCTATATTATGTTTGTATGTGTTTTTACGATTATTTCGAAACAAAGGCTTAGCCTGGCTCAACCAGATAGGACAAGGACCTACTTAAAACTTAGATAAAATGTACCCAGAACCCAATCCTCCACCATGTTCAGTGATGTAAAACTCAAACTGTATTCAAAATATTAAAAGCTTATTTAATCAACTTTTACTCGTAATACTTTCAGGGCAGCGTCAAAGCACAAATGACTCCCGATGATGAAAATAAGTCGGAGTACCGAGCGCCTCTTACCACCGTTGACCTTCGCCACAATAAGTTAAAAGGCAGCATTATACTGGGTAACTACGAGGTACGTTCATTTTCCACTTTGTGAACCTTATTTTGTTAGAGGGAAGTCCCAGTTGCATTCCCGTTCTGAGAATACTTATTTTGGCTGTATTTTTTATAGAATAGACTTTTAAAGTTCCTTTATGAATAAGCAAACAGGGCAGTTTCAAACGTTCCTATGAGTCTTATGAAGAAATACCTCTCCTTTCGTACACCTTTCTTTCGGTGTTTTCTTGAGGTCTCTCTCTCCTATGTGACGTAAATACGTTTTTACTATAGGTATCATAATCAAAAAATAAATATGATTATAACCTTTATGAATCAAAATAACTTTTGTTCATAAAGGTTTTTATACTTTGTTACCGGACGGCACGCGGTTTAACCCGCGCAGTTCCCGTTGTAATATGGGAATAAAATATAGCATACTAGCTGACCCGCGCAACTTCGTTTGCGTCACACAAGAGAGAGTAAATCACCCGTTCCTGTCGCATTCACCCTGAGTGACCAAAAAAACGCATAAAAAGCGCTCTGAAACGGGAAAAAAGTATCCTATGTCCGTCTCCTGGTTCTAAGCTACCTCCCCACCAATTTTCCGCCAAATCAATACACCTGTTCTTGAGTTATAATTAGTGTAACTAATACGACTTTCTTTTATAGGTATATATAAGATGTCCCTTGCGGATAGCGTAGCTTCACAACAGGGAAAGAATTTTTTAAATCGGTTCAGTAATTTCGGAGCCTATTCGATGCAAACAAACAAACAATCAGATCTTTCCTCTTTATAATATTAGTTAGACTAGCGGACGTTACGCGGTTTCACCCGCGTAGCTCCCGTTCCCGTAGAAATATAGGAATAAAATATAACCTATTTTCACCGGGGACAGTGTAACTTCTCTAGGGTGAAATATTTTTTTAAAGCGGTTCAGTAGTTTCGGAGCCTTTTCGAAGTAAACAATCAATCAAATCTTTCCTCTTTAAATACTAGCTGAGCAGCGCAACTTCGTTTACGTTATAAGTTATAACCCAGATACCGACTACAGCGCCATCTGTCGGGCTGATTTGAGAATCTAAACCAACCAGGGCCCACCAAAACGCATAACAAAATTCATTTAAATCTATCCAGCTGTTTAGAAAGAATTTTGCGACATACAGTAGAATTATGTAAATATAAAGATATTAGGAATCATCTGTTTAGCGAGTTGTGGCTGAGCTGAATCTATCTGAAACTAACTGTTCATGGTGCATTACCTTGAAAAATACAAAGAAATCTCCGCCTCCAATCCTATACTTCCTCAATAAAAAGGTCTACGTCCGAAATTAATCTTTTTTTTTATTTTATTATTCCAGCATCTGGTATCTTTGGACGTTTCGTACAATAGTATAGAAGTTTTGGTAGTATCAGCATTAAGAGGTCTACGTGAACTTTATGCTGCTCACAATACACTGCGGCATCTAGCATTACATGGTGCTATGTTGAAGACACTTAGAGCGCCTTTTAATCGTAAGTGTTTTGCTGTTATTTCTTTATTAATGCCAAGGTAGCTTATGATCACATGGCACGCACAAGTTGCTCAATTATATTCCAGGATTAAAATATTCATGTTTCAAGAGGAAAATAGGTAGAAAATATAATTGGATCAAAAGAATTTTGGCCTTTATCCTCTCACAAATCATACTAGGTATCATGTAGCCCCTTACTTCGAATTTATTTGAAGTAGGGGCTATATGATACTTAGACTTACCTCAAAAGAATTCTTATTGCACTGTACCACTGTGTTATGCAACTCAACTAGGTATGTAGAAACATGCGTCGATCTATATTACTTACTAACACAAAGTTTTTATTTCAGAAATTGAAACTCTAACAACAACAGTCCCACCGATAAACCTTGTCGAAATAGACGTCTCACACAACAAGTTAAGTTCATTACCGCAATGGCTCAGCGGATGTTCAGACCTTACGACGCTACATGCCAGCAACAACCAGCTAACTTCACTTCCTGAGCATCTATTCTGTAGTGAACTCTCCAGCCTAAGCAGTCTCCATCTTGCCCACAATAAAATTTCCAGTATACCATCAATGCCACGATTGCGAGCTCCATTAAGAGATTTACTTCTTCATGACAATTGTATACAGACTTTACCAGAGAACTTCTTCTCAGTATGTGACAGACTATGTGTTTTAAATCTCACAAACAATCGACTTAGTCGGTTACCACATGCGAGGGGTCCTTCATCACATTGTTTAGAACGACTTTATTTAACAGCTAATTGTTTGACAGATGAAGTAGCAGATGTAATAATAGCTTTCAGAGGATTAAAAATATTGCACATTGCGTATAATTGCTTGACTATATTACCAGAAACTTGTATAAATTTTTGGCCTAATATTGAAGAACTCGTATTATCAGGAAATTGTCTCTCAAGGTTGCCTGAAAACTTACCACAGCTCAATAATATTAGAATTGTACGAGCTCATTCTAACCGACTGCGCTCAGTCCCAATGTTTGCATGTAGTGCATCTGTTAAAATATTGGATTTTGCGCACAATGAACTAGATAGTATTGACTTGAGACTTCTGGCTCCGAAGCAATTGAAATTTTTGGATATATCATGTAATAAAAAGTTGCAAGTAGATCCCTCGCAGTTTAATGCCTATAGATGTCAACGACCTTTAAGTTTAGTTGACGTCACAGGGCGACATTCCTTGCCAGGAACTCAAAAAAGTGGTTATCATGAAGAGTTAAATGGATCTACCTCTTGGACTACCGGTTTCTCAGAATGCCCAAATAAATCGTTGCAACTTTGCTGTGCGCAAATTCGTCTTCCATCATTTTGTAACAAAGAAGGCCTATTCGCTATAATTGATGGTGAAGTAGATACTGAGGTACCAAAAGTTTTACAAACATGTATACCAGGACTATTGCTGGAAGAAAAATCAATAAAAGAAACTGTAAATGAGTACATGAAATATGTTGTTTTATCCGCACACAGAGAACTAAAAGAAAAGGGTCAGAAAAAAGGGGCGTGCTTAATTATGTGTCACCTGTCGCCAATAACTATATCTGAAAATGGATTTGGACACACTGCAAAAAAATATAGCTTAAGACTCGCTAATGTTGGAGATACAAAGGGGGTTTTAAGTAGACGAAATGGGCCTCTATGCTTAGGTATAGAAAACAACAAACGCCTAGGATACTCTACACGATATCCCTGTACAGTCCCTGACCCTGATGTCATACAAACTGTCATAAAAGAAGATGATGAATTTTTAATATTAGGTAATGGAAAATTCTGGAGTGCTGTGAATGTAGAAACAGCTGTATCTGAAGTTAGAGCTGAGCGTAATCCAGTCCTAGCAGCTAAAAGATTACAGGATCTGGCACAAAGTTACGGCGTGGAAGACTGTATATCAGTGTTAATAATTAGGTTTGACACAACAAAATCAGATGTAGACCTATTAATGCGAGAGTTAAGACAGACGATAAACAGCAATAAGTCAGTGTGCAAATCTGATTGCTGTTGCTCACGGTTAGAACCATGTTGTCATTCTGCGACGCCTCCAAAACCAGGTAGCGATCGTTCCTCACCAAGTGGACAAAGTGATCGCCCTCCCAGTGAAGCTGTGAGTCATCAACATTACGCTAGTGTGCGATCACATGCCAAAGCATCTGAACGACGAAGTTGTAGAGGTGGAGTTGCGCGAGCAATTCGCGTACGAGTTGAAGAAGACAAAGAAGATGACCACAGAAACGAAGAGATAGGTAACCCTGAAGAACAATTTAAATGTTGGGAGTATATGCTTGAGCAGAATACCCAAATGTTATTTGACAAAGAATTAGACAATTTATCTAAAGGTATCAAATCCAATGTCAGTAGCCTGAGAAACATAAAAGGTTTATCGGGAAGTAGCCCTCAGTTGCATTTAGCCGGCAAACAATCTAAAGGAATACCATTTTTATCTAAACATTTTGGCAGTGCTCGATCATTCGGAACTGCTTTAAAACCTGATTTCCGATTCGGTTCTGGTCGAGTACCGAACGGAGGTCCAAATGCTGCTTATTTTGGTTCTTTACAGCGGCTAATGCCGTACCATTTGGAGTACGACTTTGCTGTGATACAAGAGAAAACAAATCAAGACTCTTTGGATGTCGAAAACCGTATGCAACAATACTGGGGGGTAGCGACGACAGAGTTATAGGTTAGATTGGGTTTTACAACTAGTGTAGTTTTAAGTTGTAAATAAAACTTTATTGTGATTACATGTACAATTATTTATATAGATACCATTCATCTCTCGACTAGATTTTTTGCACAAAGTATTATAATCACTATGGACTTGCCTATAACAGCTATCATTACTTATGTTACATTAATTCTTATTTACAATATTGTGATAATGTCCGTCAAATTCAAGATTGTTAATAAATATTGCGTTAAATCTACGTAAACAATATTTTATTTAATGTACATAATATTGGTACTCTTATAGCCGAATTGCTATCTATGGCTCCTTACTTATATTATTTACAATCACCTTACTAAAAACCGTAAGGCATTAAAAATTTTGTGCTTAAATTTCAGTTACATTATTATGTACAAATTCTACAAATCCTAAGCAAACATTATGATCACAAAATCGACACATTCACGTCTTTAGAACTTAGACGTTACCAAATTATCAAGTAGGATTAATAGCACACTTCAAATTGTTACATTGATAAATTACCTACTTATAAAGGGCTGAAATAAAGTGAGAGTTTATACATTTCTGTACATTTGAGAAACTTGTGGCTACACATTGTGATCAAACATTGAAATCATTATATAATGTCATTACAACAATATTATTTATATAACGTCTTCACTGCTCACCCCCTACAACTACATTTTCCGCAGTTGTAGAGTTAATCAAAACTGTAAGTGCTAAGTGAGGTGTGGGTTAAAAATGTAATGACTGAAATTGCTCAGAATTTTAAAATCTCGAAGTACATTTGTGATGTACTAGTTTACTTATTTTCAACCAGGTACAACTGGAATGTAATGTATTAGATTGCCTGCCCTGCCATTACTCGCGGTTGACAGTCATTTAAAATAATTGAGCGGCGAGCTCGTGGGGTTTATAGGGGGAAGGAGCCAGTCTGGAAAACAAGGGTTCAATTTTTTTTGTACATTGGGAACATGCACGGCATACTTTATGTCTATATCGATTCTAAATGTCTTCGATAGTCAGTCACAGCTCGCGTTTGACAACGAGTTCGAGTGGTTGGTAGAGTGCCAGTTGAGGTGCGGGGTGAGGTGGTGCAGACGCGAGCGCGGGAGGGAATGGGTGCGCGTGCGCCGGCGGTGGCCGCCGCTAGGGGAATGCTCGTGGCGAGTAGTGGTGCGCCTCTCCTAGCCACGAGTCGGGAGAGGGAGGGAAGTCGGGGTAACCACCCGCTGCAGGGGATGATGAGCTGCTCAAGTCCGATGCACCACCCGCTCCAGTCGCACCGATACCTGCGCCGCCGATAGCTTGACCTGTGAACATGTTTTTGTTAAAATTTATAGTTGTTCTAAATCTATCAATGTAAAAATTGGAGAAAAATCTGCAGCTTGAACATTGTCTTATTACAAGGATAACGTAGAAATAAGTAGTGATAGTGGTATTCGATGAGCAAAAGTGTTAAGCACTGGGTATTTTACTGTATAACTACTTAAGTGGCAGGTAGAGAGTTAAAGAATCAATGATTGATGATACTAAAATCATCTTCATCAGAGAAAGTGCGTTTTGATTGGTATCACTAAACTTCTAGTTTATTCTGAGCTAGTCTCTGAATATTTATATCATACATCTAATAAAAAATTGCGTGTAGGTATAGAAAAGAACTACGAAAGAATGTAAAGGGTAATGTCTGTGAATAAACAGTACTTACCAATGTTGGTGTACACGAGGTGGTCCGGTGGGTAATGGTAGTGCGGATGGGGTGGCGAATGCGCGCGCAGGTAGGGCGGAGTGGCTGCGTACCGTGCGCCTCCGGCTGCCGTGCCTCCGCCGGCAGGAGAACCTTCCTCGCCGCCCAGAGCCACCGTACTGTAGCTGTCGTTACTCAGCTCTGTCAAGTAAAGGAGTATATTGTAGGTAAACAGGATTTAGGACACATACTAACGTCAGATTTATGCTAAGGTAAGGAATAGCTAGTGATTAACGTATCTAAATGCCGATTATTCTGTAAAACTCTCGACTATTTATAGTTACCGTTAATTTTTATTGTTACGGAGATCCTCAAAACAAAGACCAACGTTGCCCTTGGTTTGGTAGTAGGGACTTACATTTAAATTCACTCTGCTCCTTTTATGTTCCATTTATTTAAATTCACTTTCCAAATATTGTTTAAAAACTGAGGCATGTCGCTTTTAGGGTTAAAGTCTCATATTAATCATTTTGTCTCTTTTTTGATGTACCTACCTTCCTGAACTTATTTCTGTATCTACAATAAAGGTTGTGAAGTTTCGAAAGCAAACATTACAACTTCGATATCAACAGCTTTTTCTAAGTAAACTCTGCTGTACAATAATCTATTCTAGTCTAATTCCTTACCATGATGACTGAAGGAATCCAAATCTATCTTGAGTTCATCCTTGTCAAGTAGCCGATCGTGTCTGGGAGATCCTCCGCCTTTCATCGACCTGAAGTATTGCGACCATCGTGTACGACCTGCGTCCTTTTTTAATCGCTTTTCTTTCGCTCGTCTGTTGGATTAGACATTTTAAGAAAAAATAAGTGCATAGTCATAATTGAAAACATTATTATCTAAAATAAGACGGCGTAGGTAGTTTGCTACCTACATTATTGGATCAAGGTTGTTTTACAGTCTTTCACCGAGATCTCAACAGTCTAAGTGCACCAATGGTGCACCTGCTGGGCAATGGATAATGCACTGAGGTGCGCTGGTCAGTAGTTATGCAATGATGTTTAACTCTTTTAGTTTATAGAACGAAACGAAATCACGAGTTCTGGATTCTTACTAGTTGTGCACTGCAGGCTAACATTTATATTCATAACATTAACTACTTTTTTTTTTAAATTAGAATTCTGTTTCGGGATTTTTTTCCCCAGAAACTGCCAGTATTTGTTTTAGAGTTTCCGCGTTTAGAAAGATACTACATGCGACGCTGATAATTTGAACGAAACTACATGCGACGCTGATCATTTTGTCATAGGTAAATAACTGTACTTATTTTCATTTCTAAGTTACAACGCTTCAATTACTCTCGATACGTACGAGGTACGTATTTAATCAGTTATAGATATCACCTAAATTAAGTAAAACTTGATCTCATAGATCTAGAGATCTAAGAGATCAAGTTTTACTTAATTTAGGTGAGACCATAGCACTTATTAATAACGAAACTACATGCGACGCTGATCATTTTGTCATAAGTAAATAACTGAACTTATTTTCATTTCTATGTTACAACGCTTCAATTACTTTCGATTAAAACAAATAATTGAGTAAGCGATGTAAACAAAACACCCTACTGGAATGTTTTGCGTGCGTTGTTATTACCGAAGCGACGGGGTGCCGGTATGGGCTTTCAACAAAGAGCTTGATTAATTAAAGTACCTCCGCCCAGTCTGCTGGGAGCGCATAACGCGTGCTGCGATATAGCTCGCTAGGATTATTGATACACATTGTCTCGAATTAACTTCTGTGTAGGTAACTGAAATTTTGCAGTTGTAGGCAGATACTTATATAATTTTCTTTTTGTTTTGGTTGATTTTCCGGATACTACCCATTGTATACACAGACAGACGGACAGCGAAGTTATTTTTACACTTTAGCTACAATCCTAAATTATGCCCAAATGAAAATCATACGAAGCACAGTGACAAAAGTTTTGACAGAGCTTTTATCGAAAGTGCAGCTACGTAAACCGTCAAGTAATTCTAAAATATTTTCAAAATTCCGTCACATTAATGGTTGGGCATAATGAGGGCCGGCTGCCATGTTTAACATTAGCATGTATTGTGTGTAGTTGTATTCAAACACATAAAGTAAAGAAGTCGAGCATTGTGATATCGCGTTCAGGTTTACGAGGCGAGGCCGCCGTGCAGGGCGTGACCGGTGCCGTGACTGTGGCCATTCGCGCGCGACACAACATACTTCAGTGCCTATGCTCACAAATACGACAAACCGAATAGATAGAATAGAACAATGTGCAAATATTGAAGGACAGACTTTTGTTGAAAACTAGCCGACCTTTATTTAGTTCGTATCAGTGTGATCTGCATGTGCCCATAGAAAATACACTAACCAAACTCTTACAGACTAATCTTAGAGTCACTTAATGGATAAGTGTAAGAAAGAAGTAGCACATGTTTTCCGAAATCTTCAAAGCTAGCATCATCTGCAAATGGTGCACCTACGGACTAATGGAAAAGGTCATGACGAAGCAAAGGGAAACCAGAAACCAATCTCTGTACCAACCTGCCTGGCCACTGTGGTTAAACCAATCCACCCTCCCAATATAATTGGGAGAGGCTCACAACTATAAATTTAACCTGTAACTATTTGAGCTAAATCGGATTTACTCCCATGACCTCCTGTCATCTGTCATTACTTTCCATATACAGGGTGTCCCAGAAGTCAACGTCAAGCCGAAATCGGGTAATAGGCTAATAGTTGTCAGAAAAATATAAAAAAAAATCTAGGTCTTGTATTTTAAAAATTATAGCGTGTGCCCTGTGATGGTTTTTTCATTCCTGTTGCTACAGATATGTACTTTTTTGTTATGTTTTTTTTTCTAATGTAACCCTGAATACTTTTTCTTTAAAGTCTAAACTGAAATTTAAAGTCAATTTCTCTAGCTCAGAAGTAAAATGTCACTGTTACCCAACCAAAAATTTTTTTTAAACGTCTATGATTTTTATCTTTCCTTAACAAGACCTAGATTTTTTTAATATTTTTCTGACAACAATTATGACCTTACGGCTTGACGTCGACTTCTGGGACACCCTGTATAAATAGTCTAGGCCCAAGATTATAACCGGGAAATCGCAACCTCATCTGCGACATACTTATTTTGTGTTGCCCTTACTCGTATAGGGTATACTCGTAGTGACTGCTTACATCACAATAGCTATCTATATTCCTTAGAGCTGAGTGTCTTACGAATATAGATAAATTGGGTTCTATTTAATATTAATGCTATGCGATGACACAAGAGAAAGTACAAATAGCAATATACGAGTTGCTACTTGCAAATAGAAAATTATTTCTAGTGTTTTATCGTCTGCGTTGAGCGTCACATTAATTTTACTGAACATTTTATTGTTTAGCTCCGCGTGGTCATAAAGCTCTAATCTCTCTTTACGTCTTGTTAAATCACTTGACCATTTCAAAATCATTTCGTTAACTTGTTCAGCGTTCTGCAAGTAGGTGCTCCCGCGCAAGATCGATTACAGATATCAACTGTTCTGGTTTATTTGGCACGGTTAAAGAGGCGTTACCCTGCTCTGCATGTCTAATTGTTTCTCAACCATAGAAATAAATGTCAGTGTAAGAATATTTACTTTAAATAGTCTGCTGTAATGGTTTTTAAGGTGTTTCACTCTGATTATGTAGTTGAAACGCGTTGCATATCGTAACTCTTGTAAAATACTTCATATACCTAGGTATGTACTACATTGCACGGAAAATATATGGTCAGAATAATAATATCAATAATGTAGGTACCTACATTCATGTTTAGCGAGTTTGCTATAAAATGTGACAAATAAGGGATTGCCATCTATAACATTTTATAGCATACTCGGTAAACAAACATATTAGGAACAAGAGAACCCATCGGGGTTCTCTTGTCCTCTAAAAAGATGGTATGTATCTGCCAAAGACTAGTAAAGTCCATGAGAAACCTGCTTCTTTTTAGAGTTCCAAAGTAAACATGGATTCATCATGTTCATCAAGCAGTCTAGCTCATATGTGTCAAGTTGTGTTTAATTGTCCTTATATATCTTTGGTTGACAAATTGCTTTGTCTTTGTTGTAGCGATTCTGTACTATGAAAAATTATAATATCTCCATATCTCACCTGTTTTGAAACCACACTTGAACGACGCGCATGTCAAGGCCAGTATCGTGGGCTAGTTGTTCTCGGACGTGACGCGCCGGCTTTGGACTACTGCTGTACGCGTTCTTCAACGTTTCCAGTTGCTTGGCTGTTATTGTAGTTCGCGGCCTTTTACTCGCCGCATCACCGTCTAGAGAACCTTCACCTCCTGTGTATAGATGATGGGTATATGTAAGCAAAAAATTCTATTAGAAAAATAGCAATCGTCCCTAAATGAAAAATCTTTAAACCGAGTTTAGTCCGAATTGTACTACAGACGTTTGCTATAATAATTTAATTTCGTGAAACACAATTCAATTACTTTTGTCCTAATAGCTTTTTGTCGATATCGGCCAACAATAGCTATAGATTTCAATTTTTTTCTGAACCTACAGGTACATTCTATTGACGCTTTTTCAGCATAGGCTGTTTTTTCTAAACATCAGGAAACAGTAAAGTGTTATAGCCCATAACGTACTTTACTGCTTTTCGTCTTACACTCGAGCTATTCAAAGAGCTCTCTATGTTTTCACAAACAATTTACAGTAAGTATGTACAAAATTCTGCAAAAAGTCACTAAAGGGTTTTCGTTGGAAAAACTAGTATGGATGTGTCTGGTGCTAGCAACGAGAGGCTACGCGCTATGATAAAAACTTTTCATAAGGTGCACCGTATACTTCATGCTGGTTTAGTGGGAAATCAAAATAGAAAGAAGTATGAACAAAAGTTTAAAAAAAAATCAAGAACTGCACTTACTAACCTTTTGCTCTCGCCGCTTCATAATCCGGTTTACACACAAGCTTTCCATCTTCCATGAGGTAGAATTCATCGCCAGTATTGAGCGTTCTTGCACAAGCTGCACAAGCGAAGCATCTTAGGTGATAGACATGGGACTGTGCTCGCCTCACCACCTGAGTCGGCGGGATGCCTTGCCCGCAGCCCGCACACTTCGTACCGAACCGCCTAGGACAACAGCCCAAAGAACAACATTATCAACGTGTTTGAAATCGTTGTACGCTGGCAAAGTTAGTGTACAAATCTGATCAAGTAGGTAGGTTTAATAATTCATCTAACAAAGCTGGGTACATAAATACCAATAGTCATGAAAGCTCGCTTTCTTTTCTCAAACCGAAGCCTAACTTTATGGCAATTAACTTAAAGTATCATGTAAAAATTCAGTCATCTAGGTGAGGCCGCGGTGGTAGCCAAAGTCTGCTGGGAATCATGGGACATCCTTCCAAGGATAGGAAGGGAACGTGTGGTTTAGTGGCAGCCGTGGATCTATTGGGAGTCCTGGGACATCCTTCCTAAGGCTTACCCGGGGCTCCCAACCATAGGCTGTTGGGCGTTGCGTGAGGTTTTTTAGTCGGTAAGAGTCCGACATGGAAACCATGGTGGATTTTACCTCACTTAAAAAAAAAGCCAAAATCTGCTGGGAATCGTGGGACATCCTTCCAAGGATCCCAAGGATAAGGGCGCTGGAGGTCGTGGGTTCGATTCCCAACGGAGACAAATATTTGTGTGACCCATAAATGTTTGTCTCAAGAGTCTGGGTGTTTCTAACGGGTGTTTTTTTTAGAGGTATAGAACTTTAAGTTGGCATAACTGTTTTAACTGGCGGTATTTTTATCAGCTGTAAAGTGATTTATATTTAGTTTGGCTTGGCATTTCAACATGAATAGACTGACGCCTGAACAATGCTTCCAAATTGTGCAAATTTATTTTGAAAATCATGGTTCTGTCCGAAATACGTATCGTGATTTTCATAAGCGAATTTTGTTTAGCGGTGCAGCTCACTTTTGGTTGAATGGATACGTCAATAAACAAAACTGCCATATTTGGGGTGATGATAATCCTCAAGTGTATGTTGAGACACCGTTACATCCAGAACAACTGACTGTGTGGTGTGCTTTATGGGCTGGTGGAATAATTGGTCCGTACTTCTTTAGAAACGATGCTGACCAGAACGTTACAGTCAATCGTGACTGCTATAGAGCGATGATTACAGCCTTTTTATTTCATCAATTGAACAACCATGATGTGCAGGAGTAATGGTTTCAACAAGAGGGCGCAACATGTCACATAGCTCGTGCCATAATTGATTTATTGAAGGAAACGTTTGGTTACCGCATAGTTTCACGTTTTGGACCCGTGGAGTGGCCTCCAGGGTCGTGCGATTTAACGCCACTTGACTATTTTCTGTGGAGATATGTGAAGTCGCTCGTCTACGCCGATAAGTCCGAAACGATTGACCACTTGGAGGACAACATTCGGCGCGTTATTGCCGATATACGGCCACAAATGTTGGGAAAGTCATCGAAAATTGGACCTCTAGATTAGACTACGTCCGAGCCAGTCGTGGCGGTTATATGCCAGAAATCATATTTAAATTATAATGCCAGAAGATTTTCTTTCGAATAAAGCCATTTTCATGTCAATAAAATCAATCACCTTTGTTTTATTCCATTTCAAAGTTCTATACCTCTAAAAAAACACCCTTTATGTATTAATTATGTATGTATTTAAAAGTATATAAGTAGATATTAATATCCGTGGTCTGATACCCATAACCCAAGCAGGTTGTTCTTAGCTTACTTTGGGATCAGATAGCGTTGTGTGAAATGTCCGTGAATATTAATTTATTTACCTAGTTAAAATTATTTAACAAAACTCTTCTTCTTCATTTGTGGTTACAAAGGTATTAGAAAATATTAACATTTTAGGGATTCTTACATGTCCATAGCATAATTTGTAATTAATATAATATAATTTCTGGTTCAATTTCGGAGCCTTACTTGAAAAAGTCGTCTGTACAGTAAAGTTGATTATTCCTAGCAAAGCATTTCCCCGACAGCATGGCTCTGCACTCCACGCATCGTAGGCAGCCGGCGTGCCAGGTGCGATCGGACACCTTCAGCACGTAGCGGTCCACTATCATCTCGTGGCATCCTCCACATTTCGGTATACTAGCTGCAACACATCAAATTTATTGCTCACTATCTAAAATAAATAAAACTCATTTAGTCTCACCATTTTTACCCGAACTGCCGAAGGCAGGATGGTAATGTTTTTCGAGATAATGTATCTATGTATGTATGTCCAATTTTTTGTAACGTCCTACAGCCTGAACGGCTTGACGGATTTTGACATTCAAGGTGTTATTTGATTCGTCGTGATTGTGTGTTTGATTAAAATTTCAAAAAAATCAAAATGGCTGACTTTTGGCGCTAAAATGAAAACGTTGTTTTTTTTTTCTTTTTCGCTCTACAGACTCAACGGCTTGACGGATTTTAGCATACGAGATGTCATTTGATTCGTCGTGATTGTGTAAGTGACACCAGGTATATTCAAATTTATGAAAAATGAAAATGGCAGACTTTTGGCGCTAAAATGTAAAGTTTGATGTTTTTTCTTGGACGCTCTACAGTCTGAACGGCTTAGTGGAGTTTTAAATACAAGGTGTCATTTGATTGGTCGTGATTGTGTGCGTGACCAAAATCAAAATGGCGGACTTTTGGCTTTATAATTATTTTACTGCAATGTACGCAAAACTACTGAGCCAATTTCGATGCGGTATTATGTTAATAAGGCCTTGGTCAGACTTAAATTCTAACATTTGTTTGATTGCAATCGGTTGAGTAGCACCAGAAATATGACCAAAAATATTATAATTAAGATTGAATTTTGGAGATGTCCTTCTACATGAAAATTAATAACTCCACTACTAATATAACTAAAAAGTTTTAAATAAACTTAATTACCTATTTGGAATCCAAATACCCGACTGCCAAATAAACATACAACTGAAAAGCAAAAAACAAGCTCTACATTTCTTTTGTGATTGTCTTTAGATATTTACTGTTTTACTTTGTCGGCAACATTTGCAGGCAGGCGGGAACAAGCTATGGGAACATGTAGCTATTTTGTAAACCACCACTCGCTTGACAATGAAAAAGAAATGTAGAGCTTGTTTTTTGCTTTTCAGTTGTATGTTTACTTGGCAGTCGGGTTTATCGAAATTTCTTATTCAAGACTCATAATACACACATAATATTTTTTGTACACACAACTGAGAAAAGATAAATGTAACAAGGAAAATTGTACCAGGCACTACTTATTTCTACATAAATCTCTTCCAGTAGGCCTGACAGAGGAGATGTAAAGGGCGAATATGATAAATAGGAGTGTGCCAGTTAATAAACATATGTACATAAACGGTGATAGCATAAATACTTAAATACCAACATATTATTAAAAGTACATACACTATTTTAATGTAATTAGTTACTTAGAAACTTGATGATTATAACTAAGAAAAAGAAATGTTATGGTAAAGAGGAAAGGTAGTATTCTTTTACTTTCTTTTTGAAGAGCGAAATAGTCTGGCAAGATTGTATCCTCGGTGAAGAGAGTTCCACGATCATAATGCATGAACAGTGAAGGAGTAAGAGCAGAAATTTGTTTTGTGGGAAGGCATAGTGTGTCCGACAGAGAATATCTGGAGCATGCTTATAAGAGAAACGCTCCTTTAGGTAAGAAGGATGATATAAGCGATTGTGAAGAATATTAAATAGCTCACACAATATTAGAGTGTTCCTACGAAGTCGGATTTAAGCCACTTGAGTTTCTTGCGAAATTCTGTGACATGATCGTATTTACGAAGATTAAAATTAAATCGAATACATACATTTTGCAGTCGCTCAAGTTTATTTAAAAGCTTTTCAGTTAGAAACAAATAGCAATAGTCGGCGTTGTCAACAATAGGTTGGATTAACATTAGAGCAAGCGCGATCTTTACATCCACAGGCAAATATGGCAGTAGACATTTGAGGGTGTGGAGAAAAGTGTAGTAAACCTTTTGGAAAACCTCCCCAACATGAGCGTTCCAGGACATATTAGGATTAAAGATAATGCCATGGTAGATTACAATCTACCATGGCATTTGCTCCCTTGTTATACATAACAAGGGAGCAAAATAGTACTTCTATGGCGAGGGCGCTACTTTGAATCACGAGCAAAGCGAAGGTTTTATAATTGAATCCCGAGCATAGTGAGGGACTCTAACGTAGAATCCTGAGCGCAGTGAGGAATTCAAAATACGCCACCCGAGGGAAAAATAATTTGCTCCCGAGTAATATACTCTACTTTTCATCCCCTTTCTATGAGAAAAAATAATCTGTTTTGAACGGCGTTTTAACTTCCATATTTTTTGTTTCAGGAGTCATCAGGAGCATTGTCACTTTCATAACTCGATATAGAACTTATTATATTTGCAGAATACCTACAATAAAATATATGTATACTGTTTGTTTGATCGCTAGGATATCAGAGACTACTGGATAGATTTCAAAAATTCTTTTCAACAGTTCGATAGTCCATTATTGATGATGAATAAATATGCATAATAACATCTTATTATACTGATTACAAAAACAAAGATAAATCGATTATTGATACAGTTGATTGATGGCACTTGATGGAACCTGCTACACATATTGAAAAACTTCACTTGTACTGTTCCACAACATTTATTATTGTAATACCTAACCGGTCTCGCCTTTCGGCATTCTCAAAGGATATTTTTAAAAATATCCTTTACCTAACCGGTCTCGCCTTTCGGCATTCTCAAAGGATATTTTTAAAAATATCCTTTTAGAATGCCGAAAGGCGAGACCGGTTAGGTATTACAATAATAAATGTTGTGGAACAGTACAAGTGAAGTTTTTCAATAAAGATAAATCGCGCTCTTTAGTTTTTTTTTAGTGAGCACAGGTCAGGACACCGCGCTGCTGGACAGCCAACACGTACCAGCCAGTAATCCATACAATTTCCGTTCGATGTCTATGAATGTATTGAGTTCTACATTCAAATCGCTTTGCCACCGGCTAAAAAGCTCTTAACAGAAAAGAGCTATTTGCGCCCCTTTAAAGTGGAACAAAGTGATACATTTCGAATAGAAAGGATAAAAAGATTTTTGGCTGCCTCGGTTTAAGATATTGGAAAATCTTGCGGAAGCAATGACATATTATCTCTTCCGGATCGCATTTGCCAACTACCGACAATCATTGCCTGAGCTGAGACTTTCTAGGATTAGTTTGGAGCTCAAATGTCCTAGCTCGTGGCCTCGCGGACTCAGTGTTCTGTAAACCATCACTGTAGTAAGCAACTTTCACTATGACCAGTCCTTGTATGGGTGACCATCCATGTGACCACTTTGTGAAATTTATTTGAGCGTTTCTGTGCTTCAGAAGGCACATTAAGCCGTTGGTCCTGATTGCCAGTAAAATGGCAGTCGTTAAACCAAGTTGAAAGCTCTTTAGGACGGCTTGAAAAATTTCAACAGCAGGCAGTCACAAATTGAGCCTGTCTATCTCAACACAGCAATACGGCTCACCACCTATTACGTGGGACAAAATCTAAAAAGGTGAAATGTGGGCATATAAAATGCCTTTGCCTACCCCCCTCGGGGATAAAGGCGTGACCATATGTGGTAAATTATTTGAAACAAAATTGTTTTGAAAAAGCTCGTTTGAATAAAACATGACAATCATTCATTCCAAGAAAACAAAAAGTTATTAAGTGTTCCATTTTCAAATTTTTCCACCTGAACAAATGTGTAAATAAACCGGCCAAGTGCGAGTTACACTCGCCCATGAAGGGTTTCGTAGCAGCAAGTAACATAATATACAAGTTCTTATAGTTCGTTGTAACTTTGACTGATGTTTGGAAATTGCGGTTTATGACGTATTAAAAAAAAACTACCAGCTCTATCTCGTTCAAACTAATTTTCGTTGGTAGTTTTTATGGCAATGTATATCATAGCTTCAACTACGTATAGACAGAACTCAGGTCTCATAAGAGTATGCCGTTCATTTAATAGGGAATGTCGTGGGGTCGATCTTGACTTGTTTGCAACAAGTGTAAATAAAATGAAAAAAATAGGAATTTTATTATACCTGGTGTCACTCACACAGTCACGACGAGTCAAATGACACCTTGCGTGACAAAATCCGTAAAGCCGTTCTTCAGGCTCTAGAGCCTTCAAGAAAAATTTTCAAGGTTTTCATTTTAACGCCAAAAGTCTGCCATTTTGACTTTTTTTAAAAATAAGTATACCTGGTGTCACTCACACAATTACGACGAAGCAAATGACATCTCGCATGTCAAAATCCGTAAAGCCGTTCAGGCTGTAGAGCGTGCAAGAAAAATTTTCAAGGTTTTCATTTTATTTGCATGATTTATATGCAAGTATTTGAATATCGATAGAAAGACGGCAGATAAGTAAAGTCTACAAAGTCTGTGACGGCAATAATTGAATACTTAGACTTTGATAAATATTTAAGCTGGTTGTAGAACGTGAATAGTTAAGCTAGTTAAGCCCTCGGATGTTTGCATTGCTAAATGCGTTTATGACTTTAAGGGCAGTACACATGATTAAGTTTTAGACTAGTTATCGAATTAATCTATGAGAGGGAGTAAAAGACACCTACTCACCAACAGCCATTATGCAGACTGAGTACAATCGGCTCTCACTAAAATACGTACTTTAACTTTACTACACTTATATCAGTACTTAAGTATGTACATCAAACCACTTAATACAACAATATCGTATTGTTTTACAATTTGGATGGTTTTTCTACAAGCTCTAAATACATAATTTCATAATTTACACGCGTATTGTTTCCAATGGATTTTATTCTGCCGAATCATCTATGCTTGTTTTTTATGCCTTAATGATTTCTGATGATTGGTTACACGTTCTGGTTTTCAGATAAAATGTCAAAGTATATGTATATATATAATGCTTTGGAAGATGATAAATCTGGTACATACAAGTCAAAATGTAATACAAAGAGATGTATGAAATGAGGAACATGTTGTAAAACTTTATATAGGTCAAATACCCTTTCCAGTCGACTTTGTCTATTTCCGAACCTGACCACTTCCAAGTTGTCATTTCCTGAATTGTCATTTATCTATTCCTAATTCGTCTACTTCTTAGACAGTCTATTCCTAATTCGTCATCACTTAGTCTGTCCCCTCCAGATTTTTATGGTTCCGTGTCCAGAGGGTATCGAGAACGGATTACTAAAACTCCACTGCTTTCTGTCTGTTGCCTATCTGTATCCAGCGAACCGTGACAGCTAGACATTGGAATTTTTCATAGTTGATGCATTTCTGTAGCAGCTATAGCCATAGAGCAACGCGAACTGAAAGGCGCGCGATGCTCTGTGAGCTATAGCAAATACTAAAATCAGAATAAAAGAAAAAGAAGGGGTCCCATACAAGAAACTAGACCAGGAACGGCAGTAAGTCATTGTTGCCGTTTCTGGTACGGAAGTTCGGAACCCATCGTGTGCGAGTACGAATCACACTGGACGGGATTTGGTTTTACTTTGTACCTATAACCAAGTTATTCGGATCCAACTTGTTTTTTTAACGTGTGTAAAACTTGTCATGGATGCTATGCCGGAATCTAAACGATTATAAACCACACGTTTCCTGCCTACGGTTGGGAACACCGGTTAAGCCCTCGGAAGGATGTCCCCAGGATTCCCAACAGACCTTGGCTGCCACTGTGGCCTCACCTAGGGAGCACAGGTGCTATCCCGCGCCTTTGGGCGATTAATCGGGTGTTATCCCGCTTTTTGGGACGTCTGAGGTGCATGAAATTTTCACGTAACGCGTCTTGTCTTGGACTCGCTTCTGTAAGGACGGTGAGCAGCCCCCTTCACCATTCTCAGGTTCCCGGTCATGGAGGTCGATAGTCTTGGGTGAAGACAAGTCTGCGACGCTCTCGCCACAGACTTGACTTCACCCAAGACTATCGGCCGCTTCCTCCCCGCCGCCTCTTTCACGAACATGACATGCTCGCAGAAAGACGCAGCGGTGACCCACTTACTTAGAGAATGTCCACGTTCAGACATGCCACTAGGACCTGTCGCTGTTGCGCCCACGCTATGCACTCCACCAATATGTGGAGCGCTGTGTCCTTGCTGGGATTCAACTTGGCTAATCAAAAAATTTACTAAAACGATTTCAAACTAAAGGAGTTAGAAGAGGACGAACCGCGAAGTAGTCGAGTTAGGAATGACATCTTTTGAAATGGTAAAGTTAGGACGGTGGCAATTTAGGAAGTGGACAAGTTTGGAAGTGGTCAAGTTAGGACATAGACAAAGTCGACCGAAAGGGAAATACTCCCATCAAGCTAAAACAGAAGAAGACATGCCTACTGCCCAAATGACCGCATTAATCTTCCTTGTCGAAGAATATTTTGAAAAAATTGAGTATTCTTTAAGGCTCCGCCATAGATTTAGAATTTTTCGCTACTCTCAATAGATACACAAAGCGTGCGAGCGAGACCTCATTATCCATAGCACTTAGCTCGAGAGGAAAAGAGAAAGCAAATTGTGTACTCATATGTCAGTATTTTGAATCGCTGAGCCCGTACATTCCGCTGAGTACATTCTAAATCTATGGGCTCCGCGGTAAAAAATATGAATAAATGACACTTTTGAGTGACGCAAAATAATTAGGTAGGTACAGAAAACAATTTCATAAGGGGTAATGCTTGTGAGCGAGTATAATGTACTGCTCCGGAGGGTGTTTGTACCCCGAGCGCATTGTATGTATATTGTATTTCAATAGCTTTGCGCAAAAATGTAAACAAACACATTTGATCTTATATATTCATAGTTACTTGCAATTGAATATTTACCCTGATTATATTCTAGTATCCAGGAGTCATACAGTGTTCTTACAATCATTTCGACACCAAATAACTTCTTTATGATAGTTTATTTTCATTTAAAATACTCCTACTCAGGATAGTAAAAAATTCAACTTAGACAACGATTGTCAAAACATGACATGTTTACATTATTGTCAGATCGGGCAGAATTGGACTATAGTAGGAAATGGATGTTATGCCTGGGGGCCTGAAGACGGTGTGGGGCTGGTCACCGTCCGTACTGAAGCAGGCCCTAGACGAGCTCGGATCTTAATTCTGATAAAAACTGGCCAAGTCAAATCTAACCTACTTTAAGATCTCACATTTTTATTAAACAGTAGCAATTGTTATAGGTATCCAATAAAGCAAATAAATAGAGTTCAATACTTGTTCATAATGTTATTTTGTTCCTATAAATACATATTTGGATTTTGCATAGAACTTGGCACTAATTTAGATATCCATTCTTTTTGCGGCGAAGCCGACAGCCGAGCAAAATTTTTGTATTGAACTTGACTCTCCTTTTTAGGGTTCCGTAGCCAAATGGCAAAAACGGAACCCTTATAGATTCGTCATGTCTGTCTGTCCGTCCTTCCGTATGTCACAGCCATTTTTCTCCGAAACTATAAGGCCTATGCTGTTGAAACTTGGTAAGTAGATGTATTCTGTGAACCGCATCAAGATTTTTATATAGGTAAAACTAGAAAAAAAAGTAGTTAATTTTGGGGGTCCCCATACTCAGAACTGAAACTCAAAAATGTTTTTTTTCATCAAACCCATACATGTGGGCTATCTCTGATAGATAGGTCTAGATAGGTCTTTAAAAATGCTATTGAGGTTCCTAAATTTTGCGAGTCCAACTCGCACTTGGCCGGTTTTATTTACATTTATGTTTCTGGTGACATTTTAACAAAATTACACTTTTTTGAAATGTACCCGTGGTAATTGTTAGTTTGTTACTGATTTCTCTAGATAACACGCAACCATTAAAATGTCACAGCGAAGCGTGGCAGGGATCCGCTAATATAATATACAGGACGTCCCACGGCTTTGCCACATGGAGGGAAAGTACGTTGAATATTGTAGATGGAACATTTTACTGAAAGAAGACATTATTTTAATTTAAAAAACAATTTTCTTCGAAATTTAACAGAGATTATGTGTGTCAAAATAGTGGGTAACAATATTTTGTGAGGTGAGTCACAGTTCGATTGCTTCGAAAACGTAGCTATAAGAAATCAGGTGGTCGGATAACTAAATGCAATATTTTAGTTACAATCAATTCTCGGCCTGCTGGCCGAAAGCTGACGTATTACACATAATTTTCAAATTACGATAAGTCTGTTACATAGAATAGATTTTCTAATTAAATGACACGAAACTACCAGAACTAGAATCTACCAGAGATTCAATTAAAGTCATTTTGTAATGTGCAAAATACTGCCCGAAAACTAGTTAAATTAGGGGCCGTAAACTAAAACAGGTGTCCAAAAACTAGCGAAATCACCACTTTTCAACATTTTATTTTTTATCAATTAATACGTGAAACTGTCCTAAAAAGTGATAACATATTTGAAAACTATATTAAATTTCGAATAAATATGTATTTTCATAGCAATATTTTACTAAGTACACCGTCTGAAAAATTGTCTTGAAGTCAAAAGTTTGCATAAGTGGCTGAAAACCCCCTAAATCATTCTATCGCTTTTTACAAGCAGATTACTTTTTATCATATTTCTACGTATTTTTTAAAGAAGAAAAATCGATTATTTTGCATTTAGAGTTAGAGGTTAGGTTATGCTTTTCCTTTTATCTTTGAAGTTTTTTGTACGATGTGCGCACTTAAAAACTGAACATTGGTTACAGAGTAGGTGCCTAGAATATAATATTTCTTTTTTTTTTTTTTCAAGTAAAACTTCCTCGATTGATCAATTTTCAAATATTTAGTGACGCAGTTCCAATACTTCCAATTGTGTTTGAATTCAGGCTAGAATTACGTATGCGTGCAAAATATTGGTTTGAAGTACCTACATAATAATGCTAAAAATGTTAAGTTTGTTTGTGTACGTCTCAAAGACTCAATAAGTTCTGCATCGAATGAGATCAAATTTGACAAGATATACAACCTACTTCAGAAATGGTTTTAGGCTAGGCTTTTTATCCCTTTAGTCCTACGGTATCGGGACCTATGCGGGGCTACTACTAATATTATATTTTGGCACCCCATAAACTTTCATATATGCATGCGGTGTAGAAACAGGCTGACCAAATGGATTCTGGTGAAGGCATCCTTTTCAGAACGCGATACCAGACATAAGGCCTAAATCCATGAATTAATTTCAATAAGGCACACTAAATCGGGTCACACTGTGACTCGTTGAGAAGAACACTCGCCACGAATAACAGTGTGACTCGTAGTTTAAGAAGCATATAATTCTCATCTAGTAACACTAGTGAATAATTTATGTGCCTATATTGAATATTTTTTCCTTTATTTCTTTTTTCTTTTGGAGAAGTAACCAATAACTTCAGCATGCGAAAAGTGAGTTATTAATAAAAATATAGATTGAATGCCTTTTTAATCACGAACAAAACATGCCACAGGACTGACTCGGCGTTCCGGGAAAATGCTACGAAAAACTTACATAAACGTCAAATTGTACCACCAGCTACGACATTATTTATGTTGAGCTACGATCACGGTCTTTTCTGAGCTGTGACACAAACAAAATAGCAGATATGGGCCTCTGGTGAAGATTGTTTGATGGATCCATGTTTTTAAGCCTGGCATCAGCTACCAGACGGTAATGGTACGATTAGGAAACCCTCAAAAATGCTACGAAAAAGCTACAATAACTGTCAAATTGTACCGTCAGCTACGACGTTATTAACCGACTTCAAAAATATGAGGAGGTTCTCAATTCGTCTGTATGTTTTTATGTATGTTAAGCGATATTTCCGTAAATTATAGACGGATTTCAAATTTTTTTTTTGTTGAATAGGGTTTACTTCTGAGGTGGTCTCATTTTCACTAGGTCAGGATCTGATGATGGGATCCAAGAGAAAATGAGGGCAACCACCGAAAATTGTAGCGACAACTAGTGCGCTTGTCAACTTTTTAATTAAGTGCTTTAATGTTCTACACTTTAATGAAGGTCTGGAGTCGATCTGATGATAGAGTCGAAGGACAGTCGAGGGCATTCCTTAACAATTTACAGCAGTTACTTTGTGTTTGGGCTTGATTGATTTGTATTGATGAGAACTTTACACCTAGATTGATATATCCGACTTCAAGAAAAAAGAAATTTGTTTTTTGTTGGATAGAGTTCACTTCTGAAGTAGTCCTATTTGCACCAGGTCAGGATCTGATGATGGGATCCAGGAGAAATCGAGGGCAACCACAGGAAATTGCATGCCCGCATGGTGCTTTTGTTACGAAATCAAGTCTTACTCAGGTATTCACTTCAGTGTGTCAACATTATGATACTGCTGTGCTGATGATGAAGCTAAAGAACAGCTTAACGGTTAGGAGTTGGGAGACAGTCTGCAATTGGTCTATGGAAAGTACTTAGTAGTATGTAGGGCTAACGTGATGCTTGTGAGGTATGCTTGAAACAACATCTGATGCTCTTGTGCTGATGATGAAGCTATAGAACTCCTTAACAATTAGGAGTTGGGATACAGTACTGCAAGTACTGCTGATAATAGACTTAACTGGAAGGCCCATATACCTTGAGCAGATGTGTTAAAACTACTGTTAATGCAATATGTTATTATTAACCGACTTCAAAAAAGGAGGAGGTTCTCAATTCGTCTGTATGTTTTTTTAAATGTGTGTTCACCGATATCTGTCAATTAAAGACGGATTTATTTTTTTTTTTTTGTTGAATAGGGTTTACTTCTAAGGCATTTTAACTAGGTCAGGATCTGAAGATGGGATCCAGGAGAAATCGAGGGCAACCACCGAAAATTGTAGGGACTACTAGTGCGTTTGTTAACTTTTAAATTCAGTGCTTTGATGTACTACAATTTAATGAAGGTCTGGAGTTGATCTGATGATGAAACCGAAAGACAGTCAAGGGAATTCCTTAACGATTTACAGCAGCCACCTTGTGTTTGGGCTTGATTTATTTGTACTGATGAGAACTTTCACCTAGATAGGTATATTTGTCGGTTCCTTCGTCACTTAAAATAATGAAAAAAAAAATATAAAAAATAAAGCCGACTTCAAACAAATCCTGAAAAATAAAATTTACTTAGCACAAAGTAATAAGTAAGTAGTTTGATTTATCAGATTTTTTTCAATGTAATATCGAAGTTGGTGCAATGAATAATACCTACCTAAACCTATGGGTTTACTTGGCGCCGACTTCAATATGATATTGAATAAAAAATCTGATAAATCAAACTACATATTACTTTGTGCTAAGTAAATTTTATTTTTCAGGATTTGTTTGAAGTTGGTTTTATTTTTTATTAATTTTTGTTTTATTGAACTATGGTAACGGTTCTTTTCTGAGTAGTGTCACAAATGAAATAGCACACTTGAGCCAAAGGTCGTGATTCTTTGATGGGTTCACGTTCCTAAGCCTGGCATCAGCCATCAGACTAAATTGTAATAGCAATAAAAGAATAAAGGTACCTACGATTACGAAACCATCGAAAATGCTACGAGAAAACTTCAATAACTGACAAATTGTACCGACAGCTACTACATACTACGACTACGGTTCTTGTAGTTGTGACATAAATGAAATAGCGCACTAGACTTGGCATTCTAGTCGTAATTGTTTGGGTTCACGTTCAATATAAGCTAAACATCAGTCACCAGTGAGAGATTGTAATGGAGTTGAAGGTGGAACGCTTCCTACAATATTAAGTACGTACTGATTGAGATTCCAAGTAGTTCTACTTCATAGACATGGGCAATGGGCATTAACAGATGCAAGTGGTACAAGAACACGTGTTATTGGAACAAGTAACTTCAGAAGCGGGAAACTCCATCCAAAAATATCAATATTTAAAGTGCTGCAAAATGTAGGTACCAAGTGGAGCGTTAAGAAAACGAATTAATGCCATTGGGTATAGTTCTAGAAGCGTAGTGATCTAATTAATAGGTTTGTGGATCCTTATAGGTTGGTGACATTTTACACGAGTAAGTATCATGGGCGCCAGGAAGAGAAAAAATGTTATGGCAGGCATGAAAGTGCCTAGAAAAATAATACATTTTATTATAATTAGATGCAGATTTCAGGGGGGTTCCCCCCTGAAATTAAGATGGATGCAGATAAACCCCCTGGAAATATTCCTGGGGACGCCTAACGTCAGTCTCGATGACTGAGCTTAGATCCGAGAGGATTTCAAATTCTAGATGGACAATTTGTGTTTTGTCTGCTTATTCTTCGCTACAAGATACATTTCTCAATCGATTTTCCTGAAACTTGACCAAAATTTTTATTTATAGCAAGTTTGCAGCAGCATCATTATTATATCCACTGATTTCAATCAAATATTGGAAGAAACGATCAATATATGGATAATTCTATATCAAATTCGTAGTTAAGATTTAAAAAACCGGCCAAGCGCGAGTCGCACTCGCTCATGAAGGGTTCCGGAGCAGCAAGTACCATAATATAAAAGTTCTTGTAGTTCGTTGTAACTTTGATTGCTGTTTTAATACGTTCGCTGTGGTAGTGACATTTCTAGGCGAAAATTGCGGTTTATGATGTTTTAAAAAAAACTTACTAGATCTCATTCAAACCAATTTTCATTGGAAGTTTTTATGGCACTGTACATTATATATGTTATAGACAATGTGTATAATGCAGGCATTCTATACAATACCTAGGCATTCGGGGTCGTTCAGACAATGTATGAAATGATATTAAATGTTTAAACTATTTTACACTTTGTCTAGGAAATGTAGGTATAGAATACCTGGACATTGTATAGAATGCCGGTCGAAGCATAGGTAATGTGTGTAATCTATTTTTCTTCTCTATGATTTAGTATAAATCTTTTGAGAGCTACTCCTAATTTCAACTTCCAACAGCAGACAGTGCTGATAAGACATGTGTTCTATTGGTTGGTATGCATTAGAATGTTTCTTACATAGCAGTCCTTTCCAAGAAATTGCTGCCGAAAGTCGCCCTGTTCATTTATTACCACTTAGGAACAAAAACGGGAACAGAATTTTACACTAACACCCCGTGTAACACCCCGCCTTCGTGGTTATTTTTTTTTGTTTTGTCGACTAGTTCTTATTTGGTTAACGATTCTGTCGTCGAATCTGTCCATTCATTATACACATTGCCTGATGCGCTTGGGGCATTTCATACAATACCTAGTCAATGCATGAAATAAATCGTATTATACACATTGCCTGAACGTTTTAGGCAATGTATATAATGCCTAGGCATTGTATACAATGCCGGATTATACACATTGCCTATAACATATATATTTTTAGATTTATCATTCTCTTAGTTTAGAAGTTAGAGGGGGCGGGTCTCTTGCGCAAACTATTCTGTTTAGACAAAAATAATGTTAGAAACCTCATTAGCATTTTTGAAGACCTATCTATAGATAAAAAATTATGAGTTTTAGTTCTGAGTATGGGGACCCCCAAAATTTACTGCTTTTTTTTCTAGTTTTATGTTAAAAACCAAATGCGGTGTACAATTAATAATGCGGAAGCTAATGGTTAGAGGGTTGATATTTTATTTATTCTAAATACAGAAAATGATCAACGAAATATTTAGAATATTCTGTCCATATGATATAATAGTTAGAGGTAGGTACCAAACTTGTTCTACTAAGTACATATATCAAGTGGACAATATTATAAAAAAAATGTAACAAAATAGTTTCAGCCTTGTTGTATACCTACGACTAACTTCACTTGGTAAAACATAGACACATTTTTGTACAATTAACTTACGATTCACAATAAAAATCTCCGAGATAAAATCTACATAGCCATGTAAACATACCAAACAGTAGTCGATACACCTAAAACCACATCACTCAACGAGACGAACACTCAACTGGCACACTCAATACGTAAATAACACAACATTACGTACATAAGAATACTTCAGGCAAATGATCTAGTTGTATCGGCGGTACTCGCATGTCCTCGAGGTCGGTATCCTCTGTCCCCGGGTACATCATTGTCCCCAACATGGTTGTATAGCGCGGCCGCCCCAGGCCGCTCCGTCCGGCGCACTGAGGGCACCCCACCGCGCATCCCCAACCCTCTTATCAGTGTTCCAGCGCCATTGGCTGTCGTCACCGCTATGATAACAAGCACCACGCCTACCAACCAATCCACATTAGCAGCGGGTACACCCAACGATCGATTGTAAAAAGAATTTTCGCAGCATTTCCCACCGATATTGAGCACTTTACATCGCCCAAGTGTTTGCAGATGAGCGCGGCTACACCGCTTTACTTTCTATTTGTTCGTTTATTTCAACTAAGGATTACCAATAGGGTAAATTATGGAATTCTCAATACCGTTATGCTTATCTTGACATTTTTATTAAATTAACTAAGTATAAACAATAGTAGAGTTTATAGGCAAATACAAGTCCTCCTGTACCTACTGCATGTAGTTTTTGCATTTACTTTCCGGAACAGCTGTTCCGGAAAGCAAATGCAAAAAATTGAATTGAATTGAATGGTTCCGTGACACCATTCAAACTAAAACTATACTTAATTAAAAGATACTTATGTGTATGAATTTTCAAGATGCCTTCCGCTGATTAACAAGATAGTTACCTATTATTGAAAGATATTCACTAAGGAGTACCAATGTGTCCATTTCGATTGCTCGGCCAATATGTCGTAGAAAAAAGAAACTTATGTCAGCATTTCGAAGGAATTCGTAGAAAACGAACAGTGAAAACCGCAAATTCGAAGAGTCAATATTTAGAAAGTTATAAGGGTTTAACCGTGGCCGCGCAGTCCGCATGAATTCAACTGCGCGGCCACCAGTTCTCTTGAACGGAGCTACGTACAAGTCTAATTCTTTTTGCTAATCACTGATACGATTTCGAAGAAAATGTAGATTATAAAAATAAAGCCCTACTATTTGAACTTCACGACATACGGCACTCCAAAGTTATGGCCGCGCAGTCCGCATAAAGCGAACCGCGCGGCCACCAGTTCTCATTAACGGAGCATTGTAGAAGTCTAATTCTTTTTGCTAATCACTGATACGATTTCGAAGAAAAAGTAGATTTGAAAAATATAGCCCTAAAGTTTGAACTTCTCGTTCTACAGCACTTACGTAAGGGCGAACCGCGCGGCCACGTGTTTCTTAAAGTGGAGCTTAAACAGAATTTGGTAGAGGTCTCATTATTTTTGCTAATCATTGATACGATTTCGAAGAATATGTAGATATCATGAATGAAGTTCTAATGCTTGAAAATCACGAGTTACAGAACTTAAACCCTGTAACTCGAGTTAAAAAAAGGGTGACCATGATTTACGTTGCGTCGACGAGATATTCCCAAAAAAAAATTGAACCGAATTCATACAAATCCTTTAAAATATTTACCTAGCACAAAGTTATTATTTTGATTTACCAGATTTTATTCAATATCATATTGAAGTCGGCGCCAAGTAAACCCATAGGTATAGGTAGGTAGGTATTATTAATGGCAACAACTTCCATTTTAAATTGAATAAAATCTGATAAATCAAAATACATATCACTATGTGCTAGGTAGGTATATTTTATTTTTAAGGATTTGTATGAAGTCGGTTCTATTGTTTAATTATTTTTTTATTATTATTTTAAGTGACGGGTAGACCGATAAGATAGGGCGTGTTCAGACGATACGCGCACGCTAAGCGCACGCCACGCTCGTCAGCACGCGTCTAACACGCTTTGTTTTTTTTTTAAATATAGTTTAGTCCCTATTTTCATGTCCATAGATCTCAAATTGAATTGATGCGCGTATGCGCGGGGCGCGCGCGTAGTTGGCGCGGGGCGGGTGCAAAGCGGGCGCGTGGCGTGTGCGGATGGACTTTAATTAATGCAATTTGAAATCTATTGATGTGATAATAGGGCTTAAATTATATTTTAAAAAACAAATAAAGCGTGTCAGAGGCGTGTTGAAGAGCGTGGCGCGCGCTTAGTGTGCGCGTGTCTATTGAACACGCCCTATCTATCTAGGTGTAAAGTTCTCATCAACACAAATCAATCAAGCCGAAACACAAGGTAACTGCTGTAAATCGTTAAGAAATTCCCTCAACTGTCTTTCGGTTCCATCATCATATCGACTCCAGACCTTTATTAAATTGTAGTAGGTATACTTACTTATTAAAGCACTTAATCAAAAAGTTAGCAAACGCACTAGTTGTCCCAACAATTTTCGGTGGTTGCCCTCGATTTCTCCTGGATCCCAGTATCAGATCTTGATACCCTGGATATGGGACCACCTCAGAAGTAACCTCATTCAAACAAAAAAAATCAAAATCGGCGCCACTATCGCGTAATACTAATACATAAAAAAAAAACATAGCGTACGAATTGAGAACCTCCTCTTTTTTGAAGTCGGTTAATAAGACTTTTTAATGTCACGTATATTGCTATACTTTTAATCGTAAAAAGCAAATAGTTGTAGTCCCTTGGTTTGAATTTGAATAGAGAAGTTTACTTCTAGGATATAAATAAATAAATATTCACGGACATCTCGCACAACGCTATCTGATCCCAAAGTAAGCTAGGAATAACCTGCTTGTGTTATGGGTATCCACGATCCACCACAGATATTAATACTTATATACTTTTAAATACATACATATTATACATAGATACACCCAGACTCTTGAGACAAACATTTATGGGTCACGCAAATATTTGTCTCCGGTGGGAATCGAACCCACGACCTCCAGCGCCGCAGGCGGTATCTCTACCGACTGTGCCACAGAGGCAGTCAAAGATAAGAAGATAAGAAAAAAACACTCATCGATTGATTTATATTTCAGTAAATGGTGATGATCACAATATAGGTACATATTGTTATATAGGTATTGTTATATAGGTACATATTGTTATTGTTATTTTATGACTTATATTACGCCAGTAATTACTAATCCGATAAACAGCACTAACGTTTTATAAATTTAATTATTACTTTTTACCCGTAAACACATTAAGTAGGTAATCATATGTCTCAGTAAGTGAAATTCAAGTTTCCTTTTTACTCCACGTTCCTCTGATATTGACTTTTTTTCTTTCGCCAGCAAATATGTTTACTTCATGCATGCTACTACAGATAATTTATAGAATTCTTTTTTCAAATTTATAAAAGTTTATTTGTTTTTTAAAGTCGCGATGTCGATGTGTATAGCTATGATACGTCCTTGTTTTCGACCATTTTTAATTGCTGATTTAATTTCAAATGCTTAGTTTTACGTAAATTGAATCTAAATACCACTATTCAAGTAATATAAACTTTGCGTTTAACCTATAACGTTGGTAGTCTGGACAATAACAATATCAAGTAAGGTATTTCCGCAATACTAATATTTTTTACCCAATATTTAAGTTGGTAGGTAATGAGTACTGTATGGTGTTTTTACGTATAGTACTTAATTAATGTAATGTAATCGAAAGTCAATACTTTACTTATATGTACCTACTTACTTTACTTTTTTTATAAACGACATTTTAATACCTACATTTATAGAAGAATACTTCTAGTTAGTAAATAACACCTTGTATAAATAAGTACGGAAAATGCTCAGAATAGTTGTGGACCGCTTCATCTTAGAAAAAGTTACAAATGCCATCAGGCGAATTATCGTCCCGTCCATTTGTCTTCTTTGGGTTGGGCAGTTCGTTATCGTCGTGTTGATTTGCTAAGGTTTGTTTCCTTTTGGTGGTTGCTGTGGTTGGGATTGTTGAACTGTGGGAGTGAGGAGGTCCTGCACCAAAAACCAATATTAAATGTAGTGGAATATCTATTTCACACAGCGCCATGTAGAATGAATGATTGCCAATCGCCAGCAAATATGTTTTCTTTTTAATAAACCTATTTTACTTAAAAGCTTACAAGCACATTTTCGTAAGACTAATTCGAATCACTAATTCTCAATTGAATTGAATTGGAATTCAATTGAAACAATCAGTAGCTCTTTTTACAAGAAAAGCTACTTGCTATATAAATATATTTACACTATGATATTAAAATAGGTAGTAAAAAGCCTGGATTCACACACTATAAATCTTGGTCACCCTATTTTTTCCTTCGATTATAGGTTTTAAGTTCTATACGTTATTTAGTTCTTAATTTGAGGCTTTATTCATACTGTCTACATATTTTTCGAAATGGTATCTGTAATTAGCAAAAAGAATGGGACTTCTACTAAGCTCCGTTTAAGCTCCATTTAAGAAAAACCGTGGCCGCGCGGTTCGCATTGTGCGGACTGCGCGGCCATAACTTTGGAGTGCCGTATGTTGTGAAGTTCAAATAGTAGGGCTTTATTTTTATAATCTACATTTTCTTCGAAATCGTGTCAGTGATTAGCAAAAAGAATTAGACTTGTACGTAGCTCCGTTCAAGAGAACTGGTGGCCGCGCAGTTGAATTCATGCAGACTGCGCGGCCACGGTTAAACCCTTATAACTTTCTAAAGATTGACTCTTCGAATTTGCGGTTTTCACTGTTCGTTTTCTACGAATTCCTTCGAAATGCTGACATAAGTTTCTTTTTTCTACGACATATTGGCCGAGCAATCGAAATGGACACGTACCAATAGGGTAAATTATGGAATTCGCAATACCGTTATGCTTATCTTGACATTATTATCAAATTAACTAAGTATAAACAATAGTAGAGTTTATAGGCAAATACAAGTCCTCCTGTACCTACTGCATGTAGTTTTTGCATTTTCTTTCCGGAACAGTCACGGAACCATTCAAACTAAAACTATAATTAAAAGATACTTATGTGTATGAATTTTCAAGATGCTTTCCGCTGATTAACAAGATAGGTACCTATTATTGAAAGATATTCACTATAGGTATATTTTTCACTAGATTTTTTTTCCAATTTGGTATCACATCGTGTTGTTTAAATTTTTTTTTTCGACTTAAGTGGTTTTTTTTCGTGTGGAAATTCCTCATGGATGTTATACCGGACTCTTAACGACTAAAACCTTACGTACCACTGCCTACGGTCGGGGAAAGACCTTGAAATGATGTCCCAGGATTTCGCCTTTCTATCTGTAGGTACTAATAAAGAAAGGCAAAAATTTGTGTTACTACAGACAGAGCGTCATGTTCTAATCGTGCAGGCGCTAATAATCATGGCTTATTCTCACAAATCTGCCGCTGAATAACATATTATATTTTTTGTATGTCTGTTATCGAGCAGAACATAATAATAGTATTTTATCTACTCTGATACTATAATACAAAGATTATAAAATTGAAATCAATACTATTATGACAAACATTACGCACAGGCCAAAAAAAAAGTTTTATTACGATACAGGTCTTGTATGGACACCTTTAACATAATAAAACTTTTTAATCATTACGATACACCATAAACAATCTCCAGCTGAAAAAGAAGTTTGAACCTCTACTTTAAAAAAAATTGTGTCTCCAGAGTAGCGAAAAATCCTAAATCTATGGTCTCCGCAGCCTAAAAAAAAAGAAACACGCATGCGCAATCGATGTTTGCGCCTTGGCGCCAACATTTTACATTTAAATTAAACAAAGTTTGGTTTTGTTTGTAAAATAAATTAGTTTTTGTGTAAAAACATGTCTTAAAGCGAGGATGGTGGTAATTGTACACCACCAGACATTCTGGAAACTGCGTCAAACATGACCATGAACCTGTTACCGGCAAAATCAAGGAGCAACTATATATCACAACAAAATGAAATCAGGTATTATAGTATGAGAGTAGATAAAGTAGTGTATGACACTGTACATAACTTGGTCTTATAACACTCGTGTGATACTATAAAAAAACTCGCCTACGGCTCGTTTTTTTAAAACACACTCGTGTTATAAGAACCCTCATTATGCAACAGTGTCATAAACTACTATTCTGTTCTGATCGATTTTCTGCTCGATGACAGACATTTATTATATGATAAAGAAAAAGGCAAAAATATGAAAGAAATGTCGTTGGACATCGTTAAATTTTTAGTTAATATTTCCCCGTGTATATCATTTTTTTTTGTTTAACGTGAGGGAAGATCCATCATCATGGATGTTATACCTACCCGACTCCTACCGACTAAAAAACCTCACGTAACGCCCAACAGCCTATGGTTGGGAGCCCCGGGTAAGCCCTCGGAAGGATGTTCTAGCCCAGGACACCCAACAGACTCACGACCGCCACTGCGGCTTCGCCCAGGGGGTGGTTCGGGTGCTATCCCGCGTCTTTGGGGGGTTTCGGGTGTGATTCCGCTTCAAAGGGGGGGGCGTGGGTGAGTTCCTCACGTCACGATGCCGTCATGGGCCTGCTTCTGTAAGGACGGTGAGCCACCCTCTCACCGTCCTCAGGCCTCCGGTCATGGAGGCCGATAGTCCTCGACGAAGACACGTGGACGGCGCCCAGGCCGCCGACTGCGAAACTCGGGTGGGAGAGTTCTCTCCCGTTCCCGCCCCGCCGTCTCTTTCACGAGCATGACCTGCTCGCAGAACGAGGCGGCGCAGTCCTACTTACTCCCGCTGGAGAGCATAGCTCGCACCATGGTCTCGAGCAAGAGAGTGTCCACGTCCAGACCCACTACGAGGACCTGGCGCTGTTGCGCCCACGCCGTGCACTCCACCAGCGTGTGGAGCGCCGTGTCATCGCTGCGGTCCTCGCAGTGCTGACACTCGGCCGTGATTTCCCGGTGTTTTCGCCACAGATACCTACCGAAGCTACCGTGCCCGGCAAGTATCTGTGTCAACTGGTAGGACAGAGCACCGTGTCTCCTCTCTAACTCTACACTCAGTTCATGACCGGTCTGACGGCCGCGATTGTGGCGAACCCCCCTTTGGTTGCTCAAGTCGTACCTTCCATGTCTCCACGGTTTCCTGGTGGAGCAGGGACTGCTGGGCCTCGATTTCTCGAGACGCAGGTCTTTGGCCCCGCTCCAGCGCCTCCTTGCGCCGTCTAAACAGTGACGCAAGGGCCCGTGTATATCATAATAATGAATAACTCATACAATTTCCATCTCCATCAAATTCAGTCCTTGTTGCCGCATCCCATAGAAACTTATTCCGGAGATAAAAAGTAACACATTAGTTACTCCAGACTATAATCTATCCCCGAATCAAAGTTGAGCCACAGTCGCGTAGTCATTAGAGCATGGACAGAGTACAAACATGTTAGGTCGCCGGATTTGCTTATATTCTTTCTGAATGTACCTATTTCAGTTGACCCTACCCGACCAAAGTAATCTTGTCAAGTAGGGAACATCCACAGATAAAACATGTAATGCTAGGCACCTGCTGGTGGGTTCTAGGACGCTATTAGACCGGTCAACGTCTAAGTAACGCCTACCGACCAATACGTAATGTTTATAGAATGCTGCGAAAAGAGTCTCGAACAAGCCCATCCTTAGTGTGCGAATCTCTATGGGTACTCATGAAAAGCAAGTGCTGGACGCCTCTCGAAGTTGACAAACGAGAGCAAGTCGACTACCAAAAAGCATCACACCTGTGCGGACGCATCGGGAAAGGTGGATTAGCTTATAGGCCTACCTATACACTAATCTATTCACTAAAGGCTGCCCCCGAATTACTTATACAAAATTATTACAGTTTAAATTGTTATCTATCATCCTAAGAAATTTAGACTCAAAATTATGTACACAGTAGATCTAACAACGTTGCCCCGTATGGCGACGGGGTCCTGTGTTGCGTCGGGTAAGAGTACTGAATGTCGCCACCACAATACAACCCGAGGGTGTCGTAAGAGGCGACTAAGGGAACACTTTCACAAAAAGATCCATTGCGTAGGGAAGGAAATTTCGAAATGAAACCCGGTTGTCAGCAAAATGACAATAGTTAAGCCAAGTTGAAGGCCCTAAGGGCGGCTTGAAAAATGTCAACTGCGGGTCGCGGTGACCTGCGCCTGTCCATTGCAACAAGGCAATAGGCTCACCATCTATTACGTGGGACATGAAGCTGTAAGGTGAAGTGTGGGCGTATACTATGCCTCTGCCTACCCCTTCGGGGACAAAGGCGTGACTATATGTATGTAGTAGATCTAACATAATGTAAGCTAGTAAAATTAATAGAGTTCAAGTGTACTTTTTCATTTGGCATTTCCTCTCTAGCTTGCTTATTACCCTAGGTCCACTTGGATGAATTCCTCTATGAATACTACTATCATCAGAACTTTCACCAACTTGCAGAAAAGGTTTATCAGACTTCGTTGGTCACTTTACACGCAGTGTATTTTGTGCATTTTTCAACCTGTAGGTAGTTGTGTTCCTATGTAGAGTTGAGTGAGATATTTTATTTTACCTTCTTCCATTACCTACTACGAGCCCCGATGCAAAATACTTCCTCTAGGCTACTGCCCTATAAAGTAGGGCAAAGTATAAAATATACAAATACCTTTAAACATCTATGGTAATTATTTTAAAGCTTTTTATTGCAAATACCAAGTGTCAGAATGCTTGCTAATTAGACAGGTATGTCTTCTTTAGTTCATAAATCTACCTCTTATATCTTCAGATGGATGGATATCAGGTAGGCGTTAGGAGAAAGATGTACCAGTATTTTAGATATGAGTAAAATCGAAAGAACTTATCTACTAATACGTCAAGTTGTAGAAATTGAGTAAGTAGCTTTTTTCTTAAAAAACATTTCAAAATACAAAATAAATAAAGTCTTAAGTTAGGTAACGTTTCCAGTTGAAATCTTATTTTCAACGCAAACGATTCTGGTCAAATTAAATGTAGGTAGGTACATAGTCGTTAAGTTTACATAAGTAGGTACCTAGGTGCGCCAAATATCTCAATCAGATGCCAAAAGCTCCAACATTCTAGAACATATTTTCACAAAGTAGAAGTTATATAAAAGCTTGTATACGAGGTCACATAAATCACTAGAGGATTGTTGTCTTGAGCAGAAAATGTTTTTTTATTTGAAAAAAAAAAGTGATATAATTCTAGTACACCAACAGCTGTTTGACCTTAATGTATAAAAAGCAAATAAGTAAGCACATTTTTCAAAAGTAGACGCAGCTAGATATTGTACACTCAGATTTCACTAGATATACATATAAATATTTGACACCACCTAATAGGCAGTGCGCCTATAGCCGTATGAAATCAGCAAACAGGGAATTAATAGGGTCTCGAACTTAGCTTAACGAAGTCATGTTACATACATACATACATACATATCATCACGCCTGTTTCCCATCGGGGTAGGCAGAGACTATGGCTTTCCACTTGCTACGATCCTGGCATACCACTTTCGCTTCTTCTACTTTCATACGTGCTTTCATACACGCTCGCCGGTTAAGGGTACTCTTGACCTGGCCTTTTTCCAGCAGGTCATCAATTTGGTTACCGTACGCCGAGGATGACCCCTACCAGCTTGCCCATTCATTCTCGCCTTATAGATCTGTTTAGTCAGTCTATTTACGATAGTCAGTCATGTTACGATAGCAGCAATTTAGTAATAGTGTCTTTCAAAGTTCGAAGACTCACAGAACTGACTGAAAGTGACGTAAAATGAATTATAAATCTATACATGTTATCATTTGAGTTTAAAGTGGTTAAGATATGCGCATCTACCGGCACACTATAACTAACCATTTCGCCCCCATACTTTCGAGCTATTTTATGGAGCGACGATTCTATAAATACTCAAAATGAAATGTCGACTCAATCCGGTCTAGGCTTTGGTCAAGCGTGACCCGTGCGTGGTTCTGCTACGATAAATTATACAAGTGAACGCGAGGCACGGGCGTGTGCAAGTTTACGAGGAAATAAATCACGGCTTAGCGTCACTCCTACCACCCTAAACGAGTGTGCAAAGCCAGGTTACAAGGTTATACATTATGAAACGTGCGCTCGGCTTAATTCAATTTTGTATCGTGGTTGCTTGCGAGCCAGTGGGTCAGCATGATAAAATAACTGGCACCTACGACTCGCAGAAATAGATCATTTTATAAATTCGATTTTCAAACCCATTGGTGTCTATCTACCTACTTTACATAAAACTTCCATCAAACTTCATTGAACTTCCAAATAATGACACCTGGACATTAAAACCAGAAAAAATAAGTGTAATAGGTATAATATCAATACATTTCTTCTCGATAATACATAAGATCCTGACTTGGTTAGAGTGTGATTATCTGGGAAGTAAATTGAGAAACAATAAAATTATATTAACTGAGTGTTATCGTCTTTTTTTTTTTTTTTTTTTTTTTGTTTAACGTGAGGGAAAATCCTCATAGGATGTTATGCCGGACTCTTACCGACTAAAAAACCTCACGCCACGCCTAATAGCCTATGGTTGAGAGCCCCGGGTAAGCCCTCAGGAAGGATGCCCCGTGACTCCCAACAGACCCACGGCCGCCAATGCGGCCTCGCCCAGGGGGTGGTACGGGTGCAATCCCGCGTCTATGGGGGGTTTCGGGTGTGACCCCGCTTCTAAGGGGGGGCGTGCGTGAGTTGCTCACGTCACGCTGCCGTCATGGGTGAGTCTTATCGTCTTCGAGTACCTATGTAGTCTAGCAACATAAACACTTAAAATAGGTAGGTACTTACTAAAATTTCCAAAAAAAAGCTAAATTTGTTTTTAATTATATTCGAAGAGGAAGTTCTTAATCATTAAGAATTAAATTACGAAGCCGTTTAAATACCTCGTATCAAAATGCATACCTAAAGAGTTAAAAGTACTATTCGAAATATGCACAACCACTACTTCCTATATAAAATTATGATTGACAATAACATCCCGCTTTAAAAAAATATTTTACGAATTTTAAACGCAAACAGGGACGCACTTTGTTCATAAATTGTCGGGGGCGGTCGCGTGCGTTCCCAGTGGTCCCAGGGGCCTCGGCGCGTGCGCGGCCCTGCGGTAATTGATGGTTACGTATGTGAGTAGGTACGTCTAGTCGCACTGCTGGTGCTTCTTTCCCTTCAATCTGCACATCGGATGCGACAGCCGTGTACTCGCTCGGAAACATTAGGGAAGCATTAGGTTTCTTTAAAACACACCCTGCTTATAAGTTCTTTTCCGTTCCTCTATACAAAATATTGATGTTTGTATATTTTTATCTTCCGCTGCGTTTTGAAATAGCAGAAACTACGACTGCCCTTGCAAATAATAATTGTAACAAAATAGGTAAAACAAACTTATTGCTTTGTTTTCTGTGTCATTATCCTTACTGACACTTAGGTAGAGTCTTATCTATACTCTATATATACAGGGTGAATTTTTGAAAAGGGCTTGGATGGCCAAATCCGAAACTATAAGGAATAGCTAAAAATGCTCAAAGGAGTCACGAGCCCGATTTTGTTAAAACTTAAAACTTCATCATTAGATTTTTGAAAAACCAATAATCCTAGCTGGCAATCGAACCCATTGATTTTGAAAAAAAGAACACACCTTTATTATTACACCATACGATAATGTCGCTGATAAGGATCAAATTCTGCGAAGTAATGATATAAGGCAAATTTAAGGAGAGTTTGGAAATTTAATAGAATTCATATTTCATGTACCTAAATTTTGTATCATAATTTCTTTCGTTCGAAATCCCAGAATAGATCGTAACTATTCCGTGTCTTAAATCATGGTCAGAATGATTCCTTGGAGAATATTCTAAACGAAATTAATAATATTGAATGCAGTACGATCCTTGAGGTCTCGAATCCAGCTATGTATTAAAAACAATGGTCTACATTTTGAACAATTAATCAGTTAACGTACGGGGCGGGAACGGGAGAGAACTCTCCCACCCGAGTTCCGCAGTTGGTGGCTTGGGCGCCGCCACCGTGTCTTCGCCAAGGACAATCGGCCTCATGACCGGGGGCCTAAGGACGGTGAGAGGGTTGCTCACCGTCATTACAGAAGCAGACCCCCCCTTAGAAGCGGGATCACCCCGAAACCCCCCAAAGACGCGGGATAGCACCCGAACCACCCCCTAGGCGAGGCCGCAGTGGCGGCCGAGGGTCTGTTGGGAGTCCTGGGACATCCTTCCGAGGGCTTACCTGGTGCTCCCAGCCATAGGCTTTGGGCGTTACCTGAGGTTTTTTAGTCCGGCATAGCATCCATGAGAATTTTCCCTCACTTTAATTTAAAAAAACCAGTTAATGTAAGAAAAATAAATTGTATTTTGTTAAAGATGAGCACTTCCCTTTAGTTTGCCGTATGGCATTACTTCCCAGAATAAGATCCTTAATAGCAACCCTATCGTATGGTGTAATAATATAGGGTGTGTTTTTTTTTTTCAAAATCAATGGGTTCGATTCCCAGCTAAGATTATTGGATTTTCAAAAATCTAATGATGAGGTTTTAAGTTTCATCAAAATCGGGCTCGTGACTCCTTTGAGCATTTTTCGCTATTCCTTATAGTTTTGGATTTGGCCATCCAATCCCTTTTGAAAAATTCACCTGTATAAGAGGAAAGATTTAATTTTTTGATTTGCATCGAATAGGCTCCGAAACTACTAAACCGATTTGAAAAATTCTTTCACTATTGGGTAGCTACACTATACCCAATGAACATGGGCTATATTTTATTCCCGTATTCCCACGGAAACGGGAGCTACGCGGGTGAGACCGTGGGACGTCCGATAGTATAATAATAAACAGATTTTTCAAGCCAATTTGTTTGGATGTCACAAACCAGACTTGTAAATAGCTGGACGGTTACGGTATCACCCAGTATTTTTGAATCACTAAATAACTTCTTTAGGTATAATATGTATATTATTTTATTACCTTTACCACCACCCCACCACACCAGGCCACGGTAGATAAAATTTTCCCGGATATCCTGGAACAGCCTTCTAACTAATAGACAAGAATCGTGTGATTTTGTTCGGTTGAAATCATGACAGTCCCAATCCCAAGATGACATCCACGAGGATTACCGAACATAACAAATAGGCATATTTTAATATAAGTACAAGAGTAAAAATTCAACCAATTCCAAGGGGTTAAGAAACCCCTTGGAATTGGTTTGTTGAAGTAGTGCCTCTAATATTGTAAGCGCTTAACACTGCGTCAGGCACATGCTGAACCTGGTCCTATTTAGATGACTTGTGAGGCACCTACACATTAATTTAGTGCGTGTATTTGTTAAGCATAGGATCATGTTTTCTTCCTTGATTGTTTGTGTGCCCCAATAAGTTAACGATTTATTTTTCTTTTTCTTGTAACTGGTTTAATGAATATTTAATAGTAATATTATACGGTAATTTTAGAGCTGTAATAGGAATACAAAGTAGACATTTATCATACAAGATCAAAGTGGGCCCTAATTGTTTCGTGGGCGCGTGCCGGTGGTGGCCCACGGCACGATTCGACGGTGTCCAATTTCTATGGGAAACTGACGTGCATTGGACCATAATATATTCCCATGCTCATTCGATAAATATTGACAACTGATGGTATCTAATTTGTAATAGTATTGTTGGTTTTGTTGAAAGGTTTCAATAGCGGTAGATATTATAGTTCATGGATCTACTTTACACGGTCTAAACCTAAACATCTCTTGGTACTTATTGTAGAGATGAGATTCTTTTTAATAATATGTCGCTGCTTGATCCGATTTGAAGGACTGAGTTCTTAATCTTTTTATTGAAGAAAGGAAACATTTTAAAAAAAATCACATACGTAAACAACGTACAGTCCCTGATGGCAGGGTATGAAATTCATACCCACGCCATAACACAAGTTCGACACCCTGACCGGCCCTGACGTCCCTGACCATAGTCTAAAATATTTTCCACTCTACATTCTCTAGGTAAACTTGCCTGTAGATATAATATTTGCTTTGTGCGAAAAAGCTGCCAATTTGTATACTTAACGAGTCTAATAGCACAGCCGACAGTAGGTTTTTACTGTTTTACTTTGTCGGCAATATTTGCAGGCGGGAACAAGCTATGGACAATGTGTCCATAGCTTGTTCGTAAACCACCACTCGCTTGACATAGCTTCTTCCTGTTGGCAAATTTGCTGGCAAAGTAAAACAGTAAGTAGCTAAAGAAAATTTCAAAAGAAATGTAGAACTTGTTTTTTGCTTTTTCGTTGTATTTTTACTTTGCAGTCGAGTTTTTTTGTAATCTTAATAATTAAGTTTTTATAATAATTACTATCAGTGACTATACAATTGGACACAACAAATAAAAGAGTTCAAAATTTAGTTTTAAATATGCATAAAATATAACGATATCAAAACAAACAGTAGAGTTCGTAGAGCAAGCCACGATCCCGCCTCTCTAAAATGATATTCTAATTTGATAATGTCTGCTTGATCTGATTAGGATAGAACCGAAAAATTATATCGTTTCATAATTAGGTTAAAACGCAATTTAGAGATGCACCCCGGGCGGCCACGCGTCAGCCGAAACAGTTTTATGGCAGAGCAGCTGGGCGCTACCCTAGTACCCTGATGACGTGGCTTGAAGTTGGGACTATACGATAGTAACTTAAAAGGCGAGTGATTGCTTGTTACTTTTGTGATAGTGTAGTCCATTACTGTCATTCATTACAAACGAGTTTTAATCAAGATACATGAGTTTCAGTTGATCATCGCTTTGCAAATCATTTTTTAACAGGCGTTTGCATTAACGACCAATGTAACAAAGTTAGTAGTAGTAAACCAAAATCCTAACTATAAGCTCATGCCTATTGACACTTGAAAGGTTCAGAGAAATAGATTGAAAAAAGGAAGAATCATCAAAATCAACCCTCGAATTTGTTCTCTAAATTGCCACTTATTTAGATATTGTTTTCAATGTTACTTATGTACACCAGAATGGAGGAGTAGATTGGCGTAATTTTCCAGTATTACGTTTGAACGAATTAGGGTATCTTTTCCTAAAAACCATATGGATTCTGTGAAATGGCGTTATCGAATCCAATATGCAGATGCATATTGGATTGAATAACGTCAACAAGAACCTTAGGTTTTTTTATCGTAGCCTGTGCATGTGATAATGCAATTGAGATTCTTGAAACACTTAAATCTTTAGGTGTATTAAGTCACTTTTTGCCACTAATACTAGTACCAGATAGTTTTACCCATAATCACTTAAAAAACGAAACCCATACCTACTTTTCAAGTCATCTATTTACAATAAGGGTGAAAAGCACTAAAAAGCATAAAATCAGAGCTAACAAAATAAACCTTGCGGACTGTCATCCCTCTTGCAAGCGCGAGTACCCCTCTTATTAAAATTAATAAGTGGGCCCTTCGGCTGCATAATGACCGGCTTGTGTCAATAAAGATGTAATATAATTGACAAACAACGTAAACCAACTTGTGGTTAACATTTGGCAGGCAAGTCTGGGTATGAGTTTATTTTTTATTTGTGTGTATTAAAATATTTGTTGTTGTTTGAGCACCAAATATAATAATTTCAGAATAGTTTCAGATATCGAAATCGATTCTTTTATGAAAACGTTGTTGTGAAACTCACTTCTTTGAACAATGAAAGTACATTGTTCAAAAAAGTGAGTTTCAGATAATTTTGATTATATTTTATTCTCTTTTTTTTTTACGTGAGGGAAAATCCTTAGAGGATGTTATACCGGACTCTTACCGACTAAAAAAACCTCACGTAACGCCTAACAGCCTGTGGTTGGGAGTCCTGGGTAAGCCCTCGGAAGGATGTCCCGGGACTCACAACAGACCTACGGCCGCCACTGCGGCCTCGCCCAGGGTGTGGTTCGGGTGCTATCCCGCGTCTATGGGGGGTTTCGGGTGTGATCCCGCTTCCAAGGGGGGCGTGCGTGAGTTGCTCACGTCATGCTGCCGTCATGGTCCTGCTTCTGTAAGGACGGTGAGCCGCCCTCTCACCGTCCTCAGGCCCCCTGTCATGGTGGCCGATAGTCCTCGGCGAAGGCACGTCGGCGGCGCACAGGCCACCGACTGCGAAACTCGGGTGGGAGAGTTCTCTCCCGTACCCGTCCCGCCGCCTCCTTCACGAGCATGACCTGCTCGCAGAAGGAGGCGGCGCAGTCCCACTTACTCCCGCTGGAGAGCATGGCTCGCACCATTGTCTCGAGCGAGAGAGTGTCCACGCCCAGACCCACAACGAGGACCTGGCGCTGTTGCGCCCACGCCGTGCACTCCACCAGCGTGTGGAGCGCCGTGTCATCGCTGCGGTCCTCGCAGTGCTGACACTTGGCCGTGGTTTCCCGGTGTTTTCGCCACAGATACCTACCGAAGCTACCGTGCCCGGCTAGCATCTGTGTCAACCGGTAGGATAGAGCACCGTGTCTCAACCGGAAGGAGAGAGCACCGTGTCTCAACCGGTAGGAGAGAGCACCGTGTCTCCTCTCCAGCCACTCGTCCATGACCGGTCTGACGGCCGCGATTGTGGCGAATCCCCCTTTTGGTTGCTCAAGTCGTACCTTCCATGTCTCCACGGTTTCCTGGTGGAGTAGGGACCGCTGAGCCTCGATTTCTCGATAAGCGGGCCTTTGGTCCCGCTCCAGCGCCTCTTTGCGCTATCTGAACAGTGACGCAAGGGCTCTCGCTTCCAGGTCCCATGGAGGAGTCCTGGCTAGAAGACATGCCACCTCACCGGAGATCGTGCGGTATCCCCTTATCACCCTGACGGCCATCACTCTCTGCGGGCTCAGTAATCTAGCCACATTGCTGGCCGTCAGGGTTTCCGCCCATACGGGAGCCCCGGGCCCGTATACAGACATGCTTTGCGCGATCCCCAGGTACAGTCTCCTGTAGGGAGCGTTGGGTCCCCTGATGTTGGGCATCAGCCGCGCTAGTGCGGCTGCTGCTCCCCTCAGTTTTGTGACCAAACTTCGGAAGTGATGTCCGAAGTTCCACCGGCCATCGAGTACGAGCCCCAGATACTTCATCGAGGGCTCGATGCCGATGCTGACGCCCCCTACCTGTATATTTTATTCTCTTTGGATTAATGTGTTTGACAGAATTGTTTAAGTGTTCATTATATTATTGTGTTGAATCAACAACATTTTGGTCACCTAATCGCATGAAAAATGGATTTTGTCATGTCATGTCACCATCATAGTTGATGAGGAATAATGCCTGGTCGAAATTATGTAAGGAACAGAAAAAAAGTACTTGGTTTTTCATTTGTTTTGTGCTAACAGTTCACAGTGACAACAGAATAAAGAATTATATTATTGTACGTACATGTACCGAGGCAGTAGGTACTTATCTCAAAACACATCTTGAGATTGAAGAAGCACATTTGTTTTAGATTTTACGTATTATAATAATGTTAAGTATCTCCATTTTGGATGGTGGATAATTTTATCTGAGTAGACTGTGTTTTATGGTAAAGCTTTTTACTATCCTGAACTAATAATTATCATCGTTCAGAATAATACATTTTTCTAAGAAGTTTTGTAAGGAGGGTTTTGGACAAATCCTGGGTTTTGTTTTCTTGGTACCAATGTTAGCATCTTTTAAGATTGGAGCTTCGGAACTCTACATTGCTCTTAGCTAGAAACGCACTTGACTTATTTGGTTATTTTAAAAGAGGATATTTTTAAATGCACCTCTGTTTTAATTTTTCTGCACACTACGTCACTCCACTAATTTACTGAATGCAAACCAGAAAATTAAATGCTGTGCAAAAAAAAACCAATTGATTAACTAAACATGTCCTACTTAAAAAACTTTAATATGACTCAGAACGAGATGACCTTTTTAATCGAATTCACACCAAAAATGTGGTTCGTACATCGAATATATGATTTGTGAAACAGAAATACAAATTGCATATCAAAAACACTAACTTGCACTCTAAATAGTACTATCTTATAACGGAATAGGTTAGGTTAGACTTTTATTTTTTTGAGCAATAAAATTTAATTTTATAGAGGCGACTGATTAAATTGAGGTTTTACTTAGAATAAACGATATTCCTAAAAGTACTTTAGGCGATAGACTTCTTTAAAAAAGTTTTAATATTTTTGTTGAACAATGGCATTTTTAGATATACAATTCTGATAATATAATAGTTATTCTTTCAGTAAAACAGTTCTGCAAATACCCAAGTGTAATGAATCTGGTTTATTTAGTGTGCATAATTAGTGTGAAAGTCAGTATTTTTGGTTTAACTTATAAATATTTTGTTCGGAAAAAGGGAATAAACAGATATCGATTTAAATATATTCCCTTTAAAAGCAACATTTGCTAATTGCTTATAACTTTGTTTTATTATATTTCAGGCCTGTAAAATATAAACTTAGTCTCAATATTGTGCTTAGCTTCAGTTTTTTTTCAATGACATATTTTCATTCGGCTACCGAACGTAAATGTCGGCATATATTATGCCTCTGCCTACCCGCTTAGGGATAGGTAAAGGTGTGATTATAGGCATGTTATAGCCAAATAATGATCTTATTACACGTACAAAGCTGATAAATTTGTCTACTGAACTAATACTACTAATTTGTAGAGTCGACTGGTGACCCAAGGGCTGGCAGTTTTCTAGCTCAGCGAATAGGTGCAATGCTGCTAGTCTTTTGGGCACAATGCCACGGGGGCCATATTCAGGTTTAGTTTAGATAGTAATAATGTACACTATAGAACTGTTAACGGGATATTTACCATGTACTGTTTTATCGAGTTTCCGATATTTCCCCGATCCGTAATCCGACCGACCGATCAGTAATGACCATGTTAGTTTAAAATCAAGTAATAATGTAAATATATAGATATGAATTAATTATGTTTCTTCTATAATTTTTAACAATAAATGTTTTGCTCATACAGAGAGAACAGTGTTTAAATTCAAGGAGTTGTGATCTCAACAATTCCTCGAATTTAAACACTGTTGAGAGCTCAAGAAGTAATAAATAGATATCAAAACGCACACGAGTGACTCTTCACTTTGAATTAGAGCACGTACTTGGCTTCTTTGATGTTTGTTTGCTCACCATTACAATCCTCTTCTATATTTCGAGGGAAGGGGCCCATGTTTGCTGAATAAATATTTTCAATAAACGCACTTGCATTATTTGTCTAATAATTAATTATGACGAGATATGTTTGTGTTTCTACAATGTATTAATTATATTTCCTACATATCTAACTCTAACTAGGCAAGTAGAACTAAGTAGGTAGATATTTTAAGAATACAGCGTTATATAATGTGCCATACACTACTCGTTTATAAGTTTATGTAATTTAGTATTTAATTTGACTTTGTTTTGACGTTTTGTAAATACTGTTAAAATAGTCTACTTGTCATAAATAAATTTTAATTTGCAGAATTATGGCAGTGGCTCAAAGTGGGTGACACGTTTACTAGAAGACAATCTTAAACACGTAAGCTTTCAGTTGATGATATAAGTAAACATCTTTGCATATAACTGATAGTAGCACCACAGATAATATATTATGTAGTACTAAGTTACTTGTAACAGTATTGACACATGGGGCCCAAGGACTCAAGTCTATCATTTCAATTGTTTCGGGACAGAATCGTAGCTCGACAGCTACGAAAACTGTCAAATTGTACAGTAGTCGTGCGTCGACTTGAAACGATGAGCTACGATCACGTTTCTGTTTTAACGCAATTGACATAATGAGTATTGAGACCATGGTGAAACTCTCACCAGGGTTCCAAGTCTGCTATGTATGCCGCTTTTTTTAATGAATAATGTTCTTTAAGCTTTGCGTTTAACGAAGCATGGCTCTGTACGGGGCTCCCGTATGGGCGGAGACCCTGACGGCCAGCAATGAGGCTAGACTGCTGAGCCCGCAGAGAGTGATGGCCGTCAGGGTGATAAGAGGATACCGCACGATCTCCGGTGAGGCGGCATGTCTCCTAGCCGGGACCACTCCATGGGACCTGGAAGCGAGAGCCCTTGCGTCACTGTTCAGATGGCGCAAGGAGGCGCTGGAGCGGGGCCAAAGGCCTGCGTCTCGAGAAATCGTGGCCCAGCGGACCCTGCTCCACCAGGAAACCGTGGAGACATGGAAGGTGCGACTTAAGCAACCAAAGGGGGGATTCGCCACAATCGCGGCCGTCAGACCGGTCATGGACGAGTGGCTGGAGAGAAGACATGGTGCTCTCTCCTACCGGTTGACACAGATGCTTGCCGGGCACGGTAGCTTCGGTAGGTATCTGTGGCGGTCAGGAGGCGGCGGGCCGGGTGCGAGAGAGACCTCTCCCACCCGATTTCCGCAGTCGGCGCCCAGGGTGCCGCCGACGTGTCTTCGCCGAGGACTATCGGCCTCCATGACCGGGGGTCTGAGGACGGTGAGAGGGCCGCTCACCGTCCTTACAGAAGCAGGCCCATGACGGCAGCGTGACGTGAACAACTCACGCACGCCCCCCCTTAGAAGCGGGGTCACACCCGAAACCCCCCATAGACGCGGGATTGCACCCGAACCACCCCCTGGGCGAGGCCGCATTGGCGGCCGTAGGTCTGTTGGGAGTCACGGGACATCCTTCCTGAGGGCTTACCCGGGGCTCTCAACCATAGGCTGTTAGGCGTGGCGTGAGGTTTTTTAGTCGGTAAGAGTCCGGCATAGCATCCTATGAGGATTTTCCCTCACGTTAAACAAAAAAAAAAAAAAAAAGCTTTGCGTTTAAAGATTCTTCAAAGGCAAATTTCTGATTGAACTGATACTTTTGATGCTCTACACTCATAATGTGTGCAGAAACATAATTCAAATTATATATTATTATTTCAGTTAATACACAAAGAACCACTGAGATAATCAGGGAAAAGAAATAAAATACTTTTCGTAATATATGCCAATGTACATACGCAAAACGCAGATACAACATCTATTTCTATCTTGAATAGCAGGTCAAGTCAAAATGATGTAGGTAAATGTCAGGTCGTCATTACTTTGACAGAATGGCAAGTTTACACACCAATAGTAACTAAACAGGAGGCCTACTCTCTTTCTACGAAAACGAAACTTCGTTAACGAACGAAAACAAAACGAAGTTTCGTGGCTGACCCTATTCTATATCAATTGCGGATCGGAGCACGAACTTCGGATGCATAGACACATTTCGTGAACGACAATGATAGGGAGGTCATTTGCTGATGTCTTATTCTGGTAAATACGGTTTTCACTTATATTAAAATATAAAAACACCTAAGTTTTAATTAAACGTTTTACATGTAACAAGTGGTTTATAATACATTTCTTGTAAAATGTATGCAGAAAATAGGAATAAAAAGGTATTTTTTTATGTAATTCCAATGATATAAAAACTATAGATACGTTATAGACACTTGAAAATGGCAACACGTAAAGCAGATAATTACCTGAAAATCTGTGACGCGGCTGTAGGGTTAGCGAAAGTTCTATTAGCACTGTTTTAAATTCTTTTAGTAAAGAAAACTCGAAAAAAACCTGCCTTCATGTATCTTCAGATGATGCACAAGCTACACAGCAACTGTTCAATATAAAATCGTGTCATTTCATGCTTATGTACAACAGAAATAATAATATTATTTCATTTTCTCGGATCGATAAAAAATGGCGGCAAGCATAATGAATGCTCCTTGTGAAAATGTACTCTATAGTCTGTGGTTTGGCGTCCGCGACCCGTAAGGGGATGTCGGAAAGATTTTGTTCTAATGTTTTATTTTGCTATTTGAATATTTTTTTTTATTTAGGTAATTATATTTCTTTAAAAAATAATGAACCACAATAATAATATATTAAGATTATTAAAATGATTTAAATTACAAATATTTGGATTACTTAGGTACTAGGTACTAAATTATAACTTATTAAATAAATGTTTCTGTATGATATTGTTATATTTTTATTTTATGACCTAAATTACGTTAATAATTACTAATCCGATAAACTTCATTAAAATTTTATAAATTTAATTATTACGTACTTTACCCGTAAATACATTAACCATATTATCTGAGTAAGTGAAATTCAAGTTTCCCTTTTTCCCCACATTCCTCTGATATTGACTTCATGCATGCTACCACAGATAATTTATAGAATTCTTTTTTCAAATTTATAAAAGTTTAGCTGTTTTTGAAAGCCGCAATGTTCGTGTATAACGTGTCTATACATGATACGTCTTTGTGTAATTCTATATTTTCAACCATTTTGATATAGACAACTAGAGATGCAAATGTCATAACCTTACGTTAAAAAATGTATCTGACGTTTGTTTCATGTCAACAATAATGTAATGAAAATTAAAATTATTATTACCTATTTGAAATCTATATCTAAACCTAAGAATACTAACTACCTAGAAACCCTCTCGCCTCGTGATCACTGCAACAAAAACTGCCGTACTAACGCATGATTGAGTGCGTGAGCGTGCTGTCTTACATACGCCTTGCGTCAGTGTGTAGTGACGCCGGCTAAAGACACTTCCCATTTTTTCGGGAACTAATCATGCTAAAGTTTTGTTCTCAAGTGATCATAAAATGGAAATAATTTATAAAATGGAATTGTAATGTCTATCTGTATGATTAAGTTAGACATTTTAGATGTTTCTACATACGCGGATGCTTGTCCGGCCAAGTTATGTAAAAGAAACTGGCGATTTTACATTAAGAGGTCTTTATAGCCCTCTACAAATTGAAACGTATTTTCGCGGATGACATATAAAAAGTATAGATACGTTACCCACACTGCGCAATGGCAAGACAAATGGGAGGCAATTGCCCACAGAGTTACGCACCAACCAGTGTCGCGACAACATACTTTGTGAAAGTACTTATTGCGGCTGGCCGGCTGCACACTGGTCCGTATTTAAAATAGGTGGACATACGATCTAAGATGTCAAATGCTTTTGGGAAAAAAATAGTAGTACGAGTACGCATTTCTGGTTAATTTTGCAATTCAATATGGCCGCCGCGCCACCGTTGTAAAATTTCATGTTGGATACCGTATAAGGGGTTTTTTGGTATGCTGAGTTCGAATTTCGGGTTAATTTAGAGATCCAATAAGGCCGCCGCGCCGTTATCACAAAATTTCATGATGGGTATCGTTTAAGGGGTTTTTTGATATGCTGAGTACGAATTTCGGGTCAATTTAGAGATCCAATATGGCCGCCGCGCCGTTATCACAAAATTTCATGATGGGTATCGTTTAAGGGGTTTTTTGATATGCTGAGTACGAATTTCGGGTCAATTTAGAGATCCAATATGGCCGCCGCGCCGTTATCACAAAATTTCATGATGGGTATCGTTTAAGGGGTTTTTTGATATGCTGAGTACGAATTTCGGGTCAATTTAGAGATCCAATATGGCCGCCGCGCCGTTATCACAAAATTTCATAATGGGTATCGTTTAAGGGGATTTTTGGTATGCTGAGTACGAATCTTAGGTCAATTTTGCAATCTAAGATGGCCGCCTTACACCGTTGTAAAATTTCATGCTGTATATCGTATGAGGGGTTTTTTGGTATGCTGAGTACGAATTTCAGGTTAACGTTTGCCATCTAAAATGGCCGCCGTGCCACTGTTGTGAAATTTCATGTTGTATATCGGTTATGGGGTTTTTTGGTATGCCAAATACGAATTTCAGGTAAATTTTGTAATCCAATATGGCTGCCTCGCCACCGTTGTAAAATTTCATGTAGCATATCGTGTAAATGGAATTTTGAGATCCAAGGTTTAGGTCATTGTAGCAACAAAAAGTTAAAACATTATATAAAAATAAATAAGTTGATAAGAAAAAATCAAAATTTGCTTAATAATAATAAAAACTTCACCAAAAATATTAAGAATTGCCGAAATAGATTGGATATATTACATGAACTAAATTTATGCACTGAAAAGTTAGAAAGTAGTCAAAAACAGCATGCTGCAGATACACAGGAATCTATACTTATAATAAAACTGTAGAGGGTCGGGAGTCTGTACATGGAAGATATTTTGAAAATTTTAAGTGTAGGGCGTTCTCTAATCGATACTGAAGCCGAAAATGTAATTTAAAATTTTCATGTCTGTCTGTCTGTCTGTCTGTCTGTCTGTCTGTCTGTCTGTATCCCGACTAAGTATCACACCGAAACTACTGAACCGATTTGAATGATACTTTGTACGATCTAAGCTGATAGTCCGAGGAAGGTTCTTAGATACTTTTGATCCCGATATTTTGCGCGGTTCCTTCAGGAGAGGGGATGAAAGGCAAAATAGGTTTTTAGCTATAATTTCTCACTGCGTGGTTCGATTTCAAATATTTGTTTGGTGTCTGAAAGGGAGTACTTTAAGCATTATTCCATACAATTTTCAATATTGAGGGTTATGTAGTTCAGAAATTAGGGGCATCTCAACTTTCGGTAAATCTAGAATTCAACATTTCTTTTGAAAGTGAGTCTAAACGGGCGTGTTGGCTTAATCATAAAAGAGCTTAATGATTAAGGCTATTGTAAAATAATTCAGTCCGCGCCGAAGGCGTGGACTGAATTGTTTTAGAATCGACTTAATCTTTAAGCTCTTTTATGATTAAGCAAACAGGGCCGTTTCACACGCTGCTTGATGAGTCTCATGAAGAAGTACCCCTCCATTCGTACACCTTATGTGACGTAAACGAAGTTGCGAGGGTCAGCTAGTTCAGTTATAAATTACAACAGCTTCAAGATTCCCTGGAGTCTGTTAAGACAATGTATGACAAATCGCAGCTGATTATAAAAGAATATTCTCTGGCCATGGATAAACTCTTAAATTCAACATCTAATTATGCTGACCGTTTTAACTCCTTAGCAGATAAAACACAATGTGACTGCAGTCAATCTGAGCCAGGGAGTACACTTGCCCCATCTGGTGACCAGATGCATAACACACCAAAACAAATCAATCAAGGTTTTAAAAAAGATAACAGTGAAGGTAGTCGTTGGATTATGTTCAGTGATGAAATTGGGAGAGACATGGGGTCAAAATTAAACTTTTGTTCACAGGGGCAGTCCTTTATAAATCACTGCATGCCTTCTACATCCTATACCCAATTAATGAAGGCCGTATGTAGTTATAAATTTCATCAGAGAGATAATCTGGTTATTTTCATAGGAAACAGGACTGATATAACCAAACAAAAACTTATTAAATATTATAATAAATTAAACTCATTAGATTTAAATAATATTATTATTTACACACTGCCCTACTGTAAGCATATGCCAGTTGTGGAAAATAGGATTAGGTACTATTTAAATTTGTCATTGGACACATTAACACTTCATAATAAAAACTATTGTTAGGAATTTGATACTAACACTATTGTTAGGAAAAATTATTATTTCTATATGACTAAAGGAAAGCATAAGCTTCTGGATTATTTTAAAAGACAGGTAGCAATTTCGCTACATTATTTTATAGATTCTTTAGCCGAAAATCTGGCTATCAAACCTGCTCCTTTTGAGCAGAAAAATGACATTGATATTAGAACTCTGGATAGTTGTTTATATCCAAGTAATTTAAATTAGATTATAGGACAAAAGAGCAACGTTCTTGCACTAAGCTTGACACAATGTATAAATCAATTAATGTTAAATCTAGCCATTTAGTTCTACATCAGCCACAGCATAATTTTATATCTGATCGCTCTCAGGCCGTTGAATCTATTAATCTTAAAAATAATGCTTTACACCTGGTGCACCAAAATGTTGAAGGCCTGATTGGTGGAAAAGAATTGGAATTGGAATTGTACATGAACTTGAATGGCATTGATATTTTTTGTGTAACAGAACATTGGTTAAGGCCTTATCAAGTCATGTTCAATTTCAAAAATCACCAGGTTGCTAGCTCGTACTGTAGAATGAAATATAAACGTGGAGGCTCTTTAATTATTATTAATAAGTCAATAAAGTGTAAAGAACGTAAAGACATAGTAGCCCTCTCTGTTGAACGAGTTATTGAGATAGCCAGTATAGAGTTTGAGCGGTTCATTGTACTAAGCATATACAGTCCCCCAGACGCTCCATATGTACAGTTCGAAGAAAAACTTGAAGAAGCATTGTTTAAATGCCAAAGTACTAAAAAACGGTCCTATTTTGTGGGGATCTCAATGTAGATGTTTTAGAAACTGCACGGGAACCTTTACAGAGAGAGAAAATGTTAAATTTGTTCAAGTCATTTGGTTTGTATAATATATTTTTGGAACCTACTCGTATAACTGCCACTAGTGCTACTTGTATTGATACTATTTATACTAATATAAATCCCATTAAAAAATGTATAGTGGACCCTGTAAAATCAGATCATCGCGGTCACTTTGTTTCTTATCTGAGAAATAGTAGGGAAAATAAGAAAATAATTAGTTTTGTCCCAGTTAACACACATCGCTTGGAAACATTCAGAAGAAACTTAGTCAAGAAAATAACAGAATTGCCCAATTACACTAGTGTAGAAGAATCCTACTCTGATTTATTTAATTTGATACATGCTGTGTTTGGGAAAATCTTTACCCCTAAGACTTTATCAATCGGAGGCAGCTCTGCTTTCAGTGACTGGGCAACACCCGGAATTTATAAAAGTCGCCATAAACTATATGAACTGTATTCTGAAAAATCGCATAATTTCAACCCAGAGTTTCAGGAATATGTTAAAAAATATTCAAAGATATTTAAGCAAGCCTGTACCTTAGCCAAGTCTAATTTCATTAGAAATAAAATTTTAGATTCTGCGAATGTCATTAAAACTACTTGGAACATTATAAATGCGGAATGTGGTAGGTGTACAGCGAATGAAAGAAAGTTTCATTTAAAGATAGACAATCGCCACGTTTCGGGGGATATGGATGTGGCGACCGAGTTCGAAAAATTTTTCAGTAATGTACCTATAGAGATTACTAACACTCTCCGGTCGTCTTCCACCTCCGCCGAGCTTTTATTAGCAGAATCTGTAGCTGCCTGTGAGGGCGCGTTCGAATTTACAGTTGTCAACTGCAACGACATCTTAAAAGCATTTAGATCTATTAATGTTAAAAAAACCGCTGACCTTAATGGGCTATCAGTAAAATCCGTATCAAGTATTATAGATGTCATTGCACCCCACTTGGCAACTGTGTTTAACGATTGCGTCTCAAGTGGTGTATTTCCTGATTTGATGAAACACAGTAAAGTTATACCACTGTTCAAGGCTGGCAGTGCTTCAGATCCGGGTAATTTCAGACCTATCTCGGTGTTGCCGACCTTGAGCAAGATATTTGAAAAACTAATACTAGAGCAGATGCTGATCTATTTTAATAGTCACAAATTGTTTCATGAGAAACAATTTGGCTTCACTAAAGGACGCTCGACTAAGGATGCTGGTGTAGAGTTATTGAAATGTATTTACGAGGCCTGGGAGAATAAACAAGATGCAATTGGTGTGTTTTGCGATTTGTCTAAGGCATTTGATTGCGTCCAACATGAAACATTAATCAGGAAATTACACCATTATGGCATAAGAAACAAGGCTCTCGATCTTCTGACTTCATATTTGAACAATAGAATTCAGAGGGTTGATGTTAATGGTACACGCTCAGATGGCTCTGTAGTTACTATGGGCGTCCCACAGGGTTCAATACTCGGACCATTTTTATTCCTTATATATTGTAATGACCTACCCTTTTACGTGGGGGATAACAACAGGATTGTTTTGTTTGCAGATGATACTTCTTTGATTTTCAAAGTTAAAAGACAAATAGATAACTATGACGATGTCAACAACGCAATCTTGAAAGTGGTTCATTGGTTTAACACTAACAATCTTAGACTGAATGATAGTAAAACTAAATGCATAAAATTTACCTTGCCTAATGTAACACAGTCAGAAACCAATGTTCAACTTAATGGTCGGGTGTTGGAACTTGTGGAATCAACGACGTTCCTAGGGTTAACGGTCGATGCTGGTTTACAATGGGGTCCACATATTGTCAAACTAGAAAATAGATTAAGTTCAGCAGCATTTGCTGTACAAAAGATAAGGCACTTGACGGATGTAGATACGGCTAGAATAGTCTATTTCAGTTACTTTCATAGCATAATGTCTTACGCTACGTCCTAGGTAGGCGGTTCAAAGCGAACGCGATTCTGAAGCGGTGACACGCGAATTCAACGCGACGCGGTGCGACGCGGCGGCTATGTCCTACGTGCACGCGAATCGTCTCGCACAGCTGCCACCGACTGGCGACGCTGCCGTTCAGTTGGCACTTTGCATCAGCCTAATGCAACTGCTATAGATAAAAAAAATGTATGGAGTTCTAGATTTTAGGTTTTAAGAGGCTGGTTTCCGCAAATCAACGTCATTTTTGCGCCTATTTTATTGGGGGTTTTGGTATGGCTATTGCCATCCCAGTTCCTCCAATAAGTCTAGCAGACTCTTCACGTTGCCGGAGACTTCCTGGAGCGACCTTGGTGTACCGAAGTGTCTAGCCCTGTATCCTTACCAGTTATGGGCATTCCATAAGAATGTGACTGGCAGTTCTTCCGTCTGCAAAGGGTCTGTGACACCTGAATTAAAGAGATGATTGTTAAGTAGACTGTGACCGTAGCTTTTTAAGCTATCGCATAGCTTCTATCGCGTTCGCGGGCCTTGCGTGGAGACCGAATCCAGAAATTGTGTCACGAAAATAAATCACACTCTCGGCTACCTTCGGCCACGCTCGGCCACGTTCGTGTATCTCGCACTTCATATACCAACGTGTACATGTGAGCGTTTGCATAACGTGTACCTATGTATATGAAGTGAAGTAGGGTGAAGTGGGGTGGGCTGAGGTGTGTAGGGTGGGGTGAAGTGAAGTGGGGTGTGGTGAGGTGAATTGGTGTGAGGTGGGGTGGGGTGAGGTTAGGTGGAGTGGAATTTTGGCCTTTTGGACTTTGGCCTTTGGAACTTTTGGACTTTTGACCTCTTGGACTTTAGGACTTTTGGACTTTTGTACTTTTGGCCTTTTGGGCTTTTGGAGTTTTTTGGACATTTAGACTTTGGTTTTTTTGGACTTTTGGACTTTTGGACTTTGGACTTTTTACTTTGGACTTTTAGACTTTTGGCCTTTTTGGACTTTTGGACTTTGGACTTTGGACTTTGGACTTTGGACTTTGGACTTTGGACTTTGGACTTTGGACTTTGGACTTTGGACTTTGGACTTTGGACTTTGGACTTTGGACTTTGGACTTTGGACTTTGGACTTTGGACTTTGGACTTTGGACTTTGGACTTTGGACTTTGGACTTTGGACTTTGGACTTTGGACTTTGGACTTTGGACTTTGGACTTTTGACTTTGGACTTTGGACTTTGGACTTTGGACTTTGGACTTTGGACTTTGGACTTTGGACTTTGGACTTTGGACTTTGGACTTTGGACTTTGGACTTTGGACTTTGGACTTTGGACTTTGGACTTTGGACTTTGGACTTTGGACTTTGGACTTTGGACTTTGGACTTTGGACTTTGAACTTTGGACTTTGGACTTTGGACTTTGGACTTTGGACTTTTGGACTTTTGATCCTGCTTTTTGTTGGCAAGTCCAATAGTCCAAAAGTCCCAAAAGTCCAAAAGTCCAAAAGTCCAAAAGTCCAAAAGTCCAAAAGTCCCAAAAGTCCCAAAAGTCCCAAAGGTCCCAGAGGTCCCAAAAGTCTCAAAAGTCCCAAAAGTCCAAAAGTCCAACGGGAACAAATTTTACGCGGGCGAAGCTGCGGGCATCAGCTAGTATTCTTATATAGAGGAAGTGGGACTAATATTGTATACTTAGAAAGGCATAATCGACGATAATAAATTTACTTCTTTTATCGCATAAAATAGGACGTTCTTGGATTACATTGATTGAAATTTCTATTTCCAACATTATAAAAAACACGGCGGCACCGCATCCAGTTCGCGCGCAAATATCAAACCAACTGATCGCGTTCGCTTCATTTCGCGCCGCCCCGCACCGCACCGCACTTGCGTTTGGTCAGGACACTTCAATAGGTTTCAACTGTTTGTTGGTATCGCGCCGCGCCGCGCCGCTTTGCGTTCGCTTACGTAGGACGTCGCCTTACGGTATTCTACTGTGGGGCAATGCTGCAGATATAGATAAAATTTTTATTTTACAAAAGCGGGCCATAAGAGCTATATATAGATTAGGTCCAAGGGTCTCTCTGCGCGAAAAATTCAAAGAGGTTAAAATTCTTACAGTAGCATCACAATATATTTTTGAGAATCTGATGTACGTACAAAGAAATTTACATAGTTTCGCTAAGTTAAGTGATAGACACAATGTCAACACTAGAAATAAAAGTAACCTTGCTGTTTATCATAGCAGATTGCACAAAATCAGCAATTCTTTCATGGGTAACTGTATACGCTTTTACAACAGGCTACCAGACGAAATTAAAAGTATGTCCCTTAATAAATTTAAAAAGGTTGTAAAAAGTAAATTGTACTGCAGGGGTTACTATACAATTGGTGATTATTTGTTGGATGGAGAAGCCTGGAAATGACCTGCTCTACTGGATTCTCAAAAAAATTGTAAAAATGCATAGTTTTTAGATTCATTTTGTAAATAGAGCTCTAAAAAGAATAACCCGCTGAGTTTCTTGCCAGTTCTTCTCAGGTGGGTCGCGTTGTGAACTGGTGGTAGATTTTGATTTATATTCTGGACGTTTTACAAGAGCATCTGTATATGCCTATGTGAAATAAATTTATTTTTCTTTTCTTTTCTTTTCTTGATATGCTGAGTACGAATTTAGGGTTAATATTGCAAAATTATCTTGAAATTCGTACTCAGCATACCAAAAAACCCCTTAAACGATACCCATCATGAAATTCTGTGATAACGGCGCAGCGGCCATATTCGAATCTTTAAATTAAACTGAAATTCGTACTCAGCATACCAAAACACCCCTTAAACGATACCCATCATGAAATTTTGTGATAACGGCACGGCGGCCATATTGGATCTCTAAATTAACCCGAAATTCGTACTCAGCATACCAAAAAACCCCTTAAACGATATCCATCACGAAATTTTGTGATTTCGGCGCGGCGGCCATAGTGGATCTCTAAATTAACCCGAAATTCGTACTCAGCATACCAAAAAACCCCTTTAACGATACCCATCATGAAATTTTGTGATTTTGGGGCGGCGGCCATATTGGATCTCTAAATTAACCCGAAATTCGTACTCAGCATACCAAAAAACCCCTTAAACGATACCCATAATGAAATTTTGTGATTTCGGCGCGGCGGCCATATTGGATCTCTAAATTAACCCGAAATTCGTACTCAGCATACCAAAAAACCCCTTAAACGATACCCATCATGAAATTTTGTGATAGTAGCGCGGCGGCCATTTTGGATTGCAAAATTATCATAAATTTCGTACTCAGCATACCAAAAAACCCCTTTAACGATACCCATCATGAAATTGTGATTTTGGGGCGGCGGCCATATTGGATCTCTAAATTAACCCGAAATTCGTACTTAGCATACCAAAAAACCCCTTAAACGATACCCATCATGAAATTTTGTGATTTCGGCGCGGCGGCCATATTGGATTGCAAAATTATCATGTAATCACCTACGGAGATAGATTATAGTCTGAAACGATACAAGTTTTATCCCAGGAATAAGTTCCCATGAGACGCGGAAAAGAGAACAAAATTTCACGCAGGCGAAGCTGCGGGCATCAGCTAGTCTATAATAAATGTTACATTACACGCGAATGCTCGTGTCGTTCAGGGAGGTAGCATCGTAACGTAATGCTCGAGTCGAATCTATAAATGTTACATTACACGCGAATGCTCGAGTCAGTCAGGGAAGTAGCATCGTAACGTAATGCTCGAGTCGAATCTATAAATGTTACATTACATGCGAACGCTCGTCGGTCAGGGAGGTAGCATCGTAACGTAATGCTCGAGTCGAATCTAATTTGTTACATTACAGGCGAATGCTCCCGGTGAGGGAGCACCTTAAGCAGTACGAACTGTACCTACCCAAGTCTAGTGGTATGAACTCCATAAATGAACTAACGAAACGTAAAAGACTTTTTGAAATCCAACCAGTAGTTCCCGAGATCCTAGCGTTCAAACAAACGAACAAATCCTTCAGCTTAAGAACATTTGTACAGATTTCACCATTTATAACTCACATTTAGGTATTTTAAATGATTTCCTTAATTTAAAGTATGCCAAGTTTCTCGTTACTGAGTCCGAACAATTGTATAGGTCGATTTTCACTATTCTCGACTCACACGTCAAGTGTGAGTCGAGAATAGTGAAAATTTCCAAATTATTTATTTTACGACTCTCTAATAATTTAGTTCCATTTCCATACCTAGGTAATTCTTTACTTATTTAATTTGGGGAATTCTGAATTGGAAACTGGCAACACCAACAAAAATGTCAAGATGGAGTCGAAGAAATTAGACATGCGTAAATAAATAGATTTCATAAAATTGCGATAAGTTTCGAGTTACTTACAGATATTCCTGGCTGTTTTTAAATATTTTCTGTAATTTCCACACACTTTTATTGCACAATTCGACATTTTAAACAATAAAATTTTGTCACGTGACACAAGCTTATCCCTTGACAACAGAATGTGCACTAAATGGCGGATCGGCACTTATCCGCCAACAGTTAGCGCTTAAAATTTTGGACGCTTTGCTGTCGTTCAGAGACTATCTACCTACTTAACACATCTCTGATCTAAACATAATAAATCGTTTATACATATAAACGAAAAAACCTTTGTAAGTAAACAATTCATATTACAGTGCAATTGAACGTTATTTATTCTATTGAATATCACACACACACGTGAGATATTATGTCTTGTTGAGTAACTTATTTATAATGTGAATTTATTTTATTTTGCAGCTTCTGTACCAAATGCCCCTAGGCGGAGGGGACAATCTTTTGGCTCTGATGTGAGACGGAGATTGTTTGAGATAGAGGAGGTGCGTGCAGAGAATGACACACTTAGAAATACAGAGCTCGCAGGGATCATGAATATACCTACTGATGCAGATCGAAGCTGCTCTGTTGGAACTGAATTAAGTTATTAGAGACAAATAAGATAGGAGATACCATATAATAGGAAAGAATGAAAGACCAATAGTATATACCTAGATTGTATCAGTTAATAAAAGTTGGGCAAGACAATTGTTTTCGTTTATTTTACCTAAATAAACATATATTATTTTCAGTATGAACTAGAACAAAAGAAAAAGCCCGGAAGGGGTAGAAAATAAAAAAAACTAAGTAGGTATCAGGGTCTCGGCTCGTCTTACAGTTTTCTTCCAGTTGGTGTCGAGACCGCGTTGCACCCCATGGACCTACGGTGCATGGGGTCCAACGCGCATACTTTTTGGTTGAGTCGACTGGTGACCCAAGGGCTAGCAGTTATTTCTCCCAACGAATAGGCATCGCTATTCAAAGGGGAATGCTCCCAGTATTTTGGGCCCAATGCCACGGGGCCATTTTTTAACGTGAGATAAAATCCCCGTGGATGCTATGCCGGACTTCTACCAACAAAAAAACTACACGTATCCTGCCTAACAGCCTACGGTTGGAAACTCTGGGTAAGCACTATATACCCCAGGACTCCCAACAGACCTACGGCTACCATGGACGGTGGGCAGCCCCCCACCATCCTCAAGCCCCCAGTCTTTTTTTTTTACGTGAGGGAAAATGCTCATGGATGTTATGCCGGACTCCGACTAAAAAACTTCACGTAACGCCCAACAGCCTATGGTTGTGAGCCCCGGGTAAGCCCTCGGAAGGATGTCCCAGGACTGGCCCCCAGTCATTGGGCGAAGACACGTCGGTGGCGGGAGCGCCACCGACTGCGGAACTTGGGTGGGAGGGTTCCCTCCCGTAGCTAACTATTTCTTAGCACAACTCCTCAAACAGTCGCCGACTGAGCCTATAGTTTGCAATTAACTCTACTTCGGAAATAATCACATAATTGACTTAATTTGGCAGTCTAAGACGATTTCTTCTACGCTCTAATCGTTCCTCACGTAGAGCAGCCTTGATGAGTAACATTCTAGACATTTTATTTAAGATTCTTACAAAATATACAAGGAAACGAAAATCAAACGGTAACACTTTTGGTTTCGTCAAAATTGGGTTAATATTCCGAACAATTATCTGTCAAAGTTGAATTTTCGTTTGTACGATTAGTGAATTAGAGTAGGTTTAACGTCAAACAACTTCGTTTCGTCCGCAAATTGCGGAACGTATGGAACCGTAGTAGGTTTTATACGAAACTTCGGCCCGAACTTCGTTGTTCGTTGAAACAGAATAGGCCTTCAGGATACATTATTGAAGTGCGTTTGGATGACCAGATTCGAACCGTCAGAAACCATTGTGTCGGTAGTTTTTGAGTCTTTTGACTATTCAGTATTCAGAGTTCAATATCGATAAAAACTCAAACTGATTGTATTGTATAGGTACCGTGAAACATGCCAACTTTGCCAACTTTTTTCGAAAAAAATAAATTTTTGTATAATTTTTTTATGGGAACGTAAGTATTTTCTTTTAATTTCAGTAATAATTAGATAATGTGCATCTATTAATTTATCACATTTTATTATTCTTCAATATGTAACTAAGGATTTTTTAAATTTTGATGGCGGGCAATGTTATCTGGACTTATTGCCAACATTCCCCACGTTGATTTTTGATGCAAATAAGGCCTCTAAACAGATGGCATTAAGACTAATACAAGAATTTTGACAATGATGCCGTTTAGCTTAGAAATTAAAACGATAACATGAAAGGTTTCTTACCAAAGAGGCTAGGCAAAGTTACCCTAACCTTTTTTCCCATTTTCATACAATCCGCATTTCAACTTTTAAAAGTTCTAGGGTTGGCACATCTCAGTAAATTGATCTTGACGTTTTTTTCTTCGTATTCTGTAAAATATTTAGTAGGCAAACAAAAAAAAACAATATAAACTTATCCGATCTGATTTTTTTTTATTATATTGGACTTTTAGAATGAACATGGGCTATAAATTATCCCGTTAAAATAAAAGGGTGACTGTTTCTACAACTAAGTCGACGAAAAATCAGCTGAGAGATGGCGTATTTTATTATCAGTGCCTTATAAAAGTTGTAGAATTCAGGTAGGTCCTAAAACGTCTTTGGTGATCTATACCTACATGTTGAGGTTAATAAAGAAATGGATAAAATACAAAAAAAACCTGAATTAAATTACATGACCAATGAGTTAGGTAGGTACATTTGCAAGCGAAGCCGCGTGGGGAAGCTAGTACTCGTATAAAATCGCAGAATTATTTTAAAGTTCTAAATTCAAACTTAAAAATTTTAGGTAGGAACTCACATGTGACTTACTTTCTTGAAACTTGCGACACTATAGTCTACACATTCTGATCTCTGGTAATAATGCTGATTTAAATGATTATTTAAACATATTAATTAAAAACCATTTTCGTAGACGTGCCAACCCTGAGCTCATTTTTATGGCTGGTAAAGTTGTCAATAACAGATTGCAACATTACTGGATAACTTTGCCCACCATTATAACTTTAGTTTTAATCAACTTTCAGAAATGATAATAACATATTAACACTCTTGAAATGTTTTTCTATAACATATTATAAATAAAACTAACCTGTGTTTTTACCATCACGCACAATTGACTTTTGATTTCGCACCAAGATTTGCCCGCAAAAAAATGCACTGTACTCGACGAGTTCCTACAAGTTACTGCGTGAAGGTAGCGACCCAACCGATAGACAGTGTTGCTAGACATATAACCTATTTTCTGCCAAAGTCGATAAATTTTACCATAGTATTCAGATATTTTTACACTTTAAAGATTTGCTTAAAAATGTATGTTCGGGCAAAATTATCCCTGGTGGCAATGTTGGCGTATTCCACGGTATGTCATAAGGTTATTAATAATTTTAATAGAATCTCTGTGTTTTATACAAATAATTGTTAGGTGCTTATTAAATAAAGGTTTCCACAGCCTCCATAAAAATTTAACCTATAATTATATAGCAGACTATTAACGCATACTTAGTGAATGCCAATTTTCAGTTCGATAATTTCCAGGATACTTGATTAATACATTAATATTAAAAAATAAATACAAGATGCACAGTCACAAACAAACTGGCACTCAAATTTTGATTTAGTGGAGACATCCCTAACAAATAAATCTTTAAGCATAATTATTGTATATCAGAACCCACAAGAATTAAATGTATAACGACTTTTAAACGGATAACGTATGCCAGTTGTCAGGTAGATAATTTCATTGCATGCTATTCAGATTGTAGGCTCATCAACGATAATATAATATACGGCCTCACTTAACTACTATAGCATTGAAAAATAAGATGACATACTAATTAATACCAAATTATATTATACTGATACATGACTCTCATTATTTTGAACAACATGCAAGGTTCAACAAGCAAGAGCTCTAAAACGCTCTGTGTAATCCTTACATGTTTTACAATAATGTAAGTAAATGTAAGGAAAATAGCAGTATTCGATACAAGTGTGGGATTTCTTTTATTACGACGAGTTTCGACAGATGTTGACCCGAGCCGAAGGCGAGGATGGACAGTCGGAACGAGTTGAAATAACAGTCCCACACGTTGTATTGAACTATTTTTAATATAGTTGCGAAAAAAATAAGCAATTTAATAAAATAATAAAAACACAATAAACCTGAATTGTCCAAAATGGCGGCAACCGTAAAAGAATAAATACCTACATATGCAGAGACTATGGCAGTGCACTTCATACAGCCAACTTTTTTTATATTTATAAATTTATTTTGGCCAATAATTTTAATTAAAATTACTTTTAATCTGATATTGAAACAAGCTATTATCTTTTTTTAGAAATATTTGCATGAATCACTAAAATTTCTATGAAATTTTGGTTGGTTTTTTTTATTTTTAATTGACATTATTTTGACAGTTGGGAAAGAAAACGCACGAGTGCGGGAAAGGTAAAGAAAAAGCACGAGTGCGTAATCCCGAACGCTATACGTCCCTGTAATATACCAATTTTTGAGAGATTAAAAGTAATTTAAATTAAAATTTAAGCATAAATTAATATTAGTATCGGCCAAATTAAATTTATAAATATAAAAAAAGTTGGCTGTATGAAGTGCACAGCCATAGTCTCTGCTTTTTTTTTTTTTTTTTAACGTGAGGGAAAATCCTCGTAGGATGCTATGCCGGACTCTTACAGACTAAAAAACCTCACGTAACGCCCAACAGCCTATGGTTGAGAGCCCCGGGTAAGCCCTCAGGAAGGATGTCCCGTGACTCCCAACAGACCTACGGCCGCCGCTGCGGCCTCGCCCAGGGGGTGGTTCGGGTGCAATCCCGCGTCTATGGGGGGTTTCGGGTGTGACCCCGCTTCTAAGGGGGGGCGTGCGTGAGTTGCTCACGTCACGCTGCCGTCATGGGCCTGCTTCTGTAAGGACGGTGAGCGGCCCTCTCACCGTCCTCAGACCCCCGGTCATGGAGGCCGATAGTCCTCGGCGAAGACACGTCGGCGGCGCCCAGGGCGCCGACTGCGGAACTCGGGAGGGAGAGTTCTCTCCCGCACCCGGCCCGCCGCCTCCTTCGCGAGCATGACCTGCTCGCAGAAAGAGGCGGCGCAGTCCCACTTACTCCCACTGGAGAGCATGGCTCGCACCATGGCCTCGAGCGAGAGAGTGTCCACGCCCAGACCCACTACGAGGACCTGGCGCTGTTGTGCCCACGCCGTGCACTCCACCAGCGTGTGGAGCGCCGTGTCATCGCTGCGGTCCTCGCAGTGCTGACACTCAGCCGTGGTTTCCCGGTGTTTTCGCCACAGATACCTACCGAAGCTACCGTGCCCGGCAAGCATCTGTGTCAACCGGTAGGAGAGAGCACCGTGTCTTCTCTCCAGCCACTCGTCCATGACCGGTCTGACGGCCGCGATTGTGGCGAATCCCCCCTTTGGTTGCTCAAGTCGCATCTTCCATGTCTCCACGGTTTCCTGGTGGAGCAGGGTCGCTGGGCCTCGATTTCTCGAGACACAGGCCTTTGGCCCCGCTCCAGCGCCTCCTTGCGCCATCTGAACAGTGACGCAAGGGCTCTCGCTTCCAGATCCCATGGAGGGGTCCCGGCTAGGAGACATGCCGCCTCACCGGAGATCGTGCGGTATCCTCTTATCACCCTGACGGCCATCACTCTCTGCGGGCTCAGCAGTCTAGCCTCATTGCTGGCCGTCAGGGTCTCCGCCCATACGGGAGCCCCGTACAGGGCCATGCTTCGCACGATCCCCAGGTAGCCATAGTCTCTGCTTAGGAAGGTATATATTCTTTTACGGTTGGCGCCATTTTGGAAATTCAGATATATTGTGTTTTTATTATTTTATAAAATTGCTTAATTTTTTCGCAACTGTATTTATTTATTTATTTATTTATGGTTCACAAAACAGAACATAGTACATTCGAATCTTAAGTGTAAATGTGCAGTTTTGACTTAAACTAGGTTCCTAAGTGTGCGAACACAGCATGCTTATAATGAGGATCCAGACAAAATGTTACATTAGCTTAGAACTAAGTATATATACCTATGCTTAGTAGTAGAGTAAAATAATATAATACAATATATATATACAGGGTGAATTTTTCAAAAGGGATTGGATGGCCAAATCTGAAACTATAAGGAATAGCGAAAAATGGTCAAAGGAGTCACGAGCCCGATTTTGATGAAACTTAAAACCTCATCATTAGATTTTTGAAAAACCCATAATCCTAGCTGGGAATCGAATCCATTGATTTTGAAAAAAAAACACACCCTTTATTATTACACCATACGATAGTGTTGCTATTAAGGATCATATTCTGGGAAGTAATGATATACGGCAAACTACTGGAAAGAGCTCATCTTTAACAAAATACATTTTATTTTTCTTACGTTAACTGATTAATTGTTCAACATCTTTGCAATACATAGTTGGATTCGAAACCTCAAGGAATAACTAAGGAATATTATTGATTCCGTTGACAATATTCTCTAAAAAATCATTCTGAGCATAATTTAAAACACGGAATAGTTACGATCTTTTCTGGGATTTCCAACGAAACAAACTATGATACAAAATTTAGGTACATGAAATATGCATTCTATTAAAATTCCAAATGTTCCTTAAATTTGGCGTATTTCATTACGTTGCACAATTAGATCCTTAACAGCGACTCTATCGTATGGTGTAATAATAAAGGGTGTGTTTTTTTTTTGCAAAATCAACAAGTTCGATTCCCAGCTAGGATTATGGGGTTTTCAAAAATCTAATGATGAGGTTTGAAGTTTCATCAAAATCGGGCTCGTGACTCCTTTCAGAATTTTTCGCTATTCCTTATAGTTTCGGATTTGGCCATCCAATCCCTTTTCAAAAATTCATCCTGTATATATACAACATGAAATTTTGTACAGCGCAAACCTGAAAACACTTTGATCAGAATCAGTAACATTATCCAATGGACCCGGTTTCAACCTATGTTAATTTTTTTTCAAAACTTCACGAAAAAAATTAACGCATTGAACACTCTAATATCGTAAAGTGTATATGTATCATAAAATAACATCACTACGCGTGATCAAAAGCGATCCGCCACCAGCCGATCCCGTGCCCTCGACCAGCCACCCCCGGCCGTGCCCCTGCGCCCGCGCCACCTGGGCTGGCCACCAGTCAGTGACCGATAACACAAGCGCGACGTCATACGTGTCGCCGTTCCGCATCCCGTGTCGCTGTGCAAAATACGCGATAGCCTATGGACGTTTGGAACACCAGAGGCACGATATACGGGCTGCGATACGAATACCGAAAGGTAGAAGGAATTACCGAAGGTGACAAAGTGTAACGGGTGAACTTTAGTGAGTGGTGGCTAAAAAAATAACAGTGTAAGTGTTCGGTGTACTTTTAGCGTAGAGGATTACATGATACTGATAATGCAGCCTATTGGCGCCATACTAATCCTCATTTACCCCGTCAGAACTCCTTCCGACACCGCTTGTCCATTAATGTGTGTGCAGGCATTATGAATAGTCACGTAATCGTATTGACTACTACTCGTAAATGCCAGTATGTACATACTTGCCGTTCTAGGGTTCCGTAATCAATAGGTAACAGCTAGAAAGAAAGATTTTTTATTCAGCCCTTGAACACATAGGTACCTACTTACATAGGCTTTACAGCTTGATCCTTTTACAAAGACTCTAATGCTAGTGAACCTTACCATCATCGGAGAGGGTAAAAATGGGACCTTATTACAAAGACTCTACTGTCCCTCTGTCTCCTAACTGTATCTCACTAACCATTATTATAGCTAGACCTTAGACAGTTGAAAATTTCACAGACAGTGTATTTCTGTTGCCGCTACAATAATAAATACCGGCCAAATGCGAAACGGACTCATGCACCGACACGTACTAAAAATCGCGTGTGTCGTATGGGAATCCCGTTTAATCACCCCCTTTTATCTGATTTTAGTATCTGTAACTAGCTCTAACTATCGCGGTTCCGATCGAGTCTTGTTACGGACAGACAGACGGACAACGAAGTCTTATGAACAGGGTCTTGCTTTTACTTACTTTATGAAAATGGTTTGTTAATGTTTTTATCAATACCACACGAATAGTGACTAACCGCCTTGCGTATAATACCTACACCTACACTGTTCGCGGAAAAAATAGTGCAATTACAAACAAAGGCTTATAACTTGGTCAGTTTTCGTTAGTTTAATTTAATTTTTTTTATACGGTATTTTGAAGGGAAACTCTAGTTGGGGTGTCTGAGCTTTGCGCTATACAAAAGTTCACGTTGTATATATACAGGGTGTGGCGTAAATAGTGGTCCAACGTAAAGGGTGTGACATAACAGGTAATCAACTACAACATACTACAATTTTGTCCGGTTTTGCCCAAGGGTTGCAGAAAAAAAAAAAAAAAAAAAGAATCGGAAGGACACCGCAGACCCTTAGTGGGACCAAGGTGTTGACCAAAGTCTGTCAGGAATCCTGTAACATCCTTCCGAGTAGTTTTCCGAGGCGCCCGACAATAGACGGATAAGTAGAGACCATGTGGTTATAAACAGTTTGATTCCCTACTATGAAATTAAAATTTCAGTTTGTAATGAAAATGAAATATTCAGCTTTTAAAAAATAATATTTGTTAGTGTGATACCATTTCGAAATCGGTATTAGACGGGCATATTTTTGAAATAATGGGTAGCAACAGTGCAGTACATTTATTTTTTTAAAAATGCATTTGTATTTTAGTGATACTTTAAAACTTGAGGTAAAATTGAGATAAATTTATCTTTTTTTTCCAAGTTTGAAATGGAAATAAACAAACTATATTATTGTTTGTTAGCTAATGTATTAGGCTTTAATAAACAGAAATCAAAATTCAAAACTAACGATTTTTCTTCAAACTACAGTCAAATTTATAAAAAATGGGTGAATTTCATAAAAAGTTCTTTTTTTCTGCAACCCTTGGGCAAAACCGGACAAAATATTGAAGTATGTTGTAGTTGACTACCTGTTATGTCGCACCCTTCACGTTGGACCACTATTTACGCCACACCCTGTATATATATATATATATATATATATATATATATATATATATATATATATATATATATAGCTACATCTATTATTATTATACATACACATATACACACATACACACACACATACATACATATATATATTTCTTTTTTCATAATTTACTAGACATGATATGTCCAACCTTGCGTTTGAATTTAGTAATGTTTGAGTCAAACACGTCAAGTACCTTGTGGTAGCGCGGCAACAAATCATTATATGTGCGACACATACGTGCCACGCGACGTTTATTAGGGACAATAGTTCGGAGCACTGGATCTCTGAGTGAAGAATCTTGTGAAGACTTATAAGATCAGCACGTTCACGGCGGGACTCTAAAGAAAACAGATTAAACCATTTCAGCCTTTCCTGGTATGAATGGAGGGTACGGTTGAATCCATATCTGTAACCAACGATCCTAAGGCACTTCTTTTGAATTTGTTCAATTCTGTTTACATGTACTGCGTAATAAGGTGACCAAATAGGCGAGTTATATTCCAGGACAGAACGAGCCAAGGAAGAAAAGAGATGAAGCAGGCTGAAGGGATTCCTAAAATCTTTAGTAATTCTAAGTACGAACCCAAGCAGCCCGGCGCTTTTGTTTATGATATAATCATAATGTGCGCGAAACGTCAACTTTTCGTCAAATAGAACCCCCAAATCCCTAACTACGCTCCTCCGTTCCAGCAGCTGGCCCTCTAAGTTATAACCGAACAAAATATTCTGTCTTCTGTTGGTGAAAGATATGACACAACATTTCTTCACATTGAGCTGCATATCATTCTCAACACACCATCTGTCAACAGATTCCAAGTCCTTTTGCAGATGTTGTGCGTCGCTGATACTGTTAACGACAGTGAATAATTTCAAATCGTCAGCATAATTATAACAAACTTGAACAGTGAAGTTGCCCAATTAGGTCATTAATGAAAACGTTGTATTAAAAATAGTTGTTCAATACAACGTGTGGGACTGTTATTTAAACTCGTTCCGACTGTCTACCATCGCTTTCGGCTCGGGTCAACACCTGTCGTAACTCGTTGTAATAACAGAAATCCCACACTTGTATCGAAAACTACTATATTTTCATCATAAGAGAAAATGATTCATTAGGAGAGTTTATGTCTATCTGAGTTTGGTAGTCAATAGGCAAAAGCGATTTGTCGTATCGTAAAAACCTCTCATAAATCAGTAGTAAGAACTAAAGTGTCTAGTATAGTCCTACTACACCGGGTCCATGCCTATAACTATCCATTTTATTGCCCTATACAGCAAAGCACTGAAATATAACTACCATTGCTGTTAGTTAACCAATGGGTATCAAATTGCGAGTAGCGAAAACACTTTGATACGTTATTGTTTACGTGGTTTTGTCGCTTAATGAGGTTGGATTACAAGGAGAGAAAAAGAAATGGCATATTTTAAGGCAACCTCATTAACCCACAATGTGAGCGTGGCGAACTTGCCGCCACGTCCGCCGTCGGGTCCGATGGCTGAAATTGAATCTCATACGCATGCCGACTGTGCTCACGCCCATTTAGTTATGCTTCCTCGCAATACTCCCTTAGCCCTTACCACAATATTGATATGGTTATTAGTTCAGCATATAGGTACGAAAATTCAGATGTTTATGATAAAAAAAAATTATGTACGGTAAAAACTAACATGGACTTGATTGGAGACAATAATGTATCTAATGGATCTCAATACGGTTGAGCTTAAGTATGTTACAGGCCACGATATAGCCGTCTAGAAGTTTTCACGACTCCTGAACATAAAAATCTCCTGAAAACAACATAATAGAGTAACTCAATACTACCTGATTTAGTCACATTTCTTTTCAATAGGCAGCTTTTAGTTTTTGAAATTTATTATTTTGTGTTTTCTCGACGTGAAACTGCAATGTTACCTTTAAAATTACTTGTAAGTAATTTTTATAACCATAACCTAGAATATAAAGAACCTTCAGTGCAGGTTCAACATTATTACTGAAAGGTTACTCTGCCCTTGTGCTGGTTTCTGTTACCAACGGACCATAATCAAAATGACAAGTGAAAGAGGTTGTAATTTTTTCACTGCTCTAAAAAGCGATAGATATTGTCGTTCATTCCCGGTAGGCACCAAGTAGGCACGGGAGAAGCGTACGTAGGTAGTTTCAGTCAAACTCTGTGATTTTATATGCAAATACATAAATACAATGTGTCCTTAGCACGAGACCTGACATAGATACTCTGTGATCATTTGATCAACCTGCCCTTGTGCTTGTTGCCGTCGCGTGCTGACGAACAGAGCAGCCAATTATGAACAATACAAGGAATATATTTTTTCCGAAAATGAACTCTAAGACAATGTGTTTGAATACATTCACAGACATTTTGACACACCTAATTATTTAGTACTTACATTCAGCGGTCTGTGTGGCACTTATTTTTGCAACAAATTATGACAAATGCTTGCGTGTCAGCTTCTTGTAGTGGGTTGTCTCTTTCGATATAAGGTCAAACTTATGCGAATGCTATTGAGATATGTTACAGAATTATCATAAAAATACAATTCGTGACATAAAAATTAACAATACATTACTGTAAGTATATCTAGCAAATTATCTTCGTATTTTAAATAATAATATTTCTAGAGCGAAAAGACTCCAGCATGGAACTGTTTGAATTTCATTTGCTAAAAAAAGTCATACATAGAAATTGATACATATTTTAGTAAATGCATTATATTAAAGTTTTATGAGCTGTTCTACAAATATGTTGACAGTTTTCTAAAACCACCGACATCGCGACACACACAGAGCGACTTCTTGTACTACAAAGTCAACCGATAAAGTTCCCACAAGGCTGGCCACATTACCTCGGTTCTGTTCTCATCAGAGACTATAATTGCTGAAAAGCTTGCACCTTCCGACTGTCAGCGATATTTATACTCCTAAATGTTGGTAAACATAGTTATGATACTTAACGTAACAAAGTAACACGTCATAATTTTTCTGGTATCGTTCAGGTTCGTACTACTAACCATATTGATCAACAAATCAGTAAAAGTCAGCTGGTCAATACGCGGGATGATATGGCGCGTGGCGAAGCCCCATGCCGCGGGGCTTCGCGTGACGTCAGTACATCTGCCGGACAGATGGCGCCGCGCCCCTCACCAGATAGTATCATACTACGCCGACCACGCACTAACACTTTCATCAACATCAAATCAAGTACCTATCTGTAAATAAATATTATAAGACTTCTGCAAAGATTATAGTAGATTTCAAAAGGGATATAATAGTTACGACACAGTTTATCACGACGAATATCTGCATCGGTTCAACACTATGAAATAGTAGATAAATTACGAATTTAATATGCATTTCATTTTCATAAAATAAACAGTATCAAACTAAACTGAAAACTTACAATGGCTTGCAGTTCTTATGTCCATAACTTTTAATGTCATCGTCAAACAGGTACTAATTGTGTATTTGGAGCCCGGGATGATGAATAATTCATTTATTTGTCATTAAACGTTGTTGAATAAGACCTTCAGATCAAAAACGAGCACATTTATTTCTTGAGACCTTCGCTACTCTAATAGTTCTCCATTTTTCACTATCTTCAGCATCCCCGTAGGTAAGCGGGAATGGTAGTGGAGTCAAGACTCTACGTCGTAGAGGAGTCATGCTACGACGTCAAGTCAATATTTTTTAATGGAGATATTAAAATAAATACCCTTGCTGCTACGAATTTCTTTTATATCTTAAACATTAAAAAGTGTAGATACAACATTATTGTACATTATGCACCCGGTCACGTGCGTCACCCACAACACAACCCCATTGTCTATATGACTGTAAAAAGCTAATTATCGTATCATCGTAATAGTGATTTGACGTCACGGGGAAGCCAGATGGTATTCTCTGGTATGTGGCCACAACACGCAACATCCATTACCATTATTTTATGTAAACTGCTAATCAAGTAGTCAGTAATTTGACTATGAATGCTCTGCAATTAAAAGAGGATTATTGCTATAACATTACTTTTATTTTAAAATCCAATCAACGGGATTTAATGCAGTCAAAATAATCTTGTTTTATGGTTTCTGTTTCAGTCTGTTTTAGAAAATCAAATGTTTTAATTAATTTGAATATGAATCTAACTAAATACGACCAATCTTTTACCAGTTCTGGTTCTTCAAAAGGGGTCTTAGAAGGTTTTTACAGGGTCGGCAGCGCGAGTGTGGCGCCTCTGGTGTTGCAAAATTTCATAGGCTGCGGTGACCACCGGTCCTTCTGGTGGGCCGTATGCTTGTCTGCCACCTTGGTGGTATAAAAAAAAACGTTAGCTGTGTGATAAAACTAGTGGTTTAATACTAACCACGTTCCATACTACAATTATATTTATTTTTCACGGGGATTATAACTTTGATGCGGTTATACCTATTGTTCTTCTCTTATATGAATGGCTCTGCGTTTATCAATGATTCCGCCAATGTCCAGTAGGAAAATAGCTACAACCATAGATTTAGGATTAAACCACACCCGTCAGTAAAAATATGGCGATACGCTAGTCTCAAGTTTCAGAGGAATTCCGTAAAAAAATCTAAATCTATGGTTAAACTTATCTTTTTAAATTTGACACTGACATGTGTGGCATGACGTGACAATCAGCCTGTAAACACGGCCAGTGCAACCTGTTCGAAACTTCAGGCAATAAAAAATATTATGCAACATGACGGATTTTTATTTTCGCGAAAAACTAAATTGATCGATCAAATTAATCATTGAAAATTAGCACGTAATTTTACTGAAGTCTGAGTAAATCTAATAAACAATAAAAATATCCTATTTCATAAACTAATTGCCTTCTGATCTTCTGATAAAGTTTATTAATATTTTTTTACTGCACTGAAATGGCAGCCAATGTCCATGGCTCAGATTTTTCTTGATGCTAGCGTCTGCGTGAACAATAGTTCAGTTTGTCTCTGTTTCTGACATCGGATAAGACAACTCTAATTGCTGATATTCCTACTAAAGTCGGATTATTAATCTCAGTCAGTAAAATGACAAGTGCAACTGTCACTGATACCAAAAAGGGTGACCCGCTACAATAGTGATGTTCGGCAATCAATAGACTTAGACATTTCAGACATTAAATAAATAAAATGAATAAATAAATATTCACCGGCATTTCACACAATGCTGTCTGATCCCAAAGTAAGCTAGGAATAACCTGCTTGTGTTATGGGTATCAGACCGCGGATATTAATACTTATATACTTTTAAATACATACATATTATACATTGAAACACCCAGACTCTTGAGACAAACATTTATGGGTCACACATATATTTGTCTCCGGTGGGAAACGAACCCACGACCTCCAGCGCCGCAGGCGGTATCACTACCGACTGCGCCACAGAGGCAGTCGTATTACAGTCGTAAATATTTGTGTGGCCCATAAATATTTGTTTCAAGAGTCTGGGTGTTTCTATGTATAATATGTATGTATTTAAAAAGTATAAAAGTATTAATATCCGTGTTCTGATACCCATAAGACCAGCAGGTTATTCCTAGCTTACTTTGGGATCGGATAGCGTTGTGTAAAATGTCCGTGAATATTTATTTATTAATTTATATGTAATACTAGCTGAGCCCGCAACTTCGTTTACGTCACATAAGGTGTATGAAAGGAAAGGTATTTCTTCATCAGAGTCATCAAGCAGCGTCTGAAACTACCCTGTTTGCTTAATCATAAAAGAGCTTAATGATTAAGACTATTTTTAAACAATTCAGTCCGCGCCGAAGGCGTGGACTGAATTCATCAAGCTGAACTGAATCATTAAGCTCTTTTATGATTAAGCCAACACGCCAGTTTAGGTTCACTCACATTCAAAGAAACCCCTACAATTAAAATTTTCAAAATATCTAATTCTTAAAAGTGTTATAACTCTTTTACTTCTAAACCGATTTACATAAAACAAACGCTAAATGTTAACCAGAGCAAACCTCAACACAATAAAAAAAAGGCAATAGGCATTATAATAATAAAAAAATATCCAAGAAAAGTCGAACCAAAAAGAAGAAAGCCACGTGGACACGTAATTATAAAAAATAACGAAAAAAAATTATATCTCGAAAACTACAAAAAATCGTAGAACATACATGTGGGTTAAATCGATAGGTATGGAACCCTGCTACCAGCTAGTGGCGGCTTGACACCCTAAAAGAAACACCCAGTATATAATATGATTGGAGAAATATGGACCTTACCAGCATATTAAATTTGCTTGCTGTAACATTATTATGAAAGCTGAGAAAAAAGCTTAATGAGTTATGACTTGTGGTTATGTATTAAGCAAATTACCAAATGGTCGTAGAAAAAAATAATATAAGGACAAGCTAAAATGACAGTTTTAAATTTTTGTCATCAAAGTATTTTTCATGAAAATATTTTCAAGGTAAATTGGTGTGAAATGTTTGTATAAAACCAACTATGGTTCCTAGAAAAGTGATTATATTTAAATGTAGGTAAATAATTAATTATTTAATAATATGCTGGTCATGTTTAATAACCACGTTACGCCGGGGCCAATATACGTCGAGGGATCGAGGCTAGAGGTCGTCCAGGAGTATACTTACCTTGGGCAGGTTATTACACTGGGGAAAGGGAACCTGGACAAGGAAATCACCAGAAGGATATGGTAAGGCTGGGCAGCATTTCGCAAACTGCGTCGCGTCTTCAATTCGCCTCTACCGCAATGCCTGAAGACCAAAGTCTACAACCAGTGCGTTCTACCCATTATGATTTACGGTGCCGAGACGTGGATACTTACAGAGAGGTTGGTTAATGCTTTAAAGGTTGCGCAGCGGGCTATGGAAAGGGCTATGCTTGGGGTGTCTCTGCGGGATAGACTCCGAAATGAGACTATCCGGCAGAGAACTAAAGTGGTCGACATAGCTCTCAGAATAAGTACCTACATTGAAGTGGCAGTGGGCCGACCATATCTGCAGAAGAACCGACGGCCGATGGAGCAAACGAGTTCTAGAGTGGAGACCGCGCCTCGGCAAACGTGGGGTAGAACGTCCACCCGCCGCTAGATGGACCGACGACCTGGTAAAGGTCGCAGGCTGAGACTGGATGCGGAAGGCACAGGATCGTGTGCTCTGGCGTAAATTGGGAGAGGCCTACGTCCACCAGTGGACTGCGATAGGCTCATTTGATTGATTGATTGAAATAATTATGTAGCAATCGAGATCCAAATTGTTTGTTTACTGCATTATTTGGATGAATTGAAATACGGCATAGGTGGTTTTATGTAATATTTAATTACTGTTTGATATTGGATAAAAAAATATAATCTCGACTAACTTGTTGTTGACTTAATTGTAAAACTCGATTTAACCACATCACTATTTATTTGTGACAAAAAACACGCAACACTGAAAATGTCATATTACTGACTCGAATTAAAAATCGTAGTATAGATAATTATATTGCTGATATTAGAAGTAGGTGGTGGTGGAATAGTAGCCGGGGATCGTAATTATTCGGTATGTGTGACACCTATCAATATTATCTTTGCCATTTATACCTATGGCGTTTTGCTCATAAGCCATTTTAAGTTCATGCCCTAACCATAAAGAGTATTAGTTATGATCCTGCTTTGATAGAGCAAAAGAAAAATCAGCAACCAATTCTTATTGCATAGCAGTTTGTTTATTGATTCGGCATTAAATTATTAACTTTCAATCTACAAATATTTGCTGTATTCAAAGCCAACGCTTATGTATCCTCAATAGATTTTTTCATTCGCCATAATAAAACAATTGGTACAAATATAGTACAGCAGAGCAATTTTCTATCTAAGCGCACGGCAGTGCGCAGGCCAAGTTCCAGCAACAGGCCGAGCGCATGCCGTACTCTATTTACACGAACCGCTTCGACCCACTTTTGACCCCCCTGTAGCTCAGTGCCTATTGCAAGTACAGAAATAAAATTGTACGTACATAATCATATACTAGTACTAAGGCAGTGTACCAAATTTCATAGATGTAGCTTTAGTAGATCCTGAAATATGACCCTGTGAATATAGCTAATTTTGGCACTGACTGACTCACTCACTCACTGACCGGTCATCAAAACCTCTAGGCCACTTCCAATTGTCCTAGCGTTATGAAATTTGGCACACAGATCGGGTGTTATATGTAGATTACCGAAAAATTGAGAAATTTGAGAAATCGGTCAAGCGTGAGTTGGAAAAGGGTTACAAAGTTTGTATGGGACCACAGGATTCCTTGGTCGGATCTTCTTCAAAATTTGCATAAATCATCTCTAACATAATTGATGGAAGATGTGTTTCGTATTTTATTGAAATTCATTCCAGAACAGGCTAAAAGGGGGTAACAATTGTTTTCTTCGGGGGGTTTCGATTCGAATTTGTATCAATACTTCTTAGTGATGAGAGGACTCTTTTGATTTAATTTACTTTTTATTTTAACACATGTCATGTTTAAAAACTCAATCAGATTTGAGAAAGATGTTGTCAATGTTTTGATTAATGTCAATCAAATTCTCTATACATACAAATTATGGAAAAGTCAATACTGCACATTGAATATTGTTATTCATATTTGTGAAATATTTGGATCAAATTCGTCCAGTAGTTTAGAGATCAGCAAGCATTCTAAAGGATGACTCACGCTAGACCGTGCCGGGTCCGAGCCGAGTGTCGGCCGTAGCACGGTCACCGAGCCGGTTGCATTCACGACTGCTCGGGCGAAGCTCGGTGGCACTGTATTCATGCAACGGGCCGTGGCCGAGCCGAGGCGGGACCGAGTTGTTTATGAGCGCTTTCCGTAGTTCGGCTGTCACTCAGTTGCCGCTCGGTTTAACGCGTAGATTTAGCGCGAAAAATTCTAAATCTATGGTTTAACGTGAGTTTGTTCACACAAAATATATATAATATTGACCTTGCTGCGGCCGGCACTCGGCTCGGACCCGGCACTGCGTAGCGTGAGTCATCCTTTTTAGGGTTCCGTACCAAAAGGGTAAAGAACGGGACCCAATTCATGAGACTTCGCTGTCCGTCTGTCTGTCTGTCTGTCTGTCCGTCAGGAGGCTGTATCTCATGAACGGTGATAGCTAGAGAGTTAAATTTTCACAGATTATGTGTTATTGTTGCCGCTATAACAACAAATACTGAAAACAAAAACATAATAATATTTAAGGGGGGCTTTCATACAACAAACGTGTTTTTTAGCGACTTTGTCTTATATATTCGGTAATAAGGTATCCTTTACAATTTAAATACGTTAGTTAATTTGACCATTTCATCAAGATCATTCATTCCCTTTACACCATGCAAATTAAATGAATACTTTAGGAGGTACAGCACAATCAAATGTTGCTCAATGAAATTAATTTCGTGTCGCCATGATTGAACATTATACGGGTCACATACTGACTTATTTTTCGACTTTCATCGTAAATATTTGTTCTTTAAAAAGTGAACAACGCTTTCAGCAGATTACTTTAGGTAGGTGTAATATTTCAAAGATAGCTATTTCATAGGAAATGGTAAACAAATAGTCCATATTTTAGATTCTTCTCCAGTATAAACAATTTACGTACAAACACACAATTTATGTTGTAGACGTAGATATCGTGTTTATAATGTCATTATTCAAATGTCATCAATATTCTGAAAAAGAAATTAAACATAGAGTTCACAAACTCTTTTTGAAATATTTACTGTACCTACCGTAGAGGATCTATACAAGGATAGTTAACACTATAGAGCAACGCGACCTGTCTAAAGACGCGCGTTGTATAACACTATAGAGCAACGCGAACTGTCTAAAGACGCGCGTTGTAAAACACTATAGAGCAACGCGAACTGTCTAAAGACGCGCGTTGTATAACACTATAGAGCAACGCGAACTATCTAAGGCGCGCGTTGCTATGTGTTAATAGGTAATGAGGGCAACCAGTAGACGCTTGAAATACTCACAGAATATCGAGCATTGTATTTTCATAAAAAAATAATAATTGAAACAAAATGGACCTTTACTGGGACATCCTTTCGAGAGCTTGTCTTGTTGAGAGAGAGTATAAAATAATGTCATGTATACATAATGCACACTTTAAAGCTTATTAAAGACAAAATAGGTACAGTTTCTTGAAAAAAAGTATTGAAATCCCACCAAAAACATCCCTGTTGAAAAGGAGGCCAAGTTCCTATGGGCTAATTGTTCGCCTAAAAAAGGGTTGAAATCCAATCCAATGCCAAGTTTAGATGTACTTTAAATAATCTAAAAATATCTAAAATAATGTTACTTCTAAATTTGAACTTGGCAGGTTAATTTAATTATATACATAATAAATTTAATTATACAATTAATCAAGTGTTGCGTACTGCACGAAACCCTGCCAAGTTCAAATTTAGAAGTAACATTATTTTAGATATTTTTAGATTATTTAAAGTACATCTAAACTTGGCATTGGATTGGATTTCAACCCTTTTTTAGGCGAACAATTAGCCCATAGGAACTTGGCCTCCTTTTCAACAGGGATGTTTTTGGTGGGATTAAAAATAAATATAATTTTGAATACGATTCAGTCTAACACCAGAGGATTATGACCTGTCCAACTTCTGACAGTGAACCTAATTAATACCTTCGAGCAGAAAGAATCCATTCATCTAGTCACGAGAAGTGTCGCTAAATCGCTTAAGAGTCCGTATGACTCTTATCGGTTGAAACAAGATACTACATTTTAACCTGTAAAAAAGAGAGAGATGCGATCAGTTTTTGTGCGTTTTAACGAAATAAATTAATTATAAAACATCTACTTAACAAAATGGAAAAAAGTGGTCTAGAGCAAATTAAGATTTTACTATTTCGTATAAATAAATTATATTATAAAACTAACTTCAAACTCATGAGCTCCAGCATAAGCGTGTTTTTACTGTAGAGCATTTGTAGTTCATAAACGAAAGTAACTTTTGGTTATAACGTTAACTCATGAGACCTCACGAGTCCCGATATCTAGGTCAAGAAAATGGTCCGTTTAGAACTTTAGAGTCATACGGACCCTTAACAATCTTTCTAAAGAATATAGTAAGCGCACAGTGTGTTTCAATAGAATGATGATGATAAATCGTCTAACAATACAATACAATTATGGTAAGTACCAGTAAGACCAATAAGGTTATACCTGCTTATACCTATAATATACAATAGTCATAAGAAACTACTAACATCTACAAAGACCGAATTGAAGGACTTAATTGCAACGACCTGTTTTATTAGACAATTAAGTTGATTTGTAAACACCAGATTGGATTTCCTTATAGTTGTGCATTTAATATTTACAATTTAGCTACTGCTGTAAAAAAATAATTACGCATTTCCTGATTAGATTATAATCGTATTGAAATGATAATAAATAAACCTATTAAAATTGCAGCTCATTTTTTTAATGACAAATCTGGAGGTAACGGTTCCTTTTATGGGTTCTGTAGCCAAATGGCAAAAAACGGAACCCTTATAGATTCGTCATGTCTGTCTTTCTATAGATAGGTCTTCCAAAATGCTATTGAGGTTTCTAACGTTTTTTTTTTCTTAGCTGAATAGTTGGCGCGAGAGACACTTCCAAAGCGGAAAATGTGAAAGTGCCGAAATATTGGAATCATTTAGAATAGAATAAACTACCAACCACATAAATACATCAACATAAAACATACATAAAAATAAATTAAAATAATATAAATGTACAGAAGGCAGCTTTTTTATTTTTTTCAACCTGAACCAATTCTATAATAATAGACCTAGTTAAAACCACACACTAGTGCTGGAGCGGCATGTAGTTTCGACACTAAGCAGGTATGATTGGCACTTGGCATAACACAAACAAATAATAAGCCTCCCCTAATAGAATTCATAATGTAGCCGTACGTCAAAAGAACAATGTTTAACGAGCTTTATAAACAAGATATTTTTAACATAACTAGGTACGCCATGATTTGCTGAAATTGTGTATTTTGTGTAAATATGTATAGCGAGATGTAACATTCCATAGCATTGTACATTTAATTATATACTTACTTTGGATTTGAAGACAAATAAATAAATATTTCGGACTAGCTGACCCGACGGCTTTTTTTTAACGTGAGGGAAAATCCTTCATGGATGCCATGCCAAAAACCTACCGACTAAAAAACCCCACGTAACGCCTAACAGCCTACGGTTGGAAGTCCCGGGTAAGCCCTCGGAAGAATGTCCCAGGAAAGCTGACCCGACGGCTATGTACCGCTTCAAAATAAATGAATAATGTGTCAAACTCAAAGTTCAAAAACGCACACTGTGTGATGTAGGTATGTGTGAGATGTTATGGCAATACATTACTAAAGCTCAGATTACAAGAATAATTCTTTTAGTCTGAGTACTACAGTTAGTGAATCATAATTTTTTTAAACATTCTTCTCTATTTAAATAACAAAATCTTAATCCTAATGGAGATGATGATGACCTCATGATACTACAGACTACTCGTATTCATTTTCGGTTACCATTTTCGGTATACCGCTTCAAAATAAATGAATAATGTGTCAAACTCAAAGTTCAAAAACGCACACTGTGTGATGTAGGTATGTGTGAGATGTTATGGCAATACATTACTAAAGCTCAGATTACAAGAATAATTCTTTTAGTCTGAGTACTACAGTTAGTGAATCATAATTTTTTTAAACATTCTTCTCTATTTAAATAACAAAATCTTAATCCTAATGGAGATGATGATGACCTCATGATACTACAGACTACTCGTATTCATTTTCGGTTACCATTTTCGGTATACCGCTTCAAAATAAATGAATAATGTGTCAAACTCAAAGTTCAAAAACGCACACTGTGTGATGTAGGTATGTGTGAGATGTTATGGCAATACATTACTAAAGCTCAGATTACAAGAATAATTCTTTTAGTCTGAGTACTACAGTTAGTGAATCATAATTTTTTTAAACATTCTTCTCTATTTAAATAACAAAATCTTAATCCTAATGGAGATGATGATGACCTCATGATACTACAGACTACTCGTATTCATTTTCTATGAGACTACATTACTCACAACAACAACACGGACAACTATTTACAGTATGAGCAATGATTTGTGCTGTGAGGAATTGTTTGTTATAATGCCCTGCCCATGTTTACAATCTAAAATCAGATATGAAATTCATTCAAACACTTCTTATGGGCTCCGGAGATGGTCAAGTGAATTGAGTTAAGTCTGTTGTAGTATGAATAAAATTTGATTTCTCTGTTGTGTAGTCGGTAGTGATACCGCCTGCAGCGCTGGAGTTTCTGGGTTCGATTCCTGGGTCGGTCCAAATATTTGTGTGATCCACAAATGTTTGTTTCGGAGTGTAGGTGTTTTCTAGTATAATATGTATGTATTTGGAAATATATAAGTAGTCGTCTAGATCCCATAGCACAAGCTTATATTAGCTTAATTTGGGCTAGATGATGTTGTGTGTGAATGTCTACAAATATTTATTTATTTTTCTATGTACGTGTGTATGCATCAACGTGTATGTGCACATGACTTGACTCAAGTCGCTTGATAGTCTCTGGAGTCCACAAGGAGCTCTTCAAAAGGGGTCTTAATCTTAGAACATTTTTGTAGAAGAGAACTGCGAGAGCGTGGCTCATCTCGTGTTGCAAATGTCCATAAGCCACAGTGACTACATTCGATCAGGTGGGCTTGTCTGCACCTTGTGTGTACCTACGTTATTGGTTTAAATAGGGACGTCTATTTATTTTCACACATATTCATCCGCCTATCACTACTAACTTGACAGTTCTATTACTTAATGAAAAATTAGGTAGGTGTAGGTACTTTAATTACTAGTCACGTAAACATTTATATTTCCCTGATAATCGTGCCTATGAAAATGATTCTTAAAAGCATTCTGATACAAAAATACATACCTTTCCGTTTCTCTATTAGACCTTTGGGACAAAAAATTGAATAAGTCACAAGATTCTATCTTAAGCGTGGAATTCTAACTTAAAAGTAACGTAGGTACAGGTACAATATAAGCACAGGAAAAATAATTAAATATGTATATGGATTGGAAGTTGAATATATAGCTACCACTGCAAAAAAGTTAGAGCCAAGCTTTTAACTTTGCACGTCCTCCCTGACATAGCACTCTCTAATCCTCATCCTAGCATCACAACATAACATTCTGCGTGAGACACTTACACAAAAACAGTTTCGTCACTCAGGTACCTACTTAATGGTATTATGACTGAAAGTATTGACTACTTTCAGGTAACAAGTCCCGCGCCCCGTCTACATGAAATAAAATGAATACCTACCCATTAATTGTTATTTTGTTAAATATGTTCTGTTTTCGTATTTATATTTTACATACCTACTTCCAAATAGATGAACTGCAAGAAATAAGATTAATCTCAATGCAGGTGTTAGAAATGTTATATTTCAGAAAATATTAATTTTATTGATGGTATTTATCGGTCATTTATTGGTGCATAAATTGCAAAACTTAGACTTACTTACTACGCACTTTCTTCCGATTTAACAATTTAATAGCACTTTGTATTTCTATGAGGCTATGTCTATGTCGTTTACGAGTTGAAATAAAATCATTCGTATCTGTGAGAAAATAACGTAGGTAATATTCCACGATATGTTGTCATTATTTAGGTACCTAATTTACTCACAATTTATGTCGTAATTGCAAGGTAAGTAGTAGGTACGGCTATCCGAAAATACGACACTCGAAACAAATCTTTTTCGCATAGCCATACTTCTTATAGTGGAATACATCATACCGCTCTACCACATTAAGAGCAAAAGAAAAATATGTGGTGTTACGTGAAAACAATGAACTTTCACACGGTTGGATCCAGCTTGATTTAGTGTAGTTTATTGTTGAATCAAAGCGGAGAAGTTGGTTTGCGGTGGAGTCATAATTGAATTTGCAGAACAATCCGTTTCCCGCACCACGTACGAGATACATTCGCTACACGCACAAAGACGCACCTGTTTACTGCTTTATAGATGGAGAAAAACAGAATATAATGTTCGTTCTACCCCACTGAACATATATTACTGGTAATGGGCTCTACCTCTGCAAGCGACTCAATGTTTCCAGTGCCGTCGTTATAATTGTCAAAACAAATTAGGTAAAAAGTATTTCGATAGATTTGCGAAAAATTCTAAATCTATAGATTTGACAGATAATAATGTACCTATATTAATGATCGAAGATAATAATTCTTGATACATAATGTCACATAAATGCAGATTTTGTTGATGCGTTGACAAACGTCTTTACGTGGAAGCTCTGTTACATATTATTAACCGACTTCAAAAAAAAAGGAAGAGGTTCTCAATTCGACTGTATTTTCTTATTTATTTTTTATGTTTGTTGCCCCATAACTTTTGATTTAGTGAACTGATTTTGATTTTTTTAAGAGAGCTGATTTTGATTTTTTTACATAATATTAACTTTTGTAGCGACAGCGACAAAAGTCTTTATGATGTGAGCTTTCACATACAGACGAAAAATTGCATTCCTGGGTATTCATACGCTTTATTCGCACATCGAACTAAATATGTATGTATGTGACGCTTCCACATTGTGTGTGATTTACCTGCTTGAAACAACTCATTAACAACCTATTAACTAGTTAACATAGTGTGTAAAAATTAACAGGATGGACAGTCTTATCCAACTACACTAGGCGTCTCAGCTGTCAGGACTGTTTGGGTAGCTGGATGGGATTGACTTAATACAGTTTACATAATTATTTAGGTACCTCAATTTTATTTTGTTATGCAAAAAGTAGTAAGTACACCTGTACTTACTACTTTACTACTAGGCATACCTACTCATAACCTTATGAGTATGCCTAAAATAAATTCCGATATTTTTTTTGTTTATGAAGTCACTTATTATTTTTCAATGTCTATCTCTAAGTAAATAAATCATCTACTACATAATTATATAGGGATCACATTATTACGTGGAATAAAGGGCATTGTGTCTTTGTTACTTTGAAACAAAGCAGTAACACAGCAAGTGACGTGGTTCATGAACAATCACATTTACGCACTGAATTTTTTAAGTAGCTATAATAGTAGCAACAGAAATGCATCATTTGTGAAAATTTCAACTTTCTAGCTCTCCGAGGATCGTGAGCCTGAATGACAGACAAACAACGGAGTCTCAGTAATTAATATGGCGCCGCCTTTGGAAAAGAAACCCTAAAAAGGAGGGATCTGTATTCACATAAACTGAGCGCGTCATGGTATGTGATCTTTCTTTGTTTCAGACTAACACTACAGCCTAACCAAAACTTTTTCATAAAATCATAGCATAGTTCCAGAATTCCTTGGATTCCAATCCCAGTCAGCTCTGAGTTTTTATTTGCATTTTTCACCCCTCGGCGGGGTGAGCGGCTTGGTCTTAAACCGTAAGTTTAGAGTGAAATATTAAATTGAATACGTTCCTTGCTTTGTGTTTTTAAGTCTTTACTCATAATATACCTAAATCGAAAAGGAAATCCCATCTTTGGAAGTATGCAAATATGTCGGTATACCACTGTTGACCGAAATTCATTTTGATCGTTTGACGTGTGACCGAAAAAAACATTAGGTCTTTCTACTACTGATCGAATGAACAATTGACCAAAAGAGTTTTATCGAACAAACATTTGGTATTTTTACTACTGATCGAATGAACGTTTGGTCGAAAAATAGTTGATCAAAGAATATTTTATAAGGGGCTGAATCAAAATGACTAGGTCAGGTTGAAACTGCAACCACAACGCCAGCCAGAACCGAATTCTACTTATTTCGCTTTTGTTTGTTAAATTATTCTTTAGTCAACTGTTTTTCGACCAAACGTTCATTCGATCAGAGTAGTAAAAATACCAAATGTTTGTTCGATAAAAACTCTTTTAGTCAATTGTTCATTCGATCAGTAGATAGTAGAATGGCCTAATGTTTTTCGGTCACACGTCAAATGATCAAATGAATTTCCCCAAATATGTGGCATGATCTTCAGCCCGTTATTTAATAGTATGTACATATTTTTTTAGTTTTATTATTTTTCACTTCACAGCTCACAATTCGCGTATAAAATATCTAGATCGCTTAAATATGGGACGCTAATAAATTATTTTATAGCGGTCGTGTGTCAATATTTAAGTAATCCGAGTTTTATTCACATCGTCAAACCGTAGTGAGAATATTTGTTCCATCCATCTTCTAAAAACTGGGGCACGTGGATGACTTTTTAACCGCGAGAAAAAACAATGAAACAATCTCTCACAAGTATCATTTTCATTCAACAATGGGTCGAGTCCCGCGTGATAATTTGAGTGAGGGGTCTGCAGGGCCCCGGGCGCACATTAGTGTTACATTTGATTCGTATGGCTCTTCACAATAGTGTAATTGTTTACTTTTGTGCAAGATTTACGCGAGATGTGAAACAGAATTGAGTGTGGTAATTTTTATCTTATAAATATATTCTTATAGCTTACTTAACACTTTGGCATTTTTAATCTAATTAGTTTTAGTAAGTAGGTAGGTAAGTAATTGATTTCTTGGCCAGCAAGTTTTGGTTACTTTTTATTTTGTTTCCGTTCAAATACTTTTAACAGTGACAGTACGTCAGTTACATCCTGATTTTGATTGGAAAATTCTAAGTAGAATTATTTAATCTTGCCTATTACATTTTTATTAGTGACTTCGGAGCAATTTCGTTTTCATGAAAAATTTACACTCGATTACAAATTTCATACATTTGTTATGTATCCAAGTCTGAAGCCAGTGCGATTCCATAGGCGGCAACGTAGACGATCATGTTTCTATTCTAAAATAATAGAAACCTCTTTAAGAAGCTCCGTTTTTAATTGGTTTAAAGCACCCTAAAATTCGTTCCTTACCAACTTATTCGTCAAAATGTCATAGTTATAATTATATAATACATGTTTTCGAGATTAACATAAACAAAATCTTAAACATGTTCAAGTGAAGAAGGCTTGATGTGTCAAATTGTATCGAGTATCGTCTGTTGATCGTTCACATAAAACAAGTACTATAACAGAAACAACCAGCATCTCTGCGGGTAGGCGCAGTTTGTTTGCTCTCTCGCAGAGGGGGTCATTACTAAACTCCATTACACTTTTTGTGCCAAGTGTTTTGGTGGTATAACAAGGGTGAAAACGACCCAACAAAACGAATGACATGCCCTCACTGTTTTTTATCGTCTGTGAGAAAGAAAATATTTGTTGTGAATTTTTTTGTGAAGAAAACTTTATGTATTTGGGTAGTCAGTTATGTATTTTATTTAGTATGTTATGTCATCAGTTTGAATATGAGGTTTATTTTATTTACGAATAATGTTATCAATGTTTTCTTTTCATTGACAGTGTTAAATTAAAATTGCAAGTCTTTTGTAAAATCCCACGCTGGATGAGGTTGCCGTTGCATCATTATTTCTTGAATAGAGGATATTTCATTCAGAACATTCGGTTATTCATAGTATAACTGGAAGACAACATCCAATGACAAAATCCAAAGGCCAAGCACTTTTGGACTGAATAGATTGTCATCAGTAATCAACTATTAATAGGTCTCCTACATTTCTAAGGTTGGTAGAGTCAAGACCATTATCATAGCAGACTGTTAGTAACATATAAGTCACAGTTTGCGGCAAAAAGTACACAGGTATTTAGAAAGCCTTGATTTTGACTCCGTCAACATAATAATGTGAACTTAAACCACAGATTATGCAACAGTTACTACGTAACTTAAACTTAAACAACATTTATTTTTCGTTAACGGAACCCTACTTCAATTTTTCTTGGCTCTTAAATTATTGGCTCCGTTTTTCAACATCGGTATTCATCTGCTTCTACGTACATAATGTTCACTGCTATATTATTAAAGATGCCACCTATTTAAACCACCTAGATATTTTAATAATAAATCGAGATCAGGAGAAAACTGCTCAGTACGATTAGGTTAATGAAGTAAAGTGAAAACTAAGTGGGGTTCAATGACCTAATAACGATCTCGTTTTATGATTACGTGCCCGTGAGAATAACCAAACGCGTCTTTGTCTGAAGTCGAAGATGTGACACACGTAGGTTTACATAAGAGGCGCATGCTTAATAACCTTCTGTATTTTATGTAAGCATGACCTAAAAAGCTTATTTCCTTAGTCTTTGTTTTGAAGATTGTGTTTGATAATTTAAATACAAGTACTTTAGAGTTCAGACAGTCAAGATATTATACACAGAGGAAGGCAGGTTTAAACGAGTCTATTAAGATTCCCAGGGTCTGAAGCAACCGCAAGGTACCTGGAGCGTAATAAACTGAGTAGGTAGTCACTGATGTTGATGCTCATACCCACTGGGCTGCCCAGCACACAGAAACATCAGTATTCATCCAAAACGGAGTACCAAATACAGGCCGATCTTCTTCACTTCAGTTACTTTTTAACCCCCGACGGAAACCCGAACGGGGTGTTATAAGTTTGACGTGTGTGTGGGTGTGTGTGTGTGTGTGTGTGTTTCTTTGTAAGTCTGTCTGTGGCATCGTAGCTCCCAAACGGATGAACCGATTTTGATTCTGTTTCTTTTGTTTGAAAGATGGGTTAGGGTACAGTGTTCTTAGCTATGTTTTATAAAAATCGGTTAATCCATTTCAAAGCTATGAGGGGTGAAAGTGGTGATGAAAATTGAATGTATTCAAATAAACCCGTGTTGGGTATTAAATGAAAGATCATAACTTATACATCTATGTATAAGTTATGAAAAAGTTAAGTTACCAAGTAGTTAGCTAATAGAAGTAATATAACGAGGTGCCTAGATACCGGAAGCGGCAATACCACAGTACAATTTATATTGCAACTTCATTCAGTTTAGTTCCTAATAAAATTAAACAATAAAATATAACAGTGTTATTAAACTTCTACAGAACCACAAAGTCCCTAACTTAGTGAATTTCATATCATATTATTTGAAGTCTTTAACAAGCAAAAAGAGAAAAAATATTTTTATTTAATGTAGGGTAGTCAAAATAATTCATAAGCTATTTTATGCCTAATATAATTTCGCAAGCTATTAGACTAAGTGATTGCATAACATTTACATGCCCTAATACTTTTGAATGCACATAGAAAAATCGTCATCAATCTTGAAGGGGTGCGGAATGAACCAGCGAGTCGCAATGGGCCCAACATATGGCGTCATCGTCGCTCGTTCCGCTCCGCTGGGGCCCAATAGACCCGGCTCAAGTGACCCGCACCGACCTTAGACCATATCACACCGGCACAGATCCGATCGCTACACAAGTGGACACTAGCCTTTGAGTACCTATTGTAACTACCCTTTTATAAACTGCACGTCAATGACAAATGTTACATTTAAACGGATTCTATAGTTGTTAAACATCCATTTGCAAATTACCCGCATGGTAATCCTTGTCGGTATTCTTTTTACTGCAAACAAGTGTATAAAACCTATTGACAATTGGCTTGGAACATGAAACATACACGGTATTAATGTAAAACTCAGATTGTAGAACTAAAGGCAGATGACGTTTACCGAACATTAAAGCACAAATTACATACATGAGTTTGAAAGAACATACATGAGTTTTCCACCTGTACTATCTCTAATTTGTGATGAAAGTGAGGCCTAGAAAGCAAAATTAAATACGAAATCTTTACCCTTTACTAACTTTTGAAAAAGGCGTCTTACTGTTCACACGTAAAAAGTGAATAATGCCGTCATAGAATGACGGTATTGAACGTAGGGGTATTCACTTCTAGAGTCTACGCAGTATTCACTTTTAGATTTAATACTCTTTTGTTTTCACGGCCGTTTACCGAACATTAAAGTGAGGCCTAGAAAGCAAATACAATTTTTTTATGCTTTAAAAACTTTTGAAAATGGTGTCTTACTGTTCCCACGTAAAAAGTGAATAATGCCGTCATATAATGACGGTATTGTTCACGTAGGTATTCACTTCTAGAGAGTCTACGCAGTATTCACTTTTAGATTTAATACTCTTTTGTTTTCAAGGCCTCACTTTCATAATCGGCAAGCCTCATGCTGCATGAGCGTCTGTTGTATTGATCTAACCAACAGTATTCAGAGGATCAATGCCTTTTAAAAGAACTATTTTTAATTTTTACGGTACCTAAATGCTATAGTGAAAATCCGTATTATATTTTTACGACACATCTAAATGGGAACCACGCATTAATTTGTGTCTGAACGGCGGACGTATGGCGGCGTCCTTTTAGGACATTTATCATTACTTTTGCCGGCAACACAACAAAATATAAGGCATGACGTAATTATTTACAGCACTGATGGTAGGTATCTACAGAAGAGACGTGACTGAAATTTTATATTTTAAATTTTGATTGGGTACTTACATGTCTAGTTTCGTAAATTTTCGCGAAAATAGAAACTGTCTCGGCACGCAAGTAGCCTTGGCTTGGATTTTCAGTACAACAGGCTAAGGTGACGACGCAGCATAGGCATCATAGAGACCGGCATTATAGTACAATTTCACAATACGTGAAATAAAATTACATTTCAACTATTGCAATTTACAAAAGGCTTCCTTTTTTTTTATTAAAATGAAAATTTGCCAGGTTCAAATATCGAATTCATTTTGTTTTTGTAATAGCAAATTGCAAAATTTTTAACTTTTTTTCGTACCAGATCGAAATTTGAATAAACCTTGGTGAGTAAGTAACCTTTTTGCTCACTTCTATCACCTTCTTTGTTCGGGCTTAGAAAGTTTGTTCCACTTTCAAATTATGGCCGCTCAAGTTGGACAACTATGAAATTGCCTGACTGTTCCTGGCCTATATTAGTGCAAGAACGATTTATCCCTACGCTTTTTTAAAAATGTTCATATTATAATAGCATGATTGACCATTTATTATTATTTTGTTATACCTACTTAAAAGCCATCACTTGCTTTACGCACCTAAGTATATGTTGACGAGTGGTGCCTGTAAAAATTATGTCTTCGATTATGTTTATTTAATGCTAACCATAAACATTTATGGGATCGGATTAAGTATGCAGTGTGTCATAGGTGTATCGTTTTGTAGTGCGGGTATGTGAGGGAGTGTTCCGGCGAGGAGGGGTGCTAAGTGCCGGGAGGCCACATGTCGCTCTCGTCGCGCTAATCTCCTGGATTTGCCATCCGATGTCCCTCGTCATCCTCTGTCTCACTCACTCTTGTACAACTTGCTATAAATCCATTTCACGTAGCTCATTGAATATTATTGCTCTATGGGGATTTTGAAAATATGGAGCCGTTTAGCGAAAGCCGTACATTGTATCCATCCAGTGGAATTATTCATACTCACTTAATGGTATTAGCTATTATATGTTTAATCGCTCGATTTGCGACTTTATGACCAAATTTAGCTTATAAGTGCAAATAATGTAGATTTATTCAACATTTGTGTAGATTATAAAACAGTATCTTGCTTGAACATTAATTTGAAGACATATGTGTACTTTATGAGGAATGGTAATATATATTTGTATGTTTGGTCATTTCGAACAAAGTTAAGATTCCTGAAGTTAGTTTACAACACGTTTTATTCAGCTACCGTAAACCAACTATAGAAATTTTTAGTTTTCAGTTATCGAACAGGCTTCGTTATGTCTCGAAAAAGTTCTTTACGAGTCGGATCCAAAAAAACATATCACCATGAAAGGCGGTAGTTGAACCTGCCATTTTTTACATTCAGAAGGATGCATTTGAAAATCCTAACAATGTCTGGAGAATAGGGAAAACATGGGCTGAGTATATGCTGGGTGCTTATGTAATGGGAATAGAAATAGAAAAATCTTTTATTTGGCAAAATGCCACAATATAGCTGGTTTACAAGTTAACAAGGTAGGCATATAACACCGACATAGTACCAAAAGGGACCACAGCTCAGCAAAATGTCGCTGATTTTCAGCAAAAGTACAAATAAAGGAAACGTGAAGGTAGATAATATTATACGACAAGATTCGGAGGCTCTGATCAGACCAGTATCATAATCATCCATTTTAACATGTTCTAGCTAGATTGTGTTTCACAGTTTTTGCTGAATGGGTAGGTACCTTTTTTTTAACGTGTAAAAAATCCTACATGGATGCTATGCCGGACTCCTACTGACTGAAAATCACACATATTCTACTCATAATTTCATAATTATGAAATGTACAGTACCTACATATCTACCTCTTATCTTCTACATGTCCCGAGAGAGTTTTCTTTATCTTCACCTTTCTTACCTTTCTGCTCATGACTCTACATATTACATTTTGCTTGGACTGCCAAAACCAACCCATCAACGTACTCAGTACCATCGATATAATGCGCACAGTCTTACAGACTTGCTCTCTATTGATTCAATAATTATCCAGAACTATTCAAAAGACTACTCAGCCCTTGGTTAGTTGGAAGCTATTGAACAAAATCAGTAAGTCAATGTCTGCGAGTACAATAATGATCGCTTGGTGCTGTCAACGCACCATGCGGCAGTGAAGAAAGCACATGGCAGTTTTTGTTAAAACTATAAACCTGCTAGAGTCCTAACACTTGTACCTTAAGCCTTAAAAATAAGGTCGAAATTGCTTTGTAGTTATTTTTGCCATGTGCAGTGACGCATTGGTTTTATTGAGTGCATTGCGGGGCCTTGCCTTGTCATTGCTTGCCTCGCAACCCTAAAATCATTCCATTCTACGGCCAGACGAGTCGACAGGTTAACTTTTGTTATTCTACAAAAGCCGCGCATTACAGCCCGATTGTTGGCACAAATGTCGGATATTATGAAATCGTTCCACTGTTCCCTACTGTTATTTCGTATGTGAGTAGGCAAATGGAAATATATTTTATTTTAAATTATGAACCGATCGTGATAATTATATCCAATGATAATAATTTAGGTAAATACCATTTTATAGTTTAGTATATTTGAAAATAAATAAGCATTAACTACACTTAATTGAATGTACACTTGCACTTATACTTATTATGTTTTCCTGAAAACAAAGCTAAAATTTTGGACATGCGCCCCCGAACCGAGTAGAACAATCACGTTTTTGTATCAACCTAAAAAAAGTTTGAAATAGATTATCCCTTCTTTCTACCGAAAATTTCAATCATTTTATTCATATTCATTCTGAATAACCTCAAATACCATAAAACATTATATGGTATAACGATTGGAAAGTCTTCAAACGTCCCCAAAAAAGTATTTTTCTGCCAAAATATTAATAAAAGCAGAAAATATTTTCCCTTTTATCTTAAAAGCACCCATGGAGGGTATTGACTTCATATCAACAAAGAAAACTTGAAAAATTTCTTTACCAAACGGCAAGTCAATAGAGGTTTGAGGCATTGCCCTCGAGGCGGTTAGCGAGACAGGCGGGGCGCGGGGGCGGAGGCGGAGAGGTGAGGGGCGGGGAGGGGTAGCTCGACGCAGCCTGCGCCAAGGGACGGGGGTACTCTTCTTGATTACAGCACTCCCTCAAACACCCCCACTTTTCCCCCACACTGCCTCCCGCTTTACTGCAATACACATAAGCCTACACAATGACTGTCGTGTATAACTTTCATTGTTCAGTTTACAGAAAATATTTAATTTTAACCTACATAACAGGCGGAACTACAGATATCGGGCGGAACGTATTGAGATAGTTTTTCTGTGCTAGCGTGCAATTTATTTGTTCTTATTTACCCACTTATTTCCAAATGGGTTGATAGAGACAAACAATAAACCTTTAATCACCAGTTGTACTTATTTGCACTCACGCACACACCCTCAAAGTCTATGGTAAACCACGGCGATCCGGTGAGATGGAACTCAAATGACAGCAAGATGTTGCTTTCTGATGACCTAAATGTGTTACGCAGTAGATATTGAAGGCTATTGATGATATTGATCCACCAGACAACAAGAGAAGCAGACGAAGAAGCAAGAACACAAAGAAAATACAAAAGAATGAAAGCTTTTTTGCCGAAAGAAATCTCAAGAATCACGCAGTCTCGGTCCACGGTTGGTCACAGGTGGGAGGTTGGCACGCAAACAGCCGAGATTGTTCGCATTAAACATGCACGAGACTTGCGCCCTGCCGCTCGTAAAAATGCATATTGTAGCAGAAGGGCGGATGCTTTTAATACACTGCTGTAATGAGCAGCCGAGGTCGGGCATCTCCTTAATTTGCTTCTCACCTTCCCATTCAAGTAAATTGTTAGTCCTTATTAATAGCTTTACAACGCCTTTGGAGGTCCTCGTTAAAGTTTATCGTGGTGTTAAAGGCTGTGTCTTCGAATTTATAAGTATGATCTCAGGATAGAAGTTTTTACGAGTTTGGTGCTAAGAAGCCAAATGTGACATCTTCTTCTGACCTCACATTACCTATGTTTATAAATAAAGCAACAATATTTAGAAAATTTGCTTATTTACTTTTACTATGTGTTCGTCTATACGAAATCGAAACTTTATCAGCTCAAAGTGTCGTCACTTATCGCTATACACCACTTAAACATGTAAGTACCTAGATAATATGTAAACTTTTTGAATAAGTTTCTAAGTAGCTATTTTTAGATATCTAACCATTAGTGAAATTTCAAAATTTGCCTACAATTTCTGATTGTGAAAATCTGGTGGTCTTGCCAGGACGAAATTCTTCAACGGTATCGTATACCGGACTGTAAAACAGACGTCATAAGAATAATGTGATAGTAAAATGTAGAGATTCAACCGATATCGTTATCGCCTCTGTAGTAAAGACCTCTTCAACAGTTAATAACATCGATTCTAAACTTTAATTTTACGTTTAGCTTTCTTTTAACGTCTTTCAAGAAATGGTTATTGATTTGAAAGGTTATATACATTTCACTTTATTTTATCGTCTTTTATGCAAAGGAGGATACTCTGTAACAGTTATTCTAATGAAATATTTCGTACCTATTTAAATCAGGAAAAGAAGTGAAATCTTTAAGTACCTACAGCCAGAATAGCCTTGGCAGGAAGGTACGCTTCAGCATCTTATAGCATCGACTTTTATTTAAATTTTACTAAAATGGCAGACAAGCTAACAACTCACTTGATAGAAAGTGGTCACGTAGTACGAAGGCGTAACCGGGACACCGGCCGTAGGCAGATGAATAGGCACCCTGTGGTTTTAGTCAGTAGGAGTCCAGCATAGCATCCATGCAGATTTCCACACGTAAAACACCGCCTACCTACATCCATATAATAATTGACGAAACTTCTACAGCTAAAATTGGCAAAAGTTGTTTGTGTGCGTGTTTTAAGAAGGCGACTGATCTACTACTACGATGCACATGTGCACAAAAGCAGTTCCCGGTTGAAGCATCAATAAAATAATACAAGTGTTTCTACAGAACCCAGCGGTTCAACAGCTCTGTTGGGAGTCCTGGGTATCCAACCAAGGGCTTACCCGGAGCTCCCAACCGTAGACTGTTAGGTAGGATACGTCAGGTGTTTTTATTCGGTAGGAGTCTAGCAGAGCATCCATGCAGGATTTTCCCTCACTTTAAAAAAAAAGCGGTTCAACAGTTTGCCTCTGGCTTTCTGAGTGTTGATTGCGGGCAAGCAAAGAGACATGGAGACAGAGCCAAATTTGTCCGTATTGGTAGTACTTATAGATAGGTAATACCACAGTGTCCGTATTGGTAGTACCTACTTATAGATAGGTAATACCACAGATTATATTATAATATATTCTATAGTAATACGCTCTTTCGTGCAGTATGCCAGTACCATGGACTATTTAAATTCTTCAGGAGTCTAGATATAATCTAAAATACAGAACAGTTTTAGCTCCAAACACACTTTTTTTTGTTTCCTGCTGTAGGTACCTAATAAAAATTATTTGTGGATGGAAATTAAATATTGCAAAATTGGCCGTCATTGACTTTCGGCTGATATTATTAGGGTTCAGTACCTCAAAGAATAAAAAGGGACCCTTGTAGGATCACTTTGCTGTCCGTCCGTCTGTCTGCCAAGAATTGTTAACTCATGGATGCGTGAAGGTATCGACTTGAAATTAATACCATATGTTAAGGTCAATGGTCCCTTGAAGTTTTAAAAATCAAACTTCTAAGTTAACGCAGAAACGGTTACGGCCGTTTATGTCGTCATAAACGTGTATTTCGACACTCCCAAGGGAATCAAAATTCATAGGGTGAACTATGAAATTTGGCAAGTAATACTCTCTTACGAGTATTTATTTATTTATTTATTTATTTTACACTTTATTGTACGCCAAGTATATAAAAACATAGTACATACAATCCGTGCAAGTAGCTTTATAGCGATAAGGCCGCCCATTGTACATGGGCGGCCTTATCGCTATAAAGCAATTTCTACCAGGCAACCTTTATTAAACGAGTATACCAAGAGTACACGAAAAATCTAAAATTTGTTACGAATTAATAAAAAAACTACGAAAGTCGATTTTTTTTCTTGTGCCACTATGATGGCAGTCAAGCATGCGATCCCCCAGAAGGACTGGTGTTCACCGTAGCCTATGGATGTTGGCAACTCCCGAAGCGCCACACTCCGCGCTGCTGACCCCGTAAAAACCTTCTAAGACTCCTTAGAACCCATACTGTAGGCTTTTGGGAAAATCGAGGCAGGGAGATCATTTCACAATCTAAGCGTGCGCGGAAGAAAGCCTCTATCTGATCTTACCGTGCTCGAACGATCCGGACGCAAAGTGTGAGGATAAACTCCCTATCTGTGACGAGTGGTGCGATGATAGAATTTAGACGTGGGCATCATAACAAACTATACCTCAGAGCACAAACCATTGTACAGGCGGTAGAACATGAATAAAGAGGCAAAGTCTCCTGTCGCGAAGAAGTTCCACACTGATTTAGGGTCCGTTCACACAGACCGGCTCGGAGAGGAGAGCAAATTCTTATCACGTTGAAAGCAGAGTTTTTAGTATTTGAAGTAAGGTTTATTTTTGCATGTGCACTGCTTTTGTCATTAAGAATGCTTGAACGCGCTTGGTGTGAAATAATAAGAGGAGCTGACCGGCTCCGATCGCGTACTTTTTCTCGTTCGCGCAGCCGTTCGGCTCCGATTTCATGCTCTTTCTTGCCCGCGCAGCCGATCGGCTCTAATTACATGCTCTTTATCGCTCGCACACCGATCGGCTCCGATTGGGTGTTCTTTCCCGCTCGCGCAGCCGATCAGCTCCGATTGCGTGCGCGCCGCCCCACGCCGACCGCCATTTTGATAGCACAATTTAAACAGAACAGTTGTGTGTACTTATATGAAAACATCACTGATGAAAACTTAATATATTTCTTCATCGGAGCTATCTAAAAGCATGTTCCGAAAAGCACACGTTAACACCGAAAACAAAACTTGGACTGCGTGGATACTGGTACTGCCTTTGTAGTGAATCCACCCAACTGCGAGCGCATTCGACCGGCTGCGAGTGCATCTGACCGGCTGCGAGGGCATCCGACCTGCTCCGAGCGCATCCGCTTTCCGATCGCTTCCAGCCGGTCTATGTGAAATAGTTAGCGGCTCCGCTCCGACCAGCTCCGAGCGTATATAAAAGAAAAGTGCGCGCCGATGCTCTCCGAGCCGGTCTGTGTGAACGGACCCTTATGTAAGTATACGACCGTCAACCACTCTTATTGGCTCGCCTTTGCACTGAGTCAAATGGACAAAGCTGATATTCGAGTTCTGAGTTTCTTGTTAAGTGCAACTGCTAAACTTTTTGTTAGAAGAGCAAGAAGTTCAAGAAAATTTGGTACGGAACCCTCGGTGAGCGAGTCCGACTCTCACTTGTCTGGTTTTTTTTAATACGTCGAAAATCACTTCACCTTAATGACAGACAGACAAAAATAATCTTAATGACATACAGATAGTTATGGCGACCAACCGCTGACTAGACTCCTATTAGCAGTTCTCCGGTGTCATAAGAATGGAAACGGTGCTGAGACTGACTTAGCCAACCAAGTACTGAGTGACTAACCACACAAGAAATTGCGCTAGCTTTTTTGAGAGAAAGGAAACAGATGCGAAATGACTTTCCATCAGGGATGTCAATTTGGCGAACTTAATATGAAAAAAAAAGTGGTTCAAAAAAGGCAATATATTTCGTTTAAGGTGAAGTGGGACTCAAAATACATAATTTTGACATATTTCGAACCAATTTTGCAACGGTGTTAACAAAGATTTCACAATTTTTTAAATGGATAATTATTATTAAGTATATTGACCAGGGATGTCAGCTCTCCAAAACACGATTGAGTAAATTCGGCTCGATAGAAAATAATCCCAAAGTTTCCTCGAATCTGTAAATTTACCTGTGACCGCCTTGACTATAATCAATTTCATTCAGTAGTTATATAATGTACCACACTATTTTTTTATTTCCATGTCCCTAATAAGTTACCTCGAGGTCCTATGCAGTTATTTATTAATTAAAAACATATTGCTTTAATAAAAAAAAAACGTTTTGTTGAGCGGGAGTGCATTTTGCCGCTATCAGCCACCTCACAGAGCCCGCTCAGTCAGCCGACAGGCTTCGTTGAGGACACCCGTATACAACTTTGTCACGCCCGCTGACGTAATTCGCTGCCGTAGTAACGAAAATAGGTAATAAAAAAAAACCAAAGGAAGGAAGTATTCAAGGCTTAAGCTCAAGAGCGTAAAAATATTGCATCTATTTGGGGAAGTTTCTTTGGTGTATTATATAAGTTATAGTAACGTTTTCATACTTTCCAATACAAAGTTTGCCTGATGCCACATAATAGATAAGTCCAGAAGATTCACCTATAAATGCGCTCATGTATGTGACGCCCTGACCGAGCGTATAACATGTACATTATTTAAATTAATATTTAAGTAAAATCAATGTCATAACGAGTATAATACTAATGACTGATAAATCAGTGGGCCAATTCTCCTAAATCAATACATATAATAAAATCGTAACAGGTCGCTGTCTGTACATCCTACTAATATTATAAATGTGAAAGTTTGTGAAGATGTTTGGATGTTTGGATGTTTGTTACTCAATCACGCTCTAACGGCTGAATGGATCTGGCTGAAATTTGGTACAGGGATAGATTATAGTCTGGAATTACACATAGGCTACTTTTTATCCCGGAAAATGTTTCCACGGGAAGCGGGAACGGGAACCAAATTTCACGCGGGCGAAGCCGCGCGCATCAGCTAGTGGAAGATAAATAAGAAAAAATATTATAGGGGGGCTTTATGAACGCAATGGAACCCAAAACGATGATTTTTAGAATTTTTGTCTGTTTGTCTGTATGTCTGTATGTCTGTATATCTGTTTGTCTGTACGGTTGTGCACGCTAATCTCAGTAACCGCTCAACCGATTGCAATGCGGTTCTTTTTATTGTGTTGAGGTTTGCTCCAGTTAACATTTAGCGTTTGTTTTATATAAATCGGTTTAGAAATAAAAGAGTTATAACACTTTTAAGAATCAGATATTTTGAAAATTTTAATTGTAGGGGTTTCTTTGAATGTGAGTAAACCTAAACTGGCGTGTTGAGAATGAGGATGAAGGAATACCTTTCCTTTCATACACCTTATGTGACGTAAACGAAGTTGCGGGCTCAGCTAGTTTACAATATAACACTAGGAATAAACCTTAATTGAGTAGGTATATAATAAATTAAACTTCTATCCAAAATTACAGCTTTCAAGGCACGTATTGCGTATTGTTGATATTCTCGTAGTCTTACTTTACTACTCGTACGTCGTAGTTGATGTAGGTAGGTATTGAATTTGAAGTTGTAAGTATGAGTTTCTTTTTTTTTATATTTAGCTCGCCAAATTGACGTCGCCACCAGCCCGATGAAAAGCCGTGGCGCATCTAGCGATTGGGGGCCACTTCTGACAGTGGTCCTCTAGTTGGCGGCCCTGTGATGTGCCTCTTCACGCTCCTCTTGAAGAACCTAGGATTGTAAGATGAGGGAAACACGTGTGCGGGCAGGTCGTTTCATGTTTTCGGCAGAGGAACGATCTTTTGAAACGTTCAGTTCTGGCGAAGATTCTCTCCACTGTGTGTGAGTGTCATCTTTGCCCGCCACGTGTTGTTCGGGATCGGAAAGAAAAGGGTGGGATCAGGTTGAAGAGCTCTTCAGAACATTCGCCGTGATACATTCGATAGAAGGCCGCCAAGGACGCTATGGTTCTTCGCGGGGCCAAAACGGTTCGAGGCCTCCCGTCACCTCAGTTTGAATTTTAACCAACAGTTAACTGAAAATAAACAGCTTACATACAACCCGATACAGTCAATACAACCCTACTTTGTTTTTAAGCCACAATGTAAAATAGTAATTCAATGTTCAATGGATAGTGGTACCTATGTGTTAAGCGCTAGAAGATGATTTTGTGAATATATGTTACTGAAAAGGCCTGATAATTTAATATGACTTACGAATTATTTAATTATGATATATGAAAGTCTGTGAAGATGTTAGTGACAAATCACGTTCCAACGGTTGAGCAGATCTGGCTGTAATTGGTGGCCTATTATAATTATTTTATGCTTTTCCAGACTGCAATGTATTCCTGGACATATTATACACTAGCTGACGCCCGCAGCTCTGCCCGCGTCTAGTTTTGTTCCCGTTTCCGCTTTCCGTGGGAACTGATTGCCGGGATAAAAAGTGGCCTATGTGTTATTCCAGGCCTATATCTACCCCTGTACTAAATTTCAGCTAGATCCGTTTAGCCGTTAGAGCGTGAAAGAGTAACAAACATCTACATCTACACTCACAAACTTTCGCATTTATAATATTAAGTAAGAAGTAAGATAATTTAGAAAATAGCATAAAGGCTATTTTATCCCTGGATATGACCAAATGGTAGTAGGGAACGCGAACAGAATTCTACACAGCTGAAGCTGCGGGCGATAGCTATGCGAAGTGAAACGTAGAATGTTTAATTTAGGAAATGGTAATCATTTGGACAGGACTAAAGCCTAGTCTAGTTTAAATAACTACACTCGAGAGCAATGAATCCGGGTCACTTAAAGAATGTTAAAAATCTCGGAAACTAAAAATGATAGGTTAATGCAATAAATTGTATTTAATAGACAATGTAATACTCCTTAAATGAAAGTAAAAAAAATATGAGTCACCATACATTTTATTAACACAAAATTACATAAAGAAAAAACTGCCGATCTCTCCTTAAAACAAAAATAGGAAACATGAAATTTTTGAACTTTATTACGATTTTCTTGAATTTTAATACTTCGTATTGCCTCCTCGTGCTTCCATTACTGCGTTTACGCGGTTTGGCATGCTGTACACCAAGTTCCTTATACGATTTTGGGGAATATTCTCCCATTCCTCTGTGAGAGCAATTTTGAGCTCACGAAGCGTGATTGGGGGAGGGTTTCGTTGTTTTACGCATCTGCCTAGCTCGTCCCAAGCATGCTCGATCGGGTTGATATCCGGGCTGCGCGCTGGCCACTCCATACGAGTAATGTTCATCTCTTGAAGGTAGTCATTCACAATCCTACCTGTATGAGGTCGGGCATTGTCATGCATAAATATAGCATCCTCACCTAAATTGACCATAAATGGACCAACGTGATCATTGAGGATTTCTTCCACATATCTTACGCTAGTTAAAGAGCCGTTTTCTATGATCACCAGCTCTGTGCGACTTTCAGAAGAAATTCCGGCCCACACAAGTACAGACCCACCACCGTAGGCTACTTTTTCTTCGATGCATGCTTGCTTGAATCTTTCCCCTGGTCTTCGATACACTCTGTGTCTTCCATCGTGCTTGTAGAGCATAAATTTTGATTCGTCGGAGAACATAACTTTTGACCAATCTTCAATACTCCAATTTACGTGGCTCTGGGCATACCTTAGTCTCGAAATACGATGCCCACGCTCCAGTTTAGGGCCGTTTGCAGGTCTAAGGGGTTTTAAGTTAGATTCAGCAAGCCGACGTCTTACTGTCCATGCACTTGGGTTACTTCCTCCGAGGCGTCGAAACTGATTGGTGAGTTCAGTTCCTGTGAGAAAGCGATTTCGAAGCATGGTGTTCACCAAGTATCGGTCTTCTCGTGCTGTGGTACACCTGGTTCTGCCCGTTCCTGGTCTGCGTAGGTTAGAACCAGTTTCTTCGTAACGTCGGAGAACTCTTTGTACTGTTGACAGCGACACACCGACAGTCCTAGCTGTATCGCGCTGACTCCGGCCGGTTTCCAGCATTGTAAGTATTCTGGTGCATTCTTCAGGCGTAAGCGACATAATTTCAGCTTGATTAATGAATATAGAGCACTATCAACATGGTTTATGTACCCACATAAATGACAGATTACAAACAAAAGCAACACCAAATGCTGTAATTTCGTAGTTCCATCTTCGAAAGTGGCCCTTTTTCAAATTTGATTTTTTTATGATATAACTTTACAATAACTAAGAAGTTTTAATACCTTCATTTAAGGAGTATTACATTGTCTATTAAATACAATTTATTGCATTAACCTAGCATTTTTAGTTTCCGAGATTTTTAGGATTCTTTAAGTGACCCGGATTCATTGCTCTCGAGTGTAGTATCGAAATTTATTCCTTTACACCCTTGCATATATGCAAATAGTAATATTCGTTTTTGTATATTCTTCGTTTTCTTAGCCAAACGGGACCCTATTACTGAGACTTTGAAGTCCGTTTGTTCATCTGTATCTCATGAACTAGGCAGTAATACATTTCAAAGATATGATTCTGCTACCGCTGTAACGACTATAATAACACTAGATAAAGAAAAAAATAAGGTTACTCCCATACAACGTAATCTTCTGGCGTTTTTTTTTGTTACGAAATCCTCATCAGTGTGCCAGTCCAACTTGAACCTCGGCCGTTTTTACAGTTCCGTATCCAAAGGGTAAAAATGGAACGAGGAGAAAGTATTGCCTTTTGAAAATGCTAAGAGGCAAAAGCGGTCAGGTGTAGAGTAAATAAATACTGTAAAACAGTACAAGTGGTGGTTATTCAATATGCGCTGCAGGTTCCACCAAGTGCCAACAGTATAAATAATCTGTAATAACGCGACCCTATTACTGAGACTATCTATCTGTCATCTTACGCACCACTGCAATAGCTAGGCATTTGAAATTTACGAATCCTAAGAACAGAAAAAAAAATTAAGGAGGGCTCCCATACAGGTACATTTTTCAGTCTTTTTTGTACAGAACCCTCCTTTTTCCTTTTCAGGAAGTACCAAAAAATATAAACAAAGGATAGGGGCAGCAGATTCTTACTTTTTCAATAAACCTGGCATAAATCGTCACAGGTAAAAAAATAAATTGAAGTACTTCTTAAATATATTATGTTCTATGCTTATTATGAAAATGAATTTAATTACATGTTAGTGATAAAAAATGCATCAAAATCAATTACGTAGTTGCTCACGAGTAGAAGATCTAAAGAGGTTTATCTAAACAGGGCGAAAAAAATTGTTATGTAAACTTGTACTTCTGTCAATGATTTCAATTGTGTAGTGAACGGGTTAACGCGCGAAAACGATTCCGACGCACGGAGCGTCCCGAACATCTTGCGTCTGCTTCACCCCCTCCGAATCGCTTGAGACACAATTGCACTTCGCCTTAAAAGTTAGGGACCAAAACAGTGAATCGTAACTTTTTAACTTTATTAAAAAGTGTGAGAAAATGGTGTGGTAAATATTTACACAGTATTTAGACCAAATGGGGGTGGATGTGGAGATGTCTCCTATTATATTATCGCATTAAAACCGGAAGAGAGTCACGTGGCGGTGGGTGCGCGGCGAATCGCCTCCTTCCGGTTGACTTTAGCCTCATATTATTTGTCACAAGGACCATTGCTGGTCAAAATTTGAATTATTTTATTATAATACCTTATTAATTTTCAAAAGGTATTGCTTCATTACATTACAAAATAAATCCTTCTGACCAGGTTATAGAACAACACTACTTCTTTTTATATCTATTATGTATTTTATAGTTGTTTGGCTATGACTATGAGTTTGAAATTAGTGAATAGAATTATGTTGCGTTCTAGCTTCGATAGATACTGATCGTTTCCCCTTGGTTTACGTAGTAACTATTATTTTATCTTTGCCTTTGTTTAATCAGCGACTGTATTTAACTATTTACCTAATCTTTATACGTATGTAAGTATCTTATAGTTAATGTGGTAGTAGCTAATTAGATCATTCCTCAATCTCTAAAACAAAGAACTCAATGACATATACCAGAGACAATACAATTGACTAAAATAATTCATAACAAAACTTTATGGTGCGTACTTTAGCTGGGGGCCGTATCATCATCCGCTCGGCGGGGGGCGACATCTGTCGGGCCGGGTTGCGACCCCTAGCCTGCTGGCCCTCACTTACCTTCACTCACCTGATTTATACCGTCTATGATTACTACGTGCCTACCGTTGGGAATACGGATTCTGTTTATCGATTACTGTTTAGCTTCTTAAATCGTTGGGTGAAATCTTTCATCCTTGTATAAGGAGGTACATATCTACTAAGTAGGTAGGCAATAAACTGGCCTATTAACTCTCACCAGTTGTTATTGACACTTGGAAATACCTACGTACTTAATTGACACATTTTCTACATGCGAATATCCCTCACAACTTTCGTTCCGCGGTCTATAACGGCTCGATGGCTATTGTTTTGGTAGGACCGACGAAAAGCACACGACACTTCTTTTTTATACCGCGGAAGTGGCTGACAAGCAAATCATATAGATACCTTAAGTGCTGCTTCACCACTGTGTGACCCGAAACCTGGATTGTACTTGAAAGAAAATCTCTGAGACCCTGATCAGCTCTGGCGACCATTGCCCATATTTGTTTCATGCCTATGAAAAACAGATATTGTTTTAAGTTTCTTATACCTTCCCATCTTCTGCAGCACGTAGAAGTGCTACGGCTCTCTTTCTATGCCCAGGAGCTTTTGCTCACAGCCTAAAATGAAATCAAAGCAACTATGCTCGGTGAATACCTGATAGAATGAGTGATAATTGGAAGCCGCAATTGTTAATCCACCATTTATACCGCTCACTCTCCGGAGGTTGTAATACCTATTTGGGATCAATTCTCAGAAAATCTAAGCGAGCAGATGTCTTTTTATAAAGACATATTTGATAAAAATTCTGAGAAAATATCTTCACCAAGTTTCAGTCTTTTAATCAAAACAAGAAAATACAAACATAAGCACAACTTCAATAGACTTTCCAGTTCACATAATATTTCTCTACATAAAAGGCAAGCGGTGAAAAGTTATAATTTAGGTGGATGATTTTTAGAGGGCTCTTTTGATTACTTTATACATAAAGGGCTTCACGCACAAAGCCCGCAGTGATCAGTATTATCCCTTTGTAAGGGTTTTAATCAATCAGAGAAACACTGCGTCCTCTGAACGCAGGCTGGAGGGTTTATTGATACATTTGGGATCGATTAAGATGTCTTTAGTTGTTCCATTTTTAGGGTTTCGAAGCCAAATGGCAAAAACGGAACCCTTATAGATTCGTCATGTCTGTCTGTCTGTCTGTCTGTCCGTCCGTGTGTCACAGCCACTTTTCTCCGAAACTATAAGGCCTATGCTATTGAAACTTGGTAACTAGATGTATTCTGTGAACCGCATTAAGATTCTTATATAAAACTAGAAAAAAAGCAGTTAATTTTGGGGGTCCCCATACTCAGAACTGAAATTCAAAATTTTTTTTTCATCAAATCCATACGTGTGGGGTATCTATAGACAGGTCTTCAAAAATGCTATTGAGGTTCCTGAAATCATTTTTTTCTATAGTGAATAGTTTGCGCAAGAGACACTTCCAAAGTGGAAAAATGTGTGTCCCCCCCCCCCCCCCCTCTAACTTCTAAACTAAGAGAATGATAAATCTAAAAAAAATGTATGATGTACATTGCCATATAAACTACCAACGAAAATTGGTTTGAACGAGATAGAGCTAATAGTTTTTTTTTAATACGTCATAAACCGCAATTTTCGGTTAGAAAAATCACTACCACTGCGAACGTGTTAAAACATCAATCCAAGTTACAACGAACTATAAGAACTTCTATATTATGTTACTTGCTGCTACGAAACCCTTCATGGGCGAGTTCAACTCGCACTTGGCCGGTTTTATTTTGCATATACTAGAAACGACTATTTAGATTTTGACGTTCTCTTTCAAAATAGTGAAATAGAGCTACCTTGTTTTTAGGGTTTCGTAGCCAAATGGCAAAAACGGAACCCTTATAGATTCGTCATGTCTGTCTGTCTGTCTGTCCGTCTGTCTGTCCGTCCGTGTGTCACAGCCACTTTTCTCCAAAACTATAAGACCTATGCTATTGAAACTTGGTAACTAGAGGTATTCTGTGAGCCGCATTAAGATTCTTATACAAAACTAGAAAAAGCGCAGTAAATTTTGGGGGTCCCCATACTCGGAACTGAAACTCAAAATTTTTTTTTCATCACACCCATACGTGTGGGGTATCTATAGATAGGTCTTCAAAAATACTATTGAGGTTTCTGAAATCATTTTTTTCTAAAGTGAATAGTTTGCGCAAGAGAAACTTCTAAAATGGAAAAATGTGTGTCCCCCCCCCCCCCCCCCTCTAACTTCTAAACTAAGAGAATGATATATCTAAATAAAATATATGATGTACATTGCCATAAAAACTACCAACGAAAATTAGATTGAATGAGATAGAGCTGGTAGTTTTTTTTTAATACGTCATAAACCGCAATTTTCGTTTAGAAAAATCACTACCACTGCGAACGGGTTAAAAAATCAATCAAAGTTACAACGAACTATAAGAACTTTTATTATGTTACTTGCTGCTACGAAACCCTTCATGGGCGAGTCCAACTCGCACTTGGCCGGTTTTTCACATATTGTGGGAGTAGGTACCTACAGGAAATTTTGATTCAAATCGGTTGATAAATTTAATCTACAGTGAATTTCGCACTCATTATCTTCGATGTAGCGTTCTATATTATACATTTATTTATTTATCAATTAATTGTACATAATATTGAATTCTCTTTGATTTTGAAAAAAAAATCAGTAGATAAGTAACCAGTATTCTAATTAAACTTTGAAGAGAATATTGCATTAGGAGTTTCAATAAATCAAATTGAATTTTTTGACGGGTCCACTCCTCCGATACGTTTGAAAATACATTCTCACGCTAAAAGATTGTTGGATAATATTTTCTTTGGTTTTATTATAATACCAATACAATATTATGATACTCGGGAGATTACACAAATTGTAACAATAGCCATAGGGTGCTCCCGCCGTAACGCCGCGCCGGCGTCGTCGAGACCATCGCCTCTGGCCATTGGTTACCCTTTTAACATGTCATAATCCCACAATTATTGTTATCAATTTACTATTACAGAGTTTTAGAAAATAATTTTAATAAATGAAAAAGGATGCTTATTCGAGGTTCGTCAGGTAACAAAGGGTCTTTTCCAGGGAAGTAATTAGGAAATTGAACTATGGAATGCAAGGTGCTACATAAAATGCAACCAATGCCCAAGAACCATGTTCAAAAACATGTTTGGAATTGAGTCAACAAATGTTTGATGGGGAAAAAATCATTGCTTTCAAATCTTTCAGTGATTAAAAAAAGTGGCAGGACGAAGTCTGTCGGGTCAGCTAGTTTAATCAATATCAATACATCAATACATTATACATACATATCATACATAGACATAATTATGAATCGAAAAATGGGTAAATCTAAACTAGCGTGTTGGCTTAATCATAAAAGAGCTTAATGATTAAGACTATTTTAAAACAATTTATGTTATTAAGCTATTGCATAGCTTCTATCGCGGGCCTTGCGTGGAGACCGAATCCAGAAATTGTGTCACGAAAACGAATCACACTCTCGGCTACCTTCGGCCACGTTCGTGTATCTCGTCTCGCACTTCATAATTTTTTTGTTTACGTCAATTATGAACTCTGCACTCTGCAGTCGTTATATATATTATGTCAAATAATCCAAAAATTGATGCGTGTACCCAGAATCGATCTTGCGCCTTCTGCGTACCGATCCGCGTCTTAACCACTCGACCAAAGTTGAATTAAGAGTGCTGGTCGAATTTAGAGTTCTTAATGTGAAATGACAATTTTGATGCTGTCAATTACATTAGTTGCTGTCAATTTACTTCTTCTTCTTCTTTTAATGAATGGCCCTCCGTTTACTAACGATTTTGCCAGTCTCCAGTAAAATAAATAGATACAAATTAAATCAGTAAAAAATGGCGATACGCCAGTCTCAAGTTCTTTTTTTGATTATTCTCTCAATTTACTTCGTCTCGACTATAAAATGACATCAATCAAATGTCATCAATATTCTGAAAAAGAAATTAAAAATAGAGTTCACAAACTCTTTTGAAAATACATACTGTACCGGAGGATCGTTATGAAGATAACAGTATAGTTAACAACCATCCATAGAAAATAGATGGCATAATGCTGAATACCGCAAAGAACAATCGGCGCGGCATAGAATGGGGCCTATACTGATATCCTGGAGGATTTAAATGATGCCGATGTCCTGTGCCTGCTGAGGCACACACACGCCGTCATGCATGTCTGCAGGACAACGTGCAGGACAACGAGCAGGATGAGGCAGCGAATGACTGGACTGAAATTAAAATCGACAGACGCAAGAGATGTGGTGGAGGCACTAATTCACGTACCTCGGGAGTGTCGTGTCAGAAACTGATGGGATAGAAGAGTACCCTACATCATTTCGAGTCTCGCCAAGGCCAGAACAACCTTTACACAGCTGCGCCCCGTAGGCAGTTGCGAAAATGGACACGAAGAGTGAAACTCAAAACAAAGTAAACGTTAAAACTGTACTGCTAACTGCTATACGGATGCGAGACATGGAAGGTCACTAAAGACATTTCGCACGAGCTACCAGCTATAAGTCTTCGTCAAACGCTGCCTCCAATGGATCCTCGGTACATACGGGCCCGAGAACATCACGAACGTAAGACTATTGGAACGCTGCAGTGAGACCCCTATACACCAACAGATCAAACGTCGGAAGTGTACTGCTGCGCTGGATTGGACACACGCTGCAAAGGGACCATGATCACATCATACCAAGGCAAGCCTTACTGAAACTACTGGTAGGGTTTCAAAAATTGTTCGATAGTAAGTAGGTACATTTATTGATAGTGGCTATAGGCTACATAACATAATGCTATGATTAATAGGAGCGGTGCAGCAATGAGGAATGTTTCGAAAACGGAAAACATTTAATCGTTATAAGAGTATACGTTGCGCCTCTGCGTACATGGTTGAAGTTACATAAAAATAATTTATTACAAAATAATTGTTCTTCTTAAAAAGTTCTAAAACAAAATACCTATTAAGCTATTGCATAGCTTCTATCGCGGGCCTTGCGTGGAGACCGAATTCAGAAATTGTGTCACGAAAATAAATCACACTCTCGGCTACCTTCGGCCACGCTCGGCCCAGTTGTGATAGAAATAATTATACTAGCATAGTTGGTAAAAAATGCTATGTAATAGCTTTACCGCGGCAGTCCCCGAGTGCCACACGTCTTTTTTTGTTATTTCAGATCGCCTACTCAATATTAATATTCATTCGGCTTTCTTTGTACCTAAATTTACCTCAGTTCTTCTATCTTCTCAGTTTTGGAAATATTATTCTCTTTTGTCTAAAATGGATGAAATTATTTTAAGCATTGTAAGTAAAATTGTAAATGTGACCTTGGATGACCGAGCGGCACTCCAAGCGACTCTACCGATTCGTTTGAGTGGCCTCGGCATTCGCAAAATATCAGATATTAGTTTACCAGCATTCCTGTCCTGAGTCCACAGTACGGAGGATCTAATTAGGAAAATTCTTGCACCTACACTAGTTAGTTCCGAAATACTGTGTAAGATTGAAGCGGTTAACGCTTGGAAAATTGCCTGTCCGAACTCCGACTTGCCAAGGAACCTTTTCTCACAACGTCAGTGGGACGGGCCGCTTTGCAGTCTAGTAAGAATTAATTTATTAAACTCGTGTACGACTCCTGCTGAGCGTGCCCGTTTACTGGTAGTGGGTGTGTGGGAATCGGGTCTTTGGCTACACGCTCTTCCTTCGTCTAACAGGGGCCATGTTAGACGATTCTACCTTTCGCATTGCTTCTTGCCTTCGTTTAGGTGCGCCATGTGTTTCTCCGCACCAGTGCCATTGTGGTGTAGTCGTCGATCCCCTTGGACATCATGGCTTGTATTGCAGCAGAAGCGCTGGGCGAATACCACGGCACGCCAGCATAAACGACATCATCCGCCGTGCTCTTGTCGCCGCCGGTCTGCCAGCTGGACTTGAACCAAACGGTTTGGCACGTGACGACGGCAAGAGACCGGACGGTATGTCATTAATGTCGTGGAAGATGGGAAGGTGTTTAGAGTGAGACGCCACGTGCGTCGACACTCTTGCGCTTTCTCATCTTTCCGGTACTGTTGGTTGTGCCGGTGCTGCCACCGCTTCTGCGGAGACCCTTGAACGGCAAAAATATTGTAATCTTTCCGGAGAATATGTATTTGAGCCGTTTGGGGTCGAGACCTTAGGGCCATGGGGTCCAAGTGCCCATATTTTCTTTCGAGAATTAGGAACGTGTTTGGTCGATGCTACACGTGACCAAGGCTGGCTTCTATTTGGGGCAAAGATTAAGCATTGCCATTCAACGTGGCGGAACACCAGAGGTGTTCCGCTATCCCACACATAATTTACCACCCCATACCAATAATTTAGTCTCCTGTAGTGCATTTCCTATAAAAGAAGTCTAAAGATAGGTTGGCTCTGACTGCCTAGTCTGTCTGACTGCTAAAATAAACAGCAGATAATGATTTAACTGCTTTAAATTTTTATTTATCTGAACACCAAATTAGTAGTCTGACTATTTATGCACTCGCGGATCATTTAACTGAAGTAATATTTTAAGTCGGATTTGCGATTAGCTGTCACGGGTTCTTTATTATAATTACCTATTGGCTTAGACCAGTTAGCTACCAACTACGTAACGCTTAAAGTAATCGTACTTCACAACCATAATCACATATAGCTGGATACCTATCTCGGATAGTCAAGAAGTCCCAGCCCGCAGCGACTCTGGGTGATCAAAAAGTAATGATTAATCAGGTATTTCTAAAAAACATAAAATTCTAAAAAAATATGATTTCTCTTTCTTGATTTTTCACTACTGCTTTTTATAAATCGGATGTTATTTGGAGGAGCTACATACTTTTGCATAAGAGTAGCCGGAATAACAACAAGGAAATGGATAAAAATGAAGTTAGGTGTGTCATAAAGTGATTATGTATCAAAAAAATCTACTAAGGAGATACACATTTATTTGGTAGAGACATCGGGGATTCTACTACTCCATATTTCACAGTGGCAGGGTTTTGTTTCTAGTTTAAGCTGGGCAGAACATCCGCAGAAGATAAACATCGCGACGGACGCCCATCCACGTCCTTGATAAAAAAATTTAAAAAGTACAAGAAATCGTATTGGCAGACCGAAAAATAGAGTCAGACAGTTAGCTGAGGTCACAGAAATCTCATATGGCAGCATGCAATGCATATTAATAAGCAAAATGAATATGAGAAAGGTTTTCGCGCGTTGGGTACCAAGAATGTTAACCGACAAACAACCGACGAACAAAATAAAGACACTTTAAGGGTCTCTGAATTTTTTTTGTCTGGATTTGTGACTAGGATAAAACTTGGATTCTTCCTTTTGATCCTGAGATGAAACAACAATCGTTGACGATTGATGGTCGACGACGATGACGTGGTGATGACTGCTGTAGAGGCATTTCGGTAGAGTCAAGATACAAGATTTTTTAAAAAGGATATTTTAAGTTTAGAAAATAGATAGACTTAGTGTTTCGATACAATATGAGACTACGTACAATACTAAGTAATTTTTTTAACCAGAATCATTGTTTATCATACTTATTATCATTACTTTTTGATCACCCCTCGTACTATTATGAATCTGAAAGTTTGTGAATATGTTTGTTTTTCAATCACGGTCTAATGGCTGTACAGATATGGCTATTATTTGGTACAGTGGTAGTAGATTATTGATTGGAATAACATATGGCAATAACACATTTCATCCCTGGAATATGTTCCTATGGAATGGGAGACTTCATTCTATGATAAATGTTTTCAGGCACCTTTTGCTTTTGCATATAAATCTTTAAAATAGAAGTCATATGACTTATATTTTTAAAGCAAGCACCTACTCATAAAAGAGTTGAGTATGCAAAATATGTACAGCGTATTCTGCTCAGAAAGTCTGTAGATTCTCAATGTTGCTGAAAGATCTGACAGTTCATAATTTTAAAGCACATCTCCGCAACTTTAATTCAAATCGATAGGATAAACAAACATTTTGATGCGATTTCAATATTTTTTGAGGACTACATGCTTCTTGCTACCAAATTTCAATAGTCAAGAAGCTACTTATGTTGAATTCAAACTGGTTTAAAAATAGTTATGAAGAAAATATGCACTTACATTCAGAATTAATATCATAGTGAATTTAATAGGTAAGTACCTACCTACCTATTGCTAAACGAGTTAATATAAAACTCTATCAATTAATTTCTTGCTAGGAAATAGAGAGTTTAGAGTTTAAAATAAACTCTCTATGTCCCAACGTCACGTAAAGATCAATTATTCGGTATGTCATTGAAACAGGTCATAATTTCAATTTACTAATAACATGTTATCGTAACAATAGCACCGTATGTCGGCTCTTGGCTGGTGTTAAAATAAAAAAGCTCATCGCCACTCCTGTGCACGTACCTACATGTAAAGAGCACTTAACTTGATTATTTGAAGCCCTATGGCGTGTGCGTGTAAATTTATATCAAACGATGGAATGGTGCCACCGAGGCCCTACGGTACGGGAGTACGGGCCACCCTGGCGCGTGGCGGCGTGCTTCAACAAAGCTCCTCCACGCGTCGCTAGTCCCTGATTACAGCATGAATACATTTTTGTTACTATCGTAAAAACAAAACCTCTTACTTTTAGCAAAATCGGAACGTACCTTTGCCTCGCAAAGTTTAGGAAAAAGTATTGTTGTGAGAAAACTTTGGTTATATGCAATTATTATTGTTATTAAGAAACAATATAAGTATCAAAGTGTTGTGGTGTAAAAAAAGTATAGGAGGTACTAAGGCCAACGTGTATTTGAACTTTTTCTGCAAACAGATAACAACTGTTAGAATCGACTACTGAGTACCTATCGCATTATAAGTTTGTAGTTTGTACGTCCCTGATCCGATATTTTGCCAAAGAAACTACGAATAAACATGTCTTTCCTGTAAAATCTTTTCATGAAAAAGAAAATTCTCGTTACCAAAGCCTGAAATGAAAAGTAGTTTCAGACTTAACATTTAAATTAATAGCATCCTCTACCTTCAAGAGCTTTGTTCCTTGCCAGCAGAGCCAACAGTACATCAGGCGGTGGCGGATCTAGTGGGTGCATAGTATCTAGAGTAGCATCCATGGGAGCTTCCTCGTGCCTTTTGCACTCTACCATGTCGCGGTAGCCCGCCTCCATCAACCCACTATAAGTCACTACGTCCGGCACAAGCACTGCAGACATTCAGACACGTCTCCACTGTTTACCATCCCGCACCAGTCACGAAAACACCTCACTTAGAACACCTGTGCATACTTTCACAGCAGTATTGTGCAGAGCGGGTGCAACGAGCGTCGCGACGCAACCTAAAGCCGGAGTCACGTGGCGGCGCCGCCCACGCCCGCCCCTACCGCCGCACTCTCTCGCCGCGCCGCCCTCTAGCCTCCCATTGAGAAGTCATTTTTTACCCCCTGAATCTGATAAACCCTGAGGCGAGGGGTACGCGGCGGTGAGCGCGGCTCCCCCGCCCCGAACTAATTTGCTCGAGTCGTACGACACACCCCGGGTACTTACATCCATCTACAATATTACTCCAGCACGTTATCCCGTTCGCAAGGGTACTTCGTTTCCAGCCATTTAGTTACTGTGAAGAAAGAAAATTCTTATTATAGTAAAGTAAATACCTGCCTATGACCAAGAATGCGACTAGTGAAATGTAGTTATAATTTTTTCCATTGCCGCTAAATTGCCAAAACTATGGCTAACTGTAACAATCTACTCTTCCGAGTATATAACAATAACACCCTATACTTATGGTTTCGACGGTCCGTGGTCTATGGGTATATATCTTATCTCGATGTGCAAAGCCATTACAAATCTTTTATGGAAGAAAATTACTTCAGAACTGCTTAGATTAGAATGCTACTTAGAATAATTTGCTACTAAGATTAGAATGTAGAAACTAGACGCTTTTATTGATAGATCTGACATTTGAAAGGGTTGAGTATTCTAGGCACTAAAGTGATTATAATTACACATTTTTCGAAGTCTGGTTAAAAGCAATTTCGTCCAGAATACTAGTAAACTAAAGCTTCTTTGGCTATTGATATGTTTGCAATCAAACACAACAAAACTGAAAAAGAACTATCATTGTCTATCCTACAACACTTCATTTTACTAAGTTTTTTTGTACTTTTTTAAAGTCCAACTCCATAAAGGTTTGGAATTTGGTGCAGGGGTTGCGTATGTAACCTACTTTACGGGAGGATCGAATTCTAGAGCGAATTATTTTGTCACGTTGTACATTTTATCTCCATACAGGCTCAGCACGCCTGTTAGGAGTCCTGGGGTATCCTTTCGAGGGCTTACCCGGGGCTCCCAACCGTAGGCTGTTAGGTAGAATACGTATGGTTTTAGTCGGTAGAAGTAGTATAACATCCATGTAGGATTTTCCTCACGTTAAAAAAACCGGCTCAGCACGCTTGTTTTAATTCAAGCTGTACAGAGACCGTATTCTTAGCATTCCATGGATTCTCCGTGCGGGCGCCGGGTCCATAGCGTGGCACAGGGGGGAACACCCCGACGGCGTCTGGGACTTGCGTCCCATTCGAGTAGGTTTAGGGTGGCCACCTTACTATGCGCATAAACGATCACCTTCCACCGTCAACAATGTTCCCCCCCCCCCCCCCTGCCCAACCAGATTTGGTAAGATCCTATCAATGCCGCTTTGGATACGCGTTTTAGTAAAGAGCTTACTGAAGCTCTTGGCAATCCAAGGTGGGGACCTTGGATTGCCAAGAGCTAAAATACTTCTACGGCATAGAGTTTAACCACATAGCCATTTTTGGTTAACTCATTGGTCAAGTCAAAGTATTTATTTGTCTTCATGGCGTGGTCCTTCGGTATGTTGGTCTACCACGGCACCGTCAGCTCCACGAGCACCGCACGTCTGTGTATCCTCGAAAACAAGAATATGTCGGGTCTGGATTAGAGATGTAAAATGACTGAATCTGACCAGTCACGATTGTCAAAAACCGTATTTGACCGGTCATTTATTGTCAAATTCAATCAATTTGACTTATACTTACTATTAATTCTAACTATTAAAGCGACTAATTATGCCAATTTTTCCCGACAGGGGGCACCATTTCAGTATAATCCATACATATAAAACTGTTGAGGGTCAAGAGTCTGTACATGGAAGATATTTTGAAAATTTTAATTGTAAGGCATTCTCTAATCAATACTGAAGCCGAAAATGTAATTTAACCTTTTCATGTCTGTCTGTCTGTCTGTATCCCGAATAAGTATCACGCCGAAATTACTGAATCGATTTGAATGAAACTTGGTACAATCAGAGCTTATAATCCGAGGAAGGTTCTAGAATACTTTTGATCCCGATATTTTGCGCGGTTTCTTTGGGAGAGGGGACGAAAGAGAAAATGTTTTTTTCGTTGTAAGTTTCCAATGCGTGGTCCAATTCCGAAATATTTTTCAGTGTCATCAAGAGAGTACTTTAAGGATTGTTTCACGCAAGTTTCAATGTTGAGGGTTTTGTAGTTCAGGAATTAGAGACATCTCAACAATCGCAAAACCTAGAATTCAAGGGTTTCGTTGAATGTGAGGGTAAATCTTAACGGGCGTGTTGGCTTAATCATAAAAGAGCTTAAAGATTAAGGCTATTGTAAAACAATTCAGTCCGCGCCGAAGGCGGGGACTGAATTGTTTGAGAATAGACTTAATCTTTAAGCTCTTTTATGATTAAGCAAACAGGGCCGTTTCACACGCTGCTTGATGAGTCTGATAAAGAAGCATTAGCTCCATTAGCAAACCTTATGTGACGTGAACGAAGTTGCGAGGGTCAGCTAGTCTATACACATAATATAATAAAAAATAAAACTGTAGAGGGTCGGGAGTCTGTACATGGAAGATATTTTGAAAATTTTAATTGGAGGGCGTTCTTTAATCGATACTGAAGCCGAAAATGTAATTTAAACGTTTCATGTCTGTCTGTCTGTCTATATCCCGAATAAGTGAAACTACTGAACCGATTTGAATGATACTTAGTACATTTTGAGCTTATAGCCCGAGAAAGGTTCAGAATACTTTTGATTCGGGATCAAAAGTATCCTAGAACCTAGTATTGCGCGGTTCCTGCGGGAGAGGGTATTAAAGATAAAATGGTTTTTCAGTTGTAATTTCTCAACACGTGATGCGATTTCAAATATTTTTTAGTATTGAAAAGGGAGTAGGTACTTTAAGGATTTTTCGACCCAAGTTTCAAGATTGAGGGGTTTGTAGTTCAGAAATTAGAGGCATCTCAACTTTCGCCGAACCTAGAATTCAAGGGTTCCTTTGAATGAGAGGGTAAATCTAAACGGGCGTGTTGCTTTAATCATAAAAGAGCTTAATTATTAAGGCTGTTGTAAAATAATTCTAATAGTCTGAATGGTTTTAGAATATCTTCTCTTCATCTTTAAGCTCTTTTACGATTAAGCAAACAGGGCTGTTTCACACGGTGCTTGACAAATCTGATGAAGAATTAGGTACCTCTCCTTTCGTGCACATTATGTGACGTAAACGAAGTTGCGAGGGTCAGCTAGTTCAAAATAAATATCAAAAAGCACTCAAGATCAAAGTGACTGTTTATGACCCTTTTTGACAGCAAATGACCGTTTTTGACCAATTTGACCGTAAATGACAGTCAGTCAAATTCAGTCACTTTGGTCATTTTCATCTCTAGTCTGGATGACGAGGCACATACATCCTCCGGGATTTTGTAGTGTTTTTCATACGGGTCTGAGAGTATACTAAGTTCGTCGACAAAGACAAAAGATCAGAAATAAACAGACCTAAACGACACTGATGCTGTGATAACCGCTTCTTCTACTTATAACTACACAACTTTAAGTTGTGCACAGTTCGTAAATTTAAATACATAGTGAGTTAATCGAATGCTGCTGTTCTCTAGTGCTTCAAAAGAAGAATGATGACAGTTTTAAACCGCTATGTATTTGGTGAGGTATGTTATGTTTTCATCTACCTTCTTACCTATTGGTTATGACTCCTGTGTAACTAGATACCTAAATCTAGTTACACAGGAGTCATACTAAACCCTAAACTAAATACTAACCAGGTAGATACCTACACATTCACGGTCACAACACTAATAAAATAATAAATAAAGTATTGTTTAATTTATAATCCAATCTAACCCCGACCTTAATACGAATGCTGTGATGCGCTTCGTGTTGACAAGTCGTATAACTATTGTAAATTAGTATAGATTTAATTTTATAATTGGTATCAAGGTAAGGATAATAATCGTTTAAAGAGGTGTTTAAAAAAACCGGCCAAGGGCGAGTCGTACTCGCGCACGTAGGGTTCCGTAGGTACCTAAAGAGGACAGAAAATCAAGTATCACTTCCACCTTTTCTGATTTTAGTATTTCTTATTGTAGCGGCAAAACACAATTTTTTTAAAAAAATCTGTTCTCTAGCTATTACGGTTCCTGAGATACAACATCGTCGACAGTCATACAGACAAGCGGACAGCGAAGTCTCATAAATAGGGTCCCGGTTTTACCCCTTTGTTACGGAACTATAAAAAGTAACACAAATCTCCTCATTCATTAGGTACTAGCTAACCTATAGCTACTTCATTTACGTCAGATAGGAGAGATAGAGAGAGAGAGGGAGAGAGAGAGAGAGAGAGAGAGAGAGAGGAGGGAAGAATAGGAGAAAAGGGATAGGGAGGTAGAATGTGGGATAAGCTCGGACGTGTTTGTCTATTGTAAAATACGTTTGGTATAGGCAATGAATACAGACGTAGGTATACTAGAAGAACAGTTCTTAAGGATTTTTTGTGCCAATTTTGTTGGGGGCATGTCCCCAGCTCGTGTAGTTCCCATTTGGCGGCGCTGTCGTCGTATTTCACTCTCGCAGTTAGTCAAAAACTAGTAGGCACATTTTTACGTTTATAATCGACTAAATTCAGGGATTATTTATAAAAAAATATTTCACATCTTTTAAATCAAAACATAATATATTTATATTAAGTATTTATAGATATTTATAATGATTGATTTTACTCTTTTGCTACGAAAAATTAAAAATGGCTGCCACGCTGCGACTGCAACGCCGCCAAGCGGCAGTTTGTGTCACAGAAAGTTTGTCTTCAGAGCAGCCTAAGAAACTATTCTTCTAGTATACGTCTGTATTCATTGGTATAGGCGTGATAAAAAGAAGTTTAAATATCCCACTTGTTCGAACCTAATTTTTATCTATGCTACTTGTTATTGTGACAAGAATGACATTAAAGACGTTATTTTGTAATACTTTGTACGTAATTTTCTTTGTAAAGTAAAATATTTGAATCTTTTTAATTATAATTTTATTTATATAATAATGTCTGACTGTGCCCTATATAACCCAGACAAGGTTTTCCGAAGATTTAAACTAGTGGAATTTCCAACTTCTTTTGTGGAACTCTCTACCAAACAAATTCTCGACATAGAGATTGATCTCAATACATCTGCTTACCTTAAAACTTTGTGTGAAGGTAATTTATTGGTAAGTTATTGATTTGTGTCTGAATAGTAGGGGCCCCATAGGCTCCACCCCGCCGCCACTACGAATGGTAATTGCGGATACTAAAGTCAAAACGACTAAAACCACACAAAGCTTAGTCTACTTGCTAAGGAAATCTCAAGGAAAAAGGCCAGCTGACCGCCGAGAGAAAGCAATTTGCGTTTTGATCGCCACAAACCCCAGGCAACCCATAGGTACGCTTTGTATGAGCATTAATTGCTCGCACAGTCCCCAGAGTTCCATGCATTTTCATCGCTGAATATAAACAGAACGGAGGCCGGCTTTGTGACATTTTCCACTCCTATGTGCTTCGTTAGTACCTGCGTCAGCCCAGTAAAAGCGGCTATCATGGTGCCTATTCTGCCCAACCCCGCTGTTGGACGCCACCGGCTGAATTATTTTGATGTGGGGGTCCAAGTTAATGCCTTCACTCCCCCGGAACACCTAACGGAGTGGAGACTGCGTTGCTCACAATTTCTGGTAACAAAGGTCTCTAATGGTGCTCTACCGGAGATCGTGCGGTATCCTCGTATCACCCTGACGGCCATCGCTCTCTGCGGGCTCAGCAATCTAGCCACATTGCTGGCCGTCAGGGTCTCCGCCCATACGGAGGCCCCGTATAGGGCCGTGCTTCTCACGATCCCCAGGTACAGTCTCCTGTAGGGAGCGTTGGGTCCCCTGATGTTGGGCATCAGCCGCGCGAGTGCAGCTGATGCTCCCCTCAGTTTTGGGACCAAACTTCGGAAGTGATGTCCGAAGTTCCACCGGTCATCGAGTACGAGCCCCAGATATCTGGGCCCTCCATGCGTCAAGGTTACAACACATGATATAATAAAAATTAATAAATATTTGTGGGCATTATTACACAGCATCATCTAGCCCAAATTAAGCTACTATTATTAACTATAAACTTGAGCAAGACCACTGATAGACATACTTATATATTTCTAAATACATTACATATATATATAAGCTTCAAGAGAGTCTACTTCACAAAAGTCACAATATACAGATCAAATGTCTTGCAGTGATTAAAGAGTTATATGTGCCTAGTAGGTCTCTTGGTGGTCGGAATTGGAGACTGGAATGATATTCAATAGTCTTCTGCAATGAGGGCGTTATCAAATTAAAAAATTATACAAGTACTCTTGTTATAGGAGCGATAATATATGATGTATGTAACGAATAAAATAATTCAATCTTTATTAAACTAACCAAATTATTTTGCAGAAATTTAGTGAAGCTCGTGAGATATCTGCATCACATAGAGCATTTCATATAGTGCAAATTGACGACCACAGGATAGAAATAACATACCATCCCAAAAACGAATGTATATCCAGAGCAAAGCGCAACAAAGAAATTAGTAACAGATTTGTTTTTGATTTACGCTTGATTCAAGTGAATGAAACAAGATGTTGCAATGATGAACTTCATGCAGAAATTGGGAGATTTTACATTAGTGGTCAATATGAGTTCTGTCATATCACTCATCACCCTGATCTCGATTTCGGGGATGTGATTCTTAATAGTAAGGTAACTAAACATATTCGCATGCGAAATGAATCTAATATAATAGCGGCAAAAGTTGTTTATGAAAGACTTGGTGGTTTTGAAGTAGTGCCACAAAGGTTTACAATACCTCCGAATTCATCTACGCGATTAACGATTACAATAAGACCGACTTCTCTTAATGTCCCAACCACGTTGTTCTTTAAAATAAGAAATCCATATGACGGCCTAACAACAATAGGAGATGTAAATTACGTTACGTATTCTATTAAGAGCAAAATAAATATTTCATACAATAAGATACCAAAAGTTGTAGAGGTCGAATCACTACATCATTTATATGATCAACTTCCTAAATACACCTATTTAGATAAAGAACTTGAAATACACGAGACAAGGAAAGCTGTGGCTCTAAAAAATTTTGAAGCGGGTAAATGTGTTAAATATGCAGAAATAAAGAAAACGTTACGAGAAAAATTCACGACTGGGCGAGTTAAATGCTATTTAGATATGATGCCTCCAGTAAAACCAGACGGTAATTTTTGTAAAATTGTACAACCAAAAGCATCTATATATGATCTCTTTGACATAGTATTTCTCCCTTTTGTGGTAGATTTTGGTAAAGTTGGCATATTAACTTATGGCAGAGAAATATTGACCATAAAAAACGGAACGAAATATAAAGTAACCATTTGTTTGTGCCCTGATGATTATATTCTGTACACTGACGACAAAGTAACTACAACAATAATAAAGCTAGATCCTTTAAAACAGTTGAATCTTTCAATATTTTGCCTTGGTGGTACAGAAGGAAATTTTCATGGCTCTTTTGAGTACCTTGTTGATAATACTTACAGACTTAAACATTTGTATTCACTAGAAGTTAACCAACCGACACTGATGGTAATGGAAAAAAATTTAAAATTTGGCATGGTCACAACTGAAAGTTTTGTCACCTCCGTTCCAATAAAATTATACAATCAGTTTAATGATACTGCCCTATTTGACTGGACTGATATACATCCAGACATTCCATTTGAAATAATACCTATGTCAGGATCAATACCAGGACAAAGTTGCAAAATATGTGATGTCATGTACATTTGTAAACCTACAAAAACAAAAAGTCACGAAGTAGATTTTGTATCTCAAAATTTAAGTACTAAAATTGAATTAAGCATTGTAACACGAAAACTATCGATAAAATTCCTACAGCCCGCCGTAATTTTTAAAGAAATTCCCTTAAATATGGAAGCCATAGAAAGAGTGAAATTGGAAAATTCCTCTAGAGAAATAGCATTATTTTATGTGGTTGAACCATTAATACCAGGACTGAAAATTGAGCCTATGAGTGGTACTATCCGACCAAAAATGATAATGACATTTGAAATCATAGTAAAAATTCCTTGCGTTATGGAATTTGCCTTCGATGTTCTGCTTAAAATAAATAATAAGGAAAATGTAGTATTGGCCATAAGTGGAACTGTAGTGGAACCAAAAATAGTAATACAGCCAAAAAATATTTACATGCCCCGTATACCGTGCCACATGATAACATATGTGCCTGTAACATTTCAAAATCTTAGCACCGTAAAAACTGAAGTTCAGGTTCTAGATACCGGAGATGATAATATGTTTGATGTGTACATTGCACAAGGAAACGAAAAGCAAAGAGTATTGGAATTCACAGTCGAAGGCGGGCTATCTAAAACAGTATTTATCAAAGTATGTGATATATTTCGTAGAGAGTATGATATGTACATTCCGTTTAAAATTAACGGGTTACTTGGGCCTCCTGAACAACATGAAGCTAGATCAACGGAACTTCAGTACTACATTGGTGAATATGAGCAGTAAGTTTTCTTACCAACAACTTTTTTTTTATAAATATGCATAGATGATTGTCCTTTATTTTTTGTTATTGTTTTTAAGATTTTACGAGGGTAACCCGAAGGTAAAATTGAAGAGTCTCAACAAAGATATTTGCTACTGTCGCATAACGGGTGTAATTACTGTGCCATGGTTAATATTTTCGGTGGACAAGTTTGAATTTGATTACATACCTCATAAGAGTAATATAATGGAATTCACAGCAACCAATATATCAAAATATTATTTGTATGTAACTATATTGACACTAAAATTGGTACCAAATTTTAGCATAGAAATACAAACACAAGACGAGGAAATAATTGTTAATGACAGTCAAATAAAATTTGGGTTAAGTCAAGGTCATAAGGTAGATATGGCTGTCAAATTTCACCCTAAATGTAATGGCAGATTTGTAGCAACTGCAATGCTGTTTTTGGATAAGCATATGACAGTACCATATTCTAATTTGACATTTTATGGAAAAAGAGAGTCCCGTGCAATGATACCGAGTTCTTACCGGGTAATATTTCCTCCTTGCCACGTTGAAACTACTGTAACTCGAATCATAACAATAGATTATGAAGGAATATCTGAATTAGAGGAATTTCATTGCCAATCTAAAAATGAGGAATATGTCTCGGTTTCATTTGTTGATCATGAATTTAGTACAGTAGATAATGAAGAGCACACTATTGTAACTGTGGAAATAAGTATTTATTCTGAAACTACGCATACTGGTATTGTGCTACTTAATTTTAGTCATGAGAGTGAAGCAGGATGTGATGTAGAGGTTCGTTTTTGTATCACTTTCTGCCCAATAACATTACACGCAATGACTTTTGTAGAACCAAATGAAAATCCTTTTCCTTATTATCCTTTAAGTTCGGACGTTATTCTTTACGAATATATGGAAAAATGTTGTATCTTCCTGGAAAAATGGATGTTTCAGCAAGGGTTTAGAAGAGATCTTTATCCCATAATACCCGATACATTTCATGCTATTTCTTCAGCTGTTTCGTCACAAGGTTCAACAAAATCAGGAAAAGGAATAAATGTTTCATATATGAATTTTGTTCGAAGAATTGCAGGACCCTTAATGAAGCACGTACGAAAAGTCACGTAAGAAAATTCTTTATCATAATAATATTGGATTAAATCTGTAGTATATTATATAAGTTCGATAATTTCAGGGAGCATGCAGTTGATGAAACGTTTAAGTACGTAAACGAAATTCATGAGACGTATAAGGGCATTCTTTTGCTACTGCAATCACGAGGGTGTAATCTTTGGGCATTGCAGCCAACTTTCCTTCTAAGTTATGAACAATTTGTAATTTATGCAGAGTATGTAACACCAAAGTGCAATGCTGATATCGCTCTCACTAAATTACTTTTGTCGGATATTGATTTATTTAATAGACTGAATAAACAGAGTTGGATTGATTTTATATTACAAAGTTATAAAGTATTCATTATGGATAGCTGCTTTTTTGAATGCCTGTGCGTCAGCAACCTGCCAAGAGATATCGACAAAGTTTTAGTGGCATGGTATAATGAACAGATAGCTGCACAATATAAAACTTTATTAGGAAAACATCAGCCAGCAAAACAAATCACAAATATAACTACGGACTTAACAGATGGTATTGCTCTAGCATCAGCAATTGCAAATAATTGCCCATTTCTGAAACAGCACTTTTCTGTATTTTGTGAAGTGAGTGAAGAAAATAGAGAAGGCGATATTGTAAACAACGCGTGTCTCATTATTGAGGCAATGAATCAGCTAAGATTATATTTTCCACTATGTAGCAAGGACTTTTTTGAACCGAATTATTTACAAATGCTATTTCTATCAATTCATTTATATATAGTCTTGCCGATGTTTAAACCGAAGGCCATTATAAATCTTAACCCACCACTTTTGAGAAGTTCTACCCGTCATGTATCAATATGTCCTTCTAGTCAAGAGTCATTGATATTCTCTTATATCATACTTAATAATAATAGAAACGCCTTTGCCGTCGAAAAACTGGCATCGACTGACGGCAAAAAAATGTTTTTGAGTGTAAAATATACTGCTAATTTTGTGGATAAAGAGGAGTGTTTGCTGTTGGTACACGGGTATAACAAAACACGTATATTTGATACCTACGTGGTGTTCATTCTACAAGGCCAAATAAGCTCATTAAATCCGGAAAGAAAGTGCAAAGTGACTGGACCATTATATAGACCAAATAAAGTGGACATAATGGTCACATCACCATTTCAATGTGCTGCTCTTTTTAGTATCAGCATCACTGACACAGAACCAAGCATTCCTGTGAATTTCGATGATGGTCATAAATCACGATTTTATGTACGACGACTTAACTTAATTGACAAAGAAGTACAGCTAAACGGTACGCCAAAAGAGTCGGGTCAAGAGGTTTTAGAACACAAATTGTTTCTACAAATTATCTGCCTCAGTACTCAAATAGGCAACACATGGATTTGGTTCAGAAGCGAAATCGGGCAATTCTTTATTAGAGTAACTACACAACCGCGCTGGGATTTGGCCTTGGATACTCTGCAAGCTAAAATGCAGGTATGGCCAGTAGATCCATGCAGCTGCGGGGAGTCGTGTGAGTGTTACAGAACAACTATTCTTTCGGTACCACATCGGAACGAGCTCATGCTCAAAGCTTTGCGATATGCTTTAATTGAACATGCTTCTGCAACAATGATGACTATTTACGATCAGTTAATTGGTAAGTGTGATTTATATACCTACTTAGGCTTAGAATTAGTTTTAAAAGGTCGTTATAACGGGTACGTACGCATTTTTGTAAATTTTCATCACAGTAGGACTTCAAAATCGGAACACAGTCGGCTGCTAGACGTAGGTTTAATCCAAGTTTTGACATTTTGTATTTAGTGCCAGTCCTTACTCATCTGGCTGAGGAACGTCCTGGCGTACGTTTGGCAAGTCGGGGTTGCCATGTACCTATAAAATAAAGGCACCTAAAAAGTTCATGTCTATAGAGCACGAACTGACCGTAGTTGCTTCAGAAACTTCACCAAATATAGTTCTGACAAGTATTTTATACTGGTGCTGCTTTTATAACTAAGAAAACCTACTTAGATAACCCGTGATATGGGTTGAATTCCATACATTGATGTTACATTGAAAATGCTTATATCAAATGACTATGATGACTATCCAATCTAACAGGGTATTTTTATAATAATCTGATACTTACAGATACAACTACAGGTAAAATAATACTAGCTATGTTATTCGAAGAAGGAGGAACAAATATGTCTGAGCTAAACCATATTTTACGAAGTCACAATACCTACCGACTTTCATCGAAGACTCTACTGCCTCGCATTGACCGCGTCACATTAGATCAACACACTAGCGCACTCTTATCACTGCCGGTCACCATCCCATTCAATGAAAAGACGGAGAAATACTCTATCACGTTCACTTCAGAATGTGGCATGGACATTCGCACTTACAGAATTATATTTATGGGTGCTTCCATCGCCACAGTACCTACAGAAAGTTAGCAAGTTAGTTATTTGATTAGCAGGACCTAGTTTAACCTTTTTGTTGACAAATCTTTGATAAAAGTATCTGAGCACAACGAAAGTATCATTATAACAAAAGTATGATTACTAGGTAAATTTCAATACCTTTTGACTCTATTCTGCATAAGTTTACTCTATTTATAAAAAGATTTTTTAAACAAGTTGGTAGGTACTATGTAAAAGTTTTCATTTATCAATTTATTTGGTAAATTTGAATTGTGTTAATCTACTTGTGAGGGTGACTGTACTATGTATTTAGCAGAGCGGTCTCTCTTACAGTTAACAGCAATTAATCAATCAACTTAATTGTTCCTGTAAAAGTTCTAGGTTAACAAGATTACCGATTACAAAATATTCAAAGATTCTAATGGCAAAATTGCCTGTACTTAATATTATATAGAGGAAAGATTTGTTTGTTTGTTCGGATAGGCTTCGAAACTACTAGAACTATTTCAAAAATTCTCTCACTGTTGGAAATCAACACTGTTTCCGGATGACATACATAGGCTATATTTTATTCCCGTACTCCCACGGGAACTGCAGCTACACGGGTGAAACCGTATACGGTCCGCAAGTCTGAATCAAAAATTTTAATTATATTTTTAAAATATTGCATTGGTACACTCAAATTATGCCTTAAAAAGACTGAAAGAAAATGCATTTACAATAATATCTTGTCGTATCGTAACTGAGCTCACAGACAAGGCGAAGAGACTGTTTTAGAAACGTTTTTAATGCAAAGCTTTTTGATGACATACGAGTACCTGTATATGTATGACTTATGGTACTACTATTCTTATTAGGTAAGTAGGTACTTTATTTATCTTTACTTGCTTATCTAAATTAATATTTGAAATTAATTAATCATGATTATTAGGTACCTACATTAAATAAACCTGTATCATTTAATTGTTCCACTCTTATATTAGGTCCTTCATAATGTTGTAGTATAATTTAAATTTTATTGTTATTTTATAACCTAATTATGTTATTATTAATAGAGTTTTACTGAATAATATAATGTATTTAATACCTACATTGAGTAGTTTTTCTGATCATGATTTTGCCTTCCATTTTTAGGGTTCAGGACCGATCCCGGAAGCGTAAAAACGGGACCCTATTCATGAGACTTCGCTGTTCATCTGTTTGTCTGTCACGAGGTTGTACTTCAGGATTCGTGATAGCTAGAGCTGAAATTTTGACAGATGATTTATATCTGTTGCCGCTATAACAACAAATACTAAAATCAGAAAAATAATAATATTTAAGGGGGGCGCCCATTCAACTAACGTGATTTTTTGCCATTTTATTGGTACGGAAACCTCCGTGCGCTAGTCCGCCTCGCACTTGGCCGTTTTTAACAAGAGATGCAGCTACAACAGCTACTACCAATTCTGCTTGACCCCTGAAGAAAATACGGCACGTAAACGCTAAAACATCAGAAGCAGTGCACATCGAAGTACTGGACCCAAAAAACCTTGTAAGTAGTTCTATCATGAAACGAAGCAATGGTACTAATCGGTTATACCCATAGATTTAGAATGTACAAGATAAACAGTGTCAGATAGAAAACGAAACCAAAAAAGAAATATCTATGTGTGAAAATGAATATATGAATATCTATATATGAATATCTATATATGTTATTTAACACTGAACTTGACACCATCGTAGAAAATATTAAATTTTCCATTTTATTCGTAAGATCACTACAGAATATTGTAAAATATGAATGACATATTATCACCACGGGTGCTAGGGTGATAAATTAAGAGTACACAAGTTGCTATCTCTTTTCCTCTCGAGCTATGTGTACTGGTAAATGAGGTCTCGCTCGCACGCTATGTGTATCTATTGAGAGTAGCGAAAAATTCTAAATCTATGGTTATACCACTGTATACTCATATCTAAATCTTAAGTATCTGGGTATAAGGGAAACTCAGTTTTTCAGTGTTGCGAAGTTACCTTATAAACAGGGAAATGCCAGTCTATTCCGGCGTCCAGCAGGGCAGCATCCTGGGACTAAGTTTATTCCTGATCTTCATTAATGATTTGTGCAATCTAAATATTGAAAAAATTTTTCAATAAAAAATACAACCGACTTCCAAGAAATCCTGAAAAATAAAATTTACTTAGCACAAAGTAATATGTATTTTGATTTATCTGATTTTTTATTCAATATCATATTGAAGTCGGCGCCAAGTAAATTCATAGGTTTAGGGAGATATTATTCATGGCACCAACTTCAATATTATATTGAATAAATCTGATAAATCAACTACATATTACTTTGTGCTAAGTAAATTTTATTTTTCAGGATTTCTTGGAAGTCGGTTGTATTTTTTATTGAAAAATTTTTTTTCATTATTTTAAGTGACGGGTGAACCGAGAAATATATCTATCTAGGTGAAAGTTCTCATCCATACAAATTAATCAAGCCCCAACACAAGGTAGCTGCTGTAAATCGTTAAGGAATTCCCTCGAATCTCTTTTGGTTCCATCAGCAGATCGACTCCAGACATTTATAAATGGTAGTACATTAAAGCACTGAATCAAAAAGTTAACAAAGGCACTATTTGTGCCTATAATTTTCGGTGGTTGCCCTCGATTTCTCCAGGATCCCATCATCAGATCCTAACCTGGTTATAATAGGACCACCTCAGAAGTTAACCCTATTCAACAAAAAAAATTGAAATCCGTCTATAATTGACGGTGAACATACATAAAACATTGAGACCTTTCTTTTTTTTTTTGAAGTTGGATCTATCAATCTAGGTGTAAAGTTCTCATCAATACAAATCAATCAAGCCCAAACACAAGATAACTGCTGTAAATTGTTTAGGAATGCCCTCGACTGTCTTTCGACTCTATCATCAGATCGACGCCATACCTTCATTAAAGTGTAGAACATTAAAGCACTTAATTAAAAAGTTAACAAGCACACTAGTTGTCCCAACAATTTTCGGTGGTTGCCCTCGTTTTCTCCTAGATCCCTTCATCAGATCCTGATCTGGTGAAAATGGGACCACCTCAGAAGTAACCCCTATTCAACAAAAGAAAAATTTTTGAAATCCGTCTATAATTGACGGAATTATCGCTTGACATACATAAAAAAAAATACATACAGACGAATTGAGAACCTCCTCCTTTTTTTGAAGTCGGTTAAAAATGGGAAGTTGTTCTCGTACACAGACGATACGGAGCCGGTGCTTGTATTCGTATCGGATATATGGGCCGACACTTACTACTTAGTACATCCTAATGGCTTAACCGCTCATTAAGTCTCGAAAAAAAAGCTACCAGCAAAATAGAAATTGAACCTCGATATAAGTCGCGCATGTTGGTACGCTCGTCACCTCTGATCACTGTTTTCATATTTATAATATTAATGTTGACACTATTTTTTTTTTAAGAAGTATAGCTTACTAGCTGGTGCCCGCAGCTTCGCCCGCGTAAAATTTGTTCTCACGGGAACTTATTCCCGGGATAAAAAGTAGCCTATGTATTATTCCAGACTATAATGCATTTCTGTACCAAATTTTAGCCCGATCCGTTCAGCGGTTTGAGCGTGAAAGAGTAATGCTGTATGATTATTTTTGCAAGCGTCCCTTAGTCGCCTTTTATGACGTCCACAAGATGAGTTGGCATGGTAGCTTCTGTACTCTAATTCCTCAACATGGCATAAGTACGGGCACTATTTACCTATATCTACTTAAATATCATACTTTCATTTTGCAGAACAATTATTAAATTATTTCGAGCAATGCTAGTACAGCTATAACTGCAAGCACTAATTTTGAAAGTACCAGATAGTTTGAAACAAGTTCTATAACTCATAGTCAAACCATCAATTCGGTTTTGGGGGACTAAAGTAATAATGTACCAATTATGTCACTAAAATGTAATGTTACTAAATAAAAAAAAAATACACATTGCCATAACAAAATGAGCTTAACATAGTTTGCATGTTAAATTGTCAAAGGACAGCATAACGAAGCCGAGCTTACAATTTTATGACTTCACACTCACCATGTTAATGATTATCTACGTGTATTTGGTTAAAATAGTTACTACAACGTAAAGTAGGTAGTGAAGGGAAAACGTTTAAAGATAGACTTTTTGATAAAAATATCAGTGAAGCCTGTATTGGACTTTTTAATAGATACATATTATTGTTTTATACAATCAAGGTGCACAAGGTCAGCGGTAAGTTTGATGTCATATTGTCAACCCTAGTCATTAAGCCAACATCACTAAGGTAGGTAAAGAAGATCCGAAAATATGTAGAAATAATAAAGATAAATGTGAGAAAGAAAAATATGACAAACGCTAAGAAAATGAAGTTGTGTCTTTTGTTAGTAGGTACCCTCCCATAATAGACATCAACGAACAACGCCCGTAAATCAAGAAACCATTTTCTAATTATAGCCACAGAATTAAGTAAGTACTTGGCTTTCAAAACCTTTATCGTAAAAAAAAAGTAAGGGTAATGAGAATATTATACAATCAATCAATCACATCAGCTTATGGCAGTCCACTTCTGGACTTAGGCCTCTCCCAATTTATGCCACAAGGGTACTGCGCTTTCCGCATCCAGTCCCAGCCTGCGATGATTTTACGATTTAAAATAATAATTGGTACACCATGTCTCTTTAAGTATCAAACAAAGATAACCCTATTCCATTCCATTTTATATTTCATGTTTAACATATACATGTAAACAATCAATCGATTTCAATTGCAACGTCAGAAATAACATACAGAACTGGGTCATTAAACTTTTGATCATAAAATGATAATAGTCTGTCCGAAGATAGTTGAAAACCATCTGTTTTAAACTTGGAATTTTATTATTTTACACCCGTGCCTGCTTACGTACTGCATTCGCAGAGTAATGTTCACGGCTCCAATGGTTGCCAGTAATTCTGATTATTTTAAATAAAATATTTATACATATTTTTTATATTTATTTACTTCGTGGACATAAAATTATTCTGTAAGACTAACGTTCCTTATTTCTTACGTAGGTGTGTCGGAATATTCCGTCTTCCTTTTTCAGGAACTGTGTTCCCTAAAAATAAAAGTAAATAGTAGGTACTTTCTAACTCGAGTACCTAAATTAATCTTTACCATGCTATTTTAAAATATTATAAGATAATAGTTTGATTGATAGGATCCACACCCATGATACTGAAATATCTATACAATCATTTATTACCACTATTGACATGATTATCAGTGATTGATTAAATAGATTTTTATCAATTCCTTTGTGAGATAGAATACATGCGTCATCTAGTATACCTACACCAACGTGATGTATTTTTACTGGGTGACTAAAAAATTAATTTGAAATTAAATTTATTCAAAATCTAATCGAATAAGAATAACTTAGATTTTAACAACCTAAAATAATAAACTGATGAATACCTTACTTTGCAAAGCATTACCACACTTTACTAGTTAAAGAAGGTTATGACTTTGTTTATTATTTAAAGATACAATATACGAGTAGTCACATCATATAGGTAGGTAATATGTAGAGTTTGGTTTTTCCTATATCAGTGTATAGGACTACGAAGGCTTGTTCTATAACATTCATATTAATATCAAACACATACACTAATCAAACGAAGATTTACTGAATTTAATCAAAAAAGATACACCGTCAAACTACTAAAATCGAGTCTTAGCGACGCCGTCGCCGCGTCGTTCCTTGTTGTAAACATGACTCGATCTAATATTGAAACACATAATTTATTATTTTTCCATTCAAATATAAATATCTTGTCCAGTTAGCTACAACGTCAACTACAAATGTCCCCTAAAATATAGACCCTGGCCTACTTCTGGAAATAGTATCGCACCTTAATAAAAAAAATTAAATGTTTCTTTTCTGAACATGTTACAAATATTATCAATTTTATTTTTTAATGCGGAAACTGTCAACATGTAAAGTACACGTTGTAACTAACTCAATCTGAATGGGATTGACTTAGAATTAGATTTACTTCATTGAAATAATCCGAAATCTCCACTAAATGTTACTGAGATTGAGTAAGGATCAACATTATAACTACAAAGTCATACAGCTCAGTTCTGTTGTATCTAAATTTCATAATAAAGTAATTTTTTGTTTTGGGTATCTATTTAATAATAAAGCTTTGGACTTCTGTCCATTTCAATATGAGAAAAGAAACATTTTATCTTCTCTCGGCGATAACAGCATGAAGAATATGGGCTGAAAAGATCAATTATAGAGTTGAGTTCAAATGGCAACAGATCTTTATTTCTTATTTTTTTCTTAAAAAAGAAATATCTATTAATAATGCCTTTTGAGTGCAAGGTTAATGTATCTCTACCAATTCTTTTGGAAACCGTACGTAAAATTATAAAAGGAAACCGAAATGTTTTTAAAGATTTTACTAATTAACAAAACATTATAGATGCTAATATAGAATTTATTTGAATCTAATCACATTAAGATTCTCATATATTCCACACTAGAAAGTGCAGTTTAATATTTACCACTAGCTGATGCCCGCAGCTTCGCCTGCGTGAAATTTTGTTGACTATAACATATCTCTGTAGGCACCAAATTTCAGCCAGATCCGTTCAGCCGTTACAGCGTAAAAAAGTAACAAACATCCACACTCACAAACATTCGCATTTATAATAATATCTAGTTAGATAGATTTCTGATTCACAAATTCGTAGTGCATAATATATGAGCCAAGTAAATTTATTTATTAAATACATTTCTTAATTCAATGGCTAAACTACTACTTGACACAAATTCTCTTCTAAGCAATTGACATCGTAACTTAGTTCCTTCTTCAGGTAGTCCCAGCCTACGACGTTTGGACAAATCGAACTACTGTAGGCTTTGTCCTCCTAATACAGATGGTCCAATCAAGACCTGGTAACGTAATAACAATGTAAATTTCATCAGCTGAGCGTTCATGTTCATTGTAATGGCTCTTTTCAGTAGTGTCGAATGTAGTCTTCGTAGAGGCCATTCCCGTATTTTATAAAGACTTAGTGAATCTGTTTCCTGACAGAATGCAGTCAGTACTATTATCTATGTAGAATAAAGTTCATGCCTTCCATGATCAGTCTGCTGACAATCTTTGTCGTAAGGATTGAGCGTAGATGGTAACATGCGGTGTTATTTTATTGACCAGATACTACCTGAAGCATGGTCTTTCATTTTTTCTGGCTAGCCATCTTAGAATTTTCTTCTTCTTTTCACAAATGTATTTTTGTCACACAAAATTTTAATAAATTAGCAATAATACTTCCGTACAGCATATTTGGTTAATATTATACCAAAATAGCGCTTTTTATTTAACTTTATGGCTTTGTAGTAAAATCATCTCTTTGAAGTCTGAAGTAAAACCATATAGGTAACATAAATGACAACGCTTTCACAAATTATGAGTCAAAATAAAAAGTAATTTAAGTATAAAATAATAGTATTTAAGGAGTATTGATATCAACTCCAGAGAAAATCTGCCCCAAAATAATTTACATTCCCTTTTTAGCTCGTTATAGTTTAAATTTCAATAAAATACAAAACACGTCTTCCATCAATTATGTTAATAGTGCTATATGCAAAATTTTAAGTAGATCGGACCAAGGAATCACGTTGTCCCATACAAACTTTACCCTCCTTTTTTATACCTTTGGAGGTGGAATTTGCAAAAATGTTAAAATTACTTTTTTCAAATTGTAACAAACAACGCTCATGCTTAGTTTCATCATCGTACCGTTAACCGTTTAAGTAATAATTGATAATAACTTTGGGTCTAGGGATTGAACCGCAAAATTAAGTTTGGTTTGAATTCTATATACTTTTCCGGGATAAAAAGTACCCAGTGTGGTGCCCAGGCTACTAAAGAATACTAAGTTTCAACGTAATCGAACCGGTAGTTTTTGCGTGATGCCTGAACAAACAGACAGACAGACAGACAGACAGACAAAAATTTTTTTAATCACATTTTTGGGTTCGGTGTCGGTCTAGTAACACCCCCTGCTATTTATTTTTTTGATATTTTGAATGTACAGAAGTTTCACTTCTACAGATTTATTATACACTCGAGAGCAATGAATCCGGGTCACTTAAAGAATCCTAAAAATCTCGGAAACTAAAAATGCTAGGTTAATGCAATAAATTGTATTTAATAGACAATGTAATACTCCTTAAATGAAGGTATTAAAACTTCTTAGTTATTGTAAAGTTATATCATAAAAAAATCAAATTTGAAAAAGGGCCACTTTCGAAGATGGAACTACGAAATTACAGCATTTGGTGTTGCTTTTGTTTGTAATCTGTCATTTATGTGGGTACATAAACCATGTTGATAGTGCTCTATATTCATTAATCAAGCTGAAATTATGTCGCTTACGCCTGAAGAATGCACCAGAATACTTACAATGCTGGAAACCGGCCGGAGTCAGCGCGATACAGCCAGGACTGTCGGTGTGTCGCTGTCAACAGTACAAAGAGTTCTCCGACGTTACGAAGAAACTGGTTCTAACCTACGCAGACCAGGAACGGGCAGAACCAGGTGTACCACAGCACGAGAAGACCGATACTTGGTGAACACCATGCTTCGAAATCGCTTTCTCACAGGAACTGAACTCACCAATCAGTTTCGACGCCTCGGAGGAAGTAACCCAAGTGCATGGACAGTAAGACGTCGGCTTGCTGAATCTAACTTAAAACCCCTTAGACCTGCAAACGGCCCTAAACTGGAGCGTGGGCATCGTATTTCGAGACTAAGGTATGCCCAGAGCCACGTAAATTGGAGTATTGAAGATTGGTCAAAAGTTATGTTCTCCGACGAATCAAAATTTATGCTCTACAAGCACGATGGAAGACACAGAGTGTATCGAAGACCAGGGGAAAGATTCAAGCAAGCATGCATCGAAGAAAAAGTAGCCTACGGTGGTGGGTCCGTACTTGTGTGGGCCGGAATTTCTTCTGAAAGTCGCACAGAGCTGGTGATCATAGAAAACGGCTCTTTAACTAGCGTAAGATATGTGGAAGAAATCCTCAATGATCACGTTGGTCCATTCATGGTCAATTTAGGTGAGGATGCTATATTTATGCATGACAATGCCCGGCCTCATACAGGTAGGATTGTGAATGACTACCTTCAAGAGATGAACATTACTCGTATGGAGTGGCCAGCGCGCAGCCCGGATATCAACCCGATCGAGCATGCTTGGGACGAGCTAGGCAGATGCGTAAAACAACGAAACCCTCCCCCAATCACGCTTCGTGAGCTCAAAATTGCTCTCACAGAGGAATGGGAGAATATTCCCCAAAATCGTATAAGGAACTTAGTGTATACAGCATGCCAAACCGCGTAAACGCAGTAATGGAAGCACGAGGAGGCAATACGAAGTATTAAAATTCAAGAAAATCGTAATAAAGTTCAAAAATTTCATGTTTCCTATTTTTGTTTTAAGGAGAGATCGGCAGTTTTTTTCTTTATGTAATTTTGTGTTAATAAAATGTATGGTGACTCATATTTTTTTTACTTTCATTTAAGGAGTATTACATTGTCTATTAAATACAATTTATTGCATTAACCTATCATTTTTAGTTTCCGAGATTTTTAACATTCTTTAAGTGACCCGGATTCATTGCTCTCGAGTGTAAGTATAGATAGATAGATTAATGTTGACAATTTTTTTTTTCTTTTTTTTTTTTTTAAGAAGTATAACTTCCACCCATTTTTTTGTGTAACATTCTTATAATATTAGTTTGTGGAGAGCAATAATTAAACAATTTATAACGTTTGACTGAGCGTTTTCGTGCTTCGAAATGAACGTTAAACCGTTTGTCCTGATTGTGACTAACATGGCAGTCGTTAAGCCAAGTTGTAGGTATTATGCATGGCTTGAAAAAATTTTCAACATTAGGTCGTCAACTAGTCTACAACCAGTGCGTCCTACCAGTTATGACATACGGTGCAGAGACGTGGACACTTACGGTGTGGCTAGTCCATGCCCTCAAGGTTGCACAGCGAGCTATGGAACGAGCCATGCTTGGAGTATCTCTGCGGGATAAACTCCGAAATGAGGTTATTCCGCGGAGAACCAGAGTGGTCAACATAGCTCGCAGAATAAGCATATTAAAGTGGCAATGGGCTGGCCACATCTGTAGAAGAACCGACGGCCGATAGAGCAAATGAGTTCTAGAGCGGAGACTGGCACTCGGTAAACGTAGGGTAGGGAGTTCACCTGCCAGATGGACCGACGACCTGGCAAAGGTCGAGAGCTGGAACTAGATGCGAAAGGCACAGGGCGGTGTACTGTGGCGTGAACTGGGAGAGGCCTATCTCCAGCAGTAGACAGCCATAGGCTGAGTTGATTGATTGGGTCGTGAGCTCGTCACAATCTGCCCTTGGGTCGGCAGCACATCTAGTGTCAGGGCCGTCTTAACCGGGGGTTCAAAGGCGCGGCCGCACCCGGGCGCCGAGCCCGAGGGGGCGCAGGCCGAGCTCTAAACATTTCGATATTTTCTTACCTAATTAAACTTTAACTCATAAGTACAATATTCACGCTATTCCCCCGTTTCGTAAACTAACGTCAAATAAACACCTACATGCATAAAAATATAGCCTTCACCCAGTAGTTCCGGAACCTATTCAATGCAAACGAACAAACAAACAGTCAAATCTTTCTTCTTTATAATATTAATTAATATAGACGCACACAGCAATATCTGCATTCAAAAGACTTTTGATGCGCCCTTTGACATAGGCGCCTGGCACCCGCACTTTAAGCGAAATGGCCTCTATTATTAGGTGTTTAGGGTGTAAATTGTAATTTTTGCCACCTTAATGGTGGAATTTCCAAAAATCCTTTCTTAGTGGATCCCTAGACCATACAAGGAACCTATTTGCCAAATTTGGACTTTCTAGTCCCAGCGGTTTAGGATGTGCGTTGATTATCAGTCAGTCAGGACATTCACGTTTATGCTACTGCTCCACCTGCGTCATAACGCGTAAATTAACACCATAAATTGCACTTCAATGTAGATGTGGCCAAGGTTTTAACGTGGTAAATTACAAACGGCATTAGTAATGGCATTAAACGTTAAGCGATAGCTCGGGCTGTCGGTTTTTTTCGACACATCAAAGGGTTTTAGCAGGTAGTTTTGCGCGCTAAGCGATGTTGGCTACATTAACGCCAGTTAACGGCATCTCATTTCGCGGGCATTCATCTAAAAAATTGGGGCTTACTCTATGATTGCTTTACACATTATGTATAAATAATATAAAATTTACAACCAAAGCATATTTTGACACCGATTTTTAAGGGTCTTCTCTCGTTTTCCATAAATTCATTTGCACTAATATTGTTTGCCATAATCATCCCCGATCATAATATTGTGTAATAATGTTTGCCTTAACAACTCAACAGTGATAACTTTTATTTGCCATAAAATGACTTTCTATAACAACATTTATCATAAATTAGTTTCCATAAGTAACACATCTCATAATCGACTCTTGAAATAATCAAAATTTGATATAATTATGAAAATAATACATAATATTGTTAGATCGAAATTAATTTTTCTTAACAACCCGACTCAGTGCAATCCGACTCGGATAGGTTAGGTTAAAAGACTAAGGCGGATGCGAAGCGAAGCGGAGCTACCGCCTTAGTCTTCGTGGTTTTTTTTAAACTACCCAGAAGTAGGAGCCCCGCCAAGCGGGGCTCCGTCGAGCTTGGTTAGTAGACGCCATTATGAGGTTTAGTTTTAGGTTTAATTGTGAATAAAAAATCTGTGTCGTATAAATTATCTTTATTTATATTATGGTAAATAAAAGTTCAGGAAAATGGCATTATTGAAAACAAAAACTATGGCAAATACATTTATGGATTTAAATTATTATGACACTTGGTCGATTATGACCAATGGAATTAGTGATTTTATGTCATTTCACGATTATGGTAACTGAAGCGTTATTTCTAATGAAATTATGGCAAATACCAGTATGGCATATGAAATTATGGCAAACATTAGTAAACCCGTTGTGTCCTCAATGTAGCCAAAGCGCATTCTTAATGCCTTAATTATCGAGTAGTTGGACTTCATCATTAATGTTAACGCAGGTGGAGCAGTAGCATTATATATATATAGATTACAGATCTTAGAGAAAAAGAAGTAAAACATCAAATATTTATTGCGTTTTTTGGTTGACCGGGGGGGGGGGCGCAGTCTGAGCTTTGCACCCTGGCGCTATATAGCCTTAAGACGGCCCTGTCTAGTGTTTCAAAAGTTTACTGTAATATCTTTCCATCGGGTGGGTTGTAAGCTTGTCCGCTACCTTATTAGTAGAGTAGTTAAGGTTTAATTTAATTTGTCAAATATTTTAAATTAGATTTAGAGCAATGCGGTTCGACTAAATCATCAATAGAGATGATTTCGTGAAAATTAACTGTTTGAATGTTTAACTCTTCTCACTGCGGAGCAGGAAAGTCCATCGGACGCAAAAAAAATTGGATGATACACTTTCAACCCGGTCACAGTAGGTAGGTATATATAAGCTGGAATACGACGCCACTTCCACTACCCCTTTCACCTCCTCTTGATCATCTCGTCGCGTCAGTAATTTGAAGTAAAAATTTTGATGCGACGAGTTTAACTTACGATAGTAAGTAGATAGTAGTATAGTAACCTTTTTTTGTACTCCGTAGCCAAAGCGAAAGTATGACGTCACGAGGCGAGGTGCAAAGATATTGTGACCAGAGGGGCTAAAAAGGCAACATAGTGTGTTTCATTCATAATCTGATTAATTTGCAAATTCCTATAAGAAATGCTTTGGAGACCGTAAATTGGTGAATTATTAAATGAATCATATGCAATTCATTTCATAACCCAATCATTATAATTAAGTAATATGATATTGATGTTTGTACTCCATAGAGCAACGCGAACTGTCTGAGGGGAGACGGCATAGAACGATTGCTCGATACAAAATTTTCTGTCATATTTTGCGGGTGGCGGGGGGAAATCTTCCTTCAGTTTGTATGGAACTGGGCACTTTTTGTCGTCGATATGTCACATTATGTGTCACATTGCCAGAGGGGGTTTGAAAGCTTTGGCCCCTCCCTCTGTAGAGGCGCGCGATGCTCTGTGTTGTACTCTGAAAGAAATACGAGAGCATCGAAATGAAATGATAACAAATGCAGTAAAATGAAGCATTTTTTTGTGATCGGATTTGTGATCGGATCGCAGGTTGTATATACGGTTATATTCCCAGTTGTTCCCAAACCATCCTGGATTTGGAGCTCTCACACACAGAACTCCTCAAATCGTAAGAGCGCCTGCCTTCTTGCCACATCCGTTGGTCAACAAGTGCACTTGCAAGCAACGTCACTTTTACTCAGTAGGTCTTGGGGGAAGCTTCTCAGCCAATATAATAGTATTATGAGACGGTTATGAAAATGAGGAGACATTATTAAACAATAAAAGTATCATTATGTGCTCATCATGGTAGGTATTTAGTTCATGCAATGCCGTCTTTACGTCCATTTGCTGTTATTAAACAAGCCCGTGAGCATCTCGACGGCTATAGAAAGCTGATCTGCGCCTATAAATCCACCTCTCGCGTGACTGCTCAACCATTGTCTCTCAGATCGTCCTTATAACTGCAAGTGCATCTACCTCATCAACGAGAATTTTCTCAGAATTGTCTTCATGTCAGTTTGTTCTTAAATCTCATCGTAAAAACGTTTTCATCTTTTTATTATTCATTGTTGGTAACTTTCATAAATGAAGACAGTGCCTATGGTGTAAAATGGATCCGCAGCAGTTTCGGGAATTTGGCACGGCAGTTATTGACCTGCTGGCCGATTATGTGGAAAATATACGAGACCGGTAAGTTTGTTTATATGTTTAAAATTGGACTGCGTTATGTAATAAGTAATTAAGCGAAAATATCATCATAAAATGGGGTACAATATTTTTTTATATGCTATTTTTATCTTAAAGTTAGTAGGTACGAATAGTGTTAGAACCTGTGTAGACATCTTTACCTAGGTAGGTACCCACTTACCTTATTGAAAAAATAAGCTTTAAGGGGCCTGTTTCAGAAAATGACGCAATGAAGTCCAATCCAGTTCAAATAAAATCTTTTTTTTTTGGCGTAAGCAGAAAAATAATACCCAAAATTAGATTTTTAATCTACAACATTAATAGGCTTTCTTATAAATTTTATATTATTATACTTGGGTAAGATAACATAAAAACAGCCTCAAATTTTTAGATGAATGCATTTTATGACTTCAATTTTTTATCGACGCGAAAGAAAAAATATGACGATATATATGAAGAAAACAAACACCTATAATTTATTTATTTTTTTGATTATGAATGAGTATGAGTAGGTACCTATTAACTTATTACAACTAAAATAAGTTAATTTTTAATACATTTCCTAGCTTGAAGCACGTGTTTTTTGTATAGTCAAGGTCGTTAGCCCTATCAGCTGCCTTAGTTTTATGTAGATGCTCAAATATACTCAATATTTGAGCAAACACAAAACAATATTATTTATTCTGTTTTTTATTTCATTTAAATAAAATCACGGGTCGGAAACAATACAATCATTGGATTACTTAATAAATAAATGAATTTATTTTAAATAAAGCTCGAGTTGTTAACAAATCAATCTGAAAAATTTGTGTAGGTAATATTCATAATTTTTCGGGGACATATTTTTATTTGCTGAAATAAATATTTTAAATTAAAATCTATATCTACCTACTCAAAAGTGAGGACAGTGACTAAATGAAACAAATGTCCTCCCTTTCTGAGTTCGCTTTATCACTTTTACATAAGGCAGTCTAATTATAATAATTAAAGTAGGTCCTACCTAATTAACCTACCTACTTAAAATACAATTAACACATGATTTTGTTTCTAATTGGTATTGATTATTGCTTAGCGGTAACTTCTAAATGTGAAAAACTGAAATTTAAATGTAGGTATTGTAGTAATAAAATAAATATTAGAGCTTACATACACACAACGCCATCTAGCTTCAAACGAAGTAACTGATAGGATACCAATGTTCATTTTAAAGTTTTAAATAATCAGTGTGACATTATAACCTTCCAAGGGCTCACCATTTGGCTCGCAACCTAAGACTGTTAGGCAGGATACCTACGTGTGGTTTTTTAGTCGGTAGGAGTCAGGCATAGCCTCCATGTAGGATTTTCCTCACTTTAAAAGAAGAAAAAGGAATCAGTGTGACGACGTTATGAAGATGACATGTTTAAGTAGGTACTTACGTGATATTGATACATACGTTACATACGTACATACATTACATACATAAGTTACATACCTTATATATAAAAGCGTGTATACAACGTCAACATCGGGATTCATTGAGGCTGTCTTTGAATGTAAACGGGAGTTAACACTAGGACGAGAGGTATGGATGTAACAATGGAGTAGACGATATATAGATTTAGCCATTGTTACAGCATAAATGGGTAAACAGTTTAATTGCTAACCTTCACTGAGTTATTTTTTATTGATTGACTGTGGAATTACAATTATACAGTACCTACAGTGTACCTAGATAACTGACTTAATAATCATAATCTTTTCAATAGGTATTAGGTACTTGCCTATACACTAATAGAATAGACGTTTCAATATTTAGACAAGAAGCCGTGAGACGGTCTCACTCAACTGCTGCCCCTCTGTGAAAGTGAAAGGTCACTAAGATTGACGTTGTCATTTTTGTTTTATTTCAAACTTTGAACAGATGATCCACGTGACCTAGTGACGTAATGTAATGCAACAGAGTCACAGACTACAGACAAAGTCTCACCATAAGACCCTCTGCAATCTATTTTATAGAGAGGGGCTAAATGACAAATACCTACGTGTTAGATTAGAATCTTACTAATATTATAATTCAGAAAGTTTGTGAAGATGTTTGTTATAATTCTAAGTGGCACTGGTCAGCTAAATAAATGAATGTTTTGGAGTACAGTAGGTAGTTAGTAATTTTGTCTAGTGTTTTTCAATATGACTCTGGAGTGTGTTCAAAAACCTGCTCGATGCTCTCGTATTTTATGATAGACTAACAACCACACGCGGAGCAATTTGGGACTTTATTCTAAAGCGAATAGTCCTACTTCACTTGACTTAGGTACTTACCCAAATTTAAAACACTCGATTTTGTGAAAATTTAATTTCTGCTGTATAATTTTAGTTCTGCATTATAGTTTTCCACTACAAGAACAAGTCTTATTGTAGGTATACTATGTAGTTTTCTACATTTGCTAATAGGAACAGTGTTAGGTTCAAACTAAGATAATAATACCTATAGTTCAAGTAGTAATTTTTTAGAGTTACCACTCTCGCAGGCGTCACTCTCACCTTATGAAATTTAGGCACAATAGTTGAAAAGCTAATTGGGATATATTATATGAGTCGACTTGTAAGCTGAAGATCTATCTGCATAGTTGATAAATGATATCACTAACTTTCACAAGTCTAATAAGTAGATTTCAAATGTTGGGGCTTAATTGATTTGTACTTCTATATCTTACCTTTGTCTGTAGCGCCTTCATAAATGGTTTCTTTAAACACAAAACCGAGCGTAGGTATAAGCTCTTACATGTTTGTCAGGCGATACAGTAAATGTTTAAGTTAATAAATAGACTAATATAATCTATGTAGGGAGTTCTAGATATCCTTCAGAGGGCTTACCCGGGGCTTCCAACCGTAGGCTGTTAGGTAGGATTCGTGTGGTTTTTAGTCGGTAGGAGTCCGGCATAGCATCCATGTAGGAGTATCCTCACGTTAAAAAAAATAAAAGACATACCTAATCTACCTCAACGTCAAGAATCCTGAAACTAGTAGAGATGGAGAGAACGTGCCCAGGAATTATAGGTATAACACGATACAGATAATGGGGCTTGTAGAACGTAATCATAAAAAGGTTAAGCAAGTACATCTAATTGACAGTAAATATATTATATTGGTAGTTTAAGATTAAACTGAATAAGAGAATCACAAATCCCTACTTCGAACTTACTTAATATGCTCATGCAATCATTGATATTAGGATAATTTAAATATTTCGAATGTTATTTTCTGACAGTGTACGTGTACGTGAAATTAATACTTCCAAGCTATCCAGCCTATGTATAGTAGTGTACTGCTGGAAGTAGGCCTCTCCATTTACTAGGGACATCCTTCCGAGAGCTTACCCGGTGCTCCCGACTGCAGGTAGTGTTATCAATTTAGCCTAGGTAGGTATAGTAGTCCACTGCTGGATGACTTTCCAAATTTCGCCACAACGACTTAGGGCACATGTGGCTTTAGTCGGCAGGAGCCTTCCATGGCATCCATAGTGTACGTTACCCCAGCAGGAAAGTAGCTCCTAGACTGATTTGAGTGGAACCTATTATTAGTGCTTAATCTAATATATATGTGCGCCGCACAAAAAAATTGTGCGTGTTGTTGTTGTGGAAAAAAAAGGAAAAATCGATTTCTGCTGGAGTAACGTGTTTCCAGCAGGAAAATTCTAAACGAATGATCTTAGAGAGAAATATTTTGCATGTACCGAGGGCTCATACTTGTACAAATTTGTGCCCATAAAATAAAATTTGTGCGTCTTAAGGTTTTCGTTATATTGAGTTTTCTGCTGGGGTAACGTTTTGTGGAATGCTGGATCTCGAAAACCACTACATGTGCGCCTCTAGAATAAACTTACACGAGTAGCTGTTAATTCGTACCGATTTGTGCCGTAATTAGATTCAGGAAAATGTTTATAGTTTTCCGGTAATCACGCTTTGTTAAACACCTGAAAAAAAGTTGCACCACCTAAACGAAAACACTTATGAACTCGCTAAAAACTGTATTCGATCCTGCTCGACACTTACAATAACCGTAAAACGTTTCATAAGTGTACATACTTGCGACATCGAATAATATTACTAAAACTCAAAACAACTGTGTCATAACTTTGACATCAAAATACAAGGAACTGGCTCAACGCAAGATAAGGGAGTATAAATAAAAAACTTGTGCGTCTAATTAAATAATATATGGTGAAAATTCAGCGTGAAATATTTCGTATTTCAGAAGAAATAAACAAAAAACAAAACATACTAACAACGGATGGTTATCCGACTAAATTCGAATGACTACAAAAAAGCGACGGTTTTATACATATCGATGACCTTCTTAACTGAACAGATTAAACCTAAAGTGTTGGCCGAACAGTCGCGTTCAAAAGTTTTTAACCTAATTTTATCAAATGAAAGACTTTGTTTATATGTTATTATTATTTTTATTATTGACTCTTAAACTAATTATGGCATCAAATCACAGATCAAATTTCCCAACTATAAATATTAAAACAAAAATAAAATTATTTATATACCATGTAGTCCTTATTAATTTAAATCACAGATCAGGTTTTCATTTTAGCATATACAAATAGCGAAGTCGCATAATCACAGAAAATCACAGTTTGGTAATTAAATCTATCTACATGGTAATTTTACCCGACTGCGCCAGAAGAATGGTAATGTTTGTCGAGTGTGTACACATGTTTGGCGTTTCCCACAGCCTACATGGCTTGACGGATTTTAAGGTATTGTTAGATTCGTCTCAATTAAGATACTGCAATAGGATACATAATGTTAAAAAAATGAGCCCCGAATTTGGGTTTTTGTTTTATTATAATTTACTTGTTAAATCGTCAACAATCTCTCGCTAGCAGGTTAATATTGGTTAATAGTGGCTACATGTTAGTAGTCCTTATTAATTTAAATAACAGATCAGATTTTCATTTCAGTATTAAAATACAAATAGCAAAGTCGCATAATCACAGAAAATCACAATTTGTTAATTAAATCTATCTAAGTACAGGGTTATTTTACCCGACTGCGACAGAAGAAAGGTAAAGGTACGGTTGACTTTAGGTACATTTACACCAAACACTGCTCTCAAATCTCTACTTAACCATGTATAATTTTGTCTATTCTACAAAGTAGATTAATACATGTGGCATAATATTATATTTACCGCGTCGTTGGATTTTACTATAGAGGTCATCATAACATTCAAATGATTTACTGTTTTTTCTGTAGCAATGAGCTCTGTAATGTCCAATACTCTCTGAAAATGAGCGATTCAAATTTTGCTAACACATCTCCAAACATTCATGGGTGTAGATAAAGTCTTGTATGCAACTGTATAATTAGGTATTAAAACACTCATGTGATACTATTATCCCCACATATACAGGATGAATTTTTCAAAAGGGATTGGATGGCCAAATCCTAAACTATAAGGAATAGCAAAAATGCTCAAAGGAGTCACGAGCCCGATTTTGATGAAACTTAAAACCTCATCATTAGATTTTTGAAAAACCAATAATCCTAGCTGAGAATCGAAACCATTGATTTTGAAAAAACAACACACCCTATATTATTACACCATACGATAGTGTTGCTAGTAAGAATCTTATTCTAGGAAGTAATGACATATGGCAAACTAAAGGAAAGTGCTCATCTTTAACAAAATACAATTTATTTCTCTTACGTTAACTGATTAATTGTTCAAAATGTAGACTGTTGTTTTCAAAACATAGCTGGATTCGAAACCTCAAGGATCGTACTGCATTCAATATTATTAATTCCGTTTAGAATATTCTCCAAAGAGTCATTCGGAGCATGATTTAAAACACGGAATAGTTACGATCTATTCTGGGATTTCGAACGAAACAAATTATGATACAAAATTTAGTTACATGAAATATGAATTCTATTAAAATTCCAAACTTTCCTTAAATTTGCCGTATATCATTACTTCGCAGAATTTGATCCTTATCAGCGACACTATCGTATGGTGTAATAACAAAGGGTGTGCTTTTTTTTTCAAAATCAATGGGTTCGATTCCCGGCTAGGATTATTTGTTTTTCAAAAATCTAATGATGAGGTTTTAAGTTTTATCAAAATCGGGCTCGTGACTCCCTTGAGCATTTTTAGATATTCCTTATAGTTTCGGATTTCGCCATCCAAGCCCTTTTCAAAAATTCACCCTGTATATATAACCCACATTCATGTTTTAATACCCCTCATTATACCACAGTTGCATAAATAACTATTATTTATTAACTGTGTCTGCATGCTCATAACATACATGTATGTCATGTTGTTGCTTATATCTACCTACTCTTTTATAAGTAGTAGGTAGTATAAACAAATTTGAATGCAAATATAAAATGTATGTACTTAATCATGTGCAATTTCAGGGAAACCGCTGTTAGAATATAATCCAATAGCAAGTTTATTTTATTTAATATTACTTTTCTACTTCACTGTACTCACACACAATACGTTTCAAATTGTTCGCGAGTAAAATTAAGAAGGTCATCGATATGTATAAAACCGTCGCTTTTTTGTAGTCATTCGAATTTAGTCGGATGACCATCCGTTGTTAGTATGTTTTGTTTTTTGTTTATTTCTTCTGAAATACGAAATATTTCACGCTGAATTTTCACATTTTGCGTTGAGCCAGTTCCTTGTATTTTGATGTCAAAGTTATGACACAGTTGTTTTGAGTTTTAGTAATATTATTCGATATCGCAAGTATGTACACTTATGAAACGTTTTACGGTTATTGTAAGTGTCGAGCAGGATCGAATACAGTTTTTAGCGAGTTCATAAGTGTTTTCGTTTAGGTGGTGCAACTTTTTTTCAGGTGTTTAACAAAGCGTGATTACCGGAAAACTATAAACATTTTCCTGAATCTAATTACGGCACAAATCGGTACGAATTAACAGCTACTCGTGTAAGTTTATTCTAGAGGCGCACATGTAGTGGTTTTCGAGATCCAGCATTCCACAAAACGTTACCCCAGCAGAAAACTCAATATAACGAAAACCTTAAGACGCACAAATTTTATTTTATGGGCACAAATTTGTACAAGTATAAGCCCTCGGTACATGTAAAATATATCTCTCTAAGATCATTCGTTTAGAATTTTCCTGCTGGAACCACGTTACTCCAGCAGAAATCGATTTTTCCTTTTTTTTTCCACAACAACAACACGCACAAATTTTTTGTGCGGCGCACATATATATTAGATTAAGCACTAATAATAGGTTCCACTCAAATCAGACTAGGAGCTACTTTCCTGCTGGGGTAACGTACACGCATCCATGAGGGATTACCACACGTAAAATATAATTTTGTATTTAACTTACTTGAAAGTTCAATTATTAGATACAATTATTCTTATTGAAATATAGCGACTTCATCGGTCGTTGTCGCAGATGCTCTGTTTGAATCGCAGGCAGACATAAAGTGGGCTGCAATTCCCTGTTAAATAATGAAATGTATACTTATGCAAATTTTTATTCCGAGTGTATTTCCATGACCCATCATCAGATGCTAATCACGTTGAAAAAAATCTCTGAAGTGTCGACACGAAACACTAATTATACGATTATTCAATTAATTGCGTAGTAAAAACGAGACCACTTAGTCAGAAGTTTTCCTTCCATTGTTTGAACGTAACGGGTTCGTGAACTTAAGGCGTAGGTACCTAGGTACTTAGAAAGAGCGCATTAAACGCAAAAGATAGGTACAATGATGCTTTAAACTACAGACTAACGTCTGTAAACTATGACAAACTATAAAGTTAATGGTACGTTTACACGCTTGTCAAGCCTTGGCAAGCCTTGACAATCACAAGCGTATAAAGAAGGCGTTTGGCTTGGCTTGCGTGAGTTTGTCGGCGCTTGCTGCCGATCCAGTCGAGTATCGGTTTTTTGACGCAGATCAAAGGGTGTTTGCGGCAAACGTTTGCGACGCATTTACACGTTGGTCCGCGTTTAGTAGCCATTGTGATCTCGCGGCGACTACACGCTTGCTTGCTCGTGCTAAATAAATAAAAAATGAGTCGCTGGTCGAATGAGGAGAGTCTTTCGTTTCTGGGGCATTACAGATTTTTTTTTTCACTTTGCTTGCATTTCAAATAAAAGTACAGTAAACCAAATGCAATAGCCGTGACAAGTTCGGTGTCCGCCGTGCTTGGAGGTAGGTTGCAGACTGACGCATTCTCAAGCGTGTAAACGCCTTCCAAACGCCAAACAAGATTTGTGATGGCTTGGGGCTGTTTGCCATTTGCCAAGGCTTGGCAAGCGTGTAAACGTAGCATAAGATTTTGTCAATGATTTGACAAGCCTTTCAGAAACCGGGCGTCAGAGTTTGAAACAGTTATCGTTATCAAGGCTAAAATATGATAGGGCTACTATCTTCCGGCATCCTGGGCATCCTTCCGAGGGCTACCTCGGGACCGTAGGCAGATATGGCATCGTGCGGATAGGAATCCAGCACAGCAAAGCGTACGTGACAATTTTCACACGTAAAATGGGGCAACTGTTAATCAGCGGAAACCAAATTTCCACCGATTTTCTTAACATCACTGCCAAGAAATACCTTTTTTGATTTTAACCTAACAGCTTCGAAATTTACATTTAAATTCTAAATCCCGAAGGGTTTATTCTAAGCCTGTTAATCTTTAGAAAAAATTCCAATTTCTTTAAGTGCAATGATCACTGTGGTTTATTGTCAATTACCTTTGACTTACATAAGCCTATCGGAGCAGATTAAGACTTCGGACTTAAGTGGTTTCATAGACATTAAAAACAATTTGAATGAATAAATTTTAAAGATTAGCAACCTTCCAAAATATTCACTGCTGTGCTAAGAGATTAATAAGCTATACTGCAGTGTATGTACCTACCTTATCGTTATAATACTTACTCAATATACCTACGAGTACATGTGAAATCCAGTTCCGGCTTTATTCAGGTTTCTCGAAAGTCCATCTCCATCTAGGCGTAAGTGCCTTAGTAAGTCGGTCATCAGGTCGTACGATTCCTTGTTACTATTATTAGCAACAAACACACCACTAAATATAGGTATTATTCTTTTTTCTCCCCCTACAGGACCTTTATGTCTCAAGGTAACTGTCATTTCAATTGCAACGTTTTAATCAACACGAAGAATTTATAGGACTTTGTTGCGACTGACTAGGTACCTACATGAAGTTACAGAGTTGTAGTAAACCGATCGCCATAATAGGGCTTTTACCTTGACATTGTTCTTACTTCACGATATTCTAAATACTTCGATTAATTAAAATTATGATAAAATAGTACCTATTATTAGACAAAAATATTACACTTATATGTATACTAGCTGTTCCCCGCGGCTTCGACCGCGTGGAAGTCGTTATCGCGTAAGAGTCGTTATATCTAAAAATCATAACCCTCCTTTTACACAGTCGAGTCGGTTAAAAAGTAGTCTATGTCCTTCCCAGGGCCTTGAACTATCCCTATACCAAATTTCATCTCAATCGCTCCAGCCGTTTTGGCGTGAAAGCGTAACAGACAGACAGACAGATAGACAGACAGACAGACAGAGTAACTTTCGCATTTATAATATTAGTAGGGATATGCATACCCCTCCAGATTTTATTTTTGTAGAAATGGTAGATAATTTTCTTAGTAAGTCTCCCAAAATGTATAGTGCAGTGACTAATTTTACTATGCTACATCTTTTAATATTTAATACCTGACTTTATGGTTTAAGACCCGTTCCGAAAACGTATTCCTTTTTTACTATAAATAAATTTATGAGAATCACTGTGATGGAAATATTAATCGCAACAATTATACGAATGAGCTAGATATGTAAAAAAACTACCCAAGATTTACACGATGCTGTAAATCTGTTACTTGCTAACAAAATGTTATCTTTGTTTCTAGTGATGTCCTTCCGTCTGTGGAACCAGGTTACCTGCTCAAGGACCTGCCTCAAAGTGCACCGGAGCAACCAGAAGATTGGAAAGACATCATAAAAGACTTCAATCAAACAATTCTACCTGGTGTAAGTTTCATTCCGTTCTCAAACCTACTAAAATCACACGGTCCCTTAGTAAGGTAACATTTGTCCGGGGTTCAATCATAGTTTACTGTTGGAGGTATGCCAACATTTCTCTATATTAGACCCATTCATTACCAAGGCCCTTGCTAAAATATGCTAGCCAGACCAGCCAGAGGGTTAGTATGGGGTGTTGTTTGGGAGTCTTTGGACATCCTTCCGAGGACTTACCCGAGGCTCCCAATCGTAGGCCGTTGGGCGTTACGTGAGGTTTTTTAGTCGGTAGGAGTCCGGCATAGCCTCCATGCTGGATTTTCTCTCACGTTAAAAAAAATGGGGTGTTGTTGTTTTTCATCGTGAATTTTCCTTCTCTTCCCGATAACCTCGTTCGTTTGTCTGGTACTGCACCACTTACACTATAGGCTGGCTTGGGCCTTGAGCCTGAGCAAGATCTCAGTAAGGCCCCATCGCACCCCTACATATTGTTCACCTTCTTAGTAGGTACCTATTACAAAAAAAAAAGATAAAGGTCAAAGCCCACTATAACGACTCCACTCCCACCCGGCAAAAACAATATAATTCAAATATAGGCTTTAAATATTGCTCTTTAGATATATTTTACATTGCCATCATCAATTAGCAGACAGCTCGCTGTCAGCGAGCTTACCGCCGTCAGACTCCTCGGGAGTGGACGCCTCGCTGGCCGCGCGTTGTAGACGAGCGGTCGGCGCGGTGCCCGCGCGCTCACAGCTAGCAGTCGCCTCGCGGGTCGCTACTACGAGTTGCTTTAATGGAAACCGATCGCGAACTGTGTCTATTGCGAAAAGCGAGAGCGGTCGGCGGGTGGACAGCTGGCCGTCCGCTAGCTGTCGCCGCGTGGACTGCTGGGTGCGTGCTAGCTGTCGCCGCGTAGACTGCGAGCAGTAGCCTTCTTTTAGGGCAGTGTTGGGTGGGAGCGGTGTTGGAGCGGGGTGGTTATAGTGTGCTATGACCTTAACAGCGCTACCTAGACCAAAGTAGCCAACATAATCCTTATCGGAACAAAACGGATAAGGTTAATTAAATATTTCTGAATAACTTATAAAATCAGATTCAATTTAGACACTTTCCAGCAGGTGGAGCCGCAATCTTGTCTGCCACTTTAGGTAAAAAGTGCTCACGCTAATCACACAAACATTTGTCCTGGGTGGGAGTCAGACCTAGGACCCCGGTCTGGGTCTCTCAATAACAACTAACAAATCAATAAGTTGTAAATAAGGAGGGTTGTGAACTTGTGACTGAATCTATAATTTATTAATTTTGTTTGCAGGTCACTCACTGGCATTCTCCACGGTTTCACGCGTACTATCCCACCGGCACATCTTACGCCAGCATCATAGGTAACATGCTCAGCGACGGGTTAGGCGTTATAGGATTCAGTTGGGTAATTGCATCTTTAAATTACACCTTTTCCAATCTTAATATCTATACTAATATTATAAAGAGGAAAGATTTGTTTATTTGTTTTTTTGTTTGTAACGAATAGGCTCCGGAACTACTGGACCGATTTGAAAAATTCTTTCACTGTTGGGAAGCTACACTCTTTGCGGTGAACATAGGCTATATTTTATTCCCGTATTCCCACGGGAACGGGAACTACGCGGGTGAAACCCGCGCGGTTTCGGTAGTCGCTAGGCGGTCGCTAGTCGTATATACGTTGCAGATCATGGGAAATGGAGGGATAGAATAAATGAGAGCTGGGAAGCGACTCTTTAAAATTACACTATTAATAACTACTTACAATGACTAACACTCGAATGATGATATGTAATGAACCTAACTATATGACCTCACCTAACCACATCACTTATCAGATTTAATAACGAACAAAGTTAATGTGTTACGCTATTACATTCTGAAAAGAAACGTTTATCAATAAGTGCCAAGACATTCCATCAATACCTACATAATGGGAATTAAATTGGTAACAAACGATGGAGATAGGTAGTGTACCTATTTTCTAAGACCATTCTGTTGGAAATGGAATTGTCCTGTGAAAGCAACAAAAGACAAATCTGTTTAAACAAAACGTTGATGCACACTGGCAATACGGGATTTGGAAAAAGAGTGGGCGTGTCTTCGTGAATGACACTATCTATATTTTACAGTTTATCTCTCGCTGAGTGCTGTGCTGAAAAGGTTTCAGTTTTAATCTCACACTGTCCTTTCCTTTGGTGCAGTGGGACCCTACCGATTTTTTTCCACAAAAATTTGAACAGTACAACCAAGATAATTATGTGTCAATGTAGAATCTTAACCCAAACCAGGAACTTTCTTTTTAGCTGTACCATAGCAACTTAGATTAGAAGATATTACATAGTAGTACGACCATAAAGCGAAAAAATCTAAATCTATGAGTAGATACAAGAGTTTCTTCTTTAATTGGATTTTGAATTACTCGTAGTACACCAAGTTGAGAACCATTATTCTAGCCTTGGCGCTTGGCATAATTGATAGAGTGACCCACAGTTTAACTTCGTCATCGTCTGAAAATGACCTTCGTAAAAGAGTGTTGTGGATAAGAAAACCAACAGTGAAAGGTTTATTGATTATTACGATGATTTGATATTTATGATGATTACGAGCAGATGTATAATTTCTCTTGGTGTTCTTGGAAAAGACTTCAGTCTGACCCCGCAACCACAAACCCCGAGAGTTAAATATATTGGAAAGGTTCTTTCAAACAATATTTTCTGCTCTTTAAATTAACGATTCTAACATTTTTGTAGATCTCAAGTCCAGCATGCACAGAATTGGAAGTATTGACAATGAATTGGTTGGGAAAGCTTCTGGGGCTACCTGAAGAGTTTCTTAATTGCTCCAGTGGACCTGGCGGAGGAGTTATTCAGGTAAACATTTTACATCTTTACCGGTAGGTAGTAAAATCTTGCAAGTTAACCAACGTTAATTATGCCTGCCATTAAAATAACATAGGTCACTGATCATTAGAATTAGGTACACTGGTGGAAAGTCTTGTATGATGTCCGAAGTCAACGTTTTTATGCTACAGTTAAGCACTTGCTATCAAATTCAATATGACCCAACCATAGACCAAACTTAGTGTTATTATAATATAACAATTAACGTTACTTCGTATTTATAGGTGTTACTAGCAGTATAATAATTGACATGATTTCCAAAACGACGTAGAAGCTTACGTTTCTAATGCTATCAGCATAATACTTTGTAATATTGTTACAGGGCTCAGCTAGTGAAGCAACTCTTGTGGGGCTATTGGTTGCCAAAGACAAAACAGTGCGTAGACTGATAAAAAACGACCCCAGTCTAGATGAGGATGAAATCAAACCCAAATTAGTCGCTTATACCTCTGACCAGTGTAACTCGTCCGTTGAAAAGGCCGGGTTACTAGGGTCTATGAAAATGCGGTTATTAAAAGCCGATGCTGATGGAAGGCTCAGAGGTGAAACTTTAAAGAAAGCGTTTGAAGAAGATAGGGAGAGAGGCCTTATACCTTCGTACGTCATAGCGAATCTTGGTACCACCGGTACTTGCGCTTTCGATCCCTTATATGAACTAGGACCAATTTGCAATGAAGCTAATGTGTGGCTCCATGTGGACGCAGCATACGCAGGCGCAGCTTTTATTTGTCCTGAATATAGACATTTGATGAAAGGTGTTGAGCTCGCTGATTCTTTTGACGTAAATCCCCACAAATGGATGAATGTCAATTTTGACTGCTCAGCTATGTGGGTAAAAAACGGATACGATCTTGTTCGGGCATTTGACGTACAGCGAATATACCTTGACGACGTAGATTCTGATATCCAGATCCCAGACTATCGACACTGGCAAATACCACTAGGACGTCGCTTTAGAGCTTTAAAATTATGGACTGTAATGAGAATATATGGTGCTGAAGGTCTCAGAAATCAAATAAGGACACACATAGATCTTGCTCAATATTTTTCAAAATTGGTGCGAGCAGACGATAGATTTTTAGTAGAGCCAGAACCGTCAATGGGATTAGTGTGTTTTAGACTAAAGGATGGAGACCTACTTACAAAAAAACTACTAAAGAATTTAACAAAGAAAAAGAAGATATTCATGGTACCAGGCACATACAGAGAAAGGTACATAATCAGATTTGTGATCTGTTATCGATTAACGAATAAAGAAGACATCGAATTTAGCTGGAAACAAATCAAAGATGAAGTTGATTTGCTAAGTTTGGACAAAATTTGTGGCAAACCACAAGCAGCAGCTATTGATTCTTTAGTTGGTAGAGAGATCTGTGATGACGTGAAATCTAAGTAGATACTTGAAATTAAAAGTAGCTTTAAATTAAAGGGACCAGCAGCCTGTGGTGTTTGTCTTTTATAAAATTTCACCTAGATTCAGTTCCTTGGGTTTATAATTAACAATGTAGATGAAGAAAATGTTCAAATTTAATCTAATAGTTTAGTTTAAAATTTAATTGTATTAAACATTATAATTAACAAGGTATTTAAATTGTTCTCTTAAGTAATAATAACATTCCCGAGTATTGTTATCAGATGTGTCACAATACTAAGAATAGTTAAATGCAACTACAAGTGCGGCTGACGCATATACCGTACGAGTATCCTTTGGGTAAACAATGTTCCTGGCAGACTGTAGTTTCGGTAGGTTCATCGAATTCACACTGTATTCGCTTGTATGGTGTAGCGGTCTGATCTGAAATCAAAATTTTAAAACAATTAAGTATCTACTATATACGTTTTCTAAACTGATGTAGGTAAGTAAGAACCTACTATCACGACACTGACATTCAATAGGTACACACAAATCATTTTTGTTTATAGCTCCTGACCTCAAAAGAAACTTCCAAAATTGATCCAGTCATTTTTGAGTTATGTGCTCAGCAACCTATTTATTTACCAATGCATTTTTATTCAAATTGATTTTACAAACCAAAGGTCAGACAAGCGGAAGTCATTAGAAATTTATATTTAGTAAAGTTTTTAAAATTCTGTTTGCGCGTTATGTGTCCTACACTGATATTGACTAGCTAGGTAGGTACACGGTAGACAGCTTCACAAAATAGGTACAATATTTTAAACCTCTAATTCCAGTAAAATAGTCACAGATATGCTAGACGATGATTGTTACAATGGCCTGAGTTGATATCAGCTATTGAAACGACAAGGTACAAATTCAGTCCCTTGCACTAAATGAGAAATGTGGACATCTCCCTGCCTATATGCTTCTGCCTATCCCTTCAGTGAAGGGGTCGTGACTATAATATTATGTAAGTATGTGCTATGATGATGGTGAAATAAAAAAGAGGTGTCAGTTTCTAATGTCCAAATAACAGCATAATAGCACTAAATACTCGTCGGCTAGCTCATGTGAATACTAACACCAAAAGAGCAATTTGTTTTGTTGATTGGTCTGTTTTTTCCGGTTAGTCTCCTGAATCATATAAAATTGACAAGCTGATGCCCGCAGCTTCGCCCGCGTAAAATTTGTTCCCGTTCCCGCTTCTCGTATTTTATCCCCTTGGGGGTAGAATTTATCAAAATCCTTTCTTAGCGGATGCCTACGTCATAACATCTACCTGCATGCCAAGTTTCAGCCCGATCCGTCCAGTGTATTGGGCTGTGCGTTGATAGATCGCTATGTCAGTCAGTCAGTCACCTTTGAGTTATATATATTTAGATAGATTTGACGACTTGACGGATATATAAAATTGAGCTGACGGAGGGAACTTAGATTTCTAATGCTCCTATTTTAAAAGCATAACTGTGATTCCGAGCGATATCTATGAAATACCCGATCGGAGTCATCGTAGAACGATAGTAGCTGGAAGGAGAGCGTGCAATGCTTGAGGAGTTTCTTAAGAAGTTCGAGTCGTCATTCTTTAGATAGATACAATTAGCTGGGTCAATCCTAGACTGATGTGCACTAGGGGTGCGCCAAAGTTCACCTAAATTTTCAACTCCGATAATTGGAAATCCGAAAATGTTCTTCCTAACATAACAATCAATTCCTAACTATTCTGTCTCTAATATTCATAATTTCGAAGCATTCAACTTCATAATGTCAGTAGCAATAAACATCTATTATACTATTATTGGTTTTCCTACATTTTTTCAACATAACCATCTTTTATACTATTATTCAAAGTCATATCTTTTTTGTTTAGATTTCCTTTAATTCATTATAATCAGTATTATATACATTAATTTTGCGTAACTTTTATTAAGACATTTTTTTCGGGCTTTTACTATTAGAATTGGTAAATGCTAGGTTTTACTACTGACAGCTAGTAAAAGTTGTTTTTGGGAATAAAACAAAGATTATTTCTAATTCACAACAAGTAAATTATCTTCATAAACTTGCTTTGGTGACCATCCCCCGTAATCCGATTTGGATAGGTTAGGTTAGAAGGCTAAGGCGCATTAGCCTTCGTGGTTATTTTTTTTTATGACCACCTAAACAAAACCACGCCAAATACGAATGAAACACTAATCGTTTTGAATAACATAGACACAAACATAAATCAAATTAAGGTTCTCGCTAAAACGTTATGCCAAAAAATCGACGGCGACCGTGGTTTTAATGTAAAGGGACTTGTAATGATACTTGGTAAATGTTTCTTTCCGAATATGAGTGACAATATTATAGTATCTAATTAGGTTTAGGGATAAAAAAGTTATGATAAAAAACAGTAGGAGTTTAAATATATTTGCATATAATGTTATTAATTACAATTTACGGAAACATTAGTGTTATGAACATCGCCGCCGGTAGCACTACTAATAGTATGAATGGAAACTTTAGGAAGAAAAATTTTAGGACGAGTGATCATACGGATTAGAAATTATTAGGAAGAACAATTTCGGGTAAAGAACTTTAGGTGAGCCAATATGGACCCGTGCACTAGACCCGAGAGTGTTCTTATACATAGTACCTACATACACGCGGTAGGATAGGTGGGTTTCCTTATCTCCTCCCCTCTCCGTTCTACTATGGTAAAAGTAATAAAGAGTTGATCCTAGCTTGGTGTGTAGGTACATGTTCTTTATTTCTCAATATAGTATAACACCGGTATCTCTTTGACGTCAAAGGTAAGTTTACCTTTCACCTGGCTGACCAAGGCTGACGGTGGGCGTATGTTCCTTTCTATATGATGGCATCGCACCGAAAGAAGACTCAAGATACTTCTATGGTAATATTTAATAGAGGAAAGATTTTTGTTTGTCAACAATAAACGCTGAAACTACTAAACCGATTTTAAAAACTCTTTCATCAAATTATTCTGTAGAGTAACTGCTTAACATAGACTATGCATCACCGTGTTACTACTATTTGCCCAAGGGAGCGGAGTCGTAACAATAGGAAGTCGTCAAAAAGTCTATCAATATACACTTACCTACTGTGATTATGTAAATTATTGTGATTGAGTTTTAATAACTTGATATATAAATGAATAAATGAATTATAGTACGTCACCGACGAAGCCATGGGGCACAGCTAGTAATTAATGATATCGGGCCTTTTTTTTTACGTGAGGGAAAATCCTCATAGGATGTTATGCCGGACTCTTACCGACTAAAAAATCTCACGTAACGCCCAACAGCCTGTGGTTGGGAGCCCCGGGTAAGCCATCGGAAGGATGTCCCGGGACATGATATTTGGCTTTGCTTTACTTCGAGTACCTAGCCACCAGAGAAGCATTGCAGTGGATACCCAAGGACTCAAACTAATAATAACCTACATCCTTTCAATGTTACCTATTATTTACCCCATCCAAAAGGTGCATTGTCGGAAGTATTACACAAGTTGCGTTGATTTGTACCTTTCAAGGTAAACTTAAAAGAAAAGAGCGAATAGGTGGGCTGAATGTATGGCGATTTTAACATTGCTAAAATAAGTAGGTACCTATACCTAAGCCAAATCAAAAACTAGATAAGTAGATACCTATGAGGAGTTCGTTAAGATGAGAAGACACTATTGCTTTTTATGAGTAACCTGTTTTGATATTGAATTGAATATTTGATTTCATTGATTTAAATTGATATTAAATATTTCCATTAATAAGATTGTAGATAGGTAAAGAATGGACTAAGACTCACGAAACTAGAAAATGAAATCGAAACATACCTGGTATTTTGCTGCCGTACCTCGGAACCGCAGATACCTCATTAGTTTCAGGGTCTCTTAATACTATCTTCGCCAATGTTGTTTGTAAACAAACCGCTGATATTAAGGCAATCACTAGAACGATCTGCATTTTCTTTAAATAATCCATTTTGTTCTTCTTTGTTTCGTAAAAACGTATTTTATAATGTAAATGTACTGGCCGACAATAGCGTTGCACACCCTCAAACACGATTGTGAAGTGCACAAAGGTCACCGGTGCGGACTTATATATTGTTAGTACATCGTGTATGAAACGTTCTGAGAAAGTTACTCATTCATCGCCGCGATGACTAATATCTACATACCTAATTACTTCCTTACATAAACACTTTATTCTTATGGCAATACTGGTGTATTTTATAAAAAAAAAACTATTTAATCCTTCGATCAAATAAACTAGTTTATTTTAGCGAAGATTTTTACAAGGAAAATAACACTGAGACATGGGTACTACCCATGCCATGGCATACCTATCATAGGTAGGGGAAGCTGTTCACCATTCGTACAATTTTTAGTTTTTATATTTTTTCTCCACGACTATTAGTCAAAATTACCTCGTTTATATCCCTAAACGTAGAAAATATATTGTAGTTAATGACCAAATTTTCTGAAACTATTATGTCAAACGGTTAAAAGGACTATAGCAATTTTTCGACGATAAGATATTTGTACGAACGCTCCCCGTGGGTGGGGTACTTCCGTATAGGTGGGGTACCTTCATACGCGTGGGGTAGATTCATACATGGTAATTGAAAAGCCTATTAACCTCCCAAAAATGTATTAAATTGATAAGAAAATTTGTTTATCACAGAACTATCTTAATCATATTTAACTTTACTCCCAATCAATATTTGTTCTTGGGAAAAATAACACAAAAAATCTGTTTAAACTGTAAGTTACTAATTAGAGATTTTGGTTGTCACTTTCGACCTTAATGCTAATTAAATAATTTTAATTAATTAAAAAGATTGTAAATTCTACTCGTTCTAGATGTGCCGAGCGGTTAGGGAGGACCTGGGGACATAGTCTAATAAACAAAATGTGTAGGTACGCTTTCTATATCAGAAAAAGGAATTATCATGATAATCCCAGTTTCTTCCGAAGATAAAACACTTTCGGTCCTGTTCGCCAAAGAAGGATGACCAGGTGACTATGGAAGCTCGTATCACTATGAAGTTTGCTGTGTCTCTATAAAAATGTCTGCATCCTGATGATATTATGCTATATTTTAAGAAATAATAATAAACTATTATATTTAGCACCGGATTTCGTGGCAAATCGTGCATCAAATTAGGTCTTGAATACCCTAATTGTACGCACTTTTCCCATGGAGGGTTAAAAAATACCTAATAATTAGCCCCATTGACATCGAATTATTAAATGTGAGCACTTAATAATTGGTTACCGTTGTGGTATTAATTAATCATCATCATCATCTAAGCGTTGTTCCTGACACAGATGGTTACTCATTCCAATTCACTTAGGTACTCGGAATTAGCATTCCCCTTACCTTTCTTACATGGTCAGAGTGGAAAGACAGTACAGTACTAGGGTTCCACAATCTTCAGGGTTCAGGTCAACATCAACTGCGTGTGGTGTACTTGCTGACCAACCGAGGCTTTGGTGCAGATGCTCCTTGCGATGTTGCAAGAACAAACTGCAGAATCCTTGATGCTCCATCTACTATCAAGTCGTAACACAGGCGCTTAATGAATATTAGTAAAGTGCAGTTAGATAATGAAAACAGCATAAGTAAAAGCATATCAACTACCGGTGAGCGACTCTGGCATTGCTTGCACCCACAAAACTTACTGTAACACAGCTTCAATGAGGATTGATATTTTAATTAATAAATAATAGAATAATACAATAAAGATATTTTATTTTTGGAATAAAGCCTATTGTGACCTGAGTAGTTGAAAACATTTTCCAATGCAAGCAAATATTTAATAAAATACTTCATGTAACCCGACCGGACAGCGACAACGTAAAATAGACTTAAATAAAGGAGAGTGAAAGGAGGGAGCCTGCCACACACCCTCGGTGTGTCAATCCTAATGGTCACAATAGTAAATGTTACCCTTATGATGGTAAGAGGCCCCATACACCTACAATAATATTGATTCTAATAACATTGCATCAATATTTATTTCCGTCCAAGTATATGTCTGTTCAAACATCAATATTACCCCAACAATCATCTCTAATGATCAATATTATATTATTGTACGTGTATGGAGCCTCTAAGGAAGGCCAAACCAAACTCCTGATGGAAAGGATTATCAAAAGCTATAGGAATAACAAAGCATTTTACCATAACTACTAGTATATTAAATTGGAGAGCATATTTTAAAAATTATGTCGAAAATAACACGGTATGCCCGCCCGAATACCGAGTCCGTTGGGAATGTATGCAAACTATTATTTAAGGAATGATTACGGGATTAACAGAGGCGGCAGGTAGGTGTTAAACCAATTATTATCTTAATAATAGAATATCTTATGATAGCTACTATCATAAGATATTCTGTTACATAGTTAATATACAGAATTTCTTAACTAATATAAACACAGTTATATTACAGAGTATCTTAAGGTACTGTCATAATCAACAGAGTCAAATAGCAGTGCATTGGGTACTAGTCTCTTAATCAACAGAGTAAGTATAAATTATAAGTAAAAATAAAACAGTCTTGCATTAGCCGGAATGTAAATTCTATGACGGCTCAGCGCTTCTCTCTGTTACATAGTTAATATACAGAGTTTCTTAACTAATATAAACACAGTTATATGACAGAGTATCTTAAGGTACTGTCATAATCAACAGAGTCAAATAGCAGTGCATTGGGTACTAGTCTCTTAATCAACAGAGTAAGTATAAATTATAAGTAAAAATAAAACAGTCTTGCATTAGCCGGAATGTAAATTCTATGACGGCTCAGCGCTTCTCTCTGTTACATAGTTAATATACAGAGTTTCTTAACTAATATAAACACAGTTATATGACAGAGTATCTTAAGGTACTGTCATAATCAACAGAGTCAAATAGCAGTGCATTGGGTACTAGTCTCTTAATCAACAGAGTAAGTATAAATTATAAGTAAAAATAAAACAGTCTTGCATTAGCCGGAATGTAAATTCTATGACGGCTCAGCACTTCTCACATATCTTTGGGCACTAACATATGTTCCATATTGTCACAGTTTCGAAACATGCAATGTCTTGTACAGTTACACATTTATATGTTTGAATTTATTTTTGGTTCCTGATGCCTTACTTGTGGCTGGTACAAAGGTTCTGGTGGTAATGGTAGTGGTGGTGATGGTAGTGATGCTGGTAGTGAAGGTTCAGATGCTGCAGTTGCACTGTCTTCTACCACATTCATGAACCAAATGCTCGGCTTCGTGAAGAGAATGCCGTTGTACAGCCCTTCTAGCTCTCATCCAACATGCTTCACTAGCTTTCTCCAGGTGAGGACCCTGAAAGGAAAAGATATGCTACATTATATTAATTGTTTTAAAGATTATTATTTCATACATAAATATTATTAGAAATTCTCACAAAACATCATCTAGCCCAAATAAAGCTGACTGAATAATAAACTCCAAAAACATCAAATATTTAAGGTTTGTAGAAGACGGGACCAATATCAAAAGATCCAGTGTCCAGGATCCCCAATTAAAGATCATGGATCCATGACCCAAGATTCATGGACCAAGGGTCTATTTTAATAACAGGACAGGACCATTTTTAACAGCATACATAGAAATTATAAGTATGTCTATTGATGCTCTTACATTAAGGCTCCAAACAGCTTACTAGCTAGATATAGTGTGTGAGTTTTGAAGAGTGCATGTTCACGGTGTAAAACAACTGGTTTTACACCGTGAACATGCATTGTGAAAATAGTCATATTATGAAATTAACAAAGCTGACTTTCTGTGAGTACATTAGAAATAACCGATACAGCTATACAGTTGATTATACTAAATTAACTGTAAGTACATACCAAGTGTGGATATATCTCGGTAAGCAGTAAGTTCCTTTCATCACAATCTAGTGGCACTCTTACTGATTTTGTCCGTAGGTAGATTTGCCACAGAAATAATAGATACTTCTATGTCCGAATGCTGGGGCTTCTCCCAGCCCAGTTTCAAGAGCAGCTTGCATCGATTCATAGCACTTTATGCATATGTTATTGTCACGTGATACCTACAACACAAACAGTTTCCATGTGTCAAATTATTCTTATGCAATGCACTCGCAGTTCCTGGGATGCATTTATATCACTGCATTTGTCTAATCTGCATTAAAACAGCTGACTCACACAACATATTTGCTACACCTTTGCTTTTTAACTATGATATTTTGTAATATAAATACATAATTATAATCATTCCCCTCGAATCTAGTGCTATCTGTAAATGATCTATTGCAGCAGTAAACATTAAAATCGTTCAGTAGTTTTTAGGATCTTGTTCATTAATTAATATACAAATATTTACTGATTCAGTATGTATCACAGTTTTAGTACCTTTTTCACATAAACCCAACATGTATTGTCAAAAAGTGTCTTCTAGGATTGCCAGTAGACCTGGTAAGTTTCAGTGAGAGGCATAACTTATTTTATTTAAAAGCATAATAGGCACATACATACCTATTATACTTTTGATAATCTTCTAATCTGAAGCACACGGTGCCATTTTTAAAACATCATCTCTTTTAGGAACTCCGCTTTGATCACAATAGATCAGTAATGGTCGCAGTGAAACTAGCTTAGGTAGTTGTGCTAGAAAGATTGAACGAAAAATGCGTGCCACCACGGTCGCCAAAGCGCGAGAACGATCGGGCAGATGGCCGCCCTGGTTGCCGTGGCCCTTGAACAACTTGGTCGAGCCCCTGACTAAACAGTCAGCACATTTTTTATATTTTATGTTATTCACATGTTGGTTGGTAGTAATAAAATAAATACTCACCAGCGTTGGCAAAATCCATGACGGTAATGCAGTGTAACTTAAGTCATTTAAATCCAATAATGACTGCTACTGGCGGAGCGGAGTTATCAATTAAGCGAACAAAAAACACAGCGACGCATTGTAATACAATAAATTAAAAGTTATAACATAAAAAGTACACTCTTTTCACAGCTAAAATCATAAATTCCAAGTACTTTTACTACTAATAAAAGCAATATCTTTATCAACGAAACGGAGTACCGAAATTACCGAATACAATATGGCGGCCGGGCAGCCGAGCCGGCCCGTTTGACGATTTAGTACTGTTATTTAGGGATGCCAACTAAAACTAAATCGATAAAATCAATCGATAGTTTATTTCAAATTAATATAGATTTTTGAAATTATGATTATACCTTAATATATTTTATGATTGCTTTACTTATGTAATTACTTACTATATTTAATCGTAAACATCATCAATCAGATGCGGTGATCAGAACAAGCGTGTACCACATAACTGTGGCCTATGTACTCATTTCTTTAAAACACAAGTTTAGACCGTAATATTCGTACTAAAATATGTGTTTTATTGCACTAATCAATTTGGACGATGCCATTTTTGGGCAAGTCCATTAGCATCAATATTTCTTTTTTCAATTAATTTATACCGACTTTGGTTATTTAGACCTTAAGCCAAATCTAGATTCCATAATTATATAATATCAGCAGCGTATTCGTGTAGGTCCAAGTTTGAACTAAGTTCTACTCTAGTATAGCGGTGGTACTTTACTAGAATCAAGAGCTTACAAATTAAGGGTGCCTTCAAATTAGAGGCGTGAGGAAGCGCTGCAGTGGTGCCACAGTGGTGAGCTAGACGCGCCACTGCAGCGCTTCTTCACGCCTCTAATTTGAAGGCGCCCTAATACTTATAGATAAGTAGACGCAACAGCTATCTGGAACACAGCTCGCGCCACATAACTTTGAGTTTATGAATTTCGTTCGGTCGCGCAGCAATTATGCACGATTAGGTATCACAGGGTGAACTACTGAGCAGCTGAGTCGGGAGGTGCGCCCCTCCCGCCTCAGCAGGTAGAATAAATATATTTGCGAATGGTAATCATAGATATAATATATAGTAAAAGCAATATAAGACAATATCGACGTATATTAAAATGTATCGATTATAGATTTTAATCGATTCATTTATTGTTGAATTATTTATTTTAAGAATATGCCTTACATGTTGGCAACACTGGTCAACAGCCGCCATATTATTAATAGTCGGGGCGGAAAATGCAATAAAAACTATTAAATGTTTTTGTGATTTCCCACGGTGAAACGATGTTTTATTGTTAAATTAAATCGTAAAAGACATTTACAGAAATTAACACAATTTTCGATTTAAAACACGCTTTCATTTTAAGTGATTCCATAAAAAAACAATCCCCTTTCATATCTGAGTGTACTTTTACGACAATTAAATAACAGCGGCCTGTTTCAAATTTTATCAAAACATGACTATTATCTTTAATTTCCTGATATTACATTTAAATTAGTGGTGCATTAAACAGTATTTTAATTTTAGTTTTCTTTTATTATTGGTTAGTAATTAAGTTCCTATACCTACTATTAATTTTTTTGTATATTTTATCAATTAAAAGATTATATTTTTGTTTCATAATTCATTTTTCTGCTGGCTCTCTGCATATACGGAATTCATTTGATTTTTCTTCTCTGTTGAGTTTTTCTGTTTTCAAGGTATATGGAATCTACCTATTTAAATTTAAATCATTTATTCGTTTTTCATCCATTTTTATGCCGTAGCTAAAAATGGATGAAGAAAGAATAAATGTTACGAACGAATAAAAGATTAGGCGTGCCTAATCTTTTCTTATTATCGAACGAACGAACCTGCGATTTGATAACTATAATATTTACTTAATAAAAAGTATATTGCCGATCGTTTTACATAAAATTGCTGAATTATTGTAACGTATCATAATTGAAAAAGAATACAGAATGTAGGTACCTATTAAATTTATTGAAAAATAAAATTTATGTGAGTATTTGTGGTAATTATGATCTAAAGGGGAGCATTCGAACGCGTACGAATGCGCCCCTATAGAAATGTTCGAATGTGCCCCAGGCCTTGACCAAATTTAAATTACAGTGGTAAACAAAATCAACGTTAGTAAAAGAAATAAAACGATGAAAACTCAAAATTAAACAATGTGAACATGAATGAATCCTGACTATTTTCATAAAAACATAATAAATTTACTTGCCAGTACGATTTAAACTTCAGTAAAAAATGTTGCTTACCTATTGCGAAAACACGTTACGACTTATTACCTCACACAGAGTGGCGCGATTGGCACGATACTTCGCTAGCAACATGGCAGCCGGTATGTCTATGTACACAGGCAAAGGCGTGTTTGTGTGTCGGTTAGTATTTTTGTTATACTCAATGTATGAATGTGCCCCGCGTACCAACGGTGAACAGTTTCCCCTACCCAGTGTTTACCTAAATAAGACCGAAGACCGCTAATAATTGGACAAGTAGGTATATATTATTATTAGTTATATTAGTTACTAATTAAGTAGGTACGTAGGCACAAAAACAATGACTTGTCAGTTTAAACAGAAATGGCATAGCTTGAGGTAAAACACTGGGTGCATATTATGTTACTTACGTACTATTATTTAATCCGTGCTTACGAGTCTACTTAATTAACATATTACCCACATACCTTGAATTTTTGCGGTCCTTGACCACCATTTATTTATTTGTGGAAATCCCTGCTGGATGCTATGCCGGACTCTTACCTACTAAATCCACACGTGCTCTACGACTCCTTTCGATAGGGAACCCTGGGTACCTAAGCCTTTGGAAGAATTTCCCAGAATTCCCGACAAACTTTGGCTACCACCGCTGCACCGCCGCGGCCTCACCTAGGAGTTGGTTCGAATCGAATACCTACTTATTATCCCGCTTATTGAAGAGTGAGGCGTGCCTGAAACTCTCAGGACATACTTTCGGCTTGAGCGTGCTTCTGTAATGACGGCGGGTAGTCATCCTGCCCTCTTCTTCTATCGTGTCAATGAACTTTTATGTAATGTAGTATGGGCATAAAATTCTGCCATTTTAACCGTATTGTCAGTGTCGTCGTTAAGATACTTCTTAGAGCAGGAGGTAGGACATAGGGGACATGACAGTAAGTGCAACATGGACTGCATTAGCACTCCGCAGTCACATGCGGTTAAGCCTGGGTCGCGCATTCCCCACCTGCATAGACTCTGTCTAGACCGGCTTACCAGAGTGCGTAAGCAGTTGAGAGACCTCCAAACCGGCCAGCATCGGAGGCAGTCTCCGGAAAGTAGATTTTCCCGAGGCTGTAAGAAATCAATCGGTGGTGGGCTACAGAGAGGTTCTCATCGCTACAGGGTTTATGAAGCGCTCGTGGCCCCGTGGACTCAGTGTTCTGTAAACGATCACTGCAGTAAGCAACATTTACTATGGCCGGACATGGATGGGTGACCACCACGTGGACCACTTTGTGACATTTATTTACGAGCGTTTCCGTGCTTCGGAAGGCACGATAAGCCGTTGGTCCCGGTTGTCGGTAAAATGACAGTCGTTAAGCCAAATTGAAGGCCTTACGGGCGGCTTGAAAAATTTCAACTGTGGTCGTCACAACCTGCGCCCGGGTCGGCAGCGCGTGTGTAGCGCCTCTGGTGTTGCAAACGTCTATAGGCTACGGTTACCAACCTTCCGGTGGGCCGTAAGCTTGTCTGCCACCTAAGTAGTATAAAAAAAAAAAAGGGTGTTGGCACGCGGCTTCCGTCTTGTGGATGCAGCTCTTGCGACGTTTTGAGCGGACTCGAGTTGGTTGGTCCTCAGGTACCGATAGTCTTGAGCGAAGACAAGTCTACGGCGCGGCGCCTTCGTCGCAGACTGCGAAACTAGGGCGCGAGAGTTACCTCCTCGCCGCCTTTTCGCGAGCATGAGCTGGTCGCAGATAGACGCGGCGGCGCGGCGTCCCACTTTCACTCACTAACAAGGCTCGCACCAGCGAGAGAATGTCCCCTTCCGAACCTGACGTGAGAACAATGAGCGCTGTGTTGTCGCTGCGTTCTTCGCAGAGCTGGCATTCGGCCGTGGTCTCCTGGTGTATTCGCCAAAGATACTTACTGAACCACCCGTGCCCGGTAGGTATTTATCTGTGACAACCGGTAGGTGAAGTTGCCGTGGCTCCTCTCCAACCACTAATCCATGACCGGTCTGATCGCCGCAATTGTGGCGTTTCCGCACCTTCATTCCTTAAACATTCCAGTACCTCGACATGAAGTTGGGGCCTCTTTGGTTTAAACAACATTGATTCTTCAGATTTTTTTAAGAAAGTATTTTTGTTATAATCTCGAAAGGAAAATGAGCTAGATAAACAATAGGTAATTATGGGTGGTCCATTATTACGTCTCTGGTTCCATGAATGTATTTAAATACAGCGTATACATGCCAGTTTCCCCGAGAGGATCGGCAGAGGCGCATTTGCACATTCACATTATGCCAGTGATTTTACACTTAGATACGCAGCTAAACGCATAGTTTAATCGGAATCGGTGACAGTAATCGTAACGTCTTTCGCAGCTCGAGGACGTAGGTATACTCGAAAATTCAAGTGCAGTGACTGCCGTGCTGAGATTTTGGGATCGAATCTCAGGTCGGAACAAAGGTTTGTGTGATCCACAAATGTTTGCTTCGAAGTTGAGATGTTTTCTGTGTATTTAGTGTCGTGTCGTGTGAGAATGTCCCAGAAATAAAAATATTGATAAAATTTACAATAACTTATTTAATCAAATATATCATCGTAAGTCAACAATGTACGTTTCGGGTCCTTAGGCGGTATCTGGTTGCGAGGAGTATGTTGTGGTGGGGTCCATGACGCGGTATGAGTTGGTGGCTTGCCTCTCGCGAGCGTCACGCGCCAGCTTTCCTCTAGCCCGTCCATCGATGCAAGCGCCTGGGTTGCGATATCTGGTGTCTCGAATGACAAGAAAGCCCTGTAAAAATATTCCAATTAGTAGGTAGAATTCGTATAGTTGAAGTCAAAAAATCTATGCCTTTGATGAACATTATGGCCCACTGGTCATTGAGGTGTAACTAACTCTTGATGTAGTATATACAAAAGTATGGAATTTTGTCGATAGTACCTAGTAACAGAGCAGCGTACGCGTGCACGCGCCTGCATCGTTTATATTTGAAACATACCTACAGCATTCTACAAGCCTGGGCGTACATACAGCAAGTATAAATACACGATGGGCCTCAATCGTTGGCTACGGGGTTCAAGGCTGCGTCACCTGCAAGTAGTGCACCTGATGTCTAACGGAAGAGGTCATGACGAAAAGAAATCCTTGTACCAACCCATTTGACCAGTGTGGTACAGTAAAACCAATGACCAACCATGTCATCGCAAAAATCATATTATAGCGAAAATTGGGAGAGGATTTCAATGATTTATAGCAAAGTCGAGTGTAGTAACTGTAATTATATATTTCTACTATGGTAATAGCACAGTTTAATAATAGCGCCTGGTGGGTAAAGCAGCAGCATGATTGAAAACATATCTTGTTTGCTATACAGTTTGTGAACAAAACTCAGTGAGCTAGGATGCCCAAGCTGCATGGCGTATTTTTCCCCTATCTATGCAGAGTATCTGTCACAATGAACTGTATGTCAATTTATACTAATATTATTAAGAGAAAAGATTTGTATATTTTTAATTGATAAAATCGAACTATTGGATTGCTTCAAAAATTTCTTTCGCCATTAAAAAGCTAACTTACAGTAGGCGCACACTGGGCGTCATGTCACGGCGACAGGCTGCGTGCGCCAAATTACATACATTTTGCTCTAAGCTCTGCACACTGGGTGACGCGGCTACGTGTCGCTTTGACTCAGCGACAAGCTAAGGGAGTCGCGACGACACGGCGACAGTGCCGAGCGACAGCTTTTTGCACGACGTCTGTCGCCGCGACATGTCGCTAACGCCAGCGACAGTCGCGGCGACAAGTCACCCGATGCGCCCAGAGTGCGCCTACTGTAAGATGTCAACCTCAAAAATGATAACAGCGTTCGAAACACCAATCTAATATATTACAATAGGTAGGTACTAGAACATCAACATACTTATCATCGTCAGGTTCTTGTTGAAAGCTGAACGGCTCATAACTGGCCAAGCGGCGCCTGATAGTCTCTTCTGAAATACGCGGACCAGTGACCAGGAGAACAGAGATCTTGTTGGGTGGCGGCGGCGCTTGCGGAGGTGGTACGGCTGGTTCTGTCACCCCGAGTGGAGGTGCTCCAGGCTGATTACGGGCTTTTTCCTCCCTGAGAAACAGAAATTAATTATGTTCCTATTGCTGCAATACTTATCAATCACATCTCATCATTTTTGATTGCTTAATCTTTTGAGACCAGAGAGCAGAGATCTTATGGGCAAACCTATTGCCGGAGGGGCAGGACTGATGTGTTAGGGCAGTACAAAATCAATCCAAATCATTATGCGTTCTTTAAGCAATGCAATACTGCTTTGTTAACTAGTTATGAATAGACAAAAATAATTCCATTTCGGTAGCTGGTTATAAAGCACAGTTACGAAAAAGAAATTAAATTTCTAGTTATCAAACGAGAATAAATTCCTTATTCATAGCTTCCGTTACGCATGTGGATAGAAGAAAACAATCAAACTTACTTTTCTCTGGCGGTTACAAACGAGTCATACAAGTATTTGACTCGTGGAGCAGGTTTATCCTCAGGCGGTGGGGGCTCCTGAGATGCACTGAAGGGCTGATATGATGCCACACCACCTACTGCACCAGCAGAACCACTGAGCTTTCGTTCTCTGCCTGTAACAGATTTGGAGTTATTTAGTTTAGGTCCAGACACTCGACTAGATTACAGTTATGAGCTTAAAAAAGTGTATTATATTAATTTATTTATTATTGAAAACCTTCTGGTCATACCATCCGGTTACTCGCCATTGTCTCACAAAACCATACTATAAACTGTTTAGAACACCTGAATTCAGACTTGTACAGAACTTGCCATGCAAGAGTTTTTTATGGCTATACAATTAAATATAGATATTATTTATATTCAATCCATAAATAAAGTATTCAATCCATAATCTTATTGATTGCCATTTATTAACTTCAGTCAACAGTCAGATAATAATGCCACTAGACAAGGTTGCCTCGCATCATCACGGAAGTCAGTCTCAACAACAGGTTTACGGATTTACAGAAGCTCATTTATTTAATATTATAAACTTCATTGCAATACATTTTCATTAAAATCTCCTCTACAGTAAGTAGGTAAGTACATGAAATTTCCGATTCAAGTACTTATATTATTTTATTGATTAGGGCTGCTGTAACTTAAGAGAAAGTGAAAATGTTTTAACTTTTCATAATGTTTTGAGACTTAACTCATCAAGTTTTATAAATATAGGCTGAGCCAGAACATAACTGTTGATACATATAGATGGAGTAAAAGGGTTCTGTTTTGATCCTTCGGCTGACTGGCTTCGTTTTGTACATATATATATGTAGTCAGGGCTCTATCCCTGAACAGGTAGGCAGAGGCACACTAGACACCACATCTATATCTAATATATAAAAGAAAGTCGTGTTAGTTACACTATTTATAACTCAAGAACGGGTGTACCGGTTAGCTGAAAATTGGTGGGGAGGTAGCTTAGAACCGGGAGACGGACATAGGATACTTTTTATCCCGTTTCAGAGCGCTTTTTTTGGTCACTCACAGTGAATGCGACGGGAACGGGTGATTTACTCTCTCTTATGTGACACAAACGAAGTTGCGCGGGTCAGCTAGTATGTATATAAAAATCAATGCCACTTTTCATTGTAATTTTATAACTCAAGAACGGGCTCACCTATTCAAACCAAATGTTTAGGCTTTGTTCGGACTACTTAGAAGATGGTTTATGTGAAGTTTGCACAAAATCGGTCGAGCTGTTCATTTATTACGGGTCAGCTAGTTTATTATATAATACAGCAAATTCCAAAATGCAAACAACATTATTTTGAAACTGTTACAGCACTTTAACACTGTAAATGAAACCAATCACCCAACATGTTCTCATTATAAGAGTCTAACTAAGCACATCTAGACAGCAAGTTATTAATATACAAAATCGTTACTCTTCCTTCAGGGAGAGTTGGGAAGTAAATCGAAAGTAGGTTAAGTAGGTGAACACCTACCTGCTCTGGGTCGCTTAAACGTTGCATTTTGTGGTTGCGGTGGAGGACTCTTAATAGCTTGTATAGCGCCACTTTTTATCAATTTCCGAGCTATTTCACGAGCATCTCGAGCTTCAGTTGGCCGTTTAGGTAATATTGGTTTTTCAGGCTCTTGTTTAGGAGCTTTAAGTGCTTGTAAAGCCTTTTTCTTTTTCTTTAACTTCTGATATTTTGCTTGTAGCATCAATTCTTCCTCAGTTAAATTTGAAGGGAAATGTAAGTAGACCATTCTTGAGGATCACAGCACGAACGTTAACTATTCAAATATATGAACTCAAAAAAAATTAATGTACAACTTAAAGTTTTGGAACAAGCAAAATAATTTAACAAATCTAGAACCCAGAGGCCAGAACCGAGTTTGCTTAGAAATGTAAATACTAAATAGTATGCAGTGTGACCATATCAGAAATGGCGAATCTGCCACAGACTGGGCAAAAAATCTGCCAAAATCTGCCACACTTGTAGCCAAAACTGCCAAAAATATGTAATTCACCTGAGAGAATATTCTTTCGCACGAAGCGTTGGACATCCGCAAACATAATAACGCTTACGCGAGATTCGTTATGTTTGAATATTTTGTAGCCCCATTCGCGTTCAGACATTTTCCAATCGCTCCCCAAAATTTGTCTACACTCAAAATGGTGCTGGTGGTGGCTATTTCCACCTGACTCTAACAAGTTTCTTACATTTTAATTAAATTTAATTTGTCAAAGTTTGACATCAACTCTTTGAATGTTGTTTTCGGCTAATACGTTGGAAAAATATATGCTAAGTTTAAAGTTAACGTAATTACATCAGGTTTCATATTTTTATGTGAAACCTGATGTAATACTTTTAATAAGATGAATTCATTGAAATTTTAGATTAGTTAATTAATAGATAAAATATTTAAAACAATTAGTATGCTAATTTTTTCACAAAATCTTAAATGGCGGTTACAATAAGGTGGAGAATTTCAACTTGTATCGGTACGGCTCCCGTAGCTCAATCAGTTAGAGCTTTGCCCTGGATTAGGCAAAGGTTGCGGGTTCAAGTCCCGTCTGGGCCAAGTTCTCTTTTTTCACTTTATAATAAAATAATAATATAATGAAATAGTTAATTAATGTTAATAATTCGTTACACAGAACCGCACACGATACACATCAAAAGAGAAAGAAATAAAATCGAAAGTTGATTGGACACCAAATCAATAAAGAATATGAACTCTATTTCGGTTTGATTACAAGTTCATAATCATAAGATTCATTTGTTTATAAACAGTAAAAGCGGGAAAATTCCCGTATGCCGTAGGCCATGAAATAGAAGTTTTCAGTTTGATAAAATAATGTGTAATCTAATTTTATATGAAACCTGATGTTATTACTTTTAAAAAAAGATGAATTCATTGAAAATTTATATAAGGTAATGTGAATTTTCTTAAAATATTTTAAATCTGCCGAAATCTGCCACTTTAGTAAATCGTCAGCATGATCTGCCACAGACAAAATTTAGGAGCAAAATCTGCCAAAATGGCAGAAATCTGCCACAAATGGTCACACTGATAGTATGTCAATATTGACAGTTGTAATTTTTTTATAATAATTAATTTATACTGGCTTGGGCTATTGTCACCTTCTTGTATGTTACTACTCTTGCACACTTACTATAGAACTACTCATTACATTCAATAATACGATTATAAAAGTACTAGCTGTTGCAAGCAGCTTCGCCCGCGTAAAAACCATGAGTCAAATCTTGTTTCCATAAAATATCTTTATTTCACTATCAAGTCACAGTTCTCGTCCTCTAAAAGTCACGTACTGCCCTGGGTCTTCCTTCAGAAAAGCGAAGGAAAATTTTCTGAAAGTATCTTTGGACGTTTTGTCAGGAACTAAAAAAGTCGCGGTTTACTGCTTTTTATCACTTTCCAACACTAGTGCACGTTGTCGAACTCAGTCGAACTTTTGTGTTTAAGAATCCACCGTTTATAAGCACAAAACAGTCGAAAAATCAGATATAAATATGTAAATATGCATTTATCCGGTCTCTACTCATACATAACTCATAAGCGGGCAAGTACGGACGCGTGCTAAAAATGTAAAATTAGTCCTTTCTTGCTCGTGGTACTACCAGTGCACTGGTAGTACCACGAGCAAGAAAGGACAGTGGTACTAATGGTAGTACCACGAGAAAAAAAAGAGGACGTGCGTGAATTATTATGATTATTTATGAAATTTTTGAATTTATTAAAATATTTATGAAATGATGATATTTTTGGAAACAAGATTTGGCATAAGATCTTTAATGATTCCTCCACATTACTCGCAAAGTTGAACGAACTTCGCCGACGAACTTCGTTCCTATTTATTTATTATTAAAACTTCGCGAGTAATGTGGAGGAAGCATAAAAGTAAAGCTACTATAAAGTTTTTAAAAGAAAATAACGTCATGAACTCCTGTCCTGTCCTGACATAACAACATTGACATTTGACACATTAATGGATAGACAGAATTACTCTTTGACAGTTTTTGATAAAAATTCGATGAAACAGTAAAACAAATCGTTAAAATCGGTTTAATACTAAAAAAAATAGAACATGTTTCGGCTATCAAATTTAACAGCTGTGTTATTTAAAACAGCACAAAGGAAGACTGAAACACAAAGACAAAATATTTTGTTATTGTTGCAGGCACAGAGGTTACTTTCAAATTCCGGTAAGACTGATGTAAATTTTATAATTACCGTATCGTTGTCACCCAAATTCAGTGGCAATGGTACTCGAGAATTATTTACACAAATTATGATGCACTATCATCTTTAAAATACCTTTAGTACCCTATCTCAGAACTTAATTTTACCTACGTCGTAGTTAACGAAAATGATAAATAAGAAAAGGCTTTACGTGTACCATTGCGCTTTAACTACGACGTAATATTTATTCTAGAAAAACCTTCCTGGCGCTGTAATTATTTTATATTTTCTATATTAAATTGCTTACATAAGTTACTAACTTCTTATTTTTAAAATGTTTTTTTTAATTATTTTAGATCAATCAGGTAAATTCTCTCTAAAATATGAAGAAACTGGGCGACCTTTGTATTTTGATGCTCAGGCTACCACACCTATGGTCAGTATTGTCAATTCAATTGTTCAGTGCATTTTCAAATCGATTGTCAAGTTTTTGAATGCTATTTCTGTTTGTACAGGACCCTAGAGTACTAGATGCTATGTTACCATACTTAGTAAGTTACCATGGTAATCCTCATTCTCGAACTCATGCATATGGATGGGAGAGTGAAACTGCTGTAGAGAAGGCTCGAGAGCAAATAGCCGACCTAATTGGTGCTGAACCTAAAGAGATTATATTCACATCAGGAGCTACAGAGTCAAATAATATATCTGTCAAAGGAGTAGCAAGATTTTATGCTCCAAGGAAGAAACATATTGTTACTACTCAAATTGTAAGTTTCAATAGAGAGACCTTATTCTTAGCATTCCATGGATTCTATGTGCTGGCGCCGGTCCAAAGCGTGGCACAGTGTGGAACACCCTGACAGCATCTGGGACTTGCAACCCATTTCAGTAGGTTTAGGGTGGCCACCTTTCTATGCGCATAAACGCTCATATTTCACCGTCAGCAATGTTCCATCTCCTGCCCAACCAGATTTGGTGAGGATCTCACCAAATCTGGTTGGGCAGGAGATGGAACATTGCTTAAGATTAGTGCAGTAATAGTTGAGATAGAGTAATCAAAACTGCATGCTACAGTTACACATATGATTATTGCAGTAATAGAGTGATCAAAACTAAATGCTACAGTTACTTTCACTCCCAAAGTTATATACCCTGACTTTTAAGTCTATAAGCTGTCTTCTTTTTCATGTGACTTTACATGAAGTTTATAAGTAAACAATTCATTTTATGCTAACTTTGCACTATTCCAAGTGTAACTAAGGAGTGCCATCTCTATTCATGAGACTCCCCTAAGTATGGTGCAAATGTGTTCTAAAGTTTGCAGTTGTTTTTTTAAGGAACACAAATGTGTACTGGATTCGTGTCGTGCTTTGGAAGGAGAAGGCTTCAGAATTACATACTTACCTGTTAAACAGAATGGAATAATTGATTTAGAAGACTTGGAAAAATGTCTGACTCCTGAAACTAGCTTGGTGTCAATTATGACAATCAACAATGAGATAGGTAAGGATTTGATTTTAGTTTTGTATCTTTTAATTTTGTAGCACTTGATCACATGCATCTAAATCATACCATTATACATGGCATTCATTGAAATGCCAAGAAGTTGGTCAGAACATGGACAAAAATAAGGGCTTCATACGTCAGATTAAAAAATTCTTTTAGTCTGAGCTTCATACATGTTTTTTGCAACTTGAATAGCCATATTTTTTTTTATAACTTGGAAATTACTTTAATTACTACTTCAAGGAACTGTAAACCTCAATGTTAGGCATTTATTTCAACTTGATAGATCACACATTCACAGGATAAAGGGTAATGACAGACAAATGGACAGAGAGTTTAATTTTATTTCCTTTTGAAGTACAAAAAATGCCTGGCATTTCATGTTACTATTATTTTCAGCTTTCACTTCAATAGAAACATTAAGCAGCTGATCTTAAAAAACATTGTTGTTGTTTTCAGTATTGTTAGTATAATATAACCCAAGTTTTATATTTAAATATCTCCATTGTAGAGATTCAATTACCAATTTTATAAAAGTATAGATAGAATAGTCTGCAAATGATTTTAATCCCTACTCATCATATATTTGCACACATTTCAGGAGTAAAGCAACCAATTGCTGAAATTGGGGCCATCTGCAAAAGCAAGAAAGTCTATTTCCACACTGATGCAGCACAGGCTGTAGGCAAAATACCGTTAGATGTCAACAAAATGAACATCGACCTTATGTCAATCTCTGGACACAAATTTTACGGTCCTAAAGGAGTTGGTGCCCTATACATAAGGCGTAGACCCAGAGTACGAGTAGAGCCCATACAAAGTGGTGGCGGACAGGAAAGGGGAATGCGCAGTGGAACAGTACCAACTCCTCTTGCTGTTGGTATGGGTGCAGCGTGCGAAATAGCCAAGCAAGAGATGGCATATGACCAAGCTTGGATGGAAAAATTGTCTCAAAGGTTCCTTGAAAAAATTTATTCAAAGTTAACACATGTCATTAGAAATGGTGACCCAGAGCAGACATATCTGGGATGTATCAACTTATCCTTCGCATATGTTGAAGGTGTGTATTGGTTTCACAATATTTTTAGGTTAACTAAGGTTTTTGTAACCCGGTACTCCCAGCCGTAGCCATGTAGGCTCTCCAAAAAAAAAGCTATTGTATCTTTCAAGTTGGATCAAACTGCACATGGTGTGCAACTTTGGTTGAAATTGGTTAAGTAGTTTAAAGATTTCATCGCAGACAAACAATGTGACATGTTATATATATGTATACATATTTTAATATACAGCAAAAAATTCTGCACTTAAGCAACATTTTACCATATTTTCAGGTGAATCATTACTAATGGCTTTGAAAGATGTGGCCTTGTCAAGTGGTTCTGCCTGCACTTCAGCATCTTTGGAACCTTCATATGTCCTGAGAGCAATAGGAGCTGATGAAGATTTGGCACACAGCTCAATTAGGTAATACTACATTCTATGTTACTCTAGATTCAATGTGCTCATACTAATTCAATCATTCTCGTGTGAGTCCACTACTCGAGAAACGCAATGATCGCCGCCGGTTAGTTAACAAAAATACTTAAATCGGTCAACCTTTTTCAAATTTATAATTTTCTCTACTATACTCCCCATTGGACAGGTCAGCGGTTATAAACTCTACAATTTTTGCATAAATAGGTCTACCGTTGTAGGATAAAACTTACCGTTTGGCTGCAACCGATTTTTGTTGACTTTTCCCTTGAAGAAAAAAATTTGCACGCCCAGGATCGATGTAGACTTTTCTTTCATTCATATTAATATTCTGACCAGTTACTACCAATTCTCAGCCCTATGCGAATTATAGTAACCTTGCATCTGTCGTCTAATTTTACTTGGCTATCAAGTGATAATTGCTTCTATTAATAACATAAACGCGGATGATAAATTAAACAGGTTTCAGTAGGTTATCTAATCGAAGTGTTGAATTTTGTAGTGATAAATATCTGCAGCACACATCCCTCTATCATTTCATCTTATTCCTACCCTAGTCCATTGAAATGTACTGACCAACCGAAGTTTCGGTTTCGGCCAGTTTCGGCCAAAAAATCGAGTTTCGACCGCAGTTTCGGTTTCGGCCAAAACGGGCCGAAACTCACGTGTTCATGAATTTTGAGTGCCTGGCTCTACTGGCGACGTGGTTGGGGTCAGCCCAACCAGTTAATATGTTACTAACCAATGATTTACAGAGTTACAGAGGACTTGCAATCAATAGTTATAACAATACCATTTTTACGGAATCCTAAAAAGGTGATCCAGGACATTACATAACCCTACCACTTTGTTGTCGGTTTCAGTGACTTCGTTGGTCGTCTGCCTGTCTGTCAGCAGGCTGTAACTCATGCACCGTGATAGTTAGACAGTTATTTTTTTTACAGATGATGTATTTCTGTTGCCGCTTTAGCAAAAAATAATAGAAATAGACAAATTAATAATATTAAAGGGGGCCTCCCATACAACATCGTGATTTTTTGCCGCTTTTCTTGTACTACTACTGTTTTGTGCGCTAGTCCGACTCACTGTTGTCCAGTTTTAGTTATATTGGGTGTAACAAATTTGACTCTCCAAATTTCGTCACGTGACGTGGCATCAGTCAAGAAACATTACAAAAATTAGGAAAAAAATCACATGAATACTTTAACCGTAAATCCGTTTTAAAGGTCCTATAAATTTTAATTTTCACCCTTTCTATCGCTACTGAGCGGCAGTAGAAAGAGGCAACGACAGCCAGACGGGTGCTCCGTGTTTGTTTTGCCACGGCGACCTTGTTACCTCGAATTGCCGCGGTAAAAAACGAATTCTTAATGTGCGACAAAAAAAAATGAAAAAATTAAGCCCAAATAAATTTTATTAAATATTTGTATTTGATTTCCGATGCCAAGTCATCTCATGAAATTTGGAGAGGTAATTTTGTTACACCCAGTATACTTCTAGAATGTAACCTAAACCAGCCAAGAGCTAGTAGCAGGGCACCGTGTGGTTTTAGTCGATAGGAGTTCGCAATAGCATCAATGAGTAATTCCACACATAAAGAAAAAAACTCATCTCTAAGTGAAGATATTTCTAAAATGAACACTGGAAAAGATTTTAACCGTTGATTTGAACTTGCTTTGTTGGTGGATAATGGAGTGGTTGGTTATTATTTTTCCAATAGGTGCACTATTGGCAAAATAACCGGCTAAGTGCCAGTCGAACTCTCGCACGGAGGGGTTAAAGTGGGACCCTATAAACGACACATGAAGGCGCCGTCCGTCTGTCTGTTAGTCACGAGGTTGTATCGCTGGAACTGTACCAGATAGAGGCCTAAAATTTTCACTGTACTAAAAAGAAACTGTCTATTTTTACTGTCCTACTGACTAAAAACCACGCGTCCTACCTACCACCCTATGGTTGGGAGCTCCGAGTATGCTCTCGAAATGATGCATACTGCGGCCGCATCTTTGGGGGGCTGTTCTCTTGTTATCCCGCTTCTTAAGGGGGGCGTGCATGAATCTCTCACGTCACGCTATCGTCTAAGGCCTGCTTCTGTAAGGACGGTGAGCAGCCCCGTCACCGTCCTCAGGCCCCCGGTCATGGAGGCTGATAGTATGGGGCGCCACCGCAGACTGTGGAACTTGGGTGGGAGAGTTCTCTCTCGCTTCCTCCCCACCGCCTCTTTCGCGAGCAAGGGCCCTCGCTTTCTCGGTCCCATAGAGGGATCCCGGCTAGAAGACATACCGCCTCAACTGAGATCGTGCGGTATCCCCTTATCACCCTGACAGCCGTCGCCTTCTGCGGGCTAAGCAATCTAGCCGCATTGCTGGCTATCAGGATCTACGTCCTTACGGGGGCCTCGTATGGAGACATGCTCCGCACGATCCCAAGGTACAGTCTCCTGCAGGGAGCGTTGCCTCAGCAGGGCCTCCTGGTATTGGGCAACAACCGCGAGAGTGCGGCTGATTCCCTTCCTCAGCTATGGGACCAAACTTCGGAATTGGTATCCGAAGTTCCACCGGCTATCGAGTACGGGCCCTAGATACGTCATCGAGAGCTCGATGCCGATGCTGACGCCCCCTATATGTAAGCTGGATCCCGCAGGTTGCCTTTAAGGCTGCGTCTCGGTTTGCTCCTGGCGCTGTAATGAGGGTGTCGTCGTAACACGTTACGCTGACACATCTGAGCAACGCACCACGCAGCACGCAATCGTAACCGATGTTCCACAGAAGCGGTCCTAAGACCAATCCCCATGGAACACCGAACGACTAATCTCACCGACCCTGCCCTAGCCAGCTCGGGTAAGTTATGGCCCTCGCGGAAAGATAGGCATTCCATGGTAAATAAGCGCCTCCCAAACGCAGCTCCAAGGAAGGTGTTGAAAGCGTTGGTGATGTCAAGAGACTCCTCACCCTGCTCTGTTGCCGCTATAACAAAAAAAATAACAACTAAAATCAGAAAAAAGCATCCACACAACAAACAATTTTTGTACCCTATTTTTGTAACGGCACCCTCTGTGCGGGAATCCGACTCGCACTTGGCTGTTTTTTTTTTCAGTATGAACACGTGAGTTTCGGTTTCGGTTTCGGTTTCGGCCGAAACTGACCCTGTGGCCGAAAGTTCGGTTTCGGTTTCGTTTTCGGCTCGAAAACCAGTTTCGGTCGGACACTATTGAAAATTGCGTCCTCTAATAAATGCAAAGCTCATGTAGCTTTGCATTTATTAGAGGACGCAATTTTATTTTCAGGACATGTGTGGGGGGTCAATAGAAGCTTAACCTCACGTTTGTGGGGTCGCCACCCTTGTCCCCCGGCCGCCATCTTGAAAAGAGGGGGGAAAAAACACTTTTTTCGCAATATTTCGGAAACTATGAGTCTTACAAAAAAATTGTGAAGGCATAATTTGTAGCATATTGTTTTGCCTACAAATGTGTATATAACTTAACAAAAAACTTTACAAATTTTTTATAAATTTTTTATAAAAATTTTCTTTTTTGCTCTATAACTTTTTTTTATACATTTTACAAAAAAAATACCTCAGACTGATCTTGTAAATGATCTTTTAAGAGAAATTAAAAAAACGCCACAGAGCAAAAAAGAAAATTTTTATAATTTTATTTTCAATTTTTTGTTTATAACTTCTTTAATTTTTACTTTAGGGCAAAAATTTGTTTGACATATTTGTAGGCAAAACAATTTTCTACAAATTATGATTGCAAAATTTTTTGTAAGACTCATAGTTTCCGAGATATTGGGAAAAAAGTGTTTTCACCCCTTTTTAAGATTGCGGCCGGGGGACAAGGGTGGCGACCCCACAAACTTGAGGTTAAGCTTCTATTGACACATGTCCCAAAAATAAAATTGCGTCCTCTAAGAAATGCAATATTCGGTCCTTAAATTGTAACATTTCAATGGACTACCCCTTCAGTAGGCATTTTTGAGTCTCAATAAAGATTGTTACTCGTTTGCCCACAAATTCCCTTCGGTCGATGAAGGGTATTTGTGGGCAAAGGCGTATTCGATTCGATATTCCGAGCTCCTGAAGGAAAAAGGACTATCACCAAATACTCGTATTTTGTGGTCGCACCAATCTGCTCCTAACAAGTTATTCAGTGTCCATCAGTATACCCACAAGCCAGTTATAAAAAAAACGTGGCCGTGAGTTTTATTGTCAGGTTCTTTTCTCTCCGGCTCTACCTATTGCGTTGCTAAATTTAGAAGCAATTAGTTTGACGTTCATATGTGTTACTTTATGACCTTGAAGAATAAAGATTATTTCTTTTTTATTTAGCCAAGTATAAAGGTTGTACTTATGTATTTTTGTGGTGCGTCAAGAGATCCCGTCTCTGGCTGTTATGAGTCATACCCATTTGCCCTGACAATATAATGTCAGCGCGGTATCATTATACCTGCACCACTTCCTCATTCGAACTGAATGGTTTTCTTTTGGTCATAATTTATTTCTTTTTTTTTACAGATTTGGTTTAGGAAGATTTACAACCATGGACGAGGTAGATTACACAGCCGAAAAGACGATTCGACATGTAGATCGTTTAAGAGAAATGAGTCCTCTTTGGGAAATGGTGCAAGAGGGTGTGGATATCAAAACGATTCAGTGGTCTCAGCATTAAAGCCGCATATTTTATAGTTATTATAAAATATAAATTTTGTTGTATATGTAGTGTTGATGTCGGGTTAAAGAGATCTGTATTCGCTTATTGTTGGTTACTGTCTACTGTTTTTTTTTGTCTAGATCCCATACCACACGCTTATAATTAGCTTAGTTTGGACAAGACGGCGAAATGTGAAAAAATGTTCCCCATATTTATTATTATTTACTGTGTATTCATTCTGAGCTACATTACATCACACATCGAAAGTTTAAAATCGACAAAATTTAATAATAGTACAGTATGATACAAGTTCGGTAAGTTGATAATTACAGCCGAGGCGTTATTGCTACAAGAAAGCAGAGGCTGTAATTATCAAAGCGAACGTGTGTCATACGACGTTTTATAACATATTTGCGAGGAAACAAGGAAATAAATAAAACGGGGACATTCATAAACTAACAAAAAAACGTAGCAAAAAATAGCGATAATAAAGCGCGCGGAATTTTACTTGTTCACAACGCTTTCTTTTTTTCTTATTTCTTAAGAGGCAAAGGCACAAAAACAGCCAGTATTATTAATAAAGTAAATTAATATTGTTTGTATTGGTTTCACATAATAGTACATTATGATACAAGTTCGGTAAGTTGATAATTACAGCCGAGGCGTTATTGCTAGCCCGAGCCGCAGGCGAGGGCTACAAGAAAGCAGAGGCTGTAATTATCAAAGCGAACGTGTGTCATATAGAGATGGGAATTTGCCCGGAAAAAACCCAAATATGGGAAAAAACCGGGAAAAAACCCAATTGGGAATTTATTCGGGTTTTTTCATATTTAGCATATGTAACATCTAGGTAATGTATAGTTACATGTATATATCATTTAGTACGCACTATTTCGGTATTACTAACTAGTTAGAGATAATCTAACTTTGTTTATTTTAGCCCCTCTCTATAAAATAGATTGCTGAGGGGCTTATGGCGAGACTTTGTATGAAGTCTGTGACTCTTTTGCATTATATTACGTCACTAGGTGACGTGGATCATCTGTTCAAAGTTTAAAATAAAACAATACTTACAACGTCAATCGGAGTGAACTTTCATTTTCACAGAGGGGCAGTTGGGTGAAACCATCTCAGGGCTTCTTGTTAATAATTCAATAAATAGTTACGTTTTAATATTCTGTACTATCTAATCAAATATAATGAAATTAAATAAGAAGCCTGTCTCTGTGTGTGTATTCATCCGCTCTTAGCGACAAGTAACCCGAAACTACAAACGCGCGAACGCCAACCTCCACCATCTGAGGACAAACAATAATTCGGATAGCACGGCTCTGCCTCTCTGCATAGCGTCAAGCGCGTCAACTAAGTACATCACGGAGTCATCCCAATGATGAGAACAGTATTCGACGCAGGGGCGAATCTGCGTCTTGTACTGCTAACATCTCTGATGTGGCGTGAAGTACCGCATTACCTTATTTAGGACTCCTAGTTTCCGTGAGGCCAGCCCAACACAACTCTCTATGTAGTTTTTGTGATTGAGCTCACGCCGGACGTCTATACCTACCGAAGATCTCCAGGTTGTCCTTTAGTGTAGTAATGTTCTGAAGAGATGGTAGGGGTAGTAATGGGGACTTCTTAGCTATAAACGCGCACGCCTGTGATTTTCTGGCATTGTACTCAACCAAGTTGTATGAGCCCAATGGGCAATGCGACCCAGGTCCCGGTCGAGATCGGCCGCGAGTTGCCGTCTCTTTTCCTCCACATCGCGTCACCCATCGGCTGGACGGCCAGAATAGCTCCCATGCAGAGTACTATCATCCGCATAACAATGAATGTATCCAAGCAAGGGCAGCATGTCATGGATATGCGAAAGAAATAGAGTTGGGGACAATACCGATCCCTGTGGTACTCCTGCATTTACCTGCAAAAATCAGGAAGCCTGCTGCATCACAGAGAACCCGTATACGTCGCCCGCTCAGGAAGCTGGCCAACCATTAATGTCATAGAGATTATATGGATATATGGAAAATTTTATCCGAAATGCACCCGGTAGTTTGGTGGAAAGGACTCTGCAACTTCAAAATGCTGAGTAGGGTTGCAGTGAGTACGTATTCTAACTACTCTCTATACTTCAGCAGCCACTGATCGATCATTTAGTACGAATGCGCATATACATAGTCACAAACGAAATAGATTGACTACACTACAGACATGGTAGCAAAATAGCTTTTATATCGTATAATATGAACCTGGGCAATTCTAGAAGCTTTGCAGCGGTGCGGTGCGGTTTGCAGCGGTGTCGTATTGATTGGCGATATATCGAGGTGATGAGGTGCTTGTTTTATACCGCTAAGAAGACCAATCCCATAGCCCTACTCAGAGGTGTGGGACAGAGAGATGCTATATCTCCTAAGCTCTTGCGCTGATGAAACTAATGCGCTGGAGGACGTCTTCAAGTCGTTGGACTGGAATGGATGGGGCGTGAATATAACCGGTTAATGAAATCTAAACCTTCGGTTTGCTGGCGACGTCGTTTTAATAGCGCTGGAACAGGTGAGCGGTATGCTGCATAGTCTTAGTGAAGAGTCTCGACGTGTTGGCCTCAGCATGAACCTGGACCAAACCAAGGTCATGTTCAATGAGCATGTCGTGCCGGGACCAATATACGTTGAACGATCGAGGCTTGAGGTTGTCCATGAATACACCTACCTTGAGCAGGTAGTCACATTTGAAAAACGAGTAAACTGGATAAGGAAATAGCCAGAAGGATTCGCTTGGGCTGAGCAACATTCAGCAAACTGCGCCGGATTTTCTACTCGCCGATACCGCAATGAAAGAAGATGAAAGTCATCAACCAGTGCGTTCTACCAATTATGACCTACGTTGCCAAAACGTGGACACTCGGAGTGGGGCTAGTTCACGCCCTTAAGGATGCGCAACGAGCGATGGAACAAGCTATGCCTGGAATCTCTCCGAGGGATAAGATCCAAAATGCTATCCCGCATCTTTGGGGGGCAGAAAGAGGCGGCGCAGTCCTACTTGCTCCCTCTGGTCTCCAGCGAGAGAGTGTCCAAGTCCAGACCTGCCACGATCGAGGACCTGGCGCTATTGCGCCCACGCTATGTATTCTACCAGTGTGTTTCCCGCGCTCCCCACAGTGCTGCACGCGGCCATGGTTTCCCGTTGTATTTGCCACAGATACTTACCGTAGCTCCCGTGGGATACAGGAATAATACTTATAATACTTACTGGAAGTATCTGTGAGTAGGAGAGAGCACCGTGCCTCCTCTCCAGCCACTCATCCATGACCGGTCTGACCGACGCGATTGTGGTGGATCCCCCCTTTGGTTGCTCAAGTCGCACCTTCCATGTCTTCACGGTTTCCTGGTAGACCTGGGACCGTCGAGCCTAGATTTCTCGAGACGCAGGCTTTTGGCCCAGCTCCAGCTCCTCCTTGCGCCATTTAAATAGTGACGCAAGGGCTCTCGCTTCCAAGTCCCGTGGGGGGGGGGGGGGGGGGTTCCGGCTAGGAGACATACCGCATCACCTGAGATCGTGCGGAAACCCCTCATCACCCTGACGACCTCTGCGGGCTCTATTGTAAAGTGTACTAAATAATTGTTACTATAGGTGGTTTTTTTTATGGTCAAAGATTTTTGAAAGTTTCAATATAAGTTTAATCTGCAATGAAGTAACATTCCGCCACGATACGCAGAAAGAATCTTATGATATAAACAACAAATCGTCTTTTTGTTGTTATGATAACAGTTTGGTTTTACATATTTTAATTCCAGGCAACAGCTAGTGCCCTAGATGCATCGGCGCAAAGTATGTGCGCATCGCAAAGTACCTATTTTTCGTTGTATTTGTCCTAAAGATAATAAAAGAATGTTTATATTTTTCGGATCGTCAAATAATGAAAATTCCCGTCTATTGGGTTTTTTCCCGCATAAATACCGGGTTTTTTCCCAAACGGGAAAAAACCCGGGTTTTTTCCCATTGGGTTTTTTCCCTCCGCCCATCTCTAGTGTCATACGACGTTTTATAACACATTTGCGAGGAAACAAGGAAATAAATAAAACGGGGACATTCATAAACTAACAAAAAAACGTAGCAAAAAATAGCCAGAATAAAAAATTTACTTGTTTACAACGCTTTCTTTTTTTCTTATTTATTATGAGGCAAAGGCACAAAAACAGCCAGTATTAATAATAAAGTAAATTAATATTATTTGTTTTGGTTTCACATTTAATTGTCAAAATTTAACACAATTTATTGTCAAAATTAATTAAATTAAACAATTCAATGTTTAGTTTATTATATTTTATCTCCCAAAGTCAATTTTATTTATAAAATGTTGACCACTTTTCTGGCATAAAAACTCTTTGATAAGATTTTTAAAAAGTACCGTTCGTTTTAGACGCAATCGTCCGTTTTACTTTACATTACCGGACTAGGCCGTAATGAGATACATTACGTTAGTGAAATGGGTCAAATAAGAGACCCTTTACAAGCAAATGTGTTATAAATGGTTGTAATTTATTGTCAAAATTAATTAAATTAAACAATTACATGTTTTTTTTTTTTTTTTTTCCTTCTTCTTGGGCTCTCTCGATTTGAGGGTTTTGCCAAATTCAAGTGATTTTGTTTTTCAATAAAGTTAGGGAATCATTTTATCATTGTAAGGAAGGAATTTAGAAACGTGGGAAAGGAAGGAAATTGTTGTGGATAAGACATGAAAGGTTTTTTACATTATTAGGTATACTATGATAAACTAAATGAATATTTTATATTTTAATATTGTTAGAAGATATAAATAAGGAAAGAGATTTATAGATATTAATGTTGTTTGATGCAAGTAATATAGAAACAGATGTAGGCAGTGGAATAGAGAAAGAAATTAGGGACGAAAATAATAAGGAATGATCGTATCTAGGGCAGGAAAGTAAAATATGATTAATGTCACCCACTTCCCCGCATTCGCATGTATTGCATTCAATAATATTTAATTTTGCAAGGTGGGAAGGAGTACACACATGACCAAGCCTCATCCGAATCAAGGTGGTTGTGGACTGTTTTCCCAGTGTGAGCTTAAAAAACCAAGGTTTTTTGGGAATGTTCGGCTGCACTGTTGAATAAACTTTACCTTTAGTCAAGCAAGTAATCGACCATAACTTCGTCCATGACTCATGCAAGTATAAAGCTGGCAAAGCTGCCAGATCGTGAAAGTAGTTTTTATATGGATATATATCACCAGAATCGATAGCATCATTTGCAAGGTTGTCTGCTTTAATATTACCAGGAATACCGGAGTGACTTGGTATCCAGGCAAAAGAAACGTTTAGTTTGTGTGTGTAACATTTGTAAAGCAGATTTCTGATATCAATAATAAGTGGAAAAACAGTTTTACTGCTAAACGGAAATTTATCAAAAGCTTGAAGGGCACTTTTCGAATCTGAGAAAATTATGGTATTTTGAAGTTTTGTTAAAAATATGTACTCAATGGCTTTAAACAAACCAAAAAGCTCTCCGGTAAAAACAGATGATTCTGGGGGTAATTTAACCTTTTGTATAATATTATAGTTTTGGTGGTACACTCCTACACCAACACGTCCTGACGGTTGGGATTTGGAAGCATCGGTGTAGATATGGTGCCAATTAATCCATTTAGAATTGATAATTTGAGTGAATGAGTATGGTGCTAAAGGATCTGATTTCAGGAGACCTAAATCAAGTCTAATGTCCAGCGGAATGACCAAGGATTCAAAGGGAGCAGAATAAAGGGGGTGAAGTGATAAATGATGGCATGGCGCTTGAAGTGAAATATATTTCTGAAAGCTTTTTAATAGACAAGGACGATTTTTATGAGTCCAGTAATTGGAAGACTCGACCAGATCAAGAAGTAAACGAAGTTTGGAATGTAATGGGTGATTAGACAACTGAAGACAACGGAATAAGAATTTGTCCGACAAATATTGACGACGAAGGAGTAGAGGTGGATCACCTAATTCAACCTGCAAAGCGTTATTTGGTGAGGATTTCATTGCACCCGCAATAATTTTTAATGCTTTTGATTGAACGCTATCAAGACGCTTTAAAGCAGCAACATTACTTGGCTCTAGGAGGAATGATCCGTAGTCAAGTTGACTTCGAATGATAGCGTTATAGAGCAATTTTAGGGAGTAAGGGTGAGCACCCCACCAAACACCAGACAGACATCTTAGAATATTTAGGGATTTTTCACATCTTTGTACTATGTGATTACAGTGAGCAATGCCAGTAAGTTTCGAATCTAAAATAAAACCTAGGAATTTTACATTATCTTGTGCTGTAATTAAATTATTATCATAATAAACGTTGATAGGAGGGGGGAGACGCATTCTAGAAAATAGAATAACTGAACTCTTATCAGGGGAGATTTCTAAACCATTAGAATCCATCCAACACTTAAGATGTTTAAGGGAAGACGATAGGGAAATGCAGGCTTGGCTAACAGAGTGATGCGAATAGTATAAAAGTAAATCATCTGCATATTGAAGGACTCTTATGTGTGAATCTAGGGAGGCTTCCAAATCATAAGCATAAATATTATACAAAATAGGACTTAAAACAGACCCTTGAGGGAGACCTCTATGAGCTACGCGTAGGCCGTGCGAAGAGCCTTCTAAATGAATATGTCTTTCCATTAATGACCTCATAATAAAATTCGTAAGAAGGATAGGGATGTTTAGGAAAATCAGTTTCTTATATAACACAGACAAAATAACATTATCATATGCCGCTGCAATATCTAGAAAAGCGGCGACCACGTGTTCGTTGATAGAAAAAGCCAAGCGGACATCGGTTATAAGTATACTAATACTATCTAATGTACTTTTGCCCCGTCTGAAACCAAATTGACTATGACTCAATAAGTTATTGCTTTCAATAAACCATTCCAGACGAATTTTGACAAGGTGTTCAGTGATTTTCATCAAAACTGAAGAAAGAGCAATAGGGCGATACGATGAGACTGAAGTTGAACTTTTGCCAGGTTTAAGCATTGGTAGCACTAATTGTGATTTCCATAAGGGAGGAATTTCACCTGTTATCATAATAGTATTTATAATAGTGAGGTAATAGGAAAGGTATTCTTCAGGAGCGTGTGTAATGAAGGAATATGGAACACCATCCATTCCAGGAGCTGAATCTTTTAAATTTGTTAGAACGCCTTTGAGCTCAGAAAGAGAGAAAGGGGAATTAAGGTCAGAGAGATTGTCGGAAATTGTAGTTAAATAAGGAAGTAATATATTATCAGGGACAGTTGGAGGAGTTAATTTATACAAAAAATCGTTTTGAACTAAAGAAGGCATTGATGTTGGAGTTGTTTCCCTAAAAGCTGATCTAAATCTCCTAATGTTTTGCCAGACCACATAAGGTTTAGTATCAGGAGAGATAGTTGCGCAAAATGAATGCCAACTTTCAAACTTTTTCTTTTTGAATAATTTGCGTGTTTCAGAAATTATACTTAGTAATGCTTCAAAGTTTTGTGTGGAAGAGAATTGAGAATATTCTAATTCGGCTTTCTTACGTTTTTTTATCATTTGCGAGCATTCTTTATCCCACCACGGGGGAGAGGGGATAAAACCTTTCGCTCCAGTTTTTACGGGAAACGTCTCATTTGCTGTTTCTAACAATGTTTGAGTTAGGACGTCAGCACATTCAGATGTATTGTGTTGGGTTATTTGTGGAAGAAGTGATATTTTTTCAATCAAGCGTGTTTGAAAACTGCTCCAATCAGCATCCTTTAATTGAAATTTAAGGCGAGGAACGGGGTTAGAGGAATGTATAGTCTTAAAAATAGGAAATTGTAGCATGATTGGAAAATGGTCACTGCCATGGGAAGAGGAAAGACAAGACCATGTAATTCTCGAAGCGAGGTTCGAAGAACATATGGATAAATCAGGAGCACTTACTCCTGAATTAGGGTCAGTCCGACGAGTATAAGACCCTGTATTATGTAAACAAAGGTTGTGAGTATCTAGTAAGTCTAAGATTACATTTCCAAAGCGGTTTCTAGAGCTTCCCCAAGACGGGTGATGACAATTAAAATCCCCAAGAATTACAAAAGGTTTAGGAAGAGTCGACAAAATGTTACTGATTTCACTGAGTATCATAGAAGAAGGATGAGGGATGTATATTGAGACAAAACAAATGTTATTTATATTAGCAGCAATTATAGAGAAATCGTTAGAGTGAGTAGCTATTGGTATATGGGAAAATGACAAGTTACGTTTAATGAGTATGGCAACACCGCCATACCCATCAAAACGATCCTCTCTGAGACAAACATACCTACCCAGATAACCTAAAAGGAAAATCTGGTTTAAGCCATGTCTCTTGGAGAGTAAGGATAAATGGATTATATTTATTAATTAAGTAAATAAGTTCCGATTTTTTAGAAGGGGCGCTGCAACAATTCCACTGCAATATTGTTTGATCCATTATTGTTGGACGATTGGGGTTGTGATATATTATCGTTATTTGAAGAAGCAGCGTTGGACGGTTGGATATATTTACATTGGGAAAGTGTCTTCAATAAAGCTAAAATCAAATCTTTAATGGAGGGGTTGGATAACTCCTCGCTTTCTATAGGTTTAATGGCACAACCGTTGGAAGGTGCCGGCATATCGTAATGAGCAGTAAGAGATCTATGAGCCTCAACATCATAGCCTCCGGACGATTTTACTTTAGGCTTTGGCCTAAGAAAGACTGTTTTTCGATGTGTATATGATTGTGCCTGAGTCTGCATTGAGGTTTTTGGGATATATGGTATTTGGGGCTGGGAATTGGATGACATTAAAGCATCAGCATATGATATCTTTGATATTGGAGCATGTTGTTTTGAGGCTTTGGAATAAGATATGCAGCATTTAGCCATTGTTTCCTTAATTAACTTTTGCCTTTGGAATTCCAGGCATTTCCTACTGGTAGCCATATGAAGACCTCTGCAAAGAATGCAATTAATGTTTTCTTCTTCGACATCACAATTGTCACCAGTATGCTCCTGACCACATTTGTAACACCGAGGACGAGACCGGCATTGCGATTTTACATGTCCAAAGCGACAACAGTGAAAACATTGAATTGTTGGATAAATGTACAAACTGACGGGTAGTGCATTGTAGCACATGTATACATGTTTTGGTAATACTTGACCATCAAAAGTAATTACAACAGATTCGGTTGGTTTTATTTCGGTACGACTGTCTATTGTAAGTTTTCTATTAATTCTCCTGACTTTAATGATTTTACCACAGCCATATGGAAGGTTGATGTTGCTAATAATCTCATCATCTGTCCATTCACTAGGAATACCTCTAACAAAGCCCATACGGGTTACTGTAAAAGTGGGGATGAATGTTTTATAGTTGTCTGTGTCTAATATTGGTGATTTTAAAAATATATTGGCATCCTGGTAATATTTAAATTCGATTGACAGTCGGTTCCTGCCAATTCGTTTGAGGCTTCCGTCAATTATATTTTTGAAAGGGTGCTTCTTTAAAAACCTACCGAAAGTTAATGGGTGGAGAGAGGAGTTGTCATCAGGAGACAGCGTCTTTTTCTGTATATGGACAATGAAAGGTGAAATATCAGACTGAATGAATAATGGTCTTGAAATGGGAGATGGAAGAACTGAATTTTGTTGATGGATTACGTTTGTAGGTAAGCTATTATGTGGGACTTCTGGTGTTATATTTATGTTATTGACTTTGAGAAAATCTGAAGTGTCTGAACAATGGCAGTCTGTATGGTCGATTACCTGTTTGTCGCTGTGTTTACGTCGACGTTTGTTACAATGCCGACAAACACCTCGACGGATGGACATTTTTTTTCTCTTAATGGATCCTTTGCTGATTGTGGATCCATCCGTATCCATACTGCCATCAGTGTTGATGGCATTATGACCAATTGTAATTGCATACCCAATGTCAGGGGCTGTCCCCCCTGGATCCTCGGGATCACCCATAATAAAATATTACAACTTACCCCATACACGGAGATAGGTGCGCACAACTAATAATAAATAAGTAAGTATAGCTATTGAAACTAAAGAAATAATATATATTTAAACCAGTATTTATAATATTTACACACTATAACTAAAATATTTACAAATAAAATGAAAAATCCACAAAATATTAAATTAAGAGAAAAAACCGCGACCGCCAAATCCAAAGATTCCCGCTCTTTTTCCAATTACATGTTTATTTTATTATATTTTATCTCCCAAAGTTAATTTTATTCATAAAATGTTCACCACATTTCTGACATAAAAACTCTTTGCTAAGATTTAAAAAGGAACCGTTCGTTTTAAGAAGCAATCGTCCGTTTTACTTTACATTACCGGACTAGGCCGTAATGAGATACATTACGTTAGTGAAATGGGTCAAATAAGAGACTCTTTACGAGCAAATGTGTTATAAACGTCATTTATGTAGGTACTTCATTATTTTGCGACCTTACTTTGAATTAATACTTTGGGATAAACACATGAAAAATTAAATGCTTGTTCTTTTTAACAGATCAATAGAACGCCATCTAGCCTCAAACCAAGTAGAGCTTTTATTATGAGAACAATTCAAAAATATTAGGAATTTGAATTTTATGTTTAGTTTCGTGAAATTTATTTCTGTTCAATAGGCTTGTGTCCTAAATTTCAAAAATCATTTAATTTTGTAGCTTTATATCTATATGATCACAAAATTGAAATATTTTGATTTAAAACAATCATTTACATAGTTAATTTTGTGATTTAAAAAATGTATTTCAATTTGTATCGAAAACGCTCATGGCGCCTTGTGTGACGTCACTTGATGCCAAACAAAACAAAAAGAAAATGTGTATTTTTTTTTATGAGTCCTTTCAATGATATGTTTCGAGATTAAAAGTTTTATTACCTACAAAAAATAAATGTTTAGAGGTTTTAATCGATATTTAGGGGAATCTGGGGAATTTGAAGTTGGTTTTTAGAGGAACATTCCGTAGGAGTTGGCATCACTTTGGCATATGGTCTAAGTAACCAAAGCCAGTATGAACTAATTGAAAAAAAAAATTGCCACTGGCATCACTGTTTGACAGGCGTTTGACAATGTTATGTTAGCGTTCGTCTGCTTTCCGTATAATTTAAAATGAATCCGTCGTATTACAAGTGCTGTGTAGTGCCCGAATAAAATGAAATCTATTGTATTTCATGAAAACGTATGAGAAACTAAACAATTACACAAGATGACACGACTTGTGACACAAGAGATGTCAAGACTCGAGACTGCCAGAGTGCGTCAAACGTAAAAAAGCTAACTGTGACGTCACACTATCTGATAGAGGTGTTTTAAGTCACGTGACTGATTGCCTATTTTTTCCAATCTTATTTTCTAAAAATAATAGTAATACTTAATTTGTGTACCAATTTATATTACTTTTTGTTATTTATATATTGGACATAGTCGTTAGAAACACACATAAATCAGATTTATTCTTAATGGACACAAGCCTATTGACATACGTTTGTTCATTTATTTTAACACTAGCGGACGTCACGTGATTTCACCCGCGTAGTTCCCGTTCTCGTGGAAATTCGAGACTGAAATATAGCCTGTGTCACCCGGGAAAAATGTAGCTTCCCAACAGTGAAAGAATTTTTCCAATTGGTTCAACAGTTTCGGAGCCTATTCAATGCAAACAAACGATCAACTCTTTCCTCTTTTTAATATTAGTATAGATTTATAAATATTTGAACAAAGGTCAAATATTTACTTCTTTATTCCAATTTGTAGACGCGTGAACTCTCTACAAATTGTACTAGTGGAGCGCGCATTGAAGTAGAATCACATTGACAGGCGTAAGATTTTTGTAAAGCACTCTCAATAGAATTAAAAGTTCTTTGTACGCGTATGATGGTAGTCATATTGTTTTTGACTTTGTGTTTGACTGCCTCGGTGGCACATTCGGTAATGCAACCGCCTCCCGCGCTGAGGTCCAGGGTTCGATTCCTGGGTCGGTCCAAATATTTGTGTGATCCTCAAATGTTTGTTTCGGAGTTTGGGTGTGTTTTATATGTATTAGCGCTCGTGGCCCCGCGGTCTCAGTGTTCTGTAAATGATCACTGCAGTAAGTAACTTTCACTATATTGTATGGGTGACCATCCATGTGACCAGTTTGTGACATTTATTTGAGCGATTCCGTGCTTCGAAAGGCACATTTAAACCGTTGGTTCCGGTTGCCAGTAAAATGGCAGTCGTTAAGCAAAGTCGAAGGCCATTATAGGCGGCTAGAAAAATTTTAACAGCAGGCAGTCACAACCTGCGCCTGAAGGTCTGCACTTTGTTTTATTAATAAACTTCTGTATTTGTAATATAGGCACATTACACATAGCATAGGTACTTATTTGTAGGAAAATAACGTGTAAAGTATATTCATTAATATTAGATATATTCTGACCTCTGTTGAACAAAAAATAAAGCAATTATATATTATATTAGTAATACTGTGTATCATTTTTAAAATAAGTACATACAAGACAAGGTTGCATGAATTTATAAACTCAACATTATGAATGAACTAGTTGTACCCCGTGGTTTACTTACTTCGAACCCATGTTGCAGCCCTTTAACCCACACACATTCGAAATTTATTTCCTAGGTACTCATTTTAGAGTGGCTGGAGAGGAGCCACGGTGCTCTCTCCTACCGGTTGTCACAGATACTTTTCGGGCACGGGAGCTTCGGTAAGTATCTGTGGCGAATGCACCGGGAAACCACGGCCGAGTGCCAGCACTGCGAGAAGCGCAGCGAGGACACAGCGCTCCACACATTGGTGAAGTGCATGGCGTGGGTGCAACAGCGCCAGGCCCTCGTGGCAGGTCTGGATGTGGATATTCTCTCGCTGGAGACCATGGTGCGAGCCGTGATCTCCAGCGGAAGTGGGACTCCGCTGCCTCTTTCTGTGAGCAGGTCATGCTCGTGAAAGAGACGGCGGGGAGGGAGCGGGAGAGAACTCTCCCACACGAGTTCCGCAGTCGGCGGCGGGGGCGCAGACGTGTCTTCGCCCAAAACTATCAGGCCTCCATGACCGGGGGCCTGAAGACGGTGAGGGAGCTGCTCACCGTCGTTACAGAAGCAGGCCCTAGAAAACAGCGTGACGCGAGGGATTCATACACGCGCCCCCCAAGCAGTGCCGGATTAGCCACGTAGCAAGAGTAGCAAATGCTACGGGCCCCGCGAATTTGGGGGCCCCGCACTCTGACGCCTGTCTGACCGTTATAAAAAAATAATAATTTAGATAGGAGGGAATATCTTGCATGACTTAAACGCGAAGCGCTTAGGGCCTTAGGCTATGCTTCACTTCCACTTGAAAATCTAAAACTCGATTTCGTCACGTTAAATCGTAAAAAAAAGATGGTATTTAACGAACTTTTTAGCGTTAATGTTATAATGTTTAATTATAATCGATATATTTAGACTAGCAATTATACCACGTTTCTACCCTTCAGGCGGCCAGATTTTTAATTTTTTATATAGGTATACATTTATTTTGCCAGTTTACATAGCTGAGATTGTACTTTTTAATCGATTTTAATATAAAATCGAAACCGGCGAACTATTTAAATTTTAATAACTCAGTCACGATCCAATCTACTGTGATTGGTTGATTTATTATTTATTTATTTGTTTATTGTCATTATTGATAACGTACTGTCTGCTTAACTAAACGTATGAAAGCATATCATGAGATTACTAGTGTTTTTGAAGTATTTCGACAGCTAAAATCTCTTACAACAGAAGAAATTTTTGAAAAATCCTTATGTATGGTCAGTGATTACGAAGATCATTTGGAGAACAGCCTAGGTAGCAAATTAGTGCAGTTCTCAGAGCTGCTGAAAACAGATGTGGCTACTGTTATTGACAGCATGTAACAGGAGCCTCTGGAAGAGCAATTTTATAAACTTTTATTAAATTATTCTTTAGAATCGTGTTTCCCAAACTTAGAAATTGCCTTGCGCATTTACTTGTCTCTCATGATCAGTAACTGCAGTGGCGAAAGTTCTTTTTCAACATTAAAACGTATTAAAAATTAATTAATTGAAGCTTACATTTGAACGCGAATAAAACGAAAGTGATGGTATTCGAAAGAGAAGAGGACAGTACGAATGCCAGGATAACTGTAAATGATGTAGTGCTGGAACAGGTGGATGAGTTTGTATATCTTGGATATGCATTTAGCAAGGATGGACGGTACACCGCTGATGTAGAAAGGAGGGTAACTGCGAGCAATAGTGTGAATGGAGCTTTAGGCAAACTTTTGGGTATCAAACGCTTAAGTCAAAAGGCCCAGCTTGCAGTACACAGTGCGGTGCTGATACCTACACTACCGTATGGAAGTGAGAATTGGTTATGGTAGAGAACGCATGAAAGTAGATTAAACGCGGTCGAGATGCGCGCGCTACGCAAAATCTGCGGAATAACGCTCGCAGATTGCTTTCGGAATGAAGGTGTAAGAAAGAGTGTCGGTGTTAAAGTTAGGAAGGTCGTGCTACGATGGTTCGGACAAGCGAAACGAATGGGAGATGAAAGAATGGCAAAACAGATATACAACGCGAAAGCGGATGGACGTAGGAGTCAGGGAAGGCCACGATATACCTACCATGGCCAAATTAATCGTGTGTTAGCAGAAGGTGGTGTCAAGAGCCGAAGGAACCGACGTGCATGCATGAAAAGAAAAATGAAAGTTGAAGAAGCAAGTGAGGTGTGTTTGGACCGTGCCGTGTGGCGCTCGGTTCTTTCTGCCTACCCCGCAAGGGATTTGGCGTGAATATAGTATAGTATAGTATAAAAATTAATTAAAGAACACGATGGGCCAAGAACGTCTTAATCATCTCACTTTGTTGAATATAGAGCATGATTTGCTTAGAGAAGTCGTTATTGAAAGTGTTATCTCTAAATTTACCCATATAATCTAGAAAAGTTTATTTGTAACAGTTTTGTTTTATTTAATACCCTAAACTTGAGAACCTAAAGCAAACCAAGGGCCCCTTGACAGAATTTGCTACAGGCCCCGCGTTGGCTTAATCCGGCACTGCCCCCAAGAAGCGGGTAAACACCCGCACAACCCCCCAAAGACGCGAGATAGCTGGCTAGCTAGCTATATGCTCGATTTGTGGGTTACAACTCTGCATTAGATTGACGATAAAGCCTCCCTCGCTAAATGGGCTTAACTATCCAACACTAGAAAATTGTTTCAAATCGAATCAGTAGGTAGGTACAAACCGACTTTATTTTTGTATAGACTTATCTACATCGCTTAACAGCCCTCGAGGAACGGAAGTTAATTAAAGAGATCTTTATTGATTGTTGTATTAACTGTATATATGTATATAGATACATACAACAATCATAAGCACTAGCTTAGCTAGATTATCTGAGTCAGCACAGTGGATAGTCCTAAATAACGTTCAGTCGCAATATGTCCAATTCGCAAAATGTCCAGCGCGCTCAAATTGTCCAATTCGCAAATTGTCCAATTCTCACAATGTCCAATTCGCAAATTGTCCAATTCTCACAATGTCCAATTCGCAATTGGTCCAGTTCGTAAAATGGAGTTGTGCTTGATTACGGGAGGCGTTATTGACAACCTTCTGCGAGGCGAGATTCAGCTCGAAGTAAAAATGTCCTTTTCTCGAAAATGTCCTTTTCTCGAAAATGTCCTTTCTCATAATGTCCTTTTTTCGAAATATCCTTTCTCATATATTATTTATTTCCTTTCTCATATATGTGCAAAACAGGATTAACACCGCGCAATCAGACTTGGATAGGTTAGGTTAGAAGGCTAAGACGGGAGCGGAGCTCCCGCATTAGCCTTCGTGGTTATTTTTTTATAACCACCTAAACACAACCACCCCAAATTCTAATTATTACCTGATCGTTCTGAATAACATACTTACACATCAAACTTACCAAGTGAATGGTGGTAACTTAGGTGGTAAAAAAAAATAACCACGAAGGCTAATGCGGAAGCTCCGCTGCGCTCCGCTCCCGCCTTAGCCTTCTAACCTAACCCATCCTAGTCGGATTGCGCGGAGTTAATCCTGTAGTGCACATATTTTGAGAAAAGGACATTGTGAGAAAAGGACATTTCGAGAAAAGGACATTATGCGATGAGACGGATTAAAATACCTATGTTGATTCCATTTATCCATATAGATCCCTAATTACGAACTGGACCAATTGCGAATTGGACCAATTGCGAACTGGACCAATTGCGAACTGGACGAATTGCAAACTGGACCAACTGCGAACTGGACCAATTGCGAACTGGACCTATTGAGAATTGGACAGTTGGACATTTTGCGAATTGGACATATTGCGACTGAACACTAAATAATGCACTAAGTTGTAAGGCGGACCAGTGCTTGAGCCGGGGATATAGCTTGCACACTTGCTTGCCAGCTCCTTGCACGTGCAAGTTACTGGCATGTGTATACGCTCACTTGCATGCATGTAGCTGGCATACAGGTAGCTGCCAGTTGCTTGCACAACATTTGATTTACTTGCATGCCAGTTGAGGGAGGGGTAGCGGGGGTTACCAAACTTGCGCGTGTGAACAGACGCGACAGCTACGGGCATGACAGTAGCTGACTCGTAATGGCCGTAGGCGCACGTTGTTTGTTGACGTTGTTTTTTTTTTGTATTCATCATGGCACGATTGGGAGATGCGAAAACAATAGGTACTGCTCGTTCGCTCTAACTTTGCCGCTCGGCTCCATACTAAAGTCGATTTTTTAATTAGACGAAGTAAATTGACAGCAACTAATGTCACTTCTTCATACAATGTTGCGTATGTTCTATGACGAAGTGACATTAGCTACTGTCAATTTACTTCGTCTAATTAACAATTCGGATAAACGCCTCTACGCCAGCGGCAAAGTTAGAGCGAACGGGTAGTAGGTACACTTTATTTATAGGGAGTATGAATGTTTATGGAAACCACAGACATAATTTATATGTCTGCGATGGAAACCCCGCTTTATAAAATAGTCTTCCGTCCCCGTATTAGTTTTTAGGGTTCCGTAGCCAAATGGCAAAAACGGAACCCTTATATTAATTATTACTTTATTCGTCATGTCTGTCCGTCCGTATGTCACAGCCACTTTTCTCCAAAACTAAAGGCCTATGCTGTTGAAACTTGGTTTGTAGATGTTTTCTGTAAACGGCGTTAAGAATTTCACACAAAAATAGAAAAAAAGCAATAAATTTTGGTGGGTTCCCCATACCTAAAACTGAAACTCGAAATTATTTTTTCATCGAACCCATACCTATATCCTTACGTTACCCTATCCTATCTATAGATAGGTCTTTAAAAATGCTATTGAGGTTTCTATCATCATTTTTCTAAACTGTACAGTTTGCGCGAGAGACACTTCCAAAGTGGAAAACTGTAGGTACCTAACTTCTAAAATAAGAGAATGATAAATCTAAAAAAAATTAGTTATCCATTTTTGGCGCGCAAGATTAGGTACGAGTTCTCTCACGAACTGCCCTCTGTGTAAACGAGATGGTCATACTTGCATGCAAGTGCGCAACTTGAAATGTCGGTATACTTGCAAATGTATCCGCAGTGTGCAGGTTACTTGCACATGCCAGTAACTTGCATGCCAGCTACTGTCACGATTTACTATAGAGATGAAGGCGCATTGTGAATATGCGAGTCGTACAAAAGAACCTTCGCCAAGAGCTTTAATTTTCGCTGAGTAGGGGAAACTGTTCACCATTCGTACGTGGGGCACATTCATACATTGAGTATAACAAAAATACTAATCGACATACAAACGCGCCTTTGCATGTGTACATAGACATACCGACTGCCATGTTGCTAGCAAAGTATCGTGCCAATCGCGCCACTCTGTGTGAGGCAATAAGACGTAACGTGTTTTAGCACTAGGAAAGTAAAATTTTTACTGAAGTTTAAATCGTACTAGCAAGTAAATTTATTACGTTTTTTTTAAAATAGTCAGGATTCATTAATGTTCACATTGTTTAATTTTGAGTTTTCATTGTTATATTTCTTTTACTAACATTGATTTTGTATACAACTGTAATTTATATTTAGTCAAGGCCTGGGGCACATTCGGACATTTCAACAGGGGGCGCATTCGTACGCGTTCGAATGCTCCCCTTTAGGTCTTTTTAACCACAAACACTCACATAAATTTAATTTTTTAATAAATTTAAGACTGTATTTTTTTAAATTATGATACATTACAATAATAACGGACTTTTTAATTTATAGCGATCACCAATATACTTTTTATTTAGTAAATGTTATAATTGATATCAAATCGCAGGTTCATGGTACAGATAATAAGAAAAGATAAGCGTAGCTATTAAATGGATGAGAACGAATAAAAAATGATTTAAATTTACATATATTCCATATTCTTTAAAAACAGAAAAAATTAAAGTGGAAGAAAATCAAATGAATTTCGTATTAGGCAGAGAGCCTGGAAAAATGAATTATAAAACAAAAATTGAGTCTTCTAATTGATAAAATATGTAAAAAAATATGAATACCTAATATAGTAAAGAAAGAAGAAGTAATTAAGTAGTTTGCAGGAACTTAATTACCAACCAATAATTAAAGAAAATAAAATTAAGGTACTGGATAATGCACAATTAATTTAAATGTGATATCAGGAAATGAAAGATAATCGTTATGTTTTGGTAAAATTTTAAACACCTTAGGCCGCTGTTATTTATTGGCAAGTAAAGTACACTCGGTTATGAAATTTGCAAATATGACCGAAAGTGTTTTATCTTCGGAAGAAATCAGGTTCATCATGATAATTCCTTTTTCATTACATAGAATGAAACTACAAACACAAACGGAGACATAGTCTAATAAACAAAGTGTGTATGCAACACACTTGGTTTATAAGACTATGTCCCCAGGTCCTCCCTAACCACTCGGCACATCTAGAACGACTAGACTTTATGATCTTTTCAATTAATTTAAATAATTTAATTTGCCTTAAGCTCGAAAGTGACAACCAAAATGTGTAATTACTTACAGTTTAAACCGATTTTTTTGTTATTTTTCTAAAGAACATATTTTGATTAGGAGTCAAGTTAAATGTCATTAAGATAGTTCTGTAATAAACAAATTTTCTTATCAATTTAATACATTTTTGGGAGATTAATGGGTTTTTTATTTACCATGTATGAATCTACCCCACGCGTATGAAAGTACCCCACCTACTGTACGGAAGTACCCCACCCATGGGGCGCGTTCGTACAAATATCTTATCGTCGAAAAATTGCTATAGTCCCTTAACCGTTTGACATAATAGTTTCAGAAAATTTTGTAACTACAATATATTTTCGACATTTAGGGATATAAACGAGGCAATTCTGACTTATAGTCGTGGAGAAAAAAAATGAAAACAAAAATCCGTACGAATGGTGAACAGCTTCCCCTACCTACCTACATACAGACAATAATCTGCCTGTGCCTCTCACCGCTTCTGGCACTAACGACCAAACTGAGATCATTGCGGATAAACGTACGGTAAGTAAGCAGACCTTGGACTCTGAAACGAGGGCTTCCGATGCAACCGGGGGTATCGCGACAACTGCGCCGCCGCCCGCACCGATCAGAGTACAGAGGTACAAGATCTCAAACCATTCGCCCATTTATTTAGTGCCGTATCGGACTGTAAAATATCAGGCTGGGCAGTAAAATCCCTTGTAGAGCAGAAACGCCCTAAGGCCTAAGGATTATTAAAAATGTGTGCTATCAAATAGAATTTTTCTCCATTTTCTATGGTCTCAGTGATTAAGCCAAGTAATCGGACACGCGATCAAGTGGCTTCATGGAAATCCTAATCCATCTGTGATCTCATCAAAACTTCTTGGTCCCTCTGAAATTCGCAATGTACATCATTGAGCACATCTTCAATAGGTAATTTGACACATATCATTTACATGAATTTCTTTGATGCCAATAAATGTAAACCACAGATATAACAAATAAAACTTATTTATTATTATGCCACAAGTAATAATTATTATGTCATATTATATAAATAATGTTAGATCACAACATAATCGAGAACTAATTACCCATATTCTAAATTAAACATTCAGTAGTCTATTAAGTTTATAGAATTAAAGCTGATTACATAAAATAGTACCTAAACAATTAATGCTTGAAATGAAAAAAAAATGTCTAATACCTGGTAATACTGTCATACTCATTACTCATATAAAATGGACAAATTTATTTACACATTATTCAACATTACCCAAAAGAAATATGTCGACGAATTTTAGGAGATTCTTATTATTAAGTCATAATTTACAGTCATTAAAAGGTCAGGTTACACGACAATTAATTAATGCTTATTTAGGCTTCATAATGATTAGCAACATCTCACAAGAAAAATAAAATTCCATCAACAACTGCAAGAAGGCTCATCTACTGGCTCTGGGTTAGATATCTTAAAACTGTCATGATCTAATGTTTGCAGTTCAATTCTTGATCTATTTGATTCCACAAGTTGTACGGCAATATCTGTAAACATCTCTTCTACACCTTTGCCACTTTTACAAGAGGTTTTATAGGTAGTACTAATAAGGTTGTGACACTGTTCACTGAAAAAGAAATAAACAATTAGTTACATAAATAATTTGATCATACAGAATAGATCAGCTAATTATTTAAAATTTCCCTTCATACCAGAAAGTTTCTATATCTGAATCTGTAACTTGCGGTGAGGAGCCTTCTAAATCAGATTTGTTCCCACATAAAAATATTTTGGCGTTTTCAGCATATGTTACAATATCTAACAAATGTTGACTCAAAATATGAAATGAGGAGGCATTATCCAGAGAAAACACTAAAATAGCTGCTTCAGCAAATTTATAGTAACTTGATGTCACTGAAGCAATCCGTTCCATGCCTCCTGTGTCCCACAACTGTAACTGAAAAACAAACGGATCAAATGTGAAAGTTAATCCAATAATAGTATTATTAGGGCGATAAATTAAGACTGTAATCCTATACTTAATGGTTTTAATGAACTTAGCAACATATCATACCTTGACATCCTTGTCTGTAAGCGCATACAGCTTTTCAAAGTGATCTAATCCTAATGTTGACCTTCTATCTGAGTTAGGGACAAACGTATTATTGATAAATCGTCGGAACAAGGAACTTTTCCCTACTCCGTATTCACCACATAGTATCACTTTCAGTACAGGGGTTTTAACTACTGCCATCTTATTTATAGCATATAGTTTACGTAGTTATTATTGACAGTAGACATAATATCGAAAAAGTCAAGTTAAAAACGGTTTTAAATAAATATAATCCGCCATCAGGTACGTTAACGACGACCGACTGAAACTGAAGTTGTCGTTGAGTAGTAGTAGTGGTGGTTAATATATCATATAGCAACATTATAAAGCATGCTTTATATACATAGCATATAGCAAATGCTATGACGGCTGTCAGTTATTGCTAAATGCTATCTACGATTTACAAAACGCGCATAGCAGCCGTGCGCCGTCGTCGCAGTGCGCAGCACCGGAATATCGCGTGCGCGGTTTATTAGCATTTCGCAATAAAGCACGGTATTCAATCGTTACACGGTAACGATTGCTGTCGGTCGTTCGGCGTGTGTTTTGAAGTTAGTCGCACTTTGAATTTACGTTGTCGGACGGATTAGGTAATAATAAGTATAGGCAGTTTATCGGAACTACTGTAAATACATTATTGTGTTTGTCGTTGATTTATTATAATATCATACATTCACAAAAATTTTAAGTACCTAAGCCAATTTTTTTACGCTCATGACATTTTATTTCATCACTAGCGGACGTCACACGGTTTCACCCGCGTAGCTACCATTCCCGTGGGAATATGGGAATAAAAATAGCCTATGTTCACCGGGAATAGTGTAGGCTGTAGATTTCCAACAGTGAAATAATTTTTCAAATCGGTTCAGTAGTTTCGACGCGTATTCGATGCTAACAAACAAACAAACAATCAAATTTTTCTTCTTTATAGTAATAGTATAGATAATAATAGTAATAGGTAGTATAGATTTATTAGTAAATGCATCAATTAAAGACCGTTGTAAGCCTGTAAAGTACAAGAGAAATTTCATTTCATCGAATTTTACATACATAATAGACACGCCTTTTATCCCCGAGGGGGTAGGCAGAGGCATATTATACGCCCACATTTCGCCTTTAAGATTTTGTCCCACGTAATAGTAGGTGAGCCTTAATGCCGTGTTGAAATGGACAGGCGCGGTTGTAACTGTATGCTGACGAAATTTTTCAAGCTGCCTCATAAAGGCCTTCAACCTGACTTAACGACTGCCACAATGGCAACCGGGACCAACGGCTTAACGTGCCTTCCGAAGCACGGAAACGCTCAAATAAATGTCACAAAGTGGTCACATGGATGGGTGGTTCTAGTATTTGAAAGAAAGAGAAAGAAGAATAACCCCCATTTTATTACCCCCCTTCTCCCCCCTCCCCCTTACCCTTCCCCCTCCCCACCCCCTTCTTCCCCCTCTCCCTCTCCCCCCTTTCCCCTCCCCACCCCCTTCTCCCCCCTCCCTCTCCCCCTTTCCCCCTTACCCCTTCCCCACTCCCCTCCCCCTCCACCTTCCCCCATCCCCCTTCCCCGCTCCCCCTTTCCCACCACCCCTTACCCCTCCCCCCTTCCCCCCCTCCCCCATCCCCCCCATATTACCCCCATATTAAAGGAGTATAGAGGTACCTCTACCCTCCATACTATAGCAAAAACATATAAACGGCCGAATTGAGTAATCTCCTCCTTTTTTGAAGTCGGTTAAAAAAGTGTCGTTACAACTTTTCGTGAGAATTTTTTCCGTCTAGCCCCCTTTCACAACGCGCGATAAGGAACTTCGTTCCAAAAAAAAAGGCCTCATGACGGACAGACAGACAAACAGTTCCGTTTTTCAGCTTTAGGTACGAAACTCTAATAAAAAGCAGGCTGTCAATATTTTAAGAGTTGCGATTTAATATTAACACATTCCGTTCGATCGTGTTGTTGTATGCCCGTATAAATAAAGCATGCTATAAAATCGCACGAAATACAGCATGCTATAAAAATAAAGCATATAGCATCTAGCAAGTTATTGCTTTATAGCAACTTTGAACATTACTAAGTAGTAGTAGTAGTTTTATTTATCCATTTTCGGTTAGGCAAAGGCAATTTGAGCCATACAGCCTAGTCTTATATTTATTATATCTTCATTTTTCAAGTCACAGTCCTCGTCATCTAAGTCTAGTCAAAGTCAAGTGCAGCCCTAAGTCAAAGTCAGTCTTCTCTAGTAAAGCGGTGGTACTTTACTAAAAGTGTCTTTGGAGTTTGTCGAGAAATGGAAGAGTCACGTTTCACTGCGTTTTATCACTTTCCAACACTTGTCAAAGAGAATGTAACTGAATGTCTACGTTTAGTTGATGTGAAGTTTAGTTTAGTGCGAGGCCGCATTTGCGTTTTTCCGCGGCGGTTTCTAACCTCAAAATGTCATCAAACTGTCAAAATCAATGAAATCAAGTCAATTTTTTGACATTTTGAGGTTAGAAACCGCCGCGATAACCGCAAGTGCGGCCTCGCCCTTACTTCATGAAGATATAGATAAACATGGAGGCCACACTTCGAATACCTACTTGAAGCGTAGTCTGTATATTACTGTCTTGCTCTGTGTGGGCTCTACGTCTCTTTCTAAGTAGGGTAGCCCTATTTTTGTTTTTGCCAGGATATTTCATTTTCTATATATTCTTTATTGTACGCAATAAAGACAATATATATTCATAATACAATTAGATGTACAATTCATACATACATACATAAGGTCACGCCTTTATCCCCGAAGGGGTAGGCAGAGGTATATTATCATTTCACCTTTTTAAGATTATTTTTCTTTACACGGAATAGGTGGTGAATATTTATTATATAAATTAGATGTACAAAGGCGAAATGAACTATTTTCTCTGCTTTTTACGAAGACTGATAGGTAGTTTTCTCTGCAGATTGCATAGGTACATTGCGAATAACGAAGCTATTCATCCAAGGGGGGTATTTTTCTAGGTAAATCAAGTCTCGCGCGCTGCGGCTGCTCGTAGTGTGTGTGTGTGAAAAGAATTATTTCCTTGGTTATATTGTAATTTTTCTTTGGTCGGAGGGTCGATTCCTCCGCGAAACGCGAATGTAAGTAATGCAGTATGCACATAGGTAGGTACTAAATTCTATCTTTTCATTCTCTTTTTCCTTTGTGGGGAATGTTGCGTATGCATCTGCGGTGCCATGGTGGAGAGCGATGGTCATAATGCTTTGAGTTGTTGTCGCTGCACCGGTAGGCATCCGCGAACCACGCTCTCAATGAGTTAATCCGGCGGGCTCTGGTGTCGGCCGAGGTCCCCTGTATCCTTTTACCACCAGGTTTGTCCCGCGCAGACGGCAAGAGACCGGATGGTCTGACCCTTGTGTCATGGAAGAACGGCAAGTGCTTAGTGTGGGACGCAACATGCGGCAGCACGTTCACCGCCAGTCACTTCGCTCGAATAGTCAGTAGCAGTTGAAACGATGGGCTGTTGCGGGAGTGATGCTAAGGCTCTGGTCTCGGAGATCGGCCATAGGCTACAGGACAAGACGCATGACTCCCACGCCTGGTCGTACGTACCTGGTACAAAGGATAGCTATCCAGCGCGGCAACGCTGCTAGTGTATTGGGCACCTTTGCGCCTGGTATGATCAGGGGTTGAATGTTCAGTAGGCAATAGTTTAGTAGGTTAGTTATTTAATCTATTTATTTTATTTTTATGTATGTGTTTTTAATTTGATTATTGGACAATAAATTAGGAACAGGAGTATTGGACAACAAGTTAGGAACTGTTGATGGTTTTAAGCGCTTTGTTACTACATCATAATCCGTTTTTTGTAAATGCAAATTGCAAATCCTGGCGCTTTCATAGAATTTCTTTTTTTTAAATATGGAAAAGGAGGCATCATCTACCGGCACTTTTTAGAAAGTTACACGACACGAATGTATAGAATTGCACCTATATCCATTCGATTTATAAGGTGCGCGAGAAGACGCAGGTTCGAATCCCGCTCCGAAACCAACTCCTTTTCCATATTTAAAATTTATGATTAGTTAGCATACTAATTGCTTTTCAAAAAAATATTTTAATGTTCGGGCAGGTTTCATCATAAATCGGATGAATATAGGTGCAATTCTATACATGCGTGCCGTGTAACTTTCTAAAAAGTGTCGGTAGATGGTGCATGCGTCGCCCCAAGACGTATATAAGGTGGAAAATTTGGTTGGTTCCGAGTAAGTTTCGGTTAAGGCGTCCGCACGGTACGCGAGAAGACGCAGGTTCGAATCCCGCTCCGAAACCAACTCCTTTCCATATTTAAAATTTTTGATCAGTTAGCATACTAGTTGTTTTTATAAAAATATCTTAACTTAATTTTTAATGGTACAATGGATAACCATATTTCTCGCTGAATACTATTTTTAGGAAACCTCAAACAATTATTCATCATTAACGTACGATAACAATACTTAACTTATTTTATTTACTCTAATAATGACATTCGTGTTTCTTCTAATAATACACAGGAAGTCCCATATAAATCCTCAATATAGACACACTACTTCACAACGTTTCCTATTGTGTGAAAACAATGAAGTCAACCGCCACTCTATTGTTAGTTGACACTTTGACAGTTGACATGTAGTACCAATGTTGCCACATTACAGAATCCTTAGAAAATGGGAATGTAATTCACTGGTTCGACAACCCAATCATGCATATTATGGTACAAATTATTTCAATTTACACATTAAATAATCGTCGTCGAACAATAGAGCTATTTACAAATTATTTTACTTGCATTTTTGGTTAGTATGGTCTATTTCTATTATTTTCTAGGAGATGCTAATAAGAAGATAGCAGCACTGCACAATTCCCTAGAAAGAGAAGGTTAGCCCACAGAGAGTGAGATAGAGCTACGTAGGTATTTGACTCAAGCGGTTGTTCGAAGTGTGGCCTCCATGTTTACCTATAGCTTCATGGTTTACTTCAAAGAGAATGTAACACTACGTTTAAGAGACGGGACCCCCATACTTTTATTTTGATTCATTTAAAAGTTTGCGCACAGAATCAATACCAACACAAAGACGTTAAAAACTTCATTTGGTCCCTTAGGTTGCAAACTTGTTTGTAGGGTTGGGACCCAGGATCGAGAGAAATAATCAAAAATATATCGATATCGATATTTTTTTTCGACCCAATCCTACAAAACTTAGGTGGGGTGTGCAATCATCCTTATAATATGAGAATGGTTGTATACCGCACCTGGATTTTATGTCAAACACATGCTGGATGTATTTTAGGTACTAATAAAAAACATAATACGACAAATAAAATTCTTTATTTAAAAAATGTCTTGTGAACGTTCCAATCGCGTATTCATATTTTCTAACAGTGTTTGTGTCACATCTGTTCAACAAAAGTTTTCTATTCCAGTATATTGTATCCACAGCTCACATCTGTAAGAAGATAAAGTCAATATTAGATTTCAGCACACTCTACCTCAGAGACATCAAATTGTGTGATGCACTGATGTGTGTCTGAGGTTGAGTGGGGTTCGAAAGAGATCGTGAAACCTGTAGGATTGGAGTGACGAGTAACAAACAATTGCGAAGGACGGTAGATCGATATCCATAATTATATGCACTTGAAAACATTGCGGTGCTGAATTAACAAAATCACAAAATTTTTTATCATAGTCTTTATCAGAAACTAAGCTGCCTAATCATTAGGAAATTGCAACACGGTATCCCTAAGCTACCTGAAGTTAATCACCTCAAGTTTGTATGAGATAAGATACTATAAAAGTAAAATAACATATTATCACGTGCTTGGAGTCTCCAAGCACGTGTTGATATGTTATTTAACTTTTATAGTATCCTATCTCCAAGTTGGAGACAAAGGAACAGTTAATATAATTAATCAGACCTTAAAGAAAAATATCGATTTTTGACTAACAGTGGAACATCCCTATCCTATGACTATGATATAACAATAACAAGAAAAAATACATTGCCACCAATTTCCTGTAGCAATAGCATATTACTACACAATATTATGCAGTTATTTGGTGTCTGTGGTGTAGTAGTTGCTCTTATAATAAGAATTTTGTCATAACATAACCTCTTTTCACCATCTTTTTCTTCCCGATTATTCACCACATATTTATCACTTTATCATAACTTTTCATTGTTGATTCACTTCTAAACATTTCAATTATGTCAATTAAACACTTTTACTCACGATATAATAATAAATACTTTACAAAATTATAAAATAACTTAAACAACAAAGAGAAAAGGAATCCATTACTATCAAAAAATGAATGAATGAAAGAATGAGTTACTGCGGCATAGAGCAGAAATTCTTTTTCGTAATATGTATAGGTATATTAATATGATTTAAAAAAAAGAAGGAGCGCAAACTCCATACATATTTTCGTTGTATGGGAGTTGCATCAGGCTGGTTTACTTTACTGAAGGAAGTGACTGTCTGTCTAGTGATCTAGTCCGTTCATAGTTAATTTACCTCTAGCTGTGAGGTTGGCTTCGCTGATTTTCGTGTTACCATACTAAGATTTTTTTTCTCCCATGTACTCCAACCTTAAGTTGAAACTTATTTTCTTCTTTTGCTACTGTTTTTTCGGGCGTGGAAATTATTTGAGATGTGGAAGCAGCACCTTTGCCCTCCTTGGTGATGGTGATGAGTGTCTTTTTTGAATTACATAATTATCCATTTTATGTAAATAAAATCGAAACTTAATAAAAATGTTATAGTTACAAAACTGCGTCTTTAGTAATGTTAATTATACTGACTAATGGATATTAACACAAAAAAAACTCAAGTCTTAACGTTTCCATCTTATAATTTCCCCTAATATACGGTAAAATATCTGAAGCTGGCACTCATAGGGTAACTTTACTGCAATACCAACTTACAGAAAACGATCTGTCAGAGGCAAATTATAGTCCGTTCCAAGGAACTTATACTTGTAGCCACTGATCTGTAATAAAAACAGCCTTGTATCATATAAGTATAAGTTCCTTGGTCCGTTCACAGCTAAATTACCTCTGACTGACAGCTTGTCGATCATTTCCTGTGTGTTGGCATAGCAGTAAAGTCCCCCTATGAGTGCCAGCTTACGACACATTACCGATTATTGTGGAGATTAAAACATCCAACCCTTGGCACGAAGAGTTTTGTTTTTCATGTCTTAATATTCCTAACTTTACTAAAACAGTGCTCTTATAACTATACGATTGAAAAGAAACATTCACTACCATCACTAACAGAGGAGAAGTTGCTGCTTCCACAACGTTCCACATCTCAATTAATGGTCACACCCGAAAAAAACGATAGCAAAAAAAGAAAATATGTTTCGAATAAAAGTTAGATTACATGGGAGAAACAAAAACTTATTGGGGTAACACAGCAATCAAGATAGGTAACCCAAGGAACTTATACTTCTAACTGGAATGCTTACGAAATCACAAAAACAAATCAAAATTGAACTTTATTTTCAACAACGTTCGGTTTATATTGCATTACTTCATGCCAGAGGAAAAACGTTCCCGAGCAGGACAACGACTTAAGGGGATTCTTCTCTTTCTTTAACGCAGTGTGTTGTAAGCGGTAATAAAAAGAAACTGACGGTAGTTTTTATGACCAGTAGTAGACCAGATCAGAGGTAACAGTTTTCATACGTGCTGGTCAATACGCGTTAATGTTTATTATAATAATTAATGCTTTAACTTCAAAATTCTATTATTTCAATATTTCATTCATTATTGGTGTTACTTAAAATAAATTTATTTGAAAAATAATAACTATTGGTAGTAACTCATAAATTACGCATGGCAACTCATTCATTGTGGTGCCAACACGGTACGTTCTAGATCGGACTTACTTTTAATAAAATAAATATAAAATAAATATTTGTGGATGTAGCCCAAATTAAGCTAAAACAAGCTTGTGCTATGGAATCTAGACGACTGATATACATACTTATATAATTCTAAATACATACATATTTTACATAGAAAACACCCTAACTCCGAAATAAACATTTGTGGATCACACAAACATTTGTACCGACCCAGGAATCGAACCCAGGACCTCCAGCGCTAATGAACAAGTATTAAATTACTAGGAAATTGAATTGATGTGAGATTTTTGTGTAGGTAGAATGAAATTTCTCTATACCAATATTCTTACCGAAAGCAAAAAGGGGTTAGATACTTCGGTAAAAATATATACATATACCTATTTGATTGTTTGATACGATAGTTGGTTTTACGTAGTTTCCATCCCCTCTTTCCTTTGTGTATGAAAAGCATAGGCCGACATCCTACAACCCTGGCTGCGTAATATTTGATACGTAAGAATCTAAACAAAAATATAAGTTTGGTTTCCGACTTTTTGATAATGATAAATAAGACGTTCGGCCCCTCTCCCCTAAACCGTCATACGTTATTATACGTGCGGCACGCTATAATTTTTGACATATCAACTAAGTTACGATATTGACCGAGTAAAACGGTCTAGTCATTAGTAGTTGAGTTGTTAAAGTAGTAGATATTAGGTGGTACTAAAAGGCCTTGTAAAAAAAGAGAGAGCAAGGAAGCTCTGCCAAATTCTCTTCGTACCTACTTAACGGCCATCATACCGAGCCGGTAGTGTAAGAATGGTTCCACATAGGTAATAACTGATCTAGTATCTTATTCATTAATTTTAAAAATTTCACGTCAATTATTACAAGTCATTCAATTCGTCAAATTATTAAATTGTCTTCTGCAAGACCTAATTAAAACATACATAACTGTAAGTTCCATAGATATCATTTATTTTATTATTGTGTACCTATGTCTTTCAACTTAATAAGAAAATATTGTCTCACTAGCTGAAGCGTCTGCATGGACACATTAGTAGAAAGAGATAGCATCCCCTTTTATAGCTTTCCTTTTCCGGAACGCTTTTGATGAGCACGTGAGCATTCCAGTTAGAAGTATAAGTTCCTTGAGGTATGTAACCTAAGTGCTAGAGGTAATATTTCTCTGAACGGACTCTATTATAAATAACTGTGAACGGACATTTTTATTTCAATTAATTTATACTGGCTTTGGTTACTTGGACCATATGCCAAATCTAGATTCCAATATTATCAACAGTGAATTTGTCCTTTCTTGCTCGTGGTACTACCAAAAAGTCCCAGTAGTACCGTAGTAGTAGTATTGGATAAAAAATAAACGAAAATCGGTAAAAACAAATGACGATCGGTAACAACAAATGAAGATCGGTAAAACAAATGAGGATCAGTATAAACAAATAAAGACCGGTAAAAACAAATGAAGATCAGTAAAGACAAATGAAGTACTTTAATAGGGTCCCGACACGATCATGCCTTGCAATTGTCAATCACGTTAAATGTGAATGGAAGTTGCTTCAGTGTGCGTGATTGCTTTGCATGTGTGTGTGCATCGACGTATACGTGCACATGAAATTCTACGTGCTTGACAATAGCCAATTGATCATGTCGGGACCCCTTAAAAACAAATGAAGATCGGTAAAAAAAATTAAGATCTGTAAAAACAAATGAAGATCTGTAAAAATAAATGAAGACCGGCGGAAAAATAAAAATTAAGATTTCACTTGTGTTTCCCGATCTTTACTTGTTTTTCATGACCTTCAATTGTTTATACCGATCTTCACTTGTTTTCACCGATCTTCATTTATTTTTACCGATTTTCATTTGTATTTACCGACCTTTTTTGGTGATTTCAACATCAATATTTTAGAAAAGAACAGTAAGGTACGCCGTTATAAAGAAACTATTCGTGAAGCTGGATTCAGATTACTCAATAAAGCTAATAAAACTCACTGCACAAGGGATTCAGCCACCAAGAAATCAATCATAGACCACATATTTACAAACCTTAAGTCTTGCAACTTCAAAATGGCCATCATTAACTCTTCCATGTCAGATTATAAGCAAATATACATACAAATAGATAAATTTAGACCTCCACAAAAAATACGGAGTAAATACGAAGCAATAGATTATCTTAAATTATATGAATCGGTAAAGGCCGATAACATGGAAAATTTAACTGAAGATTACTCGCTATTTGAAACTAAGATAAAATATTATATACAAAATAATAAAGTACAGAAGACAAAAATACTCAACTCGCCATGCGAAGACTGGATTATTAGCGATATTATAACTGCAATACGTGACAGAAACTACCTCTGGATGCTACACAAAAACGACCCTGAAAACATAGTATTGAAGAAACAATTTGAAACCAAGAGACTAAAAACTAGTGTCCGACCGAAACTGGTTTTCCGGCCGAAACCGAAACCGATACCGAACTTTCGGCCCCAGGGTCAGTTTCGGCCGAAACCGAAACCGAAACCGAAACTCACGTGTTCACTTTGGAAAAAAAAACCAGTCAAGTGCGAGTCGGATTCCACACAGAGGGTTCCGTTACAAAAATTCGGCACAAAAATTACGTATGTAGTGGGGATGCCTTTTTTTCTGATTTTAGTAGGTATTTATGTTATCGACATCAGAATAGGGTGAGGTGGTGGTGACAGTGTCTCTTGACATTGCTAACTCTTTCAGCACCTTGCCCTGGAGCTGCGTTTGGGTGGCGCTTTTTTACCATGGAATGCCTCCATACTTCCGTCGAATTGTCGGGCCTATCTTTCCGAGAGGTCCATAACCTACCCGAGCTGGCCAGGGCTGGGTCTGCGAGATGTGTCGTTCGGTGTTCCATAGGGATCGGTCTTAGAACCGCTTCTGTGGAACATCGGTTACGATTAGATGCTGCGTGGTCCGTTGCTCAGAGATGTCCGCGTAACATGTACGTGCGTAACGTGTTACAACGACACCCTGATTACAGCACGTGAGCAACGCACCGAGACGCAACCCTGAGGCCACCTGCGGGATCCAGCTTACATATAGGGGGCGTCAGCATCGGCATCGAGCTCTCGATGACGTATCTGGGGGTTGTACTCGATAGCCGGTGGAACTTCGGACACCACTTCCGAAGTTTGGTCCCATAGCTGAGGGAGGGGGCATCAGCTGCACTCTTGCGGTTGTTGCCCAATAGCAGGAGACCCAACGCTCCCTGCAGGAGACTGTACCTTGGGATCGTGCGGAGCATGGCCCTATACGGGGCCCCTGTATAAGTGGAGATCCTGATGGCCAGCAATGCGGCTAGATTGCTTAGCCTGCAGAAGGCGACGGCTGTCAGGGTGATAAGGAGATATCGCACGATCTCAGTTGAGAGACCTGGAAGCAAGGGCCCTTGCATCATTGCTTAAAATGGCTCAAGGAGGCGCGGGAGCGGGGCCATAGGCCTCTTCCTGTGAGCAGATCATGCTCGTAAAAGAGGCGGCGGGGAGGAAGCGGGAGAGAACTCTGCCATCTGAGTTCCAGTCTGCGGCGGCGCCCTATACTATCAGCCTCCATGACCGGGGGCCTGAGGACGGTGACAGGGCTGCTTACCGTCTTCACAGAAGCAGGCTTTAGACGATAGCATGACGTGAGAGATTCATCCACGCCCCGCTCAAGAAGCGGGATAACAACTGAACAACCCTCCAAAAACGCGACCGTAGTTTGCATCATTCTGAAGGCATACTCGGGGCTCCCAACCATAGGCTGTTAGGTAGGATACGCGTGGTTTTTAGTCGGTAGGACTACTGGTACAGTGAAAATTTTAGGCCTATATCTGGCACGGTTCCAGCGATACCTTCGTGCGTGACTAATAGACAGACCGACGGCTAGGCCTCATGTCTCATTAATAGGCTTTAAGACTAACTCGCACACGGAGGGGCCGTGTGCGAGTTAATCTCGCACTTGGCCGGTTATTTTTTCAATAGGTGCAGCAAGTTCCACCAAGTGCCATCAATCAACGGTATAAATCTTCTCAAGAGTTCATTTTAGAAATATCTCCACCTAAAGATGAGTTTCTTTCTTTTACGTGTGGAATTACTCATAGATGCTATTGCGAACTCCTACCGACTAAAACCACACGGTGCCCTGCTATTAGCTCTCGGCTGGTTTTGGTTACATTCTAGAAGTATATGGGCACCTTCAAATTAGAGGCGCGAGGAAGCGCCGCAGTGGTGCGCTGAACGCGCCACCACTAGTTTTCATACAATTTTTAGAAGCGCAGTTGTGGCGCGGGAGTGGCGCTGCAACGGCGCTTCTAAATATTGTATGAAAACTGGTGGTGGCGCGTCTGGCGCGTCACTGTGGCGCCACCACGGCGCTTCGTCGCGCCTCTAATTTGAAGGCACCCTATAACTAAAACTGGACAACAGTGAGCCGGACTAGCTCGCGTAGGGTTCCGTATCAGCAAAAAATCACGTATGTTGTTTGGGAGACAAATTAATAATATTAAAGGGGGCCTCCCCTTTAATAATATTAATTTGTCTATTTTTATTATTTGTAGCTATAGCGGCAACAGAAATACATTATCTGTAAATAATTTAACTGTCTAACTATCACGGTGCATGAGTCTGCTGTCAGACAGACAGACGACCAACGAAGTCAACGAAACCGACAACAAAGGGGTAGATGTCATAGATCACCTTTTTAAGATTCCGTAAAAATTGTATTATTATAACTATTGATTGGAAGTCCTTTGTAAATCTTCGGTTAGTAACATATTAACTAGTTGGGCTGACCCTAACCACGTCACAAGCAGAGCTAGGCACTCAAAATTCATGAACACGTGAGTTTCGGCCCGGCCGAAAGTTTCGGCCCATTTTGGCCGAAACCGAAACTGCGGCCGAAACTCGATTTTTTGGCCGAAACCGAAACCGAAACCGAAACTTCGGTCGGTCACTACTAAAAACTCTTATTATTATAGTAAATTTTTGTCCTGTTTAGACAAGCCTAAGAAGACGTGGGCTCTCGTAAATACTTTAGCTAATAACAAAATAAAGAAAAGATGTGCTCCTTCTAAGATTATAATAGACGGGAAAGCATTAAGTAATGGAAGGGAAATTTGCATGGCATTCAATAATTATTTTGCAACAGTGGGATCTACTTTGGCAGAGCAAATACCGAAAGCATTTCATAACACACCTCCCGTATTATATTCACAGTTAAATACCGAGAATAGGTCTGAACTAGCCTCACTAGAGCCATGTAATGTTAACGAAATCAAACAAATTATTAACGCACTTGATTCCAATTCTAGTAGCGGTGTAGATGCAATTACAACAAAAATTATAAAATTCCTTCAAAGTTTAATAGATAATAACTTGGTAAAATGTTTTAATAGCCTACTTACAAATGGGGAGTTCCCACATGCATTAAAGATCGCTAAGGTAACCCCTATTTACAAATCGGGATCAGTAACTGATCCAAGCAACTATCGCCCAATCTCTGTTGTGCCAGTTCTCTCAAAAATTTTGGAAAGAATAATACACTAAAGATTAAATTCTTACTTGGATTCCATCAATTTCATTTCGGACAGACAGTACGGCTTTCGGTCAAAAAGTAACACTACCACTGCCACAATTGATCTTGTAACGAAACTTAGGCAAAACATAGATAGCAAAAACATTGCCATAGGCGTGTTTATTGACTTAAAAAAGGCCTTCGATACCGTAAGTCACAAACTACTATTACATAAACTAGAAGGCATCGGTATTAAAGGCAAAGCTCTGAAAATACTTGAATCATATCTAAAAAATAGATCCCAGATTGTCAAATTGGATGAATTTAGCAGTGATGAATCAATTGTAACATATGGCGTCCCGCAAGGGTCAATACTTGGCCCACTTCTATTTACAATCTACATTAATGATATACAAAATTTGAGACTCCACGGCCATCTGACATTATACGCCGATGACACGTGCCTCTTCTATTTTGGGACGCAATAGCAAGACATTGTTACACAAGCACAAAAGGATTTAAATACTTTATCACACTGGTTTCAACAGAACCTACTAACAATAAATGTAACTAAAACTTGCTATATTGTATTTAGATCAAAAAATAAACCTATACCAACTCATGAACCATTATCAATAAATAACATTCCTTTACAACAGAAGTCCTTTGAGAAATACCTTGGTCTAAGGTTAGAGCAAAATTTATCTTGGAATAATCATATAGAACACATAAAACGGAAAATATCATCACTCATAGGTCCAATACGATCCATAAGCAAATGCATTCCACCTAAGTTTAGACATAATGTATATAATTCCTTAGTCAAGCCGCACTTACAATATCTAATCGAAATATGGGGCAGTAGTACTAAAACTAAATTACAACAACTACAGAGAAAACAAAATAAAATTATAAAAATATTATTTCATCTACCATATTTAACAGCAACTAGCACTGTCTATAAAAAAACTAAAATTATGAATATGAAACAACTGTATATCTAGTATATCTACAATACTTGTCTACTAATAAAAAAAATCCTTAATAAATCTATTCACACTAACATTTCATTTCTAAAAAAATCTGATATAAATAAACGTAGTACGAGACGAAAAAGTTTGCTTGTTCTGCCAAAGGTGAGAACCAATTATGGAAAGAAAAGTGTTACATTTGAAGGTGCCCAACTTTACAATAAATTACCAACTAACGTAAAAAATGTTGACTCGTTTGCATTGTTTAAGTCTGAGCTATACAAGTATGTAATGAATAGGTAACCATTGCTGTAAGCAACACTAAATTCATTCCACTATGATTTTTTCTTTCATGTATGTTACAAACGACCGCAATATGTAATTACTTTTAAGTTATAAATTGTTCTCATGTACTATGCGATTCAAATGAGAAGATAATCGCGATCGCGTCAACTTCACTCCGTACTCATCAAAATTGTACAGCTAGCAACAAAATTTTCCTTGTCGGATAGGTTCATGTACCTACGTGTATTATGGTAACAATGACTTAATCTTTATTTTCTTTTCAATAAGTACTTACTCAGCATATTTTTAGTAATTATATTATTAGTTTTTTTTATCAATACATACAAAATGGCAACCATGGCTGCCGGTCGGCTGCCATGACTTTTTGATGGAAAGTAAACAAGGGCAGTTATCGCTCCGTTGTATAATTTTTCAAAGTATATTTTCGAGTGTTTTTTTGTGTATCAACGGCAGATTCTTAAACATAAAAGTTCGACTACGTGCACTAGTGTTAAAAAGTGATAAAACGAAGTGAATTGCGACTATTTTGGTTTTAGACGAAAAGTCCAAAAATACTTTTAGTAGGTAAAAAACGGGACCCTATTTATGAGACTTTGCCGTCCGTCTGTCTGTCACGAGGTTGTATCTTTCTGACGTGGTAGCTAGAGAGCTGAAATTTAAACAGATTATATTTCTGTTGCCGCTATACAACGAGTAGACGCTTGAAATACTCACAGAATATAGAACTATGTATTTTCATTAAATATAAATAATTAAATTAAAACAAAATATACATTTTCAAGAGGGGCTTCCATACAGTAAACGTGATTTCGGACGTGGTTTTTTGGTACGGAACCCTCCGTGCGCGAGTCCGACTCGCACTTGGCTGGTTTTTACATACATTTAGGTAAATACATACAATACTTTCCTGTTCTATCTGTTCTTGGCCGCCTCTTTACTCATAAAGTAGTTCGCGTTGTACAAGTAGATACTTACCTATACTTCATTATCAATCAAAACTATCGAAATTCCGCAAATAATCCTAGCTAAACTACTTTAAATAAATACCTGATAATATTACCTATTTTGACAAAGCGATTTAGAAGAGGAAATTTAGAAGTACCATTATTAGTGTCAAGCAATAGTGAAACTAAAAAATGGGTTTGCTGACCCTACTTTATACTGGTTGAATTTATAGTCGTTTTGGAACGGAAAGGTTTAGGCCCAGTTTCGATAACAGAACCGATCGGCACTGTCAATTTGAAAATCAACAATAAAAAATTACGAAAATGTCAAAATCTACATCGTTTGCCAAAATCAAAACGAGAACACCTGGTTATTCCTTTAAATTTCACGAAATACGTTTACTACGATTTTCTACTACAATTTTTCATTCAATGTCTAACGTTCCAATCAGTAACAAGAGTCACCGCGCCGGGAAAATTCGACCAATCACAACGCATGAACGCATCGGTCCACGTGGACTCGTTGCCAAGTAACGTCGGTAGGTACTCGACTAGTTACGTCTTGTAGGTAGGTAAATACGCTCGGCCGACCGCGCCGCCGACCGGCGACCGCGGCGCGCAGTTCGACTATAACTCGCACGCAGTATTGTCGTCGCGATCGACTTTTATTTGTGGTCGGAAATAAAACGATTAGTTTACACTCGAGAGTACGAATCTCGTGATGAATTACGCAGTGCGATAGTGGACGCCTTTGAAATAGTGAAAAGTGACAGAGACACATTGAATAAACTAAAAGACAATAGCCTAAAACGTGCCCGTTTGTGTATCGAACGTTCTGGACTCCATTTTGAGCAGTTGTTAAGGTACAGGGAAGTGTAAATAAACTGTGAATAGGTAGGTCTAGGTATTTAAGTTGATTATTTTGTAAATAGCTCCAATTTTTTAAATACGCCGGAAATACTCCCTATTTGTTCGTGTTTATTTTCATTATTATTACATAAACCTTATTAATTCACCGTAAAATAGAACAATATTAAAGTATTTCCGACTATCCTAAGCCCGCGTAAAGTATGAAGGAGAAATTGGAGTCCTTTATTATTATCTAAGTACCTATTATTATCGAAACGATGCATTCGGCCAATGAACTGATCACATGGAGACACGCGCCGCGGCGTAGTAGGTACCTATGGGTTTCGGAGTTTCATTCATTGAAAAGTTCAATGAATAATCGAAGCGCTACTAATGTTTCAACTCGAACGAGTGATAAAGATTACATAGAAGTCATTTTTTTATTATAACCTGCACAGCTGTTTTGACACTCCGAAATGGTTCCATTATTGATTCCGAGTAACCCCCTCTCGGGTCCAGAACGACTATAAATTCAACCAGTATAATGAAGTTAGCACCGTGAACCAAAATGTCATTCTGACTGTTATCAACTCATTTGAAACGCATATTAAGTGACTTGTAAGTCTTTTTTGAGAATAAAGTCTTTAAACCTAACGGGGCTATTTACCCCCCGTTCCCAACCGACCACCTGAGTTATCCACCTGGTTGGTCAGTTAGGAATAAAAGTTCCCCCCGACCTTCATTTTTTTTTTTTTTTAATTACTAAACTCGACTTGCTATAATAATTTTAGTAGGCGTTTCGCAACATGCCCCCCCCCCCGGGCTTTGGAAGCTCGTCTTTAAAAAAAAAAGAAAAAAAAACTATAATTAAATAATGCAAAAACAAAAATAATAAAACAAAATAAAACAATCACAGTCAATGTCAACAGTCAAATCATGGTGAGACTTCAGGCAGTGGACAGATCTTGCTGAATGCTCTTCGGATTAATCCGTTACTCGTCTTGATGTCTGCAACTCGACTGATCCCATCAGTACCAGGATGGACGGCGACGACACGACCCAAACGCCACTTCAATGGTGGAAGATTGTAATATAATAATATAATATAATATAATTTATTTGATATCCAATGGTTGTACAATAAACACTCAGATTTTTTCATACATAATATGCTTAGGATAGACATTTAAAGGTAAGTGTTTTTTTTTTAACACTGGTACCCACGGTAAGATTTAACTTGTGTTATGGGTAGCAGGATTCTCACATAACATGATTCACAACATGCAACGAGAATTAAGTGTATAAAACATACATATTACGAGTATTACCTACCAATAACAATATGAAAAAGTTATTGTGTTATTGCGCGCGCGCGCGCGTGTGTGTGTGTTTGTGCGCGCGCGTTTTCGTGTGCGCGTGTGTGTGTGTGTGTGTGTGTGTGTGTGTGTGTGTGTGTGTGTGTGTGTGTCTCTGTGTGTGTGTGTTAATATCGTTGACCGGGCATCAGAGAGTGGATACCGGTAATAGACTCTCGGTGTCTTTGTAATTTTTTGTCTGTAACCATTTAGACACAATTTTTTTGCATTTCTGTCTGCAAAGAGGGTAGATTTTGCACACCCTATTTATTGCATTATACAAGTGACTTCTAATAACACGGAAATGGCGCTGAGCAAAAGCAGTTCTCGACTTCTGAATGCAGCACACTTTGTATTGCCGGCATGATCTACGTGTTTTTTGAGCATTGTCATTGTAAATCAGCGAAGAGTGAGTGCGTAAAATACATTGTAATATAAAAAGCTGCCTCACTGTGAGGACTCCACTATCTCGGTAAAGGGCGTCAGTCGGATACCTACATAAATGGCTTTGATGTCATAACCTTTAGTACAGTCCTTTGTGCCCTTTCTACCGGCATTAGATGAGTCTTGTGGGCTCCACCCCAGACAATAGTGCAATAGGTGATTAAGGACTGACACAGTGCAAAGTAAACCATTTTCAATGTCACCAAATCGGCAGAACATCTAAGTCTCTTAAACACGAAGATAAGTTTACGGACACGAGCAGTGACATTTTCCAACTGCAGCTTCCACTTTAAAGAGCTGTCAATAAATACTCCAAGATATTTCACCACGTCAGTACTCGATATTTGTGGACAGGAACAAAGAGAGGAAGAGTTGTTGGAATTACAAGTATGAGCTCTAAGACTCTGAAAGTCATGTGAGGGATCAGATTTCAAATAAAACGGAATATATACAGTTTTTGAAAAATTTACTGTAAGTAGGTTATTTGATAGCCATTTCATCACAGTTCTCAGGCACTCCTCTGCACAGCTTAAAGTATCAGGCCAGTCGGTACCGTGTACCAAAAGCGCCGTATCATCTGCATAGGCGAAAATGGAGCAGTTTCTAAGAGGTAACTTGCAAAGGCCGTTCACATACACCTAAAATAATGTTGGACCAAGAATAGAACCTTGGGGCACACCGAAACATAATGATTCTGCGTCGCTGGTAGTATCGTTTATTTTGACGATTTGTGAGCGACCACTGAGATAATCTTTAAAGAGGTCATGTGTGTGGCCCCGGACGCCAATATCTTCCAGTTTCGACAAGAGGTGTGGAATAGACACAGTGTCAAATGCCTTCGACAAATCTAAAAATATTCCCAAACACTTCGATTTCTCATCTAGATAAGTAACAACATGATTTATTAGTGAGGTTATGGCATCTTCTGTGGATTTTCCCTTTCTAAAACCATATTGGTTAGAAGCCAATAGGTGATGCGATTCCAAAAAATGTACTAATCGATTGTTAATTACTTCTTCCAGAACTTTCGATATGGCTGGCAGGACTGATATTGGTCTATAACAATTGACACTCTGTCTATCCCCACTCTTGAAAATCGGGTGAACTACAGCTTTTTTAAGTAAGATAGGGAAGCAACCCGTGGACAGGGAAAGATTACAGATGTGGGTGATTACCGGTACCAGCACAGGCATACAAGCTTTTAGTAATTTTGGAGTAATGCCATCCCATCCAGGTGCAGCATCTGCTCGAAGCTCAAGAATAAGCTTTTTTACCTCTTTTTCATCAGTCGGTAGAAGCACAAGGGAGTTACACGGCTTTACGGTCATATGTTCATCCGAATAGATAGGGGAAATAGAAGTAAATTTAGAAGCCAATTGATTTCCAACGTTAGCGAAGAACTTATTGACGCTGTTGATAGACGATAGTTCGTCATTACAGACATTCAGCAGTTCCTTAGGAGAGGTAACATTGCGGTGCGTATAGGTTATATTTTTAACGGTATTCCACATAGCCTTTGGATTGTTTTTAGCTTTAAGTAATTCAGTTTTTTCATACATAATTTTCAGGTTCTTGAGGAGTTTACTGCAAAAATTTCGATACCTTTTATATGTCACTCTAAGAATATAATCATTAGGGTTTCTCTTTAACTTACGGAACATGTTGTCTCTGTTGCGAATGCAACGCAGTAAGCCAGTAGTAATCCATGGTTTAATTATTCTACGTTTTGAGGTGACATAGACCTCCTTTGAGTTATCCCTAATGATATCGCCAATACTTGAGAATAGAAACTCAGTAGCCACGTTCGCATCCCCAGAGCATAAAATGTCATTAAAATCCGCAGAATAAATACTGGAAATGATGGCAGGGTAATTGACAACAGTTCGCCTCATTTTAGTTGAAATGGGTAATCCCTCACAGTTAAAGCTTATGAGTGTAGGTTTATGATCGGTTATTCAGGTGTCGAATACAATTGTAGTTGTTTTTAAGTCAGTTTTAACCATAACATGAGCTTGGTTCTCGCGAGTCGGGAACGTATGAGAGGGTAAGAGGCCATGAGCTGCAATCATATCCAAGTAGTCGCTTGCTTGTAGGGTTAATTTGCCCGGGATTATATTTATGTTTATGTCACCCACAATCACTACATTTCTGCATTGTGACATTGGCATAAGAATATTGTTCAGTTCACCAATAAATTTTTCATAATTTGTTTCAGACGGGGAGCGGTAGATTGCAAGTATATATACGTTAGAAGTCTTTAGGTGACAGAGTAATCCACTAGATTCACATAGTGTCGGCTCGGTGATCCTATGAGGCAAATCCGAAGCCACATAAATTAAAACCCCATCATTTTGGTTTTTGGGGTAGGTCGTGCGATAAACCACATATCCATTTATGGTCGGAATTGTCGAGAGACCTTCGAGCCAGCACTCAGTCAGTACAATCACTTCACACTTCATCTTTGTGCTCTGCAAAAATACTATAAAGTCATCAAAGTTATGATTGACACTGCGGATATTGAGATGCATGATATTTATGGACTTAGTAGTGGTTTTCATCACATTGGACCACGAATCAGGTTTGCAGAAGTGAGAGTTTAGAATACCATATGAATCAATTTCATCCATTATGATGGGATCAATCATTTTTAAATTGAGAGTAAAGTGCAAAATTTTTGACGGCTTGCGGTTCTTGAATAGTTAAGTGCAGTATTTGAGTATAATTCTGGACAACGAACATAGATAGTTCGCAATAAATAATTAAGTGGAGCCAATTGTAGGTTACAGTTACATAATAGATAAGAAAACGCACTGTGTCCTCATGTAAAATGGATATAAATGTATAAGGTATTGAGCAGCTTCCAAATTCATGGTATGTGTTGAGTGTAATGTATTTTGTTAATTTATTTCGCCCGTGTTTATTATCAGTAATATAAGTTTGAAATATTTTTAAAAGATATAACATAAATATAATTTATAGTAACAAAATAAGAAGAACAAATTTTTGTTTTAAAACATAACATGCCTTTTTCGAAATTACAGTTTTTTAATGAGATTATTGAGAAACTGAATAGACGTGACACATGTTGATTCCAGTCCTTCACGCTTGCGAAGAAAAATTCTATCGTTCTGTGACCAACAAAACCTAAAATCGTGTGCCTTGGCAAACTTACGAGCTTCGAAGTATAACTGCCTCCGACTGCTTGGCAAATGGTCAGACACATATACTGGACGAAGATCCCCTTTAATTCCTATATGTCCTGTATTTAACTTTTCAGTATGTGAGTGCAATTTATTGAAAGTTCGGGCTGCGTCTACTACCTGGTTTTAAGAGGGACGATGACCAGCTCTACTACTATGGGTCTATTTATTCCCTTCTTCCCCGGCATACGGTAAATGTCTCTGACATCAGTTGGCTTTGCTACAACCTGTAGTGCGTTGCACGTCTTCACTAGAATTGCAGTCAGTTGTTACTAACCATAAACTAAATAACTACTAGAACTAACATACCTGCTAACCAATATTACATTATAACACTACACAGTTAAACCACAACAAAACATATAGAAACAATTAATAATACAAATGGTACTTTCAGTCGCCTCTACGTTCTGCCAATGATTTAGTAGCACTACATAGTTCCTGCATTGCCTCAAATTGCTTCGACAATGTCGAAGACACCTCCATGAAAATGTCAAACATTTGACGTTGATTATTTAATGTCTGCCGTTCATTCTCCAAACGCTTCTCTTCCATGGCCATTGACCTCTCAGTCAATAACCTCTCATTCTCCACTCGCCTCTCCTCAATTGCAATAAGCCTCGTTTCATTCTCTATACGAGTCTCTTCAATGGCAATAAACCTCTCGCTGAGGCTTGCCACCTGAGACTGTCTCTGTGAGGGTGGAGAACGAGGGAGGATACGTCGCCGCGCTAGACGACGCCTTCGTGGAGCTGTAAAATAATAATACTAATTAATGGTTCATTACAATAATTCGCTTCGACTCACTTGTTATAAAACAGTGAATTTAAGAAAAATATTTTTGTAGCTAGCAAGATTCGTTGTTAGTGTGACCAATTGACCATATACATTGTTGATCGCAGTAATTGACCATACATACACAATATACACATATAGTCACGCCTTTATAGCTACGCTAGTAAATGAAATGTCACTAAGTGGTCTCCTGTCGAAGAACCAGCCATCGCGAAAGTTGCTTCCTGCAGTGATCGTTTACAGGCAGTGTTGATGACCATTATACCTACTCTATTAATAAGGGTGCACCACAAAGGATTATGGGTTGGAAACTTACTCAGAGAAGCCATTTGGGAACTCCTATGAGGCACTGCAGGTTGCGGCGACATAGGCTCTATCTGTAATTAATGCCGTAAGATATTGCTAAATTAAATTATATATATAAACTTTTATAAAAAACTCTTGTATATTTATCGGAATTCTTACCCGTTGTTCAACTATTGGTGTAGTATTTACTACAACATCGTCTCTTCTGGTGGATGGACCAGGCAAAGGTTGCTGTAAATCAAAAATATTTGTATGTTACAAGAAGAAAGACCATTTCTGCCACCCTTTGACCGATGGACAGAAAACTAAAAAAACATGGGGAATACTTGACCGATTCTCATGAAATTTTGTGTGCATATTGGGTATGTCTGAGAATAGGACAACATACAACATCTATTTTACATCACCATAAAAAAAATGGCAAAACAACGTTTGGCGGGTCAGCTAGCATTAATGTAAATTCAACGTTTGGCGGGTCAGCTAGCATTAATGTAAATTCGGTAATGTTATTTCAGTAAAATTAATGAGCTTACTGGTATTATAGGTGAGGGTTGCTGGGATTGCATTATATGCACACTACTGCTACCCAATATCACTGAAGGCTCCAGTCCCTTTAAAAATATAAGGTATGATGATTAGTTCAGTTATTGAAGAAAATAATTTTTTTTAGGAACTGGTATTCATTTGATTTTAAGCTTATAATATAAAATAAGCTAGGAATAACCTGCTTGTGTTATGGGTATCAGACCACGGATATTAATACTTATATACTTTTAAATACATACTTATTATACATAGAAACACCCAGACTCTTGAGACAAACATTTATGGGTCACACAAATATTTGTCTCCGGTGGGAATCGAACCCACGACCTCCAGCGCCACAGGCGGTATCACTACCGACCGCGCCACAGAGGCAGTCCACATATAAGTACAGTATAAGTACAGTTATATATAGCATTAACAGTTCAAAAATATATAATATATATATATATATTTTTGAACTGTTAATGCTCACATACCTGTAAAATGCTCCCCGAACCTTGTTCCACATTATCTTGTTGTATGCTCTGCAAGTAAATATTTATATATTACTTATTTAAGAATCACATCTGAATGGAGAAGATACTGTGGTTTAAAAGAAATAATGAAAAGTAAAGACTACAACCTTCATACTAAAAGAACAGCTTTCAACACTTGTATACTACCTTGCATCACATATGGATGCAAGACATGGGCACTGAATAAAAAGTATAGAGACAGTCTAAGAAGCTGCCACAGGGCGATGGAAAGAAGTATATTGCATGCAAGAACATCTGACAAGATTGACAATAAGACTTTATGGGTAAAAACAAAGCTTACAGACATCTTACAGAGAATAGACAAAGGGATGTAATTGATTATTATAAGATAGTTAATATTCAATCAATTGCATGTAATAATTTCTAAAATGAAGGCTTATTATTATTATTATTTATGATTATCAGAAGTGCAGCTAAGTATCCTACTAATATTATAAATGTGAAAGTTTGTGAAGATGTTTGGATGTTTGTTACTCAATCACGCTCTAACGGCTGAACGGATTGAGCTGAAATTTGGTACAGGGATAGAGTATAGTCTGGAATAACACATAGGCTACTTTTCATCCCGGGAAAATGTTCCCACGGGAAGCGGTAACGAGTACCAAATTTCACGCGGGCGAAGCCGCGAGCATCAACTAGTTTATTTATAGTTTTAGTAAGCTTACATACCAATATAAATGATTCCTCTACAGGCGGAGGATCTACAGTCTCAACAGTGGAAACATCTATTACTTGAGCATCAGTGGCTGGCTGGAAATATAAAAAAGGTGTTATGAAATATTTACAAAGAAAACGTCCTAGGAGGCTCAAGCTAAAAGCATGCACCATTTACATTAAAGGGGATTAATAAGCATAATTACATGGAAAGGGTTAATTTCCAACTCCCTGTCACCAATAGCAAACCCTTCTCCACCCATTAGGGATACAATTCTTTCCTCTATTGTGGATAGAACCAATGTTTCACCCACACCACCACCAGTTTGTAGGCGGGAGATACGTATTTGGCTGACTTTCCTCTTCACTGCTGCTTTTTTGTCTTTCCAATACTAAAAAATATGTAATAAAAGAAGCTAAATACAAGAACACATAATGATGTAGGTACAACTATCACCACCATATCAAACTACTAATATCCTCAGTACAACGTCAATACTAAAAGTCTGTGATATGTAAATGAGGACCGGCAGAGAGCACAGCTTTTTTTTTTCAGTTAGTACCAAGTTCCACTTTAGCAGGAACAATGACAGTGTTCTCATACTTTTTTTTTTCAATCAATATGTTTTGTCAAAATGGAATGTTTTGGTCTAACAATGTACCTAGTTAAGTAACTTTTGATTTAATAGTAAATTTATACAGTGTATTCAAACATTAAATGAGTACTATACATACTTTTGCCCATTGCTGCCATTGTTTCGTGCAGCCCCCAGCGTCACTATTAAGCTTGAGAGCTACATTTTCCCAAGCAGCTCGTGTCCTATCCCGGGCATGCGCAGTCCGAGCATGCCCAGTTGCGAGAAACCGCTGTTCCTCTAAACACTCCAACAATTTCTCTACTTGCGTTTGCGACGGGATAGAAAGTCTTGACATCCTTAAAATGGTAATTTCGTTAGGTGTGTATAGAATATAGAATGCTAATAATATTAATTTAAAGCAACTATTAATGATGAATATGAATTTGAAATGAATAAGTACTTACTTAGTTGTTGATGTTTGTTAGGTATTTAAATCAAAGATATTAAATACTACGTAATTTTATTGGCAAAACTCAAGTCAGTTCCTCACGTAACAGGATGATAATTTGACCACAACACAACAATAATAATAATACTACGGACTAAGTATGTACTAATAATATTATTTGATAATAATCTAAAGAACTTATAATAATTTTAACACTTCGGCAAAGTTTTACTGAGTTGTTTTTGTTGTGAAGTTTGGCTACTTTGGCTTGGCGTCACTTTTTTTTGACGTTTTGTTAGCTTTATAAAACGTAGGTGGTCTGGCACAAGCAATCTTCATTCAGCCTTTTAAACAACTAAATTCAATACATTTAGCGGATAATTACCAATGTCAGTGGAACTATATTGTTTAGCATGCCTAAAAATACCATTATCATATTTTTGAAACCCACATACTCTTCACTATTCCTCAATTGATATTTACCGATAAGAATCGTAACTTTTATTGTTGGAATCCTTAACTCGTCGACAAAACAAGGACGAGTGGGCGGGGTCACTGATTCGTCGACGAGTATGCAAGTGTTACTGAATAGCATTTAGAACAGCGTTGTGCCCTAGGTCGATCTCTTGGCGTCACATCGACGAACTCGTCGCTGCGTACAGCCTATAAAATTGACTGTTAGCGAATAGCATGGCAGTAGTCTCCTTTTCTGCATATGGAATATTTCGTATTTCTAAACTGGAGCTGCGTGAGTTTTGCTGTAGATCAGAGACTCTTAATTCTAGCTCACTAATATAGTCACGTTGTTCCTGTTTCTAATTTTGTAATTGAATTTTTTAAATCTTCGTAGGCCTTATTCATAAACTCCAAAGACTTTTCTATCTCAGCATTAGAACTTATTATTTCCCTATTCTGCTTTTTTATGTCAGCAATGTCCGTAGTTATTCTGCTTAAAAGTGCGCTCTGGTCATCTTTCCATGCATTCAACCTTAGATCATCTAACCACAGGATGCGCCTTACTTAAGCATTGTTTTCTGCCATTGCACATGACCATTTGGTCTTTTGGCTTTATGAAAAGCCTGTACATCAGTACATCATTTTATATGATTAAACTAGTACATTACATTGTAGTTGACTGTACAATAACAATTAACATACAACAGCCATTACGCGTTTGTCGATTAATACATTTTTAAATGCAATGAAATTTTATATGTCTTTGTGTTTCCCCCTTCACTTGTATGAAAACTGGCAGAATATTTCTGTATGCGGTGGTTCGCAAAGGCTAGTCCCTAGTGTTATATGGTCTAAGCATTCAACATATTCATTAGCCGGTCCTCTAGTTCTAATAGACTTCCTGTCGGTTTTTCAGGAGAGAAGTTTGGCCGAATACGCTTATTTCGTGTCGTCTTATTTGTTTCAAATTCGGCATCAGCTTTCGATAAATCCGGTGAAGACTGTACTCTTTGGCTAATAGACGCAGATGACTTGGGAGGTGAGCGTTGAACTTTTGGCATTGTTATAAAACAAAGCAACTTTCAGCCGCCGACAAAAATTCGAAATGAATAAACAAAAGAAAAAGTCCAAAAAGTATACTATGTTTTCTTAGGATTTGAACCCGTGCTACCAATCTTACAAAGCGGACATGTTCGCCACTAGACCAAATTAGCTAATTACTTGCTAGTTAATTTAGCTCATCTGTTCATAAAATTCCTTGTGGTCAATTGAATACCGGTTTTATTTATGTTTATAACTGCTATGAATGTCGCAAAACAAAAACACTTTTAACGTACTGCTCGTTCGCTCTAACTTTGCGGCTCGGCTCCATACTAAAGTCGAATTTTTGTTTAAACGAAGTAAATTGACAGCAACTAATGTCACTTCTTCATACAATGTTGCTTATTCTCTATGACGAAGTGACATTAGCTAATGTCAATTTACTTCGTTTAATTAAAAATTCGGGTATACGCCTCTACGCCAGCGGCAAAGTTAGAGCGAACGCGCGAACGGGTAGTACGATTGTTTTCGCCGATAACTTGATTTTCCGTATTTACACTGGTTTAAATATTTCACTGTTTTATCGATTGTCTTGTTGTTAGAAACTAATTTGATACATTTAAACGTTTACTGTCACTTTTACCACTTTTTGATTTATAATTAGCGGGAGCGCACAATAACACGTCTACTTTGAACGAATGCCGAGGCGGGGAAGTTCATTTATTTTTTATCCAGTAGTACCACGGGTAAAATTGAATTACCATTGGTACTACTGGGACTGATTGGTAGACTAGTACCATGGGTAATTTTTTTTACTCGTGGTACTACCAGTAATACCGCTGGTAGCACCACGGGCAAGAAAGGGAATTGCCCAAGTTTGGACAAGTTGTACTCTAGTACAGTAACCAGCAAACGTCTTGAGCAACGACCTTGTCTATCGTGTAGTGTCCGACCGAAACTGGGTTTCCGGCCGAAACCGAAACCGAAACCGAACTTTCGGCCCCAGGGTCAGTTTCGGCCGAAACCGAAACCGAAACCGAAACTCACGTGTTCATATTGAAAAAAAAAAAACCAGCCAAGTGCGAGTCGGATTCCGCACAGAGGGTTCCGTTACAAAAATTGGGCACAAAAATTACGTTTGTTGTGTGGATGTTTTTTTCTGATTTTAGTAGGTATTTTTTGTTATCGGCATCGGAACATGGTGAGGTGGTGGTGGCAGTGTCTCTTGACATCGCCAACGCTTTCAGCACCTTGCCCTGGAGCTGCGTTTGAAAGGCGCTTATTTACCATAGAATGCATCCATACCTCCGTCGAATTGTCGGGTCCTATCTTTCCGAGAGGGCCATAACTTACCCGAGCTGGCTAGGGCTGGGTCCGCGAGATGCGTCGTTCGGTGTTCCATAGGGATCGGTCTTAGGACCGCTTCTGTGGAACATCGGTTACGATTGGGTGCTGCGTGGTCCGTTGCTCAGAGGTGTCGGCGTAACGTGTTACGACAACACCCTCATTACAGCGCGAGGAGCAACGCACTGAGACGAAGCCCTGAGGCCACCTGCGGGATCCAGCTTACATATAGGGGCGTCAGCATAGGCATCGAGCTCTCGATGACGTATCTGGGGCTCGTACTCGATAGCCGGTGGAACTTCGGATACCACTTTCGAAGTTTGGTCCCATAGCTGAGGGAGGGGACATCAGCCGCACTCTCGCGGTTTTTGCCCAATATCAGGAGACCCAACGCTCCATGCAGGAGACTGTACCTTGGGATCGTGCGGAGCATGGCCCTATACGGGGCCCCCGTATGGGCGGAGATCCTGATGGCCAGCAATGCGGCTAGATTGCTTAGCCCGCAGAAGGCGACGGCTGTCAGGGTGATAAGGAGATACCGCACGATCTCAGTTGAGGCGGCATGGCTTCTAGCCGGGTGCCCCTCTATGGGACCTGGAAGCAAGTGCCCTTGCATCATTGTTTAAAATGACGCAAGGAGGCGCTGGAGTGGGACCATAGGCCTCTTCCTGTGAGCAGGTCATGCTCGTAAAAGAGACGGCCGGGAAGAAGCGGGAGAGAACTCTGCCACCCGAGTTTCAGTCTGCGGCGGCGCCCCATACTATCAGCCTCCATGACCGGAGGCCTGAGGACGGTGATGGGGCTGCTTACCGTCTTTACAGAAGCAGGCCCTAGACGATAGAATGACGTGAGAGATTCATCCACGCCCCGCTCAAGAAGCGGGATAACAACTGAATAACCCCCCTAAAGACGCGGCCGCAGTATGCATCCTTTCGAGAGCATACTCGGGGCTCCCAACCGTAGGCTGTTAGGTAGGATACGCGTGGTTTTTAGTCGGTAGGACTACTGTACAGTGAAAATTTTAGGCCTATATCTGGCACAGTTCCAGCGATACAACCTCGTGACTAATAAACAGACGGACGGCTAGGCCTCATGTCTCGTTAATAGGCTTCAACCCCTCCGTGTGTGAGTTAGACTCGCACTTGGCCGGTTATTTTTTCAATAGGTGCAGCAAGTTCCACCAAGTGCCATCAATCAACGATATCAATCGACGGTATCAATCAACGGTATAAATCTTCTCAAGTGTTCATTTTAGAAATATCTCCACCTAAAGATGAGTTTCTTTCTTTTACGTGTGGAATTACTCATAAATAATAAATAAATAAATATTCTTTATTGTACACCATAAAAAGATTACATTTTAAAAAGAAATTCATAACATCGAATGTACAATAGGCGGCCTTATCGCTAAAAGCGATTTCTTCCAGGCAACCTTTGCATGGATAGAAATCGTTGAATAAATAAAGGCAGTGCACAATAAACCTAAAATACACAATAATTGTACCAACAATAACAATATACCTACTTATACTATAGACATACACAATCAGTACAATATTAACACAAATACAAATACTTACTATAGATACCGTTTTATTAACACATAGATACCGTTCAGCACAAAATACGTAATTAAATACCTATGCTGTAACAACTCATTCACACCGAAACTACGAGTGCAATCATTAACAGAAAACACATATAGACAGGAGTTATTACAATAGTACCATATTCATCACTAATTCGGGAAGGACAAAAAGTGATCTTTTAGTAGCTTCTTAAAAGACACAAAAGATTGGGCCCGTCTTATTGATACTGGCAGAGCATTCCACAAGCGAACTGCTTGCACCATGAATGACTTATCCATGAATTTTGTGGAATGCTGTGGCATTCGCAGTTGCAAATTCTCTGATGACCTTAATAATTTTGAATGTGTGGCATGAAGGAACTTGAAACGTTCTTTGAGATATGGGGGAGTACGAGGATTGAACAATATACTGTATAGTAAAGATAGTATGTGAGTATTCCGTCGAAGGCGAATTTGGAGCCACTTGAGCTCTGTTCTGAATTCAGACACGTGATCATATTTGCGTAGGCCAAATATAAATCTAATGCAAACATTTTGAAGACGCTCAAGCTTGTCAAGTTGCTCCTGTGTGAGATCAAGATAGCTGACATCCGCATAATCAAGAATTGGGAGTAAAAGAGACTGTGCAAGCGCAACCTTAGTGGCAGTAGGAAGAAAACTACGTAATCTACGCAGTGATCCTGCAGATGCAAATATTTTGCGCCCAACTTCTTGCAGCTGTCGATCCCAGGACAGAGTCTTATCAATGTATATTCCTAAGTACTTAACTGTGTCACTTATGTCAATAGGAGTGCCATTGAAGATAACCTGAGGCAACTGTGTGTAGTCAATACGTGATATCATGCAAGAGCTACCCATGATTATAACTTGGGTCTTTGATGGATTTACCTGAAGTCCATAATTAAGGCTCCATTCACATACCCGCTCTAAATCCATATTCAATGCAGCGATTGCTTCGGGCAATTGACTTACTGGTGCTTGTGTGTATATTTGCAAGTCATCTGCGTAAAGGTGGTAGGATGAAACTAATTTTTGTGAGATTGAATTTATAAAAATAGCAAAGAGTAAAGGAGATAGCACGCCACCCTGCGGAACACCGGCTGTAATATTACACCAAGAAGAAAAGGATTCTTCTATACGTATACGTATACGTACGTACTCATAGATGCTATTGCGAACTCCTACCGCCTAAAACCATACGCTGCCCTGCTACTAGCTCTTGGCTAGTTTTGGTTACATTCTAGGAGTTTATAACTAAAACTGCACAACAGTGAGCCGGACTAGCGCGCGTAGGGTTCCGTACAAGAAAATCAGCAAAAAAATCACGTAGGGGAAAGGTGTACAAAACGATCCCTTGAGGTAAAATGATTCCCAACCGTTTAAAACAAATCACTAGTGCCATCTGTTTAAAACCACCGCAAACGTATTCCCCGCATCCCGCTTAGTTGTTCGGCAAAGTGTCATGGCGATGTGATCACTATTGGTTGTGAATTGACAAAAAAAATAAAATCAGTGTGTTTGATCTAAGGTAAGCTAAATATTAATATTAAATTGCTGCTAATTTATTGTGAATTGGAAAAAAACTGCTTTATTAACGGTTTCTATAGCATTTCAATATCATTTTGAACTGGTGTTGGTTTTCAATATGATAGCTATTTGAGGTTATTTTAACGAAGCTTTCCAAATAATATGATTGGGGTCAAATGATTACTCATTGTGGGTATAAAATGATCCCAGGGATCATTTTACCTATAACATTTTGTCAGTTAACAAAAATAGAAGGATAAAATATATGATTTAAAATATTGGGATACTAGCTGCGAATGTTAGTTTAGTAGGTACTTACTTCTAGTTCGTGTATTAATATAGGTACTTACTTAGTATACCTATATATTTTTTTATATTTTAATAGTATGACATGTATTAATAATATGTTAATAATATTTTTTTATTATTATTATTGTTGAAGAAGGCTTACAGACTAATACATACTTACATATATTACCTACTTATTGAAATACCTACTGAATTCTTGTGTTGTTTATTCTCAATCAATAAATCTTTATTTCTTTCTTCCATTTCTTCTACGAAAATGTTGTATGTATATAGTATGCAATATGCCTTTTATTCTTTTACAGATCATGCCACGTAATTACTGTAGAAAAACTACTCGACAAAACTGGAGTGAGGATGCAATGTCTAAGGCACTGGACGCTGTGAAAGACGGAATGCCTTATAAAACAGCTGGCAGAGAATTTTCTGTGCCTGTTATGGCATTGAAAAGAAGAGCTAAAGGGAAAAATAAAAACGCGGTTGGTGCTGTCAAGGTGCTAGGTAGTAAACGAACAGTTTTTACACCTGAACAAGAAAATGAACTAGTTGATCATATAAAGGATATGGAATCCAGAATGTATGGATTGACAAAGCAAGACATCCTTTCTCTTGCATATCAATTGGCAGAAAAAAACAACATTTCACATCCATTTTCAGCGCAGAAGGAAAAAGCTGGTGTAGACTGGCTCAAAGGATTTCGAAAGCGTCATACAGATATAACCCTTCGTAGTCCGGAATCAACATCAGCTGCCCGAGCAAGAGCTTTTAATAAACCGGTCGTTGACAAATTCTTTTCTATTTTAAAAGTCACTCAGGACAGACAGCATATTCCGCCACATAGAATTTTCAACGTTGACGAAACTAGTTTATGTACTGTCCCAACTAAAAATACCAAAGTATTTGCTCAAGCTGGTCGAAAACAGGTAGCAAGAGTAACTTCGGCTGAAAGAGGAGACACAACTACAGCAGTTGTTTGTTGTTCCGCTGCTGGGAGTTTTATACCACCGATGTTCATATTCCGGAGATTGCGAATGAAAATTGAATTGATGGATGGTGCACCGCCAGGGTCTACTTATGCATGCAACTCTACTGGCTGGATGAAATTGGAAGTATTTGATCAATGGTTTGATCACTTTTTGGCTCACGTGAAACCATCAGCAGATGATCCAGCCATGTTAATTTTAGACGGTCACCTTTCACACACAAAAAATTTAAGTGTTGTGTTGAAAGCAAGAAAAAATCACGTAGTCATTATATGCTTACCACCACATTGCACACATAAACTCCAGCCACTGGATGTTGCAGTCATGTATCCTCTCAGCATCTACCACAACCAAGCAATAGAAAGGTGGATGAACAATAATCCGGGAAGAGTTGTCTCTGTATTCCAAATAGCAAAAATTTTTGGAGAAGCTTATCATAAGGCAGGAGTACCATTAAATGCAATAAACGGATTTTCAAAATGTGGGATATATCCTTTGAATCAAGACGTGTTTACTGATGTAGACTATGTAGCTGCTGAAACGACTGAAATGGAAGTCAATCTTGAGACTGAAACCTCCTCTGATTCTCTATCTCTATTAGAAAATGTACCCGCACTGATTTTTGAAGCTAGTTCTTCTGCCACCTTACAAAATTCTGTAAGTTTGAATCCTGAGCCTTCTTTACAAATTATAGTTGACACGGATACAGCCAAAGCGTCTACAATAGCTCCCAATCTGCCAGAGATATCGTCCTCTAAAATCATAAATTCAGACGAGACACCAACACCACTGATAGTTGACACGGATACAGCCAAAGCGTCTACATTAGCTCCCAATCTGCCAGAAATATCATCCTCTAAAATTGTAAATTCTGATGAGACATCAACACCACCCTCAATTCATATCCAGGATGATCAATACCAACCACCTGCTCAGCCATTCTCTGAACAAGCACATTGCTCTAAGTCTGTGTCAGCCACAGAGTGTGAATCTCTTCAAACCCAGACTTTTAATTTGATTTCTAATCTCATTACACCCACAAAAAAATCGCAAATACAAGATATCAATCCTGTTACAACCACGAGTTCACAATCAGTTACGTCTGTTGATCTACACTCGAGAGCAATGAATCCGGGTCACTTAAAGAATGTTAAAAATCTCGGAAACTAAAAATGATAGGTTAATGCAATAAATTGTATTTAATAGGCAATGTAATACTCCTTAAATGAAAGTAAAAAAAATATGAGTCACCATACATTTTATTAACACAAAATTACATAAAGAAAAAACTGCCGATCTCTCCTTAAAACAAAAATAGGAAACATGAAATTTTTGAACTTTATTACGATTTTCTTGAATTTTAATACTTCTTATTGCCTCCTCGTGCTTCCATTACTGCGTTTACGCGGTTTGGCATGCTGTACACCAAGTTCCTTATACGATTTTGGGGAATATTCTCCCATTCCTCTGTGAGAGCAATTTTGAGCTCACGAAGCGTGATTGGGGGAGGGTTTCGTTGTTTTACGCATCTGCCTAGCTCGTCCGAAGCATGCTCGATCGGGTTGATATCCGGGCTGCGCGCTGGCCACTCCATACGAGTAATGTTCATCTCTTGAAGGTAGTCATTCACAATCCTACCTGTATGAGGTCGGGCATTGTCATGCATAAATATAGCATCCTCACCTAAATTGACCATAAATGGACCAACGTGATCATTGAGGATTTCTTCCACATATCTTACGCTAGTTAAAGAGCCGTTTTCTATGATCACCAGCTCTGTGCGACTTTCAGAAGAAATTCCGGCCCACACAAGTACAGACCCACCACCGTAGGCTACTTTTTCTTCGATGCATGCTTGCTTGAATCTTTCCCCTGGTCTTCGATACACTCTGTGTCTTCCATCGTGCTTGTAGAGCATAAATTTTGATTCGTCGGAGAACATAACTTTTGACCAATCTTCAATACTCCAATTTACGTGGCTCTGGGCATACCTTAGTCTCGAAATACGATGCCCACGCTCCAGTTTAGGGCCGTTTGCAGGTCTAAGGGGTTTTAAGTTAGATTCAGCAAGCCGACGTCTTACTGTCCATGCACTTGGGTTACTTCCTCCGAGGCGTCGAAACTGATTGGTGAGTTCAGTTCCTGTGAGAAAGCGATTTCGAAGCATGGTGTTCACCAAGTATCGGTCTTCTCGTGCTGTGGTACACCTGGTTCTGCCCGTTCCTGGTCTGCGTAGGTTAGAACCAGTTTCTTCGTAACGTCGGAGAACTCTTTGTACTGTTGACAGCGACACACCGACAGTCCTGGAGTCCTGGAGTATTATAACTATTGATTGGAAGTCCTTTGTAAATCTGTAAATCTTCGGTTAGTAACATATTAACTAGTTGGGCTGACCCTAACCACGTCACAAGCAGAGCTAGGCACTCAAAATTCATGAACACGTGAGTTTCGGCCCGGCCGAAAGTTTCGGCCCATTTTGGCCGAAACCGAAACTGCGGCCGAAACTCGATTTTTTGGCCGAAACTGGCCGAAACCGAAACCGAAACCGAAACTTCGGTCGGTCACTACTATCGTGATCTCTTTTATCTATAGACCACCAACTAAAAAGTTATTAGCTAACACAATAAAATGCCAATAATAAAAAATAGTGATTTTCAATGACTAGTACATGCGCAAACTTTCTCCCACCACCTCACGCGATGCTCAAGTTGTTTACCGGGGCAACTATGTCTGCGGATTTTTTATTGTATTGGTCAATCTGAAAATGCCATTGATTAAGACATTAGGGCGCACGAAACTTACAGACAAGCGTTTACCTCAGCTGAAAAGTTTTTTTATTAATATTCAGCACGCCAAATTGACGTCGCCAACAGCCTGATGGAAAGCCGTGGCGCATCTAGCGATTGAGGGCCACTTCTGACAGTGGTCCTCAAGTTGGCGGCCCTGTGATGTGCCTTTTCAAAACTAGTGTATTTTTGAGTGTTTATGTATAATTTATGGTGGATTCTTAATTATAAAGTTTCGACAACGTGCACAAGTGTTGTAAAGTGTTAAAGCGCAGTGATACGCGACTTTTTAGGTTTATCGACAAATTCTACAGTAAGCTTTAGTAAAGTACCACCGCTTTACTAGAGTCGAACTTAGTCCAACCCAAGAAACTTATTTAGAAGTATAAGTTCTTTGGTCCAACCTTGGACATACTTGAATACGCTGTTGATAATATAAAATATGGAATCTAGATTTGGCATATGTTCTAAGTAACCAAAGTAAATACATTAATTGAAAAAAAAAAAAAAAACTATACATAAATTTGACATACCAACTCTGTCAAATTGGCATTCCTCGTCTGGTGTCGGACTCGATGTCGGTGTTTGTTTGATGTTGATGTGATGTGAATATTGTGAGTTGAATGAATAGAATTTGTAGTTTTCCCATTAGGGCAAACTTCTAACAGTAATAATTGTAATTTCAATAAAACAAAATATGTATAGCCTCTAACTATCTATCAGGATAATAGCATATTTTTAGGAATCATAACAACAATGGATCTACAAACTTCTCATTTAGCTGCAGCTTTAATGTCAGGTCCGACATATAATAATACACCCGTAGAGGCTTCGCTAACTGTTACACCGAGTAGTATGATGGTTGAACATACCAAAAATGAGAAACCTCGCGCGCCAGACCAACCGAGCGAGGAGAAGGAAGAGGCGGCTAGCGGAGAGGACTTTACTGATGAGGTGAGGTCTTTTCTGGTACACTAAATCCCTACTGATTGTATGCCGAACTGGAACTGACTTATACCATTCTTTCCCTAACGAACAGTCTAACGCCTAGGTGAATTAGAAGATTGATGCATACATTTATAGGCAGAGAGAGCTCTATGATAATATGAAAACATTATTCAAAATGTGATCAATAACAAAATATATGTTCCTAAGGACATTTTATATACAGCACCTATCACTTTAACTCATAAATATAGTTATAAAACTCAATGCATGCATATTTCAAATAGCATAGAAAATATACAAACCCCTAAAACATAAAAAAGTTCTACAATGTAAACATGCTGTAACTCATCATACAAACAAGGGGTTGGCAGAGGCATATTATATGCCCGCATAACACTCAGAATTTGTCCCATGGGCGGTGAGCCGTATTGCCGTGTTGAGTTGGACAGGCGCAGGTTGTGACCGCCTGGAAAATGACTGTTGTTAAGCCATATTGAAAGCCTTTTTAGGCAGTTTGAAAAAATTTGTATCATTTGTAACTCATCATTGAAGCTATAATAATGCAAATAAACTGGATTGCCTTTCAGGATGGCGAAGCACAACTCGGCAGCAAGTCCATGCCCGGCAGAGGTGTTACACTGCAGATGTTATTGGAAGAGAAAATGTTGGAACCAGGGATTGCTTCCATGACTATAGAATATCTTGTATGTATTATAGTTTTAATCTGTATTTATATCAAAATATCCTATTATTAAGTTTCTGGGTGAAAGAATCTGAATCTACATAATCAATCTTAATATTATTTTTTAGGCAACTTAAAACATAGAATAGGTATCATTTTAATTTAAAACCAAATAATTCATGTATACAGTCAGCTAGTAAACAATAAAAATAATTTTAAAGGTTCATCTTTGGGAAATTACTTATTAGTAGTAAATAATGAATAGTCAATATTTCAACTTCTGGTTGTGGGTATCCGTTAATGTGACTGAACTGATTATAGAAGGCTAGCAGAATTAAATTATGCTTGGGACCAAACTGGATAGAATGAAATAAAACAACCATGATATATTAGTCCGGACAAATTAGACCAAAAATAAGAGAAAGCGCTACATAAATTCCCAACAAGCTGAAAATTGGTAAGATTGTTTAAAATATAATTAAGAATAAAATTTGAAAGTTCCCCATCATTCCCGTGTAAGGAAAAAAAAATATTCAAGGTTATATAACTTTTTGAATCGGTATAGCTCAGAAACGGTGGCTTGTACGAAAAAACTATTGACACATTTTTATAGATAATTTTATAATCTACAATTTTTGTCTAAGGTACTTTTATGATAAACTTACCGCTTTGCTGAAAATTGCAAAATACTCATTTTTTTGACCTTTGACCTTGAATATTTTTTTTTCCTTACACGGGAATGATGGGGAACTTTCAGGTATTGTTTATAATTATGTTTTGAACAATTTTACTAATTTTCAGCTTGTTGGGAATTTATGTACCATCGAATGTCTAAATTGACCGGACTATATAATGGCTTGGTTAAAACTACAGAGTGCTAAGGCTATCCAATGCACTGTTCCTATTGCTCTATAAACCTGTAAATTTTATACCAATGCACAGTGTCAGCTGTAGAACAAGCCAGGTGGACAAAAATATTTTATCATGGTTTTGGATTTATATATATAAATAAATGAATTATGTGGTATTACTAGCAGTTTCCCACGGCTCCGCCTGTCTAGATATCCGTTTTCCGACAAAACCGGTCTTCCCAAGGGAATACTGTATTCTTTTGCCATAAAATGTACTATGTTCCCTATATATTAATCCAGGGTGTCGGTTACCTCAACATCAAATTTGATTTGATTTGAATTGATTTGATCAATCTGTTGAACCGTTTTGCCTTGATTGAGTTCCTAACAACTCTCGTATTTATAGAGTTTAATTAATAATGTTAATAAAAATTACATATTTTAAAGAAAATGCATAGGAATTGTATATAAATATTTTATTTTATGCACATAATTAAAAATATCACTTTTTCTTTTATATAAACTAGGCTAACTAGCTTGTAGCTCAATTTCGGCTCGAGATCGTGTCACAACAATATGCTCCTCGGAAACATAACACTTTTTTTTTATTTAAGAATGCAATCATATGATGGGATCACGTACTGATGCCTGACTTTCATAGTCCACTCCCTAGTCTGTTTATATGAATGAGTTGTTGATTTTGAATCAATATAATACGCTAAGGCCTCGTCACTACTTAGCGGTCTGCCGCTTTGCACAGCACTTGCTTTTTGTAGGCTTGTGGACGCACTTGCAGAAGCTGGATTTTCACCAATGTCCTTTATAACACTAGCAACACTTTAATGTCCACTTGACCGTGCAACTATGCAGCAGTCATTTATTCCCCAACACTCCGCGGTTGAACTAGATCTTAAATTCTACGTTTTTAGTTTTAAAAGACGAATCTTAAAAAACTTTTTTAGATCTTCAGGGTCAAGGAAGGTCAGCATATGAGGTAGAAGAGAGACGATCGCACGCAGAATTTTATCTCTTCACCTTCTAGCCACGCTTTATTTTTATTAAGGAAACGTTATTTTGACTCTCCTGAAAAGAACCATTTTGTAGCAATTTTCCAAGAAATGGCGGCTAATTTCACCTTAATTTCTCTTTCACATTCTTTTGTGATGTCATAGAAATCAAATTTGGATGAATAAAACTCAAAACGATAATTTCTTAATTGTTTTACATGACGCTCTTCAAAACAATCTATTTTGCCAATAGAATAAAGCTTATCTGCAAAAGAAAGAAAAAAACAATGTTGTACTCGAGTGTGCTACAAATAATATTTATCATAATCATCTATAGACGTGCAGCTACAACATATCGAAAATTCAGCCTGGATACAAGAGAAAACATTGATTTCCCAGTCTCGACACAGATTACTAAATAGTTACTACGTAAGATTACTAAATAGTTACTACGTAACAGATACATCACTCCCATACAAAAGCGACAATACCTACGCTATATTAGCCTACAAAATTTTAGTAATAATACCTGCTGCTCAGAACGAGAAGAATTGTACCTTAAACACGCGCTCATAGCGTCGAGACTGTGTTGCCCGCTGTGCGAGTGACGTCATCGTAAGAATGCGCTAGGGTTGAACCTTTAATGATTGTTGTAATAAAACAAATGTTACGAATCAACCATGTTTTAATACGCTTTTAGTAGGTCGACGTGTATGTAACTAACAATGTAATGGAATGTAAGGAAAAAAATTATGAATGGTTTAAAAAAACCCTAGAAAATCACGCTTTTATAAATGCACGTAAAAACCAAAAATAAATTATGAATCACAGTAGGTAGGTATACCTATATATTTATATTGTTTATCTTATGCCTACCCATAACTAAAATATCAAAGAAATCTAAATTTAACTGACATTACCTTTAGCGTAAGTACCGGCTATTCACCTATCTCACCCGGCCATCCTACCTTACTATGTTACACACACATACATATGGTCACGCGTAGATCTCCGAAGGGGAAGGCAGAGGCATATTAGATGCCCACATTTCATTTTTTATAGTTTGTACCAAGTACAGGTTGTGACCCTCTGCTGTTTAATTTTTTCAAACCGCCTAAAAAGGCCTTCAACTTGGCTGACTGCTATTTTATTGGCAACCGCGACCAACGGCCTAATGTGCCTTCCAAAGCACGGAAACGCTCAAATAAAGGTCACAAAGTGGTCACATGAATGGTCACCCATCCAAGAACTGGCCATAGTGAAAGTTGCTTACTACAGTGATCGATTACAGAACACTGAGTCCCCGGGGCCACGAGCGCTTCGACTACCTATAAAACCTATTTACCAACAAATTCTATAAACATTGAATTGCCTATAAAAAACAACAATTTTATAATACCTGACTCAAATAACTCCTTAATTTACGATTTACATACTTATCACCTACCTACTTATGTTCAAACAAATAAATGGTAAAAACATTCAAATTGATAAGATTTAAAATATTACTCAGCTTTCTTCGTCTCTCGGCAATTTAAAAACGACAATTTTTTTTTGTTTTTGTAATAATACACCCATCCACTGCACAATAATTACGTGGTTTCGGTATTTCGAAGCGTAAGCGCGGAAAACGTGCGGTGCGGTGCGATGCGAGCGCTCAGTCGGGCGTCCGGCAGCCCTCTGCCAGTTGTATCCCCAGGGAGATGCCGAGCGGTAGGTACATAGCGCGGAATTTTGAGCGAGTGACGGAGGCCTGGTCTCGTGTCTTCATTGATAGCCTATTTTATTAATGTTTATGACACAATAAAAGATTATAATAAGTTTAAAATAATAAACATACCTTCAGATATAAAATCCATCACTAAAACTTTCCTCAAAACAACAAACTGTCACCGTAAGATGTTATTGCAAGTGTCGCGAAAATGCAATGGACGCAATTATTTAAATACATTTACCCTCATGCGTCATCGCTTCTCAAAGTAGGCCACTTTGAGAAGCGATGACGCATCAGAATGGAATGAAAGACGTAAACAGTTTTCAGAATCTGGGGTTTAGGGGTGTTGTTTACTTGTAGAAATTATCTATTTTCGGAAATTTGAAAATGATGAAACGCTGAAGGCTTTCAGGAAAAGGAAAAGAGAGAAATAAGAATATAGAATTAAAATTTAAAATGATGGTTTATTATAAATTAAACTCGGGGTCGTGGGATGTGGTCAAGCAGCAAGGGGTTTTGCGATTCCCGATGGACCTCGCAGGGTTCCGACTTATCTTGGGTCTCCTGAAGGATGATGCAGTCCGCGACGTAGCCGTGCCGTCCACAACGTAGAATGGCACGGTGTTCTCAACCCGGAGAGCAAATCCAGAGGGTGAGCTTCTGTAGAACCCGGAGGGTAGATGTTCACAACCCGTAGGGTGGATGGTTCTTCGTGGAACCCGAAGAGTGGACGTTTCTTTAGAACCCGGAGGGTGGACCCTGGAATGTTCCAGATTAGGGGTTAGCTTGAACTCTCTTTCCCCGCATATTCCCAAAGACAGCCGGCTCCTGCTAACCATTGCAAGAGTCGGAAGTCTTACAACATCTGCTTACAGCACTAATTTTACAAAGATGTTTTTTGACACCCACTTAACTACCCCCTTATAACAGGGTGGACCAACAGCCGTTAATTTTCACAGTTTAAAAATTAGATTACGTTATACACAATTTAACTCACCCAAGGATGGGGTACTCGTCGTTTGCAGCTAGACAATTATTCACCTAGGGAGAATTTCGCTCCCTATACAATTATATTTAATTTTAAAGATCTTTATTGATGCACTGATACTTTCGCGATAGTATATTTTAAATTTGTGATGTGTTCGCCGAAACTGCGCTTGCACTCCTATTTATAGCATTGAACAGCACCTCTGGCAGCTAGGATCGTCCCTACGTCATTTACCTACTTGGCGAGTTAACCCGCGCTAGTCTTAATGTGACTATCTGTCGGCAGATGGCGCTTTCAACAATTTCCATTATAAAATAGTTTTTAATATATATAAATTAATTGAAATACTAATATGAATTAATAGATTATTTATTCGTTGCTTCACAACGTTACATACTCCCCCGCTCCGGTGAGCGTTTGACGTACCCTAACACGTCAAATGCTGCGTTCGTCCTCGAACGCCCCTAACATAAGACCTACTACTCGTCTATGTGTGTGTGTATGTTAGTGTGCTGTGTGAATGAGGTGATGCTGGGTATAGCGAAGAGTCGGCCTTAACCTTAATGAAACCAACTCTCAGGTTGTATGTAGGTGATTCTAAAGAACTTTATGGGACAGAAAGAGAAAAGACGTATTTGAGGCTTTGGGTTGAAGGTTCAGGTAATACGCACCGCCTGAAAGTGGGGTGTGTATAATAAGGCTTTTTGCTGAAGGCTGGGATTTATACAACCGTCCCAGAGAAGAACATCCTACTAGGGCTAGTGTGACACTTCTGAATCATAGGATGAGCTATCCCCCAGGGCAAGCATCTAGCTTCTGAGTGGTAGGAGTAGCCATATAACGAAGATAAACATAAAGGTGACCTACACCTAAGACTGTTAGGGCAAGACAAATGCTGCCAAATAACAGTACACCATAAATCTGTTCGGGTAAGACTCATGCTTCCTCGTAACAGTAACCAACCTACAACATAAATCTGTTAGGGCAAGACCATGCTGCCAACTAACAGTAATCGACGAACTCTGTTAGGGATAGACCCATGCTTCCAACTAACAGTACCTCCCAACTAAACCATGAAACAGAAATGTGATAGAAAATAAATTACTTGCAGAATCCTTCGTGATGCTAGTTAACCCCTATGTCCCCATGACGAACCTTGTATGTGTTTGTCACGTTGGTAGTCACTTGAATGTAATGTGTAGTGTCAATGTGTAGTGTCCCTACTTAATAACTAGGCTATTTAGCCATTTAACAAAATAAATAATAAAAACTAACTGCTTATTCGCAACCTTAGTAGTAGACTGTTGTGACTATTACGTCAACCCTAATGAATGACGAAGATAAATGCATCTTTGGCCATTATGCCAATTATATAAAAAAAAGGGACCCGTGTGTGCCACCATAGTAGTAAAAAAATGTATGTGCGTGTGTGACTATCATGTCAACCCTAATAAATGACGACAGTACATAATGTTTGGCCATAACGCCAATTATAAAAATTGGGGCCCTTGTGTGCCCCCATAGTAGTATAAAATGAATGTGTGTGCGTGACTATTATGTCACCCTAATAAATGACGACCGTAAATAGTATTTGGCCATAACGCCAATTATTTAAAAAAAATGGGACCCTTGTGTGCCACCATAGTAGTATAAAATGTATTGTGCGTGATTCAATGTATAGTATGTATGTATGTACGTATGAATTCAAAATTGTGTAAGTTGTGTTTTGTTTGCGAGTAAAATGTTGACGTAATAATGTTGATGTAAACGTGTTATTTATCGTTGTGTCTAAGGCTAGTGTTACACTACATTCCATGCTATATTAACCCATCAGCTTTCGTCGGGAAACAAAACTTAGGACATTTGAGTCACCTTCTCTAATATATGAATGTGACTCGCCTGTAGCTAGTCTGCCCCCTCCTTCCGCCTTTGGGGGTCACACAACATAAAATGCCAGTGTCACTATGTAAATAAAAAAAAAACTGCTTAATAAGTGTTGGGAATTGTGTGTGATGATAATGATTATGAATGTGTGATGACTATATGCTACCTAAGTATTATGTACGTGTAATTGTGAAACTTCCGTAGGGAAATGTACCTAGTTGTACAATGTGAAGTAATGTGGTACGTTATGTGCCACCTCAGTATTAAAATTATATTACGGTGTGCTAACACCCTTAACCTTTCTATTAATTTAATAATTAAAAACAAAATCGTGTATCTGTAATAATATGCTATATACGCTATTCGCATACGCATCTTAACGCAGTGTGCTACGGCCTTTACCTTCTCTGTATACGTCTTTGTAATATTGAGGAATGTGTCTATTTTTCGATCCACCCGCGGAATATCGGAAAAAAAATCTTCTTTTTAGGGTTCGGTGAACCGAATTACAAATTGAACCTTTATAGTAACTTAATATTTGTATTAGGAAATACTTGATTTTGGAAATACTTCCTTTTAGGGTTCCTTCACCGAAATAATTAATTGACCCCTTCTAGGTATTTATTGTCTGTTTGTTTGTCTGAAGCGCTCGTGGCCCCGCGGACTCAGTGTTCTGTAAACGATCACTGCAGTAAGCAACTTTCACTATGGCCGGTCCTTGGATGGGTGACCATCCATGTGATCACTTTGTGACATTTATTTGAGCGTTTCCGTGCTTCGGAAGGCACGTTAAGCCGTTGGTCCCGGTTGCCAGTAAAATGGCAGTCGTTAAGCTAAGTTGAAGGCTTTATTTCAACAGCAGGCAGTCACAACCTGCGCCTGTCCATTTAAACACGGCAATACGGCTCACCACCTATTACGTGGGACAAATTATACAAAGGTGAAATGTGGGCATATAATATGCCTCTGCCTACCCCTTCGGGGATAAAGGCGTGACCATATGTATGTATGTATGTATGTTTGTCTGTATTTGAAGTTAATCTAACCAGGAGTAGTAAGTAGTGATAATGAAGTGTATGATGATTGTTTAATGAATTTTAATAAATGTTTAACAGTTTTAATCGATTAATTATGTTTTCTATGCTCATATTGTTTTTATTTAAATCTTACTATTTCCGCGAACGTGCCAAGAGGTGATTGGATGTTATAACACACTAACTAAATTTTTTATATGAATTGTTCCTTACTACTACGGAACCCTTAAATATTTCGAATTGTGTTAGAAGCGATTCGCACTTGGACGATTCTGGAAATATCTTGTATCAAACTGTTTGTATCAGGAGTGTATTTTATTCACTTCCACCCACAGTTTATAAGGAAAAAAAAAATTTCCGCTACTATCGAGCTAGGAAATAAACTTACTTGTAAACGTTGTGAAAGCAAAATCTGCCGTTGTTTTTTCGAAACACGAATCAAAGTTACTAATTTAAAGTGGTTTTTGGCAATAGTGTATTTACTGCGCAATCTACGTTTGGAATGCCTTTTTTACAGTTTTATTTTCAGTGTACCGGAGTTCAACGCAATTTGAAAAGTGAAAACAATTATAAATCTTCTGTTATTTACTTGAAGTGCAAATTCGTGAAATATTCGTTCTACCGTTTAACTAACGTGAAAATTCAATAGGAATTGTTACCCAGAAGTGTTATTATCGGCTGTTGGTCTCGCTGTTAATTCACATATAGGAAATACAACAATATAATACAACAATCTAATACACGCCGTAAAAAAATAAAAATATTGGTGGTGATATACTTTGACTACTTTTTATGATGAATATATACTATACAACTCACTTACGAAAATTAATGTAAGCGTTTCAAATTAGAAGTTTTACTTCAGAACTTTAACAAAGTAATATTTAAAATTGAAAAAAAAAAAAAAAAAACTTTTACTGTAAATTTACCTAAAAATTTTCCACCATAAAATAATTACTGAGGGTGTGAAAAATAAAAATGGGGACCGTTAAAATTTGGAAAAGTTACAATATTTACGTTGATAAAAATTCAAATTTGGCCTTGTTCTTGTTTTTGCCGAAATCTGTCTAAAATTAATAAAAAACACAAAATAAGCCGGAAAGAACAAGTTGGCAGCAGAGGTCAGGAGAGCCAAATTCCTGGGTAGTTGTATTAATTTTGAGGGAAACTACCCCGCTAACGGGCACTCTTAAGACTATTTTACACAACTCAAAATATCTTATTACTATGACCTCCCGACTCCCGTCGGAAATCGCTTTCTCGCTACTTGAAACCACGATATGGGCGCCACTGAAACGCTGAAGGCTTTCAGGAAAAGGAGAAGAGAGAAATAAGAATATAGAATTAAAATTTAAAATGATGGTTTATTATAAATTAAACTCGGGGTCGTGGGATGTGGTCAAGCAGCAAGGGGTTTTGCGATTCCCGATGGACCTCGCAGGGTTCCGACTTATCTTGGGTCTCCTGAAGGATGATGCAGTCCGCGACGTAGCCGTGCCGTCCACAACGTAGAATGGCACGGTGTTCTCAACCCGGAGAGCAAATCCAGAGGGTGAGCTTCTGTAGAACCCGGAGGGTAGATGTTCACAACCCGTAGGGTGGATGGTTCTTCGTGGAACCCGAAGAGTGGACGTTTCTTTAGAACCCGGAGGGTGGACCCTGGAATGTTCCAGATTAGGGGTTAGCTTGAACTCTCTTTCCCCGCATATTCCCAAAGACAGCCGGCTCCTGCTAACCATTGCAGGAGTCGGAAGTCTTACAACATCTGCTTACAGCACTAATTTTACAAAGATGTTTTTTGACACCCACTTAACTACCCCCTTATAACAGGGTGGACCAACAGCCGTTAATTTTCACAGTTTAAAAATTAGATTACGTTATACACAATTTAACTCACCCAAGGATGGGGTACTCGTCGTTTGCAGCTAGACAATTATTCACCTAGGGAGAATTTCGCTCCCTATACAATTATATTTAATTTTAAAGATCTTTATTGATGCACTGATACTTTCGCGATAGTATATTTTAAATTTGTGATGTGTTCGCCGAAACTGCGCTTGCACTCCTATTTATAGCATTGAACAGCACCTCTGGCAGCTAGGATCGTCCCTATGTCATTTATAGTTAACCCGCGCTAGTCTTAATGTGACTATTTGTCGGCAGATGGCGCTATCAACAATTTCCATTATAAAATAGTTTTTAATATATATAAATTAATTGAAATACTAATATGAATTAATAGATTATTTATTCGTTGCTTCACAACGTTACAATGACTTTTGTCCATCTGGCTTGTTCTACAGCGGACACTGTGCAATGTTTGTAATTACAAAACATTTGTGAAGATACTCAACTGGGTGTCTCAGAAAATAGATTCCCCTAGTCACAAAAAAGGTCAGATTCCAATGTTGCTTGTCAGTTCCTATTAATGGTATTTTTATGTGCTTAACTAGATTGTGCCGGTGGCTCTGCCCATGTGGAATTTTGTTTCCGTTTGTGCATCCCATGAGAACATACTCTAGGCATGACAAGTAGCCTATGTGATATTACAGACTATTATCTATCCTTGTATAAAATTTCAGATGAGTAACAAACTTTTACAATTAGTAGGATGCTCTTTATTGGTGGCAGATCAACTTCGAAACCTAGAATTTTCATGTATCTTACTGTTAAAGATTACTTGCTTTCAAAGACTACCCTAGCTCCCTTGGGGTCTGCATTTCGTTCAGCCTGTGATGGGCAAAGTACTGCCCGCGAAAGCTTTTAATCCGGCCCGTCGATGGTCCTTCGACATGAGTATATGGCTTGCGGTAATCATAATTTGACTGTTCAGAAGTATTACTTAATAGAACAATACACGCATAGGTGAAGGAGCCAGCTAACAGAAAATTATGGCGATGTTTGCGCCGTCGTATTTGTTCGTATAGACTTTTAGGGCCATGAAATATGGAAAATCGCAGTCAAATTTGGCCTGCCACTGAAATTTCTTAATTTTGCTGGCCCCCCATTAAGAAAGTTTGCCCGCCACTGGTGCAGACTGACTTCATTGTTGGAATTATATTTTTTCCAGGGTCAAAAGTTTGTTGGTGATCTACAACCTGATGGAAAAATTAAGTCACATGAAACTGAAACAATATTCTGCTCTCCATCGGCATGGGCTATACACTGTAAAAGAATTATAAACCCTGATAAAAGGTCTGGCTGTGGTTGGGCTTCTGTCAAGTATAGAGGAAAGAAACTGGACACAATAAAAGCTACTTATCTGCGAAAGAAACAGTTGCAAAGAGAAAATATGCATTCTGATGGTATGTTTATTCTGCTTTTCCTGACAGTCACGTTACATATAGGATTTATTACATGTTAGGAAAACTTACAGCTAACAATGATACTTTTTTTTTAAAGTGAGGGAAAATGGCATTAAGTCCGCCTATGTACATTGTGCATGAAGCTTAAATAAATAAAAAAGAATCCTCATTGATGTTATGCCGGACTCCTACCGACTAAAAAACCTCACGTTACGCCCAAAAGCCTGTGGTTGGGAGTCCCAGGTAAGGATTTCCTCGGAAGGATGTCCCAGGACTCCCAACAGACCCACGGCCCCCACTGCGACCTCGCCGAAGTTACAATGATGCTTATACTAGAAGACAGCCAATTAAAAGTTTTCACTACAAGTACAGTATTGGTACAATGTATGCATGTTGAACTTACAAAATCTAACTTGATCACTGCCATTATTCTGTGTTGAAGAAATCCAACACTTGAAATAAATTTTTCAATAAATAAATAAATATTCTTGGACAATCCCACACAACATCATCTTGCCCAAACTAAGCTATAAGCTTGTGCTATGGGATCTAGACGACTGATAGACATACATATATATTTTTAAATACATACATATTATACATGGAAAACACCCAAACTTCGACACAAACATTTGTGGATCACACAAATATTTGGACCGACCCAGGACCTCCAGCGAGGCAGGTGGTATCACTACCGACTACGCCACAGAGGCAGTCAATGTATCTGTGCTGTACCTCTTTTTTTGGTGCATTATTTTGGTTATCCCAGAATCATGTCTTGCTGTCATACACAACTGTACCAAAATCTTTTCTAAAGTAAAAGAAGAAACATAAAGAAACGCACTTTCTCACTATAATTTTATGTATGGTTGTGTCTAAACATTAATTTTGGTTTTGCTACAGAAGAGGTCGAAAATATAGAAGTAGAAAATCCTCCTGAACCACCTCCACAGAGAGTTGTTATGAAACATAACACTGTACCCAACAGAATGATGCAACAGTAAGTATTTTTTATTTTAAACACATACCAAGTGACGCCGGCCGCATTATGTAAAATCAAAGACATTATCATAATATATGACTAACAACAATAATTACATGCTGTTTTTAATTGATTTTAAAATGATCATGTTGTGTGTGCTGATTGTGAATTGGTGTAGTTAGATTTGATTTTTCTGTTGCTGTTGGTAGGTTTTTGCTTTTCCATCAAAGCCAAACCAGCATCATATAAGTTTACTTAATATTTGTTTAGACAGTGCCTAAATTGAAAGATATGAATTGATTGACACTGTTGTGAAAAGGACTCAGGTAGATCAAGACGAGGGATTTAGTTGCCAATCCCTACTAATATTATAAATGCGAAAGTAACTCTGTCTGTCTGTATGTTACGTTTTCATGCCTAAACCGCTGAACCGATTTTGATGAAAATATATAAGAAGTATAGAGATATATTTGACTGCCTCTGTGGCGTAGTCGGTAGTGATACCGCCTGCGGTGCTGTAGGTCCTGGGTTCTATTCCTGGGTCGGTCCAAATATTTGTGTGATCCACAAATGTTTGTTTCGGAGTTTGGGTGCTTTCTATGTATAATATGTATGTATTTAGATATATATATATATAAGTATGTGTATCAGTCGTCTAGATCCCATAGCACAAGCTTATAGCTTAGTTTGGGCTAGATGATGTTGTGTGAGAATATCCAACAATATTTATTTATTTTATTGAATTTCTTTGTAAAATTTCAGCGACGCGAACATGTTAATAGAAGCAGCATCATTTTCATCAGCAGGGAAAGTCCAGCCTTTCCTTGTCTCAGTCAGTTCAAATGCCAGTCTTGTACTAGACATACATTGTCACTTGAAGAAGGAAGAGGTTTATGGCTATTTGGCTGGAACTTGGGATCTAAATAATCATAGTAAGTGATGTGAAACTAATCAACACTATTTTAGATGTATTTTAATGCTTGCTCTACATTACTCGCGAAGTTGAACGAAGTTCGACGGCGAAGTTGCCCGAGGCAAAGAAAATTTTTGACGAAGTAGGCCGAGGTGCCCCTCTACACTAGGGATGAAAATGGCGAAAGATACTCATTTGTTTTTTTCGAAACTTTGAAACTTTCCAGTAAAATACATGTAACTTTGTAATAATACAAATTTAGGTCTATTTGAAAAATACAAATTGACATGTATAATACGTGTATCAATCAATGTATTTTTCATAAATTACAGTGAATGAAAAAGACAATGATAATGGCACTATTTATTATAATTTTACGGTATTTATTATTAACTATACTGCACAAAAAAAAAGCTTTCTACAATTCGAAACAAAATTCAATTCAAAACAACGAGCAGCCGACTCGCCGTTCTCAGGCCCTCGGTCATGGAGGCCGATAGTCTTGGGCGAACAGCAACCGGCGACGACCCCGTTGCCGACTGCGAAATTCAGGAGGGAGATTTCTCTCCCGCTCTCTCCCCACTGCCTCTTTCTGAAACATGACTTGCTCGAAGAAAGACGCATCAGCGTCCCACTTTCCACCGCTAGTGACCAAGGCCCTCACCATGGTCTCCAGCGTGAAAATGCCCACGTCCAAGCCCGCAACGAGGTCCTGGCGGTGCAGTGCCCAAGCTGAGCACTCCACCAGTGTGTGCTGCACCGTGTCCTCGCTGCAGTCACCGCATTGCTGGCACTCAGCTGTTACCTCCCGGTGGATGCGCCACAGATACTTTCCAAAGCACCCGTGCCCGGTAAGCATCTGTGGCACTCTGTAGGCTAGGCTTCCATGGCGCCTCTCCAACCACTCTTTCATGACCGGCTTCACCGCCTCAATTGTAGTGTGTCCCCACTTTGGTGGCTCAAGTCGCACTTTCTATGCCTCCATGAGCTCCTGGCGGAGCAAGGATCTTTGGGCCTCGATTTCTCGGGGCACAGGCCTCTGATACCGCTCCAGTGCCTCCTTGTGCCACTGATACAGCGATGCAAGGGCCCTCGCTTCCAGTACCCATGGAGGGGTCCCGGCTAGGAGACATGCCGCCGCCTCGACGGAGGTCGTACGGTACCCTCTTATCACTCTGACTGCCATTGACTTCAGCGGACTATGCAGTCCAGTCACGTTGCGAGCCGTCAAGGATTCCGCCCATATGGGTAGGTATTGCCATAATTTTGATCACTCGGCCGAGCAATAGAAACAGTACTATTACTGTATTACAGTATAATAAGTTAATAACATGGAAGAAGATATTGAGAAAATGAAATTGCCGGAAAATATAAAACACGACATTCTTTTTGTCATTAATGATTTTTTATTATATGGAAAGAAAGGTGCTGATTTAACCATAAAGTTATTTTATTATTACTAGTCCTAAAAAAACAGCGAAAAATACAATGTAAAATACATGTAAAAAACGGAAAATTTCGAAAGATACATCGTAAGGTCTCATTGAAAGTTTCTGTATTTTATTGAAAAATACAAAGTCCGATTGAAAAATACATGTATTTTACTTGTAATTTTCAACCCTACTCTACACTCTTGTACTCGTCCAACATCGCGAATAATGTGGAGGAAGCATTAAAGTGAGGCAAATTTTTTTTGCCATCCCAGAAACATATTTTTTCTTTCATTCAGTCAGACATTGTTGATATTCTTCTTAACCTGTTTGCATGCATATAAAATATGCTTGCATATCCATATAATGTTGACGTATGGTCTTTTTCTTAGCCTTTCCAAGGGCTCCTAGTTTGTAGGGCCCCATGTAGTTTTAGTCAGCAAGAATCCGGACATCCTGGATGCTATATCTGCTAAATCCACGAGGATGTCCAAACTTAAAAAACAGTCCTGTATTCTACCAAAGTTTAATATGGAGAGTACATTAACGCACATCAGCTTGGTAATTTTCTTGTGGGGCTTTTCGATAGGAACAGTTAGATCACTGTGACATGTATATGTAATTTAAGTTATACATTTTGGCGCAGTGATAGAAAAGACCACATGTATACTATACGGTCAATTAATTAATAACACTATTGTTAGAGTTAACGGGATATTTACCATGTAATATTGAGTATTTCCGATATTTAAATACTCAATATTACGAAGTAAGTACATTGTACATAATACATTACTTATACATTGTTGAAATTCACATATAGGTATAATCTTAGTAGTTGAAATATCTTCACATTTAGTTTTTAATACAATGTTTCTTTACGTTACAGATCTAATGATTACTCACACATTTCCATGTTTAATCAGTAAAAATGACAAAAGACCAAGAGTTTACGTGGAACTAGAGATACAAATGGAAATAGAAAAGTTGGGACTCATATTACTGGGCTGGTACCATTCCCACCCAACTAACCCCGCCATGCCGAGTTTGAGAGATTGTGATAATCAACTGGAGTATCAGATTAAAATGCGAGGGCCTAGTGAAATATCTTATATACCTTGTATTGGAGTTATTTGTTGTAAGTATATTTTAACAGTACTAGAGACCTGTTGGTCGTGAAAATTCTATAAAAACTGCTTTACGCACTTCTTCCTCATAAACGTTAACTATGCCGAATTTCACATTTACACACCTTAGCGATTTTTTTTAAAAAGGCTTACTTCCAAGTGCACTAGGGTTTCGCTTCGCGTATATTCTATTTTTAATGCGGAATTGTTTTGGGAGAAGTCAGTATTCAGTTAGGCATCGTTATGACGGCATTGGTCTTAAAGCCATCTGAACAGTTTTGACTTTATCGATCTGGGTATTATCATAATCAATTAAGTAGAAAGTAAAAATAAATAAGTAAGTACTAATCCATCTGTATCATAAGAGAATTAGACATGCTTAATATTGCTTATCTAGACTTAATTTTTGATTGTTGTTCTTTAATGAACTTAATTTATTTTCTTTTCAGCTCCTTATAATCCTGAGAGCCCAGTGTTAGAATCGTCGCTTACTTTCTTCTGGGTAATGCCTCCACCAGAGCAGAGGCCCACAGAATACCCTCGACCGTTACTATTACAGTATAATATGGTACACGACACTCACTTGTCGCCACACGCCATGGAACAAATACGCAAAAGCATTAAGTACTATTTCTCATTTCCCGACGACACCTTCGTTAATTTTAAGGATACCTTTAAACCAGACATTACTTACTTGGATAAGCTAAAGTGTACACTGACTGCAAAGTTTCCGCGAGAACAAAGCGATGGTTTGCTATGGCATTTCATAAGAGACGAATTGGGATGTTCTTCTGAACAAGATGATAAAATGGATTTGGATGCTTTATTGGCAGTTCCTCAACCGATACCAGTGTCGAAACCCAGTCAACCCACAACTGTGCCCAACTTCCCCTCTGTTAGTACATTGCAACAAATGGTCAGTCGGCCTGCAGGTGTACCGCCTATAAATGTTTCTTCAGGAATTGGATCTGGATCACCTCATAAGTTTGAAACACCGCAACTCAATATACCAGTGCTACCTACATCTTCTAAATCGTCATCAAAATCAGCTACGCCGACGCTTCCATCTACATATCCCAGTGGATTAGACATGCTTACAAGTATGGCCCTCGGATTAGGTACGCCTAATATGTCCATGCCCTTGGGAACTTCTGGATTAGATAGTTTAGCTGCCGCAAACAGTATGCTTACTGGTCTTTCCCCAGGAATGTCGTCAAGTTTAGCGGCTAGTTTATCAAGTAGCAAGTTACCTGATCCACCATCTTACGCAGCCACTCTTCAAAATTTAACGAGTAATATTGGAAATTATGATAAAACATCAACCAGTACTTCGACAAACACGTCATCTAGTACGCCTATACCGGCAAATCTTGCATCAAATCTCATGATGAGTTCGGCAGATATCGCTAATGCGCTTTTCTCAGCTAGCAAATATTCTAGTGCTGGAATACTAGGTATTCCAGATCCAATGTCGAAATCAACGCTAGCGGCTAACAATATGTTCTTATCGCCGTCGTTGATGAAAATGCAAGAATCACTGATGAAACCACTTTCGACCAGTAGTCCCATTGCTACGAAAGCCGGATTGGATCAGAGCATGTTGATGAAATCACCTCACGATTTACTGAAAAGCAGCAGTAAGGATTATCTGCCACCAGATTTTGGTAGCATCGGTAAAGGGAAGTCTGATAATCCTTTAGATGCAATGAAAATGAGTGAAACTAGCAGTTCTTCTAAAATTGAAACGGCAAAATCAGATAGCATGGACACCGCTACAGATTTTAGCATGCCGTCGCGACTCGGTGGTGAGTCGTTTTTGAATCAGATGTTAGAATTGACAAAGAAAACGACTATGCCTGATTATTTATCGGACTATAGTCAACCTTTAAAATTAACTAAACCGGACGATCTATCGACGTCTGTTCCGCCATCGAGCCATTCTTATATGAATACCTCTAGTATTGTAGACACTATTGCGCAAGTCGCTATGGGAAACTTTTCCAAACACGATGAACCTAAAGATTATGGGAAGGACGTACAGGATTATAGTTCTACTAGCAAAGCTGGTAATGACAACGATAATTAAAGAAACTATAATGAATTCAGGACGAGACGGTGAGGAAATAATACCTCGAATATGTATGATCTTTCTGAAGTGTGTAGTGTTAAAGTAAATTATATGGTAGCTTTTGAAATCTCCACTATTAATAGTACTAGTGCAAATCTAAGTGTGAAATGAGTAGGAATATTCTGTGATTTTCTTTTTAACACTAGTAAGTGTAATTGGTGTGTGTTTGTGTGTGTATACTGATTTTAAGAGTACTTGTTGTGAGCAAGCAAGCTAGTTTTATATTTAGCCACTTCTGATATGTTCTCGAAATAGAATATAGATAAATAATTGTATCTACCATCTACTTACAAACATGACGTGACGCTTATATTGATAAACTAGATATCGTTCGCGGCTCCTCCCGCGTGTAAAAAAGTTCCCGTTTGCGCTTTCCATGGGTTCTTATTCCGGGGATAAAAAGTAGCCTATGTGTTATTCCAGACAATAATATAGTATTATAGTCTATACCTGTACCAAAGCTTTCAGCCAGATCCATTCAGCCGTTAGAGTGTGAAAGAGTAACAAAAATTCAGACATTCACTCAATATTTACTGAACGGAACTTTAACATTAGTAAGATAGTAAGAAGTAAGATAAGATTGATTTGTGTAATCAGTTATTAACATACATGACAGCTCAAAAAGTTGGAAATAATTCGGCTATTGCCAAAATACGTCACTAATTCGAATCTATAAATAGTTAATTTAATAATACATCTAGCTGATGTTTAGGTCTTCATTCCAGATATCTCTCTCTGAAACTGGATTCGACCAAAATCGGAGTAAGGCGATACAACACGCCGGAAATATCTGCGAACATGGCTCGTGACGTCATTTAAACTGTACGGGATAATCCGCGCGCAACGAAAATGTGCTGAATCCTGTCAAATACCATACCATTCAATCGCGTGCGAGTTATACTAAATAGGCGAAAACGGGGTCAGGTGCGGGGAAGCGCGAGGGGAAGCCAGGTTCGCCGATGTTTCCGCCGTGTTGTACTAGAGATAGAGAATTTCTTGTACTAATACTAAAAGTAAAGTGAATTTCCATTTTACCAACAACTAACAAGCGCAATGTAGCAAAGGTAACAACACTGAAGTAGACTCCTTCAGTATGGTTACCATAGTTACGTTTAGCTTGTTAGTTGTTGGTGGTAGCTTCACTTTCACTTTATTTTTAGTATAAATACAAGTTATTCTCTAGTATAGTCTTACTCCGATTTAGGTCGAATCCAGGCTGAGTAGTTATAACAGCTATAAATATCCCATTACGAGTATCTAAGTATTAAAGAGCATGACTCAATTTCCAATGTATTAAATATAATCAATCATATTATTAACTGGAAAAAGTATTTCAATGTCACCAATGTTTAGTATTTTCTAGTAATTATAATATTTATTTTCTACGAAATAAATTCTTTATAATAATATTGATTTTTCTATACCAACTTAGTATTAGAACATTCTTATTGTTATTTATTTTCATGATCCGACTGCGTGTTTTATCGTCTACTTCGTCTATTTTCCCTTTACTCCACTTTATAAAATAAATGTATGTATGTATTTCAAAATTTGTCACGGAACGGAGCTGGCGCTTCGTTGAAGGTTTTTGTTTCCATACTATGACACTGTATTCATTTGTTTGATGAATATCTTTGCCTTTCTTTTTCCTTATGAAGACCTCCATCTTCGGATTTTCTCCCTTTCCTTCTGCTGAAAGATGCTCTGGTTCCACTAAGTTTCGACGACTCCCTCCCTGTTGATTCAATGGAGCTATCAGTGACGACTCTCATGTTCAGTTGCCGTTCAGCAAATAAAGAACTTGAACCTGGCGAAAGTCAATATCTATTCTGATTCTCCCTGGTGGCTTGCCAAACGATTATTTAGATTCCTTGACATTTGCTGACCCTGTCTCTGCGTAGTGCCATCACAGCAGCCAACGTGGCATCAGATGGTTTATTCGCAAAATCTGATTTGGTGTTTAACCATGTACGCTTATTCTGATATGGCGTAGATTTGTAAATTGGATGCGTTCCTGCTAAATCGCACTGTGTCTTTTTGCATGTATGTAACCGAAGACCAGTAAGAAGTACTCCAGAGGAGGATGGCCCCAGACTCTGATAACATGGGTAGTAGACGGTCCAGAGACTCCGGTTCATTGTGGGATTTTGTAGTCTTCACTCGTATGTTCGAGCAGAAAAATAATACGTCGCGCTTTTTACCACGAGACTGCCTCTGCTAGGGCTAGGATCTCCCGAACTTTCTCGCCCACAGTTTCGTATGTGCGGTCAGACGTTTGCAATTTCTCGCTTCTTTTCCGCCGCCCCTTTCACTCGTATCACCTCGCAGAAAGAGTAACGAAAGAGAGAACCTTCCAAGCACTAGCGCTATTAAACCAATATCAGTCATACGACTTATCAAGGCTTCCCGATTTGGAGCAGTCCTCGCTCACTTAATTTATGGCCCCTCATTCTGCTGAAGAAGTGCATTCATACATTTGTCACTCCATTAACAAAGACAGCTATTCGTCTGTTTGTGTAACATTTTCCCCGACGGATTGTTTTAAAACGGATTAAAAGTTTTCAAACCCAAAAGGATCGTCTGACGTCAGAACCAAGTCCATCGAAACGGAAGTTCGAAATTCTTAGGCAATATGTAAATAATTTGAATGTACCTAAGATAACAAATAAAGCAAACTTAGTAAATCAAAATGCGATTGATCTACGATTATCGATAAATGTGCAATCAACTTAGATATCGTTACGGCCGTCATTAGATATGAAGATTACTAAGCGGGTCAGATTAAATATAATTTTATTGTTTTACTATTTATTTTGCTATGTTTCGGGCGACTGATTAGTCGAAACCGAATCTTTCTGTGATAAAGGAGTGTGATAATGTTATAAAATTATGTTCGAGTTCAGGTATTTTCCTTGATAAAGGTATGTTTTATTAAATTCTTTTACTTCAAATACCGGAACTTGTGTTTTAACGTACACTATTTATTTATTATTATGTGTTAACCAAGAAACAGTTTTAAAGGTGTGATGTGTGAATACCAATCAAAATACCTAAGAAACAACTAGTATCGTACTTGTACCGTCCTAAAGGTATTTTTTATTTATCAATTCATTGTTACAGTAAAATAAGGCATGGCCACAAAACCAAGAACACCGGGTTTCAATGATCTGGGAGAAGGCAGCGATTCAGACTCGGAGTATACACCTCTCTACGACGATGGTTTTGAATTAGAGTAAATATTTTAGTGTTACTTACTATATCGCTCTAAGTTCATATCTAGTATAGGTAATAGTGATAATAGTGTAGAGATACAAAGAGACAAGAGGGGGATCCCCAAAACAATAATGGCTATGGAATGGTAGGATTTTGTGGACCATTTTCTCGACCTTACGTCATGATTATTTATAGAACTAGTTATAGAACTAGTGAGCAAAACAATTATTGGCTTCGAGTCGAGTTCTTTGAGTTTTAATTAACTAATTGATTTTTGTTTTTTCTCCCGTTCCTGTTATTTGGCAAGAAGTACGAACTTTTGGGCGATATTATAAAGCTATTTTAGACGGTTAATGTTAAGTGACTTATTTATTTAAAACAATTTAGATTTTTTTAAAATACGTATCAACATGTTTATTGTAGCCAACGAACAGCCCAAGTGACTAAAGGATGGAATTTATTCCGAGAAGTTCCAGTGAAGACGGAGAGCGGGTCTATGTCATCAACTGCATGTATAGATGCCAGTGTGAGGGTCCTCAAAGTTCTGGCATACATAATTATATTCCTTATGGTTCTCGGATCTGCTGTTCTGGCAAAGGGGACGCTTCTCTTTATCACATCACAATTGAAAAAAGATAAAGAAATACTTCACTGCAACAAACTTTTAGGTAAGCGATACGTTTTTGTTGTAGGTACTTTTAGTTACAATTCTAGAAATTTTTAATTTAAGTTTTTAACGTGAGACAATTTGCAATGAATAATAGAAAGTTTTGTTCTGGGGTTGGGTGGTATGCAAATTGAACCTATCCTAATCGTCGAAACTAGAAATATGTACTTAGATCGAAATGTTAGCTAAGTGCTTGATGCCTCGGCTGTTTATGGAGATGAAGAAGTAGAATGAAACAGTTGTCAAAACGGTGAAAGCCCTCTGGCAGATGTGTTGATCCACACCCGGCCGTCTTCATATGTGCCTTGGGTAGGAAGGAATAAGAGAGTGCTACTATAAGGGTTGAGATGAGAAAGTACCATTTTCTATTGATGAAGCTAACTTGCAATAAAAAAATAACGTTCTGGTTCCGTACTCTACCATTGAATGCTAAATCACAACGGAAACAAATGCGTCACGCATGCGTAAATGTGACGTGATATTAATTAATTATTACGAGATGCAACAAAGCACTTGCTCACACTGCTTATATTAGGTATATGTATATGTATAACCTTATATCGATGTAAACTTGTTAATTGTAGAAACTACTGACTTCACTATCCTTTCCGTGGTAGGCAGAAAGCAGTAATTCAAGAGGACTTACGAAATCTTACATTGCCCGTGGTCTCACTCTTATTTAACCAGGATTTGGTTTAACGTATTAAACTTTTATCTTTTCCTTTATCTTAATCAGGATTAGATCTACAATTCATAACAGTACATTCATTAGAAGAGCGAATAACATGGCTATGGGCAGCATTAATAGCATTCAGTATACCAGAACTAGGTGTGTTCATAAGATCAGCAAGAATATGCTTTTTCAAAAGTTTCAAGAAACCAACTATTCTTCAGTTTTGTATTGTAAGTTTTTGCTTACCTACTTATTTATTTAAATCAAAGTTTATGGTAACCTGGGGTTGAAAAAAATCACTGCAATTTTAGTTTGCATCTCCTGCACTTTTACATATTTGAGTACGTGAGTCTTATGGACATCCGTCCTCGCCCAAGCCAAACTCATCAATTGATTTGCACTCAAATGACGTGTGTCGCCCGCAAATGGCCACATCAAGAAGACTCCGGGCTCCAAGTTGACAGGCCAGAGTTGACTCTCTGAAGTGCTTACAAGACACTCGCCACAATTTGCAGCACCGGGTCTTTTTCTATATAGATTAGAAGTTACAAGGAACCTCAAGCCACGCGCGGAGCGTAGTGCAATAGCTTTCTCGAGTTCAACTTACAGATTGTACCAAGGCGAGGGTTCTGAAAAGTTCATCAATTTAATACCACTCTCTCCTTTTCGATCACGGACAACAGTGCAGGGCCCTCCTTCAGAGACGTATTCTTCAGAAATGAACCATTGAAACAATTGTTTTCTTCGCCGTACCATAGAATTTTGAAACTCTGCCCGTACACGTGTACTCCTCCTCCAAGATAAAAATTTTCAAGCATTTTTACAATGAAAGATGTGTTTTGGCTAACAAGTTCCTACGTCTATGTGGGACGCATAAAGTGTAGTCAAACAATAAGTAATATCTAAATTTTGCAAACCGTAGCTCCTTTCATCGTGTTTTATTTTGTTCTGTTTCAGGCCTTATTAATAGAAACATTACACACGCTTGGTATAGCAATGTTGATACTAATAATTCTACCAGAACTCGATGTTCTCAAAGGGGCAATGTTGATGAACGCGATATGTATAGTGCCTGGTATTCTCAACGCAGTTTCCAGAGACAGAATGGACCCTCAATACCCATTAAAAATAGCTCTAGATGTGTTCGCTGTATCGGCTCAAGCCACTGCCTTCGTACTTTGGCCGTTGGTGTTATCAGATGATCCAATTCTGTGGACAATTCCCGTAGCGTGTCTTTTGATCTCACTGGGGTGGTGGGAGAATTTCGTGGGATCTTTGAGCAGGTATACTCCAGGTAAGTGTAACGTTATCTACTATCAATAGGTACTTTAGTCACTTTAGTGTGTATCTGTATCTAACTGTCTAGACATTAAACGAACGTGAAGCAGTGACTTGACTGATTTGAAAAAATTAAGCCATGTACTAGACATAACAAAAGAAACAAAGGCTGGTAGTACAGTATACAGTAAAGGGCCAAAAAGAATGCACATCGAGCTTTAGAAAGAGGCAATCGGCTAATTTCGACTTCGTATAGCGATATCTGTGTCGCACACACCATGACGTTTGTTTTGTCAGTCATGGTTCAAATGCGAGAGAGTGCAGTCGCTTATCTAAGCCAATATATATATAGAGCTGCTAAAACCCCCATAAAATTAAATTAGTACCTACTATGGCATCTATAGGGAAATAACTGGCCAAGTGCGAGTTCGACTCGCCCATGAAGGGTTTCATAGCATACATACATACATATACTCACGCCTTTATCCCCGAAGGGGTAGGCAGAGGCCTATACCGGCCCACATTTCACCGTGTACAATTCGGTCCCACGTGACAGGTGGTGAGCCCATCGCCGTGTTGAAATGGACCGCCGCCGTCAGAGCCTCGTCCGTTGTTCAGCAGGTGCACGAGCTTGCACGTGAGGTTGACTTGGGCCCGATGGTGTTGGTAGGGCCCCACTACACCATAGCAGCAAGTAACATAATATAAAACTTCTTATAGTTCGTTGTAGCTTTGATTGATGTTTTAACACGTTCGCAGTGGTATTGATTATTCTAACCGAAAATTGCGGTTTATGACGTATTAAAAAAAAACTACCAGCTCTATCTCGTTCAAATCAATTTTCGTTGGTAGTTTTTACGGAAATGTACATCATATATTCTTTTTAGACTTATCATTCTCTTAGTTTAGAAGTTAGAGGGGGGGGGGGGGACACTCATTTTTCCACTTTGGAAGTGTCTCTTGCGCAAACTATTCACTTTAGAAAAAAATTATAAAAAAATATGTTATGAACCTCAATAGCATTTTTGAAGACCTATCTATAGATACCCCACATGTATGGTTTTAATGAAAAAAAAAAAAATTTTGAGTTTCAGTTCTGAGTATGGGGACCCCCAAAATTTATTGCTTTTTTTCTAGTTTTATATAAAAATCTTAATGCGGTTTACAGAATACATCTAGTTACGAAGTTTCGATAGCATAGGCCTTATAGTTTCGGAGAAAAGTGGCTGTGACACACGGACGGACAGACAGACAGACAGACAGACAGACATACAGACAGACAGACATGACGAATCTATAAGGGTTCCGTTTTTACCATTTGGCTACGAAACCCTAAAAAGGTAAGCCGTTAGTCTACTAGTCACGCGAAATTATCCATAATGTTTATAAATATTTTTTATCTGAAGCCAACCAATTTAAAAACATGAGGATGTTAATGTAAGTAATTACGAATAATAAGTAGTTAGTAACAAGTAATTAGTAATTAGTAATTAGTAAGCACGATGTAGCTCTCAAACGAATTGAATATCTGGACAAAATACGCGAATTTCGCGAAGCAGGATAAAACATTATCTATATGGATGAGTCCTACATACATACAACACACACTAAAGGAAAAACTTGGAGTGATGATAAGCAAATAGGGGTAAAAAAACCGATTTCAAAAGGTCAACGTTTGATAATTGTTCACGCAGGTAACGAAAAAGGCTTTGTACCAGGAGCCTTTTTAACGTATAAATCCACGGACGCTAAAGGTGATTATCACAACGAAATGAATAACGAAAACAATTAATTCCAAATATACCTAATGATTCTGTTCTGGTTATCGACAACGCACCCTATCACAATAAATATGTTGAAAGACCCCCCAACTCAAACACCAATAAACCGCAATTGGTTACAAAGACACGAAATTTCAGTTGATCATAAATTAACAAAACCTCAGATATATAATATTACTAGCTGACCCGCGCAGCTTCGTATGCGTCACATAAGAGAGTAAATCACCCGTTCCCGTCGCATTTACTCCCGTCAGAATAATTTCGTTAACGATAGATGTTTCCCGTCGCATTATTGTAGAAATTGCGCATATTCATGCATAGGACGTGGACTACCGGTGTACGTCGCCAGCAGAATAGTGAATCGACCAAAAAAAGCGAAAAAAAAAAGCGAGGTCAAACGGGATAAAAAGTATCCTATGTCTTTCTCCTGGTTCTAAGCTACCTCCCCACCAATTTTCAGCCAAATCGGTACGGCCGTTCTTGAGTTATAAATGTTGTAACAAACCCGTCTTTGTTTTATATATTAGATATGTCAGCACAAGGACAGATTTACAGAGTTTTCCGTGAACAAGATACTAGCCGAACATGGGCACACTGTGTTGCGATTGCCACCGTACCATCCGGATTTTAATCCAATTGAAAATATATGGTCTCAACTAAAAGGCTATGTAGCCGCGAGAAACGTGGATATGAATTTAAGTTCAATAAAGACATTATTAACTGAAAAATTAAACATGATCGGGGCTGATGAGTGGAAAAAGGTTTGCGATCATGCGATAAAATGCGAGAATGAATATCGAGGAATTCAACACGCTAGTATACCCCTATGGACGACAAAATAGATAGATTGGATAGGCTAGTAATAAATACAGCTGATAGTGGCAGTGACACAGACCTCAATGAGAGCACAGATAGTGAAATGGAAGGAATTGAATATACATGATTTTGTTTTTATTATACTAATTCCGTATTTTTCCCCGTGCGGTGTTCTATTAGAATAAGAAAAATAATATGTCGCATAAGTCGACTAAGGGTACAGGGTTAAACCGTGTTGTGGCCGATGGCCTAGCAATTTGTCACCACAATATTACACTTTTTGTCGATCTTATATAAAATATATATTTATGAAGATTATTTGAAGATTATTTTTCCTAACAAGAATATAGCAATAATTAAAAATAGTTACATCGTGTTTTACAGCTCTATATATTTCACGTGAAATCAAAACAAAACAACAATAAAGTACTTAGTGCTAAATTCAAATTCTGATAAACGACTAATCTAATAATTGATGTACATGGAAATGAGCATTCGTTTGCATTCGGAAATGCGATGATTGCCGATGTGCATTCTTTATGGCCCCGTACTGTACTTTATATGGCATGTCGGAATTGCATATTTATTGTATTTATTATAACACTAATAATATTTTTCAGCACGGTCTATTTTGTTGTCTGAAACGTATGAGTCACACTATGCTATCATATGTTGTGTAAGAATGTCCAACAATATTTATTTATTTATTTATTTATTTATTTATTTATGCTCTGCTATGCGTCAAGGCAATTTAAACGTTTTTAATTGATTGTGATACCGATCTTCAAAACTTATTCATCAGGAAATATCTCTGGGCTATGTTAGGAAAAACTTTTAAAGTTTCTTTTGTTCAACTTTTTTGGCATTGTCAAAAACCGGAACTTTCTGTTATATACATACATATGGTCACGCCTTTATCCCCGAAGGGGTAGGCAGAGGCATATTATATGCCCACATTTCACCTTTTTAGAATTACTCCCACATGACAGGTGGTGAGCCGTATTGCCGTGTTGAGATGGCCAGGCGCTGGTTGTGACTGCCTGCTGTTGAAATTTTCAAGCCGTCAAACAGGACCTTCAACTTGGCTTAACGACTTTCATTTTACTGACAACCAGGACCAACGGCTTAACGTTCTGTTACATGTAATAAAAATTTAAAATTAAGTTTTTTCACCTAATGAAACTGTTTTCAGGTATGCGACCTTTGCAAGAACTTCGTGAGAGTCTCAAAAAGACAAGATACTATACCCATAGAGTGCTTTCACTATGGAAGATAATCGTATTCATGTGTTGTATAATGCTGTCTTTGCACATTCAAAATGATGACGCTACAGCATTTTTCAATCAAACATTAAGTGCATTCAGCGAGCGAGATTATACAGTTTCTGAGGTATGAAAAATACGAGTAGTTGTATAAATTATAAGTAGGTTTTAGTTGCTGGTTAAGCGCCATACTCAAAATATTACTGTCAAATTAACGCATAGTGTTTTGCTAAGTTACCTTATAGGATTTATCATTCATTATTGGAGCAACTTCAGGAGTGCTGGTATAGTGACCTATAGGAAACCAGGACCATGCCTCTTCAGTCTAGCTTAGGCAGGCCGAGAGAACTATGTGCCAAGTCAAGTTACATTATCGGCGATGCTGAAGACCGTGGGAAGTAGAAAAGCAGGAAACAGACTTCTGGTGCAACCGAGAGTGACGTTTGGATGATAATTATGCCCTTGGACAAATATGTTCTATTTATAACAATACAAACATTTAGAAAGTATATGATCCAGATATAAATGATTTCCTTTTGATTTAGGTATTAGCTACAGCAGGTAATTCCTTTCTTACGTGTCAATAAACCAGACGCATTAAATTCGTCAAAATCTCATAACGTCACTACGATTATATTGAACCTAAAATCGTTGACGATTTACTGCATTAATGGCGCATTCGGTAGTGTAACAGACTATCGTCCTGATGTCCAAATATTTGTATTATCTAAAATGTTTGTTTCGCAGTTTGGGTGTTTCCTATGTATAAGTCCCGCAAGTTGGTATTGCGCTGGAACCTTGTCACAATCACACCTAAGTGACGTCATCGTGACGTAGCGCTAGCGCGGGCTGGCCTCGCGAAGCAGTTTGGTCTAGATGATGTTGTGTGAGAATGTCCCACATTATTTATATCTTATTTCCAGGTCCAAGTAATACAGGACTCCTACCTAGGTATGATTGGATATGACTTGACTGGCAGTACAGCATCGCTCCACGCATACTGGGGCACTGCCTTATGGGTAGCGTTGATTCACGTGGGAGCCTCGTATGTCTGTTATTCCGTTGGTAGGACGGCCTGCAAGATCCTCATACAGAACTTTAGTTTTACATTTGCGCTCAGTCTCGTTGGACCGATGACAATAAATCTGCTGCTTGTGTTCTGCGGCTTGAATAATTCAGATCCTTGTGCGTTTCATGGCATGATTCCGGATTATTTGTTCTTTAATAGTCCTCCAGGTAAGTTGTTTAGTTTATCAAGCCATCAAAATTAACTCGGCCTATTGCAGTCCACTGCTGGATGCAGGCCTCTCCTAATTTAAGCCACAATACATTGTCCTGGGACATCCTTCCGAGGGTCCTGCCTGGGACATCCTGCCGAGGGCTTACCCGGGGCTCTCAACCCTAGGCTGTTGGGCGTTACGTGAGGTTTTTTAGTCGGTAGGAGTCTATAGCATCTATAAAGGATTTTCTCTCACGTTAAAAAAAAGCCACAATACACTGTCTTGCGTTTACATAAAGTTGTTTAGTTTAATAAAATTTACTTGTGGTGTACATGAGTACACCACAAGTAAATACAAAACCAACCTAACCGTCAGGTGGTTTACCTTCTGACGAGGCTATAACGCAGGCCTCCGTAATGGGTTGAAGCCGAAAGTCGATTACAACAATGCCGAAAAATAAAAAGCTAAAACATTACAGCTGGTTCTACCAGCCAATTTACGACTTACGAACAAAGACTTCAAGGTACTGTACTAGACCTAAACAACAAAAATGTCATATTTCACGTTTCTAGCTTACATATGCAAAGGATGTACCGTACCGACATTGCATTCAATTTCATGAATTGAAAAACTGACTTGTATTTTGTTATACCCACGATGTGCGGTAATACGAGTGTATCACTGTTGCAAACGCCCATAATCCGTGGTTACTGTCTTCCACCAGGTGGTCTGAATGCTTGTTTGCAACCCAAGTGGTAGTAACAATAATATCATGGCTCTATTATATAATGAGTGGGAGAAAAACAGAAAATGTTAGCTTCCGCTACTCGTCTTCCCATCAGTTCTGATTATTAAGGAATTCTCGGTGGTGTAAAAATATAGTAGTTTTCGATACAAGTGTGGGATTTCTGTTATTACAACGAGTTACGATAGGTGTTGACCCGAGCCGAAGGCGAGGGTAGACAGTCGGAACGAGTTTAAATAACAGTCCCACACGTTGTATTGAACAACTATTTTTAATACAGTTGCGAAAAAATTAAGCAATTCTATAAAATAATAAAAACACAATAAACCTGAATATCCAAAATGGCGCCAACCGTAAAAGAATATATACCTTTCTAAGCAGAGACTATGGCAGTGCACTTCATACAGCCAACTTTTTTTATATTTATGAATTTAATTTGGCCGATACTCATATTAATTTATGCTTAAATTTTAATTAAAATTACTTTTAATCTGATATTGAAACAAGTTAGTATCTTTTTTTAGAAATATTTCCATGAATCACAGACATTATTTTGACAATTGGGAAAGAAAACGCACGAGTGCGGGAATGGTAAAGAAAAAGCACGAGTGTGTAATAGCCCACATCCCGAACGCTATACGTCCCTGTAATACGCCACTTTTTGAGCAACTGTATTAAAAAACTCAGTTTATGTAGGTACAGTCAGCTGCAGAGAAAAATATTAGTGTCCGACCGAAACTGGTTTTCCAGCCGAAACCGAAACCGAAACCGAACTTTCGGCCCCAGGGTCAGTTTCGGCCGAAACCGAAACCGAAACCGAAACTCACGTGTTTATATTGAAAAAAAAAAAAAGACCAGCCAAGTGCGAGTCGGATTCCCGCACAGAGGATTCCGTTACAAAAATTAGGCACAAAAATTACGATTTTTGTGAGGACGCTTTTTTTCAGATTTTAGTAGGTATTTTTTGTTATAGCGGCGGTATGTTATAGGGTGAAGTGGTTGGTGGTGGCAGTGTCTCTTGACATCGCCAACGCTTTCAACACCTTGCCCTGGAGCTGCGTTTGGGAGGCGCTTATTTACCATGCAATGCCTCAATACCTCCGTCGAATTGTCGGGGCCTATCTTTCCGAGAGGGATCGGAACATCGGTTACGATTGGGTGCTGCGTGGTCCGTTGCTCAGAGGAGTCGGCGTTTTTGTGTTTTTTTTATATTTAGCTCGTCAAAATGATGCCGCCGCCTGATGGAAAGTCACAACGATATCTAGCGATTGCGGGCCCCGTCTGTAAGACTATAGAAAGCTGCCTTCAAGTTGGCGGCCCTATGATGTGCCTCTTCACGCTCCGCCTGAAGAACCCAGGATTTTAAGAGAAGGGAAACACGTGCGCTGGCAGGTCGTTCCAGATTTTTATGGTTCGACAGAGAAACGATCTTTTGAATCTTGTTACGACGACATCCTAATTTCAGCGCGAGGAGCAACACCGAGACGCAGCCCTAAAGGCCACCTGCGGGATCCAGCTTACATATAGTGGGCGTCAGCGTCGGTATCGAGCTCTCGATGACGTATCTGAGGCTCGCACTCGATAACCGGTGTAACTTCGGATACCAAATCCGAAGATTGGTTCCAAAACTAAGGGAGGGGGGCATCAGCCGCACTTTCGCGGTTGTTGCCCAATATCAGGGCCCTATACGGGGCCCCGGTATGGGCGGAGATACTGATGGCCAGCAATGCGGTTAGATTGCTTAGCCCGCAGAAGGCGATGGCTGTCAGCCTGTCAGGGTGATAAGGGGATACCGCATGATCTCAGTTGAGGTGGCTTGTCTTCTAGCCGGAACCCCTCCATGGGACCTGGAAGCGAGGGCCCTTGCGTCATTGTTTAAATGGCGCAAGGATGCGCTGGAGCGGGGCCATAGTTCTTTTCCTGTGAGCAGGTCATGCTCGTGAAAGAGACGGCGGGGAGGAAGCGGGAGAGAATTCTCCCACCCAAGTTTCACAGTCTGCGGCGGCGCGCTCTATACTATCAGCCTCCATGACCGGGGGCCTGAGGACGGCTGCTCACCGTCCTTACAGAAGCAGGCCCTAGACGTTAGCGTGACGTGAGAGATTCATGCATGCCCCCTCAAGTAACGGGAAAACAACTGAACAACCCCCCAAAGACGCGGCCGTAGTATGCATGATTCCGAGGGCATACTCGGGGCTCACAACGCGTGGTTTTTAGTCGGTAGGACTCCGGCATAACATCTCTGTAGGATTTTCCTCACGTTAAAAAGTAGCGGCAACAGAAAAACATCATCAGTGAAAATTTTAGGCCTCTATCTGGCACGTTTCCAGCGATACAACCTCGTGACTAATAGATAGACGGACGGCTAGGCCTCATGTCTCGTAAATAGGATCCGCTTTAACCTGTCCGTGCTAGAGTCAGACTCGCACTTGGCCGGTTATTTTTTCAATGGGTGCAGCAAGTTCCACCAAGTGCCATCAATTAACGATATAAATCTTCTCAAGTGTTCATTTTAGAAATATCTTCACCTAAAGATGAGAGATTCTTTCTTATACGTATGGAATTACACCTAGATGCTATTGCGAACTCCTACCGATTAAAACAACATGGTGCCCCGCTTTTAGCTCTTGGCCGGTTTTGGTTACATTCTAGAAGTGTATAACTAAAACTGGACAAGAGTGAGCCGGACTTGCGCACGGGTTACGTACAAGAAAAGTGGCAAAAAAGTCACGTATGTTGTATGGGAGGCCCCCTTTAATGGGCCCCTAGTAGTGTAAGTGTAAGTACCTAGTGTTTTTGGTTTTGACTTTTACTTTATGTTCCTCATCCATTATCATCCGAGCTAATCCCGTTTTTATACCACTAAGGTGGCAGACAAGCATACGGCCCACCAGAAGGACTGGTGGTCACCGCAGCCCATGAACGTTTGCAACACCAGAGGTGCCACACTCGCGCTGCCGACCCTGTAAAGACCTTCTTAGACCCCTTTTGAAGAACCCCATACTGTAGGCGTTTGGGAAAACCGAGGCAGGAAGATCATTCCACAACCTAAGCGTTCGCGGAAGAAAACCCCTATCGGATCTAACCGTGCTTGAACGCTCCGGACGTAGGGTGTGAGGAAACACACTTCTTCCAGCCACTTGAAGCCCTCGCTTCTGATTAATCAACGAAATTTTGTATCAAATTTTGATTTGCTTTCAGTTTATCTCCTACGAGACTTTATTACCAATGAAATGACATGGGTGTGGCTCTTGTGGTTACTATCACAGGCATGGATCACACTCCATAATTGGCAGCCGCGATGTGAACGACTGGCCGCTACGGACAAACTGTTCGCCAAGCCCTGGTACAGTGGCGTTCTTATAGACCAGTCGTTGCTCCTAAATAGAACCAAGGATGAAGATCACGATCTTTATTTCGAGGTAGGTAACTAAAATTACATGTAAGTACATAAACAATTTCAAAATACGCCTCATTGGCGCAGTGCTAGTGTATGCAACTGCCATGCAGAGGGTTTTCCGACGGCTTATCTGGGCCTCCCAACCGTAGGCTGTTAGGTACGATACGTGTGGTTTTTAGTCGGTAGGAGTCCGGCACAGTATCCCTGTAAGATTTTCCTCACGTTAAAAAAAGATTTGTCGGGTTTAAATGTTGGATCGAAACATATATTTTTGTTGGGCTTAACGTAAGTAATATTTTAGTGACTCGATAGCTTTGCGGTGTAAAGTTTGTGAATAGATGCAGATAGTTATCACTTTTCGTGTATGGTTTGTAGGCAATATGTTTTGTGTTTTAGGATTCCACGCCCGACGACGACTATAATTCTATTAGAAGCGGAGACCAATTGAAAAAAGACATAAAACCAACTGATTGTGCAACAAGGTAATTATTTTTTTTATTTACATTTGAATTTTATTGTTTATATTTTTAGTTAGTCTAGTTAACCATTGCTTACGAGTATCGACCGATTGTATAATGTACTTAGAATTTTTTAAAATAGTTAATGCGTTAGAGGTTAGAAGTACGTTTCTCATGAAAAACTTTCACGATAATGCGAATATGGAAACATACTAGGTAGTTAATATCTACTATGTAGTTACATATGAAGTGTTGTTTATGCAGGCTATGATTTGAATGAAGAAACTCGATAATACTACCTATAAATCTTGACGATATTTTAAATTATTGTAGGTAATATTACGCACGGTTTATTTTGGCTTATTGAACTGATTCGATTGAGATGTTGTTATTGCTATAATTTATGACAAACATTTTATATCTTATCTCAGAGTTACGTTGCAATGTATTGGCATTGTTAGAAGCGTGATGTCTGATCTTAAAAAACCTTTTATGACCAGTGCGCTATAGTTCCCACAACTTAAGAAAACGTTGTGTTGTTTAGCATTTTCTCTCCCGGGTATAGCATTATTGTTAAAAAAAAAGAATTACAAATTACACTTTTTAAATTGTAAAATGTTATGTCTCGAGTTCGAGAGGAAGTTCCAGTATCCATAGTAGAATCTTCATTGTGATAATATCTTATAGACTCTACTTATTTTACTACCCGTTTGCTCTAAGTTTGTCTGTCGCCTCCCATACTACGCCTCTTCGGCGGCAAACTTAGAGCGAACGGGCCATACTTAAGTTTTTCTGTCTTCTTCTCCACCACTTTCATTTTTCGATACTTTAGTATAAAATGCATTGTGTTTCGTAGAATTTACGTGTGCGCTACTATGTGGCATGAAACGAAGGAGGAAATGATGGAGTTCTTGAAGTCTATCCTTCGAATGGACGAGGACCAGAGTGCGCGGCGAGTGGCGCAGAAGTATTTGGGCATTGTTGATCCGGATTATTACGAACTGGAAGGTAAGGGCAATAGTACCGTCATTGAATTTGTATTAGTCACTAGAATATGGTGGCTGGTGACTTAGGGTGGATGAAATATAGTTAGTTAGTTAGTTAGTTATGCATTATTGTAACACCAAAACATACAGTTACATTTTATACACATAGACAATATTATACAGGTTATACAATAGGCGGCCTTATCGCACAAGGCGATTTTTTCAAGGCAACCTTTGGATGGAGACTTTATACGAACTTAACTTGGGGCAGCATGGTATTACGTTGAAACACTAACGTTTTATTTACATAAACTATTTCTTCCTTCATTTCAATACATAGGAGTGGACAGTGACAAAGGTTTTTAACCAGTTTATATAATTGACATATTATTTTTCTAATACATAAGTACATTATTCCCTTTCATGTTTTTATAACTATCTACAGCCAATATTTTCATGGATGACGCATTCGAGGTATCAGATCACAGCGCTGAAGATTCCCAAGTGAATCGATTCGTAAAGGTCTTAGTCGACACAATTGACGAGGCCGCGTCAGAGGTACATCTAACCAACGTGAGACTCCGACCACCAAAGAAGTACCCTACACCGTACGGTGGTCGCCTCGAATGGACTATGCCCGGAAGGAACAAACTAATATGTCACCTCAAAGACAAGTCTAAAATAAGACACAGGAAACGTTGGTCGCAGGTGATTATATTTTATCTATCGGATATGGGTACTGATTAAATATCGATTAGGAAGAAACAAATAACAGTGGCTAGGAATTCAGCTTTGGTATTTGTGCTTCTTATCAAAATATCGTTTATGTTATGGATCAAATAATGTTATCTGTTAATATTTTATTGTTTGCTTTTGTGAGTCGACTTATTATAGGCAGACACGTGTGTGCATCACACACTCGCCTTAGACTGATACACGGCGGTCTCATTTCTTTATTAATTCAATTTGTGGCCTCTAAAGTTATAGTGATTTAATAGTGCAGTAGAAATAAATCACGAGGTTGATCCTAATATGTCAAGCTAATTTCATTACCTCGAACTTTTCGATCTAGGTCAGGTCAGATACATTAGGGGTACATTTAGTTCTTCGCGGCGCAAACCAGCTGCATGTACTAGTGGTACACCTGCTGACTAACGGACGAGGTCATGGTAAAGAAAAGGAAAACTCGAAACAAATGTACTAATCCCTCTGACCAGCGGGGCACAATAAAATGAACTTCCAAGATGTATGATAATTATCTAATTATCACATTCATTCAGACATTTTGGAAGTCCAGTAGTGAACTGTGATAGATTCATTTGATTGTTAGGGTGGGTTCGATCCGCTGATGTGCATATTGCTGATAGTTTCGTGATGAAAAGTAGCTTATGTGTTATTCCAGACTATTAAGCTATCTCTGTACTAAATTTCAGCCCAATACGTTCAGCCGTTAGAGCGTGATTGAGTAACAAACATCCAAACATTCAAACATCCAACCATCTTCACAAACATTCACGTTTATAATATTAGTAGGAAGTAGCATTAGCTCTTTCTATAAATCTCACCCCTTTTCCTTTTTCTTGTACGTGTGAAAATCCTTAGGAAGTTAATACCAAACTCCTACCGGTAAAACCATACGGTATTCTACAACTGACTACCACCGGGAGTCCTAGGATGCGATTACAATATACACCCTCTATATATCTATAGATATATGTATATGCATAGGTACTGATTTTAGATAAAGACGACGAATACTGTGTTCATCTACACACGCGAATTCAACTCTGTTGTTTTACATCTCATGTTCTTATTCATTTGGTATTCATGAATCCCTGTATTTTAGGTGATGTATATGTACTACTTGCTCGGCCATCGTCTCATGGACCTACAGATTTCGGTAGACCGTAAGGAAATACTGGCAGAAAATACATACTTGCTTGCCTTGGACGGTGATATAGATTTCAAACCAATGGCTGTGACTTTGCTTGTCGATCTTATGAAGAAGGATAAAAATTTGGGGGCTGCTTGCGGGCGTATTCATCCAGTGGGCTCTGGTAAGAATATTTTACTTCTATAGTTTTCCGCATGGGTCTCGAATGTAAACTTGGTGCTTTATTCTGTTGCCAATGCTAAGCGCGAATGCATTCATAGTGCATGAATTTGTAAATGAAACGTATGTATTTATGGATGGTCAATGTAAATCCCACTACTGAATCGCATCACGTTTACAGAGCGTGTTGCAGATTTTTTGCAATATGTCAGTAGCTTGAAGAAAGGTTCTACTATCTATCTTCTAAAAGTAATTTATGTGTCCTTAATAGTTTTGTTAATCATTGGTAGAAAATTAATAAACATGACAATCTGACATTTAAAGATCAATTGATACCATAAATTATGAATAATAAATTTATAATGTGATTTGGAATAATCTAAAATTTAGCTCAGACTCAGAGATAGTATTTTTTAGTTTTGTAGTAACTTTAAGCGACTTAATAATAATAGTCATAGATAGTTTATGTACTTAGTCAATTATCGAGCGCGGCAGACTTTATACCTACGTGACTTAAGAAACCCGAAATTTTTTTATAACTATCCAGGAACCAATTAAAATATACACATAAAATTTCATTCATAAAGTTCAGGAGGAGTTAGGTAACATACACTTACAGAAAAAATATACATATAGTACATCATATTGCACCATTTCCAGGTTTCATGGCGTGGTACCAGATGTTCGAGTACGCCATCGGACACTGGTTGCAGAAGGCTACTGAACACATGATCGGCTGCGTGCTGTGTAGTCCTGGCTGCTTCTCTTTGTTCCGAGCGAAGGGACTGATGGATGACAACGTCATGAAGAAATACACGCTCACGTCACACGAGGCGAGACATTATGTGCAGTACGATCAAGGTATGCATATGATAGGACTGATATAATAACTTAAATCCACTAACATGCATACATATAATCACGCCTTTATCCCCGAAGGGGTAGGCAGAGGCATGGTATACGCCCACATTTCACCTTATAGTTTTATGTCCCACGTGATAGGTGGTGAGCCTATTGCCGTGTTGAAATGGACAGGTCGCCGCGACCCGCAGTTGAAATTTTTCAAGCCGCCCATTAGGCCTTCAAATTGGCTTAACGATTGTCATTTTCCTGACAACCGGGTTTCATTTCCAGTTATCCTTCTCTAAGCAATGGATCTTTTTGCGGAAGTGTTCCCTTCGCCTCTAACGACACCCTCGGGATGAATGTTGTCGTTGTTGGTGAACGTTTGCAACATCATAGGTGCTACAAACGCGCTGCCAACCCAGACGCAGGTTGTGAAGATCCACTGCTTATTCAATTTTTAAATAAATTCAAAACGCCTGTAATTCCTCCAACTTTGCTCAACAACTGTCACGTTACTGACAACTGAGTCCATAACACGAAAGTGGTCAAGTGGTGGTCAACCTTCCAACCCATAGCTAAAGTGGTTTACTGCAGTGCTCAGTTCCAAAACACTAAATCTAAACAAAGAAGAAGTTTCCCAGTGGAAACTTCTTCTTTGTTTAGATTTAGTGTTTTCAAACACACATTTTACAAATTCTAGGCGAGGACCGATGGTTATGTACATTACTACTTCAGCGAGGCTACCGCGTCGAGTACTCTGCCGCTTCCGACGCTTACACGCACTGCCCTGAGAGATTCGACGAGTTCTATAACCAACGACGTAGATGGGTGCCATCCACTATGGCCAATATCTTGGACCTGCTGGCCGACTCGAAGAGAACTATAGGCGTCAATGATAATATATCTAAGTTATATATTGTGTATCAGGTGGGCATACAACTCGTTTGGGTATTCTATTACTTATATTAAAAATGTATTTAATTACTTTTAAACGATTTAACTGCCTCTGTGACGCGGTCGGTAGTGATACCGCCGCGGCGCCGGCGGCGCTGGAGGTCGTGGGTTCGATTCCCACCTGAGACAAATCTTTGTGTGACCCATAAATGTCTCAAGAGTGTGGTTGTTTCTATGTATTATATGTATTTAATATGTATTTAAAAAGTTTATAAGTATTAATATCTGTGGTCTGATACCCATAACACAAGCAGGTTATTCCTAGCTTACTTTGGGATCAGATAGCGTTGTGTTAAATGTCCGTGAATATTTATATTTATTGCATGTTTGTCACTCCCGATAAAATCACGAAAATAAACGTCTAAAGTAGTGGCGCATCATATTAATAGGGGCACTTTTATTAAACATGGTCTGACCTAATATAAAATCTTGACAGATTTTTATGAGTAAGACCTGCACAGCTACTGACAAGTATCTTTAAGTAGTATGAAAATTCCGAATTGTTCCCACCAGTTCCAAAAACCAAAGACGCTCCTTAGCAAGTTATTAAACCCGACATTTGATTTCAGATGATGTTAATGGTGGGCACAATTCTGGGCCCGGGCACGATATTCCTGATGATGATAGGCGCTATCAACGCTATCACCCAGATGAGCAACATGAATGCACTCATTTTAAACCTCGTGCCTACTCTGATTTTCCTCATCATTTGTATGACTTGCAAGTCTGAAACCCAGGTAAAACTATGTTCTGTAACTTTGATGTTTATTTACCTAAGCTAAAAATATTCTGGCATAAACATAGATCTCTATTTCACGAGAGTATATTATTTTAATGGTTAATAGATTCGATTCATATAGATGGCAAGAGATTGCCTTTTAGCCTCTCTCTATAAAATAAATTGCAGAGGGGCTTATGGCGAGACTTTTTCTGCCTGTGACTATATTACGTCACTAGGTCACGTGGATCATCTGTTCAAAGTTTGAAATAAAACAAAAATGACAAAGTCAATCGGAGTGAACTTTCACTTTCACAGAGGGGCAGTTGGGTGAGACCGTCTCACGGCTTCTTGTTTCCATAGGCTGCCAAATTCTATTCAAGTAAAACATACAATAGTATCAAAAGTTTGTATCAATGAATTTTCATCAATAGCTTTTTATTTTCAGTTACTAGTTGCAAACATAATCACTTGCGCATACGCAATGGTCATGATGCTGGTCATAGTCGGAATAGTTCTACAAATCGTAGAGGATGGCTGGATGGCCCCCTCGAGTATGTTCACGGTGGCTACCTTTGGCATATTCTTTATAACAGCCGCGCTACACCCTCAGGAAGCTAACTGTTTACTGTACATAACTATCTACTACATAACTATCCCCAGTATGTACATGTTGCTGATTATATACTCGTTGTGTAATTTGAACAACGTTTCGTGGGGAACGAGAGAGGTGGCGCAGAAGAAGACTGCTAAGGTTAGTGTACATTGTTTTCGTAGAATAGACAAAGAATAGGTATGTAAATACCTATGAAATTAAACATAATATGTGACGATAGACACCCCAAAAGGGTTCGAAGAGGCATACTATAGGCCTATATAACATACTACATGCAGGAATGCATAAAATAATAGTTACCGGGTGACTCACTCACCTACCAACTGTCTGCCGAAACTTTGGAGGCAGAAACATGAAATCTTTAGTGTTAGCTACCCTTACAATGTAGGCACCCACTTAGAATGGACTTTAAAAATTCCACCCCACAAATAGGGGTTAAAGCTTATTGAAGTATGTCATGTGCGAAGCCGAGGTGCATAGCTAGTTGAGTTTTATTCCTTGTCATTTTTGCACATAATAATTCTTTAGTAACCAAGTAAGTAACTATATTTCCACCTATCTTCCAGGAAATGGAAATGGAACGCAAAGAAGCTGAAGAGGCTAAGAAAAAGATGGACAATCAGGGTATACTGAAATGGTTTGGAGGAGGCAAATCGGGTGAAACGAGCGGTTCTATAGAGGTCGGTGTGGCCGGTCTGTTCAAATGCATGTGTTGTACCAATCCTAAAGACCACAAGGATGATTTGCACCTACTACAGATATCTACCGCGATGGATAAGATTGAAAGGAGATTGGAATCACTGTGAGTTGATTTGTCAGTTTCTCTCATCATCATCGGAACGTTAGTTCCGACTTCAGGTTTTTGTCCTATATCCCCGCGGTGTTCTTCCTCGCCCTATTACCGGGCCGAAGGATATCAAGAGGATTATTCTCGTCGACCCGGTTAGGGCCTCAACGATATATTAAGTCGTATTTATCAAAAAACATCTTGTCCAATATTTTTCTCAATAAACATTTAAAGGATATTAAAATACCACAATTACTGTATCCATAGTGGTGCTCCTGAAGTTGAACCACCGACGCGTCGTAGGTCGTCGACGGCGTTGCGACGAAAGACTGTAGATCCATTGACCATGCTGCCTGAGTACACCGACAGTGAGGTCTCTGCCGACATACCAAGGGTAAGTACACACATAAAAATTCACTCCTGCATAAATATGCCCACATTTAACCTTTTAGGTTTTATTCCTCGTATGCGGTTCCTATAGGTGGTGAGCCGTATTGCCGTGTTGCGATGAATAGGCGCAAGTTGTGACGACCCGCTGTTGAAATTTCGAACGTTCAATTCAGCCATAAGGCCTTCAACATGGCTTAACGACTGCCAGTTTACTGGCAACCGGGACCAACGGCTTCCGAAGCACAGAAACGCTCGTAAATAGAAATGTCACAAAGTGGTCACCCAGCCGGGGACAAGGGAAAGGTGCTTACTATAGTGATCGTTTACAGATCACTGAGTCCGCTGACTCACCCCCAGTTTCCGAAAGGCTGATCAACGCTAAAATTAACTAATCGGCTTTTAATGGCGAATCCTCACAGAAGATCCAAATGGATCGCCAATTCCTGCGATCCACGAACGAAACTTTACTTGCGATCCCGCCGCGTTCCACCGACACGCTCCAACCGATCCACACTGATCCGCCTAAGTATAGTACAGTTGAACTTTCGGTCGCTATGGAGTCACATGTGCAGCAACGACGTCGAATCGCTTTTGTAGCAACAACCTACATTCTTCTTAAATATTTACGAAGCATTTATGTTCCTTGTAAATGGATTTTCATTTTGGATCTTCTGTGAGAATCCGCCTTTAACAGCCGATTAGTTAATTTTAGTGTTGATCAGCCTTTCGGAAACTGGGGGTCAGTGTTATAGGCTAAAACCGCTTCATTAAGGTAAATACACTACGGGTTATGTTCGATACGGGTTATGAAGAGCTCGTAGCGACGTTAGCTCGGTTTATTGTAAACGATTAACGCCCATAAGCAAGCATCTTCATAGAGCAATAAGTTTTCCAATTAGATTATCCCATTAATATAAAGATTTATGCCGGATGTTTGTCTGTCTCTTTATTAATATAAAAAAATACTTATTTTCCACAATATTCACTACTTTATTGATGTTACTCTAGTTTTGATTTCTGTGACATCAATTATGATGTCACAGATCAGATTACTGAGGGCCAGATTTTACTGTGCAAAATTATATTATGGTTACAATCATATTTAATGCCTACAGCTTTTTAAGAAAATTGTGCAAACGGATGAACATGAAATTTGACGCAGTTAAAGTTTATTGAGCAGAAGTGCTAAGCTACTCGTATGTTTATTATTCGATGGTCAAATTGGTTTCTAGTCTCTAGTATATTGGTAATGAACGAGTTATGCACTAGTAAACCTTATTGTTTATTTATCAGGAAGAAAGAGACGACCTCATCAACCCATACTGGATAGAAGACCCTGACCTTAACAAAGGAGAGGTGGACTTCCTGATGACAAGCGAGACCGATTTCTGGAAAGATCTCATCGATCTGTACTTGCGCCCCATTGATGAAAACAAAGAGGAACTGGTTAGTGGAATGCACAAACTGTATGCCATCATAGTTATTTATTTACAACGTCTTATAGATCTATATCTTATGAAATATATTATGTGATCTAAATAACTTTAAACTTTAAGAATTTAATACTTTTTTTTTCTCTGGTCTTCTTGTTGAATCTATACTAATATTATTAGAAGGTAAAGTAAAAGTTTTTGAGTTGACAAAGTTGTAGAGAATAACCTCTGAACCTACTGAACTGATTTCGAAAATCCTCTCACACAACACAAAATACAGAAACATAATAACTTAATTTCGAATCCTACGTTTGCTACAAAGTGGGGATAAAAATCCTGAGACGTAGACTCTAAAGCCGGTTGCATTTATAGCGTGCAATACCGAGCAATCAAAGTTTCTAAGTTCTTTTTAAAATTTTAAGGCTACTTATACATGGACTATCGGCCTCCATGACCGGGGGTTCAGACCCCCGGTCATGGAGGCGTCCTCAGGGACGGTGAGGGGGCGGCTCACCGTCCTTACAGAAGCAGGCCCATGACGGCAGCGTGACGTGAGCAACTCACGCACACCCCCCTTAGAAGTGGAATCACACTCGAAAGCCCCAAAGACGCGGGATAGCACCCGAACCACCCCCTGGGCGAGGTCGCAGTGGCGGCCGTGGGTCTGTTGGGAGTCCTGGGACATCCTTCCGAGGGCTTACCCGGGGCTCCCAACCATAGGCTGTTGGGCGTTACGTGAGGTTTTTTAGTCGGTAGGAGTCCGGCATAACATCCATGAGGATTTTCCCTCACGTTGAACAAAAAAAAAGGCTACTTATACATTTAAATTTTATAGGAACGCATCAAAACCGATCTGAAGAATTTACGCGATACAATGGTGTTCGCTTTCGTGATGCTGAACGCTCTGTTCGTGCTCGTGATATTTTTGCTGCAGTCGAACCAAGACCAGTTGCATTTCAGATGGCCTTTTGGTCAGCAAGTTGCTGTAGAGTATAACACCGATTCGAATATGGTAAGTGCAATATGAAAATATCGATGACAGTATAACCACAAATTAGAGATAGTACAGATGGAAACCTACATACTAAATTCGCTGTGGCTACGCACACATAGACAACTCATTCACATACACTACGCACACATAGACAACTCATTCACAGACACGGGGTCAGGCGCTCTCAACCGAATTTTCGATACTAATTTGTGCGCGAGTGTGTGTAGCAGAGGGTAGGTGTGAAAAAAAGTACATACATGAGTTTTCCATCTGTACTATCTCTAAATTGTGGTATTACTAGTGACTCTATGCTAGCTATCAATAATGCTCGCGAGTTGTGTATGTAGCCATAGGCAACAATTTTTTCGTGTGAGACACCTAACGAATTTGAGTCACCCAAACTTAATGTTATAGACCACCGTTTGCATTTACATCGCCAGCCTAGCGAATGTATCATCTATAACACGAAGTAGTTTGTCGGAATGAACCCTTAACTCAAGAATTGGTAAAGTATTGCGTCCGTTTTCTAGGGTTCCAAAGGATAAATACGGACCCTTTTTATGAGATTACGCCGTCCGTCTGTCTGTTTGTCCGTCATGAGGCTGTATATCAGGAACCGTGATAGCTATAGATTAGAAATGTCACAGATGATGTATTTCTGTTGCCGCTATAACAGAAAATACGAAAATCAGAAATAAGGGGGGCTCCCATAAAAAAAAGAAAGATTTTTTGCTGTTCTTTGGTAGGGAACCCTCCGTGCGCGTGTCCGACTCGCACATAGGCGGTGTTTTTTAAACTTCAGCAACCTGTGTTATTAGGACAAAGCCTCTGTAGACTTGCGAAGATCGCGCGTTCGCTTTTAATTAGAACAATGTCTTAGCGCATTGGCAGATGTAGGTGCAATTTGTTCAAGCAGTTTTTACACGGCAATTCAATTGTCTACCTGAACTTTTTTTGGAACACACTGGCCGCTAGTCGAATTTCATTGACTGCATCCTATTTCCAACTCTACTTCTATTGTTTTAAGGTTGTAAATGGTTCTAACATTACAACGGCTAAACTGCCTTGAGCTGCAATATGAATTATAGCGTGAACGACTTTATTAGAACATTGAGCAATGGCCTGTTCTAATATATTCATATCGAACTGTGTTTTTTAACGCGGTTGTGTCATAGTTATGAACACGGCATTAAAGGTTTATTGCCTTTATCGAATAATTTTATACAACTGCTGAGCCGATTTCGTGATGATAAAATTTGACTGCCTTCGTAGGGGGTTCGAATCAAATATTAATATTTCGGTAGCAGCAAGGATTTGTGTGATCCGATAATAATATGTTCTTATAAAGATATACTATACAATATGTACAAAAATACAAAGGACCTACTCCACTTATAGTTTTTTTCTTTTTTATATTCAGCTCGCCAAATTGACGTCGCCACTAGCCTGATGGAAAGCCGTGGCGCATGGGGCCACTTCTAACAGTGGTCCTCAAGTTGGAAAATAGTAACTTTAGGAGCATATTTTATGCCCCTACATAACCCTATAGATTAGATAACTGTAGGTATGTTCGTAATACTCATAAAATTTTAACTTCCAGGTCGTTATAACACAAGATTATCTGACATTGGAGCCGATCGGATCAGTGTTTCTTATATTCTTCGGAACAGTGATGATAATCCAGTTTACGGCTATGTTGTTTCATCGACTGGGAACGTTCATCCATCTACTCTCTACTACCACTTTAAACTGGTACTTCACTAAATCGGTAAATATATATTGTTTATACTACAACTTTATTTAATAGTTTGGGTTTTTAATAATTTTGGAAAGCAATTAATAGGCTGATTAAAGTATAATTTCGTGTGAAAATAAAATCGCCACAAGACATACGAGGTGAAATATTTCACTTGAGCGTGGATTGATGGTTTAGTGGTGTAAAGTGCGACTCCCTCGTTGTGTCTTAAGTATTACCTTCTATAAATCCTGGGACTTCGTGCAATATTTATACTTCTACTAGAGAACGAGGCCATGCGTTGCTCTTGCTAAGATTTTTGTAACCCGGTATTTCCGGCTAATAGCCATGTGGGGAGTCCACAAAAAAAAGAAAACTATCCTGTCTCTCAAAATGGTTGATGGTGGTAAACTCGGTTAAGTTGTTTAGGAGTTTATTGCGGACAAACAATGTGACACGTAATTTATACAGGGTGGATTTAAATACCGTATTTGGCGGTAAAGTACCCTACGGTATTTAAATTCCACCCTGTATATATACATAATGATGTAGATTAATTTATTGAACACGTGTTTCAATGGTCTACTCACAGCCAAACGAGATGTCAGAAGACGCCCTTCTGGAAAAGTATGCAGTACAAATAGCTAAAGACTTGCAGCGATTAAACACAGACGATTTGGATCGGAAGAGTAAAAACGATGACCACGTGTCCCGAAGAAAGACTGTGTTCAACTTGGAGAGAGCTAGGGACGCGACACAGAACGGTGTGAACCTTGGCGCTAACTTTAAAAGGAGGCTCACTATTTTACAGAATAATTCTGACCCGGGTAAGATATATTTTCTGTCTTTTAATATTTTGTTTCTGTACCCCAAGTTATTTTCGGTATAAAAAATAGTCCATGTGTTTTCCCAGATTATACAGGGTGAATTTTTCAAAAGGGATTGGATGGCCAACTCTGAAATTCACTTTTCTATTCCTTATAGTTTCAGAGTTGGCCATCCAGCCAACTCTGAAACTATAAGGAATAGCGAGAAATGCTCAAAGGAGTCACGAGCCCGATTTTGATGAAACTTTTAAGTTTCTTCGCAGAATTTGATCCTTATCAGCGACACTATTGTATGGTGTAATAATAAAGAACGTGTTTTTTTTTTCAAAATCAATGGGTTCGATTCCCAGCTAGGATTATTGGTTTTTCAAAAATCTAATGATGAGGTTTTAAGTTTTATCAAAATCGGGCTCGTGACTCTTTTGAGCATTTTAAGCTATTCCTTATAGTTTCGGATTAGGCCATCCAAGCCCTTTTCAAAAAATCCACCTGTATAGTCTATCCCTTTATCGAATTTCAGCCAGATACGTTCAGCGGCTAGAGTATGAAAGAGTGACAAACATCCACACTCAAACTTCGCATTTATAATTATAAGTAAGATTTTCTTACTTCTGTGGCAGTCGTTTAGTTAAGTTGACGGCCTTATGGGGGGCTTGATAATTTTTAACAGCGGGTCGTCACAACCTGCCCCTGTTCATACCAACAAGCAATATGGCTAACTACATGGGACAAAGAACTATAAAGTTAAATGTGGGCGTTAATTAGGCCTCTGCCTACCCCTTCGAGGGTAAGGGCATGGCCAAAGACTATATAACCTAGATAGCGCTTTACCGAGGTTACGCAGCCACCCATCATTAGCACGAACTGTGCTAATGCGGCTGGCTGGCCCCGTTCTGTCACTATATCCCTCTCCTATCCGATGAGTCCTAAAGACCTGCGTCCAATCAGTCTTTTGCCATGTCTATCAAAGATTTTGGAAAGGGTTGTTAGTGACCAACTCAGGGTTTATCTTGAATGGAATAGTATACTGCCAACTGTCCAATCGGGTTTCCGAAGGGGTCACAGTACGGCAACGGCACTTTTGGATGTTGTGGACGAGCTGTTGCAGGCGAGTGATGAGGGTAAGGGTACAGTACTTGCACTGCTTGATTATTCCCGGGCATTCGATAGCATAAACATTTCGCTTCTGCTGTCCAAGCTCACTTTTTATGGTTGTTCTGTGGAGGTCGTGAAATGGTTCAATAGCTATCTCAGCAATCGATGCCAATTTGTACAAATAAGGGACAGCAAAACAGGATGTATAGTGGAGTCTGCTCACCGTCAGGTCACAAGGGGCGTTCCGCAGGGATCCATATTGGGACCTTTGCTGTTCATTATGTACACTGCTGACGTAGTCAATGTAATCAGGCATTCCGGGTTTCATCTCTATGCTGATGACCTACAAGTTTATTTTTCTTTTGCGCCAGGTGAGTATGAGATATCTGTAAAAAATATTAATGAGGACTTGAGTAGTATAGCAGAATGGTCTCGAAGAAACGCATTGGTGTTGAATCCTGGGAAGTCAAAATTTATTTTAATTGGCACGAGGCAAATGGTCGACCAGATGAAGCAATTGCCTTTGAATATAGGTATTGATGGGTGTGATGTGCAGCGAGTGTCAGAGGTGCGGAATCTCGGTGTTGTCTTTGATGAAGAATTACACTTCGAAACACATGTCTTGCAGGGGGTTCGGAACTGCTTTTACAGGTTAAAGCTATTATACAGGATACGCCCATACATTAGTGTCAGCATAAGAATACTATTATGCGAGTCACTTATCCTATCCAAGCTCAACTATGCTGACACTGTGTATGGTAGCTGTATTCTGAAACGCACAGAGCGGCTAATACAAAGAGTGCAGAATGCCTGTGCAAGATATTGTTTCCCTATACCATCTAGAGAACATGTTACTCCGTTTCTTAATGAGGGCAACATGCTTAAGATGTCGGAGCGTCGGGAGTTGCATTTTGCCACTCTGCTGTTTGGGTTAGTGCAAACGCACAGACCTCAATATCTGTACAACAAGCTGTCATGGTCAAGGCATGTGAATATACATAGAACACGTGCCTCTGCTTATCTCATGATCTTGCCACTTCACAGAACTACTAAATATAGATCAAGCTTTAGATATAGGACGAGCCGCATTTGGAACGATTTGCCACCACCTTTTCGTGCCTTAAAATCGGTCCACTCATTCAGTAATAAATATAAGCTTTACTTATTAGAAAGGCAGAAGAATAGTCAAACTCACCAAGTGTCTCGCACGCGACGGTGATGCACGTCTATGGCATCGATGAGTTGTCCAAGCATGGTGGGTTCATGTGTGTTTCTCTCCATTATTTATTGCACTTCTCCATGTGTTGGCGAGCGCCAATACCATTAGCGATATATCGGCAAATTGGTACAATGTCCTGACGTTGTTGTTGTGGAATCAAACCTGTAGCACCGGTTTTATATAATTTTAGGTTATGTATAAAAGATCAGAATATTAAGTAGTAGGAAGTACTTTGGTTTTGTGATAATCATTGGCAAATCACTTAATTCTATTAGAAATAGCCTAATATTTAAGTCATAGTTAATATAATAAGTAGTGATATAAATTTGAAACTTACGTACATAAGTATGTGATAAAAATTTTGTTTTAGGTTAGTCTACACGGGTATGGCGTGCCTACTGAGATGTGTATGGCGGATAATAAGTAGGTGCCTTATTGCAGCCAGAATGTTTAAAGGAGATCATTTAAATTGTTAAGGCCAGTTGTAATTCACTTTCGATTGTTATCATTGTATTGTTTTCCTTTCACTTTCACTTTACGTTCGATTTCGTTTCTAAATTTGTTGTCCATAAACGTAAATAATGTATTCTCTTTGGTTGTTGCCGATGATGCGGTTATGACGTAGACGTATCAATATTGTTTTTTTAATATTAGTAATGGCTTGGTTACTGCACATTATTTTCTACTATTTTCTACCAAGTTGTTTTTCTTTTTGTTTATATAGTCTTGTTTTTATTGTTTGCTTAGTTGTAAGTCTAAAGTATGTATGCTACGACGTACGTGACGTCCCTTAAAGGCGTCATCAGAAAACCAGCGCTGCCTGACATTAACCTGTTAGTGCAGCAATAGCTGAGATGACGACCTTTTCGGGCACGCACATTGTACATTTTCTACAGTTTTTTTTTTTGTTTTTATTATTGTTTTTTGTGCGTGCCGAATAAAGCATTTTATTTTTTTTTTTTTTTATTTATTCCTAGCTAAATTTACATATTTTTATCTTGCTCTGTCATTGTCCCTTGTTTGCTAGTGATGTGGAACACTAGACATGTTAAAACTTAAAATACGATAAATCGTTTACAATAATTAGTTACTCAGTTGTACAATTACTGCCAAATGTGACAGTTAGGGCGTGGCCTTGAAGGATAGAAATAGAATGAGTCAACCTCTCCCCGCACCCCACCAATATTGGACGAAAAGTTTTTCATAGCGAATTTCACCTCTGAGGGTCTAGGGTAATACTAATATGATTGTTTTTGGGCATGACTAATGTATGTGTATACTTGTTCCAGACGTGATCTCCCGCCTGCCATCCTTAGGCCACGACCCCGCGACCAGACGCCTCACCCTCCGCGCGATACAGACGCGCCACGACTCAGTCTCCGAGCAGCGGCGTCGCTCACAACTACAGGCGCGCACTTCTAACAACTACCTTTATGATCCGGACCATATATCGGTAAGGGGACGTTCAATTTATATATTATCACAGGACGGAAACTCCATACAAATGATTCGTTTTCAATTCTGTCATCGTACAGAGTTAGAATGTGTGCGTGTGACCAATAAGGCTAAGCAAATGTTCCTTCAATACACCCGCCAACCATAATGACAGCTGTGGCGGGACTGGCGGGGATGGGGAAGCTTGGTCAGTGAGGGGCAGAGATTTGCCTATCTGTATGTAATACTATTTTATCCACTCTGATACTATAATACAAAGATTATAAAATTGAAATCAATACTATTATGACAAACATTACGCACAGGCCAAAAAAAAAGTTTTATTACGATACAGGTCTTGTATGGACACCTATATCATAATAAAACTTTTTAATCATTACGATACACCATAAACAATCTCCAACTGAAAAAGAAGTTTGAACCTCTACTTTAAAAAAAAAATTGTGTCTCCAGAGTAGCGAAAAATCCTAAATCTATGGTCTCCGCAGCCTAAAAAAAAAAGAAACACGCATGCGCAATCGATGTTTGCGCCTTGGCGCCAACATTTTACATTTAAATTAAACAAAGTTTGGTTTTGTTTGTAAAATAAATTAGTTTTTGTGTAAAAACATGTCTTAAAGCGAGGATGGTGGTAATTGTACACCACCAGACATTCTGGAAACTGCGTCAAACATGACCATGAACCTGTTACCGGCGAAATCAAGGAGCAACTATATATCACAACAAAATGAAATCAGGTATTATAGTATGAGAGTAGATAAAGTAGTGTATGACACTGTACATAACTTGGTCTTATAACACTCGTGTGATACTATAAAAAAACTCGCCTACGGCTCGTTTTTTTAAAACACACTCGTGTTATAAGAACCCATAATATGCAACAGTGTCATAAACTACTAATACTACACTAGCTGATGCCCGTTGATATGTTAATGCTGGGTCCACATTTGTGTCATATCATCGACTAGTGTAGTGTGTAATTTAACATTTTTTATGTGTGTTGATATGTTGTTCGTACAAAACTGACGCAGCATAGCGTGTCATCGTATCGCGCATGTAACGCTAACGTAGAACCGATAGCCGATGGAGTAAACGAGTTCTAAAGTGGAGTCCGCGACTAGGTAAACGTGGGGTAGGACGACCCCCTGCCAGATGGCCTGAAATAGGTTGCAGGGAGTGGATGCAGAAGGCGCAGGACCGTGTATTGTGACGTAATTTAGGAGAGGCCTACGTCCAGCAGTGGACTGACATGGACTGATTTGATAGCATGCTATGACGATTACAGTTTTTTTGATGATGTACGCTGCCGTTAAAAGCTTAGCTGGGCAAGTAACAACAAAATCTTCTAGCGAAGCGCAAATTCGTTTTACGAGTATTACAGTTTGATCTAACTTCACGCAAAATATGTTTTTTTATCCGAATGTTAAATTTGGTCCCATGCGGCCGAGCTGGGCCCGCATTCTTCTAAATGGCGCAACTATTGATTTCCACTTTCTACAGTTCCATACCCAAAGTGTAAAAACGGAACCCTATTACTGAAACTTCGCTATCCGTACGTCCTGTCACCGGCGTAGTTTATGAACCGTGATACTCGTAGCTAAACCTTTGGTACAAGATCAAATAGGTGCTAAAACCAGAAAAAAATTTTTTTCGCCACGCTCGGTCCACTAGTCCGATTCGCACGTCGCCGGTTTGTTTTCTAAAACTAATGAACTTTTTTTTCCAGCTGACGGATATCGGAGCAGGTCCGTCCGCTTCAGGAGCTTATCGCAATCGCGGCTACGAGCCAGCCTCCTTCGACAGTGATGACGAGTCTCCTTTACCCCGCAGAAGCAATGTACGATTTAGAGAACATTACGCATGAAGCAATAACTTTATTAATATGTATAATCTATATATATAAAAATCAATGCCACTTTTCGTTGTAATTTTATAACTCAAGAACGGGCTCACCTATCCAAACCAAATGTTTATGCTTTGTTCGGACTATTTAGTAGATGGTTTATGTGAAGTTTGCACAAAATCGGTCGAGCGGTTCTTCATTTATTACGCAAACGAAGTTGCGCGGGTCAGCTAGTAATTTATAATAAATATGTGATATTATCTGTACTGTTGTTTTTGTAATCGGTAACAGTAAAATTAAGTAGGTCTGCACTGTTTTGAATGATTAAATACCTTGAAAATGATACGATGACGGAGTGAGATGATGTGTGAATTACAAAACAAATTATTTTGAACGAATCCGGACATTCAATACATTTTGATTGCCTCGGCCTCGGTGGCGCAGTTGGTAGTGTGACCGCCTGCCACGCTTGAGGTCCTGGGTTCGATTCCCGGGTCAGTCCAAATATTTGTGTGATCCAAAAATGTTTGTTTCGGAGTTAAGGTGTTTTGAAAATGTGAAAATTTGTGAAAATGTCCACCAATATTTATTAATTTATTATTATTTATTAACACGGTCCGTGCGCTCCGCCAGGTAGCCACCACTACTTCCATTACGACCAAGTTAACAGACCAACTCAAATGGATCACTATTTTTACTTCCCAACCGTTTTCCTTAGCGGATCAACTAGTTTTACATAATCGGAAGCATGGGATACCATTGCCAAATATACTTGATCCTCCACAGATGCAGTCATCGCATTAACCTCCCCCTGTCAGAGTACGACAGTGCGCGATTTCTTTTGTAGACGTTGCTCGTGTGGGTCTCTAAATTATCTAACAGAAACTTTGCCACTAAGCTATACATAATAGAAGATTTTTTCGAAAGGACTTGCAGGGCAAATAAAAGACTTAGGGTAAACCACCCAATTATTGGCACTTTTAGAATGAATTATTGGCACTTTAGTTAAGAGTATATTTCGAAAAATAAGGGAAACCTAGTTTATTTCAGTTCGGTGTTGCCCATTATGTAGTAGGTATGCATTAAAAAGTAAAATAGCATTCTTTTTCTGTTAGAAATGGGCAAAATTACCTAAAGTGCCAATAATTGGAGGAGTGCCAACGATTGGGTGGTTTACCCTACGATGTTTTCAAATATTTATTGCTGCAGTTTTAGTTCACATCGCATCAAAGTTTTTTTGAGTACTTTTTGCCATTTCTTATAGCCCCGTATTAGTCCATGCACTCCCGCCTGAAAAATAGCCTTATTTTTAAACTCTCTAGGTTGCCCCAATAGAAACAAAAAAGGGCGTACGAGTACCTATAAGTTGCTATCTTGCTTATCTTAAAATAAGTTAATAAAAATTTGGTGAGTGTGGATGTTTGTTACTCTTTCCTCCCTAACTACTGAATGGATCTGGGTATTGGGATAGATTAAAGTGGATTAACACAGACTAATTTTTATTCTCGGAATAAGTGTTCAAGGGGTGCGGAATCGGCGACAGAATCCCACACGGGCGGAGTTGTGATATAGTCAATAACAAAAGTCAATTTACTTGGGAAATCCCCTTTGGACCTCCGTTTCCACAAGCAACACAATTTCACACGGGCGGAGTTGTGACACAAGACAACACAATTAAAGGCTAGATTTATAGAGGGTACCTGACTATATCGTTCTGTGACTTTACAATAAAATCGATAAACCTTAGCGCTAAATAAAGACTTTGGTCCGCAAGAAATGATATGGTCCACTCTGAGACAAGCATCAAGCCCTCTGCGTCATGTGGAAAGGTTCATTGACCTTGTTTGGGTATATCTGTTACTGTAAAAGCTCAAACTACGGAAATCCTAAGATTTACCGGTAAGTCTTAGGATTTGCCGACATGAGTTGTTAAATGTAAAGATTTCGGAGCTCCCGAATTAGCCTTCGTGGTTATTTTTTTTATAACCACCTAAACAAAACCACGCCAAATACTCACGTCGATTACACTGATCGTTCTGAATAACATAGACATCAAAGACACAAACATAATTAAATTAAGGTGCGTGTTAAAACGTTAAACAATAATGAAAAAAAAAAACGATATAACATGTCTTTTTCAACATTTACCGTGGCTTTAATGTAAATCCTAAGGCTTACTTAGTCAATGGTGGTAAAAGTGCGAATCGGAAAATCGTTCGGGCTTTTACCATTACGAGTTGGTAAATCTTAGGTTTTACACGTAAATCTTAGGATGTACCGTAGTTCGAGCTTTTACACATATCGACGCTTGGAGCAAAGTACATATACTCGTACTCGTACAGATAAAGATTGGCAGAAAGGTGGATAGGACACAGCTCATAAGTGGAAGCTTAGTTAGAACCTCGATAATACAGCGACGACAGTGTAAAGCGTATTTTAGATTTCCCATAGCGATTATATGTAATTAGCAAATAGTAACATTAAAAAATTAATGCCATGTTTCGCAATACTATACGTTAAATCTGTGAGAAAAGAACCAGACACTAAAAAGTCTGCCACTGTTTGACATCAAATTATAATTTTTTACATTGTTAACAGAAAATAAAACTCGGGCATTGCATTTTAAGTTTCAATTTTAATTTTCCGTATAGTGTGGGGTCAGTCCGTGATCGACGTGAAATATTTTTTTTTTTTTTTTTTATTTTTATTTTATTGTTCAAGACATAACATAGGTACTTAACATTATTGTTAAATTTAACTTAAACTACAAAGACCTCGCAGGGTCTATATGAGTATAAGTGAGCCGTTTTTACATATTTATCTTTAATTAGTTTTTTTTTTCTTTCTAAGTAATATGTTTTTTTTTTTTAAATGAACAGGACTGGTTCCTATTGTAAGGTGTGCAAAATAATTATATAAAAATACAATATCACCACAGCATGCCTACCTGACAACCTGACTAGCCCTACGACAAGGTCTTGGGATCGGTTTACATTTTTGTTCCACTAGTCAGGCTGTAACATTCTAATACTAGGTACTATTATTAACAAACATATTCACAGTCATCTCATTGATACCAGTATGTATATACCACCAGATGGTGATCAAACGATACCCTGAATGGAAATCACAACAAGTCAATGTGATTCTTTTCAGGGTTTATGTAGGTACTTATATTTATACAATATTCCTCTATTTTATGCTCTTCAGTTTTGGTAAAAAGTGAGTTTTTAATTTATGCTTAAATTTTTTAGGTATGTTTTTGTAAAGCATTTGTATGTCATCAGGTAGTTTGTTCAGGAAGACAGGAACCAAGTAGTTGTCAATCCTTTTTCCATAGAAATTATTAGTTTTAGGGAGTATGTATTTATTTTTGTGTACAATTGACCTCATATATTTTGGTCTCTTCTTCCTGACCAACCTTTCTGATATATTCATTTCTGTAAGAATACTAAATTCAATTTTATCAAATACATTCATAACATTGCAATATTTAAATATTTCAACGTCATTATCTTTATGTTTTTCTTTAATGTGTTTAGGTACAATCATTTTTAATAAACGTAACTGGAGGCTGTATATATCATCTAGGTATGTTTTGTATGTTCTGCCATAGCTACTTAATCCATAACCAACAACCGAGTCAGCCAGGGCCATGTACAACATCCTTAGTACTTTAAATGGTAATTTGTATTTTAATACACTGAATTTACTTAATATAGATCTTAGTTTATTACATACGTGATATATATGTTGTCCCCAGCAAAATCGTCTATCAATCATGAGCCCAATATACATATGTTTCTCTACGACTTCCAACTTTACACAATTACAATCATCAACCGACTCATGTAAGCAGCGGTGGGTGTGTGCTATGACTTCAGGTGCAGTGTTTGTTTTATTATGCGAGGAGTGAATGTGAACAATTTTTGTTTTCTGTGCGTTTATTACTAAACCTACGTCATGCGCCCACATACACAACTGGTTGAAGTCATACTGTAGGGATTTTTGAGCCTCAATGATGTCTTTATTGGCAACAATTATACATGTATCATCTGCAAATTGGTATACGGAACTCATTTTTATAACGTTCGGCATATCATTTACATATAAAAGGAATTCGGTAGGCCCTATTATGGATCCCTGCGCCGTACCCTTTGTGGTCATTATTTGTTTACTAAATTCATTTTTTATTTTTACAGTAGTAAATCTGTTTTTGTGATAATTTTTGAGAAGTTCCAATAGAGGTCCCTGTATGCCACTTCGTGCCAGCCTATCATACAATATATCAAACTGGAGCATATCGAAAGCCTTGCTGAAGTCTATAAATAATGCCAATACATGCTTTTTTTCATCTAAGTAAGCATTGACTTTGTTAGTAAATTTACTTAAAAGCTGAGTTGTGCTTTTATTTTTCTGGAAACCAAATTGATTCTTATTAATAATATTATTTGAAGCCAGAAAGTCACTGATTTCATTACCTAAGTACCTTTCTACAATTTTATCAACACAAGACAGTATAGTGATGGGACGATAATTGTTAAAATCATCCTTTTTCCCTTTTTTGAATATTGGTCTTATGACCCCAATCTTCAAGAGATCAGGATATATGGCAGTTTTTAGGCTACAGTTGATGAGGTGGGTTATGACAGGTACTAATTTATCTGTTAAGGATATAATATCTTTGGCTCTTATTCCATCATACCCTGGGCTTTTTTTTAAGTTTATATGTTTAATGATTTTACCAACCGTATCCTCATTTGCCCATTTGACTCTTTTTGACTTATCGGGTATTATTAGGTATGTAGTTGGGTCCAATTTAGGTTGGTCACAGAAATTGCTAATGATTTTAATATTATTATCAAATTCTATCCCAAATTTATTTGACAGAGTTTCCGCATCCATTTTAAAATTTTTTAATATTAAATTATCAATACATTGTATAGTTTTACCAGTTAAATTATTTATTATACTCCAAATTTTTCTTGTGTTACCAAAATTTTGTGACACCTCTGTCTTTATTTTTTTATTCTTTAGATATTGTGTGTACTTATTAGTTTTATTTCTGTATCTATTATACAGCAATCTTTTTTCCACATCATATTTATCTTTTAGCCATATCATATACAGTTCATCACGCTTCTTACACATATATTTTAACCGCTCATTGGCCCAGGTACAGTTTTTCCTTTTACTGTTGCTAATTTTACAGGTGTACTTGCTTTTTGCATATACTTCGGCAAATTTGTTATAAATGAAATTTACAATCTTATTTGGGCAATTGTAATCTAAGGGTATAGTCCAGTCAATGTTACCTAGTTCACCATGTACTCTCTTATCATTCAACAAGGTTTTATATTGCATTTGAGAGTGAACACTATTTACAGTAAGTGCACCCGTGATCGCACAGCCGGTTATGTAATGGTCGGCCGGAGCACTTTTTACTACCACCGTTGAGTAATTGTAATGACTTATGCTTCGAATGAACACGTGATCGATACACGATTTCGTTATAATATCACCTTTTTTATTAATACGTGTGTATGAATTAACTCCACTCACAAACCCCAGACCGCATAGTGTGTCCATGTAGTGTTTTGATATGGATGTATTCTTTTTTATATTGATATTCATATCTCCCAAAACTACATGCTCCTGGCTGACAGGATAGCCGGACAATATGGAACTTAATTCCTTTATGAATCTTTGCTTTGAAGTGTCTGGAGGTCTATATATAACACTTAACCCTATTGTGTACCTAGCACTAAAAGTCAGCTCTCCAGTTATATATTCAAATTCTTTAACACTCTGACATTTTTTCTTGTTAAAACATAATGACTTGTGCACATACAACATCACTCCTCCACCCTTCCTATCTGATCTTAACTCATGGTGTAATTGATAATCGGGCAGTTCATACAATTGAACAATATCTTGTTTTAAATTAGCTTCAGTTATTAATATTAGGTGAACAGTATGCATACTATTTAATACTATTAACTCTAACTGACAGAAGTTTTTTTTAATTGAACTAATGTTTAAATGTAAAATAAACAAAGTATCTTTAGGGGTTTGGACCTGGGAAACAAAATCATTCCAAGATAGACAATCTAATTCTTTTATGCAGTTATCTATTGTGTCACTTGTATCCATCAGAACAATAAGGTTATGTTTACATTTTTATTTTGCATTTTAATTCAATTGAAGAAAGATTACAACCACAGAGTAAGGACAAATTACTTACACTTTCTTAAGGGATGACTTTAGCTTTTCAATGTCCATTAAAGTACGAATAGGGTATATTTTCTTTTCTTTATCATTTTTTCTGACTAATATGTTGCCATACTTACACCATATGTAATCAAAGTTGCCCTTCAGTTCTTCCTTTGTTTTCCACAATAGAAAGGCAGTTGCCGGTGTTAAGCTCTCACGTAGATAAACCTTATCCAAGCCGCACTGTCCCATGCTTGAAGAAGACAATGTATGTTTCCTTGCAGATTCTATCCAAGCATCACGAGTTCCCTCCCGCAACACTACTGTGATAGCCGCCGGTCCTGTTTGTTTAGTTGATGTACGGATGGTTTTCTTCCTGTATGTTTTTACGATATCATCCAAATTTTGCTTAATGTTCGAAGCAATTTTCCTTGCGATTTCATTTGTATTTTCGTTCTCACATTCCTTGATGCCACATATTTCTAGTTGATTCGAAATTTTTGACTGTTCCAATTGATTGATCTTATTTTCAAGCAATTCGTACTTAATGTTGACGTTTTTCATTTTATTTTGCAGATCACTACACCTATTTCCGAGTTCTTTCATAGTTGATTCGTATAATAGCATTTTACTCTCATATTCATCAATCTTGTCCGAATAATATTTCAGGGTACGTTGTAACTCATCTCTGATGATTTCGCCGACTTCGTCCCGTAGCTCACGCAACAATTGCTGTGGAATATTACCACGAAGAGTGCTCGGTGTTTCTATCTCCGCGTCAGAGGTTTCTTCCATATTTTCCGGCATAATGCACGATACTCGTTTCTGTTTACTGCCACTGACACAGGGTTTGCACTTCCAATCTACCGATTCGGTGGAGTTTAACACAATCAGCTGTTCAGATGTAATTGAAGCGCACGTTGCATGGATCCACTTATTGCATTTTCCACATTGTAGTCCGGGAGACTTTTAAAAATAAATAAATATTTTCGGGATATTTCGAGATAACGCCATCGGGTCCAAATCATGTTAATATTTGCTTATAAGCTGTGCTATGTAATCTAGACAGCTGATAAATCTTACTTTTTACTAATTTTATAAAAGCGAAAATTTGGGAGTATGGATGTGTGCGAAACTAAGGATGTTTGCTACTCTTTCACGCTCTAACGGCTGAACGGATCTGGCAAAACTTTGCTACAGAGTTTGACTATACCTACGTGGCAGGTCTGGACGTGATCTCCAGTGGAAGTATCCCATATACGAGCACAGTAGCGCGGGGAGGGACCAGGAGAGAACTCTCTCACCCGAGTTTCGCAATCTGCGACGGAGACTTGGCTTCGCTCATGACTATCGGCCTCCATGACGGGGGGCCAGAGAACGTTGGAAGGGGGGGGGGGGGGTTCGCTCACCGTCCTTACAGAAGCAGGCCAGAGAGTTTCACGCGCGCCACACTCCCCAAAAAGACGGGGGATAGCACCCGGCCCCCAGTTGAGGCCGCAGTGGTAGCCAAGGTCTGTTGGGAATCCTGGGGTCATCTTTCCGAGGGCTTACCCGGGACTCCTAATGAGTTAGGTAGAGAACGTGTGGTTTTTATGGTTCCGTAGCCGAATGGCAAAAATGGAACCCTTATAGGTTCGTCAAGTCTGTCTGTCTGTCTGTCTGTCCGTCCGTATGTCAAAGCCACTTTTCTCCGAAACTATAAGGCCTATGCTATAGAAACTTGGTAAGTAGATGTATTCTGTAAACCGCATTAGGATTTTCATATAAAATTAGAAAAAAAGCAGTAGCTATAGTTTGGGGGTCCCCATACTCAGAACTGAAACTCAATTTTTTTTTCATTAAACCCCTACGTGTGGGGTATCAATAGATAGGTCTTCAAAATGCTATTGAGGTTTCTAATATATTTTTTTCTGAAGTGAATAGTTTACGTAAGAGACACTTCCAAAGTAAGAGAAAAGTTTATGGATATCAACATTCTTACTGTGTATTCACAGTACATACTCATAAAAATAACAGTAAATTTATTAAAAATATTGATATCCATAACCTAAACTTAAGAAATAAGAATAAATTGGCTGTACCTAGATTTAGGCTTAATAAAATAAGCAATTCTTTTGCGGGCAATTGTATTCGAATGTACAATACATTGCCGACAGCCATAACAGGTTTGACAGTTAATAAATTTAAAAAAATTATAAAATTTAAATTGTGCCAGAAGACAAGGCTGCTTGGCAGTGACACGAATTGCTCCTTTCTACATTAAAAATAAACTGTATCTATTAGAAAATAAGATGAATTTTGTGAGGGACCGGACTGAGTTTCTTGGGGTGTTCTTCTCAGTCTGTAGCATTTCCGAACCCCCAGTAGAGTCACAAAAAATTTTGACAACCCTAAATATTTTTTAAAAAATTTAAAATTATTTTTATTTATTTTATTGTGGAAAAATTTTACCCCCTCCCCTCTAACTTCTAAACTAAGAGAACGATAAATCTAAAAAAAATATATGATGTACATTGCCATAAAAACTACCAACGAAAATTGGTTTGAACGAGATCGAGTTGGTAGTTTTTTTTAATACGTCATAAACCGCAATTATCGCCTAGAAAAATCACTACCACTGCGAACGTGTTAAAACATCAATCAAACTTACAACGAACTACAAGAACTTTTATACTATTACTAGCTGACCCGCGCAACTTCGTTTGCGTGATAGATGAAGAACCGCTCGACCGATTTTGAGCAAACTTCACATAAACCATCTACTAAATAGTCCGAATAAAACCTTAAAATTTGGTTTGGATAGGTGAGCCCGTTCTTGGGTTATAAAATTACAACGAAAAGTGGCATTGATTTTTATATATATAGATGTTACTAGCTGCTACGGAACCCTTCATGGGCGAGTCTAACTCGCACTTGGCCGGCGTTTTTAGTAGTAGGTACGAGTTCGGCATAGCATCTAAGTAGGACTTTTGTAACGTTAAAAAAAAGGTCTTGACTATAGTCTGGAAAGCATAAACTTTTTATTCCCGAAATAAGTTTCCCTGGGATACAGGGATACTACTTCACGCGGGTGGAGCCGCTGATGCCATTCTTAATAAACATTTTGTGGACTACACAAATACCTATTTTTCCCGACCTGAGATTCGAATTTAGGACCTCAGCACGGCGGCAGTCGATTACACACGTTTTAAATCGTTTGTTCCCAACTACCAAGTACCTACCACAACTCGGACCACTCTGGGGCGAGGAAGAATTATATCCTGTAACACCTGATACTCGCTGGGAAAATATTCTTACTTATACCACGTCACTCAATGGGCAACGCGATTTAGGACCTCATACTATGCAAATCTTAAAAATTAGTGAACCAGCTTTAATAAATTAGTGAAAACTGCTTGTAAATTAGTCAAAACTGCTTTTAAGTTCGTGAAAAGTGCTTTTAAACTAGCGAAAACTGTTTTAAGTTGTGAAAACTGTTTTAAATAACTGGTGAAAACTATTTAAATTTCGGGAAACCCCTAACAGTAAAGACCTCATTTAGGGTTTTCGCTGTTAAACCAGTTCGTGTAGGTTTGCCGCAAGACAGCTTGCGGTAGTGAACGGCGCGCGCTCGAATACAACGCACGCGCACCATGCGCGCACGTAACTTCCCGCGAGTGCACTCCACGCTTTACCTACTAATTGTGAAGTGACACAGTACACATAAGGATTGTAATATACAGAACTAACTCATAGGATACATTTCTACGGTGAGTTCTACCCTTATTTATACACTTATGGAGTAATGACCTTTTCTCAGCTTCGGAGGCTGTTTATTGTCCGCGATCAGCTGCGAAAGTGTACAAGGGTGACTAGCATTCGCCTTACTGCAGTTTTACTTTGTATTTGAGCAAAAACCTTCGAAAACTTGTCAACTGTTGATAGGCATATGTTGTCTTTGAAAGTGAGCGTGAGACTCTACGCTGGTTTCTCTTTCGAAAGTTTCGCAATAACGTTTATGTAAAGTATATTCACCTGATAGTGACCAATATATTATGAATCATAATGTGTTTTTTATTCCATAATTTGGGCTATGCAAAATTTGCAAAGGCTGGTGAGTAGCGTAAACAAAAGTGAATGTAGGCGGCGTATTGGATAGAGATTTGGAAACGTCTACGTCAGTTCCTTAGCTATGCTGTTTGACCTCTAGATACTACACACGGCATTTAGAGGCACCTATACAATAAGCTTGTAATGTATGACAATTATATAATTATAGGAGTTTCTATTGTTGAATAGCTTTATTTATATAACCTAGAGAGTTATGAATGCATTCGGGAATTTTATCTGTAGTAAAAATTATATTTTATGTACCCATATAAATTAAATATAATAAACAGATATGTACCTAGTTGTATGCACAGCAAATTCACATACAAATAAATTTAAAACCTATCAAAAACACTTTCTTGTTAATGTTTATAATATACCTAAGTAGCACATATATTTTATTATACTTATCTAAATAATTAATGTTATATAAAGTATAACATTGTTCAGTTACATAAACGGAAAAATTTATTACTTTCATATCACTTACACAATATTTTTGAACATATATTTAAACATACATATTATATTATAAAATTACAAACTGTATTAACAAGTATATCCTAGTAGCCTAAATATAACATACTAGAAGACGTCACGCGGTTTCACCCGCGTAGCTCCCGATCCTATAGAAATACGGGAATAAAACATAGCCTATGTTCACCGGAAAGAGTGTAGCTTTCCAACAGCGAAAGAATTTTTAATATCAGTTCAGTAGTTTCGGATCTAATTCTATGCAAACAAACAATCATATCTTTCCTCTTTATAATATTAGTATAGACTATTGGAATGCTGGCGCTACTAATCGTTTTGGCAATTAAATACAAATGCGTTCGATATCCAAATTACAATACTAATTCTAAAATAATGTATTAGAATTAGTATTGTTATACGAACGCTGTGCTACGAATCTATTCACGTCTTTACCATAATGTTTGAAACCTTGTCCCTTTTGCAATATTTTTCATAACTGCTCCGCTCCTATCGACGGTAGCGAGATGTAATAAAGCTTATATGTTACTCGCTAATATTGTAGCTTTCTATACTAGGTATCTATACTAATATTATACCTGTTCATGCACGTCTTTACCATAATGTTTGAAACCTTGCCCCTTTTGCAACATTTTTCATAACTGCTCCGCTCCTATCGACGGTAGCGAGATGTAATATAGCTTATATGTTACTCGCTAAAATTGTAGCTTTCTATACTAGGTATCTATACTAAAATTGTAGCTTTCTATACTAAAATTGTAGCTTTCTATACTAGGTATCTATACTAATATTATAAAGAGGAAAGAATAGATTGTTTGTTTACATTGAATTGGCTTCGAAAATACTGAACCGATTTGAAAAATTCTTTCACCGTTGGTAAGCTACACTATCCCCGATAAACATAGGCTATATTTTATTCCCGTATTCTCACGGGTACGGGAATTATGCGGGTGAAACCGAGTGACGTCCGCTAGTTTTTTATATTAAATGCTAAGATATGAGTAGCGAGTGGAAGAGGTGCGCTTGCGCAGGCCTCGCTCATATCCGGTACGAGAGGGTCGTTCTCACTGGAACAAGAACGATTTGATGGTTTCCGCAATAGTAGTGTTACGAGTAGCTAGGCGCAATTAGCTAATTAATAATATCTACTGTTTCATTCCGCAGTCGCTGGCCGGGGTGATACAAAACGTAATTATAACGTTTTAGGTACATCCAAACTGTTTATATTTGGTATATTATATAGTAGGTATATACAATTATACATTCCAGAAAAATGTAGGACTGTTTACCTAGTTCATGAACCTCTGATTAGTTGACTAAACTTTATTCTGAATTCAGAAAAATGTTTGGTCTACTAATCAGAGTTTTTGATTCTGATCAACTAATCGTATTGATTTAATATGAATTTTGAAGAGAATTTATCATATTTTGTCCTATACTAGCTTATATATACACTTGTACCGGTGACTTTACCTTCGACCTACTTCAAACTCTCGTTTTGCGATCTAAAGTAGAAATTTCCAATATCTTTTCACATGTATACATCACTTAAGTCAAATCAAGTATAACTGTTTAAGTCGGTCACTGTTGCCTACGAAATTGAGAATAAGTATTGACATTGTAACAGTTTGGGAATTTCGGTTTTTGTAGATAAAACCGACATAACACGAATTGAAACGGACTCTTCCAGTACTGAACTAAAATTCTTTGCCCTGTTCATGGTTTTATATAGCAAAGTATTACATGTCATGTGCTTACCTATATATTTGATCATGCGTTGACGATGACCTCAAATAGAAAATAAAAAGAAGTACCTATGCTTATAAATAACATATTTATTAATATGATACAATCGTTATAAAAAACCGAAAGAGTGTATTCTAATACGACCGGTTGCCTATAAGAAATTGTTTTTGAGCAATGAACCCGCAAATTCTAAAACCCATTTATTATCAGATTTTATCAACATGTACTAAACGTTAAACTAAATTCTTGGTGCCACGATTACCTAAATGTTATAATTAGTTACAATAATATTCAATGATCGTCTGTGGCATGTAATAATTTTAAATCTTACTTTAAACGAGTAGGATTTAAGTCCTTATTATACATGATTGCAATCCATGTACATATTTGGTTAGATGACGCCATAAAAAAAAGGTCGCAAAATTCCTATTATTACCTTATTTATTATTAAGTTCCCCTTTGGAATGTCTACGAGTGATAAATGTCATAATATCCAGCTGTAACACATTGAATGTTGTGAACTTAACATAGCTTGTACATTACCTACTATAAAAAGTACCTATGCATGACGCAAGTGCTCATATTTCAAATCACATTGCTGTGTTTGTATGACAAGTGTCGATATATCAGCACTGCAATAAATCAATGGAATGAACGATAATGAGTAGGTAACAACTTTCGTGCATAAGCCTTGAGCTGATTTCCGTATTAGTTTGATATTTAGATACACGAGGCGTTTCCTGATTTCTAATAGCACAGAATAAGGTTGTAATTTTTTTTTTGTACTTATAAAAGCCGGTTTCAATTTTTGCAGCAGTCTATATAAGTGATAGAGAATAGCTACAAAAAAATGTGGAAAATGAAAGCACCCTGAGTCAACCTTCTTACGATTGGTTCCTATTGAATAGTGTATGAGTTTGTGGCACAAGCGTCTAAAGACAACAGTAGGCAGTTGCTTTGAAAACTCGCTAATAAGTATTATAGGCATATTACAGCTGCGCCCAGCTAAGCGAAAATTTTCTATGTACTTTACTGAAATTATGCACTAGTATGAGATACACGGCAATAGGCTCACCTATTACGCGGGACATAAAACTATAAGGTGAAATGTGGGCGTATACTATGCCTCTGCCTACCTTTCGGGGATAAAGGCGTGACGTATGTATGTATGAGATAATATTTAAACACTTGCCTAACATTCAACGCAACAACTAGGTATGCTATTTTAATTGGACCTGTTTTAATTAATATTAATATTTTTCTTCTAATATGTATTTCCTGTTTATAGAATGTTTTGATTCAGCGGACGTAATTTTTTTTTAAAACACCTGCTGATGAAATGTCTAAGAGTTTCAAGGAAAACTAGACTTTAAGTGTCTTCTACAAATATTATGTACCTACGAGAATTATATACTTAGAGTAACATACACAAACATGTAGACAAATATTAATATAATTATGTTAATTTATATTGCCTAATTTAATGGACTGATAAACTATTTATTTTATTTATATGAAATGACATCTGCTCGTTAAGCGGCCATTTTGTATTTAGATAATAGACTAGTTTGGAGCCGGTGATGTCATTTGTAGTCATATTCCATTTTAATCAAATTAACAACAATATTATGGCTTTCAACTGCATCAGATCGTTAATAATATTCTTTCTCATGGACTTCTCTCGAAGTTTCAATATGGCAAATGATTAGATTTTTTAAAAATATCTATAGGTTTTTGAAGCTCGCCAAATTGACGTCGCCAGCCTGATGGAAACTCATGGCACTGTCCGTAAGACTTCTAACAGTGGTCCTCAAGTTGGCTGCCCTGTGATGTGCCTCTTCACGCTCCGCTTGAAGAACCCGGGATTATAAGATGAGGGAAACACGTGTGCGGGCAGGTCGTTCCAAGTTTTTAAATTTCGGCAGAGGAACGATCCTTTGAAACGTTTAGTTCTGGCGAAGACTCTCTCCACTGTGTATGAGTGGCATCTCTGCCCAGCACGTGTTGTTCAGGACCGAAAAGGAGAGGGCAGGATCAGGTTGAAGATTCTCGCATGAGAAAATTTCCTCAATTTTCAATAAGTCTAGTACCTAAATATTAAAAATAGTTGGCAAAAGTCAAGACAGAGAATGCCCCCCCTTAAAGATACTATAAATGCGAAAGTTTGTGATGTTTGGATGTTTGTCACTCAGCTCTAACGGCGCAAGGGACCTGGTTAAAATTTGGCACACTTGGTTTACCGTACAATTTTTATACTAGGAATATGTTCCCTTGAGAAGCGGGAACGGGACCAAATTTCACACGGACAAAGCCGCGAGCCTCATCTAGTAATAAATAAATACGAACTGCATATTTAATGTAGACTATTTTCACTTTAAGACTGTAAAAATAAGATCGTAATTATTATAATTTATGTAGGTAATTGTGCATTCTAATTTAAAAAAGTATAATGGCTATTTGTCCTACAAAAGACATCAACGCGTGCGCCCAGAGTGCCAATGTCATCGAGATGAGAATAAGTTTCAATAACAAAATATACAGAGAATATATAATCAAACTAGCTGACCCGCGCAACTTCGTTTGCGTGATAAATGAAGAACCGCTCGACCGATTTTGTGCAAACTTCACTTAAACCATCTACTAAATAGTCCGAACAAAGCCTAAACATTTGGTTTGGATAGGTGAGCTCGTTCTTGAGTTATAAAATTACAACGAAAAGTGGCATTGATTTTTATATATATAGATAAAGAATGCTATTCCATCACAGATTTTTCGAGTTCAATAAATTCTGCTACCTTCAAAACGAGAGATTCTGAAATCAACTACATTTTATTTGTTTTATACTCATAAATTTCATGTGGAAATCATCAATTTGAATACATTTTGAATGGAAACTTATAACTTACTACCGATTATAATTATTTATCTTTGTTCAAAAGTGACTGGTAAGTCGAACTTTAAATAATTCTGCCTATTTTGTTACATTATCTATACTAATATAATAAAGAGGAAATTATTTTCATGTGTGTTTGCCCTAAATAGGCTCTGAAACTACCGAACCGATTTAAAAAGTTCTTTCACCGATATAGACCCACATAATTAGCCAGTGAAATAGGCTATATTTTATTCCCGTATTTTCTCGGGAACTGAAACTCTCGTAGTTTCAGTTATAAACAGTAAATACGGTTATGTATAAAGTGAAAAGATGGATTAAAAAGTTAAAATGTCTCAAATCACATGTAGATGCACTCCAGTATTTGTAGGTACGTTATTTCGTATGTTCAAACGTACTTGGTGTATGAAAAACAGAAAATTACTACATATTTATTTATTTAAAATCGTAGGTTCGGTATAAACGCTAATTATTCACCTACATTATTGTAATCCGGGTAGAACCAGCCAGTCGTCTGTTTACACAGTAAAACCTGCTTTTAGAATCAAGCCCGCCCACAGTTTTATAGACAAAAGTATCTTTTACTTAGTTACGAAGGTATTTCTGTATAATGCTTATTTATAAGTTTCTATATACGCCTAAATTTTAATTTGTCTTCATGCCAGGTGCTCGGTATTGAATTTTATAATTTGCCGAAAACTAATCTAATCTTCATAACAAGATTCTTCCGCACAAGTGTCAAACAATCAATCAATAAAATAAACAGCCCACTGCTGAACCTAGGCTCATCTCTATTCTTTTTAAGGTTCCATAACCAAAAGGAAAAATCCAAATCATAATGCTGAGACTTTGCTGTCCGTCTGTCTGATACCAGACAGTATAACTAAAATGGGCGAAAAAAAACATTTAAACGGAGTAACAGGGTTCAACAAACGCGATATATTTGTATATTTATAAACGTGATTTTCTGTTTTTCATACACCAAATACGTTTGAACATACGAAATAACGTACCTACAAATTGATGACCGATTTTAAATATTGTGAAACATTCTCACACAGCTATATTTAAAAGTTTACTGAAGGAAAGCCCCCTGTAAGTCGGGTGATTTTGAAATAATCGATTGGAACGATGTTATTGGCGGCTAGGGGACAATTGCTACTGCATGTAGATTAAAACCCTCGCAAAATAAATCTATCAAATATTTTGCAGCTTTACAATTTACTTACGAACCACGGTTACATAGGTTATTAATAGTCGAACATTTTTTTTGACGCGAGGCTGCAGCCCTCCTCGGATGGACAGACATACAGTCCACACAAAGCCTTACCAGGGTGAGGGACCGTCCTACCCACAATATCCCGCGGTGGTCCGTCTCGTCATAACCGGGTCGCAGGATAGGATGGTGGATAAATCACTGCGACACTTATTATAGGTGTTCCACGGATCAGAAAGGCTAACTGATTGAAATAGCATTTACGTATGGTGGTTCATTTTTATTAAAGGAACTAGCTGACCCGCGCAACTTCGTTTGCGTCACATGGGAGCGAGAAAGAGAGAAGTGTAGTATAAATATTTCGTGATATAATATTTTCCGTCGCATTTACTCCGTTACTTATGTTCATTAGAGCTGACCCACACAACTTCGCTTGCGTCACATGAGTGTGAGAAGGAGAGAGGCGTGGTATTAATATGTAAAGTGATATGATGTTTCCCGTCGCATCTACTTCCGCCCGTCCTTTTATGGTACGGATCCGACTCGCACTTGACCGGTTTTCATCGATCACTTGACTGGCTGCCACTGCAGACCACGATTACTGCCGTCGTCGCTTCGCTCATATTTTAAAACTTACTAAGAGGGTTATTGTAAGCGAACCGTAAAAGATAGGCATTTGCAGAAAAGGACTTCTTTTTTAACTTTTTAAGAGGAACAATTTTATTACACACTATTTTTACGTAACTTTAACCATTTCCACAGTTTACGCAATGGAAGCTCCGAAAAGAAAGAAATTTTCCCCGTTCTCAAAACATTATTCATGGCTGCTCCGCCCCTATTCGTCTTAGCGTGATGTTATACTGTCATTAACCATCCTCAATAAATTGACTATGAAACTGTGAAATAATTTTTGAAATGCAACCAGTAGTTTCTGAGATCGTAGCACAAACAAACTCTTCGGTTTTAAAATATTGTGAGCGGACCTTAAGAGATGGACAAATTAGGTTATTGTGGGCGAACCTTAAAAGATAGACATATGCTGCCGCGGACTTTTTTTTAGAACTTTTTAAGAGAAACAATTTTGTAGTACGCATTTTTTACGTAACTTTAACCATTTACGCAGCGTACGCTTCGGAAGCTCTCAGACGGTAAAAAATATTCCCCGTTTTCGAAACATTCTTGTTTGCTGCTCCGCTCCTATTTACCTTAGCGTGATGTTATATAGCCTATAGCCATCCTCAATAGATGAACTATCAAACTGTAAAAGAATTTCCGAAATCCAACCAGTAGTTCCTGAGAGCCTAGCGTTCAAACAAACAAACAAACAAACAAACAAACAAACAAACTCTTCAGCTTTATAATATTAGTATGGATTCGCTATGTTATGAATTAAAAAGTATAACATTTAAAACTTTACTTAGTTATACCATTATTCGCTATGTTATGAATTAAAAAGTATAACATTTAAAACTTTACTTAGTTATACCATTCGATATTAATTTCGCAAAAAAAAAATAATTAGTAAAAAATGAATATTTATGATACTCGGTAATTAGTTATGTCACAATCCTGTTTAAAACAATGAATGCAAAAAAAATATGTTTATTATGATGCACCGATGTTAATAAAATTTGGTACATAAAACCTTTGGCACCGTAGTGTCTATTTGACGAGTGAAACCAAATGGTCAGATAGTGTGATGGAAGAAGTGTAAAGTAACATTATAATTTATTTTTAATGTAAATGATTGTTCATACATTTATTGCGTACAAACCAAATCAGAAGTTGCGGTACTGCTTGTGTTAGAAAAGAATAATTTTCCCAGAGCACTGACCAGCCAAACAGGTCTTTGAAAAAACTTTGATGGGGGTTAATTGGGTTTATTGAAGTAATAAAATATGTACTCTGTTTGAAATTAGTAACATGTTCCCTGTATAATCAGCTATCATGGCCACTCCGGAACTATTATTGAGAGCGAGCGTTTCCCTTCTTTCATAGGAAGACACGCATTGACACACAAACGGTTAAAATAATCATAAAATACGTAGTACGACAATAAGACAATAAAGTCATAATAACAATTGCGCTAATAAGCCACTTTCACTTTTTTTATACTAACAATTTCTCGCCTACCAATATGTACTCGTACGTAAGCGATGAAGTCATGTGATTTAATCGTTATTATACACAATACTAGTTGTAGCACGCAGTTTCGTGTGCAGGAAATATTTTTTTAATGTTCTGTTTGAATGAAATTGATTAGTGGCTAATATAATCAAGTAGGACTTCGTTCGATTTATTACGTTTTGTCATAGTTGATGGTAAGAAGTTGTATATGTACAAAAAGTACTAATAGATTTTTAAAAAGTAGTCTCCCCCACATGTTCTTTGGGACTCAAGTCATAGTTTTTCTGCAGAGAGTGCCGGAGTGTGGAAACATAGTAGGCGGATGGCAGAGTACATCATCCCTCTGAATCTTAATATTTATTTTTACTATCTATAATAAAAAAGTTTATGAAGAGGAACATGCATATTACTAACTTTACTTAGATATGTTGTATTTATAGATTTAAAGATATTTTAAAGGGACGACAAGATGACGGACAGCCAAGTAGGGTTAGGTTTTTCTGAGACTCTCAAGTTTTACTTTTGACTACCTTTCGCGTGTGGTGCTAAGGCTGCTGTTGCTAAGCTTTTGGATTCGACTCCTGGCCGAAATCGAATATTTTATGTGATCTGCCATATTTGGTTTAGTTGTTATCTATGTGTAATGTGTCTGTAGGTATTTACAAATTTCTTAGTTTACATCTTGTCTACATCCCGTAGTATCTAAATTTTCTTATGAATGTCAATAGAATTTCGTTTGTACTATTGGTCGGTGTTAACTACGCGAAACTTTTCTCACTGATCGTTGGTTGCCTACTGATATTGCAGTATAAGAAATAACTAGGACGTATAGGTATACCTAGTTAGTTACAAACATAAGTGGTTAGGTTGCACGCACAGTCCGCAACAGCCACTATAGCCAGATGCTAGTCAAGTTATTACTTATTAATTTCTTCACATAGGCGTGTGTCGACATAGCTCTTAGAGTATATAAGCGGTTGGGAGTCCTGGGGTATTGTTGGGAGTACTAGGGTATCCTTCCGAGGGCTTACCCAGGGCTCCCAACCATAAGCTGTTAGGTGGGATACGTGTGGTTTTTAGTCGGTAGGAGTCCGGAAGGGCATCCATCTAAGAAGCACTTTAAAGTTGTATTGGGCTGGCCTCGTGGAAACTAGGAGTTCTAAATGAGGTAACGCGGTTCTTCACGCCACACCAGAGGTGTATGCTGTAGAAAACGCAGATTCGCCCCTGCGTCGAATACTGTTCTCACCTTTGGGACGACTCTAAGAGGTAATTGCTAGACGCATTGACGTTATGCAGAGACGTGCTATCCGAATTATCGGTTCTCCTGGCGACGTCAATTTGGCGAGCTTAATAATATAGTTTCAATAGGCTGGCCATGGTTATATATTAAAATACCAGAAATCAAAATGCCTTTACTTAAAATGCATTAGACCAAAATACCCGAATTCAAAATACCTTAACATTCAAAATACCTTATTTCAGTACACCTTACCGTATAATGTCTAAATTTAAAATACAAATAATTATAATATCAGAATTCAAAATACAAATTTTCAAATGTCCTTAATTTAAAATACCGAAAATAGAATACAATGTGGCACTGTCACTCACACGTTTTGTTATTTAGCTTTAACTTATTTATACCCCCCCCCCCCCACCTAAGTGAAGTCGCAGTTGTAGCCCTAGGTCTGTTGGTCCTTGGGTATCCTTCTGAGGGCTTACCCGGGGCACCTAACTGTAGGCTGTTATGTAGGATACGTGTGGTTTTTAGTCGGTAGGAGTCTGGCATAGTATCCATGTAGGATTTACCTCATGTTAAAACACTTTGATTCAGAGTAACAAAAGTACTACAGTGGGCTAACGAAAAATCAAAAAAAAAAAACCACGAAGGCTAAGGCGGGAGCTCCGCTTCGCTTCGCTCCCGCCTTAGTCTTCTAACCTAACCTATCCGAGTCGGGATACTCTGAGTCGGGGTGTTAACCATTCACAGATATATAGCATCCATGTAGGATTTAAATCATGTTAAAAAAAAGGTATTTTGTGTTTGAACATTTTAGGATAAGGTATTTGATAAATTTATATTTTGGGTTTCGGTTATTCGACCGTAAGGCATTTTAAATTATTTATATTATAAATATTTGCCTTTTGAATATTGATATTTCGATTTCGGTTATTTTGGGCTACGATATTTTGAGTTAAGGCATTATAATTTCTGGTATTGTGACGGTATACCCTGGCCATATCTATCGTTGAACGAAAACCGATGAACCATACGAGTTTTAAAGTCAGAGTGCAAAGTAAGATGGGACTCTTCAAGCCAGATGGATGGACTTCTTTTTTAACGTGAGGGAAAATCCATCATGGATGCTAAGCCGGATTCCTACCGACTAAAAAAACCTCACGTAACGCCCAATAGCCTATGGTTGGGAGCCCCGGGTAAGCCCTCGGAAGGATGTCCCAGGACTCCCAACAGACCTACGGCTACCAGTGTGGCCTCGCCTAAGGGGTGGTTCGGGTGCTATCCCGCGTCTTTGTGGGGTTCGGGTGTGATCCCGCTTCTAGAGGGGGTGTGCGTGGATCTCTCACGTCACGCTGCCGTCACCGACCTGCTTCTGTAAGGACGGTAAGCAGCCATCTCACCGTCCTGATGATGACTGGACTACTTAAAAATGCCTCAGGTAGTGGTACTGTCAGATAGCGTGAAAGGCGCAGGACCATGTGTTACGGTGAAGATAGGCAGACTTCTATTTCTAGCAACGGCCTGCGGAAGGCTGATTTAATTATTTGATGATTGTTTGGTATGTAATTGGTATAAAAATTGTTTTTTAGATTGCTTTTTTAGGTTACGTATGTGAAGAATATGTGCTTGATTTCCTGAACTGTGTTTATTATTTGAATTACTTTAAATATGCGTAAAAATATATAAATACGTTATACTTATATGAGGTGTCGATTTTAAATAGCATTATTTAAAGTACGCTTTGTACAAAGCACAATGTAGCCGCTGAATCAGCAGATAAGACATAAAAAACACTGAAGCCAAAGACAGCATATTTGTAGATCGTAGAAACTATTAGTATCAATTCGGTATCGCAGCAACATCATGGCAGTCAGTCTTTAATGAGACCTGTTAGTCAGATATCTGGTTTTATAATTGCCACCAAAATATATAAAATTCGTAGAAGCAAATGTATTTTCGTTCTGATCAAATAATCTTTTACCACTTCATATCCGGGTGACAAAATGAGAAGTTTTGATATTTCTAGGAATAAGAGGACAACTGATTAGTACCTTTGATACGTCTGCGGCGAGTCGCATTGCCGAGGTCGGCGCCGCCCCACTAGCTGATATTCTCCGTTCAGGCTCCACGGTCCAGCGACTATTTATTTACCTACGTAATATATTACTAAGATGTTGTTTTACATGTTTGATATATGCCATTCGAGATGCTAATTTGTCTTGGTATTTAAATTTGGTCGTAAACGGCTCGAATATTATAGTTCCTGCTAATCTTGGTGATGTCATGATTAAATTACTTAATCTAAGATGTATGACTATTTGGCAGAATAGTAGTTATCGTTGACGTGTTAAAGAATTCATCTTAACATCTGAATAGGTACTAGACATTATTATGATTCTGTTAGATATGAAGGAGAAATTATTAGCCAATAAGTTTATAAGGAACGATCGAATGATTGCTATTCTGATGCTTCGATCGCGCCAAGCAACGACGCAGTGGTCAAGGGCATATCTAATTGTGTGTAAAAATCGCGAAAGTTTAAAGCATTAAATATGTGTGTTACTTTGTCGTAAGTAGCACAAGGCTTAAGTGTAAAAGCGGCAACGCAAATAGTTCCTGTAATTTTGTTAAATGGCTTATATTCAATTAGAAGATCTAAACTCATAATAATTCTGAAGCTCGCCCACGCCTTAGTAAAGTTTGAATGAGGTAAAACATTCTTGATCGTTAACTCATCAACTTGTGCAACTGCAAGGCATGTACTCGACAGCGACACTATGTAAAGTTACAAATATAAGGCAGCGTTGCGCAGCGCAAACCGAGGGTAGAGGGGCGGTGAGGTGAGCGGTGCAGGAAGGGGGGGGGGGGTACCAGCTGGCGGCCTCTAGCAGTGAAAGTAAACCTGGCCCTCGCCACTAGCTCAACTACACTCGGTTCTTTAATACGATTATGATTTACCACTACGTATTGCATCGCCAACATTCGAATGGCATTCATAATGTACATTCAACTACCATTTCATTGATATTAATAATGACCTCTATTGATGAACAATTAATTTGCTTTAAGCCTATACAGAGTTTGTAAATACTTTTTAATACGTGATAAATACATCTCTTTAGTTGACCTATTGCTTCATTCATTTTATTTAAACTAGTGGACACACCCATCTACACCTCATGACTACGAGAAAATATTTATGTTCTACGCTATCTGTGCCAAATTTTATACAAATCCATACATAATTGAGTGAAAGATTAGTATAATATTCATTCATCCTCACTTTCACTACAATAATATTAGCAAGAATTTACAAATATGTAGGTACCATAACATACCAAACAGCTTTCTAAGTATATTGATTAATTTGTTCATCGTACTGGTAAGATACACTACATTCATCGATATTGTATTCAGCAATAGCTCTAGAAGATCTCTCGCTTTATAATGCACTAGTCATAATGAGGTTCATTATCAAACAAAAGAAGAAGCAGAAGTCTGAAAGGTCTTTAAGCAATAGCATTAGTAATGTCTGACGTTTGAACGATGACTAAATTAATATTTCTCGATACTCGTGACTAAAGAATGTCAAATCTATGTAGCAATCGATTTTAAAATGGAACCTGTAAAACCACTTCACCTTACATTTAGTTCCTGCCGCTACGAAATCTGACCATTAACATTATTACGTTGTAAATAATCTAAAACACGGCTAGTACATAATACTTGGTTGTTTCCGGTACTAAAATATTACGTCAGTACCACTACTCGTAATGATCTGAAGTTTAAAATGTTAGACGGAACGCATTTTTGTATTTAACATCTGTAAAACAATAAAGTGTTTATCTTCTTCATTACAGTGGTATCGTATACGTACATGGCACCTCTGTCAGACAGGTGAGCCGCATATTTGTGTGCTACCTGAGTAGTCTATAAAACAATATTAGCATCTTTTCAGTTGATCTCTAAAATCCTGCCTATATTTGAACAAAGGAAATTGTTACAATTGCTTTTAACTTTCGGCATTGTTATGAGACTGACTGCGTAACCCTGAAAAGCATTTCGTTGGTCAGTCGCTGCAACACTTGCAGGAAAGTTTGGTTTATAACGACGGGAAAATTTATCTAAATATTCAGTATAGAGAGACCGTATTCTTAGCATTTCATGGATTCTCCGTGCGGGCGCCGGGTCCATAGCGTGGCACAGGGGGGAACACCCCGACGGCGTCTGGGACTTGCGACCCATTCGAGTAGGTTTAGGGTGGCCACCTTACTATGCGCGTAAACGATCACCATTCACCGTCAACAATGTTCCCCCCCCTGCCCAACCAGATTTGGTAAGATCCTATCAATGCCGCTTTGGATACTCGTTTTAGTAAAGAGCTTACTGAAGCTCTTGGCAATCCAAGGTCCTTAAATAAATTATACAGGGATTTAGCTGGAATTCCCCTTGCTCCTACTTCTACGGCATAGAGTTTAACCACATAGCCATTTTTGGTTAACTCATTGGTCAAGTCATAGTATTTATTTGTCTTCATGGCGTGGTCCTTCGGTATGTTGGTCTCCCACGGCACCGTCAGCTCCACGAGCACCGCACGCCTGTGTATCCTCGAAAACAGGAATATGTCGGGTCTGGATGACGATGCACATACATCCTCCGGGATTTTGTAGTGTTTTTCATACGTGTCTGAGAGTATAGTCCAATCGGCGGCAGCCATCAAAATTGAGTATGGCTTTTGAGGTACTTTCTTTGAACAGCCTTCCTTTACAAACGCAATGTCATTTCTTTTGTTTGTGGTTAATCCCTTTTTCGCTCTCTCTACCGCCAAACTGACAGCCTCACGTATGATTTCCAATACCCTATCGTGTCGGCGTGAGTAATGACCCCGGTCTAGTAACGTCCTACAACCTACCAGCAGGTGCCTAGCAGTTCCAATCGCTTCTCTACATGCATTACATGTTTTATCTGTGGCTTTCCCCCACCTGACCAGATTACTTGGGTCGGGGAGGGTCAATTGAAACGCGTTCAGGTAGAACTTAAGCAAAGCCGGCGACCAGTCGTACAATAAGGTACGCCACTGCAAGGCCATGAGAATACAAAACTCGTCCAGAGTAAGCCATTCATTCTGCATCTCCAGGTTCATCGCGTGCACCTTATAGGCATCGCTTTCATCCTGCTCCAGAAAAGATTTTGTAATGTCTTTATCTGATTGTCTCCGGATACTACCCAACCCAGACCAGTCTGCGAATCCACCATGAATTTCTTGTGGAATTGGAGGCGTGACTCAAGTTCTGCTATATTTTTATCCTTTGGAAGAGTTTGAACGATTTTGTCTCTTGATTTTGCCAAGACCTGCATTTTAGTAACTCTTAGGTGTTTATAGAGTTCCGACGGCTTCTTAAACGTCATTCCGAAGTTATTAGAGGCTCTGTATAATGCCGACGGGTCGGCCGATTGAGCTAGCCCTAGCCACGACTTCAACGTCTTCGTAACATTCGCATCCAATTTTCTGAGAAGGTTTTGGCTCATATCGTACACAAGAAACGGCCAGTTTAGACATATATACATATACATATACATATACTCACGCCTTTATCCCCGAAGGAGTAGGCAGAGGCCTATACCGGCCCACATTTCACCGTGTACAATTCGGTCCCACGTGACAGGTGGTGAGCCCATCGCCGTGTTGAAATGGACCGCCGCCGTCAGAGCCTCGTCCGTTGTTCAGCAGGTGCACGAGCTTGCACGTGAGGTTGACTTGGGCCCGATGGTGTTGGTAGGGTCCCACTACACCCAGTTTAGACGTGATGTTAAATAGTTGCATGCTTTCTTGACGTTACCTATTGGTTGTTGGTCTACCTTTTTTATGTCAACAATGAAACTTTCAATTATGTCGTCCAAAGCTGGAGTACAACCTCTGTTATCTATCTTTCTGCCAAGAAATTTGAAAGGCACGATTTCCGATATAATAGAAACTTTTTCCCCGCCTATAGCAAGCCCGGGGTCATATGACGTAAACCTAGTACCCCGCCTACCCAGACATAGACAGTAGCATTTGCTAGGTTTTGTCCTCATTCCATCTGTCCATGTACAGAATTCATCCACTTTACGCAGTAGGTCTTGGCACTGCTTTGGGCTGCGAGTCAGGATTGCGAGGTCGTCTTCAAACGCCAGGATGGACTCTGTATATTTGCCATTTAATTTAAACCGATATCCCCACTTCTTCTCATGAGTAATAATACTGTCAATTAAAATATTTATTACTATATTGAAAACTATTGGTGATAAACAGCAACCCTGGAACAAACCTACTCTATACTTTAAGGGTTGCGTATGTCCTTCTTTTGTATTGATTACAAATTTTAATTGGTTATATTAAGAAGCTATTATTTCACAGATTATTGACGGAAAGTTATACCATTTTAATGCAAACAACATAAGTTCATGTTGTACTGAGCCAAAGGCGTTTTCCAAATCTATCCAACAAACTGTTAATTGCCTTTCATTTAATCTGGCATCTTTTAGACTTTCCGCCAGTAGAGAATTATGTTCCAGACATCCTGAAATTCCGGGCAGAAACCCTTTCTGGTGATTTGGTCTAAAATACTTATTGCTGATCATAAAATCAGTCATTTTAAATTGAAGCCATGAGAAGAAAATTTTTGATATTGTGTTGGTCAACGCTATCGGTCTGGCGTCTTTTGGACTGGAAACAATTTCTTTCTTTGGAATGAGCACAAAACTGGCCTCTCCGAAGGCCGCTGGTATTTCTTTACTCGACCAGATCCTTTTAAATATGCTCAGAAGGTGTTTGCGTACTGATGGACATTTTTTATAGACTATGTAAGGTATGCCATCAGGCCCAGGGGCAGATTTAGTTGATTTCTTTTTAATTTGATGTTCAATTTCTTCTAAGCTAGGTGGATTACAGTTGATTAAGAATTGAGGACTTGATGGTTTTTTTTCCTTTGGTTCACTATATGATTTGTCATATTTAGGCACCTCATAATTACTTTTATAGTAGTTATAGATCTGATCGTTACTTATGTCTTATGTGTACGTTACTTATGAAACTCTATCTCATGAACCGTAAAATTTTCTTAAATTGAAAATGTTCACAGGTATTTCTGTCGCCGCCATATTAACAAATAAAAAAAAAGGAATTCAAGAGAAATCCCTTACAAGAAACGTGGGTTTTTGGTACTTACAGCATTCTTAATGCGCGAGTCCGTCTCACACATGGTCAGTTTTAATTTTTTTTGGGATCTAAAAGTGGTGGTGTAAAACTGGTGATTTAAAAAAAATACTGGCAATTAGACTTCTTATACCATATTCAATTAAGTGAAACAAGGCGTGTAGATTAATAGATTAGCACGTTCAAACTATAATCAACTCGTCAATTTACGCATTACGCGTATAGCGGTTGCTTTTGTGACGTCACACACAGAGGTTTAATACAAAATATGGGTCGCATATATCCGAAGCGCACTCAAATGTAGGTATACTGTTATTAAGGTTGAATTTACTGTATGTATCGAGTTTCAAATGCAAAAAGCAGAAGAGAAAGAACCGTAGAACTGAATAAAATATCCCAGTAGGTATACAAAAACTTTATTGCACACAACTTTTAACAATTATATAAAGAGAAAATTTTATTAGAGTACAGGGCGGCTTTATCGCTTTTTTTTTGTTTAACGAGAGGGAAAATTCTGATGGATGTTATGCTGGACTCCTACCGACTAAAAAACCTCACGTAACACCCAACAGCTTATGATTGGGAGCCCCGGGGAAGTCCTCGGAAGGATGTCCCAGGACTCCCAACAGACCTACAGCCGCGGCCTCGCCCAGAGGTGTGGTTCGGGTGCTATCCCGCGTCTTTGAGGGGTTTCGGGTGTGATCCCGCTTCTAAGGGGGGGGGGGGGGTCGTGCATAAGTTGCTCACGTCACGATGTCGTCATGGGCCTGCTTCTGTAAGGACGGTAAGCGACCCTCTCACTGTCCTCAGACCCCCGGTCATGGAGGCCGATAGTCTTCGGCGAAGACACGTCGGCGGGGGCGGTTTTACCACTACAAAGCAATCTTTTACAAGCAACCTTTTAATAAGCAGAAAGCAAAAAAAGCAAATTCCGAGCATCAAAGCAAGACTTCAGTTTCAATTGAACCTGGCGCAGGGCAGATAAGGTATTCAGATACGATAGTGATGACTTGAACAATGCTACAGTCAGTATAACAATCTTTATGGCTTCTTTGTGTAAGAACCTTGATATTTCTATGTGCCCTATGCCCTTTGTTTAGTTATATAATTACTAAAACCAGCAAAGTGTAACAGAAGTGAATTTATACGAAACTAGCTGATGCGCCGCGCGTGAAATTTGGTTACCGTTCCCGCTTCCCGTGGGAACATTTTCATGGGATAAAAAGTAGCCTATGTGTTATTCCAGACTTTACTCTACCCCTGTACCAAATTTCAGCCAGATCCATTCAGCCGTTAGAGAGTGAGTGAGTAACAAACATCTTCACAAACTTTCACATTTATAATATTAGTAGGATTCAAACAATAGCATACTACGTAAAGTACCAAGACATTGAAGGTATTGAATATGTTTTTGTAAAATAAAAATACATTTCTTTGGCTGCATACTTAGATGCATCAATGGATGATAAATCAGTTGCGAAGGCCTATAACTCTGTGAGGGATGAACGACCGGCAAGGCCGAGGGCTTTCGCGTGGAATGTGCCACTTTCATGGCCGGTTTGGACTCTCCGTGATTCACCCACGATACGCATAACCATTACGTTATTCAAATATCTCATACTTCAAATATGTACGACATGTACGTAAATAAATATCGTAACAGTGTTTAAGAACACACGTACACATCTTGAAGTATCTATTATAAAACGGGATATTTTTAAATGCACATCTATATATTTTTTCTGCACACTAGGCAACTCCACTAATTAACTGAATGCATACCAGAAATCTGAATGCTGTGCAAAAAAACCAATTGATTAACTAACCATGTACTTCTTAAAAAACTAAAATTATACACAAAACGAGATGACCTTTTTTATCGAATTCACATCAAAAATGTGGTTCGTACACCGGATATATGATTTACTAAACAAAAATACGAATTGCTTATCAAAAATACTAACTTGCACTCTAAATTTTACAATCTTATAACTGAATAGGTTAGGTTAGGTTAGTATTTTATATTTTTGATTAATAAAAATTAATTTTGTAAAGATGACTGATTAATTTGGGTTTTTAATTAGAATAAAAGATGTTCATAAAAGTAAATTAGGCGATGGTTTTCCTTAAAAAAGTTTTAATAAGTTTGTTGAGCTAAGGAATTTTTAGATATACGATTTTGATAATAGTGATCTGTTCAGTAAAATAGTTCTGCAAATACCATTAAACAGTATATTGAATTGGATTTATTTAGTGTGCGTAATTAGTGTGCCAGTCAGTATTTTTGGTTTAACTTCGTAATATTTTGTTCGGAAAAAGGGAATAAACAGATATCGATTTAAATACATGCCTTATAAAACTATGTACTCACAATAAACAACAAAAATATAATTAAACTTTACAAGAAATTACTGCATTGATAAGAATATCTTGTAAGGAGAATCTACAAGTCGGCTCAAATTCAGCAGCAAGATTATAAAAGTCTACGAAAGTACGTTATGTTCATTGACTTGGTTTGACGTCATAGTTACATCCAAAGTGTCCACTTGGCATCTAGGGTCCGACTGTTTACTGGTACCTACCATTCCAAGTTCTTCTCGAAAACCTTCAACAGATCCTTGTCAATCAGTTAATAAGTTATTCATTGTCCATTGCTCTGTATTCACACTCTGTATGTAGCTATTTTCCCTATTTAGTAAGTAGCAGGGAATTTTAACCGTTCAGTGTTTAAAAGTTCTTATCTATTATTTATTATTGTATAAATACACGTGACTAATTTTGATGAGAACCTAAATTAATGATTAAGTATTCCTTTTTAGTTAGAACCAAGTCAAGGTGAACATACAAACATATTTATTGTAGTCTTGAACTAGTTTTTATTTTTTCTGTATTGACGCTTATAATATTCCTCTAAAAGTAGGCTTAAGTAACATTGTGTTATTTATGCACTGTAAATATATGTATGTATTGATTTACAATTATTAAATATAAAATGTAATGGTTAAGGATTAAATAATGAATAACCTTTTAGTCAAAAGGTCAGTCGTGAACTCGATCGAGACGTGAAGTAAATTGTGATCATAATACAGATTGAATAAAAGCTGACGTTGAACACTTAGGAACAGCACACTATTCATTCTAAAGGAATTTATCTTTTAAGACTGGTAGGTATCTTAACTTTAAAACACTGACTTTGTATTCCCTAAAATAGAATATCGTCAAGGCATTCTTTGTCCCTTTTCTGTTTCTGTCCTTATCACCGTAACTACAAAAGGAGCTCGATATAGTTCACGGGTGAAGCCGTGTCTGCCAACTCAGTAGTATAAAGAAGTGGCTTTAATTGACTAATCACACGTGATCATCGCTTTTCAACATAAGCCTCCTCTGGATTCTTCGCCGAGGACTATCGGCCTCCATGACCGGGGGTCTGAGGACGGTGAGAGGGCCGCTCACCGTCCTTACAGAAGCAGGCTCATGACGGCAGCGTGAGGTGAGCAACTCATGCACGCCCCCCCTTAGAAGCGGGGTCACACCCGAAACCCCCCATAGACGCGGGGTTGCACCCGAACCACCCCCTGGGCGAGGCCGCAGCGGCGGCCGTAGGTCTGTTGGGAGTCACGGGACATCTTTCCTGAGGGCTTACCCGGGGCTCTCAACCATAGGCTGTTGGGCGTTACGTGAGGTTTTTTAGTCGGTAAGAGTCCGGCGTCCTACGAGGATTTTCCCTCACATCAAAAAAAAAAAGCCTACTCTGGATAATCTATGCAAGTAGAAATAATTTTATTACAATCAAAAGAACATCAACTAAACCCGGTTTATAATTTATGAAAATATTCAAAGAAGACCCCATAACAACGACCATAAAACAAATTCGTGAGTATAGTCGACCTCCTCGCGTTGGTAAAAGCGTGACTATGGTCACAGTTCTCCAAAATGGAAAGTCATGATCGTCGACAATTTCTCTAACTACGTACTTAATGCTAATGACACTTATGACATAAATTTGTGACCTAATTACTATTCTGATTATTAGTGTATAACTACTTTATTTGATCGAAGACTACGCAGCTTTATCATACCAGTTTTAATGTTTATTTACGACAATTCGAAACTCAAAAATAAAAAATAACTTTATAGCTGCTTCAAATATTTGGGTAATTAATTTTTAACTTCAGGGTTATTGTGCTATAACCTTTGCATGAAAGAAAAACGTAAAGCATTCTGAATATTTTCTTCATTACTACCATTGTGTAACCCATACATATACCTACAACTCTAGTACCTATTTACAAATAAATAATTACCTATGTGTGTCAGTTGTCAGACCCCATTTTATTTTACGTGTGGAAATCCTACATGGATGCTATGCTGGACTCCTACCGATGCCTTACAACTGTCTACGGCCGGCAGTCCTGGGTAAGTCCTCGGAAGGATATCCCAAGGCAGTCAGATCCCATAGCCCAAAGCATTAGCTTACGTTGTTTAAAAACCCTTGGTCTGAAAATATTTATTCACTTGATTACAGAAACTAAACAATGGCGACCTCTGGAGGGAAACGACGAGAAGAAGGGAGCGACAATTCCGACGACGAACTCACACCGCTCGCTAACGACATCTATGGCGGCAGGTAAGCACTAATTAATAAAATTGTAATGTCTATGTACCATAGAGCAACCCGACCTGTGACTTGATATCGGGACAGGAGGAGCCATACATAGACTTGTATAAACTGAAGATCTTACTACTTACTAATATTATAAAGATGAAAGTTTGCGAGTGTGAGGATGTGTGGATGTTTGTTACTCTTTCACGCTCTAACGGTTGAACGAATCTGGCTAAAATTTAGTACTGGTACAGGGATAGATTATGGTCTGGAATAACACATAGGCCTTTTATCCAGGGAATAAGTTTCCACGGGAAGTGGGAACGGAAACAAATTTTACGCGGGCGACACTGCGGGCATCAGCTAGTAATAGATATAAAGGCCATTTAATGGAGGTCGTGTTCCTTGCTATGTATAGAAAGATGTATAAAGAAAAAAACAGATGCTTTGATTTTATTGCCTACTACCACAGGGTGGAAACTCCAGCTTGCATGAGTGCGTGTGATCAATAAAATGTAAGCAAATTGTCCGTCAACGCGCACGTCAACTCTACTGACAGCTGTGGCGCGACAGAGAGTTGCCGATCTGTATGTAATACTATTATATTATCTTTGCTACTACTTCTAAAGGCCTATCGGGTTAGTGACTGAGCCATATTAAAATTTTAAACATCAGAACAGTTGGTTTTGTAAAAAACTTGTGTGGGAGCAAGATGAGACGTCACAGTTTCCTGTTATCAAACGGGCGGAGCAGGTTTATGTATTGTCGGTGTTTGAATATTAACAATATATAAAAGTTAAAGAGACGACACAACATATAACAAGAGGTGTAAATATTTCTGACGTAGGAACTCCTTTTTTTTTGTTTTACGTGAGGGAAAAGCCTCATTCATGGACGTTATGCCGGACTCCTACCAACTAAAAAACCTCAGGTGTTCTGATAACAGCTATGGTTGGGAGCCCCGGGTAAGCCATCGGAAGGATACCCCAGAACCGCAGGGATAACTACAATAAGTTTCGTTTCGGTCTTAAAATTTGAAAATTATGTCCACGATAATAAATATGACGAACCAATTCTTTGTTGTGAAGTTAGCCCTAGAAAAATATGAATAAAATTATTGGTAGCAATTTTTTTTGTCAAATTATTTGATTTCAGTACTTGATTTGAATTTAGCATAAAAGTTTGACATAAATACTTCTTAAACATTAAATAGATAGGTGAAGGTTTATAGTCCAATAAAACTTAAATATCTAATAAAAAATAATAACCATTTTATATTATTACGAAATGATTACCACATAACAAAAAAATAATATGCAGTATAATTTTTAATGACAGCAAATGAAATCACATTCCATGAAGTTTTATTTAATGCAAGCATTAAAATATAAGGCCATAACTATAATCAAATTGATTTTCGAAACCGTCAGAATAATATTTTGAACGGAATTGCTGTAATGATTGTTGCAAGGCTGTATAGCGAAATCCTTGTTCTTGAACCTAAAAACCTTCAAATCAGATCAGCCATTTTTTGCCCTTCGGTTTCACCCCACACCCGAACTAAAATGAAGATGTTGCACTCGAAGCAATTTCTGACCATAAGAGAGTAAAAATACGGTTGATTTTTCAATTATCGCTTAGTGTTTAATGTCTACAACATATAAAACTTACGGTGTCCTAACCACTCTCAGACGCGCTTCCACTATAGGATAACCTCAATTAGCAAATAAACTAAACAATAAAACTGTCATTAAAAGAACCTTGCATAAACTGAGTATCCTGAAAAGGTCAGGCAGTCACGCTTGAGCACAAGTGTCTTTTATAAAAGATGCACGGTCTTGGGTAGATTTAAGTTCAAATTTAATGGTCCATTTAGGCAGCTTTGCGGATTAAAAGCATTAAAGGCATTAGGTACGTACATAATCAATTTATTGCAGTGGCCTGATGTCATACCTAGGCATCTCAAATGTGTAGCAACTTTAGGTAAGGGGTTCTTCAAGAGGGATCTTAGAAGGTTTTTACAGGGTCGGCATCGCGAGTGTAGTGCAAACGTCCATAGACTGCGGTGACCACTGGTATATCTGCTGGGCCGTATGCTTGTCTGCCACCTTAGTGGTATAAAAAACCAGTTTGCTCTCTGTCAGAATTTTACTAAGGAGACTTGCTTCTCAGAATAAATATGTCAGGGCTAAGGTGTTTACACATCATGAAGATTTCTATACCACACTAAGCATTCGTCATACCAAAGCTTGGATGTTTTTTGTTTCACGTATAATTCAGGATACTTTAGACGTGAAAAATCTACTGGAGACCGCCCAGAGAAGACCACAAAGTAGTTAAACCAATTGCTACCAGTACCAGTAATAGCAAATGCTTACATATTTGTCTTTGTCCAGTGTGTATTGACCTTTAACGTCAACGGCGCGGGGCGCGGCGTGGCGTATCTTGTCGTGAGTTACTTTCACATCTGTCGCTTGCTCACTTGTTTTTGTGTACCGGTGATGTAAACAGGAAACAATGATACTTTTTATTAACAAAAATTATTAGTTTTTAGTCAAGATAGCATTTTAATTGCGTTTGGGAGGTTACTCTATTATTGTTACATGAACAGAATGGAGGACATTAATTATAGTAGGTTGGTCTAATTTCCATTCGTAGTTATTTAAGAACCAAATTGATGTTAAAGGAAAGACCGGGCCAAACGCTTTTGATATTTTGCAATGCAAACCAAACCTTTGCAATAATAGAATTATTATAAACAATCATATTTCAATAACCTCGTAGGTAGATACTAGATACTTATTCAGTCTGAAGTTCAAAATGCATCGTTGATTGCGGTTTTAATCATATGACATTTCAAAATGACAAGGTTTACACATTATTAAATGAAAAAGATTGGCAATAGATTTTGTTAAATGCTAATATTTTTGACTTTAAGAACCTATATGGGTGTGTAAGAAAAGCTGACAGTTTCATAATCAATGAAACGCACTTTGTACATTACCAAAGTGCGTTTCATCTGATTGAATATGTGACGGTGGCAGGCAAGCTTACGATCGTTCAACTGCCTTGTAAGTCTAGTCATATCGTGCGACAGCTAATGACTAGGTAGCGATTTCGATTCCCACCACGAGACATAACTTCTGCAGCTCATTAACATTAAATTTGTCTTGTGAGTCTAGGTGTTTCTATGCATTTACAAAAAGTATATACCTATTCGTTGTCCCTGTACCCATAACACAATCCTAGCTTACTTTTGGATTTGATTTGATAGTGCAGTGTAAATAATGTTCTTGATTATAATATACATACATACATACATAAATATGGTCACGCCTTTATCCCCGAAAGGGTAGGCAGAGGCATATTATATGCCCACATTTCACCTTTGTATAATTTGTCCCACGTAATAGGTGGTGAGCCGTATTGCCGTGTTTAAATGGACAGGCGCAGGTTGTGACTGCCTGCAGTTGAAATAAAGCCTTCAACTTAGCTTAACGACGGCCATTTTACTGGCAACCGGGACCAACGGCTTAACGTGCCTTCCGAAGCACGGAAACGCTTAAATAAATATCACAAAGTGATCACATGGATGGTCACCCATCCATGGACCGGCCATAGTGAAAGTTGCTTACTGCAGTGATCGTTTACAGAACACCGAGTCCGCGGGGCCACGAGCGCTTCCATTATAATATACATAGAACTTAATTGCTATTACGGGAAAGAGCACACTGCTATATAGCAATGCGGGTCATATCCTGGCAATAGCAGTAAATAGCAATTAGATTTTAGAATAAGGAAAGTAAGGAGATATAACAGTCGCACTGACGACCCTATAGTATTGAAATAGACAGGAACATGCTGTTTCTATCGGCTGTTGAAAAAAGTGTAGACTTTCAACTTTATATTATGTCACTGGGATCGAAGGTTTGCCATGCCATCCAAAGACAGAAACGTTTGAAAGTGGACACACATCTCAAAATTGAGCCTAAAGCTTTACAAAACACAAAAAGAAAGATAAAGAGTGAGAAAGAAAGAAAGAAAGAAAATGTCATTTATACTCTCGATAGTCGGCACTTGAACTCTCGATAGTAGGAACTTGTTGTAATACATTATTGATACACAGACTTGCACTTACATTCCACAATTTAATGTTGGTTGTTAAATCATATTAAATTGTGGAATGTAAGTGCAAGTGTGTGTTTCAATAATGGAAAGAAAATGTATTTATTCTAAGCCCAATAGCATTAACTTACATTGTATAACAACAGAGATACTTATGCAGCCAACGGGAATACGAGCGCTTCTAATGCGCATGTCTTTGTCTATTAAACGATAACAATTAGATTACATTATTATCAAATGATTAGTAATAAACTAGACGACATTGGTGACATATTTCTAATGAAATTACACAACAATTATATCATCATTATCCTGTCTTAAGCATCTTTTCTATTAATTAATTATCATTAAATACGTAACATCTATAGTGACTCAGTATACAAAGAACTTTGGGAATTTTTACTTTTGCAATCGCATGGCAAGGTAACTTAATATTCACGAAACGTTGGATAAATTTGAAAAAATCCTGGTAGTCTTGGTCAAGATTACAATGACTCAAAGAATTCTTGGAACGGTTTACATAATAATTCCGAACGTAAAATTAACTAGCTGTAAACGATTGTTGTGTAAACAGAACATTATTTGAATGCCCCCCTTTGACTTTCGGTTTATCTATGGCCTGAATAATTTGGCGTAGCAATTCCTGGATCTTAAGTTTAGGGAGCTACACATGAAACAATAAACTGAACCACGCGGCGAATACAAGAAAGTTTATGAAATTTCATGTTAGTAGACACCTACTAAAAGTTTGTAGGTAGTTGTTAAGAATACCCATTCTTAAGAACTACCTACAAATTTTCAATTCGGGTTGATTGGAAAAGTTGTGGAATGATGTACCTACATCTGTTTTTTCAAACACCTACAGTGTGGGGTTCTTCAAAAGGGGTCTAAGAACGTTTTTGTAAGGTCAACAGCGCGACTGTAGCACCTTCGGTGATGCAAACATCTACTATGAACGGGCTTCGGTTAACAGGCTACGGTGAACAACATTCCGTCCGCTGGGCCGTTTGCTTGTCTGCCACTTTAGTAGTACAAAAAAATTAGGCTGATTTTCATACATAATTTGAAAAGTTCTCAAAAAAGATCTGCCTTACTGAAATGTGCCTTTTTGCTTTATCCAAATAAGGCATCCTTTGCAAATTGAGAGCCTTGATTTATGGGTCTGCCCCTTTTAAAGTGCCCGGTGCATCCGGGTGATTGCAGTAATAATTATATGATAGTACCAGGGGTTTATTCGTACGTCATGAATGTACCTAAAGGTTATTTCGGACGTGGGAGTTCTAAAGTGATCTTATTCAGTACAGTGATTTCATCTACGTGTCCTATTCCCATTCTCCTGCATGTGTCGCTCAAACACTGACAACGCCTATAGCATAAAATTAAACTAAAGATACATACAAAATGACCTTCTTGAAGTCGGTTAATGACTTGAAAAAAATGTGTCACTAGTCAAAACAATTATTATTTGATTATTCTCCATTATTTGGGGCGCTAACGTTACTTAATATAATTTATATTTATGCTCTGTTTAACAATGAATTCACATATTAAATTCTGTGTAAAATTGTCAGTCTAGAGCAAGACTAGAGTATAAAGAGCTTTGTTTTACATTTTAGCTAGAGGTCGAGTCATGGCGATCGGTCGCCGCTGCCCGGAACCCGCTCAAATGCCAAGGTTGACAACTTTGACGACACAACTTTCGATCAATTGACTTGGCTTTGCATTTTTGCGCTCCACTTCGATTTCAGAATCGAATCGTACACGTAGTATCAGCACTTCAGCAGTAGTTTATTTGTTTTATGTACCAAGAAGTAATAAACACGTAAATAAAAGTAAAAAAATACTACCTGTTTGAGAAATACCTACATTAATGGACTATCTGCTATTTTTAGAAGTGAACTATTTTCAATGATACTTTTTATTTACTCAGAATCATACGAGTATCTATAAGTTTCTACAAACAACAGAATGTATTAAAAGGCAGATGAATTGAAAAACAAAGCAATATTCTTCTGAAGAATGTTAAAAGTTTATGTTTTAGTTCTTAAGTAATAGGCATGGGACAATGAGTCTCTAAATAAATTTGAAAGTCATAGATTTAAATATAAACTAATCAGTACTTAGTCAGTAAACTTTCGAAGTTAGGAGGTAGCTGTACCGAGACGGGCGAGGTCATACGTGATTTGAATTTAGTAACGCTACTAAAACCAATATAGTACTTACTCGTTCTTTACTTAGACAGCGACTTGAGATCAAATCGAATCTATTATTCGATCTCATATGATTAAAACTATGAAGCGCTGTGGAGCTTATAAGTTTTCAAGGTTGTCTGTTACATTGTTTAAACTTATAAGTTGATTATAAAGTACCAAATATTTTTGACTCATTTAATGGGTAAGATGATGTACTAAATTGAAAAGCTCATCTATAGAATACAAGCTTTAAAGCATGACTAACATAAATGTAGTGAAATTACTAACTGACGTAATAGTATCAAAGCTCAGACCACACGTACAATTTTATGACAAATATAGAAGTTGTGGCAGACGTTTTGTGCATATCGTCATGCTCCCGACACCATGGTCGATGACCTCCAACTCGATGGCACTGGCTTCACCTCTAGAGGTACCGGCTCGCATATAAAACAAAACATTTCCTTACGATGATGACATGTGAAATTAGAAAGTTTTCGAATATCTGTTTACATTTATGAAGATCAGAGAGACATGATAGAGGGATATAAAGAACATAGATACCTATTTAAAAACGAATTCTGATGTCATATAAAAATAAACCTGTATTTGTCATGAATACCTAAATAAGTATCCACTGTGACATATTTGCGAGGAATTTGTCTAAATAATGAAAATCTTCTTCGTGAAATGAGATAACCGCGGTTAAAGGAATTACTTTTTCGTTACAATATTATACGTCTCTGTTATTACGTTACGACATCTGCACGTGCCCGGTTGTTAGTAACTCGAAGGCTTTCGTAAGTTTTCGTGAGTCCGAGCGACATTGAGCGATCTATTGTTTAGAGACAGAACCGTGCCCTAGGCAAGTACGTCATATTATGTTCGCTTGAGTCGAATGGTTAAAAAATATCCAATTCACATCTAGATAGACGGTAGGTGGAGAGTCGGGATCGTGTGAGTATGAAGGCCGATTGTGTACGCAAGTTAGATTCGAATTCCGACCTCGAGTGCAACAACTACATATTCTATGTACTTATCGACTGTATCAGCCAACTCAACTCGATGATAAAAAATATGCACATGTGCAATAATACAATTTTTGAATTCACCGGTATTTCACGCCACATCAGAGATGTTTACTGTACAAGACGCAGATTCGTCCCTGCGTCGAGTACTGTTCTCACCTTTGGGGTGACTCCGCGAGGTACTTGTTTGACGCGCTTGACGCTATGCAGAGATGTGCTATCCGAATAATTGGTTGTCCTGAGGTGACGGGAGGCCTCGAACCTTTGTCGCAGCGAAGAACCATAGCGTCCTTGGCTGCCTTCTATCGAATGTATCACGGCGAAAGTTCTGAAGAGCTCTTCAACCTGATCCCACCATCTCCTTTCCGATCCCGAACAACGCGTGCCGGGCAGAGATGCCACTCATACACAGTGGAGAGAATCTTCGCCAGAACCGAGCGTTTCAAAAGATCGTTCCTCTGTCGAACTATAAAAACATGGAACGACCTGCCCGCACACGTCTTTCCCTCATCTTACAATCCCGGGTTCTTCAAGAGGAGCGTGAAGAGGCACATCACAGGGCCGCCAACTTGAGGACCACTGTCAGAAGTGGCCCCCAATCGCTAGATGGCCACTGCTTTCTTACCATCAGGCTGGTGGCGACGTCAATTTGGCGAGCTGAATATAAAAAAAAAAAAAAAAAACCTTGTCGTAAAACTATTATAATTTATGACTGCTGAAATATTTCAAAACTTTTATTTGTTGTGCGATACTTTATTTTAATGAAGTAGTATGAGAATAATTGTATGTTGAATTATTGATATCATCAAATAAAGAGTCATTTGTAATACTGATGCCAGATTTATTTTGAATAATGAATGAATAACACCCAAACTTCGGAACAGAGACTTGCAGGTCATACACAATATTACTTGTGTGAACCCAAGGTATTATTAATGGCAGTCTCATAATGCACGACAGTATGTGGATCTTCAGTTGCAGTGTGCAATATAAATCGTAGCAAATTAATAAATCTTATAATGTTGATACGAATAATTAAACATTTTTATAACATCGCCCTGAAGCATCTTTATTTCTCTAGCTTTGTATCTACTTTTTATACATTATGTTAAAATTAATCAAATCCTCATTTTGAATACCTTGTTTGGTATTATTTAAATAAACTAGTTTTAGTCCATGTTGCTTTGTGTTTTGATAGTTTTTTCTATTTATGTTTATACCGGTCCAATTAATAGCAGAAGTCACGATTATTAGCTAAGAAACAAGTAGATAAAAACTACTAACAACTGGATCTTATTTAACGCTATTATACTATGTACTTCGAAATAATCTAATCAGCGAAATGTTTTAAGGCATTGAACTTGCAAACTTTGAAAGCATTTGCGAAACAGTAATTTATCCGACTGATATTTTTGTGATAAGCAAATATTTATTTCAAAATTTCAGTTGTTTGAATGTATAATATGTTTTTATTTTGAAATATATACGTATGTTTATCAGTTGTATAGATCTTTTAGCAAAAGCATATACTGTATAAAAGGCCACAATATTTATTTGACTATGTATTATTTAATTATGTTTATCAACTGATACATTTAGACAAAATTCTAGATAGCATAATCATTAAATTTGATGGTCTTGAGCAAAACTACCCAAAATATTTATTTGATGTTTAAAATAGTCATAATTTACGAAACTTGCATATATTTCCGACAATATATTGACTACAAAGTATGCGTTGGGGGGTGAGGCCCTCTCGAGAACAAATAACGTACGAGATCTAGGTGTATATCATGACAGTTGCCTAGTATTTGACGATCATATTGATGCAATAGTCAAAAGAGCTTCTAAGGCGCTTGGGTTTGTGATGCGCATATCCAGGTGCTTCACTGAAGCTAAGACACTTAAAATATTACCTATACTGTACATATGTGAGAAGTCACCTGGAATATGCATCTCAAATATGGAACCCATGTTAAAATGTTTACATTGATAGGATTGAGAATGTTCAAAAACGATTCATGAAATACCTGTGCTATCATCAGAGAATTCCGTACCGATCGGAATCACATACTACCACTCATAAATCGTAGAATGGTAGCTGACATACTGTTTCTAACAAAAATAATGAATAACGAAATCGATTGCCCTGACCTCCTAGAGGAATTCAACTTCAATGTGCCTGGTAAATCATTACGTCAGTTTTCTCCGCTAAGTGTACCAAAAGCTTTAACGAATTATAGGCAGAATAGTTATATTTTGCGTGTGAGTAGAAATGTGAATCAGATAGCTAGACAGCAGGATTTTGATTTATTCTCATTGAGAGTGGCAGCGGACAATTCTGTATATAAGTATCTACATACACCTATATAGGCCCGATTTTTTTGTTAACATTCCAAAAACACAACATTAAATTTTCATTTCTATGGGTTGTCTCATAGTGCCACTATTTTTTTTCTTTAGTTTGTTATGTAAGAATGTGTTTGATTAGAAAGTGTTGTAACACAACAGGGTGGTATTGATGCGATCACAGTAATTACTGAGCGTACGATATGATTTCACGTGCTCAGTGCGGCTGAACGAGACACTTCGCACACTGTGACAATTTGCACACAACTTGGACTAAATTGGGTTTATTTTGACATGTATACTGTTTAATAAAAATAATGAATATTGGTGGTAGGTACTATAACTGCACGTTAACAATGGTTTAGTCAAAATTGTTATTTGTTCTGAAAAGAGAATTTTCCCTGTTCTGGTTCAGCAGAAATGTGTTTGTTTTAGACGATATTTGTTGTCCATAAGATTTTGGGAAAAATTTTTTTATAAAAAAAACATCGTTAGCTCCTTCTCAAATTTAACGCATATTTCTATAAAATTATCTATTTTTTTCCACGTCTTTAAATTTTCATTTCTATGGGTTGTCTCATAGTGCCACTATTTTTTTTCTTTAGTTTGTTATGTAAGAATGTGTTTGATTAGAAAGTGTTGTAACACAACAGGGTGGTATTGATGCGATCACAGTAATTACTGAGCGTACGATATGATTTCACGTGCTCAGTGCGGCTGAACGAGACACTTCGCACACTGTGACAATTTGCACACAACTTGGACTAAATTGGGTTTATTTTGACATGTATACTGTTTAATAAAAATAATGAATATTGGTGGTAGGTACTATAACTGCACGTTAACAATGGTTTAGTCAAAATTGTTATTTGTTCTGAAAAGAGAATTTTCCCTGTTCTGGTTCAGCAGAAATGTGTTTGTTTTAGACGATATTTGTTGTCCATAAGATTTTGGGAAAAATTTTTTTATAAAAAAAACATCGTTAGCTCCTTCTCAAATTTAACGCATATTTCTATAAAATTATCTATTTTTTTCCACGTCTTTAAATTTTCATTTCTATGGGTTGTCTCATAGTGCCACTATTTTTTTTCTTTAGTTTGTTATGTAAGAATGTGTTTGATTAGAAAGTGTTGTAACACAACAGGGTGGTATTGATGCGATCACAGTAATTACTGAGCGTACGATATGATTTCACGTGCTCAGTGCGGCTGAACGAGACACTTCGCACACTGTGACAATTTGCACACAACTTGGACTAAATTGGGTTTATTTTGACATGTATACTGTTTAATAAAAATAATGAATATTGGTGGTAGGTACTATAACTGCACGTTAACAATAATACAATGGTTTAGTCAAAATTGTTATTTGTTCTGAAAAGAGAATTTTCCCTGTTCTGGTTCAGCAGAAATGTGTTTGTTTTAGACGATATTTGTTGTCCATAAGATTTTGGGAAAAATATTTTTTATAAAAAAAACATCGTTAGCTCCTTCTCAAATTTAACGCATATTTCTATAAAATTATCTATTTTTATCAACGTCTTTAAAACTTATTTAAAAATATCTAGCCTATTAGAATCTCCGTTCATGGTGTCTAATTATCATTAAATTATATCAAGTCATTAAATTATAACAATATCACCTGTGATTTTAATAGAAACCAGTAAGGATTTATTTCATTAGGTAACAAAAGTTAATGATATTTCATATAGCACAACACAACACGTTGAACTCTTTTTAACGACGCAATCATAATTTATAATTTTAACACCAATAAATGATTTATCCTGTAATGTGTGAATGAGTCATGATACAATTAGTTAATTAGGTACCTTAATGTATAACTATCTAGGAGATTAGGTAAAACCTATAACCATTTTTAAAATGATTTAACTAATGTTCCAAAAAAACCCACGAACCGGTATGCTGATGGTTACTCGATATTGGAGAAATTAATATTCATAGTTGGTTCGTGGACGACAATAGCGAACCATTGGGCTACGTGGTGTACGCGTCTTCAGTATTGGCTATTGCGATCGCACCGTTTGGTGTCCTCATAACCATTGAAGAGCTACTCGTACTGGACAATTCGGACTGGCCGGACAACACCGTGAAATATTCCAAATGTTGTGCAAAAATTTCTAGCTATGTGTTTTTTTTCCATAATAATAAAGTGCAGTGTGTGAAAATTAAAAAAAAATGAGTGATAGCTCGTATCGCAAGACTAAAAGTGAGCGGGATGATTTCGAAGAAAAAGTGTATGTGCCGAATAATAACAATTCGATTTATAGTACTGGAACTTTGAATTACTGTAGTATTTACAGGTGAATATGAGTTCATTTATTAAACTCTAATTAAAATCTCTATGTTGTATATTGATTCCTTTTTTTACGTGTGGAAAACGGTCCTGGATGCTATACCTGGACTCTTACCCACTAAAACTAAACGTTGCCCTGCCACTGCCTATGGCCGAGTGCCCCGGGTAAGCCCTTGGAAGGATGTCTCGGAAAAATATTGATTCCTATAACCGATTAATTGAGACAGGCCCTAAGTTATCGAATACGGAAACTAACGGTAGGTTGGACATATCGCAATTGAGTACACTTTATAAGGACTCGCTCTTCCTACATACAGTTTAGCAGTACTCGTTTAGGAATATTACTTTGATGTTTGAAGAACAGGCAAATAAGGATTGTTCTACAGACAATATAATACTATCTTGCAAGACGAAATTCATGATCATTCATTCATTCACCAACCTAACAATTTCCCACTCCAAATATCCACGTTGGTCGGAGAGTAAATTTATTCCTTCTGTAATCTTTACTGTTAAGACATCTATCTATATCTATACTAAGATTATAAAGAGGAAAGATTTGATTGTTTGTTTGTTTGCATCGAATAAGCTCCGAAACTACTGAGCCAATTTGAAAAACTCTTTCACTGATGGGGAGCTACACTATCCCTGGTGATCATAGGCTATATTTTATTCACATATGCCCACGGGAACGGGAGCTACGCGGGTAAAACCGCGTTACTGCTCGTTCGCTCTAACTTTGCCGCTCGGCTCTATACTAAAGTCGAATTTTTGATTAGACGAAGTAAATTGACAGCAACTAATGTCACTTCTTCTTGTAGTGTTGCGTATTTTCTATGACGAAGTGACATTAGCTACTGTCAATTTACTTCGTATAATTAACAATTCGGGTATAAGGCAAAGTTAGAGCGAACGGGTAGTACGTCCGCTAGATATTATTATAAGGAAAACGTATTTGTTTTGTTTATTTGTTTCTTTTATCACGTTTAAGGAAAGCAATGAGTTAATATGAACTTTTAAATAGAAAAAGTTTTAGGTTTGGAGAATGACAAAGACCAAATTTGATATGGGCAAAGTCGCTGTCGGCCTCTGGTCATTTCATAACTTAGATACTTTAGTAATCTAATTATCAATATACCTACCTAGAATAGAAATAGCCAGTAACATCTTATCTGACATTCCTATTATTGTGAGCAACAGCGGCGTAACGCATAATTAAATTGTCTTCGATTCGATCAACGACTTTCTAATACCATACTGAGTAATGAATTCATTATTTCATAACAGTATTATCACTAAATCAAATATTGACAATGAAATGGAAACATAGAATATATTACTAGAAGATGTCTGGGTCTATATTCGCATGATATTTGATTCTACTGAATATATTTTGGGCGACCCTATAGTTCTGACCCCTATTTTCAAATCAATCCAATCATATATTAATCCATTGTTTCCTTACAACAGTTTATAATTATGGACAGTTATATCTTACTTTAAATTATGTAGCTACAATATGTACAGTTACCTATATCTTAGTTATAATTATGTACAGTTATATCTTACTTTAAATTATGTAGCTACAATATGTACAGTTACCTATAACTTAGTTATAATTATGTACATTTATATCTTATTTATACTTATTATATGTTTGTTACCTTTTCTCGCTGTACTGGCTGAATAGATCTGGCTGTTTTGTACAGGCTTTTTTAGATACAAGGCTACGTAGGATTCTTTTTATTCCCGAAACATGTTTCCATGCGACGTGGGGACGGTAACGGAGTTTCAAGCGAGCGCCATATACACTTATCGGTAGATTTTAGTTAATACAAAATAATCATTAAGAACTTTTGCTGGGTACAATTGCAGCTATATTAAAATTTCTAATTATACATAGAGTTATAATTACAAGAGCTTTATGATACAACACGGTCGATTTTAGTCAGTAATTGGGTTAGCCACCACCTTCCTGAGTTACGTAAACGCTACTGTCACGACCAGCACCGAGGCAACAGTACTTAGTAATGCATACTGTGTTGCAATCATAAACGTTGGAACGGATTTCTATCCGTGTATACATATCTACATACTCCACACGCGAAGGCCAGCGTCAAGGGTTATTATCGACAACAGTCGGAAGGAAGCATCATAGATCAGAAAAGCACTTTCACACGCGTGAGAAAGTGAATTTTCTTATTCTCGAACCTATGTTATACATATACAACTGTGTTAGTAGGTTTCTGTACACAAACATTATTCTTTCATACAGAGTTAGAATGGCGTGCGTGTGCAAAAATTGAGATCACGTTACTTTTTGTACATATTTGTGAAAACTTTTTTCCAATAAATTGATATTTTAACAAAGACTCGAAAATTTAGAAAAGAAACGAAAAATCGTTAGGTATATTTTTCACATACCTAATTTATTCGTTTAAAAATCTTTAGGAGCCTCGAAATTCTATTTATTAAAAAAAACGTAAATAATTTTGTTAAATGGCTCTTAGATCATAATAAAATGCAGAAATAGTTGAGCAACACTGACAGTGGACCAAGTAAGTTACTTATTTGAAACAATTATTCAGACTAGCTAGGGCAACCCAAAAACATATATTTTACTTCAAAAAACCGTCGTAACAAGTAAGCCTTAAAATCCTAAACCATTTACACACTAAGAAAAATAAAACGGATGCTGCATCACGCGGCAACAAATCAAAATCTTTATTTCCTAGAATCGTGTAGGTACTTACGGCTCAGAGATAGTAGAGAGAACAGTTTATTTGTCGAAGTTATGAACAAACAAAGCTAAACCTTCAATGTTGATGTTTATGATATACTAGCTGTGCCCCCCGGCTTCGCCCGGGATATATTTCGATGAACTTGTATGTCCGTTTTATCCCATTAGAGCTGTACCCTGTAATTTTTAGATGTAATTTTGGTCAGCGTTTTAAGTAAACCCAAATTACATATATTGTTTATGTCTGTTTCATTTTCCGTAAATGTATAGAATGCAGTCTACATATTATTGTAATAATCAGTCACATTTATTAAATACAAAATGTTGTCTATTCCAGCCAAAGAACGGTCCACGAAACAAAAGGATGGGACGTGTTCCGGGAGTTCCCGCCAAAGCAGGACAGCGGGTCTATGGAGAGTCAGAAATGTTTGGAAGTCACAGTACGATTGTTGAAGGTGTTGGCCTACATAGTCGTCTTCGTCATGGTACTGGGTTCCGGCGTTATAGCGAAAGGGAGCATGCTCTTCATGACGTCACAATTAAAGAAAGATAGAAGATTAGCGTATTGTAATAGGAATTTAGGTGAGTTATTTTTTTACAACGTACGTTAGTATAAACGATACCTTTTTACTGCCAATAAGTAAGTAATCAATATTCATCTAACGCAGTGTGTTTAGAAGATACACCTACGAAGACCGGTATTCAATTCGAGATCAGCCACGTGTTATCTATTTGTTTAGTTCCTTGTATGAGTTTACATATAAACAAGTTAATCTCAATTATTTAGTCAACTGTTAAAAATTGTGTCACTCCAATCTCGTAAATTATAACGATTTCTTAAACAGTTGTTATAAACTTGACCTAGATGTTTACACGCAATTCCACTTTCGCAGCCTTTATCACGTTTTGTAATTACATTGGAAAGTAAATACGGACATTACAAGCTTTTCACACTGTGGTGATTATCGAATAGTTGATTATTTGTGGAAATGCTTACCTACCAGACTTATATTTTATGAACGATTCTTTAGATTCGGCATATCTACAGTTATATACGAAGATTGAGATAGCTAACTGAGTATAGACTGTTGTGTAAATACAACATCATATTAACAATATGCCGTCTAAGTTCCCGGATTGGTGAAACCGTCGTTGGCGGTTAAGCCACGCGCATAATTCCAGAATGCAGGGAATTGGGCCGTTCAATTATAATTTTTTTTTCATTTCACGGTTCAGCACGGAATATAATGATATTCATAACCTGAAGCTACCATCAGTCTATGATGTACATTTTTTTCCTACCGGGAAATAACACCTCTCGTAAGATACCTCAATACTTACCTATTATACCGATGTAAGGGATTGTCTGAGGATGAGGACTGTGTATTATAGCAAAAATGGCGAAACCTTTAACCACTAGTTCTTATCTCTACTATTTGAAAATCGAAACAATAATATGGTTAGCATCGTTGGTAGTCCAACAGAGTCTTCAACTCTTCAATTATAGCCACGTACATTTTCTTTTAGTAGTAGCCAATTGTTACTATAACTAATGTTTCTATTGTGTGCTTTCAGGTAGGGATAAACAATTTATAGTCAGTCTCCCAGACGAAGAACGGGTGGCGTGGATGTGGGCCATATTTGCAGCATTCGCTATCCCCGAGATAGGAACGCTAATACGATCAGTCAGAATATGTTTCTTCAAGTCTTCTAAACGGCCCAGCAGTGCGCAATTTATTGTGGTAAGCTTCGTATTTCATACATACATATGGTCACGCCTTTATCCCCGAAGGGGTAGGCAGAGGCATATTATATGCCCACATTTCACCTTTGTATAATTTGTCCCACGTAATAGGTGGTGAGCCGTATTGCCGTGTTTAAATGGACAGGCGCAGGTTGTGACTGCCTGCTGTTGAAATAAAGCCTTCAACTTAGCTTAACGACTGCCATTTTACTGGCAACCGGGACCAACGGCTTAACGTGCCTTCCGAAGCACGGAAACGCTCAAATAAATGTCACAAAGTGATCACATGGATGGTCACCCATCCATGGACCGGCCATAGTGAAAGTTGCTTACTGCAGTGATCGTTTACAGAACACTGAGTCCGCGGGGCCACGAGCACTTCAATCTTTCGTTTCGTATTTCAACCTAGAAAATAATTGGACTTAAAGTAAAGAATCTTTTATAGTACATTTTTAGTTGTGTCCTAATGATATACATCATATTTATGTTAGGTACTTCTAAATATTTGGCATTCTAATATTGAAAGGAGTTTTAAAATAGATTCAGTAGTTTCAGTGTTTGTCGAATAGTAACAAACGAACCTCTGCTCTTTTTAATATAAACAGTTTTTTACTATCCATAAACTATATTATTACTTACATCAAATATATTTTTACGGTTTGGAATTATTTTTTAATTAATTTGGGGCATAAACACGGAAACAAGAAACGGAAAAGGAAGTTGCATTATTTTTCTTTTTTTCTCAATATAAATTCAGGAAGTATACACACAGCTCTATGAATGTATAAATATAAATTATGCGTAAATTTACTTACTCGATAATGCCTTCAACTTTGTCTTTTGATATGCCTCCAAGCTACGTTTCTCAGTCATACACAAAATTCTGACTTGAAGTTTAATGTGGGTTGAGCCACGACTTTATCCCCGAAGGGCTAGACAGAGGTTTAGTAGGTATTCTCCCAAATTTCACCTTATAGTTTTTATTTTGCCCATAGCTGGTGGTGAGCCTATTGCCGTGTTGAAATAGAAAGACGCATGTTGTGATGACCCACTTTTATTTTTTTATAGCTCCCTGTAACTTAGTCTTCAACTTGATTTTACAACTGCCATGTTTCTGACAACCGGGACCAACGGCTTAACCCGTAGTAATCCCCATCCAAGAACCAGCCGTAGCGAGAGTTGCTTACTGCAGTGTGGCATATTTCCCGATCATTTTCAGAACACTCAGCCAACAGATTTTAAAAAAGTCACACAATGTTCTTTGGTTTGCTGGTGGATCGAACGAAGGCCTTATGACCTTATAAGGTTTTGGTGTGTTTACACTAGCCGAGAGGCGGGTATATACGAGTACTACCTATGTCGATAGTAAAAGGCAATGTAAGATGGCTGAAATACGAGAATTCCCACCGAAATCGAACTACACTCGAGAGCAATGAATCCGGGTCACTTAAAGAATCCTAAAAATCTCGGAAACTAAAAATGCTAGGTTAATGCAATAAATTGTATTTAATAGACAATGTAATACTCCTTAAATGAAGGTATTAAAACTTCTTAGTTATTGTAAAGTTATATCATAAAAAAATCAAATTTGAAAAAGGGCCACTTTCGAAGATGGAACTACGAAATTACAGCATTTAGTGTTGCTTTTGTTTGTAATCTGTCATTTATGTGGGTACATAAACCATGTTGATAGTGCTCTATATTCATTAATCAAGCTGAAATTATGTCGCTTACGCCTGAAGAATGCACCAGAATACTTACAATGCTGGAAACCGGCCGGAGTCAGCGCGATACAGCCAGGACTGTCGGTGTGTCGCTGTCAACAGTACAAAGAGTTCTCCGACGTTACGAAGAAACTGGTTCTAACCTACGCAGACCAGGAACGGGCAGAACCAGGTGTACCACAGCACGAGAAGACCGATACTTGGTGAACACCATGCTTCGAAATCGCTTTCTCACAGGAACTGAACTCACCAATCAGTTTCGACGCCTCGGAGGAAGTAACCCAAGTGCATGGACAGTAAGACGTCGGCTTGCTGAATCTAACTTAAAACCCCTTAGACCTGCAAACGGCCCTAAACTGGAGCGTGGGCATCGTATTTCGAGACTAAGGTATGCCCAGAGCCACGTAAATTGGAGTATTGAAGATTGGTCAAAAGTTATGTTCTCCGACGAATCAAAATTTATGCTCTACAAGCACGATGGAAGACACAGAGTGTATCGAAGACCAGGGGAAAGATTCAAGCAAGCATGCATCGAAGAAAAAGTAGCCTACGGTGGTGGGTCTGTACTTGTGTGGGCCGGAATTTCTTCTGAAAGTCGCACAGAGCTGGTGATCATAGAAAACGGCTCTTTAACTAGCGTAAGATATGTGGAAGAAATCCTCAATGATCACGTTGGTCCATTTATGGTCAATTTAGGTGAGGATGCTATATTTATGCATGACAATGCCCGACCTCATACAGGTAGGATTGTGAATGACTACCTTCAAGAGATGAACATTACTCGTATGGAGTGGCCAGCGCGCAGCCCGGATATCAACCCGATCGAGCATGCTTGGGACGAGCTAGGCAGATGCGTAAAACAACGAAACCCTCCCCCAATCACGCTTCGTGAGCTCAAAATTGCTCTCACAGAGGAATGGGAGAATATTCCCCAAAATCGTATAAGGAACTTGGTGTACAGCATGCCAAACCGCGTAAACGCAGTAATGGAAGCACGAGGAGGCAATACGAAGTATTAAAATTCAAGAAAATCGTAATAAAGTTCAAAAATTTCATGTTTCCTATTTTTGTTTTAAGGAGAGATCAGCAGTTTTTTCTTTATGTAATTTTGTGTTAATAAAATGTATGGTGACTCATTTTTTTTTTACTTTCATTTAAGGAGTATTACATTGTCTATTAAATACAATTTATTGCATTAACCTATCATTTTTAGTTTCCGAGATTTTTAACATTCTTTAAGTGACCCGGATTCATTGCTCTCGAGTGTAATTTTAGCGGCAAGTTGGTGAAAATGTGGTTTATTTTTCAGAAAATGCAAAATACTTTTTATTTTTCAGATATTTGTAGCGGAATCGTTGCAAACTATAGGAATGGCATTGCTATTATTCTTAATACTCCCAGAACTGGACGTGGTCAAGGGAGCTATGATCACCAATTGTTTATGTATTATTCCTGCGATTCTCGGACTACTTTCACGCAACTCACGCGACTCGAAGCGATTCATGAAAGTGATCGTGGACATAGTAGCGATAGTTTCGCAAATAACAGGGTGTATAGCGTGGCCGGTGCTGGAGAACAAACCCGTGCTGTGGCTTATTCCTATATCAGCGTTATGCATCTCCGTAGGATGGTGGGAAAACTACGTAACTCGGCAAAGTCCAATCGGTAAGTACTTTCTATGAACATTTGTGTAAGTTAGTAAAAAAATACTTTTGGAGTAGGTACGGAGTCTATTAGTATCTATTGAGTGGGCTCTTTGCAATTTTGTGTATATTTTTGGCATTGTAAGAAGCGAATGTTCACACTACTAAAGATATCTATGCAAGAACCTCATTGACTCTTTGATTTCAGTACCCAGAGATTTTTTTTTACTTTAGAGATTTCATGTTATCGCAAAGAAAAAAATGTATAACACTATTTCTTGTAAAGGGAATAGTTTTATATCTGGGAAGTGTTGTACACTACTTTTTATCGCGAAAAACAGTTTACACGACCTAGTATTTATTTACAAGTGACAACGACACAATTTATGACCTAGTATTTATTTACAAGTGACAAACAAAATAACATGTTTAATTGTTCGTCTTTCCAGGTGTAATCAAAAGCTTGGCGAGACTAAAGGACGAGTTGAATGTCACCCGTTACTACATGTACCGGTTCATGTCCGTGTGGAAGATCCTCCTGTTCCTTGTGTGCATACTCTTCATGGTTTGGATCGACGGCGATGACCCATCCATGCTGTTCCAGTTGTTTAATGCTGGATTTGGTCCGCACAATATTGTTGTTGAAGAGGCAAGTAGCTTGTTGTGCTCATCACTGCCTCGGTGTCGCAATGGTAACTGTAGGAATGCGACGGCCGTGCTATTTTCCACGTGCACATTTTGTGTGTTCTACAAATGTTTGTTTGGATGGTCCCTATGTATTTTGAGATATATAAGAATGTTTATCAGTTGTCTACATCCAGTAGCACACATTTAGCTTAATTTGGGCGAGATGACGTTGTGGGAGAAAGTGCCAATACAGGCTAAAATAATCATGATTGAAAATGTTTTTTTTATTCTTTGGGTTCAAGAGCAACATAACTAGTTATACAGGTTTACTTTAGACGCAATAAATGGCTACTCAGTCAGATGTTTAATTCTATGTGCACAAATATATCTATTTTTTCATATGTTACAGGTACAAATTACACTTGGTGGTACCGTTATTCCGGATTTGGCCAACGTGACTCTAACAGGAGACTCAGTAGAAGTTGCTGCAGCTTACAAATCAGCCGTTTACGTGATGCTCATTCAAATATTCGCAGCATACATTTGTTATATCTTCGGAAAGTTTGCTTGCAAGATTCTAATCCAAGGCTTCAGTTATGCGTTCCCTATCAACTTGGTTATCCCGGTGGCTGTAAATTTATTGATAGCTGCGTGTGGAATCAGAAATGGCGATACCTGTTTCTTCCATGGAACTGTTCCGGATTATCTGTACTTCGAAAGTCCTCCAGGTAAGTTTAGCTACTTTTTAACTCACTTCAAAAAGAAGTTCGACTCTCAATTCGACCGTTATATATTTTTATAGAAGGCCTGTCAATATGTTGCCGATAAGATGCGGTTTCAATAAGATATGAACCTTTTAAAATTACATTTCGTGGATTTGCTTGTATCTATTGACTCTTTGGATTTAACACTTTTGTTGTATGCAAAAGAAGAAGACCACTATGCCACACGTTTGATCTTAACGCGTTAGTGTATTTTGTCTGCAATCAGGTAAAATTTAACCTCATTATTTTATGTTTTCAGTATTCACCTTGAGCGACTTCATTTCTCGTCAGATGGCCTGGGTCTGGTTGCTGTGGTTACTATCACAAACGTGGGTTACGATACACATATGGACACCGAAAGCAGAACGTTTAGCTTCTACAGAGAAATTGTTCGTAGTGCCTATGTACAATGGCCTGCTTATAGATCAAAGCATGGCGTTGAATCGAAAACGAAATGACCAGAGAGATGTAAAGACTGAGGTACGTACGGAAAAGTAGTACATACTTGCTGTATACCCGTAAGAAGTGGGATCATAATTTAACATTATTCTACTAGCATGACTTTTATGAAGGTAGTATGAGTATAGTAGGTACCTACAAATACTTTTCGAATCTGCTGATTGGCAAACGACGTTTTGGCTCAACAACTCGTAGAAGGATTCGTAATATGGTGATCAGATTGAATTGTTTACTTTACTTTATTTGTAATCGTTACAGGACCTTGCAGAAATTGAGAAAGAGAAAGGAGATGAGTACTACGAAACTATATCGGTTCACACTGACGTTACGGGTTCCTCTCCCAAAGCTATCAAGTCATCGGACCAGATTACGCGGATCTACGCATGCGCGACTATGTGGCATGAAACTAAAGACGAAATGATGGAATTCTTAAAGTCTATCCTGCGATTGGATGAAGATCAGTGTGCTAGACGAGTGGCTCAGAAGTATTTACGAGTGGTCGATCCTGATTACTACGAATTCGAAAGTAAGGCTTTATCTGGATATTTCAAATCATAATTAATCAGAGATTGTTTCTAAATTTACAGTCGTTATAATTTTGTATTAGAGAGAACTAAGCACTAAGACATTTAGAAGAATTAGTTTTTTAGAATTTAATTGCGCTCTATACACTTTGCAGATTTATTAACATTCCTAGCGTCTGGATGTATAATAACAAAGTCATTTTTAAAAATAATTTAATTTCAGCCCATATATTCTTGGACGACGCCTTTGAAATCTCAGACCACAGCGACGACGACTCTCAAGTGAATCGCTTCGTGAAGCTTCTTGTGGACACGATCGACGAAGCTGCATCCGAAGTCCATCAAACCAACATTCGAGTTCGACCACCGAAGAAATTCCCCGCACCTTACGGTGGACGACTAACTTGGGTTCTGCCAGGCAAGACTAAAATGATCTGTCACTTGAAAGACAAGTCTAAAATTCGACACAGGAAACGTTGGTCTCAGGTACTAAATTGTACTCTAATGTCGCTCTAGCAAGTAGACACTGTTTTTCAGATAATATACGTCATACTGGTCAACTCTGTCCATTGGAAGTGGAGACGTGAAGGTACTTTCCAAAAAAATTAAAGCTTTTAACTGATGTACTCGTATGTTAGTATAACAACCAGCTTTACCAAACAATTTGCCTACTTACCAGACGATTCATCTTACTAATATTATAAATGCGAAAGTTTATGAGTGTGGATGTTTGTTACTCTTTCACGCTCAAACCGCTGAACGGATCGGGTTGAAATTTGGTACAGAGATACCTACATTATAGTCTGGAATAACACATAGGCTACTTTTTATCCCGGGAATAAGTTCCCGCGGGAAATAATTTTACGTGGGCGAAGCTGCGGGCATCAGCTAGTAGATACCTACATAATAATGAAGATTGTCTATTTTTTAAACTATTTTATGGAGTGCTAGTGCTCAAAATCAGTTTCTACGCTTTGTAGGTGATGTACATGTACTACCTCCTTGGTCATCGCCTAATGGAATTGCCAATATCAGTAGACCGTAAAGAAGTGATGGCTGAAAATACCTTTTTGTTGACCCTGGACGGAGATATCGACTTCCAACCACATGCTGTGCGTCTGCTTATAGATTTAATGAAAAAGAACAAGAATCTGGGTGCTGCTTGTGGACGTATTCATCCTGTAGGCTCTGGTGAGTAGCCGTGATAATGAAAATGTACATAACTTTTATTTTTGTTTAGCACGTTATGAAAGACAAGATATAAAAGTTTATTTACTTTTTCATTATCACAATAAAAAGTAAATAACTTTTATAATTTTGACCTTTATTACGTCTTTGGTTATTCTGACGTAAGTTGGCAATAGCGAATAGCGCAGCTTCTGTGATCTTTTGAGACAGTCTTCATTTCTGTTCATAAACCATCCTTTTAAATTGGTCAAATACACACGTCCATAAGAACACATTCATAGAAAACAATGGATTATTTCTAATGGACGAGTGTATTTGATCATAATTTTATTTTGAAGTTCTAATATTATTCCGTGGTCCATTACAAATCATTTTTATATATTCATAGGTCCCATGGTGTGGTATCAAATGTTCGAGTACGCGATTGGACATTGGCTGCAAAAAGCAACTGAGCACATGATTGGTTGTGTACTCTGTAGCCCTGGATGCTTCTCTTTATTCAGAGGAAAGGCTTTGATGGACGACAATGTCATGAAAAAATACACACTGCGATCAGACGAAGCTCGGCATTATGTACAGTACGATCAAGGTATGAGATTCGAAAATACTATTTACAACATTGGGTCCTACTCATAGTAACTACGGAGTAGAACTTTACTATAGTTGAAATTCGGTAATCCAAACGTATTAAACCCAACTCAAAAGAACTAGACGGAATAGAGGCTATTAATACAAAATTTTAGTTTTGGAAAGTCAACAGCCTGAATGTCATCTATCGAGGTCAGATCTAGCAAACATTTCTTATGAAGAACTAATATTTTTCTGCTCGAGAACTCCCAAGTTTTCACTCCCTGACCGATGTTGATGTTTCCAGAATAATCAGTGTTTAAGTCGAAATATGATTTTCAGACTACAGTTACCTGCTTTGTTTTTGCAGTACACTAAGATATGTCTAAAGTAAATATACTTACCCGTGTCTATTAAAACACAGGAGAAGACCGTTGGTTATGCACGTTACTACTTCAGCGAGGATATCGAGTAGAATACTCAGCTGCGTCGGACGCCTACACGCACTGTCCTGAAGGCTTCAGCGAGTTCTACAATCAACGTCGTAGATGGGTGCCATCCACTATCGCCAACATTATGGACTTGCTTGCAGATTATAAACATACTATCAAGATTAATGATAACATTTCTAGTCCTTATATTGCTTACCAGGTATGTTTTTAAAGAAGTGCTTTAGAATGAATCTAGCTCAGCGTTAATCTAGGCATCTACTTCGGAACCAGTGAATAGTCGACTATAGTAGATGGACGTGAGAAATGTGTAGGTTAATTTTAATGTGGTCCCACCAGTTCGTTACACCACTCGAAAGATATTTAAGTGGTTATCCAGTAGTACCAAAATCACTCCCTCAATGAACATGGAGTATTGAATTGCGACTACATGTAATGGATTATATTAGTGCCTAATCGAAAATAATACTCAGCCCTACTGAGTACCTAGTAACAATGTTTGCGCGTACCTTTATAGACCCACGGCGATTGCGTTAATGCTAATTTGTATGGAATTAAGGCAAGTTACTAACCGCGCATCTCGTGTTATCGCTATCTATAAAATGATCAAATGTAATACTGTTTGCTTTCAGATGATGTTGATGGGTGGTACAATCTTGGGCCCTGGCACTATATTCCTTATGTTGGTGGGTGCCTTCGTGGCTGCTTTTCGAATCGACAATTGGACCTCCTTCGAATACAACTTGTATCCTATTGCCCTCTTTATGTTTGTTTGCTTCACGATGAAATCCGAAATTCAAGTAAGTCAATAAACATTTCTTACTTATAATCGTTACATTTCTAAATAAATATTATGGAATACCTAATAATTTCCAAAAATATTATTTTGTCTCTACTTACAGTTACTGGTGGCTCAAATCTTATCAACAGCATACGCCATGATAATGATGGCTGTAATCGTCGGTACGGCTCTCCAGTTAGGCGAGGACGGTATCGGATCTCCTTCTGCAATCTTCTTGATATCACTCTCCAGCTCTTTCTTCATAGCCGCCTGTTTACATCCTCAAGAGTTTTGGTGCATCATACATGGAATCATATACCTTTTGTCTATACCATCTATGTACTTGCTATTGATTTTGTATTCAATTATTAATCTTAACGTAGTATCGTGGGGTACCAGAGAGGTGCAAGTGAAAAAAACAAAGAAGGTAAATTCGCTTCAGTTCGTTACCTTAGATTTATACATGAAGCAAATTATAAAGCGTATCAAGTAGTACCTATATGAGTATGAACGGATGGTAACGTAGCGATCAGTCGCGGTGGTATATATTTGTGAATATGTGCCTGAGCTGCTTATGCATATAAAAGTGGTCACAGTATCGCTGTATAGCTTGCTTATGTATATCCTCAAGTTCGTTACGATTGTATAGAGTGCTAATAGAATTGCTGAAAAATGTATTTGAAAGCGTCGCTTTAAGGTATTAAACTTACCTATAAAGAGACATTGAGATTTGAAATATTCACATCCACCAGTATACGTTTCTTGATGCTTAGCAAGTAGATCCTTCATACAAAATCGATTTAACACACGTTATAATTCACAGGAAATCGAGCAAGAAAAGAAAGACGCAGAAGAAGCCAAGAAGAAAGCTAAGCAGAAGTCCCTACTAGGTTTCCTTCAGGGAGTTAACAGTAACGAGGAAGAAGGCTCTATTGAGTTTTCTTTTGCTGGTCTATTCAAATGTCTTTTATGTACCCATCCTAAAGGAAATGAAGAAAAAGTGCAATTGTTACATATTGCTTCTACTTTAGAGAAATTGGAAAAGAAATTAGAGGTTGTTGAAAGGTCAGTATCATTCAAGAATACATTAAATAACTTTATTTCTAGATAGAGTGATATCCAAATGAGCATTGTTGGGATCTCATCAAATTTGATTGTATATAGGGGAACACAACAGTGAATGAAGATAACCGCTGATGATTACAAGAAGTTCTCTCTAAACCATGGGTTCCGAACCTAGGAGTAATTACCCCCGCGGGGGTAAAACAGTAATTCTATGGGGGTAACAGTGGTGATGCCTAAAAAGATGAATACACAATAAAAATAATGATTTTATGTATAAAATAAAATATCAATGTAAATACCTAGGTAGGTACGCGGCATCGCGATCTCTCTTGTTCGTAAAATCTCAGTGAAGCATGGAGCTAGAAGGTGTTCCCTCAACTCCGAGCACTAGGAACACTTTGGCGAAAAACAGCTTCAGAATACACCATCATTGCTAACAGAGCTCTGAGCATGTTGGTACCGTTTGCTACCATTTGTAGTTACGAGAGCGGATTTCTCAACTCTGGTAACATTGAAAACAAATCCAGAAACTGTATGAACGTGGTACGTGGTATCAGATGCACATTGAGCGTTCATCGGTTTTCGCACAAAGAAAACCGCGTAAAAAATTGGTCCGTCCGAAATATCCGTCATGGATGACATGCCGGACTCTTACCCAATAACAACCACCGCACCTTACTTACTGCCTATTGTTGGGAGCCCCGGGTAAGCCCTCGGAAGGATGACCCCAGGATTTCCAACAGACCTTGGCAACCACTGCTGCCTCGCCTAGGGGGTTCGGGTGCTATCCCATGTTTTTGGGAGGTTGTAAAACTATCACGTTACGCTGTAGTCTTGAGCCTGCTTCTGAAAGGACGGTGATCAGACCCCTACCATCCTCAGTGAGATGGAGATGGAGGCCAATAGTCTTGGGCGAAGACACATCTGCGGCGCGCGCCGCGGACTGCGGAACTCGGGTGGGAGTCCCGCTCCCTCCCCACTGTCTCTTTTAGGAGCATGACCTGCTTACTGAAAGAGGCAGCGGAGTCCCACTTACTCCCGCTGGAGATCATGGCTCACACCATGGTCTCTAGCGAGAAAATGTCAACCTCCAGACTTGAGTTCCTTACCACTGAATTTCACAGTCTGCGGCAAGGGCGCCGCAGACTGCAGAATTCGGGTGGTAGAGTTCTCTTCTGCTCCCTCCCCGCCGCCTTTTTCAAGAGCATGACCTGCTCGCAGAAAGACGCAGCGGTGTCCCACTTACTCCCACTGGAGATTGTCTCCAGTGAAAATTTATTCACGTCCAGTCCTGCCACGAGGACCTGGCGCTATTGTTTCCACTCTGTGTCCTCCCTGCGTTCACTCGCAGTGCTGCCACTCAGCCGTGGTTTTTATGTGTCCGCATGAGATCGTGCGGTAGGTTAACCTTATCACCCTGTCGTCTATTACCTTCTGGGCTTCTGCAGGCTAAGTAGTCTAGCTGCATTGCGGGCCGTCAAAGTTTCTGCTCAAACGGGGGCCCCGTATAGGGATAAAAGTAAAGTACTCAGCACGAGGTACTGCAGGGAGCGTTGGGTCCTCTTATATTGGGCAACAACCGTGAAAATGCGGCTGTTGCCCCCTCAGTTTTGGGACAATACTTCAGAAGTGGTGTCTGAAGTTTCATCGGCCATCGAGTACGAGCCCCAGATACTTCATCGAGGGCTCGTTGAAGATGCTGACGCTCCCTACCAGTATGCTGGATCCCGCAGGTGGCCTTTTTCAAGGTCCGTGAAAGCACAGAACCTTGGATTTGTGAAGGGCGACCTTAAAAACCAGCCGCCGTATTCGACCTACAACTTGAGCAACACCTGCCGTGAACTTTAGGGCTGCGTCTTGGTGCGTTGCTCCTCGCGCGTAACTAGCAACGGGCCGCGCAGCATCCAATCATATCTGATGTCCCACAGAAGCAGTCCTAGAACCGATCCCTGCGGAACACTGCCAAACGGGCCTTAGCCAAGTCAGGAAATCTATGGCCTTCTGGAAAAGATAAGCCCCGACAATTCAACGGAGGTAAGGAGGCACTCCGTGATAAATAAGCGCCTCCTTATCGCAACTCCAGGCCAAATTGTTGAAGGCGTTGGCGATGTCAAGAGACACCGCCATCACCACGTCGTCCTGCGATATTACTTCCTCCGTCAGGTCTCAAATGCGCATGTTCACGTCCACGTTGAAGCGCCCCTGACGGAAACCAAACTGGTTATACCGCCAGATTTGACCCCACGCGTGTAAAATGCCCGACGAGGCGCTTTGCAATAATACGCTCAAAGAGCTTGCACACCTTATTGAGCAACACTCCAAAAGTATAGGGATCCTTGGCGTTGACATCTCCAGTGACGTTCAGTTCCGTAGTCATTTGGAGGACAAGGCTAAGCTGGCGTCCAAAAAGCTGGGTGTGCTCAACAGGGCGCGGCGGTACTTCACTGCGGCGCAAACACTGCTTCTCTATAAGTCGCAAGTGCGGCCACACATGGAGTACTGCTGTCACCTCTGGGCGGGAGCACCTGAATATCAGCTTCGTCCATTTGACTCGGTGCAAAGGCGAGCTGTAAGAATTGTCAACGATCCTGTACTTACAGCTGGTGTGGAACCTCTTCGCGACAGGAGAGACTTTGCCTCCTTATGCGTGTTCTACCGCCTGTACAATGGTATGTGCTCTGAGGAATTGTTTGATATGATGCCCACGGCTACATTCTATCATCGCACCGCTCGCCACAGACAGGGAGTTCATCCTCACACTCTGCGTCCGGTGCGTTCCAGCACGGTTAGATCCGATAGGTGTTTTCTTCCGCGCACGCTTAGGTTGTGGAATGACCTCCCTGCCTCGGTTTTCCCAAACGCCTACAGTATGGGGTTCTTCAAAAGGGGTCTTAGAAGGTTTTTACAGGGTCGGCAGCGCGAGTGTGGCACCTCTGGTGTTGCAAACGTTCATAGGCTGCGGTGACCACCGGTCCATCTGGTGGGCCGTATGCTTGTCTGCCACCTTAGTGGTATAAAAAAAAAAAAAAAAAAAAAACACCATCGGCCGGTACCGCGTCTGCCGGCCGCCCCGCCTTTTGGATCAGAACCAGTTTCCACGCTTTCCAGACCTAGAAAAACGGACCTGGCGAAGAGGTTCATCCGCTGAGTTGCTAGGGTACCACAGGCAGACACGCTTATAACACCCCTCGTTTTTCGTCGGGGGTCAACTAACTTAATGATGGTAACAAAGTGGTATTCTAAATATGCATTTTTTTTAGAATAAAGACATTTTTCCTTGCCTGTATTGCTTTCTTAATTTTTTTTTAATTTGGAGGTAAAATCTGTTTCACTAACATGTGATAGGGGTAACAGCTCTGAAAAGGTTAGGAACCAATGCTCTAAACCTTTACTGGGTCGGACGTCATAGTCACTGTCTATTGTGTATTTCTCCTCAAGTAAAGGGTTTCTCTCGTTGCTCGATGAATCTATGGAGTGCTAACGAATAGTTCTCTAAATAAAATTTTGTGTTTTCAGAGCCGTTGATCCACATGGTCTGAGTAGAAATCGCAAGTTATCTATTGGGCATCGTGGAAGTACGAATGGAGATCATCAATTGGATGCTTTGGCCGAAGGACCAGAAGATGACCACGGTTCTGAATCGGAAACTGACACTCTTTCAACAGCGCCCAGGGTATAAGACAAACATCTTTATCAGACCTTTAGTTATCATTTATAGTTCGAGAAAATCGAATGAAATCCAGTTTAATCGAGCAGTCAAGGCTCAGATGATAATAATTGCAAAAGGCACAAGCCCTATATAAAATTGTTATCATGAACAAGGCGCTAGGCGTATTGGCCCGTAATACTTTGCTGCATTTGCCATTTTGCGGAACTCGGGTAGGAGAGTTCTCACCCGCGTCCTCGACGGCGGGCGTCTGTTTCACGAGCATGACATGCTCAAAGAATGACACAGCGAAGTAAATGTACTGTATAGTGCCTACGTTTTACACGAGAACAGTTTTGTTAATCGACTTCAATAAAAGCTTATTTTTTATGTTTAAATCTGTACGATTTTGCATTTATGCATTGTTGTTTTCAGGAAAAAAGAGACGATTTAATCAATCCATACTGGATAGAGGACCCAGAATTAAAGAAGGGAGAGGTTGATTTCTTGACCCCAGCAGAAACAACGTTTTGGAAAGATCTCATCGATAAATATTTATATCCTATTGACGCTAACAAGGAAGAGGAGGTAACATAAATAATTTGTCGATATGCACTTGAAACTGCAACTGACAAAATCTGTTATAACTTTATTATGCACTTATAAAGAATTTATTATTTGTTTGTGGCGAGAATTAATGGGCAAACTGGTAGGGGTCGACCTCGTCGTACGCATGACGATCAAATTAAAGACCTGTTGGAAAAGGCCAGGTCAAGAGTACCCTTAACCGGCGAGCGTGTATGAAAACACTTATGAAAGTCGAAGAAGCGAAAGTTGTATGCCAGGATCGTAACAAGTGGAAAGTCATAGATAGCCTCTGCCTACTCCGATGGGAGAAAGGCATGATGATATGTATGTATTTGTTTGTTCCGGTTAAGAAACAAATCGGTTTGATTAATTTTTTTCCTTAGTGTTAGCCTAATTTTCGGAAATTGGGATACCTACGTTTGATATAGGTAGATATACGTGTAACAAAACCGAGGCAAATGGCTTAAAGTAAAAGTCAAAGAAAAGCTTACTTCTTAATTTTCGGATACGAAATTGATATCGAAACGATCTTACAAGTTCTGTCAGTTTTCATACGCTTAGAACCATAGATTTAGAATGTCGAAAAATTCTAAATCTATGCTTAGAACATACATATACTAGCATTTTTCAAATAAAATTAGCGTGTGATTTATTACAGCTACGTTCGTTAAAATTTATTTACAATCTGGTTTATAAATGCAGATTTTATATATAAAATTTTTACAATGTTTCTGGATAAATCAGGCATTTTTTTTAAATAACTACATAAATTGCAATTATCGCACTCACACAACAATATTTTTATCCAGAATACTTACTTAAATTAATTAAATATCGTAATTAATCACCTTCTTTTCAGATTATCGCCATTTCTATAACTTGTGTATTAATCAGTTTTTTTTCAGGTTGATTTATATTTGTGTCTTTTATATTATCCATGATAACAGTATTCCCCAAATTTTAGGCACGTATATCCAGAGATTTGAAAGAATTGAGAGACTCCTCTGTGTTTTCATTCTTTATGGTCAATGCTCTTTTTGTATTGATTGTATTCTTACTGCAATTGAATAAGGACAACATTCACGTAAAATGGCCCTTCGGAGTAAAAACTAACATTACATACGATGAGATTTCTCAAGAGGTAACGTGAGAGACTTATACGCAGCAATCAGCCTTCAACGATGACTTGCGACTACGCGCGACGCCACTTTCATTCCAACACTCTACATACTACCTCTAACTAGCATCCAAGTCACCCTTGAAAGTTGATTCAACAATTTATATTTTTGTTTTCTGTAATTTTTTACAGACTCGAATAGCAAGAGATTTGATCGAGCTTCGCAATAAATCAGTTTTTGCATTTGTTATGTTCAATGCTTTATTCATATTGATAGTGTTTTTGTTACAACTGAACAAAGATAAACTCCACGTGGATTGGCCCTTGGGGATTAAGACAAATATTACGTACATGGAAGACACAGGCGAGGTATAGATAAATGTACCATAGAACGTGTGTAACTACACCAGTCTAACGACCTTCTTCTAACCGGTCTGTCTTGGGAAGGCACATCAGCATGGATTCTTGGAGACACAGAGGACTAAACAACTCTGATGGTTTTACGTCTAATCCAAACCTGAAATCCTTATTGGTTGTATGCCATATCCAAGTGTTTGTAATAACCAAAATCGACTAGAACATAAGAATTTTCAAATTTATTAACTTGATTTTAAAGTTCTGTATCCATTAACGGATCTCCATTCCTTACTACCTGGCACACTGGGCATGAAGACGGACCCAGCGACACCTAATTCCCCTATCCAGTACAACCATCAAGTCTGTAAATGGGACTCACTTTATAAATAAAGACACTCTTTATTTTCCTGTTTACTTAAACACCTTAGTGAATTTTCACCTACGATGGAACTATTATAAATAGCTGGATTTTCCATTCCTTCAACTAGTGCACAGTTTCCAACCCAATTCACACAGGAGTTATTGTATCGGTTAAGGTGGAGGCATTTCTTCTATTAAAAACTATAACAGGGACACTGGTTTACTATGTACATAATGTTATCGTACACCTCTACGACTTGGTGATTTGCTTAACATATTGACTTTTCAAAATTATTACAATTGAAGATATAACTGCAAATTGTAATTTGCATTTGAATTCTATTTTTTGTAAATTCTTTTTCATGTACATTTGTAATCACCGTGTGAAATAAAATTTTCTAAATTTAACATTTTAAGTATGTCACAATACTTAACAACTATTTGGCACTTGTATATAACAAAACCAGTTATGTTTCTACCAATAATGATCATATTATAATCAGATGCGTGCTTTTTGATATTTTAATGCCAAAACTTGTAAATAAAACAACATTTCAAATAAATCGGTTATGTTAAGTCAGTGTGATCATGATATAGCTAAGAGAAGTCTTATTCATGGCAATTTGATAAGAAGCCCGCATTAATAACGGTTCAACCATTACTTTATCATTACTGTCTCAGTTGTTTAAAGTATAATTTTTATTTTTTCTCTGTTTGCGTCCCTTCTAAAAACAAAGTTGTTTGGATAAAATTGTAGCACGCATTTGATTTGATGTTTACTAATATACCTAATTGATGAATAAAATACGTGATAAATGCTAATAACTTTTTAATTTTTTAGGTGTTGATCTCAAAAGAATACTTGCAATTGGAACCTATTGGTCTCGTATTCGTATTTTTCTTCGCTTTGATCTTAGTCATACAATTTTCTGCTATGTTGTTCCATAGATTTGGAACCATATCGCACATATTAGCTTCTACAGAATTGAACTGGTTCTGCACAAAGAAGGTAAGCATTTATATGAAAGAAACTTCATATTTTATTTCGATCAGGCAATAACGATCTGTTTATTTTTATTTAGTCGGAAGATTTGTCCGAAAACGCCCTATTGGATAAGAATGCAATAGCGATAGTAAAAGACCTGCAGAAATTGAATGGATTGGACGATGACTACGACAATGACTCGGGTTCAGGTCCACACAATGTTGGTAGAAGAAAGACAATCCACAACTTGGAGAAGGCAAGACAAAAGAAGAGGAATATTGGAACGCTTGATGTAGCGTTCAAGAAGAGATTCTTCAATATGAACGCGACTGATGGGCCAGGTAACATTTATGTCGAATTTTAGATGCCAATTAGCTTCTTTAACTTCTCAGATATAAATTCGATTACCTACTTAAGACATTTTGATGTGATAACGTCAAATTCATAAATGCCGGCTGCACGCACAAAAAGGTGTCACGTTCCGCTGGGCTGAGCGTGCAAGCAAGAGCGCGAAACAAGCGATAGAGATGCACGACCGCGACCGGCCTAAACGTCCTGCTTGTGATGCATATCTATCTCTCTTCGACTCCGTCGCGTCGGCCGATTACGTTTGTTTTTTTACGACGTTATGCCGTAAAATTATTGTCCGTAAACCGAATCTAAAAACAACTTTTTTTTTAAAAGTTATGTCTTAAAATACATATTTTCAGGTACACCAGTACTAAATCGGAAGATGACATTGAGAAGAGAAACGTTAAAGGCTTTAGAAACGAGAAGAAACTCGGTAATGGCAGAGAGAAGGAAATCTCAGATGCAAACACTAGGTGCCAATAACGAATACGGAGTCACAGGAATTGTAAGATTATTTTCGAACATTATTTTATGTGGGAAAGGTTGAATTTTCTAGTATGAACTTTCGCCTTAAAACTATGAAATCGTCCTCTATCCTTCCAAATTATCTTTTTCTTTTCCACTAAATGGACTTTACAACTATGAGATCGTCCTCTTTCCTTTCTGATTATCTTTTTATTTCGCCCTAAAAGGACTTTATAACTATGAGATCGTTCTCTTTCTTTTCTAATTATCTTTTTCTTTCGCACTAAATGGACTTTACAACTATGAGAGTGTCCTCTTTCCTTTCTGACTATCTTTTTCATTCGCACTGAATGGACTTTACCAACTATGAGATCGTTCTCTTTCCTTTCTAATAATCTTTTTCTTTCGCACTAAATGGACTTTACTACTATGATATCGTCCTCTTTCATTTATGAATATCTTTTCCTTTCGCCCTAAATGGACTTTAAAACTATGAGATCGTCCTTTTTCTTTTCCGATTATCTTTTTCTTTCGCGCTAAATGGACTTTACAACTATGAGATCGTTCTCTTTCCTTTCTGATTATCTTTTTCATCCCGCTTCGCTGCTTCTCAGTTTCCCCTGTGTCCTAATGATTCTCATTGTGTTCATTTTCACTAAGAGTGCAACTAATTCTCCTTTCAGCTGAACAATAATCTAGGAGCTGCAGCACCTCGTCATAGAACATCTACCGCTAACATTTCAGTGAAAGATGTCTTCAGCGAACCCAGTGGAGGGCAGATCAACAGAGGTTACGAGACTACGATAGGCGACGAAGACGAAACTAATTCTTTGAGATTACAACCTAGACAAAACACAGTTTCCTTCCAGAGATTTTAAACGAACGTTGCCAAACTATACAGTGCATAGGTTAGATAAAATGTAGATACTAGTAGGATAAGACTTAGTTAATATTTACATATAAAACCTCCACAAAAAGTGTGAGTAATGTATTGCTTGTGATATATACTTTGTTAGGATGTATGACAACAGAATACGCAGTCATTAAATTCCAACATCGAACAATTTAACTTTATTGTAAGATAAAATTTACGAATTTACACACTGCCACTTACCTTTATAATAATTTTTCATTTTATACCTATTAAAATAGTATCTTTGTAATAAAGATTCATATTTTAGTTCTTAAAATTATAGACTTTGAATTACCTAGTATTGTAATAAATGAGATTAATATAGTCGTGTTGTTTATTTTATCAATCTTTATTGAACTTAAAAGAAATGCAGAACTTACCAATATACAATGGATCTTTAAATACAGAAAGGTACACATACTTACTTAATTTTCTAAGAAAGTAACAAATTCTGTGAGTTTGAAAAGCTGATCTTCGCTAGATGTGTGCAATGGCGCGGGTTGAGTTGGCGGTGTCGGGCTGACAGTCACACCATCTTCATGGAGAGTCCATTTGTGATCTCTACACATGTGTAGTACGGCATCTTTACTTAGGCCAGTCATAGATACCACTGTATCTAGAGATATTGAGCTGTATGAGCGACCAATCAAATTCAGTGTCCTTTCTCTTATTCTTTCTGGAAACATAGAAACAAACTGCATAAATATATTGAAATATTTGTATGGTTGACGATTTTGAGAAGTACTTTAAAACAGAAGTTGTACCCCAACACAAGTACTTCAACGTGGATGTTTTATGGAAATTGCTTATAGAAATATTGTCTGTCTGGGTGACACGATACAAATCCCTTGATTGTGCTGCTAATTATCACAGATGATGCAAAGGTACCTTACGAGTTCTTTGGAGTCCAAGTCAGCCTCACTTGCAAGGTGCGCCTTATGACTAACAGAGGAGGTCATGATGAAGGCGGAAAACTTATGATCTCACTGGTAAATCTGGTACAGTAACAGCTGATCACCCTCCCAATATACATTTCTTAATTTATATGGATTTATATTATGTGATAGGCTGCATGATTTGATTGAGTTTTTAATGACGGATGAATGGATTATACACAGAAGTAGGTAATTAATGGATTTGGGTCTTATATTTATTTTTATGGGTAACAAAGGACTGGGCTGCAGCAGATGTATGACATTAATATCAAGAGTGTAAGTGAAAGGGCTCATCATAGTTATTCTATATGCCAGGGCTTCCCAAACTTATTTGTACTTCGACGCTTTTGTTCTCCTTCTTCTGAAGTTTCAATGCTATGGGCAACGGGAAAGGTTTGTGAATCACACAGTGCTACGACTAAAAGGTCGGGACCTTTAGTCGCATTATGTCCAATTCGCTAAATGTCAAACTGTCCAGTTCTCAATAGGTCCAGTTCGCTATTGGTCCAGTTAGCAATTGGTCCAGTTAGCAATTGGTCCACTTTTCAATTGGTCCAGTTCGCAATTGGTCCAATTCGCAATTGGTCCAATTCGCAATTGGTCCAGTTCGTAATTAGGGATCTATACGGATAAATGGAATCAACATAGGTATTTTAATCTGTCTCATCGCATAGTGTCCTTTTCTCTTTTCTCTTCTCGAGCCTGGAACGTTAATCCGAAACTCGTTTGTTCGAATAAACTGTTGACAGAATCATTTTTGGCAGACGTCTCCTTTCATAGTAAGCACGGCTGGCAGAAATCACTACTCGTAGAAAGCACGGTTCGCCGAAGAATCCTTCCATAGAAAGCACGGTTGGCAGAAATCACTATTCGTAGATAATACGGTTTGCCGAAGTATTAGTTGATGGAATCATTGTTGCACAGATGTCATGGTTGTTCGAAAGCACTGTAGGCAGAAACCTCTGTACATAGATAGCACGGTTCGCCGAATTAATTGCTAATAGAATCATTATTCATAGAAGCTTTGGTTCATAGAAAGTGCGGTTGGCAGAAACCTCTGTACATAGATAAAACTTCATTCCGAAAGCTTTTTTGATAGAAACCACTTTTTCAAGATACATCGAGTCACAGAAAGCTCGTCACAAAAAATAATCTAATAACTTTGGTCGTGTTAAGCTTTCCTTAAATCTAAAGTCCCTTTCTTGCCCTCAATACTATCGTTGAGGTAGAACCACAGGTTAAAAAAGTATCCGAGGGACTATCAAGCTATCCAGCAGTACTTTACGAACCCTTTGCTATCTGTGAACCGATGTATCTGGAAAAAGTGGTTTCTATCAAAAAAGCTTTCGGAATGAAGTTTTATCTATGTACAAAGGTTTCTGCCAACTGCCAACCGCGCTTTCTATGAACCAAGGCTTCTATGAATAATGATTCTATTAACAATGAATTCGGCGAACCGTGTTATCTATGTACAGAGGTTTCTGCCTACAGTGCTTTCGAACAACCATGACATCTGTGCAACAATGATTCTATTAACCAATACTTCGGCGAACCGTGCTATCTACGAATAGTGATTTCTGCCAACCGTGCTTTCTATGGAAGGATTCTTAGGCGAACCGTGCTTTCTACCAGTAGTGATTTCTGGCAACCGTGCTATGAAAGGAGACGTCTGCCAAAAATGATTCTGTCAACAGTTTATTCGAACAAACGAGTTTCGGATTAACGTTCCAGGCTCCCTTTTCTCGAAATGTCCTTTTCTCAAAATGTCCTTTTCGCGAAATGTCCTTTTCTTAAAATATGTGCACTACAGGATTAACTCCGCGCAATCCGACTTGGATAGATTAGGTTAGAAGGCTAAGGCGGGAGCGAAGCGCAGCGGAGCTTCCGCATTAGCCTTCGTGGTTATTTTTTTATAACCACCTAAGTTACCACCATTCACTTGGTAACTTTGATTGGTAAGTTAATAATTAGAATTTGGCGTGGTTTTGTTTAGGTTGTTATAAAAAAAATAACCACGAAGGGTAAGACGGGAGCTCCGCTCCTGTCTTAAGTATACAGTGGTCTTAGCCTTCTAACCTAACCGATCCAAGTATTGCGCGGTATTAATCCTGTAGGTATTGCACATATTTTGAGAAGGGACATTTCGAGAAAATAACATTGTTACTTCGAGCTGAATCTCGCCTCGCAGAAGGTTGTCAAAAACGCCTCCCGTACTTACGGGAGGCGTTTTTGACAACCTGGGAGCTTGATTAAGCACGGCTCCTATTTACGAACTGGACCAATTGCGAATTGGACATTGTGAGAATTGGATGTTGTGAGAATTGGACAATTTGCAAATTGGTGGTTGTGAGAATTAGACAATTTGCGAATTGGATGTTGTGAGAATTGGAAAATTTGAGCCCGCTGGACATTTTGCGAATTGGACACAATGCGACTAAAGGTATCGGGAAAATATTTTTAGTCGGCGCTCACCGGATTCGCTCTTATCGACTCGCGGCGCCCCTAGGACCAGGTCGCGACGCCCCAGGGTGTCACGACGCACAGTTTGTGAAGCCCTGGTATATGTACCTAATATAAAATGTAGTAGCTACCTTCCAAAGCTCTAATGATGTTTGACACAGGCTCTGTCCAGTTGAAGGCAGCTAGGGCTTGATAAGTGCCAGGTAGGTCTTTCTTCCATAGCTTTTGACCAACAAGCCAAATAGCTGTTATTTCTGGATTACTAGCAGTGATATTTGGTGGAATCCGTTTCCATAAGAACTTTGCATTACATCTGGAATTCAATATTACATATTATTTTAGTGGTGATAGTAAGAAAGCTGAGGCCAAGTTTGGCTGCAAGGTGGTTCACCTGGTGATTTAAGTAAAATGATTAGGTGGTGGATCATAGATATTGCATGATGTATACAGGATGAATTTTTGAAAAGGGCTTGGATGGCCAAATCCGAAACTATAAGGAATATCTAAAAATGCTCAAAGGAGTCACGAGCCCGATTTTGATAAAACTTATAACCTCATCATTAGATTTTTGAAAAACCAATAATCTTAGCCGGGAATCGAACCCATTGATTTTGAAAAAAAAGACACACCCTTTATTATTACATCATATGATAGTGTTGCTGATGAGGATCAAATTCTGCGAAGTAATGATATACGGTAAATTTAAGGAAAGGTTGAAATTTTAATAGAATTCATATTTCATGTACATAAATTTTGTATCATAATTTGTTTCGTTCGAAATCCCAGAATAGATATTAACTATTCCGTGTTTTGAATCATGCTCAGAATGATTCTTTGGGGGATATTCTAAACGGAATCAATAATATTGAATGCAGTACGATCCTTGAGGTCTCGAATCCAGCTATGTATTGAAAACAATGGTCTATATTTTGAACAATTAATCAGTTAACGTAAGAAAAATTAATTGTATTTTGTTAAAGATGAGCACTTTCCTTTAGTTTGCAGTATGTCATTACTTCCCAGAATAAGATCCTTAATAGCAACACAAATCAATAGGTTCGATTCCCAGCTAGGATTATTGGTTTTTCAAAATTCTAATGATGAGGTTTTAAGTTTCATCAAAATCGGGCTCGTGACTCCTTTGAGCATTTTTCGCTTATCCTTATAGTTTCGGATTTGGCCATCCAATCCCTTTTGAAAAATTCATCCTGTATATCCTAGGATCCCTTTAAGAACGACCTTCACCGAGATGAAAAGTGTTTTATATTAAACTAAATAATGTCACTAATTAATTTGCAATAGTGTTGCCTAAAAATTTTCAGTCCAGAATATGATAAATTAAGAATTAAAAAAAAAACATTTTTTTTACTGTTTACTGGTTTGCCTAATAGATACATTCCATACCAATTGAAAGTATATAGAATATGCAATTGTTAGGTTGTCGATATTTTTCTCGTCACAACTTTTGTTACGCAGGTATTAACAGGTAAATCGATACTAGTAATTGCTTAAATAATCTTTATTTTATTTTATATTTTAATTAACTTAAATTCATTAACCAGGCCGCTGCAAGTTACTAGTATCGATTTACCTGTTTATGCCTGCATACCCAAGAGTTGTGACGCGAAAAAAATCGACAACATAACATTTGCATATTCTATGGACGTTAAACTTCCAATTGGTATGGAATGTATCTATTAAGTAAACCAGTAAATAGTAAACATTTTTTTTTTTAATTTATCATATTCTGGGATGAAATTTTTTAGGCAACCCTATTGCATTTTAATTTTTGACATATTTAGTTGAATATAAAACACTTTTCATCCAATAACCAGCTCGGTGAAGATCATTCTTAAAGGGATCTTAGAGCAATAAGTGTTATTCCCGGTTGCATTCAAAGACACTGCTGCACATTAAAAGACACCACATCAGGGCTCAGGGCCTGCGTTCAGGTTGCAATATAGCAAATAAATACTTTAGAGGGTTTATACACAATGTTTACTAATCTGAAACTAAACAAAGTCATAAGAACTGATTATTATTTAATTATAGACCAGCAGCTACTAGCTGATGTCTTTATCACAGTGTTCAAAAAGTCACTACACTTAATTGTTTTTAAATTAAACAGTTCTTAACTTGACAGTTATTAGAATATTTATCATATTAAAGACCTATGGGTTTTCGACACAGGGCTAGTATATGCAGCAGGCTTCCTGCATGTGTACAAATCTGTCACACCCTACTGCACCAGTGTGCATACTATCCTCCAACACTAGCATGCGAGGTGCTGTGCTGTGCGCATGTTTGTCCTAGCAAGGGCCCTAAGATATGCACACTTGTACTTTAACTGCCTCAAGTGGAGCAAACCCCCACAGACACTCCCGAGGTCTAAGGGACCTCACCTTCTATTGGTGCATGTACTGACCAACACAGATGAGTCTATGATATAGGCACCCTTATGGAATTGGGGGCTCAAATGGTAGCCAATATTTGACTGCCTCTGTGGCGCAGTCGGTAGTGATACCGCCTGCGGCGCTGGAGGTTGTGGGTTCGATTCCCACCGGAGACAAATATTTGTGCGACCCATAAATGTTTGTCTCAAGAGTCTGGGTGTTCCTATGTATAATATGTATGTATTTAAAAGTATATAAGTATTAATATCCGTGGTCTGATACCCATAACACAAGCAGGTTATTCCTAGCTTACTTTGGGATCAGATAACGTTGTGTGAGATGTCCGTGAATATTTATTTATTTAATAAAAATGGACCCAGGCTTTAAATCAGGAATATGAATATCTGTATTAGTGTGCGGCTGTGTATTAACTGACTTTCTATGTTTACATGGCAATTATTTCAATTCTCTAGATTCTATAACAAAAGCTTATAGGTAGTAGTTTAATTTGGGGTCTGACCCACAGAATAGGTATGTGTTGTTGGATGTAACATTAAGAACCTAAGTATATTGTTTTGTACTTGGGTACTATACAGGTATAGTAAGTCTAAAATCTTACACAAAATCATCCAGCCCAAACTAAGCTAGCACTAATTTGGGGCCAATAAAAGTTTTCTTGACTTGGTCTTGCACATATACTAAGTAAGTATGAAGCAAGTAGTAAGTTTTACTACATGCTTCATTTATTAGCTGAAAAGGCTTGTGGTAACAACTCAATCAATTTTTTAAAGATACAGCAATTGATTTTACAGATAGGTTTATGTTTTATGTATCACAGAGTAGGTACTTACAAATCATTTTGATACAGATAGATAGCTAGTAATTGTGCATAGGTCGATGCGGAGGCAACGCCGGTTGGAGCCTGGAAGAAAGATTAAATTAAATCAGTAATAAATACCTACATTTTGGTTATACTGATTTATAAAACTATTAAATAAATTACTTCTAGTTCCTGTTTCTCCAAGTCCTCACATAGTTTATCGAAATTAGATATCATATTTAAGACTTAATGTGATTAGGACAGCTTTTTGTGATATTATTTTTAAATGAAAATTAATTCAATTTTGCAATCACAACACAATACTCGAAAAGTCACTGTCAAAGCTGCCAACTGTCAATTCGCCGTCAATGTTACTTTTACAAGTGTAGAACAGGCAAAGACGTTAGACTATACTGCCAAATATGCTACAGATCTACAGCTTTGCGTTAAAAGTAAAGAATAATGGCAGTACCACTGTCCTGTTCACAGTAAGTAACAATAATTGCATTGGTAGAATCAAAACTTAGATATAGCATTCTTCTCTGGGGTGCCAGTTACGATTATAACTTAAACCATGCATTTCTTCTACAAAAGAGAGCTATCAGGGTCATAGTACGTATAAGGCAAGAGGAGTCTTGTAGGAACCACTTTCAGGAGTTAGGAATATTAACTGTGCCGAGTTTGTACATTCTTATATTAATGACCAATTTCGCGAAGTACATTCATAATTATGAAACGGAGAATGAACGAAGGCAAAGAGAAAGCACGCGCCGAAAGGACTTTCAAAGCTCAGTTATCCCGAAACTAGAAATTGTTAAGCACAGTGCATTTTATAATTCGGTCCGAGTGTTTAATAAGCTCCCAAATAAGTTAAAAGGTCAAATTTACAAAAAAGATTTTCTAAAAAATTTGAAGCGGTTCCTTTTGGAAGGGTGCTACTACTCACTTCAGGAGTTGTAGAGAATAACCATTTTTCTCTTTTGTTAACTTAGTGACTTGCTTTTAATTGACAATATGTATTTTTATCCACTATTTTATAATTATGGTAAGATGACTATTTTATTTTTTTGATTATTATGATTTCCTATGATGTAATGACTCTAAACGGACTCCATTTTTATAGTTATTGTATTTTTTTTTTCAAGACATGCATGTTGTGAAGCTACGTGGAGGTTGTAATGTTTAATTTGTTATTATGTATCTAGTAGTTAAGAATTCGAACACAATGTAAAAATTGTTAACGAATAAATAAATACAAAATAAATACAATACAATTAATTATTTGTGGTAAAATGGGTAAAATGTATATATATATATATATATATATATATATATATATATATATATATATATATATATATATATATATATATAATACATCATCTATTAACTTCAGAAACTTGATGCTATGCAAAATGCTAAATTCAGCGTTTCCGTGCCTTGGAAGTCCCAGTTTCCAAAATAAAATGTCAAGTTAGGATACAAGTGGCTTGAGAAATTTCAACAGCAGACAATCATATACTGCGCCTGTCTATTTCAACACGGCAATACGGCTCACCACCTATTGCATGCGATAATTTTTAATTTTAAAAAGTTAAAATGTGGTCGTTTATTATGCCTCTGCTTACTCCGTCGGGGATAATTGCGTGACTATTAATAATACATATTGTATATATGAATAAAGTAATACATATTGTAAATATGTATTGAAAACTGTAAGTGAAAAAATCCTAATAGGTAGGTACTTATGTCTAGTCAACAAGTGCTTTCTATGTAATAAAATAATTCTCAAAAATCGAGGTGTCATTCGATTCGGAATGTAAATAATTTTTGGGGGTTGGGATGATGGATCAGAACTTTTACCAGATCGCCAATTGTTGAAAATACTCGTGAAAAGGGGTAGATATCCACTCTGGCTTTGCCCACTTGACTTTCCTTTCCCTTCATCACATTCGGAGAATTAGAATATAATTTAGCTATAGGTAAAGAAAGCTACTTGATAAATGTAGGTAGGTACTTACCGACCTAAAAGTTTAAAACTACGATTTTGAGAATACTGAAATTAAGATACTTAGCGGACCATCAAAATTCGGAATCAATGATAATGGCTACTAGAGATACCCATGTTTATGTACATAATTTCTTTTTACACGAGGAAAAATTCTACATGGATGCTATGCCGGATTCCTACCAATTATATAATCACACGTATCCCGCCTAACATACTACGGTTGGGAGACCCAGAGCATGACCTGCTCGCAGGAAGAGGCAGCGGAATCCCAGGCCTGCCACGAGGTCGTGGCGCTTTTTCGCCCACGCCGTGAACTCCACTAATGTGTGGAGCGCTGTGTCCTCGCAGATACTTACAGAAGCTCCCTTGGTCGACGATCGTGTTTACGATCGTGGCGAATCCCAATTTTGGTTGCTCAAGTCGCACCTTCCAGGTCTCCACGGTTTCCTGGTGGAGCTGGGACCGCCGAGCCTCGAATTCTCGAGGCAAAGGCCCATGGCCTCGCTCTAGTGCTTCCTTGCCCCATTTAAACAGTGACGCAGGGGCCCTCGTTTTCAGGTCCCGTGGAGGGGTATGTGCTAGGAGACATGCCGCCTCAACTGAGATCGTGCGGTATCCCCTTATCACCCTGATGGGGGTACACTACATTAATACGAAAAACTTAATTCCGAAAGTCACAATCACGAATTTCATAATTCCGAATTTCATAAGTCCGAATGATTCGAAATCCCGAAAGTTAAAAATCCGATGTTTCATAAATCCTTTTTATTAAAAGTCATAATTTTAAAATTCCGAATGCTTACAATTCCGACTGTCAGAATGCCGAATTTCAAGAAACCGAACCGTTGAATTCCGAATCATTAAAAATCCGCCATATTATAAATACGAACTCCGATTATCAAAAATCCGAAATTTCATAAAAACGAAGGGTGAATGTCGTTTCCACCCGTTTCTGTTTTAACCCGAAAACTTATCATTAAAGACGATTATTTATGTTCCCGATTCCACCCGTTTTTTTAATAAAGTATAGTCAAGTCTAACTGCCGAAAATATTATTTCCAAGTGAGTAAAGGCAAACGACAAAACAAAAAAAAATAACCACGAAGGCTAAGGCGGGAGCGAAGCGGAGCGGAGCTCCCGCCTTAGCCTTCTAACCTAACCTATCCGAGTCGGGGTACTCTGAGTCGGGGTGTTAACCATTCACTTATTATGGTTAACACCTCGACTCGTATAGGTTAGGTTAGAAGACTAAGGCGAAAGCGAAGCGGAGCGGAGCTCCGGCCTTAGCCACCGTGGTTATTTTTTTTGTTTTGTCGTTTGCCTTCCACTCACTTGGAAATAATATCTTCGGTTGTTAGACTTGACCGTACTTTATTAAAAAAACTTAAATAGTGAATTTTCGGAAATTTGTATAAATAACAGTCCGGTCTTTTGATTATTCGTACTAATGAAATTAGGAAAAATAAAAATTCGTACTTATGACTTTCGGATAAATGAACATCGTCCTTTTGAATATTCGGAGCTTTGTTTCTTAGGAATTATAATCTTCGGAATTTTGAAAATCGGAATATTGAAATTCGGAAAAGCATATTTCGGAATTTTTGGGTGTTCCCCCCTGATGGCCATCGCCTTCTGTGTGCAAAGCAATTCATGTACCTTCCTACTAAAAACTGTGCAAGTTGTATAAAAAATTGTATGAAAGCTGCCGATAAAAGAGAATGTGAGGTATGAAGTCTGTATTTTTAGGTTTCGTACCCAAAGGGAGCGCGAGGGAGAGCGAGAAGCGCTCGTGGCCCCGCGGACTCAGTGTTCTGTAAACGATCACTGCAGTAAGCAACTTTCACTATGGCCGGTCCATGGATGGATGACCATCCATGTGATCACTTTGTGACATTTATTTGAGCGTTTCCGTGCTTCGGAAGGCACGTTAAGCCGTTGGTCCCGGTTGCCAGTAAAATGGCAGTCGTTAAGCTAAGTTAAAGGCTTTATTTCAACAGCAGGCAGTCACAACCTGCGCCTGTCCATTTAAACACGGCAATACGGCTCACCACCTATTACGTGGGACAAAATTATACAAAAGGTGAAATGTGGGCATATAATATGCCTCTGCCTACCCCTTCGGGGATAAAGGCGTGACCATATGTATGTAGGGGAGAGGGAGGCAGTTTAGAACAGAGGCAGTTTTGAATTACCGGATTTATGAATACACCTTTTACTATTTTTAACCTTAAAAACCTGCTAACATCAAACTACACATCTGTCAGTCTCTAACTAACGTCAAAGTCAACGTCATTTGGAAAAACTGTTCGAGGGTGCTTTATGGAGACAAAAGGAAGTATTAGATTTTTTATTTGTAAGCAAATTACTAATAACAGGAGGGCTATTTTTGAATTATGATTATTTCAGATTATTGTTTATACTTTAAACTGAGTACCTATAAACAGATATTAGTTTATTGAACACACGTTATGTTTTCGTCTAGAACTTTATATTTTGAAGGTAGATGTTGGGGAAGATTTGAATACAATCAATGGGGTACTTTTGAATAAAATGTTGAAAGGTGCCCCAACCTGTATAATTAACTCGTTAATTTGTGTTTTTAACTATTTAGATACTGTATCAACATTTTATAATATTTTTACAGTCATAGTGGTGAGAAACTATAAAAAGAAACTGACGTGAACGAAATGATGCCAAAAAAGCTGTACTGTGTATTGTCATCGATGGCCTTAAGCTCAGGACTTCTGCTGCTATGTACAATACTAGCGGACGTCACGCGGTTTCACCCGCGGAGTTCCCGTTCCCGTGGGAATACGGGAATAAAATATAGCCTATGTTCACCGCAAAGAGTGTAGCTTCCCAACAGTAAAAGAATTATTCAAATCGGTGTCGTAGTTTCTGAGCCTATTCGTTACAAACAAACAAACAAACAAAAAACAAATCTTTCCTCTTTATAATATTAATAATAATATAGATTAAACCAACCACTTTATATTATAGAGTGTAAAAGTATAAAGTATATATGGCTTTGTAGACTTATTCAAAACTGCCCCAGGCCATTTGACTTTTATTAACTTTATTTGATTATTAATTGATGTAAGAAATAAATGGATATCCATAATGGTGATGTAAGATGAAAATGACATAAATATAGTGTTAATTATATTATAACATGAATTGATTTCATTTTATCCTGTTTTTTCTAAACTGCCCCAGTAGGTTTCAAAAGTGCCCCAAACGTGGGGCACTTTTAAACAAATTAAGGGTTTAAAAAAATTAAAATTGTGCAATTATCATAAGTTAAAATAAGTAAATATCATTGTTACTATATGACATGAAACCCATAAATACTATTAAAATTAAATAAATTTTGATAAATAGTTCCAATTATGAGAAATATAATATTTTACTTAAATAATGTTCAAATGTGCCCCCCCTCTCCCCTATGTACCCAAAGGGTGAAAACGGGACCCTATTGATGAGACTTCACTTTCCGTCTGTCTGTCTGTCTGTTTGTCCGTCATGAAGCTGTATCTCAGGAACCGTAATAGCTAGAGTTTAGAGTAACTATAACCGATATAGAAAGTACTCTAAGAGCTTAAGTCCTGGGACATCCTTCCGAAGGTTTACCCGGGGCTCCTAACCATAGGCTGTTGGGCGTTACGTGAGGTTTTTAGTCGGTAGGAGTACCTATCATGCATAGCATCCATGATGAACGTTAAAAAAAAGGCGAAGAGAAATTGAAATTTTCTGTTGCCGTAAAGACAACAAAATACTAAAATCAGAAAAGGTGGAGGGGGGTTAAATAAGGAGGCTCCTTACCACCTTGGGAATATCTCAGACAGATTCATTAACAACAAAGAAATCAGCAGCGTACAAACATTAAAAAAGAAATGTAGGTAGGTATTAGCAAAAAATTCTAAATCTATGGGTAGGTAGGTATATCTACGGTCAAGTTGAATAACCTCTTACTCGTATTTTGATGTCGGTTTAAAATAAACTTATTTACTGCCCCTGCCCTGGGTAGGTACCTATACCTATACATAATGTAAATAATTACTAAATAGGTAGGTACTTTAGTGATTATGGGTTCCGTACCTACATTGTAGCGAATGAGCATACTTAGTGCTACTAGTGTTACGTTGATTGAAATATGGTAATTAGGTACTTGCTGAATTATTAACCAATAAATTTTGTAGCTATAAAGTTTAGCAATTTACACTTTAGTGGTTACCTGCCATGAGTGGAAAAGATTAGATGCCATAAAAGTGGGTAGGTATCTAGGTACCTACTTTGTGGAGAAGAGTTTCGATTAAAATAAGGCTAACATCGCACTTGAAATGAAAACACACGGTAAGGTTCGATAGTGATTTTTTTTTTGTTTACTTTTAATTGTGCAATGATCTTCCGGTATCGGTTTATCAAAACACTTGTAGTACTGATTTCTTCAAAGGGGGTCTTATAAGGTTCTTGCAGAATAGTTCTTTCTTGTCGGCAGCACAGTGTAACTCCTTTGGTGCTGCAAACGTCATCATCAGGTGGGCCGTAAGCTTGTCTGGCACTTCAGTAGTATCAAAAATTATTAGTTCTATGACGATTTCTTCATCACATGTTCTAACCAATTTGAGGTAGTCAGCGGCTCTCGTGAATCGCTGGTAAAGAAAGCTGAGACTCCGGCTTTTATCGGCTCTTATGCTTGAATAGGTATATGAGTATTATCACGCCTTTATTCCGGAGAGACAAATAAATGTTGAAAAACATACCCACACTTTGCCAGTGGTTTTTATGGTCCGACGTAATAAGCACAAATTAGAGATAGTACCAGCCCATACTGATGTTACACACCTGCAAATACAATCTCGTCAGTCAGAGAATACCTTTGAAATCTATGGATATAATTATTCTCATACTACCCGTTCGCTCTAACTTTGCCGCTGGCGCATGGCGTATGGGCGTAAACCCGAATTGTTAATTAGACGAAGTAAATTGATAGTAAGTAGCTAATGTCACTTCGTCAAATAGATAGCAACATTGTATGAAGAAGTGACATTAGCTGTCAATTTACTTCGTCTAATTAAAAACTCGACTTTAGTATGGAGCCGAGCGGCAAAGTTAGAGTGAACGAGCAGTACAATATTTTTGTAAGCTTCAATAAATTATTCGTATAATAGAACTAAAATATTTACCCGTTCTGTACCTAATTTTATAATCTCCATGGTCCATATTTTTGTAATCGAATTTCACGGTTATTGATCGAGAGCTGGGGCGGGCTTGCCAGTCGACTTGTCTACCCATAGATTGCATCACAATAGGCCGGTAAGCAGAACCTGAGGTGATGGACTAATATGCTGACTCACCTTTCAATATTGTCGCTCACTATGCTAATTTTCCCGCTATACTTGTAGCAATTTGCATATTAATGCTTTTTGTTGTACACAATCGCTGTTTTATTTGTTCATATCTAATAGTACTTTAAGAAAATTAAGTGTAGGTAGGTACCTACTTTTGGTACCTATCTATACTGGGTGTAACAAAATTGACTCTCCAAATTTCAAAAGATGACTTGGCATCGGAAATCAAATACAAATATTTAATAAAAAAGGAAAGTTTTCGCACATTAAGGGGCGGTTATAGCGCACAAGTAGGCATTTGGCCTTCCCCTCGCCCCGGGCGCGAGACACACCGCGCGCCGGCAGCGGCAGTCAACTCTCATGCCACAGTATACAGTAGAGTAGAAAGAAACAGCATGCTAACTTTGTTTGACGTAGTAAATGCATCTAACTTTATTAAGTTCAGTGATTTATTCGAGTTTCCTAAATAAATGAGTTAATTATATTTATTATACTATTATTTTTAAGCTAAAGAGTTTGTTTGTTTGTTTAGTTGTTTGAACTCTAGAGTCTAAGAGACTGCTAGTTGAATTTCAAAAGTTTCTTAACAGAATGTCCATTTTTGAAAAATACCAAAATATATAACATCACGCTAAGGCGAATAAGAGCTGAGCAGCAACGAAACATTTTTCGAAAACTAGGATATTTCATTTCTTTTGAGAGTTTCCGTTGCGTAAGTTTGCTAGATGGTTACAGTTGCGTAAAAAATGTAAATTACATTATAACTGGTCATAAAAAATTCTAAAGTTTTCTAAAGTTGGTATGCTAAGTATGAATCACGTGATCATTTTGCAATCCAAAATGGCCGCCGCGGTGTAATCACAAAATTTCATGATCGGTATCATTTCAAGGGTTTTTTGGTATGCTGAGTACCAATCACGTAATAATTTTGCAATCCAACATGGGCGCCGCGCCGTAATTACAAAATTTCATGATGGGTATAGTTTAAGGGGTTTTTTGGTATGCTGAGTACGAATTACGTGATAATTCTGCAATCCAATATGGCCGCCGCGCCGTAATCACAAAATTTCATGATGGGTATCGTTTAAGAGGTTTTTTGGTATGCTGAGTACGAATCACGTACTAATTTTGCAATCCAATATGGGCGCCGCGCCGTAATCACAAAATTTCATGATGGGTATCGTTTAAGGGGTTTCTTGGTATGCTGAGTATGAATCACGTGATAATTTTGCAATCCAAAATGGCCGCCACGGTGTAATCACAAAATTTCATGATGTGTATCGTTTATAGGGTTTTTTGGTATGCTGAGTACGAATCACGTACTAATTTTGCAATCCAATATGGCCATCGCGCCTTAATCGCTAAAATCTATGATGGTTATCGTTTAAGGGGTTTTTTGGTATGCTGAGTACGAATCACATGATAATTTTGCAATCCAAAATGGCCACCGCGCCGTAATCACATAATTTCGTGATGGATATCGTTTAATGGGTTTTTTCGAATGCTGAGTACGAATAACATGATAATTTTGGAATACAATTTGGCCGCCTAAGCTATTAACAGTAGTAAACTAAAAAGATTTGCTTATTAAGTTCAGGCCTAGCAATGCGAAAATACTATGACAAAAGGTTTTTATTGTAAAATTAAGGCCAATTACATTAAATTGCTACCTAGCATACGAAAGAATCCCTTAATCGATACCCATCATGAAATTTTGTGATTACGTAGCGGCGGCCATCTTGTATTGCAAAATTAGTACGTGATTCGTACTCAGCATACGAAAAAACCCCTTAAACGATACCCATCATGAAATTTAGTGATTACGGCGCGGTGGCCATATTGGATTGTAAAATTATCACGTGATTCGTACTCAGCATAGCAAAAACCCCTTAAACGATACCCATCATGAATATTTGTGATTACGTAGCGGCGGCCATCTTGTATTGTAAAATTATCACGTGATTCGTACTCAGCATACGAAAAAACCCCTTAAACGATACCCATCATGAAATTTTGTGATTACGGCGCGGCGGCCATATTGGATTGTAAAATTATCACGAGATTCGTACTCAGCATACGAAAAAACCCCTTAAACGATACCCATCATGAAATTTTGTGATTACGGCGTGGCGGCCATTTTGAATTGCAAAATTATCACGTGATTCGTACTCAGCATAGCAAAAAACCCCTTAAACGATACCCATCATGAAATTTTGTGATTACGGCGCGGCGGCCATCTTGTATTGCAAAATTAGTACGCGATTCGTACTCAGCATACCAAAAAACCCCTTAAACGATACCCATCATGAAATTTTGTGATTACGGCGCGGCGGCTATATTCGATTGCAAAATTATCACGTTATTCGTACTCAGCATACGAACAAACCCCTTAAACAATACCCATCATGAAATTTTGTGATTACCGCGCGGCGGCCATATTGGATTGCAAAATTATTACGTACTTCGTACTCAGCATACCAAAAAACCCCTTAAACGATACCCATCATGAAATTTTGTGATTACGGCGTGGCCGCCATGTTGGATTGCGAAATTATCATGTAATTCGTAGACATTTTAATGCATTAGGTAGCTGGTTACCATGTCGTGAAAACACTTAAAAAGTAAAAGATCACCACATTTTTACCATGAGTCGCATTTGTAACGGTTAATCTAATTACATTTTGCCCATTACTGATATTCTTATACTGTGGCGCGATTTCAACGTAATTTGGCATAATAATTACGAAATAGTTGCGAAAAAAACTGACACAGGTCCTGCCTCCACAAGCGCCAGGGCGAGACTGATCGGCCGTCAGCGGCGCAATTCTATTGCGTTTGGTAGATATTCGTACATGATAACTATGTAAGTAGTTGTTTATATAAAAACGCTCGGAAAATGTGTATAAAACCTTAATACCTTTAATTGAGTGCAAAAAAAATATATAAAATATTAATAGTTTAGCCACAGTTTTGAAAAAACTTTTCTGAGAGAGTCAACTTTGGGATTTTTTTCTATCTAGTGAAATTTATTGGATCGTGTAACGGGCTCGGAATATGTTTAGCTTATATCCTTAACTATTATATATATATTTATCAGAATTATAAACCCTTTACTTTTTGAGTAGGATTGTTTCAAAAAACTCAAAATCTGACCCACGCGGCCTTAAGAATTCGTTTTTTACCGCGGCAATTCGAGGTAACATGGTCGCCGTGGCAAAACAAACACGGAGCACCTGCCTGGATGTCGTTGTCGCTATCTAGGTACTGCCGCTCAGTAGCGATAGAAAGGGTGAAAATGAAAATTTATAGGACCTTTAAAACGGATTTACGGTTAAAGTATTCATGTGATTTTTTTCTTCATTTTTGTAATGTTTCTTGACTGATGCCACGTCACGTGACGAAATTTGGAGAGTCAATTTTGTTACACCCAATATAGGTGAATGATAAGAATTTGTCACGTAGGTTTCTATACCTAGTTGTTAAGGATATTCTTGATTTATTATTTCTTTGAGACTAGAGTATACTAATAAACTTGTACCATATACCTAATTCAATGATATCGGTTGAAAGATATTTTTCAAGAGAAATTATCATCAAGCATAGTAGGCAGAGCATGATATATGATATGTGTACCTCGTAAAAGATCATGTTACTAATATCAGAATTGATATTTTCTTCTAATTAAAGCATTAATCATATTCTCCATAAAGTGTAGGTTTTATAGACCATGAATGTTAGATATTAATTACTTACTAAAAGCTACGTGCGTTCATTAAAATTTAATGTTTAAACTGTTTCGTTCACATATTATGGTAAATTAGGTAGGTACCTACTTCTCAGTTTAGTTTAAAATTAATCTATAGGCACTCCCTACTACAAGGAAAATTATTGGTAAAGTGTGTAAGACAGACAAGGAACGCGTTGTCTTTTTTATATATCTTAAAATGCAAAGATTGTCACGAATTTTAACATGAATAATTATACTCGTAGTATAGATAGATACTCATGATATGTGATAGGCCTATTTTGACTGAACTGACTCTCAGGTGTTTCCAGAATTTGCTAATGAGAGTGGCGTTTTCTCAAATATCAAACGGACCTATATTTTTTTTGACCAATACAGTACCTAGTAATAGGTAAGTACTATATACACCGAAAAAAAAAATACCACAGCTAATTATCTACGAAAAATTCGTGACGGTCAACGAGGAAATTCCTAAACATAATTATGTAGGTATACATGAGTGGACATTTCTACTATCCTACTAATATTATAGATGTGAAAGTTTTTGAAGATGTTTGAATATAAACTGAATCACGCTGTAACGGCTGAACGTATAGGGATAGATTATAGTCTAGAACCGCTATACTCAAACGGTGACCCGCGGGCCACATGTGGCCCGCCGAGCCTTTATTGTTGACCCATAATTTCGTACTCACCAAAAAATGGTCACCAAATGACTTTGGCGTAAATTGGAATGCAGCGTATTATTAGTAATCTGTGATTGCACGATAACAAATTACAAAACTACCCTCATTCGTGTATTGCAGTTTATTGTAGTGTTTAGGATGAAATAATAAGTTTATTTTTAAAATAATGTCTGGATTGTCTTCTAATCATAAAAACCAACATTCTTTGGTTCTACATACGTGTGTTAATCGTCTTTTTCAAAAATTAAGTACACGAAAAACGTGTAGGTATAGAAATAAATTATCAGATTCTCATCTCGATGATGTTCTAAGAATAGCATGTAGCGATAAGCCAGATCTTGATAAAGTTTTTAAAATGTGTTCACAATATCAAAAATCGCACTAAAACAATATGAAACAACTTTGTATTTTTCTTCTTTCATTAATAAAAGTTAATATATCGTAAAATTAAAATGACTTTTTAATTAATACCTAAATGATCCCCCCCCGGCTTGTGGCCCGCAACCCCATGGCTGAAACGTCGTTGTGGCCCACATTAAAAAAAGGTTGAGTATCGTTGGTCTAGAATGACATATAGGCTACTTTTTATCCCGGGAATATTATGTACCCACAGAAAGCGGGAACGCGAACCAAATTACATGCGAATCCGCGAGCATCATCTAGTACCTATAGAATAAAGATTTTCGTGATAGATTTTTTTTAATCCTCTGTGGCGCAGTTGGTACCTAGTGTGTCTGCCGCGCCTGAGGTCCTGGGTTCAATTGCGGTGTCGGTCTCTAAACATTTGTTCTAATCCACAAATGTTTGTTTCGGAGTTTGGGTGTTTTCTATGTATAATATGTATTAATTTAGAAATATATAAGTATGTGTATCAGTCGTTTAGATACCATAGCACAAGCTTATATTAGCTTAATTTGGGCTAGATGCTGTGTGTGAGAATGTCCACAAATATAAAAAAAAATCGTTAGGTAGGTAGGTACTGAAGAGAGTCTCTGTTTTCAAATGACCAAAATTGAGGAGAAATTAGTTGTATTGTTTATTAGCGGATATAAAACAAATTTGGAGGAAATGTTTATATTTTAAGAGTGATGGGCTTTTTCCTATTATGAAAAATGCCTCCTGCTAACATAAAAATGAATCCCTCTTTCTCCTGGTCCCGATATGACGAGTAAAGTCTTGGATCAGTTTTGCTCATTCTTTATTAGATGTGTATGTTTTTGGTCAGGTGTTTAAAAAAGAAAAGCATTAGAAAATTTTAAATGGAAAGCCATAGGTGACCGGGAAGTCCCAGGATTCTGGTGCGGTACGAAGTTTGCTGGTACGGCTGTCTTTCTTGTCAAGATAGCACGTACCTTTCTCAAAGGGTCGCAGGAACTGAATGAGTCAGTGGGCGAAATCCAATGCAAACCTCGTTATAAGTTTAACAACTGATCACCGTCTATTTTATGTTCTCAGCACCTTACAAAGGTTCACAGGTTCCAAATGACCTAATTCGTAATAGGTTATGTTTTGCGCAAGGTGCTTCGTACTAAAGTTTCGCCACTTTCACTGTTCGTTGAATTGTCCAATGAAACTTGTCACGCTCTAGCGACGGTAACCAATGAGTATGCTTACCGCCCCGCCTCAGAACAGAGGCGTGTGCTGTGACTACGGCCCCTTTATTTCAACAATTGTCTTTGTCCTATAACGGTAAGTGAATCCTAGTAGGTTCTAGAAACATCTATCGGAATGTCCTTGATAAATTCAAACCTATCGAATAAAAGTCGCGCTCAGAACACACACAGTTATGAGTGTCCTACAAGCCCTACTCTGTCCTGACCTATCTGTCTTGACCATAAATATCGGTATTGGATATGTGTATGCAATGAAGTTGTTTTATATTTATGCACTAGGTCGATTGCCAGTGCCCTCTCCCACGATTAGAAATAGGGTTGTCACGACTACTAAAAGCGGTTATTAGGAGCTATATGCTTTGCATACTGACATCATCATTAACTCAAAAAGGGAAATGAGCTAATAAGAGACAAAGTAAGTAAATGTTTTACAGTATTTCGATCTCCAAACAAGTTTAACTATCATGCTACTTTACATAAAGCGATACTCAAAAAACTTTGAAGCAAGTAAAAAGCAATGTTTGGAAATTAAATTGATCTGATTTCTTTTCTGTAAACCAAATGGATGATGTCTGGCAAAATAAAATTCCATTCATATTAAATTGCGTAAGGTGTAATTTGGTCCGATGGTCACCCCTCGCGGCCGCCACTCCGCACCGACAGCGCTATGCAAAATTGCTAATTACATTCAATCCCCGATGCCGCTTCATGCTGAGAGGCATAGCGTGCAGGCTACACGTGCCCGACACTGTACTACACTTTTCAATTAACATCTTTCTTGTCTGATTTATTTATAGTACAACACTGAATGATGAATTCGAACGAACATTTATTTATTTGATGTTTGTTATTGATTGATTCTAATGACGGTTATGAAATCTCAGTATTTGAAATCAATGAACATTTGAGCTATTTATCATACAGGTATTGCAATGCCGCAATCAAAAAAGTTCATCGTAGGTAACTCATTACGAGTTTTAGAAATGTTATATTGACATAATTTTATGAATTCTGTGTGAAACTGTGCTTCTTTACATTGAAAATCAGCTACCATCGTACCGTTTCAGTACCTATTCGAGTGGTCATTGTTAAATTTTATATCATCTGACCATGGTTAGACCGCAAATTCTCGACACTTTAAATCACCTTTAAGGTTAGACGGAAATTTACCTACTGGTGAATTGTCTACTGTCTCATGTTCAGCTATTTCTAAATGTGGGACAAAAAGTATTTTACCGGTATTTTTTGGTCTCCACTTTCAAGTCGTATGCCTGAGAATTGATGGCCAGCCATTTTGAAGGATAGATAGGTACTTCGTAATAAAACAGGTACCGTCGAGACCCCTTATTTCGCCTGGGTTTTGACACTTTTTTCATCATATCTTTTTATTTTGAAAGTATTTTCAATTGACTTTAGTAAAAAACGATTTTACTTAACACAGGCTATTACTTTAGACGATGTAAGTATCGAATATCATTATAATTAGGCTACAAATTGACTCTAAAGGTCATAGGCGAAGTTTCGGTCTTTTTCCTAACTTCGCCTACGGTATATTACGGGGTCTTATGAAGCTTATGTTTGTTGTCAACTAGGCTATTAAATTTAGAATCCGAAAAAAGAAATATTAACCTTACCCGGAACGCAATAAAGACACAATTTCTTTAAAAAATGTATAGTAGGCGAAATTTGGAAGCGATTTGAAGATGTTCCATACAATTGATCTAACTTTGATAGGGTTGTCACAATTCTTGGTAACTTGCCTTACTGTGAAAAAGGTGATTAATGAATTAAGAAAATAATTGTTATAAAAAATAATCATCTACAATAAAAAATGAAGTCACTTAGTCAATAGTACCCAAAATTTGCTCATCAGATAACCAAGTTGAGAATCCTGTATCTCTCAGAAAAGGTGTTTCCCATTGAATTTTACGAAAAATTCATCGGAGATGGTTGGTTTTTCAAAGTCCCAACCTAAGAAATTCTCACTGCGTCATTTGCATTCATAGCACAACAGAGTTCACAATACCTATATGATTTTAAACTAACATGGTCATTACTATACATTTTATTACTAATAACGTGATTTTAGAATTGACAACCCTACGGGTAGGCGAAGATTGGTAACAATGTGACCGTCACTACCACCTCGGCAGCATTTTATGCCATTTTGAGCTCAAATTGTACGCTAGATAAAAAATAATTACGTTATATTACAGCCAAATAAATGTATGTTGTAGTCAAATAAAATGTTTAACATTCCACTGCCTACAACACTGCTTAAATACTAAATTTTCTACACCGACCAAAAAACGTAGTACATTTTCCAACACAAAAAAAGCTTTTGTAATGAACATAGGTAAGTTAGTCGCAATTTAGCTGAAGAATCTTGCTATGAATGAAATATACTTGCTCATGAGCAGTTTTATAAGCGGTCTACTCAAAGGGTATTTTGGTAATTTTGAATTTTGTGAAATCAGGCGAAATTTGGTAACCTAGGCGACATAAGGGGTCTCGACGGTACCTAATAAAAATATTAACATAGCTACGTATAATTAAATTATGCATTTAACACATCACGGTTTACATTTGCTTGTGCACACAACAAACGGCACGAGGTCAAAATTAAGAAAAGATACATAATGACAAGAGCTTTAACGCATCCAAAAGTTAATGGGCATTAATTAATACAATTAGCCCACGGCAAATTGCACGTAAAGACTGAAATAATGAGCGTAAATTGAGGCAACTTTGCACTTCTGATTTATTGTCCAGCACTTGCACGATTTCGACGAAAGAGAAAACGGACCAGTTTCGACCCTATTACGAACAGTACATTAAACTGATAATGAATATTTATAAAAACTTAATCATCGCTTGTTCAGTTTTCCAGAGAGGTCAAAGGTAGAAACGTTTACTTTTTAATCATGTAAATGACCCTGTTTTCTTTCTACGTACGCTGACATCATTTACAATACAAATTCAAACAAATCTAGTCCATAAAAAATTATACGATCTTAAATATGTAATTTTAATACAGATCTACCAAAAAAGGCAATTGACAAATCCTGTAAAATAAATTAAAGCCTAGCCTACATTGTCTGAACGTTTAATATTCAATTCATGTTTTTGTTTTATATTGTTAACATTGTATGCATGTGCTCTTATTACCTACTTGGATGGACTCATAATAAACAAAACCGACTTCAAACAAATCCTGAAAAATAAAATTTAGGTACTTAAGTAGCACAAAGTAATATGTATTTCGATTTATCAGATTTTATTCAATGTACCTAATATTGAAGTTCGTGCAATGAATAATACCTACCTAAACCTATGGGTTTACTTGGCGCCGACTTCAATATGATATTGAATAAAATCTGATAAATCAAAATACATATTACTTTGTGCTAAGTACCTAAATGTTATTTTTCAGAATTTGTTTGAAGTCGGTTTTATTTTTTTTAAATTTTTTTTCCTCTGTTTTTAGTAGGTACGTGTTGTCATAGCCGCAAAATATCTGTCATCATCTGTGAAAATTAACTGTCCAGCCCACAAAAAAAGAAAAAACATTTCATTTTATTATTTCGTGGTCCAGCCTTGTGACAAAAAGACTGACGGACAGCGGAGTCTCAGTAAGAGGATCCCGTTTTAACTTTTGGGTACGAAATCATAAAATCTTGCTGTATTTATAGCATGTTTGGATATAAGTATGACCTACCTTAATGTTATACTCGTAAAACTGTCCGCAAGAATGTGTATACGAGTACAATCGGAGAATTGTAATAAGGGTGTTTTATAGGTACCTGTATATCTAATGTTCCTAGTATTAATTACGAATTATATGAACCTACAATATTGTAAGCGGGATATCAAGTGCCAGGTCTTTAAAAGCAAATGTACATATTCATGCAACACATTCAAATATGATAGCTCCACACTTTACCGGTGTATTTTGTAAACGATTTTAGATTCAAGGTCTGCGACATCTCGTGTACCGAAAGTCGTTTAGTTTACATTGTAAAATACCCGTTTCTCACCTGTTTGAATTTTGTAACACTAATTTGGGAATAATTTTATAGTTTTGTCATGAATAAGCTAATGAACATGAATTTTATTGTGTGCAGTTGTCAAGTTTAACCACATTAATGTTCATTATGAATGTAGGCAGGATTGTGCGATGTTTACTTTGTTGGTTTTTTATGTGCTTTTCGTAGTGGATATTATACCTAAACAGTATAGGTTACCTTCACAAAAGCATCTGCTTGTCTTTGGTTTTATAGAGAACTCTATCTGCGTAACGTTTGCTAAACTTATAGCGCTTGTAATATGCTTCTACAATTGTAGACACATAAAGGCAACAATTATAATTTTAGCACGGCAATGCGATGTCTGTCTATATCATTGGCTTTAGTCTGCCTGTCTAATTAAATTTACAAGATGTAACAGCTAGGTGCGTAAGTGCGGAAACATTTGAAGTCAATGTGGATGTCAAACCCATTTTTATTACCCTATCGTCGATAAGTGGATACGCTTAGTGCTAAAAGAGATTTTAATATCTTCAGCTATCATTAAGCGTAGAAATGTTTTTAAACATTTTTAACCACTTGTAAAAAGGATGTTTCGAATTTAAATAGCTTGATACATATCTGATATTATATCCTCTTCGACAAAATGTCTCCTTAATGTGTTCATTACATCAGTGTGCCTGAGGCTTAAACGATCAAAACTATTTGTACAGTCAAAATTTTCAAAAACAATGATACTATCAACAGAGCTCGTTAAAAGCAATCTTTGTGGGTGATACACAATAGCTATTAAAGAAACACGTGTTTTGCAGTTAACAAAGGTGTCGCAACACACGCACGCATATTTATCGGCGAACTTTTAATAAAATGGGTGTCGGTGATCGAGTGGTTCCTCAATCCGTGCCAAGGGACTGACCATTACCACCTGACAGCTGATGAGCGATCGGAGTCGCACACTCCTTCTTCATTCACCGCCATTGTCACAAAACAATAGACTCACAATTATCTTTAATCGCTACAAAACGGATTCTAATTGGATCCGTGAAGCTAGGTTATGTTTTCGTCATTCTGATATTGTAGTTACACCTTAGGTACTGAGTTATTATAGAGTACGGAGTCATTTACGCTGTCAATTGGTAGTAACTAAACCTGTACTATTATCTAAAAATATTCAACGTATCAAGGATTAGGTATATACTGCTCGTTCGCTCTAAGTTTGCCGCTCGGCTCCATACTAAAGTCGAATTTTTAATTAGACGAAGTAAATTGACAGCAACTAATGTCACTTCTTCATACAATGTTGCTTATTTTCTATGACGAAGTGACATTAGCTGCTGTCAATTTACTTCGTCTAATTAAAAATTCGGGTAGGTATACGCCTCTACGCCAGCGGCAAAGTTAGAGCGAACGGGTAGTAGTCTACTTTACTTTACTTACGACGCCCATCTTAAGTTAGTATAAGGTTCTGTGTTTCGGATCTAAGACAGCAGTATATTTTGATGTGCAACTGAAAAATATGGGTAGGTACTAAAATATTAGGTAAGCCTTTTGTAGGATAGACAGATGCACTATCTACTTAAAGGCTGCGATCTGCAAACCTGGCTGCGGGCGGTGAAAGACTGAGTATTATGTCAATCTATCTGGGGTATTGTGCAAAACAGTGGGATAATCGTTAAAATGGGGTAACAGTGATGGTGATAGATAAATGACGAGCACGTCCAGATATAAAACAAATCCTGCCCTGTACACAATGTTTTTCCAGTACAAAATCGAACCTAATATCTCCAATTTAATAGTCAAGTAGACTGACCACTGGACTACCGTACTGCTGTAAGGACAGTCTTCAATGTGAACAGTGCCTACTCTTTTGTTAACGTGCGGAAATTCCTCATGGATGCTATGCCTGACTCATACCGACTAAAACCATACGGTGCCATACCAATGTCTAACGGGCAATCGATAAAATGCACCCACGCTACTTGTTTGAGCCCCTCTCTATAAAATAGATTGCAGAGGGGCTTATGGCGAGACTTTGTCTGTAGTCTGTGACTCTGTTGCATTAAACTACATCACTAGGTCACGTGACTCATCTGTTCAAAGTTTGAAATAAAACAAAAATGACAACGTCAATCGGATTAAACTTTCACTTTCACCAGAAACATTTCAGAGAGGGGCAGTCGGGTGAAACCTTCTCACGGCTTCTTGTTTAGTCTGGATTGACGAATTGCAAGACAAGACTACAAATTATGCTTTAGTATATTTATTTCAGAACTCTTAACTATTTAGCGGACAAAATGTCAATGCTTGCTTGAAATATTTATTTCCTCGTAATTAAAATATATTTTGTCTTAACAACTAGCTATTTGGGTTGATATGTTGCGCGGTGCGCAATGATTTTGCCTCATTAACTTTATTTATGTACGTTCGACTCAATTTATTGATGAATGTGCCGCGACGGGAGAAAAATGCGAATTACGAATTTCACATTGATTGTATCTCTGTATCAAAAGAATCTTTTTAAATATTGTTCAGTACCTATACACATATTCGTCAAAAATACAACTACATATATTAATATTATTAAACGATTCATTTGGGGGTCGTGATTGAAGCTCGTAAGGAGGTTATAACATTTAGATGTTTAACGACGACTATAAACAAATTGATATAACTAATAACATATATCTACTACCTTTATGAAAATCGTTTACATTATTGTTCAAAATAATGTACAGAATAAGTTTAACGTCATGTTCATTGCACATAAAGCTTCTCAATTCATAAAGCTTAATATCACGAATAAAAGATACAGCATGTATGATATCGGTTGATTCAAAGCATGATGGATTGATACCCGACTACTTTGCACGTGCTACGCGTGCATGATAATTTGTGGCACGCTATGGAACAAACTCTTCCTTCGTGGTTCAACTTATCGCGCCCGAGTAGTAACCGAGTAGTAACTCCATAATGATGATACGGTCACTGAACGAATTAAAACCTTCAATAGAAGGCTTGTCGTACCGCCTTCATCCCGTACCGTTACTAATAAGCTTCCAACTATCGATCACATACAACCATATAATTTTCTATGGCGAGTGTGGTCAGGTTGATTTCCTGATCTTAATATCGGGCAGGAGACGGGATGAAAAGTATACGTAGACGAAAATGAAAAGACATTTGAAATATTTCAAAATTTTTAGAAATATTTACTTATCCTGTAAACTGTCACGGTATACTCCATAATATGTAATCGTTGTAAGTATAATTGTTGTCAGTGCAACCTGGTAGAAACATCAGGCAATTCTAAGGTATACCGATGTTATTGGTAACACGGAGCGTTATATCCCTTTGAAATATGATTATAACCCAACCCTAGAATATCAGCAAATGCATCGTAGTTCCCACTACGGCCGCCTCGTGATTTCTCAATATCGAGTGACATATTGTTGGTTATAAACAATATTTTCATGAAGATAGTTGGAAAAGACATGGCGTGAAATGGCCAGTTAGTGAGTAATATCATGTTATTTAGAAGCGACGAGGGCAAGGTCGTGACGATACGTCGCACCGCGCGTCCCTTGGTCACGAGTTGCTCTGCTGACCCCACAGCATCCAGTCCTCCTATTGAACAAAAAGAAACTCTATTTACGTAAATGGTACTTTACACGTATGTAATGGCAACTTAAACAGAAGTAACATTATCAATTCTATCAATTCACAATGGTTTAGAATTCAATCTTATGAAAGAAGAAAAGTTGCATAATGTAGATATTTTTTTTCACCCTTTGGTTATGTAGGTTAACTAGCAGTCACTTCATGGAAAATATTGAAGTTCAGCCTACCATCTGTCTGTATTGGGATAAGGTTTAGAAGATCATGATGTTTGCAGATTTTTTTTATGTACCTGCTCGTAGCATGTTACTATTTCAGAACATCTTTAAATTGCTTCATTCCACTTATATTCCAAGTAATTTGACTCTTCTAGCAGGATCAACGATAGTGATTACCGATAATACTCCAAAAATGATGGCGTGTGTCAAGAATCTTGATATCCAAAATAAAATTAATTGTCTCAAAAAACTTTTATTTAATCATCTTTGTACCAAAACTTGGTGGTTGATGTGAAGTAGATACACCCATAATCAGATGTGACACTGAAACTAACTGTCACATTCATCTGCTAGATGTTTTCGGAAGTTTTGAAGCTACAGAATAATTTAAAGACCATTTAATATGGTACGATTAAGTTGCAATCAATATACGTGGAGATTTAAATCAATTATGGCTTTAAATAAGTTAAGATTGACCACATAATGTTACACGGATAGACACGGAGCGATAGAACCGTTACTTTCAGCGAATGGTAGCATGTAGCAGAGGTGCACTTGATGTATGAATCACTTAATAAGGACAGGCTTAGCGCACGCTTTCTTCACTCTAAACTAGAAATTATCACGAAGATCATGTTCTGATGCTGTAGTGTAGTGCCGGCGTTTTAGTAGCACGAGTACCTACTTAGCACTAGATAAATAAGGTACGTTCTGACTACGTCCTTGCATAATTAACCTTAATTTTATACAGTTAGAGATCAAATATGCATGCGCTTGTTTGTACTACTCACTTCATAATGAATACGACTACAAAGCTTCTGTAGTTTTAGTCAATGACACGAATGCAATGCTCTATGATTTATTAATAGTTGTTTAAAACATATTGAATGGTACTAAAAGATTAAGCGCAAGTCCAGTTTTGTGTCAAACTAAGCTGAAAATTATCCTGTTTAATGCATCTGTTTTAATATTAAATTTTGGAGGCCGACTTCTACCTACCTATACCCTAATTAAGTAGTTATGCAAAATATTAAAAGAAGAGAGTAATAAATTATTAATAAATGTATAATTTCAGAAATAAAATTGCCTCTGATTCTAGGGCGTGGTATATTATACGTAACATAAGTTCTTAATTATAATTTGGTGATTTATTATTTGACATTGCTGCAATAAACACCAGTTTGTGCATTAACTTATCGGGAATAGGTGCATATTGCGTTACACGTAATCTTTTACATGCAAATCTTGAAAAGCTTTTAACGGTCATGTGTTATTGGGACCTTTGTAATGCATTTTTGCAAGCAATCGAGGCGCTCGCGCTCGGTTGTGTTACGTTAGGATGCCCCGAGAACTGGTCCGACCGGCTCCAGATCTGGGCCAGAGTCATCTCTGCACTATGACGTTACCGCTAATAGAAATTGAACCCCAGACCACTAGAAAAGACTAGCTTTTTATCTGACGATGACGGAGTAAATAAGAAGCAAACAAGAGGGTTAGAATTTTGACCAGTAAATAATGTGGTCAGCTGAGCAGAATAGAACAGTGATTTTGATGATTTGTGTTGGGTAGCTTAGTGACACGCTATAATTGGAGATTTGAGCTAAACATTGGATCTAGTAACTACAAAACTGAAAGAAAGTAACTACTGAAAAATAGGTACCTACCTATACCAAACAAATAAATATTGAGACGACTGCAATAGTATATTCTAGTAGGTATACCACCTTGTTCAGTCGTGATCAAATATAGGTAGGTACTATGCCATAAAATCTCTCTCAGAATATAATGGCACATGACTAATGTTTATCCCCAATATTTTCTTATTTGCTATTTAGTTATTTGGTGCACAATGAAGCATTATTTCCATCCTTTTGTCAAGTAATATTTAGGTTTTGAACTTATTTGGCACTGCTTTGTTTTTCAAATAAATAAATCGTATCTTGGAATTGTGTTTCGATATCTTTCTCTCTCTCTTACTTTGAAAACAAATATAAAATATTTTAGTTAACAAAACTATCAATCAGAAGACAAAGGTAGCTGTTCCATTGTTTTGCTGAATTCAAACACCGATTCCTATTGAAGTAATGCGATGGAAGGTCGGGAACTAGGCTAGCCTTACACAATTTAGATTTTACTAAGCACTGACATTTCATTACTTATTGCAATCGTGAATTGGGGTCTCCATCCCATTGATTGGAAGCTGTTCGCCTGCGCGTGCGTCGGTCAGTACCTACCCGATATTGATTTGCTCTGTGTTTTGATTTTGAAACAGATTATTATGCTTAATGTTTCTACGTGGTGTTATTGTGCAGTTGGGTTAGTAATCGCTGAAATTATAGCTCCAAAGTTTATTTTAATGAAAAGTTTCATAACATGTTGTGAATTTAAAAGAATGTATAACGGAATAGGTACGTGACATATTGTTTAATACAGATAAGTCGATTATATTTTTATCTCTTAATATCTCTTTCCTACAAAGTATAAGTACGTGAGTAGTCGATAAATCTAATTTATAGGTAGCTCGTGCAATCATGCGCATGTACCCAGTAAACACAGAGTTTATCTCAGTAAATAACTAGACAGCAGGGAGATTCATTAGGCGTCGATCCGTGTCGGGCTGTGCTGTAATCGAGCAATTGTTCTCCGGGGAAATTCAATTATTAGCTCATAGAACCGCGAGCGCGAAATATCGGCCATTGAGCAACGTGCTGCGTCGTCAGGAGTTAGAAATAATTGCTCGGTGTTTATCTCGATAGTAACTGTAATTAAATGTTTAATAATTAAAGAAACGTCTATAAGTCCAGTTAATAAATCGTAGGCAGCGGTGTATCGATGGGAATGGGTGGGACGGTTCAACGTCAGCAAGCGGTCCGGTGCGGTGCGATACTGGCGGTTGCGTCGTGTTTCGTGTTCAGTGTAATTTCGATTAGAATGGTCTGTTTAGGGTTGTTCGCTCTCACGCTTCAAATAACTAGTATAATCATTTTAAGCGACGCGTTGTTGAATTAGTTGGATAATTTAATATCTACTGTTGACTGGGTGTGGAATTACTTGTAGTTAAATCTTATAATGTGAATCAAAGTAAATGGTTTTCTGCTTTATCATTAAGAATTTATGATACAAAGGGAAATTATTGTTTTGCAACCAGCTACATAAACTTTAATCTATAACTGAAATGAAAATATCTTTATTTATTTTCCCTATTTGGTACTCATAACCTGCCTACGCTGCTTGCAGACATTAAGATTATTTCATGAGACAAAATAATCATTTGAACAGTTTGCGATGAACAGTTTGTTCAGAATAGAAGCACTATTAGTAGTAGGTTAGTAGTGTTCTGTTAACGATCATTGGCTTAAGCATCTCAAGATACGTTTAGTCTTTAGATAGACCACTGTTCGTGGATTCTATTTACGAGCGTTTCCGTGCTTCGGAAGGGTATACTACGCCAAATCGAAAGCCAAATAATCGAACATCCAAATACTCGAACGTTCAAAATATCTAACGTTTAATATATCGAACATTGATATTGTAATCTTCGATATTTTGAATGTTCGATATATTGAACGTTCGATATTTTGAACGTTCGATTATTTAGCATTCGATTTGGCGTAGTATACCCGCTTCGGAAGGCTCAGGACCGTTTACAGTGGCGTAATTTGGTAGAGGCCTACGCCCAGCAGTGGCGGGCATCAGTTGAATTGATCGCACGGGAGGCACATGAAGTCGTTGGTCTCGGCTGCCAATCGAAGGCTTTATGCATGAAATATTATGTCAATTGTTAATCAATCTACCTCAACACGGTAGAAGGCTTAGGTACCACCTGTTTAGTGGGACACTATACAATTGGTAACATGTGAGCAGTGCCTCTGCCAAAGTCTTTGTTTACAAATGTAGAATCGATAGTGTCTAGGCATTGAAACACATTGTTTACAATGGTGAAATAATATCAATTAGGAGTTCAAACAGGCGTAAATTGTTATGCTGCCCTAACAGTCCAAGGATTCAGCAACGGATTTGTTGGAGCTTGGATTCTTGTCTTGTGCGATTATTGTATCTTATTTATTGAGTTTAAAGGGTAGGCAGCAATGTTTATGAACAGTTATGATCCCTACTTAACGCAATCACGAATGGTGTTTATGCTTCTGCGTGGGAGTGTATAATGATGTATTTGCAGTTCTACTTCAATTATATTGTTTAGGTTAGTTGTAGTTTTAGGGCTTATGAGAAATGAACCAACTAAGAGAGGCTAGATGATTAAATCTACCTCAATAATTCATTGCAACTAGAGTGTAAATGTATCGAAAGACACGTTATCAAAGTCCTTTGTTTATTTATGGATAGTCAGAGACAGTCAGAGGTTTAGAATCATTTCATGTCTGTAAAATTGGTAAAACAGAGATGATGAAATTTTAATCTCCGTCTACGCGAGCAAAGTGACAGTTCACAGGTTTCTACAACAAATACCAGTACAGTATAATTCCTGTAGCTGGTTTTTACTTCCATCATAATTTGAAAGCAGATACATTACCCTGCACGTAATGCCCCAATTCCTAGTTACAAATTGTGTGAAACGCATTGAAACTATTTTGCCATATTAGATTATGTGGTGGAAAATTTGCGAAGATTTCACGATAGTTTGCACTACCCACCTAAACAATAAATAAAATCAAAGTGAGTGTTGTCTCCAAGATTTACTATTGTTTCTCGAACTCAGTTAACAAGTACTACAATCACATAAATTATCTCATTGAATTATTCGCTGTGCAGCCTATAAGAGCATATATGGGCACATTATTCTACTTATGCCGAGCATCCTACACCTTATTCCCCAATAAAGATCTCCGCGTGGAATACAAAACAGCCTTAGACGAGCAGCCTCATTGTAAACAGGCAACAATATGGTAAACGTGATGGTAACTGTAAAATTTATTTGTAACTCTGTAACTATGTACAGATTTAAACGGTGCGCCTTATAAATAAATTTCAATTGTCTGTTGTCATTAAATATTCGCTGTTATAAATCAAAGGTTTATCGGAGCTTGTCGTCGTAACGGTTACATCGCACACGCTCCGGGAATATAATTTAATGATATAGATAGGGGCATAGTACATGGGAGAATTACGTCGATTCGTTAATGAAGCCTTGAAACTATGAACTATATAGGTATAGTTTCCACATAGAGGTGCTACCTTATTATTTATCGATACCTTATAGATTACTGGTGGTCCGCTGGCACTACATTGTATTCTATATTACTACATCATGTTCTACTACAAAGTTGATCTTTCAACAAGAAACACAACACCGTCCTCAATATCCAAATACATTTTATGATAATTGTCTACTTACTAAATAATAAAATCGTAAATGCCAAGAAGTATGTATAGCTTTACTAACAGTAAGTATAAACGACAAAGTTTCTGAGCATCGATGTTTATTACTCCTTGACGTTCTAACTGCTAAACGGATCTCATGGGTTTCTTTCTATCTGAAGGGTGGCATCATTCAAAAGAGCTAAATATAAGATAAAAATTACACAGTCAGTTCCGTATCCGAGTCCCACAGCAACATCTTCCCCGAATAAAAAGTAGCCTACTGTGTCCAGCAACTACCTACTAGTTTCAGAAGTAAGAGGGTGATTCAGTAACATTTGTCTTAACATCTTCACAAACGTTCACATCTATAATATATATTAATAGTAGGATAGGGTAGTAGAATAAATAAAAAGGAAAGTTTCGTTTTGAATGGTGATGTCCTGATTTTCCCTTGGTTCTACATCAGCGACGACAGTCAATAAAACAATATGTACTATTTGGTAGTGTATGTAGTTAGAATAAGTCATCGAAAATGTAATGGCAATAATAGGTAGAATCTAACCAAACCAATTATTATAAACCCTACAGCTATAATAAATAGGCTGCTCATTTATTTCCTTTGTGATGTAGAGTGAGTCACTTACACTTTACTTACCTACACTGATCAAATACGCTTACACTAGATGTGATAAATGCAGACAAGGAAAAGATGTGGAAACTTTCTTTGTTATTATGAAATAGATATCAAGATATGATAATAATTATCTTAATCTTTCTTTGTTAGAGTTCCGTATCCAGAAAGTAAAAATGGGACTCTATTATTGAGACTTCGCTGTCCGTCTGTCTGTTTGTTAGTCATCGTGCTGTACCTCATAAACCGTGATAGCTAGAAGAACTGAAAGAGGCCATTCTATGTATTCACCTCTCAAACCCTTTTCGGAGATCAGCGCCATAGCCTTGCCTATTGGCACACAGTTGCAACCGCATTCATTCATCTTGCAACCCGCAAATTTTAGCGCAACCCTTGCATATTCAAAATCTTGTTTCATCTATCCTAAATATCTTATAACATCTTATATTTATGCCTGTCTCTAGTTATTCTATAAAGTTAAGCACATAAATGCAATAGATTGGCTGCCATTTTACAATTGATAAATAATTACGATGTGCGAATATTGCGGTTCCTTAGATTATGCTTTGACAAATCACGACTTTACAATTCCAATGCAGCAGATTTAATGTATGGGCGGCAGTTTGCATTCTAACCGCGACCCGGCAGGCCACCTCTTTCCTAATGCACGCTTATTTGAGCTTTTTAACCTATTATCTGTTGTTGGATTTAAGCTTTGATAGACTTAAACTCGATGCAGGTACTTCTAACATCATTAGAACCTATAAGCTTATCTTGATGTGTTCACTAACGTTGTTTTGTCGTTTTCACAGTAATTATGTTACGAAAAATAGTCATCGTTTGGAAACAGAAGATTTCATCCTTTTTAGGGATCAGTACCCAAAGGTAAAAACGGAGCCCTGTAACTGAGGCTCCGCTCTCCATCTGTGTCCTTCAAGACACATACTCTGCGACCTATCTAAACCACTCTGGTTCTCTCACGGATGACATTGTTTCGCATTGGATCCCTTAGAGACACCCCAATCATAACTCGTTTCGTGGCTCACTGTAAGTGTTCACGTCTCGGCCGACCAATGTATTCAAACGTTGATTACAATTGCTTTGCATATTATCATTATCATCTTCAGAGGGACAAAATGCTCAAATTGTTAAAATGTTTTATGTCTGCTCCAGTATACTGGGGCCTCATGGAATCTTTAATAAACACCGCACCAAATTAAGCAAACAATAACAATACCTGCGTAATGGCACGCTTCACTGACTATAAAGAAAAAATGATACACTAAATCCGAATTGTGCGAATTCAGCTCCAATTCAATGAAACATGACTACTTTTTAAAATGGTTACATTATATCATAGCAATCATGACAAATTGAAAGGAATATTCGATAAGTATCGTAATTCAGTCTCCAAATAAGCCATTGTCTAATATTTTGGATGTGCCTATAAATGTGTGGAAAACAGATCAGCATCTGTATTCGTGACCTCTTGGAATAATTTCCCGTTCCGTTGTATCCGTTTCGTGACAACGGAGGCAGATATTTGGATGTGTCTCTCATTTAATTTTGGGATATGGGATAAGAATATATACCTCCTGTGTGTCGCACAGCTACGGATAAGAGCCATTAGATAAAATAAAACTTTTTCACTTGGCGTCCATGTCAATGGCACATTTGCTGTAACAACATAAAGAGCTCCTTATCAAATATTTGCAAATCACAGAAATATTATTATTTTACGCCATCACGGCGGAAATATACCCTCTAGACCATCTGACCACCATGAACTTGCCAGCGGTTGTCAATTGAGACAGAAACCACCATGTGATTTTCAATTTTGAATATTAAACGTTATTTGTGTGATTAATAATCATTGATTACCTACACGCACATGAGTTTGAACCTGAAATCTTAGAAGCGTCAGTAGTACAATACTATACACTACTTCGCCACCGAAGCAGTCAAATTAATACAAAACTTGGCCAAGTGCAAGTCGGACTCACGCACAGGGCGAGACGGCGTGAACTGCAAAAATCACTTTTGTTGTATGGCAGCCCCCTTAATCACCCCTTTTTCTGATTTAAGCATTTGTTCTATAGTGGCAACAGAAATACATCATCTGTGAAATTTTCAGCTTCCCAGCTGTCATGGTTCCTGAGATACAGACTCGTGACGGACAGACAGACAGACAGTCAGACGGACGACGAAGTGTCATGAATAGAGTTCCGTTTTCATCCTTTGGGAACGGAACCCTGAAAAGGATACTTACATAATGCACGTAAATAATACAATTCTTGTGTAATCTATATTAAAACTAGTATTAATTTTTGCCTTACCTAATAACTATAATCGATAACACATAGCTTAAAAGCAATATAATACCTACCTATACAGAGACCGTTTCCTCAGCATTCCATGGATTCAGCGTGCGGGCGCCGGGTCCATAGCGTGGTACAAAGGGAAACACTGTGAGGGTGTCTGGGACTTAGGTTTAGGGTGGCCACCTTAAGACGCGTCAGCGTTCACCTTCCACCGTTCGCAATGTTTCCCCCTCTGCCTAAACAAATTTGGTAAGATCCTATCAATGCCGCTTTGGATATTCGTTTTAGTAAAGAGCTTACTGAAGCTCTTGACAATCCGTACGGGTTCATTGAGTAAGACGTAATTCGTTTGTAAATTGAATAATTCATTCAATTTAATAGGAATCCATGGCAATTGATATCAGATTTAAGCCTTAAGAGATGATAATGTATCATTATCAAATTGAAAATATATTATCACAACCAATAAAAAAATTACTTTGGGTCACTCGCTGAATGCAAGAACACTTGGTACAGAGTAAAATTTTCTTGCTGATTTGAAAGGAGTGGTTGCGAGTTTTGATGTTGTCAGACGCTCTACATGTCTCAATTTTTTTATGTATCTAAATAAAAGTCGGTTCAAACATACCTGTTTAAGTACTATATGTCCTGATTTTAGTTGCTTATTGCATTATCACAGTCACTGCAAAATTACAACCTTCTCTTTTTATATGTGGAAATCCTTCAAGGATGCTATGCTGGACTCCTATTGACTAAAACCACACTGTGCCCAGCCACTGCTTATGACCGGGAGTCCCGGAAGAGGAAACAAATAAAACTTGTTGTTGGGTCTTCTTTATAGTTACTTCTATATTGACCAGATTATTAAGTTATCGTTTCGATAGTGGTACACCGTGTGGTTTTATCCAGAAAGGTCCAGAGTAACATCCACGAAGATTCTTTTTGTTCGTGTAGAAACACGAACAAAAAGAAGAAACACACAAACATTTGTAATGTTGTACCGATAGACCTTTGAAAAACAGGTAACATTTTACTATGTCTGGACTATCGACGCACTCAAATATAAATCCCATTTCATAAAGTTGTATTCGCAGGTCAATGGTTACACAATTCATTTTATTGGTAATTAAATCTCAATAAACAATTAGCGATATTCAATTTCATCGAAACAATTTATAGATAGCTCATAAAACTCTGCAATAACTAAACATAAACCTCAGTATTGAGGGTTGATAGGTTTGGAGATGCAGGCAATCTGTCTGATGTTTCGTAATAGTCGTTTTCATTATGAGCACGATGGGGCAAGCCCCGCGGCAAGTGGCTCTGTTCTGGGGGATATTGTGAAATGTTGTGCCGTATGGTTGTCGAAGTAGTTGAGGGTAGGATAGAGGAAGGACAGCGAGGCGGGCGTTTGGTGAAAGGGCTGGGCGGAGCAGCGTGCTCGGCGCCGCCTACCGCGCATTTCACCACCGTCGGCTCTCGCGACGTACCGCGTGCGCCCTACTTCACTCGACAGGTTCGCTCTTGGTGTTCCATTGTGAGCCAACTGCCGACCTCCGAACAATACTATTGTGAAACGTTTAGATAACATCCCCGCGGCACGTAATTTGGTCCGTTAATTCAATTCCGACTATAGATTAGTTGGACTCATTTTGGAGAGCGGTTATCTGGATGTTAGACAAATTTGTCGTTCCGAATTAGACGTTTGAACTAGATTTGCAATTTGACGAAATAGAAGATGGTAAATTGTATCTTTGTCGTGTATGTGACTATAATATTTTGTCGATATTGTCGGATTTAGTATCTATATTTTTAATAAACTTTATTTTTCATCAATTTGGATATATAGTAGGAAAGATTTCGGCAGGAACCGTTTGGCAGTTTTTATGTTGGTGATTAAATAATGGAAATGAACGATCTAAATGATGATATACAAGGGAAGTTTAACTGAAAGTAGGTAATAACAAAATATCTTAAATAGGTACTTTTTGAATAGAATTGTATCTCGCCGTGACTAAAGCGGGCCTGACAATTTCTGGAAACCAAAACGGTTACAAAGAACATTATTCATCATCCTAAACAGTACATAATGTGGCTATGATTTATTTAAACGGTATATTCGTCGAGTATCAAGCCTATTTGTGGTGCCATGTTAATTTGAGTAACCCATGGGTTTGCTGGAAGGCAAGTCTATAGTTGATTTGATAGGCGGCGGCGGCGGCTAAACATACCCTGTTGCTTGCGGAGGTAATTGCGCTGAAAGGCTTCAATTTGACTCGCGTTTGTGCCGCGTTTGGGTCTAAATAAGACGTCTTTGTACGGAGTGGTAAAGAGACCGCATTACTCTTATTGAGGGCCTGAAGCGCGCATTATCTGATCGCCTAGGGCGCGCACCGTCTACGCCACGCACTAGTTTACTTCGCAGTTATCCTACACAGTATGATTACGTGTAAGACACGCAATCTTTAATGAACTTCTGATGAAAATAGCATGATAAATGACCGTAAATTTAGAATGCACAGATGACCTCTGAAAAGATAAAGGTGAGACCTCACCACTTCTTTGTACATTTAAATACACTTAAATGTGGTGTAACTCGAATGACCATATCATTAAGTTAAATACTTGATGATTTGCCATTTTAGTGAGTCCAACACAATCATGTGTGTATTGAACATTTTTTACGTAACTGCATTACATGCGTTGCTAAATTACATTTGTACGGTGACTAACATAATGTAACGTCATTAAAATTTCACAAGTACTCTCATTAGAAATTCAGCACTATTGCCCATTAATCTGTAGGGGCGTACCGTAGCACGAGCGGCGGGCATTGATCGTCATCTCGGTTCGGTTCGGTTCGTAGGTGAATAGGTACGCAACACGGGCTGGCTGCGATGCTGTGCCCATATTTTCGCGTCGATGTCACAGATCTCAAAAGGTCGGTGAACCGAAATCCCATTGTTTTGAGTTGCGTCAACGGATCGTCTGCCTCGAGCTACGATGAATTGAATTCGTACCATGTTATTGATATTATATGTTGGCCGTATTATATGTATTGTATCGGGATGTTCTGAACTTCATTTTCTCCAATTGTAACAAGCAAATTTTTACTTATGTAAGTTTGTAATGGAATTCTCGTAAGTACGCGTTTCACTGCATAAATAGTTCAAGATAAGATTGGATGTCACGTAAAATTGGTTTGAGTCTGAAATATTTATGAATTGTAATATTTTATGTGAAATTGTGTTTGTTCGTCATTCTTTGATGTCCAAAGAAATTTCAGAGGTTTTAGGTCTGTAGTCTGTAGTGTAACATAATATTGTCCTGGAATAACCATGTCATTAGCATATACAAATTTAGTTAAGGATAATATTAATCTAGCTATTATATCAGTAATGGTCGGCCTAAGAACTCATAAACAACAACGTAGTTCTACATCAAAGAAGAGAGTCATAACTCTACAGAAACATTTCCATCAATCTGTGCCAGAGTTATACGTATTATGTAGTATGGTAAGCACGTACTGGTAGCAATCGATGCAAAGTTCTGAGAAACGCCGCACTGTAATCGCCACGCGCTGAGAACAATTGATTCATGACGATTGGTGGTGGAGCTTTTACTAAAATCACTCATTATTACGTAAGAAGATACGTAACAGTGATTCCCACCATGAGAAAGACAGTATCTTAAATCTTAAATGACTGTAAATGTAATTTATAACATAATTATACTTCGAAATGATTTATATCAATCTTTTAAAAGACCTGCGAATTTGTTGAATTTTGATGCAGACTAAACAATATTATTGAACCAGCCACATTACATTGTTCCAGTTTCTAGTACTTCTTGAAAGTTTCTTCCCAACGACAATCAACCTGTGAACAAAGACGTTTATCTCTCAAAGACTTCTTAAATGGGTATAAGTTTAGGAGCGCGACGCACCAGTGAGCACGAATTGACAATAAGAGCAAAGTTCAGCGCGGTTCAGGACTCCAGAGGAATGTGGGGGCGCGGAGGCGCGGGACGAACGCTTGCGAAGGTGCTACGTTACTAACCTCTCCACAGAATCACGATTAGGCACTATTTATATCGACATTTCTAAAATACCTGTATCGAACAATATTAAGCACATCGTACCATAATATTAAGCAACATTATGAGATCCTATGCTCGAGGGTTATGCTTGTATTTTAGCTAGGCATCGTTCCTCACACGATCTTTACGTATATCTGAGTTTATATTAATAGCTGAATAATAGACTATAGTCACTTAGAAACCGTTGATGGTAGCCACGCTATGCTTAATGACCTCGTAAAAAAAGTTCCATTATTCAAAGCATTTTATTCATGAAGCTAGCTATAACTGAGTCCGGTTTATCTTAAAATGGAAGTGAAATGTAGAGAATAAATGACTATTGTTCTCAGTTTTTATATAATTGACAGTAAATAAGAGACTTGCGGGGTCAGTAGGTCGACATAGTACACTAAACGCGATCGTCTTCTAAAGAGGTACGTACGATGAAGGCGAAAGTAACGGCGGAATGCTACAAACTATGTTCACGTATGACCCGCGGGTCAGCCGTACATATTCTGACACATGTCAATTAAGGGGCTCAGAGCCTCAAGGCGCCGATTGAGTGCTTGGACATGTTTGTGGAAAACCTTCGTCGCGGAGATTGATTCATTACCACTTCTAGTGGACAAAATTTATTGCAAGATAAGATTCGATTCATGTCTCTGCATGTTCTATAGTTTATTTCCTAATGAAGATTCATATACCTACATACGTACATTCGATAGCAAGGATATAAATAAATTATTAGCTCATAGATGTCGTTGGCTACAAAGGATAAAAACAAATGGCATAGAGCGGCAATTTGCATTGACAAACTGACAATTACAATGTTTGTTATACTCGATAATCGTGTTCGCAGTGAATATACAATGATATACAGCATAGTTATTTCCCAAGTATGTCTGCAGTTGGCAATTTACCGCTTGTAGATCGATCAGCTCCCATTATTGGAGAGGTCGGACGTGTACAAACATCGATTTCGTGTCGTTAATCTGTGGCTGCATCCCGGAGAGGTGAGAGTCGACACTGAAAGCTCACCTCACGTATCGTAGTATAGATAACGACTTGTACATAATCATAATGATACCGTCTAATTCACAAATACATAAACGCCGTGCAGTGGTTGCGCGTTGCACGCTCGGCGCCAATTGCTCACATTATAATATTAAGTATAGATTTGAACATTAGCTTAGATACTCGGCTAATTTTGTAGTACTATTCTTACCACTATACCAACAGTATAATTAGAATAACAGACGGGAGGCTATGGGTTCAATTTCCATACAACAGTATAAGAATTAAAAGAAGGATTTGTGTAAAAAATAACTAAGGTTTTGAGAATCTACCTAAAATATATAGTACCGTGCTAGGACCAATGGTTTCAATACCAGTATTTAATTTAATATTTTTTGTCAAAATGCAGTTTAAATTTAGAATCAAGGAATCTGTCACATATAAACTTGTCTGTCAATACTTCCGTACAAATATTTCAATTATCAAGTGTCACAATTGTAATTAGTTGGTGATAAAAACTGTACCTAACTGTTGCTCTATTTAAATAAACGTAATTACTCGGGATATTGGGCGAAGGAAGTATTTATGTAGTACTTTAAGATATTTATCTGATTTCTGGTTGTACGTTGCTATTTTTCAGATTCCGTAAATATGAAGGTAATTACGAAATCAGAACTAAAACCAGTGCAACTAAATTCCACCAACTGTTTCAATTATGTAGAGTATCAATACTACTAAACTGCAATATAGCGCGCTTGTGAAGTACCTACTTGTAGCTAAATTAACGAAATTGGTAATGAAGGAAGCTGATAGCAGTGGGGTTCACGTAGATTAGTTGTGTCAGCACTAGTGGTGGAGGTAATCGCTCGGCACGTTCGGTCATAGCACGTGATTGCGGCCAATTTTATTTTCTGTTTATCTCTAATTACGCATGCGCTGCCAACGTCGGCAGTTTATCGCTGATCTGCCCTTCGGCCTGCGATCCGATCGTTTTCTAATCAATTCCCCATCCGCTATACGTGGAATATCACTATAGTCAAGATAAATCGGGTTAAATTTGCCTGCGCTCTGTCGCCAAATGCAACACACTTTCACGAGAATATCAGAGATTCGTTCCGTTCATCATTTCGATTAATCGAAGATAACGTGTGTTGAGATAAGTGAATTCCTGGTAGTAAGTTTTTGTTGAGAGCATGAAAGATTGCCGCCTTGCATCTGTTTTTCGGCGACGACATGCAGCGAGACAGAATGACTTGCTTCGTGCGTGTCTCATTCGCGGGTGCACTCGGACAGTATTAATTTATTGGCAAGTCGTGCAAACAAAATGACGGGCCTGTTTTTTGGTACACACTCACGGCGGCCTGTGGTGAAATTAGGGTGCATTAACGTAACAAGGTCAGGTCGCGCCGCGGTCACAGTATCCGTGCGGTCAGCTTGCATTTTTTAGAATTCAGTGAGCTCTGTGGTAGATGATTTCCGTATTCAATTTTATAAAATACCCTCGCTGTGGTTTTTATATCATAACATTCGTCATAATTACGTACATTGTACTAGTAATAGAGATATTTAAGATGTATTACAAAGCGTAGTTATTACGATTATTATTAATTCACAATAGTATCTCATTAGTCATCATTGTATAGCTATCTGAAGTATTTATCTATTAGTAGTGTGAGAAAAGTAAATAAGGCGAACAACATCGATTATAGATTATAATCCTTCAATGAGTATACAGAGGTGACTAAGGCTGTAGTAACGAGTTTATGAGAAGTTTAGTAAGACACGCGAACACAATACTATTTATTTCCATTTAATACCATTGTGTTTCTTTTAGTAATAACCTAAATCGATTGACACTAGGATACACATGGGACATCCTTGAATATTCTGCGATGAAGACATGATGCATGATGAAAGCTCGATATTTTCCGAATGTTTTGAGGTTTCTTTCAATACACTTTGATAACCACGACCATTGCAATTGCATTTATTTATTTACTTGCTGAAAATATTTTCCCATTTCTGCAAGAAAAATAAAGCCTATAATATTATTCCAGACTATTAATCTATCGTTGTGTCAAATTTCAGCTAGATCCTTTCAACCGTTAGAGCGTGATTGAGTAACAAACATCCATGTTAATATTAAATCACTAGCGGACGTCACGCGGTTTCACCCGCGTAATTCCTGATCCCGTGGGAATATGTATGTATTTGCGGTGAATATAGCCTATATTCACCGCAAAGAGTGTAGCTTCCCAACAGTGAAATAATTTTTCAAATCGGTCTAGTAGTTTCGGAGCCTATTCGAAGCAAACAAACAAACACACATTCAAATTTTTCCTCTTTATAATATAAGTATAGATATAGAGTAATCAGTATCTATTATAAATGTGTAAATTTATAAAAAATGTCACAAACTTTAACATTTATAATAATAGAATGAATAGACGTTTCAGTGTAGGTATGTACTGAGTCCTCACACGTCAAAGTCAATTTCTTCTGCAAGTGAAGTACACCCGCTGATGGATTGATTAAACAGGCAAGAAATCCAGATAAGGTTTAGGTCTAACTAATAGAAAAGATATCTACTAAGATGAAATAATCGATTTGCCATTTGTTCAATAGTTTTATCAAATCAAATCATAACAAATAAATTTATGCAGTATTTATCAAATCAAAACAAATAACTTTTGAACAGTTACATCTAATTCAACCACTATATATTTCAGCTTGATTTTCTTTTTAATTTCATCACGCGGAAACTCGTAAAGTCTGTAACTATTTAATTGGATGATTCCAAAAAAGTATTAAGATCAAATTTATATAATAGCTGCATCATACTTCCCAGACGGTATCAACGAATGTTTAATGAAAAAAGTGTGCCAGGTATTTAATGCGCAGTCTAGACGCGTATTAGTGCACAGTCGATAGATGAGATTAGTGAAATCAATTATTCAGTTCTCACGAGTGGCTGATGTTGCTACCGATTGGCGGTCTCCTCTCTAACTACTGCCACGATGATATACACCGTTCACTAGGAATATGTGAGAGTTTTAGTTTGGAAAAGTAATCGCTCTTTGTATATTTTTATGTAACCTTTAATGCTATGGAATTCAAATATTGTATGGCCACGTATTTATAAATTTCCTCACAAACATTATTTGTAATAAATCTGAGCATAGAAATTAGTTCTTAAAAAAGCTTAGTATAATTCATTATAATATAAATAGATTTTTTACAGATTAAAGTTTTATACATTGTATTTATTAAACAATCTAGACTCTAGAACTTAATAAGCTCTGTCTCTCTGTATCATATTTTGGATGAAATCATTAAATAAGTAATAAGTTGAAGGAAATTTAGAATATAGAGTTGTTGCAAATTTTTTTTTAACAAACTTGTTTAAAATGTAAAACCTTTCCTCCAAAAGTGATATAAAATTGTAGCAATTTATTTCCATTTACCTACACCTACATGAAATTAATGAACATTTTGGCCTAGTTTCTTGAAAATCTGTTTACCTGTAAAAATACATAAAATTAATTTTGTCCAACTTGAAGATAAGACAATTGCTACCACATTTGCTTGTCACTAAATACGAAAGTATCTTAGTTTATTTTTCCTTGTGTCCGTGGAGAAGCTTTAAATCGATCCTACCTTACTAGGTAAGTACAAGTACCTATATTCAGCACATCTTGAAATAGCTACATCTTATGACGCACTCTAACAGTGAGTACGGCGTATGTGTCAGAAGTGCCCGCTCCCACGATACACCGATAAGATTGCGGGCGAGTGATGCGTACGACAATATGTAGTAGATCAGCTATAGAATGAGTCTGCTCTGAATAATGCCTCATTTATAGAGATAAGTGTCAATGTTCACTTCATTTCGTTTCGGAGAAATGATCCAACTTAGTCTTCCTGAGAAAATAACGCAATACTTTTGTACCTACTCGGTATCTTAGAATTGAATGAAATGAATGATTGAATGAATCAGATTGTATACTATGACTTTACGGCGTTAAACGCGGCTATATTTCAAAAACATAATCGCATTTATCCTGTAAAAATAAATTATACTTACAAATGACGTGCACTCTTTTTTTTTTGAGTCCTAAGATAAAAAAATAAAATGAAATCAGTTATGAAAAAAAAACCTATTATCAGGTTATACAAGATTTCACCGAATATATCTGATTTTTGAATTTCGGCTAGGAGTACAGCAACCTAAAAGTTGTTGAGACCATCTTTCTTTTCATCAACAGGTTTTGAATCGTAACACGTGTTTTCTTTCTTGTGCAATCTCTGCTGTATATGGAACGCAAAGTTTTCTAGGCATCTAAAAGCTGAGCGGAATCATTGCTACTTATACATAGAGGAATAAATCCTGCGTTGATAGAGATCATGTTAAGCTACCTACTCTAAAACTCTTCTACTTCTTCTCCTTACAATGGTTTGTGATCTGAGGAGTTATCTGATGTGATGCATACGGCTACGTTCTATCAGCGCACCTCTCGCCCCAGATAAGGTCTTGATCCTCCTCCTTGACACCTTGCTTCTGGAGCGTTAGGGCACGTTCAGTAAGTTCCCATAGCGGCTTCTTTCATGCACGCTTATTTTGTGGAAGATCTCCCTGACTCGGTTTCCCCAAACGCCTTCAGTATGAGGGTTTTCAACAGTGGTCTTGGAAGGTTTTTACAGTGTCGGCAGCGAGAGTGTAGCATCTCTGGTGTTGCAAACGTCCATAGGCTACGGTGACCACAGGTACATCTGGTGGGCCGTATACTTGTCTGCCATCTTAGCAGTATATAAAAAAATGAGATGTAAAGAGCGACGGCGATATGGGAACTTTGTTTTACAAAACATTGTAAAACTAAATTTATGTACCTATATCACTTGCTCGCAGTGCGTTGATGTCTTTTCTAAGACGCTTCTGCTAAACAGCGTAGCATTAAAGATTTTTCGATGCAAGTTTTTATTTGGCTATTAGTGAATTGACTTGCACTTTTTTCATTTTCCAGATTTGATATTAAAACTAAGAAGAATTTCTACGATAGTAATAATAATTAGGAATGAAAGGATATTGAAGCACTCGTGGCCCCGCGGACTCAGTGTTCTGTAAACGATCACTGCAGTAAGCAACTTTCACTATGGCCGGTCTATGGATGGGTGACCATCCATGTGATCACTTTGTGACATTTATTTTGAGCGTTTCCGTGCTTCGGAAGGCACGTTAAGCCGTTGGTCCCGGTTGCCAGTAAAATGGCAGTCGTTAAGTCAAGTTGAAGACTTTATTTCAACAGCAGGCAGTCACAACCTGCGCCTGTCCATTTAAACACGATAATACGGCTCACCACCTATTACGTGGTACAAATTATATATACAAAAAGGTGAAATGTGGGCATATAATATGCCTCTGCCTACCCCTTCGGGGATAAAGGCGTGACCATATGTATGTATGAAAGGATATTGTTACAATAGTTGAGATGTAGAACTGATCAACAAAAGATTGACATCACTTTATTTACCTTCCCATTTCCCTTTTTCCATTATAAATCAATCAAAAGCCTTCATACCTCAAGACACCTTGTCTATACTGTCACAGATATTTAGACTGAATCCAATCAAGGATAAATTATTGTATATAAAAACTAGCTGACCCGCGCAACTTCGTTTGCGTGATAAATAAAGAACCGCTCTACCGATTTTGTGCAAACGTCACATAAACCATCTACTAAATAGTCCGAACAAACCCTAAACATTAGGTTTGGATAGGTGAGCCCGTTCTTGAGTTATAAAATTACAACGAAAAGTGGCATTGATTTTTATATATATAGAAGATATCGCAATTTGACCATAGTACTACATAAATAAGACTGGACCTTTTTTGTGATTTATGTAACTACATAATTATATTATGCATATATTGTTACCTATATATGTATGGCCTGCTCAGCCTTGTTCTAGACTAGATTGCCATGTCTTTAAGATTTTTAAATTTTAGAAATCAAGAATATGCAAAAATAATTAATAATGAGGTATAATTAAGTGTTTAATTATTATTAACATGCACGTATTTATTCAACTAAGATGTTGTTTCTATATCGCAACTAAACGAGTTCGATATTTTAACAAATTTGCATAAATTCATGATATTTTTATTATAGACGTTTATCCCTGAGAATCAAAATCCATGATATTTATTCTTTGCAGACTGTAAACGGGCTTTATTTCAACTTTAAATAACTTTTCCTTTTGAACGCGATGCATTACCTATACGTTTGCCAAATTGTTCCTTTAGTCCTCTTTTAGGATAACATGGGCATTTAAATACAATACAACATAGAAAAGAAGATTTTTTGTTATTTCTAAAAAATGACAACAATGTACATAATCCATTGTAAATGAATTGATATATATCAACTTTGAATACAAATGCGAAGCAATACTACATCTTCGGCAGCATATCCTTGTCCTTGCTATGTTTACTTTACATTCTATTATTAGTCGGTCATTGAATTGTCAGAGGATGAACTAAATTAATGGGAACCAGTGCAATTTCTACGACAATATTTGGACAGAATTTAATTTGTTCACAAAAACATCTGAAATAATTATTAATTGTTCGGATAGATTTGAAATACGTGAAACTTTGCACCTCTTTCTAAGAAAATTGCACGAACGGATGTACGTTTGACTTGCCTCGTGGTCCAGTGGTTAGTGCTCTGACTGCAGATTTGGAGGTCGTCGTTTCGAGTCCCACCAGTACAAATGTTTTAGTGTAATGAGCACATTCATTTATTCTGTGTCTGGGTTTATTTTTTCTATAATGTAAGTATGTATTTAGAAATATATAAGTATGTCAGCACAAGCTGTATTAGCTTAATTTGGGCTAGATGATATTGTGTGAGAATGTCCACAAAAATATTAATTAATTTATTTAACGTAAAATTTGACACAGTCAAAGTTTATATGGAAGAAGTGCGGATGCTTTTTTTTACGAATTACTATCGAATTTTGGCGGCCAACGGCTTTCCAGTATGTATACATTGGTGATATTCTCACGTTATGATTTTTAGCCATCTTTAGTTGGCAAATGATAATGCAATGCATAAGTTCATCGATCCATGAAGTAACTGTGATAAGTATACAAGCCGTTTCACTAATAGTTGCCCGCGATTTATTATGTGACCACTATTTTGCGAAGTATTATTATTTTGGACGTATGAATTCGTTTCAAAGTTTCACAATAAATAAATACATAAATATTTGTGGACATTCACACAACATCATCTAGCCCAAATTAAGCTAATATAAGCTTGTGCTATGGGATCTAGACGACTGATATACATACTTATATATTTCTAAATACATACATATTATATACATAGAAAACACCCAAACTCCGAAACAAACATTTGTGGATCAAACAAATATTGGGACCGACCCAGGATTCGAACCCAGGACCTTCAGCGCCGCAGGCGGTATCACTACCGACTACGCCACAGAGGCAGTCTGTATAGGCAATATATATCCGAACACAGATGGATAACAAGGTCTATGTAGAAAGCACTGGGATTGTGCTTTCGAGGTGCTCCCAGGGCTACATCCTTCTGAGGGCTTACCCGGGACTCCCAGCCATAGACAGTTGCAAGGCATCGAGTGGTTATAGTAGGTAGGAGTTCATAATAGCATCCATGTAGGATTTTCACACGTAAAAAAAAGGCTCTCGGCCGTAGGTAATTAGTAGGTGTGGTTTTAGTGGGTAGGAGTGCTATATTCCGTTTTTTTACTCATATTTAAAAAGCGATCACTACTTACATACTAATATTTTGTTAAGTGCATCTGTGAACATGACAAGTTTATTACATAGGAATGCCGCCAAGAATTGCTAGATGAAGGAACTAAATACTAAAATGGTGACGTGTCTCGCAGCACCTAGGTACCTATATCGTTGACACGGACGTGCCTTTTCGTATTTTATTCATTATTGAGCAGTTAACTGTTACGAGTACTTAATACCAAAGACAATCATCATTAAATTCACATTCATTTGTAAAAGCGACATGGCTACGCTGTCTAAATCAAATTTATAATTACAGATTCGCTAAAGAAAATTAATTATAGGGTTAAATAAATATATTAAAGGCATAAAAGTAGAAGGAATGAAATGTTTTTTAGAAATTGGTGGGTGTGTTTATCAAGGTTTACTGTTATTGTGTGGTGCATTGAATTTCTTCATGGAGTCTGTAGAGATGCAGTGATTACATCAGTGTCATACTTTAGAATACTTGTACCTTTTCATTTGTTCAGTAAAGGCGTTTTTATAACCTTTCGTGGTCCCATTAAATGTCATTAATGAGAAAAATATATATACTTGTCAGTAGAACAGTGTTAGCATTTGTGATTGACACTTCAGACGACATCGTGGGTGACTTTAATTTGAAATATTTATGTTATACGTAAATTGTTAGTTTCTGTGTTCGGATATTTTAATATTTTTTATGCTGAATCCATGTAGTGTTGAAAATAGATCTCCCTCTCTCTCTCTCTTAAAAATACATAAGGGTGTTTATTAGTAGGGCTGTATGCAACAAATATTTTTATGTCACTTTTTAATATTAATTATAATTCCAAGTTTGAATCCATTACTTACAACTGTTTGAGCTATGCGTTGAGAGATCAATCAGTCACGATTATCTGGTTATGCATATTCAGTAAAAAAACTCGCTAAGCCTTCCTACTTATTCCATAGTTACTGACTGCAATAATAGATGTCATTTGTAAATATCGTAGATATGTCCTGCTGTAATACATTTAGATACTTGACACCTGTCTACTTTTGGTTTCAAAGCCTGACATCACGCTGTCAGTAGTGTCAGTCAATCATCATGCTTTTTTCTAAATACATACAATTACTTATGATAGCTTATTTCTGTAGCCTATTATTATAGAATTCTTAGTGCGATAGTCTTATCAATTGAGGCTGAGGCCGCACTTGCGGTTTACCGCGGCGGCGGCGGTTTCTAACCACAAAATGTCAAACTTTGACTTAATTTCATTGATTTTAACAGTTTGATGACATTTTGAGGTTAGAAACGCCGCGGTAAACCGCAAGTGAGACCACGGTCTAAGTCTCTATATGTGAATACCTATGCTTCCTAGTCTTTCCCTCACACTCCTCCACTCTTGTATCAACAGTCTTACTTTATGAGTGTACTACTTATTTCTCTTTTACTTGCAAAACGGCCAGTATAATCGTCATCCACGCATTACTCCTGATAGCATATCGGATTCCGTCGTTTTGCGAGTCAGGATTCATTTACAATAGATTTTCAGGTACTGTAGTCATAATTGAAATAAAACTAAGAAAAAAATAGATAAAGATTTTATCTACAAAAAATAGGTAAACCTGGGGTAGGTAAACTATTATTATCATACTACGACGGATATACATGCAAATACTTAAGAATTGTGTAAATCGAATAATTAGCATCAATATCGATTTCTTGACATAGCTCATAATTTTTTTTAATTAGATTAATATGCAGAATGTATCTTATATATTTTAGATTTATTAAGATATCTATTTATATTTACATTTTTATTTTATTTCTATTAAAATATTCTTAATATAGCTGATTGAAAATGTTACCTATAATAAGAAAATAAATTCTAGATCCATAAATGCATAAATTATAAAATCCATTACTTATGTAAGAATTTTGTCACATTTGAATGTAGCTGTGATATATTACAGCTAATTGTATGCATAAGTCTATAATTAAGGACAAAATATGTAACAAGTGAAATGTTCACACGCATCCAAATGCATTCGATGAATTACTTAACTTTGGTTATTAGCCTTCAGAAGTATTACTGTGAGAATTTAAAAAATACATTATTATCATATTTAACTAATAAATCTATGAAATAAATATTCGTTGTCAATAGTTTCATATTAAGCAAGAGAGAGATCCAGATCTAGGTTTTGCTTATTTTTTGTGGAATTAGGAATCCGGTAGGTATTTGTGAAGCTAAGTATGTAAATTTTCCAAATCTTATGAAAGTCGAAGCGGCTGGTTTCTGCAAATTTACAAGCATATTAATATTTACGAAGACATTGACGTCTTTTTCTTACTGAATTGGTGCAAGTTTCATGGTCATTAAAAAAATTTTTTCTTGAGAAATGAAAGCCTAAGGCTTTGGAATGGGAATAGGGAATGTGTTGCATTATTTTACTTAGAAGACTGCCAGCATTTTCTAGCTTACAAAAATATAGGGTCGAACTGTTCAATAAGTATCGGATGCATAAAGATGATAAGTTATTGCTGATTGGTTATAATGAGGCCTTTGACTGACAAAAGTTAGTGTGGATAAGTATTTCTATACGTTTAATGAAATTATTCTCCAAAAGCTTAAGGGCAACTTTACGAAGTGTAGTGAATTCTAAAATTCAATATCACTATTCGGATACACTCCATCTAGTAAAAATTATCCACAGATATTTTCTCGAAGACTTTTTAAAAACAACAACTGCTACGGTACTGATATACAACGAATAATAAAATGCGTACTTAATTGGGTGTTGATACGATGCGGAAGAAATATCTAGAGAATATTTTTGTTTGTAATATTCTGTGAGTAATACGATATCAATACAGTAAAATAAAAACCGGCCAAGTGCGAGTTGGACTCGCCCATGAAGGGTTTCGTTGCAGCAAGTAACATAATAGAAAAGTTCTTATAGTTCGATGTAACTTTGATTGATGTTTTAACACGTTCGCAGTGGTAGTGATTTTTGTAACCGAAAATTGCGGTTTATGACGTATTAAAAAAAAACTACCAGCTCTATCTCGGTCAAACCAATTTTCGTTGGTAGTTTTTATAGCAATGTACATCATATATTTTTTTTAGATTTATCATTCTCTTAGTTTAGTAGTTAGAGGGGGGGGGGGGGGGCACTCATTTTTCCACTTTGGAAGTGTCTCTTGCTCAAACTATTCACTTTAGAAAAAAATGATTTTAGAAATCTCAATAGCATTTTTAAAGACCTATCTATAGATACCCCACACGTATGAGCTTGATTTAAAAAAACATTTTGAGTTTCAGTTATGAGTATAGGGACCCCCAAAATTTACTGCTTTTTTTCTAGTTTTATATAAGAATCTTAATGCGGTTTACTGAATACATCTAGTTACCAAGTTTCAAAAGCATAGACCTTATAGTTTCGGAGAAAAGTGGCTGTGACACACGGACGGACAGACAGACGGACAGACAGACAGACAGACATGACGAATCTATAAGGGTTCCGTTTTTGCCATTTGGCTACGAAACCCTAAAAATTGGACCATGTTGGAATATATTACGACTTTCCAACAAATAAATATAACTGACTACGAGGTCATTGTATACTTTATAAGTTTATTGACGGCAAGCATCAAAGTTTTTCAAATGCTTAAAAGAACCGATTGTACGGTAGGGAAAGCTCTACATTTCTATGATAGAAGTGTTAATGCAACTGAAAACTGATTATAAAATTATATCATATCAGTATTATGTTTTGTAGTTTGCTTTAAAAAGTCTTTTAAGGTTATTAGCCACAGGCCACAATGATAATGATTGATTCTGATCGTAATATTAACACATTTTACCACACGTTAACGTATTTGTACATAAAGTCCAGAACCCCGAGTGTATTTATTTGTCTGAATAAATAAACACCGCTGCATTTACACAGTATTTCCGTGGGTTTGCGGCCTAGCATCACATTTCAACCTAAGTTATAACTTTTTTGTAGGTAAACTGTCTTATAATCTGCTTTTAAAGACGTCAAAAGTTCTAGCCTAAATGCAACTAAAAACCCATTTTCTCGGTGGTCAGACTACAGAATATATTAACCTCATTTCTGAGGTGATGCAAATTTGACCAAGAAATCGTCTTGTATCGCACACTTTCATAACAATCCAGTGATTGATTACATAAATTGGAATACTGACGCTGTTAAAAGCAAATTAAATTCAACGCGGCATTGGATAAAACACGTCGCGACTGATGAATTACAGAAGTGGTGATTAAACGACGATTGCACATGTTCATTTCTTATTGCACGTATGGCGTGTGATGTCTACAGTAATCCCAGATTATGTAGGTATATTATCGCAATTATATTTTATCTTATTTAATACAATAATATAGAAATTACTTGATACAAAACGTCTTCGACCAATATAATTGAATCGTAAAAATGTGTGTTTCAATCAAAAATCTATTAAACGCAGCATCGACGCCTTTTCAATCGTAAATTCAATAAATTAATTAAGTTTAAGCCTAAAATAATATTTCTCTTTATTAAATATTTTGCGCGCACGTAGCCCCGCAAACTCAGTGTTCTGTAAACGATCACCACGTTAAGCATCTTACGTTATAGCTTATCCTGAGATGGTTGACCACTTTGTGGCGATTTCGAGTGTTTCCCTTCTTTGACCCACGTCATTTGTCCCTAGCAATATCAATCACATGGCAGTCGCTAAGCCAAGTTGAAGCCTTAATAATAGACAGCTTTAATAGTTCAGCAGAAAATTGCCACAAATATTTTTTTGTTTCCTTCTCTTAGTACAATATTGATATCAACATAGCAATAGTCACCACTAATTATACAAGGTGGCTATTTCATGCCTCTGCCTTACCAATTGACGATTAAAGTGTGACTATTATGTAGCTTAAATGTATGTAGGTACATATGTACTAAATATTATTTACATTTAACAGGTGGTTATCAATTTCGGCAAATGCGCGGTGAAACATTCACAGGATGTAACAAATTAGTTAAAGTCGCTGAAGCGTATCGTGTAGCCGCAAAGGACCCCATATTTTGGGCTTATTATCATAATTAAGTCTATATAAAACAACTTCACATTATTGTAATGCTTATTAAGCACGTGTGTTTAAGTGAGGTATGAGTTTGGGCTTGCCGCTCATTCCAGAATACAATTATCGCCATTGTTTCTGCGGTTTTGTCTACACCCTGTTGTGGAAAGTCAACAGGTGCAAGCTTTCATGATTCTATTAAACATATATATTTTCCCATGGCTTTTTGTTTTAATTCTACCTTTCGTTTTTGTCTAACCTTTCAATTTGGTTATGCTTTATCCTACTTATATTATAAATGTGAAAGTTTGTGAAGATGTTTGGATGTTTGTAACTCAATCACGCTCTAAGGGCTGAACGGATTAAGCTGAAATTTGGTACAGGGATAGATAATAACCTGGAATAACACGTAGGTTACTTTAAACCCGGGAATATGTTCCCATGGGAAGCAGAAACGGGTAACAAGTTTCACGCGGGCAAAGCCCCGCGGAATCATCTAGTAGTCTCTATAAAATGTTTGATTGTTTTATAATTTTTTTTCTGTTTGTAATCTGGTTCATTCCTAAAACTGTCGTTTCAGATGATCTCTGACCTGTTAGGCTTATCATGCTTATGGTGATTGTAATGGAGCCTATTTTGTACGTATGGAAATCCCTCATGGATACTATGCCGGACCCTTACCGACTAAAAACACACATGCCTTACAACTGAATACGGTCGGGAACCCCGAGTAAGCTCCTCGGAAGGATGTCCCAGGAATCAGGTTATTATAATTGGAGTGCAGGCTTCATTATCATACTTTACAATAGTTTAGCTCTTACTTTAGTATTACCTTTCTTTTATATAACGCGATTCTATTAAATTGAAATTCTCGGCTTGTTAAAATAATGTCCGTATGTATGCCTTCAAGAGTTGGGGTTTTTATGAAGACTTGTAAGAAAAGAAAAGAGAGGCATTTTCAATATTTTTTATTATTATTAAAAGATGACACTTTAAATTTAAATGTATTTTATGTATTCATTATTTTAATTAGCATACTAATTGATTTTCAAAATTAATTCTAGATGGCACTATGTCTTAAAATGGAATCGGATTTTTAAAATCTGTTTGATTTACCGAACCCATTAGTAAATGAATTGCTCGTGCAGTTTCACTGCTGATCTACATAAATAAATAAAAATAACGGCATTATAATATTATTAACTTGTGTACCATAGAGTTATAACTATACATCTAATCATAGAGTAATGGTTTAGGAATATAAAAGAACTAATATTTATTGTCAGCTGACAGGAAATTAAGTTTTTACTATATTTTAGTTCTTCAACAGGTGTTTTCGCGCTAATAATTCAAACGTATATTTATTTTATTATGTACAATAATTCTGTGACATAGGCTTGTAGTATTACTACACACGCTGTAGTTTTTTTCCGTTATTTATTTATGAATACAAAGAAGCCCATCAAGATCCCTGGACCTAAGCTGGGTTCACCTGCTAGCTGATGCACCTGTTAAGGCACGGACTATTCCACAAGTCCCTTTGGAGGAAGTTGGATGACAGTTTTTTCTAATAAATCCTTCATACGTATATAGTGAGTATTATTGCCAGGTTCTTTCTTCTGTCTCCTTGCCTTGCAAATCTGGCAGTAAATGTAAAAAATGTATCTAGAAGAAGTAATAATCATGACGTTCATATGTGTTACTTTATGATCTACATGCTTAGAGATATTTTAATTTGCATAGCTACGCCTTCATCCTCGAAAGGGTAAGCAAAGGCATAATATATCCGCCCATATTTCACAATTATTTGTCGCACGTAATCGATGGTGCAAACACATGGGTATTGATCAATTGACAAAAACTATGATAGGGACCTAAATGACGAAATTGCTTTGCAAGTCAATTGAAAGTTTGACTAATTCGGGCTATCGATGTGCAAATGATGCTACTAAGAATCTACAAGATAAGATATGATCTTTTTAGCAAACCCAAAATGGTGTCAATCTTCTTGATAGCCCTCGGAACGTTGACCTAGCCAACAGCATGACCCGCGGCTATACCAGCAGCATAGAGCGTGCACCTAATTTCGAAACACAAGTATGTGATGAGATTTTATGTTTTCATTGCCGACAGACACCATTTGAAATAAAACTTTTGAAATACCCGATTCAGACCATGAACAAGTCATAAAAATATATTCATATTGCATTGCATCGGATGCAATATATAAATGCATAGGTATATGTGCATACAAGTTATAATATTACCACTTTCTAACTACTAAGTAATTAAAAATTGATATTGCTTAATATTAATTCCAGCTTTTGCCAGCAGCTACGTTGATATAACTATTTCCTATCCTAGATTTATTTTTTGGTAAAAATATTCCATTATCGATTTAAATGTGCGTTTCAAATTTAAAACGGACGAGTGAGTCCAAAACGTGACAAACCAATAAACAAATGATATTTATTTATTAAATTTTAGGAAAACTAACAGCTAGTTAGTAGTGTTACAATAATTCTAAACTACAAGACGGCTAATTAAAAGTTTTCACTGCTAAATATTATGTGGCTAGTATGAAGTTCTAAATATACAATTTATTTTATTAATAATTACCATCCACCCACCATATACATACACTCAGGTAGGAACCACAGGTATCAAAATCTAGATTAACCTATAACATTATAGTCAGTTATACATTACATCTGAGTTACATTTGTGTTATTTCAAACTGTAATATGTTGGTAACAAATCTGTTATGGGTCCGATCTAAGCTCTCTCTGACAAATCTGCATTCTCCTATTTGAAATGATTCAATCAGTCGACACTTCATTATCATCTTCTGTTATATGTAAATAGACACGCAATTCGAAATCAGTTTCATTGGCCGTTAAATTTAACCGTTGAATAGAATATGATAACTTTACTTATACGAAACGTGAAAGCACTATTCTACATTCATCAAAGCCTAGTTCTCATATTATTATTCATCAGTAGCTTTCGTAATAACGTTGTCGCTGTAAATTCTGTATTTAATAGTTTGAAATTGACGAGTATACGAGATCTGAGATTGGCGTGTTCATTAGCATTGGCACGAATAGCAATATCGACACAAATAAGCCATGCGCATTCTGTGTTAACACTGACACTGTATAGAGTGGAAAAGCAAGTATGATGAGCTCAGTTCTAGCACTTAGAGTTTAAATCGATATAAGAGTATTGCTTATTTGATTGCTTATTTATATTATATCTTTAAGATTGATCTTCGACCATGTGAAAAGGAAATGTTGAATGTTATGGTACCGCATTAATCTTCTGTCTACCCCGATAACTGCCCTTAAAATAGTGAAATTAAAAAATTATCTACACAATTACAAACTTCTGGGATTTTTTTACCGATTTCAACTATTAGTAACCACTTTCTCAAATTTCAGGCTGCGGCCGCTCCTGCTGTGGAGACTCCGTCAAGCCACATTTATTAAAATCGTCAAGAAGAGTCGAGTGTGGCATGGACAATGTGAACCTATAAGGTTTCCAAAGACCATGAGAAGTGTAGAGAAACAGTTTCCTACTCAAAAGGGACTGCTGTTTGGATCATCGATAATTTTTTTTTTTTTCTAGTGTCCGGTTAGCACCAATTGGACGAGCCTTTTTATCTCTTTTTCGTATTTTCTATTTTATGCCTTGACAAAGACACAGCAGGTGTTATAGGTAGCTTAAACAAATAATCAAAGGTCATAATCGCTTTTAGTAATAGGAACTTACCAGATGAAATAATAAAATTACTTGAGGAGAATTTTTTAAATACTATTTCTAATTAATTAATTGTTGGTTGTAATTTATTTAATGTTGAAGTAGCTAAAGTCACTAGCCATTATTATGAACCAACAAAACAGTTTTTTCACAGGTAGTCACAGTCACAGGTTTCGTATGCCCTAGAAATGCCTACGACTGGGCGACCCGGGCATGCCCTCGGAAGGAATAATACAATAATAATATATTTTTTATAGTATCATTTTTACGGTTACCCATAATTCGAGGTTGCTAAAGCTAATCTTGTGAGAATGTCTTATCGTAACAAAAGAGCTAAGTTAGACGTATAACGTGTTTTAGAAACGAACTCTTGTTTTTTAGACGTCGAAAACCAGACCTTACTGGAAATGGAATCTCTGAATAATCCTGAACAGAATGGTGAAGAAGATAATATTGCTCTAGTGATGTAGCTCCATACTTACTGAGTCGGTATTCCCACAATGATCTATCTTAGTCTAACATGGATCTCGACATATTTAAGCCCAGCAGTGCCTGTATTTATTTATACGTAAGATCTTATCTATTCTTATCTGGTTGCAGTAAATTTTCTTGTCTACTGGATACGTAAGATAATTAAATTGCTATAAATGACTTAATTATATTTTATTCGAGCATAAACTCCATTTATGTAATGCTTGGAGAAGATAGTAGGTATACGTCGGGATTAAAAAAATGGTCGATAACAGAAACGTATTTAACTGTAAATGTAAGTTAGTTAAAAGGGTGCCAAAGATGCGAAAAGTATATTATAACAAGTGGTCATAAACAGTCTAAATATAAAGGGTTCAAAAGGTATGGGGCTAAAGTTTTCTAAATATAAATAGGTATATCAACCACCACACCACGCAACGCCTGGAATATTATATGCCTGTGTTTCGGTTTATTCAGTAACTACTATACCACTGACCCCATAAACAGCTCTCAATTTACTAGCCATTACTCCAAAGAAGTTTATGACACTACCGCGTGATCACAGACACCTCAAAACTATATCTGACAACACTTCACTTTCAAGCAAATACATTACACTGACTGCTTTGACGTACTTAGAACACTAGAGTTATTATACCGCTCAACCGATTTTGATGAACCAATTTTATATTATGTAGCAGCATTTGAGACAAAGTCACGACTATTTTTACAATATTGTAATTTTACAGCTATTTTAACTCTATTTACCCCCATACATTTGACTGCCTCTGTGGCGCAGTCGGTAGTGATACCGCTTGCGGCGCTGGAGGTCGTGGGTTCGATTCCCACCGGAGACAAATATTTGTAAGACCCATAAATGTTTGTCTCAAGAGTCTGGGTGTTTCTATGTATGTAAATATGTATGTATTTAAAAGTATATAAGTATTAATATCCGTGGTCTGATACCCACAACACAAGCAGGTTATTCCTAGCTTACTTTGGGATCAGATAGCGTTGTGTGAAATGTCCGTGAATATTTATAAAAAAATTATACATGTGAAATATAAAAAATCCATTCTTAGTGGGTAGGCACCCACTAAGAATGGATTGTAGGCACAATAAAAGGGTAGCTAACCCTTAAAAATTAAAATTTCTAGGTCTAAAGTTTATGGCTGGGTATTGACAGTTGAGTAAGTCAACAATAGATGTATCAAATAAATTGCGAATGACTAACGATTTTGTATGCTTATCAAAAATAGTAATATTTAGAGCTGAAAGCAGCAGCAGCTTTGAACCCTCCTTCAATAGAACTAAAGATTGATCCACACCGAATTATAACACTCATAATAATTACTAATAGAATACTTAACTCTTTCCTAATAGAATTACTAATAGAGTGAAGTAGCATGAGTCAAGTCTTGGAATGGAGGCATGCTTATTAGTATTGAAAACTAATATAGCATGACAGCTGACTAGTTCAAGTTCACACCACCTTTAGCATTGCAAAATACATACGTGTATGAGAAATTAATTATGTGTAGATCAGTATATCATGGTAAGAAGATAGCCGTGGGGAACAGGCGGTTAGCGATGGATGATTAAATATTATATCAATTCAGGATCGTTTTTAGGGTTTCGTAGCCAAATGGCAAAAACGGAACCCTTATAGATTCGTCATGTCTGTCTGTCTGTCCGTATGTCTGTCCGTCCGTGTGTCACAGCCACTTTTCTCCGAAACTATAAGGCCTACGATATTGAAACTTGGTAACTAGATGTATTCTGTGAACCGCATTAAGATTCTTATGTAAAACTAGAAAAAAAGCAGTAAATTTTAGGGGTCCCCATACTCAGAACTGAAACTCAAATTTTTTTTCTTCATCAAAACCATACGTGTAGGGTATCTATAGATAGGTCTTCCAAAATGCTATTGAGGTATCTAAGATCATATTTTTCTAAACTGAATAGTTTGCGCAAGAGACACTTCCAAAGTGGAAAAATGTGTGTCCCCCCCCTCTAACTTCTAAACTAAAAGAATGATAAATCTAAAAAGAAGATATGATGTACATTGCCATAAAAACTACCAACGAAAATTGGTTTGAACGAGATAGAGTTGGTAGTTTTTTTTAATACGTCATAAACCGCAATTTTCGGTTAGAAAAATCACTACCACTGCGAACGTGTTAAAACATCAATCAAAGTTACAACGAACTATAAGAACTTTTACATTATGTTACTTGCTGCTACGAAACCCTTCATGGGCGAGTCCAACTCGCACTTGGCCCGATTTTTTATTTATTAAATGCCTTTTTAAGCTTGCTCGAATCAAAACTATTTTTTTTTATCAATCTCGAGCGGCACTGGAACTCGCTATTGCTCTCGGAACTGACAAATATCCAACTCATACTTCTTGGTGTTACGTAAATATTTCTACAGAACTATTCGCAATACTACTATTATCCCTGACAAAGTTGAGAATTCAACTGATATGCTTGTTTTTAACGTTTGAAAAATCCGTCGAGGATGCTATGCCCACAATTCTACCGACTAAAAACCAACAGGTTCCCTACCTTCTCTACCTACTGCCTACCCAGGACCAATTGATGCTGCTATTCACGCACATTTTACACAGCGCCAATGCTTCCAAAGTAAGCTAGGATTTACTCGCTTGTGTTATAGGTACCGGACCACGGATACTAATAGGTACTTATATCCTTTCAAGGGCTACCTAATTTAATTAGTATTTTATATAACCATGATACGCACGTTATTTATCCACATTATATGCATTTTGATTTCAATGTTGATAAAAAGGCACTATTAAACATGGAGTCCATTATAATTGGCACTATAAATAACAGAGTGGTGATAGATGGTAAACGGACAATAATAATTGCGAAGGCGGGAGCACGCGCAACCTCGCCGTGATTGAGCGGGCGAGTAGGACAATGGCTATTTTTGAAAGATTCGATAGTATACTAGCTGTGCTATCCGAATTCACACGTGACATACTTCGACTAACATTGACCTCGTATTTTACCGTCTTCGACGTGGCACTTAAACAATCCTGGTAGAGAGTGGGTGCCTACCTAAAGGCATCCACTCTCGACCAAAATTTATAAGGGTAGCTTACACTAAGAATGTAACATATTTGGGTATAAGGGTTTCGGCTGAGTGCTGATAAATGAGTGATGTACCCTGTAATTTTATTAATATAGTTGTTTGGAAATGTTGAATAGTAACTATGTGGGCTATAAATCATAGTGGTAATATAATCTTACTAATATTATAAATGCGAAAGTTTGTGAGTGTGGATGTTTGTTACACTTTCACGCTCGAACGGCTGAACAGATTAGGCTGAAATTTGGTACAGGGATACATTATAGTCTGGAATAACACATAGGCTACTTTTTATACCGGGAATAAGTTCCCACGGGAACAAATTATACGCGGGCGAAGCTGCGGGCATTAGCTAGTTATTCAATAAATCAATCAAATCAGCCTAATAAAATCCACTGCTGAACGTAGGTCCCAATTTATATTTGGTGGGAGTTCGACGTTACAGGGTTTGTTTCAAGTTTTCCATCTATGCACCACTAGCAGATTAAGCTGGCTTGGAGCACTAAGATGTCGATAGGTCCACATCATATAACCACAGATTATATAATATATTCTATAACTAGATGATGCTCACGGCTTCGCCCGCTTAAAATTCGGTACCCGTTCCCGCTTCCCGTGAGAACATATTCCCGGGATGAAAAGCGGCCTATGTGTTATTCCAGACTATAAGCTATCTGTGTTCCAAATTTCAACCCAATCCGTTCAGCCGTTAGAGCGTGATTGAGTAACAAACATCCAAACATCTAAACATCCAAACATCTTCACAAACTTTCACATTTATAATATTAGTAGGAAGTAGGATAGTAGGAAGTAGGATAGTAGAATTAGTAGGATAGTAGGATAGGATATAACATAGAAATATATGATTGGTAGTGAAATAATCTAGTTTACAGTGCACGGCATCTAACTTGGCAAGGTTTTGGAGTAGTGGGGTAAGTTTGCGCATCGTACACTTGAGGCACAAAAAAGTGCTCCACTCATTCCAAAAAGTGCTCCACTCAATCCAAAAAGTGCTTCGCTCACTCCAAAACCTTGCCAAGTTAGATGCCGTGCACCACACCAAAATTAAAATAATTTATGAAAGAGACATTTTACAAAAGAAATCTTTGTATCATAAGTATTAAATTAGATAATGAAGTATGAACTCTGTCTAATAGATTGGTACATTACACCAGAGTTATATTAAATTACGTAGAAAGTGCAATATTGTTATTTTAATATCCTAATAATAAGTAGGTACCATAATTATGTGTGTATTATTATCGAATAATCAAAGGCGTCAAACTTGAGCAACGGCTCGGTAATGATGCTCGTCCATAAAACGTTGAGAAACTTGCCCGAAGGCACTCGAGGCCTGTCGTAAATAATTGGAAGCGCACTGTTTGTACTAATGCACTATCTAAACACATAATACCTCTTTTTGAATTGAGCCATAAATTAGTTTCAAACACGGTATAATTCGCACAAGCGCGGTTCAATCGTGGGTAGGACTTCACTTATAACTAGTTATTTCCGTTTGTTTGTTAACATGTGTCAAATTCAAAGAAAATATGACGGAATAGTATCGACAGAAGAGACTGTGTAAAAACTGTGTTATAATTAAATAATTACAAGACTTTTTCTTGATATAAGCATAAAACTGTAGTAGGATTAACTACCGGCAAAACACAAAGCAGAAATTACACTTCGTAGTCTATTGCTATCACAGAAAGTCCTGGTAATGTCTTAAGGGTTGCGAAGACAATCAAGCAACTTGACAAATGTACATTCACCTCGATGCACACACACGTGTAAAGAAAGCGCGCACACCGAAGCTACTTTCAATCACATTTCAACAGACTTGATTCCAGTCACTTGATCGTCTCCGCAGCCCATTACAGAGAGGTCGTAGGATGATTTTCTGTTAAGTAACACTGGCATCCACGTACAAAATAGTTGTGTATTGTGAGATTAAGTAGGTATGTAACAGATCACCTTCATTTTAGAACCCGGAATAAATCAACAAACAGCATCCGCAGAACAGGATACGGAATCAATAAAGACTATTTCCGTTGAAACCAGAAATAATACATTATAAAAAATAGATATATTTTGATTAACCTTGGCAATCATTATGTATAATGCGTTTATATGGGCATATTACTAATCACTATACTTTATTAAGTACTCAATGCGGCACCGCTCACTGTCATCTAAATCATTGAACGGCCTTCATGAGCTTTGCTACTGCTGTGTACAAATATCACAAAAAATGCTTACACGAAAGGAAAAAAAAAATATTAACGATGAAATGGTCTGACCCTATTTCGACCATAGCCCCCATAGTTCCTAAAACCTAAAAGCTAACTTATCAGCCGGAATTAATAAATATATTTGACAAAATAAATATTGATGCCAAAATATAATTACAAGTAGATTACATCCCGGTGGTGTCGCTGTTATTCTATAAATTAAATTAGACGGCACATTGTTACAAATGGCTACATTGTTCAAAATAGTGCATTAAGATAAAAACAAAACAAAACGAATTTCTGCTAATAACTCTAAAAGTAGGCAACACGAAATAGATGTTTGCGATGCAACGTCTAGTCCAGACACGTCCGAATAAAACAAGTTCCACCGATTCGTTCTTGTAATATCAGTGTAATTTATTTAATGTTAGAAATAGACCTCGCCAGCGCCACAAAGAATATTGGCTTTCACAACGGAACCTGGCAAATTTATGTGCCACGAGATTTTACCAACGGTGAGTTCGCAACGAATCACGAGAACAAAGCGTTACTAGAATCACCAGTTATAGCCATTCTGCCTACCTGTACAAGTTGTTCAAGATATCTGAACAATACAACCAATATATTACCTGTATTAACGCCATGTACGGTCAATTAATCACCTATCTCGGCCGTATTTGTCATAAAGCCGCAATCACTCAGTCTGTAACTATTGCATGTGCATTACCTCTGATAAAACTATGCTTTAGAACTTGCATACTTTCTGTGGATTACGTCAGATTTATTAATGGACATGTTCTTTATTAACAACCAACGCAACTTCAAGATGGATGAGTCGATAGCAATTTGCGTGATAGGTATTTTTTATTTTATTTTATAGATTACTTTTAGCTAGTGAAAATCTGATTCCATCTACCACAGAAATATTGAGTTATATCTACAAATACGATAGAATTGTTGGTCTGATTCGGTTTTTCACTTGAAAAATGTGCATTAACTTAAAAATATAGATTGTACACATTTAGATTTGGTAAATATCAACATGGTACATTTCATGTAAAAAGTATTAAGATATCAAGAGAAGAATTATCTTAATAATAAATAAATAAATAATCATTTATTGGCAAAGGTTATGATAGCTAGATACAAAAGAATTAGTTACAAAAATGTTTGACACAGAAAAATTACAATTATACTGTGATAAAAATAGGTACCTAAAAACTTAACTTTAAAGGCTTTCCATTCAAGTTAAGTTTATAGCCTATTCTAAATATTGCGTTACAATCGTTTTTTTAAATAGCTAATTGACAGAAGGTGTTTAGAAGTAAAATAGAGATCAATTATGGTGAACCAGTAATTTTGCTAGCTACGAGCAAGTTTTCCGATAGGCACCGCCTTAAGCCAATTCCGTTACTAGGAATTATGAATAGCCGATGTAATACACCTTACACCTGCTGTTCATGTAATTACATTAATTGTTCTTACTTTACCTAACTGCAACATATTATGTCGTCATTATTATTTTCATCTAACCAGGAAATTAAAGCCTACCAGTAAGATAAGTATATGTTTGCTGTCATTAGATTTTCCTTAACCATTAATTTAAAAACAAATCTATTAATAGCATTAAAATAACTATTTTTTATCATAACTAGTCCATAAAATAACTTTAAATGGGACATTAAAATGTAATAATTGACTAAGTACACTTAATTAAATTATAATTATGGACAAAAAATGTAATTGAAGTAGATACAATTCTCATTTAAATACTTTAACGACGTAGACTATAAACGCATCCGCATATCAGATCGGAGTTGTTCAGAAAAATTCAAAAAAGTTTCAAAACATCTTGGTATCACGTGCCAAGCGGTGCGGCGGATCTAGTTTTTTAAAACCGTCAAGATGCAGCGAAACTAGTTATAATTAATTGAGCACAGATGAGACTCTTACAATTATTGTGTATCAACTTGATAATTGGGTTCATCAAAGAGTGATCTTGGCTTAAGTCATAAGGCGGGCGGGTGTTTAACTGAACGCTTGTATTGTATCCGGTCCTTTGCAAGTGTCTCTGTACGTCGATGCTATGCATCGCGTGCCTACCTGTAACGGTCCCAGCAGCTGATTCTAGCAATTGTCCGTTAATTAAACGCAATAGTGCAAGCTTTGTAAATAATTTTAGACATTTATAATACAAAGGTATGGATATAAAATTAAAAAATAAACAAGACTCACCTATGTATTTATGTCAAGATTCGATCAAGATTAAAATTAAAAACATTATGCTTGTAATTTCATAGGGCAGCTCACAAAACAACAAGTCTCTTACAATAAGGGGTTACAGGAAAATAATTCAAGAATTAAGTATAGTGCGAATTTGCACTTAAGGACCAGTTGAGCATCTCAATATTTCCTTCACATTGAAACTAACAAAAAAATTAACACATCCTGGCGATTCTTTACAAAGACATTTGTTCTAAGTTAGGGATAGTTGCTGCGGCGCTGATTAATTATATAATTTTGTTTGATAATGCTTGGCATAAAAAGGCTTACATGCTTCAAAATCAAAATAAAAAACATTGAACATTGAACATTGAACATCAAATGAGCCATTCGGAATGAGGACGGTGGATATTATAAAACAGAACTCCACTGGACGGCCCTGGAACGAAATTGCCCACCAATGTTCTGAAAAAGGTTTGGTGGATTTGACATCTAGCTAGCTACCCTCATGTTTGTGTTGAATTATAATCTAACTAGCTGATGCACGCAGCTTCGCCTGCGTAAAATTTGTTCCCGTTCCCACTTGCCGTAGGAACTTGTTCCCGGGAAAAAAGTAGCCTAAGTGTTATTCCGGACTATACTCTAACCCTCATATTCATAATCGTTTATTAAACCTATTTTAGTTAAGTCTATTGCAGTCTCTAACCATACTCTGTCATTGGTTAGAGACAGCAATAGACTTAAAATGTGTTTTAACTAAAATAGGTTTAATAAACGATTATGAATATGAGGGTATACCTTTACCGAATTCCAGCCAGATCCCGTCAGCCGTTCGAGCGTGAAAGAGTAACAAACATACACACTTACAAACTTTCACATTTATAATTATTAGTAAGATTTATTAAGACAGACAGAGGTACGAGTATCACTCTGTTTGCTAACTCTTTTCTATCACATTAATTTAAACATCAATTTAATGCTCGATGTTATTTAATTAGACGTGTTTTATTTTTACCCCCGACGCAAAACGAAGTATGTTATAAGTTTGATATATGTACATCTGTATGTCTGTCTGTCTGTGGCATCATAGCATAGCCATCCTCCTAACGGGCACAATGTGACTGTGTAACTCCCTCCGGGTTAATGGTGTGATTGTATGTTTTTTACAAGCCAGTAGTTTTGCTAGAAATGATAGATGTCATCTTTGAAGCACAAGGAGAACACAGTTTTAGGTTCTCGTGTTCTAATACTATTATTGATAGGTTCTTTGAGTAGTATAATGAAAAACTAAAGTATCACTGATACAAAATAATTATAATAATGAATTCCGCATTTATACATTGGTATATAATATCAATTACGCACATATGTAATTGAATATTTCATCTATGTAAACATATTGCTGATAAGCTAATATCAACGTTTAAGTTATTCCAAGGTCACTGATTTTTATTGCATACTAATCTAAGGCATTCCCCGCGATATGTAAGGAACCAGCTGCTTACATTTCACAATCTCTTTTTAGACCAGATCATGCATCCAGCTATCCTTGAATCCATTTGATGACTATTTTTTTTTTCTAAGGGGCTACTGGGAAACATAGAAGATTGTACAGCAATCATTGTAAGATAAACTCAGTGTGAGAGTGGATAGTTAGATATAGGTTCTCTTTGTATAGGTTTGAAGTCAGCGTGGGGTGCACAGTGCACGGGGGCAGGCAGCGAACGTTGCGCTGTCTAATTAAGCGCAGCTCGGGCTAATTTGACGCGAGAGCGGTCTGTGCACCCGCCTAATGAATGGTATCGCACACGTTCATCGCACCACGTGTCTCGACTTCTGGTCAGTGCGCCCGCGCATACGGAAATCTAAACACTGCTTGATTATCGATAAAGGAAATTATTATGCAAACAGGTCGATTCTGAATCGAAATTTTATGATGGTAAATTAAGTCCAAATAAGGAAAGTAGAACTAAAAATAGAGAAAAAGTATTTTGTTTTATACCACCAAGGTGGCAGACAAGCATACGACCCACCAGATGTACCGGTGGTCACCGCTGCCTATGGACGTTTGCAATACCGGAGGCACTACACTCGCCTTGCCGACCCTGTAAAAACCTTCTAAGACCCCTTTTGCTGGCCCATACTGTAGGCATTTGGCAAAACCGAGGAGTGGATCTAACCGTGCTTATATTGTTAATATTTTCCTAGAATGCAAGTTTGATATCAATTTGTTGAAATTGTGAATTTTCACAAAAAAAACAGTAGCTTTTACTCCTCTAATGAGATCACCTGCCATAAAATTGTCACCTGCTTCAAGACGGCTAGCACCAACAACCTTCAATTTGTAGAGACGTTTCAGTAAGCCTGTAAATTAGTAAGGGAGTAAGTAAAACTTTATTGTACACTTTATTAGTGTGCAATAAAGTTTTACTTACTTACTTTACAAACAAATAAAATTATCATGAAAATGTACAAATGGCGGCGCCTTTGAATGAACAAAATAATTAAATAATTACTGTGAGTAATGGGTAGTTATCGGTTTAAAACAATAAGAAAATTAAGACAAAACGATAAAATGAGAGAAAAGCTTAAAATTCTATTATTACCGGTCTACATAAATATTATGAAAATAATAATTAATTATTACACAACACATTAAAAACCTAAATATGTAATGTGTTTTCACCATATAGAAGACCTTCAATGTCTAGGGACGCCTAATGAACATCGGCACAGCATTTCACAGTCGCACCGCTTGCACAGTAAAAGACTTGAAATTTGTTGAATGTGCGGGAAAAGCTAATTCCAAGGACTCCGATGACCTCAGGAGTCTAAAATGTTAACTGAGGTCAACTTTTATTATTTTAGGAATCTCTTACACCTAAAGTTGACACGAGTACAAAAATCTAGATAGTCTAAATTCTTCACTTCTGTAATTTCGAAACAAAAATCTTCTTTGACAGAAACATTTTCAGGAAAAGGCGACAAGAAGAAGACGATTACGAAACTAATCAATCAAATACATACCTACGCATTTCTATTGTTCGATATAATATTAGTACAGATTATTATGTACGAGTATTTGCAAGGAAGTTTGACAAAGCGAAAACTTCAAAGTCATTTCGCATGCAGGTAAGGCGGGCAAAGCGAAGCTAATGCTTATTCAAAGTGCCTGCTTGCATCAGTCGGTAACGTTGATTACAGACATCGGCAGTAGCTAGGTGAGCGCAAGTCAACGCACTGATGTATTTATGAACAAGCCAATGCGCCAACTACATTTCAATTTACATAAGAAAAGTTAATCAACAATTCTTGACTAAAGACCGTCCCGGCCGTGTGTTTGATGACAATTAGTTGAATAAATCAAAACATGGAATCTAGAGGAAATTTGTAACGTGATGAAGTATTTTTTACTCAAGTAGAGATCCCATTATTTTGTTCTACTGTGGATATGAACGTGCAGTCAAATGCTACTACTCTGAGACCCTATTCTAAGCATTCCATGGATTCACCGGCGCAGGCGGGCACAAGGAGGACATAACGACACGGCGCGCATCTAGAACTTGCGACCGAGTTTGTGGATTTAGGGATCACCCTAAACCTACAAATTAGGTCGCAAGTTTCTTTTATGCTTATAAATGCTCACTTTCCACAGTAAACTATGCCAACCCCCTTTGCCCAATCAGTCATGGTAAGATCCTATCAATGCTGCTTTGGATATTAGCTTTATTAAAGAATATACTGAAGCTCTTGGCAATCCAAGTTCTTTCAATAAATTAGGTATTCAGCTAGAATTCCCCTTGCTATTATTATCCTTATTGTAATAGTTATTGTAAGAGTTTTTTTTTCAAGAAATACCTACTTCTTAAACTCTTTTAACGATTGACATAGACATGCTATAGTATCTCTCAGATTACTTTGCAGCTACTGAAGACGAGGCGGTACCGTTGCATCGCCGAGACAGATGACGTCGCGACGAGCATTCTGCTGACCGATATAATTATCTCACTGCTACTTATCGTACAATTTGTCACAATACAGACAACATTTTCGTTTAAGAGGCGCCAAAGAATAATATAGCAGAGCTTGCAGTTGATAATAATTGTTTCTTTAGAAGAAACATGAATGAATGTAGGTATGATGTAGGCATCCATGAAAAAAGATTTGTGAAAATTAACAGCTTAGAGAGTGTTACGAACGCTCGATGCACATTGATGGCAAGATCACGGGGCATTAGCACATTAATACGATTTCCTAAGTCCTGCGACTCCACCTGTCGAAAGTTAATAAAACATTTAGAAAGTAAGGACTCAATACCTACATATTTGTTTGTTACAATGAAGTTATCACAACAATTTGACTAAAGTGCTAAAAATGTCAGTATAAATATCAGTATTGCTTATAAGTACCTACTCTATAGACTTACAAGCAATTAATTTATAAAGCTCTTTCATTCTCTATTAGCTTATAAATTTATCGAACTTAATTAAAATCAGCACGAACCCATGTATGTAGTACTAAACTAAAGCCTCATTGTCTAAAGAATGTCTTATATTACATGTTCTGTGGCGCGGCGCGGTCGCTCTGTCTGCACAAAACAACTCAGCTAATTACTCCGGCGAGGACTCACGACTCTCACCCGATTAAAAAGGTTTAATACTTTAAGCTGCGTCATTTATTGTTGACCATAATGGACCGATAACAGATAGTATTGCCGTTTTTGATATCAACCCTCACACTCAACGCTGTATCAGCTCCAAATAAGTCATGAAGTAAAGGAGTCAAAACTTTCAAGTAACATATTGCCCTATTACGATACTCTTTAACTTTTAATAGCTTGCATTACAATTAATTACTATAATTAGTCAGTTACATTTTGTAAATGATGATTTAAGAGTACAAAAAAATAAACGTAAAATATTGCAAAAATATACTAAAAATGTACTTTTGATATTACTGTGTTGATGACACTTACGTTTTCAGAAACTGTTCGTTTCGCAACGCAATACAAAATCGCATTTTAAATAAACAATACCATTTATGCAGGCAGTGAGCATACCTACTAAATATTTAGCGAATTTACGGTTACTTAAGGGTCTGATACCAAGGCATCCATTTAATTCAGAAACAGAATTATAATAATTTCACTTAATTACGGCATTTATTTCACGGCGAGGTCGCACCGCTGCACTCTATCTTGCGCATTAACGCTTGTTAAGTTCGTATTGTACTCTTTATATTCACAACAAAGACGATAAAAGAAAAATAAAAGCTTTTCCTTATTATATTTTTCCGTAAACCGCACTTTAATCAGTCTTAAGATACAAGTGATAACGAAACTTGTTCACGACATATCTATATAATACAAAAATTGTTGTTATTACAACAACTATAAATTTTATACGTAAATAATAGGTCTTGTTCGATATTTAAGACACTCAATAACCGAATTATTTGATTGTTTTATTAGACAAGAGGTAATAAAGAGGTGGAATTTAATACATGGCAAGCACATGGTCCGTTTTACAGGTTGTAATCGTCGTAAGAAGTGATTTTTGTGTTCGAACTTGTAAGCTCATAAAATACAAATTTTAGTATTCCACGGACGATAACGTAGGGGAAAGGAAGAATAAAACAGACTAACAAGGTGAGAATTTATGAAATGTAAATTTGACAATTTGCGGGATAACTTTTCTGTATTAACTTACTTTTATGCGATGATAAGTACTGAACATTATTTGAGTAGGTATTATTCCAATACTTTAACTCTGCTATTTAATGTTAGTGCAAGCCACGTCATCCAAAATTCTCACAGTAAATGACATTGCCTATTTACCTATATTTTGAGAATCTACTGGTCTTTCTCAGAGTTAATGCTATTTTAGAATGATTAAAATTACAGTGACTTGCGTAAACATAACAATAGAAGAATAACTCCCCTGGTTGTATTTGGAGCCTGATTTCCTACCAACTTCCAGTTCTCATTCTCACATAATCGTAATCGTAGATTGTCACTTATATTCCAATCTGTAATGCGAAAGTATAACGTTTCCTACCGATAATTTTGTTGTCGAATCCGTACACACAAATATTTAAGTAATGTACGTATCACAAAACAACGTGTAAGAGCCGACAATAAATTCTATGATTACTAACATTCCCTTCAAAATTACTTAGCTTCATAACCACGCAACCATCAAGATCAAGATTCCATAAAGTCTTAGCGGTAGCATCAATTTAGATCAATTTGTATAAGCATAGCAATCTCAGTTCAGAAGCTCACAGAGATAAGATCGAGCACTATCGATGTTATTATTAATTTATTTTTCTTACTGATTGCCATCGAAGCAATCCTGAGTCAATCAATGACGATTCCCACGTTACAAATATAATGTGCCACATTATAGATAAGAATTGAATAGAAAATTAAATGTTCCATTCAATGAGACGCTATCTTGGAATATAATACGTTACCGCTAATAGTTATTCTAGTTGTCGTATGCAGTTCATGAAATAGAACTCCTTTGTGGGGGTGTATTCGATTCTATAACAATCTGCTGAATTGAATAAGAATATTGATCATACGTAGATACGAATATAACAATCATCAAGGACATATTGTAAGTACCTATTATGAATTTTGATTTTTCAGTTAGTATTGAAGCAAGTTCCACATCTATCAATTGTATAAATAATTTTCAGTTAGTAATTATAAATGGTAAATACGTTTAGGATTAAGTCGTCGTAAGTCAACAGAAATAAACATTGCAACCAGTATAATAATATAATACACAAATTTGTTTTAAATGAGAATTCTAATAAAATTTTACGGTAATGTTTTCAGTAGTTCCACGTCGAGTACAACACTATATGGGGGGAAAATATTAACGAAATTAATGATTTTTGGATGAAATGTGGTAGACTCTTTGAATATATTGAAACTCCTGACCAGACTAGGCTATAATATTTGCATAGGTATCAAAATATTAGCGTAATGTGACTAGTACATTGCAACATTCAGACGTGCTAATGGTATAATCTTAAAACAGGATTCTTAAATAGTTGCGTTAATTTATTGTGAGTTCGTCTCAATAAATTCTCAGGAAATTTAATGTAAACCTCTTCATAAATTAATAAAGTAATTTGAGTACCTAGGCAGAAGATTTACTAGAATGGAAATTATGAGCTTTGATTAGTTACATCAACGGTTACATATATTTGCTTCTAATTGCACTTCTGTGGAATGCTAGAACTATACACTCCCAAATACAACTTACAAACGGCTTGGAAGATCCTTGCACTGAAGAAATGTATCGTTAGGCCATGTCTGAGAAACGTTCTCAGCCACTTTTGGTTGATTTATCAGCTAATGGCAGAAATGCAGAAGTGTAAACGGCTTCATGCCATTCTATGACACGAACTAACTTTAAAATAAAATTGATGTGTAAATTCAAGCTGTCTCATCGTCAGCAAATAAGTCTATCAGTTTTATTATAAGCTCGGTCTGTTCATAACCTAAAATTTTTAAATTTTTTTTCACACACCCTTTGAAAAATGTACACACCTTTTTTAATTAAATATTTGTATTTGATTTCTAATGTCAAGTCATCTGATGAAGATTGACCAGTCAATTTTAGGACACCATATACATAGGTAAATCGAAGGACTAGGTAGGTACCCTACTTTAAAAATAAACTGTTTATAGTGTAGTGTATTCACGTGTACATTTTGAATGAAACTGCTTTCCACGTAAGCTCAAACTGTGAGATCATCTTTTTTTATAACACTACTTAAGTGGCAGACCAGCTTAGGTACAGTCCACCTGGGGGCCGAGTCTGCTATTTCAATCGCATCAAAATAGAATAGATATCGTAGCAAAATAGAAGCTCGTCGGTACAATTTGACAGTTTTCGTAGTCGCTTACTCAATAGCTTCTATCTTGTTTCTATTGAAGTGCAATTTTGGTCGACCGATAGAATCGCCAGTACTATTCGGCTTGTATGATAGAAAGTGGTCATTGTAGCCGGTGGACGTTTGCAACACAAGACGTTTTTCTTTGCTATTAAATTTTCGCAATTGATTATGGCATGGCATTCTTAATTAAATTGTTATGTTTATGACTACTACTACTACATACTGGAGTAGAGGTCTAACAACATAGATTATAGTTAAGAATTCTCAATTAACTGGTTTTTCTTAAAGATGGTATCGTATAATTTGTTATAACTTTAGAACTATCAACCTATGTAAATAGCTTATAAAATTTGTAATAAGTTTTAAACTGTAGTTAAACACTCTTTATGGTATTTAAATTTAATACTTAATAGTATTAATGTGTTTAATAGAAATCTATTTTATAGTCCATGGCTACTTGTTAAGTGTAATTTAATGAAATATAAAGTTGTAAGATAATTAATTAAGTATGTAAATAAGGATCATCTTGTATAGGCATTTAGAATTAATAAAATGATGCTGAGAGCAAGCTGTGGAGGCTATTATTCTTAACGCAATGTGGGTGTCTTGTGGTAGATTGAAGTATGACTGCCTCTGTGGCGTAGTCGATAGTAATACCGCCTGCGGCGCTGGAGGTCGTGGATTCGATTCCCACCGGAGACAAATATTTGTGTGACCCATAAATGTTTGTTTGTTTGGAAGAGTCTGGGTGTTTCTATGTATAATATGTAAGTATTTAAAAAGTATATAAGTATTAATATCCGTGGTCTGATACCTATAACACAAGCAGGTTATTCCTAGCTTACTTTGGGATCAGATAGCGTTGTGTGAAATGTCCGTGAATATGTATTTATTTATTTATGACTTGGATAGAACAAGAATTAATACTTGTACTGTATGCTACTATGAGTGCTGTAGCCAGAACTAGACTAGACCACTTACACACCATCTTGTAATAAGGTGAAATAGTCCGAAACGTTAGTATGATACAACTAGATGGCGCCCACGGCTACGGCCAAGTGGAGAGATGTTCCCGTCCCCATGGGAACTTATTCCTATGATAAAAACGGGATATTTTTAAATGCACCTCTGTTTAATTTTTCTGCACACTAGGTAACTCCACTAATTTACTGAATGCAAACCAGAAAATTAAATGCTGTGCAAAAAAACCAATTGATTAACTAAATATGTCCTACTTAAAAAACTTAAATATTACTCAGAACGAGTTGACCTTTTTAATCGAATTTACACCAAAAATGTGGTTCGTACATCGAATATTTGATTTGTGAAACAGAAATACGAATTGCATATCAAAAATACTAACTTGAACTCTAAATAGTACTATCTTATAACGGAATAGGTTAGGTTAGGTTAGACTTTTATTTTTTTGATCAATAAAATTTAATTTTGTAGAGGTGACTGATTAAATTGAGGTTTTATTTAGAATAAACGATGTTCCTAAAAGTAAATTAGGCGATAAATTTCCATAAAAAAGTTTTAATATTTTTGTTGAACAATGGAATTTTTAGATATACTATTCTGATAATAGTTATTCGTTCAGTAAAACAGTTCTGCAAATACCATTAAACAGTATAATAAATTCGGTTTATTTAGTGTGCATAATTAGTATGCAAGTCAGTATTTTTGGTTTAACTTTGTAATATTTTGTTCGAAAAAAGGGAATAAACAGATATCGATTTAAATACATGCCGATAAAAACTAGCTTTTGTGTTATTCCAGACAACAATCATTCCCTATACCAAATTTCAGCCAGATCTGTTCAGCCGTCAGAGCGTGAAAGAACGGGTTCAAAACATCCAGACATCTAAACATCCACATTCATAAACTTTCGCATTTATAATATTAGTAAGATCGGCAGCAGAACTTTCCAAATACATCAGTACGCCAATAAAAACAACAACTCTTTCGGAAGCCGACGAATTCATAGCTTTAAATGTCGAGAATAAACAGTGGTGTCGTAATACATCAGCTATTATAAACGTAATACAGGAGGGCCTATTATCGAATTAAAATGTTACCCAAAACACTTAACGAAAAAATAATCATAATTGTGTTCAATAAATAAAAGCGAATAAGTACAGCTTTACTTTTGCAAGCACCTCGGCTATTTGTAACCGTTACTTAATGCACAAAACATCGGATTAGCAATCGATTTGAAGTTTATAAACACATCACTTCCTATACTGTATTTCAATAGCTTTGCGCAAAAATGTAAACAAACACATTTGAGCCTGTATATCCATAGTTACTTGCAATTGTGTATTCACCCTGATTATATTCCAGTATCCAGGAGTCATACAGTGTTCTTACAATTATTTCGACACCAAATAACTTCTTTATGACAGTTTATTTTTATTTAAAATACCTACTCAGGATAATAAAAATTCCAACTATTTGTCATAATATATTTTTCTACTCATCTGTCTTAGACAATGACTGTCAAAACATGACATGTTTACTTTATTGCCAGATCGGGCAGGATTGGACTATACTAGACATATAGTTTGTGATGGTGCAAGTCAACTAACCTTGCAAGAAGGATGTCTTGTTATGTCTATGGCCTAATTTTTATGAAACAATGTGATTCAACAATGATCTTCCATTTATAAATTGCACATTATTGGCTGGGAGTATCCTCTCGCTAAGAATCAAATTACTCTGGTCTGGTTGTATACAATAAATAACCTAAAAGAGGATAAAATTAGGAATAAGAGTATAAATTTCCGCCTGCGTAAGGGTGTAAGTTGATCCTTTAATCATTATAGTCCATAATGGAACTAATTTATGGGTTGCTATGATTTTTTCATGAACTTAAAAAAAACGTTACCTATTATTATTGTCTCTACAAAGTTGCGTAATAAATTACTCCATTTACGTAAGTCCACTGTGTACCCTTTCAAAGGAAAAATAATTAATCTACTGATGGACATTTTTCTGCTAAAAAATGTACATTTATTCACCAAAAAGTAATGCAGTCGGCGTAAAATGCGAATCATGCTTGTTGTCAACAACCCACTTTAATCGTTGAGATACTTAATACGTTCGTCTTCCGTACACAAAACCACTTAAGTGCAATAAAATTATTTTTCATGACACTCGTGGTTTTGTCATAGCAGATTCTTAAAATAATTGTATAAGGTGGTTATGTGTGTTCAAAAAGTGAAGTTTTATATTAAATAGAGAATTACGTAAATGTTTTTTCGCAAGAAGTAGTTGCTATCATTCGAGTGGCCTATTGGTTTAGTAACTATTGACACTAACAGCTAAGCAGGAGGTCATTATAAAGCTCCCACACTGTAGCATAGAATGTATGTGTTTATAGAATTTAAAGTAGTTTATAAACTTAACAGCAAGGTAACCACTCAGATAACTGGTATTTTTCTTTTATCATCATTTGTATTAACAAAACAATTTTGTCTCTTCTGTCGCAATGAAGGGTCTACGATGGCCAGTCCGAGGTACATTTCATTTGTATGTTAGATAGTGTTACACCTATTATTCAATTCTCGCAATTAGTACGAAAGTACATACATGTTTTAATAGTCCATGAAAAGGAAATCGGTGAAGAGCTATTATTAATTTATTGATGTATTCATTATGCGCAGTAAATGCTTGCGGAAGCTATGGAATATTAATTAGACAGGTCAGATCTAAATGACTAAAGTTTACATTCACTTACGCATTCAAATATACAATTTGAGAGCTAGACAAAAATAATATTTAAACATGTCATGTTTACAATCCAATTCTACGATAGAACATGGCAAGACATGCAACAAGGTCAGGCCGACGTCGCATCTAATAACAAGCACGGATCTGCACTTACCTGCGAATCCTTGACCCATCCAGAAGAGGCTACTCAAACAGAATGCACCTCTGTCCTGTCGCTGTACTTACATAAATAGGTATTTAAAATACCACTCGCCGTGGGAACCGTGACGGGCGCCCGAACCTCGATAACCCTGCGCCTGAGCGCGCCATTCGCCCGCACCGAATCGCGACCGTTCCAAGATGAAACACAACGTGAATCAAACAATGAATAGATATCGAAATCCATTTGGTTGCTTAATTTCATAACGAGGTACCTCTATCTACATTTTTAATCTACGCTTTTATTGCCAATAGCTATAATAGAAATAAAGTATAGAGTGATTTTGGTAGTTTGGTACGAGCAGATGTAAAATGAACTCTAGCTGGAAGAACCAAAGGACAATAATAGACGTGTGTCAAGTGGAGCAAAGGTTGAAGTAAGACTGCACGCTGCGAGATGTCATCTGAAACCCCGCTGCGACTTGCGAACAATATTGTCTCTCTCTACTATATAGAGCCGTTCTGAATTTTATAAACAATTCATATTCATTGCAGTGAATTATTATAAACTGGCATGAAATAAAACGTTGTATAAATTTGAATAATTTGTATGTTTAAAACCCATTAAATAACGTGTTATGCCCAAATATGTGTCGATTATTCAACGAGCTAGTTTAATAATAATAAATTAGACTGGTCCAACTTCATTTTTATTTTGAACAGCGTCTAAACGTCTTATAAAAAGTCTATATTATGTGTTTTAAATTTTATACATCGCAATAATGAAGTAGTCAATGACTACATGGAGCACATCGTGATTAGCTTTTTACTCTATAATTTGTTTATATCTATAAAAATGTAAATGAATATAGTGTAATAGAATAATTTGTCTAACCAGCAATGAATTCAAAATACAACAATTTACCAATACTTTCTAAATAAAGTTGACAGTAATAATAGGATTGTTTAACATTCAATAATCAACACCTATTATCGGTGGTGACCGACTTATTAAAACGATGATTCAGTCTGAACCAGTTAACATAGAGAATGACAAATCTGACAGATGTTCTAATAGACTCGTGTCTCCAAACTAGAAAATACGAAACAAGTTATCTATTCGCGTAATTACCATTTTACAATTTTACAACAGATTGATTTGTTTCAAATGGCTATCGGTGTTAAAATTGAACGTTTAGGTGCGCTTTATTGTTTTCCTGCCAGTAAATTGCAAGAACCAAATTGTGATATGACGCAATATGCAAGTCCTCATGTGTGTCAACGAGATACCGCCGTGGATCTTTATGACTTACGAGAACACTAAAATCAACTATTACTTAACAAAATAGTTAGTCACAAGTAATTCTATTATCCGTGTAATTTACTTAGTGTATAACGATTCAGACATAAAAGGTTGTAGAAATAACGTATGATGTGTCTGACTGACAACTAATAGATATTCTATACCTACTTGCTGTCATGGCGTGCAATGGTTATCATCAAAAGCAGGCAGTACATAGGTACATGCTGTTTACGTCTTCCTTTGAAAAACGATTAAGTAAATATTATGTGTGCAGAATTGCAATAGGTATATTTTTTAATAATGTAATATATACCTACACTAAAACCTATCAAAATATTATCATATATAATGTAGAATATAAGCACTGGGTATATAACAATATTACAGTTCACCTTAGTCGACTACACAAGTACAACAATTCCCTTCAAAGTAATTTGACATTAGAAATTTAGCTTAATTTTGTCTAAAATTCCAAAGGCATTTAAAGAATATATTAGAGACTAGCTGTAGCCCGCAACTTCGTACGCTGCATTATCTTTAGATTGATATAACTTTTTTATTTATGAACTGATTGACATGAAACAAATATTAAATGTTAAGTGGAGCAAACCGCAACGCAATAAAGAAAACTGCATCGCAATCGGTTGAGCGGTTGCTGAGATTAGCGTGCACAAACGTACAGACAAACAGAAAAAAATTCTAAAAACCATTGTTTTGGGTTCTATTGCGTCCATAAAGCCCCCCTATAAACTTTATTCTTATATATCTTTAATGTACAGACAGCGACCTGTTACGATTTTATAATATGTATTGATGATTGATATTTTTTTCGCAAAATGGCTTTTTTTTTAACGTGAGGGAAAATCCCTCATCCCCTCCCACCCTCATCAAAAAAAAAACCACTGAACTGACACATACTTATTCACTTTTAGGATTTTTTATGTTCTGGGGTATCCTTCCGAGGGCTTACCCGGGGCTCCCAACCGTAGGTTGTTAGGTACGATACGTGTGGGTTTTAGTCAGTAGGAGTCCCGCATAGCATCTATTTAGGATTTTCCTCACGTTAAAAAAAACCTATAAAAAGCACGCTTAGTTTCAGTTTTTCTCAAGACATGGCTGTATCGTGTCATAATCCCTACTTAATATTTTAAATGCGAAAGTAACTCTGTCTGTCTGTCTGTTACGCTTTCACGCCTAAACGGCTGGAGCGATTAAAATGAAATTTGATATAGGAATAGTTCGAGGCTCTGGGAAGGACATAGGCTACTTTTTAACCGACTGCGCAAGACTAGGGTTATGATTTTATGCGATAAACGACTTCTACGTGGTCGAAGCCGCGGGGAACGGCTACTAATTAATAAGTAACCTGTGACAATGTGTCTGTGCTGTATTAAACTTGTAATCATATTGGATCAGACACTATCGGTAATAATGTTATTGATAGAAACACCTAATGTCATTGGATATTAATTTAACATATCCAATTAAATATACATACCAAATATATTAGCTTTAACATGTTATTTTGATGTATTATTTAAAATTTAGTCTAACTTTACATTTCATATTTATTTTAATTGTTTTAATTTTCATTGTGATGTAAATTTCGTTTATTTATATTTGTTTTAAGTTTTGTATGTAGAATAATTTCCTGAAATAAATGCTTTCATTCATTCACTAAACATTGCGATTACGTCGCGTCGTTTAATTAAATATCTAAGACATATGAATTGCTGTTAAGATTGTAAAATAAATGGTTTCATTTTCTTCATTAGAACAACCGTGTAATGCTGGGGTGGACAGGCGGACAGCTAGTTTTAAATTAAGTTAATAGTTTAATAACAAGAGGGGAGTATCTACATTCATGAACAGGTTTGATTCCCATTTAAGGCTAGTATTTCCGAAATCGACCAAAATCGACCCATTTTGAAGCGATCTTTATAGTAGGAAATATTCTTTGATTTGATCTGATAAAAATGTATTACTATAGTTTAATAGATGCTCTTGCTTCCTTTAATTTTTAAAACACGATTAATAAAACTTTATATGATAAAAATCGTTCTCGAAAAACTGGAAATGTGCAAAAATTTTAAAGATGAATGTTGTTATTGCTCAAAATATACTTGTTTATTTTATATAAACACATGTCTATATTAAAGATATTGATCTTATGAACAATATTCATGCTATTATTTATTTTTTAAACACCTCAGATTTTAAAACAATGATAAAAAGTGTAGAATCTAGAACAATTAGGCATTTAGCGTACACTTCAATCACTTCATACGCCTGACAGGGCTGTTCTGGGTAGGACCTGTGTCGCTCTGTCATCCGTGATCGTTTTAATTAGAAGTAGTTGCAGAAATCTGTAAATATTATTTTGTTTTTATTTGTAAATATTAGGATAAGTAAGTTATTGTGTATAAATAAATAAATATCGTGTAATATAGTGATTAGTGACTAGGTACTCAGTGAATATGGGTAAAAAAAGCCAAGAGAAATAAAATGCCCAGATGTCAATTGCGGCTACTACGACGGCAAGTATGGTAAGTTCCTACAAGTATTGTTTTATCTTTATTATATTTATAAAAATACACAACCAAATAATTCACTGACGGGCATGATGAAATTATAAGGTTGATGCTGAGCGAAGCGACTGAAGCCAACAGCTGCCATTATTTTGCTACCTGCTGAAGAGGCAGTACAGTAGCTAAACGTAGGTACTCATATAGGCTTAGAGATCTCCCATTCCAGTCCTCTTCTACGTAGGTACAGGTAGGTGTCACTTAGCAAAGACCAAGTAAGTTAGATCACGGCTGTTTTTGGTAATGAATGACTGTGAGAAATGAACTCGGTGCCCCAAAGTTGCTTGGGACCTTACGTTAAGAAGAGGGATAGTATTTACCTAAACCACAGTAACTACTAGGTATAAGATATTCTCTTTTTACTATGCCTGAACAATCAACGTATTGCCCGTTCGCTCTAAGTTTGCCTTTCGCCACCCATACTACGCCTGTACACCATCCTGTCCGCCAGCGGCAACCTTAGCGCGAACGGGTAGTAAATAATACAATGTTTGACGCTTAGAGTATAATAGTAGATTCACGTTGTTATTGCTACACTGTATAAATTATAACAGTAGTACCTACCCACTACCGACATAAAAGAATAAACGTGTAGTTTTATTTTTCGTTGTAGTCTAGCCGTTTCGTTGTAGTGTACCCTCAAAGTCTTTTTTTTTTCAGCTCATCGATTCCGAGATTGAACGGTGGTTCATTTGCAAAAAAAGATACACGTGAATCGTAAGTACCTAGTACTCGTAGGTACTTTCCTACTTTAATTTTGAGTGTAATAATCGTTACTTTCTTAGTAAATATGAATGTTTGAAAAAGTGCATAATATCTATGCAAGGGTTATAAACCCTTTTTTTTTTCTTTTTAACGTGAGAGAAAATCCTCATGGATGCTATGCCGGACTCCTACCGACTAAAAACCTCACGTTACGCTCAACAGCCTATGGTTGGGAGCCCAGGGTAAGCCCTCGGAAGGATGTCCTAGGACTCCCAACAGACCCACGGCCGCCACTGCGGCCTCGTCTAGGGGTAGGTTCGGGTGCAATCCTGCGTCTTTGGGTGTTTCGGATGTGATCCCGCTTCTGAAGGGGGTATGCATAAATCCCTCACGTCACGCTGCCGTCATGGGCCTGCTTCTGTAAGGACGGTGAGCAGCAACCCTCACCGTCTTCAGGCCCCTGGTTATGGAGACCGATAGTCTTGGGCGAAGACACGTCTGCGGCGTTCATTTCAAGTGTGTACTTGTTGCCGTTATTGATAAAAAAAGCCAAAAGAAAATCACGTTTGTTGTATGGAAGTCCCCCATAAATATTTATTATTTTTCTGATTTAAGTACTCAATTCAATCCTTTAGTTTTGCAAACAAGGGTTTATATCCCTTGTGCTTCCACGGACCTCGGAAGGGGCCACCTGCGGGATCCAGCCTGCGGGAGACTAAGAATAGGTTTTTGAAACCTTTCTAGGCAACCTAAGTTCCTAGTCTATATACATATAATAAAAACATCTAAAGTCCAAACTGTACATTAATAGTAGTTTATGACACTGTTGCATAATGAGGGTTCTTATAACACGAGTGTGTTTTAAAAAAACGAGCCGTAGGCGAGTTTTTTTATAGTATCACACGAGTGTTATAAGACCAAGTTATGTACAGTGTCATACACTACTTTATCTACTCTCATACTATAATACCTGATTTCATTTTGTTGTGATATATAGTTGCTCCTTGATTTCGCCGGTAACAGGTTCATGGTCATGTTTGACGCAGTTTCCAGAATGTCTGGTGGTGTACAATTACCACCATCCTCGCTTTAAGACATGTTTTTACACAAAAACTAATTTATTTTACAAACAAAACCAAACTTTGTTTAATTTAAATGTAAAATGTTGGCGCCAAGGCGCAAACATCGATTGCGCATGCGTGTTTCTTTTTTTTTTTTAGGCTGCGGAGACCATAGATTTAGGATTTTTCGCTACTCTGGAGACATAATTTTTTTTTAAAGTAGAGGTTCAAACTTATTTTTCAGCTGGAGATTGTTTATGGTGTATCGTAATGATTAAAAAGTTTTATTATGATATAGGTGTCCATACAAGACCTGTATCGTAATAAAACTTTTTTTTTGGCCTGTGCGTAATGTTTGTCATAATAGTATTGATTTCAATTTTATAATCTTTGTATTATAGTATCAGAGTAGATAAACATATTTTATCTACTCTGATACTATAATACAAAGATTATAAAATTGAAATCAATTCTATTATGACAAACATTACGCACAGGCCAAAAAAAAAGTTTTATTACGATACAGGTCTTGTATGGACACCTATATCATAATAAAACTTTTTAATCATTACGATACACCATAAACAATCTCCAGCTGAAAAAGAAGTTTGAACCTCTACTTTAAAAAAAAATTGTGTCTCCAGAGTAGCGAAAAATCCTAAATCTATGGTCTCCGCAGCCTAAAAAAAAAGAAACACGCATGCGCAATCGATGTTTGCGCCTAGGCGCCAACATTTTACATTTAAAGTTTGGTTTTGTTTGTAAAATAAATTAGTTTTTGTGTAAAAACATGTCTTAAAGCGAGGATGGTGGTAATTGTACACCACCAGACATTCTGGAAACTGCGTCAAACATGACCATGAACCTGTTACCGGCGAAATCAAGGAGCAACTATATATCACAACAAAATGAAATCAGGTATTATAGTATGAGAGTAGATAAAGTAGTGTATGACACTGTACATAACTTGGTCTTATAACACTCGTGTGATACTATAAAAAAACTCGCCTACGGCTCGTTTTTTTAAAACACACTCGTGTTATAAGAACCCTTATTATGCAACAGTGTCATAAACTACTATTAAAAAATACTCGCGGGGGGTTCTACACAGGATACCGAAGTCGATAACGTAGTTAGAATTTTTTTGTCTGTTTGTCTTTTAATTTTGCTTTGTCCGGAAGGATCTCGAAAAGTACTCAATATTTTTGATTAAAATTTTGCACAAATATTAACTAGGGGTAGGGTCTTCAAATAGACTTAAAATTGACTTCGAATTGACTATGTTGGTGTCAGCGCCATCTATCATTGGTTGTATTTTGTAACACAGGTCTAAGCTAACATGCGGCGTGCGTGTTACTTGTCTTATTCATATTATAATGTAAAATAAATAAACGCATTATTTTACTCACAAGATGCATTCTATTATTTTTTGCTACTTATGTTATACCTATGCTTACCTCTTCGAAGACTGCTCGAATTGATTTCATAAGTTATTGACGGATTTTTTTCTTATTATCTTTTCTCGGCAGACTCGGAAATAAGGAAAGGTTTCTTACAACCCCATTTTGAATATACCTGCTAACAGGCACTTACTAAATAAAATGTCTTATAAAGGTTTGATAAACTTATACTTCTGTTGTAATTTATTTGGTGGTACAAAACGTGCGGCATGAAATACACGCTGCACCAACTGTCAACGTCCAATTGCACCAACTGGCAACGTCCAAACAAAATGCTTGGGGTCAAATGAGTTCATGTCGATCGCATGCTACGGGGGTATCGCCCGCGGTGAGGTGAGGTGGTAAAAATACCTAATGCGCTCTGGCATTCGGCCCTTAACGGGACGAATTTAGAGATGCTACATTAAGATATAACACCATCACAACACGAGGAAAAAAACCTATTATACTTTTTAATGATTGTTATCAATAATTTTATGGCATTGTAAATGGAGTTTTGAAAGTAATATCTGTATTAGAAACTTCACTAAACAACTATTAATCATCGTAATATAATGGCGTGAACATGGGGCCTTTCAACACTTCATACTGCAAAATAATATTAAACTGCTTATATTGCTATATCAACCAACTTAAAAAAACCGGCCACGTGCGAGTTGGACTCGCCCATGAAGGGTTTCGTAGCAGCAAGTAACAAAATATAAAAGTTCTTATAGTTCGTTGTAACTTTGATTGATGTTTTAACGCGTTCGCAGTCGTAGTGATTTTTCTAGGCGAAAATTGCGGTTTAGGAAGTATTAAAAAATAACTACCAGCTCTATCTCGTTCATACCAACTTTCGTTGGTAGTTTTTGTGGCAATGTACATCATATATTCTTTTTAGATTTATCATTCTCTTAGTTTAGAAGTTAGAGGGGGGGACACACATTTTTCCACTTTGGAAGTGTCTCTTGCGCATACTATTCACTTTAGAAAAAAAATATGTTAGAAACCTAAATATCATTTTTGAAGACCTATCTATAGATAGTTTTTGTAGTTCGTTGTAACTTTGATTGATGTTTTAACATGTTCGCAGTGGTAGTGATTTTTACAGGCGAAAATTGCGGTTTATGATGTACTAGTTGATGCGCGCGGCTTCGCCCGCGTGAAATTTGGTTCCCGTTCCCGCTTCCCGTGGGAACATTTTCCCGGGATAAAAAGTAGCCTATGTGTTATTCCGGACTATACTCTATCCCTGTACCAAATTTCAGCCCAACCCGTTCAGCCGTTAGAGCGTGATTGAGTAACAAACATCCAAACATCCAAACATCTTCACAAACTTTCACATTTATAATATTAGTAGGATAGTAGTTTTTCTTCAAACCCATAGGTGTGGGGTATCCCCCACACGTATGGATTTGATGAAAAAGAATTTTTGAGTTTCAGTTCTGAGTACGGGACCCCAAAAATTTACTGCTTTTTTTCTAGTATTATATAAGAATCTTAATGCGGTTTACAGAATACATCTAGTTACCAAGTTTCAAAAGCATAGGCCTTATAGTTTCGGAGAAAAGTGGCTGTGACACCCGGACGGACAGACAGACAGACAGACAGACATGACGAATCTATAAGGGTTCCGTTTTTGCCATTTGGCTACGAAACCCTAAAAATTACCAAATGTGTCTCAGACTCGCCCACGGAGTGTTCTGTACCTACCAAACAAAGGCAAATAATCACATTATATTTTAATGTATGTTTTACTAACTGTTCGACCGCGTTGAAGTAGTTATCGCGTAAAAGTCGTTATCGCGTAAAATCATAACCCTTCTTTTGCGCAGTCGGTTAAAAGTAGCCTATGTCCTTCCCAGGGCTTCGAACTATCCTTATACCAAATTTTATCTCAATCGCTCCAGACGTTTAGGCGTGAAAGCGTATCAGACAGACAGACAGACAAACAGACAGATAGACAGAGTTACTTTCGCATTTATAATATTAGTAGGGATAGCGGTAACAGAAATACATCATACCTGAAATTTTCAGCAGTCTAGCTATCACGCTTCCTGAGATAGAGCCTAAAGACAGACAGACGGACAGACAACGAAGGGTCCCGTTTTTACCCTAAAAAGAAACATTCCAATTCCAATTTACAGTTTTGTTAGTATGTTTGTATTTGCCACCACCTCTGTATAGAAGCAAGATTGTTAGTTGATCTCAATAAATTAAAATTAATCGTTTAGAAGGGAAGCTTGTAAGTCAAGTAAGAGGTTGTAGTAAGTTTTGTTAACCCTGTACCAAGTACCTGCACAAATTACCAGAATAGGACCTGATATTAATGTAACCTGTTATTCACATAAAAAACAAAAATAATGTTGGTAAAAACGCTATGACTTCATTTTCTATATCTATAAGTGGTTGTAATCAACAGTCTATTTCGGGGTAGTCCGACTAGTTTTGTATATAACGGAGGGCTGTGACGTCATTTATGGGAGTGCGTTATAATAACTTGACAGTTATGGTTCATACTGAACTTAATAATGATAGTATTATTTAAGAGATATTACTCAACGTATATAAATCTTAGCTTTATCGAATATTGATAAGCGGGTCAGGTTAAATTTAACGTCAAAGGTCCATTTTTTATTGTTCTAAATATCGAAATCTATTATATTCTTTGCCAGAATCAAGCGGTTTAAAAGATCACTTTCTATTGAACCATTATGACTTGGCAATATGTTTGGCAGCGCTCGCGCTTCTCTCCTGTTACAACCTCGGCTTCCTCAAACGGAGAGTAAAGAGGCACAATTGAACTGCCTCAACTCGCTAAATGTTGTCGTAGCATTTTATTGGACGAGCGTTGTGCGAAAAAAGTTTTTAAAATACGGAACCTTAAATTGTGAAACAGTTGAAATGAAACAGTTTCCGTTTATCCCGAAAGTCTATGTACAGATTATCGTTGCAATTGTTTACCATTTATCTCGGATTTCAAACGGCCATAAGCTACGTTGACCTATTTCCATCGAACTTTCTACTTGTCTTGCCACCTTTTTACTATAAACAAATAAATAACCTACTTATACTCTAACTCTTACTTTAATGATGTGCTAGATGATAATCTTCATATCGTAACTTACAGCCAATTTTAACTATTACCTAAAGTTATAAAAATGTTAATAGAATTAAAAGTGATCGTTTTATAATAAACCGGACCGTTAGGCTCAAGTAAATCATCAAAATACCCGTTCACCTGCGTTATCCCACGATCGCTCGTCTCGTTTTGTAGATATCGCAGTATCGAAAGGCGCTTTATTTAGCATAACGTTTTATACAATGTTATAAAGCACAATAGCCAGTGGCTTATGGCTCACAGTATTCGTATAATGAACGTTGAGATTCGCTGTCCCATACATCAGCTCGAGTCTCTTACAATCTCAATGATAGAAAATGTATTGTAATTATTACCTAATAGTGACCCTATTTCTAATAAAGAGTAAGTCCATAAAAGTATGTTAAATAACTTGTGTTTGTATGTGTTCGTGTGTGTATCGTCCAAGTGAAATTGACGAATATCTTCACACCATCATTTATTATGACTTGCATTGTGATCTTTCAACATCGAAGTGTTGAAAGTCGTAACATAGATTGACATGAGCCACAATCAATGAATTAATTAGCTTTGTTATTCATAATTTACCGAAGATAACTTAAAGTGACATAATGCATTGATATTATGAGTTAGATAGACATACAAATAGGTACCTATGTGAATATATAACCACACATGAGTATAATGTAGAAATAAAGGAGGATATCTACTGCGCATTTACTGAATATGATCAAAATTTAGATTCTAGAGTTTTAGAATGCTAACATATTGCAGGTTGCTGTGTGTAGTGTGTTTCGAGCACTATGCCCAGATTGTATATCTATAATATTAGTGATCAAATCCGTAACGAGGAAACACATAAATTGTTAAATAAACAATTTCTTACTGGTTTCCGACACAACTAGTCAGGACAGGAGCAAGTAGTTATATAAATTATGCAAATATTTACATACTTACTAAACGTTATACTCGTATTACATGCAAAAAAATATAAACGCTGATAATATGGAACCTTAAAAAAGTGTTCCAAGCACATAAATCTTATTGTTGTTCAATCAGTTTAACTTCCTGTACCGACCAGTTTCAGTGAGCTCGCCACTTCCAAATAGGTGTTCTGATACTCTTTTTCTTCGTGAATAAAAATAGAACAAAAATATAAGTTGAGAGTTTTTTTCTCAATACTCGACGACCTTGCTGTCGAGTATCTTACTGATTGTGATACACAGTTACTAAATAAACCGGCCAAGTGCGAGTTGGACTCGCCCATGAAGGGTTTCGTAGCAGCAAGTAACATGATTGATGTTTTAACACGTTCGCAGTGGTAGTGATTTTTCTAACCGAAAATTGCGGTTTATGACGTATTAAAAAAAACTACCAGCTCTATCTCGTTCAAACTAATTTTCGTTGGTAGTTTTTATGGCAATGTACATCATATATTGTTTTTAGATTTATCACTCTCTTAGTTTAGAAGTTAGAGGGGGGGGGACACTCATTTTTCGACTTTGGAAATCCCTCTTGCGCAAACTATTCACTTTAGAAAAAAATGATGTTAGAAACCTCAACAGCATTTTGGAAGACCTATCTATAGATACCCCACATGTATGGGTTAGATGAAAAAAAAAATGTTGAGTTTCAGTTCTGAGTATGGGGACCCCCAAAATTTGCTGCTTTTTTTCTAGTGTTATATAAAAATCTTAATGCGGTTCACAGAATACATCTAGTTACCAAGTTTCAATAGCATAGGCCGTATAGTTTCGGAGAAAAGTGGCTGTGACACACGGACGGACAGACAGACAGACAGACAGACAGACAGACAGACATGACGAATCAATAAGGGTTCCGTTTTTGCCATTTGGCTACGAAACCCTAAAAACGAAGAGTGTGATAAATTGTAGCTATTAAAATGTTCATCTCGAGAGAAGCGTGATTATTGAAGCGCCGCTACCGCGAGGAAGATGACGCACCGACCGCGCGGTATTCGACGTTTGTGATTGTATTTGTATTGAGAGGAATGTGGTGATACACGTGCACAATAAACACTTTTTGCACAGCTCAAAATTTTTATTAACCTACAGAAACCACTTTTTGTTACACGACTTTGTAGCCTATAGCGGTTGACCGTCTGAGTCTCGAGACAAAATAATAAAAAGACTATAATTAATATTAATAAATAGTGAACTTCCTAGACGTAAGGCACAATCTGGTAGAGGCAATCAATCACGAACCTTCTTTGAGACCGATGAGAATATACTTTTACTTTTATTTAATAATAACACTACTGAATATTTATGAGAGAGTTGCGGTCAATATCATCAACCTCCGTTATTGAATGTTTCGACATCATTACTGTATGCGACTAGTATCTATCAATGGTAATCAATGTGAATTGTGTACCTCTTAATAACGAAGATGCCTTTGATACCAGCTGACATATTTTGCTTTACATTTCACGCTTTATTTATGTTCAATACTGCCATAGGGTTGGCAGTATTAATGTTACTTACACAATTCCTTGTTGAAAAATTTAATCAGTGACTACTTTTGATTGATTTGACTGCCACCTATCATATGAACGTGTTTTAAGAAAATTTTAAAATGTTTCCTATGTGCACGCTGTAAAATAATTTGTACAAATTTTGTATTCATCAAGTGACGCCATTTTCATTGTAGACAAATATAAATAAGTATCAAAGACAATGATTTTCATCAAACACGGTACATTAGACGATTTTCAAAAACTTAGTAAAATTGGAATTTAGGGAGTCAACATTGGAAACTTTGGTTTGGTTTTTTAAACTAGAAATTCTTATGCTGATGATTACGCGAGATGTATTGTGGCGTAACTTTGGAGAGGCCTACGTCCAGTAGTGGACAGCCATAGGCTGATTGATTGATTTACATGAAATATTAATGAAGCGCTCGTGGCCCCGCGGACTCAGTGTTCTGTAAACGATCACTGCAGTAAGCAACTTTCACTATGGCCGGTCCATGGATGGGTGACCATCCATGTGATCTCTTTTTTTTTTTTTATACGACTAAGGTGGCAGACAAGCATACGGCCCACCAGATGTACCGGTGGTCACCGCAGCCTATGGACGCTTGCAACACCAGAGGCGCCACACTCGCGCTGCCGACCCTGTAAAAACCTTCTAAGAACCCTCTTGAAGAACCCCATACTGTAGGCGTTTGGGAAAACCGAGGCAGGGAGATCATTCCACAACCTAAGCGTGCGCGGTAGAAAGCCCCTATCGGATCTAACCGTGCTCGAGCGCTCCGGATGCAACATGTGAGTTGTGACTCTTTGTGACATTTATTTGAGCGTTGCTTCGGAAGGCACGTTAAGCCGTTGGTCCCGGTTGCCAGTAAAATGGCAGTCGTTAAGCCAAGTTGAAGGCTTTATTTCAACAGCAAGCAGTCACAACCTGCGCCTGTCCATTTAAACACGGCAATACGGCTCACAACGTATTACGTGGGACAAATTATAAAAAGGTGAAATGTGGGTATATAATATGCCTCTGCCTACCCCTTCGGGGATAAAAGGCGTGATGATGAAGAAGAATTACATGATTATGAGAGTTGGGCGTCTTAAGAAGGTAATCCTGAACCAATACTGACGTGAATTCCTGTGATTCGCTACTAATTCCTGTGAGTCACAGAAACCAGGTCAACCACTATTTTACACCCTAATCACAACTCGTTTCAATACTTGGTACCTACGCAACGACGGAAACACAATGACTTATGCGTATGTCCAAGACTAGAACCAGCTAGAACACAGAAATGGATGCAACGTCTCCGAGCGTGAAATTTAGCTATTCCATTTCACCACCTATGGCGTGTATTGTAGCTTGCAAAGCCTTATTCCAATTTCTAGGTACAAAGGCTAGATACGTAGTAAACTTCATTTCGGTAAATTATATTGTGACCGTTGAAATGCGCCTACCTCGTATGTAGCTCTGCACCACCACTCTGGTTGACTGGTATTGAATGCCTTAGGCATTAAGTCCGCCAATGTACTGTTTTGTGCATAGAGTTTAAATAAATAAATAAGTGAGTTTCCTGAGTAATTTCATTAGAGACCAGCAACGCAGTTTCATCCACGTTGTTCCCGTTTCCGCGGCAATACGGAAATAAAATATAGCTTACGTTCACCTGGTTACAGTAGGTACTTGGTACCTACGCAACGACTGAAACACAATGACTTATACGTATGTCCAAGACTAGAACACAGAAATGGATGCAACGTCTCCGGGCGTGAAATTTAGCCATTCCATTGTACCACCTTTGGTGTGTATTGTAGCTTGCAAAGCCTTTTCAAATTTCTAGATACAAATGCTAGATGAGTGAATTTCTGAGTAACTTTATTAGAGACCAGCAACGCAGTTTCATCCACGTTGTTCCCGTTCCCGCGGCAATACGGGAATAAAATATAGCCTACGGTCACCGGGGACAACGCAGCTTCCCAACAGTGAAAGAATTTTTCAAATCACTTCAGTAGTTTCGGAGCCTATTCAATGCAAACAAACAATCAAATCTTTCCTCTGTATAATAGTATAGATACGGAAAATTATTATACACAGAAAAATATTATTAAACAAAACAGTCATGGTTGGGTGTGAACCTTAGATCATCTAACCACAGGATGCGCCTTACTTAAGCATTGTTTTCTGCCATTGCACATGACCATTTGGTCTTTTGGCTTTATGAAAAGCCTGTACATCTGTACATCATTTTATATGATTAAACTAGTACATTACATTGTAGTTGACTGTACAGTAACAATTAACACACAACAGCCATTACGCGTTTGTCGATTAATACATTTTTAAATGCAATGAAATTTTATATGTCTTTGTGTTTCCCCCTTCACTTGTATGAAAACTGGCAGAATATTTTTGTATGCGGTGGTTCGCAAAGGCTAGTCCCGTGTTATATGGTCTAAGGTGTGAACCGAAAGCGTGTTACGTCAATAGAACACGAAAGCTGGTAGCGTTTATAATTTTTGTTGATTACCGTCAGTCAATCAAGTATAGTTAAACAATCAAGAAACATAATAAAAACTTTCTTTTTTAAGAACAATACACGATGTTTAGAGTCGGTAGCGTCTTTTGCCTGATTAAAAATTTTGCAAGGTGTCAACATCCGTTTGTCGCATTGAACGCTTGTCTTGTAATACCGTTAACTTGGTGTACACTGGCATGTATTACGTTACGAGATGTTACTTATAGGTAAACGTTTGGGACGATTATTATATTATTGTTGCTATGGGAACTATTTACTGTTATTTAAAAAAAAGTAATCAATTTACATAATGCGATGATCAAGTGGATATAGGAGTCGTACCTAACTAAGTATGAACACTCTGACTTTGTTATAGAGCACAGTACACGTACAGAAATGTTATAGTACTCTTAGTAATGTGTGTAAAAATATTTCACTATCCTACTAATATTAGAAAAGTGAAAATTTGTAAAGATGCTTGGATGTTTGTTACTCAAGAACGCTCTATCGGCTGAACGGATCTGACTGAAATTTGCTACAAGGAGTAGGTATAATCTAAGTTGATTATACTCTGGAATTAAACAGGCTACTTTATCTTCAAACTTTTAGTTGAGAGGTTCGGACGAATTTTAATTATCACTTCAATGATAATGATGACTTTCTGCATAGTCTGGTACCGAAGTGGTGGAACTACATTAAAGGAAGTGACATTCAATGTCAAAGGTTAAAAGATAGGAAGAAAAGAAAGTCGGATGGCGCTCAGCGAGAACATAATCTTACAAGCAATTAAGGTGACCGGTGAGCATAAAGAATTTTATTGTTTGCATAATTATATAAACTCGATAGCATCATCTGATGAGCAGTTGTCCGATCAAAAATATTTTCAATAAATCTTTCAGGTCAGGAATCAGCCTATCGTAATTGAGTAGGTACTGAACATAGGTACCTACCGCATTTAGCTGCTACCTTTTCTATTCATATGACTGGGGGGAAGGACGGTGGGGGATTCTAGCGTAGAAAAACAGAGTCAGATTTTAGATAGGTGTAAAGTAAATGATTCTCTTGATATCTACAGGACAACAAACCAACCTAATAAGCTTCTCTTTAGATGGTTTTATGATCAGACAACAGCAAAATACATAAATAGGCTTACTTTAAAAGTAACCGGGAAGAATCTAAGACGATTATTAAAAATAGAAAGTAGGTTAACAAGTGTATGTTATTCAATAAAATTGCGTTTGACATCACCGAAATTAGAGGTTGCCTTATGGAGAGTGATGGCTATAACTTTTCATTTACGTATTATACTGAATTATACAATAATAATTCAAGTATGTAAGAGAACCTTACAAGGTTTGACTCCCATGTAATTTGTCGAATAGTTCACGGGGCCGCAATGGTTCACTTCGCTAGAAAGTCGCTTATCAATTCAATTGTCTGGCCCCGCCCGCACGTCATCGATTCATTCATCTCATTATACTGATATTTTTACAATGCATTCTATCTCTACACGTGAAGATACTTATTATTCAATGGTTTTCTGTGTTTGGTATAAGAATAAAGGAAGTATTATGTTGTGATTTGAGATCACCAATGGATAAGAATTAACATACTTATTAACCATTACCATCGCGAACAACCTCTAAAGTAAAAGTTTGAGAGGATGAATATTTTCCTTCATTAACATAAAAAGACCAGTGATACTATCAAATCCTGAAGAAGTACAGTATGCTCTTTACCAATTAAAAGAACTGCAAAGCTATGTCATCTAACTGAGTTCCCGTTGTAAAGGCGATTTGTCTTTGAGGTGTGTGAGTATACTTTTGAACCTCTTTACTAACACAGTGCCAATCATAGAGTCTGTGAATCATTGCTTTGATCTTCAAAAGCACTCAAAGAATCAATGTGGGATCGCAGTAGATATCAAGTAATTCTACTTCATAAACTTCTTTGAAAGGTCCATCACTTCCAATCATTACAAATCACATTTTTCGCCATCTCGTAAAACATTAATGTCCTTGGGTAGAGTTCTCTAGTGATGAAATTTAGAAAATAAGGCTAAGATGCTAGAAGAAAAATTAATAGTGTAATATAGCTCACGGTAACGGTTGATAAAGAGCGAGACTGAATAACAAAAACGCTCTAACGTCTGAAGAAACCTGGCTGAAATCTAAAATCACCATGGGATGCTGGAGCGAGAACACAATTCAACTACAGTGGAGCCGTGGGCCCCACATAGATAACAATTAAAAGCAGTGTAAACCTCTGGCAGTATACATCGTTGTCAGATATTCATTAAATATATCAATGAATAACTGGCTGAGAATTACATAAATATGTCTATAGATTTTAAATGAAGTGAATTCTAATTAGAATTAAATAAGTCTATTAAAAACACGCTAAAATGGTTTTGTAACAATCTAGCTACACCACTTTCAGCATCATCTAAAATTCGCCAGAGCTGATAAATTAAGTATTATCAGCTTACACTAACGAAACCGACAACCAGTCACTCTGGTGTCAAAAAGTGTATTTTATCGTTATTGAATAAATTTATTTCAAAGAAATTCAAATGTATTTACATTTGCTCGAGGCACCGACTTTGTAAAATTAATACTTATTTATACTGTAGTAAAATTATACATATTCATTAAAGTTAGAATAACGAGCATGTCAAATCAGTTTTGCTCAAAGTCATATTAGAGCATGTTTTTGAGAGTATTTGTCCTTCTGTATATTTTCAAACTAGAATTTAAAAGTGGAACTTAATAACATCGATATATCATCGTCGTGTTGAATGTTAAACAGATGTTTGATGTCTAAGTATGAGATATGTGAATATTAAGTTACCTATTTCGCCTTTTAAGGTGTACGTGCAAAATATTATTGATCTTTAAAGTGAACTTGAATTTGTGTTAATATTATATAAACATCTCTATTCACGTATAACACGTTAATTGTCCAAAAGACTAATTTTCATGACTTTTAAGTATTATCGAAAAAAATAATTTCCGTTTACGAGCTTAGTTTTATACTTTCTCATTTGCGAAATTTATTATCATTATCATTAAAAATTGTATGTGTTACTTATTGAAATATCAATAAATGATGAATAAAAAACCCACAGATACCTACTATTTTTATACTACTATAGTATAACTATAGTATACACAACGAAGCCAGACCCTCTAAAGTTGAAGGTCTTTTTTGTATACTGCTGGCAGAAAAGCTTACGGCCTACCTGATGGTTGGTTACCGTAACCTATGGACGCTTGCAGCACCAGAGGCGCTACACACGTTGTGACGATCCACAGTTTAAAAGTTTTCGTGCGGCTCATAAGGCCTTCAACTTGGTTTAACGACTTTTATGTTACTCGAAGTCTTACAGGCGGCTTTAAATTTTTTGGCAATGATGAGCGAAAGCTCATATCCATTTCAACGCGCAGTATTACCTACGTGGTACAAAATTCAAATTACTACCCGTTCGCTCTAAGTTTGCCGCTCGGCTCCATACTAAAGTCGACTTTTTAATTAGACGAAGTAAATTAACAGGAGCTAATGTCACTTTGTCATAGAAAATAAGCAACATTATATGACGAAGTGACATTAGTTGCCGTAAATTTACTTCGTCTAATTCAAAAGTCGACTTTAGTATGAAGCCGAGTGGCAAACTTAGAGCGAACGAGCAGTATGTTAGTACCTTTAAGTTATTATATTCATTTTTATTTTTAAATGTAAACTGAAAATAAAATGGGATTCCTTATAATTGATGAAAACTGAAAGAGTCTGAAATGGATGGACTAATTTTAATGGAAAATGGCAGATAGCTGATAAAAAATTCGAGTTCAGCAAAACAAATAATTGAAAAGGTAAATGTATTCAAAGTATCTCACGGGCGGAGCAGGGTAAGGCATAGCTAGTTTAGAATCTTATTATTGTTATATCAATTCTATCATATCCCTACATAGTTAATTGCGAAAATTCTACCAAAACCCTATATTCATAAAGCCGTTCTCTACCCACAATCGAATGTATTTAATAAAGAACCGGAGGGTAAAAAACCCCTTAATCCCTCCCTTTTTACTAGTTTTAGTATTTTGTTACTAAAGCGGCAACAAAGATCACGGTTTCTAAGATACAGCCTCGTGACGGACAGACAGACAGTCTCATAGGGTTCCGTTTTTACACTTTTAGTACAGAATCCTATAAAAAGTATTATTTATTTTTATGCAACGATTCTCAAATTATAGTCATGACCAAGTGATATAGAGATGAATTTTTATAACTAAAAATGTTAAATGTAAATCATTGGTAATTGCAATTACAAATAATTTTAATAAACATACGTTGAATTGTTGTTCAAGTTATAAAAGTCATTCCTCTACTTAGTTTGTCTATCAAACAATTTTACGGCGTAGCTAGTCAAATTATAGCATTGTAAAAAAATATAAATTCCAATTTAAGGTATCGCAAAAAATGTACAAATGAGACACAAATGAGTGGCGGTTAACATATTTTTTAATCAATTCTGACAATTAAGAACTTGCATGACAGCAAACATTGAAACCAAACAAATATAATACTGAACTTATTGTATTATAAAAATAAATAATTGAAACAGGAAGACAAATAAGTGGGCAATTTATAAAATTTCATTTATATCATACTAGCTGATGTCCCCAACCTCGTTCGCGTGAAGTTAGCCACGGTTTATCTTTTGATTTTTTAAATAAGATAAACCTAAGTTTCTCTCTGCTACTCGTATTTACATTTATTTCTGTTAAAAGCGGTCTAGTCATTGGGAATCTGGGACAAATAGATAGACAGACGAAATAATTGCAATTGCTTTTCCATAGACTTCTTTACATGTCTGCCAAGGAGGGTTGTATATTTTTGGTGTTTATATTCCCATTTATAAAGCTCTAATCTATATTTTGACATTACAAGCAGAACTACTTTTAAACTTTATTTTTTAATCCAGAATTTAATCCACCAACGTTTCTTTTGAAAAATGTAAATATGTATACGCGTACTTAATTGCATTTCGTTAAGCCGGCCACTTGTCTAGGAGTCGCTTCGTGCGTATATGCAATGCATTAATAAGCCTCCTTTTAATATTGCTATGCAGCACGCCCATGTCGATATCGGAACCTGTCCATGGGCCGTTGCAGAAGTGACCGTTCTTTGTCCGAGTAGTCCTAGACAGCCGCCGCGCTGCATTCATGCATAGTAAATAATTACAGTGATCAACGGCAGGTGGAAGCGCACGCGCGCGCATAGAAATAGAAAGGCACATTGCAGTAATTATTTAGTACAGTTATCCGTAATGGGCCGTTTTGCGAAAGCTGTTAAGTAAATAAGCAGCGTCCTGCGGTTCCTGCCGGGTGCGCACGCGCGTCTTCGCTCCCTCGCCGCTTCTTAATAAGAATTCCGTACGTTAAGCGGCTCATTTATGGTTAACTAGCTCACCTTCCAGTAATTTTTTTATCTTTCTTTATGAAATACTTTTTGCATTTAATCTACAGTTTTTACATTTAGCAAAACCTGTACCTACTTAGTCAGAACTCAGAAGGGGTAGGATATGTCATTTTGACATCAACGGTCAACAATGTTTTGATCCCATCAAGTCACTAACAAAGTTCTTCGTCACACTTTGTGTTGTACTCTAGTTACAACTTAATATTGAACTCTTTTTTTCTGAAAACTACCAGCTTCAATACAACAATGGTAATGCAATTTCATTCATAGTTATATACTTGTTTATATACGCAGCACTATCGCGTTACTAGAAAACTTATACATCATCTCAGTATTCCATATCTCGGTAGATTTTAATTCATGCCCAGCGGCTGACGGCTCTACATTTAGTCAGGTGTGTAAGTATTGAAGAACCTGTCACGTTCGCTTGCGGGAATATCGTATTGTAGGAGACGAAAGAGAGCCATTGCGATCGCGTCGTGGGCCCGGCAGCGCTCCCGGCTAGCCCGTGGCAACTTGCGACGCTAGGTCAGGGGTTAAGCGATACTTTATTTTGAATAATTTATATGTCGTAGAGCGATAGACGGCGTGGCCTCCGCCTTGTACTGTTTATGGTAATGCGGGATATCTCGCATTGCAAATGTACTGAATGTGTCGCCACCCGAAGCGGCCGCCCGCGATAAGCACAGTCACTGTTCGGAATGTATTTCTCCTTGGAAAATAAGCTTGTTCGGGACAAATACTTCACAATCGCTGCGGATTGTTTATATTTCTGAGAAATAATGCGCATGTAACTTTGAAATTGAATTGCTTCTCATACGTATTCACCGCTTTTAATACTAATGCAGAATATCAAGCGAAGCTCGATGACCTAGCTAGGATATTGACTGTAATGTATGTAAAGGCAACTGCGACTGACTTGTTTACGACTAATGTATCGTTTATGCACAGTTGAAACCGTTGAACTAGACTGAAATTTGGCATAAAAATATGATGTAGGCATACCTTATTTCTTTTTTTTAACGTGGGGGAAAATCCTCATGGATGTTATGCTGGGCTCCTACCGACTAAAAACCTCACGTATCCTGCCCAACAGCCTACGGTTAGTAACCCCGGGTTAAGCCCTTTGTAGGATATCCCAGGACAGTAGGCATACCTTACGACAGAGTTTTAATCGCTATTAGTCGCTCCCTTATGTAGATTCCGAAGTATTACGCGAGTAAAGCCGCGGAGAACAAACTATTATTTCATATAATATTAAACTTTTTGTCCCTTACCTTGTCGATTAACTTCAAACTTAACTTCAACCCTGCTTGGTTGTAATAAATATTTTATTACCAACTAGATGATGCTAGCGGCTTCGCCCGCGTGAAATTCTGTGCCCGTTCCTGCTTCCCGCGCGAACATTTTCCCGGGATGAAAAGAGCCTATGTGTTATTCCAGACTAAAGGCTATCTCTGTACCAAATTTCAGTCCAATCCGTTCATCCGTTAGAGCGTAATTGTGTAACAAACATCTAAACATCCAAACATCTTCACAAACATTCACATTAATAAAATTAACTAGGAAGTAAGATTTAATTTGAAATTGAGTAGTGTGGTTAAATCAATGTGACAGATTCAAACCGAGAACACGTTCCTGAATCCATTGCCTTAAAAAACAATCGAACATGATGCATCGAGTTTATTAAATTACAGTATGACGTACTGCCATCTACGACATGGCAGGTCATACCTACTCTGTTACAGGAACTCTGAATATTATTTTTAAGAAATGGTCATTAATCAAAATTAATGGAGTTATTATCGCACTCAAACTTTCAAAAAATATTTATTAAGGACATAAATCAGTCTTAAGGGCCGTAACGAAGTAGTGAGGCGAGCTTTCTAGGACGAGGCAGGACTGAGGCGCAATTACTGACCCCCACCGTACATTGGTTCTTTGCCATGACACATTGTTTCACGAAGGCTGCATAAGGTATCGCTGTACCTTCCTACGTCAACCTAAATTAACGACTGCAAATAATAAGTAGGTAGCAAGCAAAAACTTCAATTGTACGGATATACAACCATGCAGTCCATACAAGCGACTGACCGGTTCAATTATTAACCCTTATATGAGTGATCTGCCCACTACAACCACTAGTTCTATACATATATGCATAGATACATAATATTTTAGTACCAAAATAGGTTGTACGTCAATACGTTTTTCATTCTTTACAAATTTTAAGTGGCTACAATTAATATATGTGGACTAGCACGTAGCTTGCAATTATCAGCTGTAGGCGCGCTCCAATTTTGCGTTTGTGATCTTCAGACGCGACCACGAAAGTGCTCACAGGAGCTATATACCGTAGCTCTCGAGACAGTGGCTAATGGTAAGGGGTACAGCGAGTTCGGATGGGTGATCGCGGCGGTTAGCGAATGTAGCTTGAGTACTGTGCGCAGTATCGTTCGTTACCAAAGAGTGGCGGATAACGAATATGAAAGCGGGTAGGATAGTGTTGCCATATAGGTACATTACATAAAATACGATGCGTCTAGTTGCGTGAGTGTTTACATATAATAAATATATACCTAATGTAAAATAATATATACGTCGATACTGGCGCGGCCAATATGTCTACGCACGTGTGTCTACATTCATATTGTTCCATATCTAGAGGTACTATGGAGTCGGACGCCAAGTCAGCCTCATCTGCAAGTGCTACACCTGCTGACTGACGGACGAGGTCATGGGGAAGAAAAGGGAACCTCTAAATAAAATCCTGTGCCAACACGTCTATCAGGTACCTACAGTAAGAAAAATCATCCTTCCAAAATTGTTGCAAACGCATTTACAGTTCCGGATTTTGGATGCATTTATCACATTACAAGATTTTTCGAGATAATTGGATTTCGCAGTATAATGGCGATATTAGTTTGATGAGTTAACAAGGTATTGTTTTTACTATAATAATACACAAAATACGTGAAGCAAATGTCTGAAAGTACAAGTAAACAATATTTGCGCCTATGGTTGTAGGTAGAGGTTAATTACACACTCAAACTTTATCAATGAAAATTAAATTGAAATATCTATTATGATTCTGCCAACCAATCCGAATTCCAACAACCAGGACATGTACTACACAAATCGTAATATATACAGTGTGCAACAATCCCAATGAAGCGATAATGTGTTCAATATTCTTTATACTATTTTCACATTGCATTCCATTCCAATTAATTGCATTCTATGTTCCAACTGTTATGAGTTCGTTATAAATAGATAGGCATATTATTCATATACATATAATTATAGTCTATTCGAATTTGATTTATTATTAACTAAATTAGGTGTCCTTGTGTGTGAGCTTTTAACAAATAATTCTAACCACTCGCTCTACATTACGAAATCAAATTTGGTTTTGTGAAATTGATTTGATATAAATATTACTTATTAACTAACGGACGTCACGGGGTTTTACCCGCGTAGTTCTCGTTCCCGTGGGAATACGGGAACAAAATATACCCTATGTCACCACATCAGACGTGAATTTTTAAATCGGTTTCGTAGTTTTGAAGCATGCGATGCGATGCAAACAAACATTTCTAACAAACAAATAATCAAACCTTATAATAAAACTAGCTGATATCCGCAGCTTCGCCCTCGTAAATTTGTTCTCATTCTCGCTACCCGTAAGAACCTATTCCGGGATAAAAAGTAGCCTATGTGTTATTCCAGGCTATAATGTACCCCTGTACCAAACTAGACAGCGTTCGCGGCTCCTCCCACGTGTAAAAACGTTCCCGTTCGCGCTTTCCATGGGTTCTTATTGCGGGGATAAAAAGTAGCCTATGTGTTATTCCAGACAATAATATAGTCTATACCTGTACCAAAGCTTTCAGCCAGATCCATTTAGCCGTTCGAGCGTGAAAGAGTAACAAACATCCACACTCACAAACTTTCGCATTTATAACATTAGTAAGATAGTCAGTCAGTAAATTCTCTCTATAATAAAATAGAGACAAATGGATAACACTTTAAACATACTTACTTTCATGCACGAATTTACAAATAAAGGGAAGAAGACAACCATAGACACAATACTCATTTGCAAAGAAAGATGATCTAATATTAAAAGATAGCCTTCCAAATACGCTTCTCATTGTTTATGCAAAAGAATCAAGTAGGCATATTCAAAATGTTTCGCAAGTTATCATCTGCACGCAAGAGTCGAGTGTTTCATAATTACTATTGTTGTGATTTATAGGTGTTTCGAGATATTTCCCGATAACGAGACGAAGCCGATGCGGAAAGTAAGTTTATACAAAATAGTGAACAATATGACGTGATATTTTTAATAGATAATGATGTTGATGGACGACAGCACTGCGCCATCGCACCGGGGCCGCGGGCCGCACCGTGGGAATCATATTTCGGCGTTACAATCTCTATCTACTCTGTGTTTCGCAATCACTCACACTGTGCATAATAATATAAACTTTCTTATTGTAAACACTATTTATGTTTTAAACAGACTTTGTGAACATGAAGGTAACATGATCAGGAAATGTAAATAAGTATAAATACTTGGTAATAAAGGGACACATTCTTACATTTAATAATCGTAACACGTCTCATGAATAGCAGTAACAAATTAAGAAAATGTAAAACATGCCAAAGTCCGTGTAAAATAATTTCAACTGATAAACGGAAACGAGGAAATCTGGACGATTTAAAAAGATTAAGAAATCGATATCGTAGTGGCGACTGGCAAGTTCGCGTACTTTGATTATAATTGGCAGTATATTAACAAACAAAGTAGTGCCGGGGGCGGGATGCCGACATATTTATGTGACCTGAAGTTCAAGTGACCTGCGCCGAGTTACCAAATTAACGAAAGCTCATGGAGGTCGAGACACTTTCTACTGGCCTGCATGCGTACCAACATTTTCATTATCGATCGCTTTCATAATTCAACTGCCATTTTTTTCCATTCAATTGCATCGCGAAGAAAAATGCACTGGTAGTATATTTATTAATACCTTTAATCACCATTCAGTTATATTCATCTTATTTTAAAGTTGTGAGACCAATAAGCAACTGTATAACGGACATAATCTAAGAAAATGCATTACATATATAAATTAGTTTGAATCAAATTATCAGCATTATATAATACTTTGCAACTAACATTCCCAGCCCCCTCGTCTCGGTCTTTATATCCGAAGCTTTACTTGAACATTTAACATTGATCTATTTGAAGATTAAATTTTCAAGCAAATGAGAAAAGACTATTTGATACTTTTGAATTTCAAGAAATATTACAAGAAGTCTATAATGATTAACACGAACATGGATAATCTTTCTTTATTGCGTAATTTGTCATTTGAATTTGTCGGTGACTGTGGTGTTTTTATATTCAACAACAAGTGATTCATTTAAAAATTAAAATAAACCTGACCCTACCCTTTATTTTCTTACATGTGGAAATCCGTCGTGGATGCTATGCCGGGACTCTTAGCGGCTAAATCCATACAATTCCTACCACTGCCTACGGGAGCCCCGGGTAAGCCCTCGGAAGGATGTCCAGCCAAATCTGCTTTTTGGGGCGTGTGGCGTGCATAAAACTTTCACGTCACGTCGTCGTCTGCTTCTCTAAACTCGGTGAACACCATCAGGCCCTCGGTCATATACCTGACCCGAAAGCGGGTTTTAAAAGCCCAACTCTAATTTTCTGCAGCAGCAAGTTCCAGACTATTAGGCTAAGAACCAATTTAATCACTTCGGCTTTCGAACAAAAAACACATCCGTTTGGAACCTCTGATGCCACAAACAGCCAGACTGATACACAGGTTATACTTATACCATCCCTCCCGTTTTTGCTGGGAACTAGAAGTAATTTTGAACATATTCCACGTGCAGAACCCTCTCCATGCGCGTTTACCTCCCACTTACCAAGTTATTGATTCACAGAAACACTTAGTGGGATGTACATAGTCTTACAAAACATTTATTTTTGTTATTCAACTACTTAAATTTGCATTATTGTAAAACATCAATGTCCCGGCTCATACATATTTATTAGTATAATTTATTATATGGACCATTTAGTTTAAGACATTGAAAGTCTTGAGTGATTTAAATGTATGTATATAATGCAGCTATTGTATTTTCACCAAAGAATAATTGCTCGTCAATAACTGGACCACGACTTTGCATTTTATTACAAGGTTTTTTTCAGTGCGTGATGAATTTGTACGCTTACGGCGGTGATGCAGTGATGTCCGTGACTTTGTTATTTATTAGGCAATGTGCTTGTCTTATTATGATTCGTACTAAGAATACATACAAACTTTTTAACTTCAATATCATTTTTAATTACGACGGTCCAGCAACGTTCCGGTTCATTTCATCCATAAGCAAAAAATTTACAACAATAAACAGGCCTTTTTGAGATACATAAATTTTGACTGTATTCTCATCTTACTCAAACATCAATCTCATTCTTGTCAACTTTTTCATCATTTATGAAATAGGTAGGTAATTTTACAGACTTTTTCATCATTTATGAAATAGGTAGGTGATTTTACAGACTTTTTCATCATTTATGAAATAGGTAGGTAATTTTACAGAAAATAGAACATGATTTCAAACTTCAAAAATTATTATAAAAATTTGCGATTAACGTGTAATGCTAACATCCAAAGAGACATTGATGATCACGTAAACCGCTGATGGCAAATGCAGAACCAACTGTAGAGTTTACCGTTCAATGTGTCCGGTCGTAACGTGCACAAAGGCGACCTCGCACGAATTTGCTTTTATATTTTTATTTATATCAACGCACTTACACCTTAAGAGCCTACCAGACGCCAAATTGTTAAAAGAAGATAGAAGATATACATTTTAGCGTGCAAGAAAGAGAGAGATGCGATCGGTTTTTGTGCGCTTTTAACGAAATAAATTAATTATAAAAAAAACTATAACCAATATGAAAAAAATGCTCTAGTGCAAATGAAGATTTTACTGTCTTTCTTATAAATATTTTATATTATAAAAACAACTTATAATATACGAGATCTAGCTTAAAATTTCACGAAATCGAGGTATTTTCAACACAAAAATCTATCGAGGATTTTATCAGTAATCGTGTTTCGAGCCTAGTGCGTTTTCAGTTTATGAACTGAAGTTATCTGTGTTGAAATTTTAATTCAGCAGACCTCACGAGTCTTGAGATCTAGATCAAAGTAATAGTTTATTTGGCGTCATATGGACTCTTAATACATATAACATTTTTATTCTATTTATTTATTGAACCGTATTAGCAAGAAAATTTATTACTACCTGACATTTATGACATGTACGTTCTTTCGATGCAGCTCAGACCTAACTCGAATATTTACGATGTGAGAGATGTCCATAAAACTATTAGATATTAACTTACTAGGAGTTAATGTAGTATAACGACAATTTCTAATCTCCTATTAACAACATTATAGCCTGTTAGTTATACCAATAATTAGATATTAAGGTGCGGAAAAATTGCGGGCTTTAGTTGTTAAATATTTACCTACTTTAATGTCCTAGTCATAAAGAGCACACTTATTCTCGGCACATTGGTAGATACTTGTTGTTGGTAGGTACGGTTGACAAATGGTCAAGCTTTAGGCGTACTTAGAGTAGCAGCAATGTCGAAAAGGAAGATATCTCATAAGTTCCCAGAATATTATGTCAAAAGAAACCTCAGGTGGGATTGTTAAGATGTTGATTGCTACTTGTATAATCACTTTACACCAATTTTGGTACCTAGATAGGTAAAACCATAGCGCTGGTTATTGTCAAGCTTCGGGAAAAAATATCATAAAAGCTTTTGACATGCGTGTGTTTGTGCCAAAATTCAACTCTTCATAATAGTAAAGCCTTGATTTTATTTTTAGACTCTGTAGTTTATTTAACGAAACTCAAAAACCGCAGATTTCTTGTATATCCTGACAAATGTATTCGCATTACATTCATCGAGATGTATCTACACGTTTTGTGTAAGTCGTGATATGAGATCCGACCTTAATATGTCAGCTTGATACTCATAACTCTCAGTCATTAACATCTGTACCAGTCCCTTCAAACCACAATAATGATGTAAAGAAGAAAAGTATTTTTATAGCACCGGTGATTAAGGAGCATTTCGATAACGTGCAAATGACCAAAGTACTTATTCCATTAAAGTGAACGCTCCTCTTAACTCTCATATATCCAACATATTAACATACTAGCTGACCCTCGCAACTTCGTTTACGTCACATAAGGTGTACGAATGCAGGGGTACTTCTTCATGAGACTCATCAAGCAGCGTGTGAAACGGCCCTGTTTGCTTAATCATAAAAGAGCTTAAAGATTAAGTCGATTCTAAAACAATTCAGTCCACGCCTTCGGCGCGGACTGAATTATTTTACAATAGCCTTAATCATTAAGCTCTTTTATGATTAAGCCAACACGCCCGTTTAGACTCACTTTCAAAAGAACCGTTGAATTCTAGATTTACCGAAAGTTGAGATGCCCCTAATTTCTGAACTACATAACCCTCAATATTGAAAATTGTATGGAATAATGCTTAAAGTACTCCCTTTCAGACACCAAACAAATATTTGAAATCGAACCACGCAGTGAGAAATTATAGCTAAAACCCTATTTTGTCTTTCATCCCCTCTCCTGAAGGAACCGCGCAAAATATCGGGATCAAAAGTATCTAAGAACCTTCCTCGGACTATAAGCTTAGATCGTACAAAGTATCATTCAAATCGGTTCAGTAGTTTCGGCGTGATACTTAGTCGGGATACAGACAGACAGACAGACAGACAGACAGACAGACAGACAGACATGAAAATTTTAAATTACATTTTCGGCTTCAGTATCGATTAGAGAACGCCCTACACTTAAAATTTTCAAAATATCTTCCATGTACAGACTCCCGACCCTCTACAGTTTTATTATAAGTATAGATTTTTGAAGATTTTACGCAAACAATCATTGTTTACTTTATCACAGTGACATCTTGTATGCTCTAAACTTACTGAAGAGATTATAATTATGATGATAGTCACATACACCAACGACAATGTTTCCTCGAAGGGAGAAAGCAGAAGTACTCGTAGTATGAATAAATCATCGTGGACAGCACCGTTCTTCGAGCCAGAAGGTTAAGATAAGGACATCGATGAAATAACGTTGGTTGTGGCAAACATGGGCCTACAACATGTGACATGGTTGAAGCGCTCGTACATTGTGACGCAGCGCCTGCTGTGCTTACAATCGCCCAACACCATTATATTATATCAATAAACGGTATGTAAATGGCGATCGTAATTTGAATCAATGGCAAAATATGGAAAACCGTTATTGTCATTGGTGCATCGGTAAGAGTACGAATTTCCAAAGTTATTCAGAAACTTCAACATAATATTCTACACAAGCACGATGGACAGTATTTATTCGAACATAAATACAGATAAACAATATCGTGCAGAGAACTCATGCTGTGTAGAAATTGATCATGGTCTGAGCCTGAACAGCGGAGTATGGGTTTTGAAGTAGCAGTGGGCTGGTCATATCTGTAGAAGTACTGATGGCCGTTGAAGCAAACAAGTTTTGGAGTGGAGACTGCGACTTGGTAAAAGTGGGGTAGGAAGACTCCCTGCTAACAGGTGGACCGACAACCTGAAGAAGAATGCAGGGTTTGACTGTTCGATTGAGTGATTGATCCTGAATGATATAGAAGATCGTTCAGGCTCAATCACTCAATCATCACTTGATGGTGTGTATAGTTAAATTTGTCATATTATGTATAATGACTATGGATGACTGGGTGATCCATTTTCCTGAGGTGAATTACAGGCAATACAGTCAAATAAACTTTAGAGCAATGTCTCCGAGAACTGCACAGACGGTAACTAGTATAATTAATGCTAATTATGAGATTACTCGTAACTCATCGTGGTAGTCTTTCGTAGCTCCGTTGTCCTAAATTTACCGTGAACCAACATACTTGAACCACGAGCTACAAAGGCTTGCAGAGGTTTCGCTTTAGTAAGTGAAGTACTTAAATCACGGTTGTTGATTTTAAACGATTATAATGTGCTGATATAGTCTTATTAGTATAAGGTACAAAGTCATTTGTCCAAAACATGGTTTTTGACATATTCTGCCAAATAAGTCAGACAACATATAACATAGGAACTTTAGTCTCGTATATCTTCATTCAGCCATAAAATAATGGTTGTCGCGTCGTTTATTCATTGGAATATTGCAATCCTAATCATCATTACATGAATTTTGAAAAACATAATATGATTGATGATTTGAGGAAAATACGTGACTATAATGTATGATTCGAGGACTACATGACCACAAAAATGATTAAAATAATAATCAAGTACTTACTAAAAGTAATGTGTAGCTTTGTATACCTGAAATTGTGTGTTGATTACTTGAAACTTGAAAGTATAATTTGCCTTCAAGTGGAGTTTAGTTGGAGGATCAGTTAACAGTATTATGAACGGAGAATAACTAAACACGCTAAAACACGGACGGATTACGCAAAAGTAAAATTAGAATTAGAAAACACAAATTTTTCACATATCTATACTTATAATAAAACTGTAGAGGGTCGGGAGTCTGTACATGGAAGATATTTTGAAAATTTTAAGTGTAGGGCGTTCTCTAATCGATACTGAAGCCAAAATGTAATTTAAAATTTTCATGTCTGTCTGTCTGTCTGTCTGTATCCCGACTAAGTATCACGCCGAAACTACTGAACCGATTTGATTGATACTTTGTACGATCTAAGCTTATAGTCCGAGGAAGGTTCTTAGATACTTTTGATCCCGATATTTTGCGCGGTTCTTTCAGGAGAGGGGATGAAAGGCAAAATAGGTTTTTAGCTATAATTTCTCACTGCGTGGTTCGATTTTAAATATTTGTTTGATGTCTGAAAGGGAGTACTTTAAGCATTATTCTATACAATTTTCAATATTGAGGGTTATGTAGTTCAGAAATTAGGGGCATCTCAACTTTCGGTAAATCTAGAATTCAACGTTTCTTTTGAAAGTGAGTCTAAACGGGCGTGTTGGCTTAATCATAAAAGAGCTTAATGATTAAGGCTATTGTGACTAGTGTTGGCTTGTTTTAGAATCGACTTAATCTTTAAGCTCTTTTATGATTAAGCAAACAGGGCCGTTTCACACGCTGCTTGATGAGTCTCATGAAGAAGTACCCCTCCATTCGTACACCTTATGTGACGTAAACGAAGTTGCGAGGGTCAGCTAGTTCTCAATATGTCTGATGCAAACGATGCAGCTGAATCGCTGGTGACTATAGTTTCGCGAGTCATAGACAATCACACACAGGTCTCAAATATATCCAGAAAAAATAGGCTTCTAAAGCCATGGATGTCACCAGGCTTGCTAAGATGTATTAGGAATAGGAATAGGCTTCACTTGAAGACAAAAAAGGATCCAGGCAATATGACACTGAAGCTAACCTACAACCGTTATCGGAACTTTTGTAACAGCCTTTTACACAAACTAAAAATCTCCTACAACAAAAGTCAAATAGAAAAAGCTGGTACAGACACCAAAGCATTATGGAATGTCATTAAAGATATAACCAATACTCGCCGAAACAAGCAAAATTCCCAAGAACTGTTGTCAGTCGCCGCCGATCCGGTTGCGTCCGTCAATTGCATCAATAAATTCTTTTTTCTTTTTTTTTTCTTTGGAACTATTGGTAGGGATTTGGCAGAAAAAAAAAATACCATCAGATGATTTATCAATAAACCAACAAAATTTCAACTACATTCCACCTACGCACTCCTCGCTATTAAGCAGTCCCTCTAGTTCGCTGGTACTATTAGAAACAAGTGACACTGAAGTGGAAGAGATTATAAAGCAAATGCGCACTGGTTGTGCCACAGGATGGGATAATATCTCCTCACATATACTCCAACAATGTCACCATATACTGACACCAACCATCACACACATTTGTAATCTTGCTATCAATACTGGAGTATTTCCCAACGCATTCAAAAAGTCCGTCATCCATCCAATCTACAAGAGCGGTGACAGAGACTGTGTCAACAATTATCGCCCTATATCAGTCTTTTCCTCCTTGTCAAAAATTCTAGAAAGGATTTTGAATCGGGCACTAAAGTCATTTCTTGATAAGTACAAAATCATAGCGACTAATCAATATGGTTTTCAAACAGGAATTTCAACAGAAGACGCCATAATGGACCTAACTAATGAAATAGTTGAAAATTTAGATTGCAAAAACAGGTGCCTATGCATATTTCTAGATTTGACAAAAGCATTTGACACAGTCTCTGTACCCATTCTACTAGAAAAACTTGAAAAATCGGGAATACGTGGTAAAGCATACGAGATCTTCCAAGATTATCTTGCAAACAGAACGCAACGAATTAAACTGGATAGGTACATAAGTGAAGAGGATACAGTTCGTTACGGTATCCCACAAGGCAGTATATTGGGTCCTACTCTCTTTCAAGTGTACATAAATGATCTCTGTAAAATGCAGCTGCCCCACACCAGTATCTTCACTTATGCAGATGATACTGCAATTTTTGTTAGGGGACCTAATTGGCAAATTGTCAAAGATAGAGCAGAGTTTTCACTACATAAAATAATGAAATGGATGTCTAGCAATCTTTTAACCCTAAATCTCTCAAAAACCAAATACACCACCTACTCAATAAGTAAAGTAAATGATGCTCCTGGTGACTTCTCACTGAAAGTCCACAACTGTGAGTCTGACCACGCATGTACATGTACTGCACTGACTCGATGCGATCATATGAAGTACTTAGGAGTGTTGATTGATAATCGCCTCAAATGGGATAAACAGATAGGTGTAGTGACAACCAGAGTACGTCGGCTTATTCACACCTTTAAATCGTTAAGAGATGCCGTACCACGGGATAAACTGCAACAGGTGTATCTAGCCCTGTGTCAGTCAGTGATACAATACTGCATACCGGTGTGGGGTGGTGCAGCAAAAACGTTGGTAATAAAACTAGAGATTGCACAGAGAGCGGTACTGAAAACAATGTTAAAAAAGCCCTTCAAATATCCAACAGTTCAACTGTATACAAGTAGTGAATTCCTTACAGTGCGTCAGCTATTCGTTCTCAATTGCGTCATTAATAAACATAAAAACATACCTCCTGCTAACCCTAAAAGACGCTCGAATGTTTCTGTATATCCTACCATTTCATGTAGAACTTCATTTGCGAAAACGCAGCAACGCCGATTAAGCGGAAAGTTGTATAATGCAGTAAATAAAAAAGTCAAAATAATAGGTCTCAATAAACGCGAGATGAAAAAGACAGTTAGTTCTTGGCTTAATAAACTGGACTATTGTGAAACTGAAGAACTGCTTACGTATGTTACATAATTTTTTCACTATAAATATTGATTTATTACACCAAACACGCTCACGCACACAACCACACTCGCACACACACACACACACACACACACACACACACACACACACACACAAATATAATTTCTAATAATTTAATGTTTTAATTTTTGTAATTTATAATTATTGATATGCAACCTTGCCGTTAATAAGCACCACTGAATCGCTGTTATCTAAAACACAGGCATCAGCCTAGTTTAGAGAGCAGAACCAACATAAGTGTGATACATTAAGACTGCAAGTACCTCGACTTTGAATTTTGATTTAAGGCTCTAATGTAATAAATTTTTGGATAAAAATAAAGATTATTATTATATTATTATAATAAGGTTTTTAAACTCACACGACTTGTACTACACATAATAATATATCTCGGGTCTTTTTCGCGTAAACATCTAACTGTTCTCACCTCTCGACGTTTCGGCTATATTGCAACAGCCGTGGTCACGAGTAGACTGGGGAAAGCAGCGGGCGCCGTCATCTCGTACCGGCGATTGTCCAGGTACCCACATAAAGTTTTTCGTTAACAATCATTAGGGTTGCGACACACTACACTCACTATATCCGAACGAATGCTACGCGATTTATCGCGACACTTGCACATCTTAACTACCGGATTCCATGTGGAGGAAAGCTTGTATCCACTGTCCCGATTGAAATTTGGATGCTTCTTAATTTCAATAGCTTCACGAACAATCCTACGGTAGTGGCGTTCGGTGGATAGAACTCCCGGTGCATGTAACTCCATCCAGTGATTGGAGCCCGACAGCAGCAGATGCTCAGCGATCGCAGATTTCTCCGTTTGGTGGTTCTTGACTGCTGCTATGTGCTCTCTCACTCGTTCTGCGATGGTTCGCTTAGTTTGCCCGATATACGAGCTCCCACAGCTGCAGTCTACCTTGTAAACACCCGGAGTTTGGTAAGGAATAGTGTCCTTTGGAGTCCTCATTTGCTGTGACACTTTTGTCATGGGAGTAAATATGGTGTTTATTGACAGGTTCTTTAAAATTGTACCAATTTTATCCGTTACCCCCCTGATATAAGGTAAAAATGCCGGCAGCCTGGAGACGTCAGGTTGTTTTTCCTTATGCTTTCGGACATGAGGGGCCCCCTTCAGGCTGTACCCGTTTTTGTGAAGTACGTTCCGTACGTGGGACAGTTCATCCTTTAAAAACTCATCGTTGCACAGTGCATGAGCTCTGTTGACTAAGGATTTCTGTACAGAGAGTAAGTGCCGTGGATGATGATGTGATGCAGCGTTTAGGTACCTATCAGTGTGCGTTGGCTTTCTGTAAACAGTGTGCTTCAGGAATCCATCCGTACCCACCATGACCTTAACGTCCAGAAAAGGTAACGATCTCTCCTTCTCCACCTCATAGGTAAACGTGAGATTTGGATGTAACGCGTTTAAGTGCTCCAGGAAACGTAAAACCGCCCCTCCTTCGCCTCTCATGATACAGAACACGTCGTCCACGTACCTTTTCCATAGCCGTACCCCATGTGAATGGTAATCAATGAGCGTTTCGACGTGCTCCATCCATATGTTCACCATGGCCGGCGCTATTGGGCTTCCCATTGCGACACCATCCACTTGAAGGTAATGATCTCCACGGTATACTAAATAACTCCCCTCTAAGCAGTTCCGCAGCAATGTCATGTACCCTTCCGACACACCGCCCAGTCTGAGTTTCGTCCGTACAATTTCTATGCATTCTTTGATCGGTACGTTGGTGAAAAGCGACTCCACATCAAAACTGACCATTATGTCGGTCGGGTTAAGCTTCATACTGCCAAGGATTTCCACAAAATGTCGTGAATCCTTCACGAAAGACTCAGTAGTACCCACCAAAGGCTGTAGCACCGACGTAACATGTTTTGCCAATTTGTAGCTTGGTGAGTCAATTTGGCTCACAATTGGTCATATTTGAACACTAGCTTTATGAACTTTAGGTAGTCCATAAAGTTTCGGCGACTACGACTGTACCACCCCGGGCTTATACAATTCCTCGAAAGTGTCCTCCGCGAAAAGATGTTTGTTATCCCTGATAACTGCTCTCACTCTCCTTGTTACTCTGGCCGTTGGATCGTACGATACCGGTTGGTACACCTTTCTGTCCTGTAATATGGCACGTATTTTGGAATCATACTCCGTTGTGGACATTACGACAGTAGCATTACCTTTGTCGGCCTTAAGAACGAAAATCTCGTTGTTGGTTCTCAAGTTCTTAAGAGCTATACGTTCTTCTTTCGTTATATTACTTTTAGGCACTTTCCCCAGTCTACTCGTGACCAGGGCTGTTGCAATATAGCCGAAGCGTGAGGTGAGAACAGTTAGATGTTTTTTTTTTTTTTTTTTTAACGTGAGGGAAAATCCTCGTAGGATGCTATGCCGGACTCTTACCGACTAAAAAAACCTCACGTAACGCCCAACAGCCTATGGTTGAGAGCCCCGGGTAAGCCCTCAGGAAGGATGTCCCGTGACTCCCAACAGACCTACGGCCGCCAATGCGGCCTCGCCCAGGGGGTGGTTCGGGTGCAATCCCGCGTCTATGGGGGGTTTCGGGTGTGACCCCGCTTCTAAGGGGGGGCGTGCGTGAGTGCTCACGTCACGCTGCAGTCATGGGCCTGCTTCTGTAAGGACGGTGAGCGGCCCTCTCACCGTCCTCAGACCCCCGGTCATGGAGGCCGATAGTCCTCGGCGAAGACACGTCGGTGGTGCCCAGGGCGCCGACTGCGGAACTCGGGTGGGAGAGTTCTCTCCCGCACCCGGCCCGCCGCCTCCTTCGCGAGCATGACTTGCTCGCAGAAGGAGGCGGCGCAGTCCCACTTACTCCCGCTGGAGAGCATGGCCCGCACCATGGCCTCAAGTGAGAGAGTGTCCACGCCCAGACCCACTACGAGGACCTGTCGCTGTTGTGCCCACGCCGTGCACTCCACCAGCGTGTGGAGCGCCGTGTCATCGCTGCGGTCCTCGCAGTGCTGACACTCGGCCGTGGTTTCCCGGTGTTTTCGCCACAGATACCTACCGAAGCTACCGTGCCCGGCAAGCATCTGTGTCAACCGGTAGGAGAGAGCACCGTGTCTTCTCTCCAGCCACTCGTCCATGACTGGTCTGACGGCCGCGATTGTGGCGAATCCCCCCTTTGGTTGCTCAAGTCGCACCTTCCATGTCTCCACGGTTTCCTGGTGGAGCAGGGTCCGCTGGGCCTCGATTTCTCGAGACGCAGGCCTTTGGCCCCGCTCCAGCGCCTCCTTGCGCCATCTGAACAGTGACGCAAGGGCTCTCGCTTCCAGGTCCCATGGAGGGGTCCCGGCTAGGAGACATGCCGCCCGGAGATCGTGCGGTATCCTCTTATCACCCTGACGGCCATCACTCTCTGCGGGCTCAGCAGTCTAGCCTCATTGCTGGCCGTCAGGGTCTCCGCCCATACGGGAGCCCCGTACAGAGCCATGCTTCGCACGATCCCCAGGTACAGCCTCCTGTAGGGAGCGTTGGGTCCCCTGATGTTGGGCATCAACCGCGCGAGTGCGGCCGATGCTCCCCTCAGTTTTGGGACCAAACTTCGGAAGTGATGTCCGAAGTTCCACCGGCCATCGAGTACGAGCCCCAGATACTTCATCGAGGGCTCGATGCCGATGCTGACGCCCCGTACCTGTAGGCTGGATCCCGCAGGTGGCCCCATCCGAGGTCCGTGGAAGCACAGAGCCTCGGATTTGTGAAGGGCGACCTCGAGACCCAGCCGCCGAATCCGACCCACGACCTGAGCAACCCCTGCCGTGGCCTTAAGTGCTGCGGCACGGTGCGTTGCTCCCCGCGCCGTAACGAGGGTGTCGTCGGCGTAACACGTTACGCCGACCCCTCTGAGCAACGGACCACGCAGCACCCAGTCGTAACCGATGTTCCACAGGAGCGGCCCTAAAACCGATCCCTGTGGAACACCGCACGACACATCTCGCCGACCCGGCCCTAGCCAGCTCGGGTAAGTTATGGCTCTCTCGGAGAGATAAGCCCCGACAATTCGACGGAGGTAGGGAGGCACTCTATGATAGATAAGCGCCTCCCTGACGCAGCTCCAGGGCAAGGTGTTGAATGCGTTGGCGATGTCGAGAGACACCGCCACCACCACCTCACCCTGTGAGACTGCTTCCTCCGTCAGGCCTCTAATGCGCATGATCGCGTCCACGGTGGAGCGTCCCTGACGAAAGCCAAACTGGCTATCCGCCAGATCAGGCCCCACGCGTGTGAGGTGCCCGACGAGGCGTTGTGCAATAATGCGCTCAAGGAGCTTGCACACCTCGTCGAGCAACACGATCGGCCGGTACCCTGATGGGGAATTTGCCGGCCGCCCCGCCTTTCGAATCAAGACCAGTTTCCCTGTCTTCCAGACCTTGGGAATCTGGCCTTTCTCGAGGCATGCGCTAAAGAGCCCAATTAGTCGAGGCTCAAGCTCTTCGAGAGCCAGGACCCACGCTCGGCCTGGAATGCCGTCGGGTCCAGGGGCGGTGTTTCTGCGGGATTTAAGCCGCAGTACAGCCGCCCCTAACTCACCCTCGGTGACTGGCGCCTGAGACGAAGCCATGCGCGGAGAAATGTGTTCCACCGCTCTCGATGGGAACAAGGAGTCCAGGACCTCCTCCAGCCGCTCCGGCTGGAGACTCTGAGTCAGTGGGGGCGCCTTAGGGCGTAATTTGCTCCTTACCATAAGGTACGGGCGCCCCCACGGGTTCCGCTCCAGAGTCTCCATCAGCTCATCGCGGCGCAACTTTTTGGACCGCTTGATAGCCGTCTGGAGGGCCCTCTTGGCTTCCTTGTACCCATCATAAAGCCCCGTCTCTCGGGCTGCCGCATCGTCTGGGCGGCGACGCCTCCGGCGGAATCTGGTGTACCGGCGGCGCGCGGTAACGCACTCCGCGCGCAACTGCGCGATTTCCGGCGTCCACCAGTACACCAGCTTCCTCGCCGGTCTGGGCCTAGCCCTGGGCATCGCCGCATCGCAGATGTGCGACATGGCTCTCCCGAACCCCTCCACTTCGGCATCAACATCGGCAGGCCCGTCCGCTGTCGGAATCCAGGCCTGCACGATGGCCGCCTCCAGTAGAGCCTCCCGATCTAGGCGATGGAGTGCCCAACGCGGTTCCGGGGGATTCGCGATTGTTGGCGGCAGGTTAGGTGGAGGGGAGACGTCGAACCGAATATATCGGTGATCTGACGACGTCTCCTCCTCCTCCACCACGCGCCATCCCTGGACACGGCGGGCGAGCTCAGGGGTCGCAAACGAAACGTCTATGACCGAGCTGAGCCCCCGCCGCGTCCAGGTTGCGACATTCCCCCGGTTCAGGATGACTAGGCCACGTGTAGTGACCCAGTCCTCCAGTATCCTCCCCCTGCCTCTGGTTTCCCGGGAGCCCCAAGCCTGCGACCAGGCATTGAAGTCTCCCAGGACCAGGACAGGGCGAGGCCGGCATGCAGCGAGAACGACGTCCAGCTCAGGGAGCCATAGCTCAAACTGATGCTGGTCGAAGGCTGATGGCTCGGCGAGATGTAAACGGCCACGACAGCCATACCCTCATATTCCGCCGCGACGCAACCCGGGCCCCTAGCAATAAGCGCTAGGCGCGAGTCGTCCGCGCCGGTCCCCCAAAGATGGTCGCCACGCCGTCCAGATCCACCGGGCTTCCCGGGTGAACCCAGTACGGCTCGGCGACGACAACAATATTAATGGACCACTGCCTGATGCTCTGGTACAGAAGGTCCTGAGCACCAGTGCAGTGGTTCAGATTCACCTGCAGGATGCGGATATGGGTGTCCATTAATGGACGTCCATATCCGCATCCTGCCTCGAACGTGCACCCACACCCTCACCCCTCCGTGCGGACGGACGGGGCTTCGGCCTTGAGGCAGCGCAGGTCTTGCTGCCCGCCCGGTGGTTCGCCTCCTTGCCCTCCGCCACGCATTTAAAACAGCGTGGCGGAGCGTCACAGGCAAGGGCCGTGTGACCGGGCTGACTACAGCGGAAGCACCGATCGCCCACGGTGACTTCCGCCGTACACTGCACTCCTACATGCCCCACGACCAGGCACCTATAGCACCTGTCTTCGCGGGGCTGCAGGAGATGCACCTGCGCCCTCAGGAAGCCTCCAATAAGGAGGCTCCGTCCGTCCGCTACTTTCTGTCGCAACAGTTAGATGTTTACGCGAAAAAGACCCGAGATATATTATTATGTGTATGAACGGAGAAATTTTAATTTTGTCCAACAAAATGGAAATGGGTCAATCAGATATAAAATGGCTATTGAAAACGAAACCATAGCAATAATCACAGTAGGTAACTCAAGAAGGTCGAATGTTGCACCGAATCCTTGCGACAGCGCAGCGTCATGACTGCCATATTGAATTCACAAGATACGTACGTTTGCAAAGAAATGGTCAATAAATTTGAGACGTCAATAAAGATATCGATCAAAATTACAGGGTTCCGATGATTTAACAAATACGAGAGTATCGTCTGCGTGCGGCTACAGGGTGGCCGAAAGGCTCTTCCGTGAAATTGTAATGTTATGGCCCTTAACAACTATTTAGCTTCTTCATGAAAGCTGCACCAATTTCATTAATTAATTATTAACTGAGTAAGCTGATTAATCAACATAAAACCTTATTTGTCGAACTTTATGATATTATTCAGTTTGCTACGGATGCAATTATTAAATCTGTTATGTACATTTTAGCTTACATTATTACTTATAGATTATTGTAATTTATTTAAATGGGGGACATGAGTGGTATGTTTATTATTTTAGGTTTCTTCATTAGAATTGATAAAAAAAATAGATAAAAATCTAAAAGGAGTTGACACAGTGCATTATTGCAAATAACCATAAATAAAGTTCTTAATTGTTTTATTTTGCTATGTAATCTCTACTATTATAATTGTAAAAATAGCTGTGACGGTACATTCAAGATAAATTTTAAAAAATCCTGTAATCGACTAATTTAGGGCGTCTGGGTCCAAATCTATAATTTTTTTTTCGTGTCTGTTTGCTTGTTTGTTTGTTTATTTGTTCGGGTTGTAGCAAAATTCAGTAACTTGATCATAATTATATTATTAGGATTTTATAGGTATTTTGTCAACTTAAATATAGCTGTGTGTTTCATCAAAATCGGTTCAGCGGAAATGATAATACAGAATGAACTATACGTTGGACAGGTCAAAGTCGATTGGTTATTAGTTAAAATCACCTCGCGAACGAAGTCGCGGGCAAAAGCTAGTACTATATCTTTGATTCTAGACTAAAAAGATACCATTAATTTAGGCTACACGCGTGTCACATTGCGTAACACTTTACAAGTCACAATGTTCCTATTTTAAAATCATAGTAGATTTATAACTCAGCCTTTTTTTCCAAAAAAAAAATGTAAGATGTTCAGTGACTAAGTCAACTTTAAACTAGTGGTGGTGCCCAGCAGAAGAAGCTTAGGCACTAGCTGTCTTTTATATTGAGACTGAGAAGTAAACAGCAGCTTCCTGTTCATGAAATTCGAAAATAAGAAATGTAACAAACACGGACCTCCATCGCCGCCTTTTACTTTTTTTTTTGTTTAACGTGAGGGAAAATCCCTCATGGATGTTATCGGACTGACTGAATGACTTCTACCGACTAAAAAACCTCACGTAACGCCAAGCAGCCTATGGTTGGTAGCCCCGGGGAAGCCCTCGGAAGGATGTCCCAGGACTCCCAACAGACCTTAGGCCGCCTTCGCGGCCTCGCCCAGGGGGTGGTTCGGGTGCTATCCCGCGTCTTTGGGAGGCTTCGGGTGTGGTCCCGCTTCTAAAGGGGGGGGGGACTCCATCGCCACCTTATTTTAAATTTCATAAAAATGAAACAACGATAATTATAATTCAGTTATCAAATTTTTAACCATTGAATATGGCTCGAAAAATTCTAAAATTCCATAACTACCAAACTGAAAACCTGCGTCAGAAGGTAAAAATAAACCGGTCAAGTGCGAGTTGGACTCGCCCATGAAGGGTTTCGTAGCAGCAAGTAACATAATATAAAAGTTCTTATAGTTCGTTGTAACTTTGATTGATGTTTTAACACGTTCGCAGTGGTAGTGATTTTTCTAACCAAAAATTGCGGTTTATGACGTATTAAAAAAAACTACCAGCTCTATCTCGTTCAAACCAATTTTTGTTGGTAGTTTTTATAGCAATGTACATCATATATTTTTTTTAGATTTATCACTCCCTTAGTTTAGAAGTTAGAGGGGGGGGACACTCATTTTTCGACTTTGGAAGTCCCTCTTGCGCAAACTATTCACTTTAGAAAAAAATGATGTTAGAAACCTCAACAGCATTTTGGAAGACCTATCAATGGATACCCCACACGTATGGGTGTGATGAAAAAAAAATTTTGAGTTTCAGTTCTGAGTATGGGGACCCCCAAAATTTACTGCTTTTTTTCTAGTTTTATATAAGAATCTTAATGCGGTTCACAGTATACATCTAGTTACCAAGTTTCAATAGCATAGGCCTCATAGTTTCGGAGAAAAGTGGCTGTGACACACGGACGGACAGACAGACAGACAGACAGACAGACAGACAGACATGACGAATCTATAAGGGTTCCGTTTTTGCCATTTGGCTACGAAACCCTAAAAACATAATGTTCATATTTGTTTTCTTACTGAAATAATTAAAAGTTCTCATTCGATGATCGATTCCTTTTCTATAGTCGTTTATGGCAATAAACAATGTTATAAGAGGGATAGCGGTTCACCGACTTATTAACGTGTTTATGTTCTACTAAACGTACAAACTCACATGTATGTCATTTGGTTTTTATATGGGGTGGTAATAAATTATCTTCATAGCATACTACTATGAAGAAAATACTACAAACAGTATATATTTACGAACAAAAACTTGAAATTATGAACATGCTACATTAGACTTAAGTACCGGTTTTTACTGGACATAGTTCCTAAGGTCATCAAAAGTGAGGATTTGTTCGGTTTTATGCTATTTTTAAGGGTTGTTTTAATTAAATTCAGCTATCGCAGTCCATTGCATTGAACCTAGGTTTCTTCCTATTTCAGCATAACACACGTGTGCTGTCATTTTGGAAGGGTGACAGGCCTTATTGTACTCAAGTATTTCTTACTCATGAGCGCACAGCAATGTGATTTGTAATCACAGAATAATTTTATAAGAATGATAAAAACTGTCCGCTGAAAAACTGTAGTGTACAATTATAATTAGTCGTAGCATATAATTTCTTTGCAGTTCTGCATCAGCTAAGCTATTTATTTTAGGACTGAACGTGACAAGCTGAATTTACACTACTCCATCTGGTATCTACATCAACTATATCTGTGGTATAATTCCCTCAGCGAGGTGCTCGGAGGAGATAGGGGTAAAGAGGTGAGAAAAATTGCCCTGCTGAACTCGGGCCACCCTAACCGTGAGCGATACTCCCAATCAAAAGCTGAGTAGGTCTCATTAACGCCTTACGCAAGCTCGAAAGCGGCCCTTGGGGCACTCGTTGCCAGAGACAAGCAACGCAAATTACTTTGGCACCGTTTGACGGCGGGAAATTTCATTACCACAAGCACATATCATTATTATCTCGCCAGCAATCTACATATTTTACTCGGTAATAAATGCGCGGGTAGTTTCACTTTCGAGCACTGGTTTTCGAAAATGACCCGACTTTATAAATTTGCTATAGACCGAAGTTCGGTTTTTGTGAATTGCTCGTTACAGTTTTAAGTGATTTTTTGACCTCTTGCTCCAAGATATTATCATAGTGTGTAATTACTTTGTATTGATAAATTACTTCGGATAATAATGTTATTAATTAGTATAGGTACTACCACAGATAATATAGATTCTATAGTACTACCTTCAAACTTCTAACAGACGAAATTTAACCACTATAAAAACAACCAACTGTCTGAAGAGCTCCAACAATATTTTCAGGCCCTAACCAACCTCTTCTAACAAATGAAGCGTCTTTTTGCGAGCTTTCAGTAACATGACGATAAAATGGCGGCTTGAAAATTTTCAATAGTGAGTCGGCAATGCGTGTGTAACGCCTCTAGTGTTGCAAACGTCCAGTTACGGCAACCGCAATCATGTAGACCGCAAGCTACCTAACTATCGCCTTAGTAGAATAAAAAAAAACAAGTAATGAAAAAGGCGGCGGGATGGGAGCGGGAGCGAAGTCTCCCTCCCGAGTTCCGCGGCGGGTTGACTGCAAACCTTTCTTACAGAAGCAGGCAAAGACGGTGGCGTATCTCTTCGCCCCTCATAGTAGTGGACTGGTGGTTTAGTACCCAACTCCCCCCACGAGTTTTATATACAAATTTTAAAGACAATAAATTGAGAGCCCCACACAAGGCTGCCCTATTGCCAAAGTAATACGGCGGCAGTTCGTTCCGCCAAAAAACAAGAAAAAGCCCCGGAAAGCTTGAATGAGCCCTTAACACTCCATAACCTATCACCTACGCGATCTTCCTATGATAAGACGTGCCTACTGTAAAGTATAGAAAAATTATAAAAAATATTACAGCTATCACAACGCTGAATTCTCAACAGAAGCTTGTTAAATGCTGAAGAGCACTGAACAGCGACAGCGTAATGAGAGAGCCCGCCCATTGTAATCACCGTGCGTAATTTCTACTCTACATTGCACTTCAGAATCGTTTTACGAATTTAATTTTTGGAGGTGATCAAAACCGTCACACGTTTCACCTTACCGCCTGCTAAGCGTATCATTACCGACACTGAAGGCTGCTATTACTCATTCGGTTTGGTGTAAAAGTTTTCCAAAGCAGTGCACGTACTTCAAGATTAAAAAGGATTGATTGATTATAACTATGTGTGCGATAAAGTTGACAAGTAGAAGCGGGACAACTTTAACGAGACACTTAATCGATATTCTGGTAGGTAGATATCCGTGCATATGCCTAGGCAGGTGTTGTTGGGATACAAATGCAAAATATTATAAAAACCTAGATAAGGTTTGCAATGAATGTGCTTATTTATAGCTACTTCTACATTAAAATGTCCATAAATTTTATACTTTTAATAATAACAGAATATACTTGGTAACTATTGCTTGGTAGGTACTTACTACTTAAAGATATCCTTAAAGTTGTTAATGGAAATAAATTAGTTTTAGTGATGTCTACGACTGCCACCCAAGAGACACGTCTGTTATAATTATATAGGTTTACAAAGTGCGGTAAACATTAAATGCTTAGGTGTGTTTTCTAAATAAATGTATATTTTTAGGCGGTGGGGATGCTGTATACCTACATGTTCATACTTTACATGTAAGTAACTACATACTTCGTTGATTTTCCTAATTATTGCAGAAATCTGTAGCGTTCAAGTCAAGGTGAACGAATTTTAAATACGTTTTTTACGTTTAAGTAGGTATGTACTAGTTATAAGTTCACCAGATGTTCAAACCATGACCCCAAAAAAATTAAAGTAAGAATTCGATTTAAACGTTAAGTATGGCGAAAAAGATATCGTTCAGTGCGAAAACATTGAGTGAAATGGAGCGTCAGTGCGAAGGTTGATGTCGTGTCGCCGAGGGCGCGGAGAAATGCCACTAGGTACAGTTGGTTGTGCAAACCCATACTTGCGAAAATCGATTAAGCTTTATTTTCTGGTGGGTGCTGAGATCGCGTGACGTACATTAATTATAAGAAGGTGTTGACTCGAGAAACCGTGTACAAGAAACAACTTAAATATTGGAACAGATCATAGTTATTATACCAATCAGTTAAGTAAAGGTTTTATTCGAAAACCGCCCAAATTATATACCTGTTGTTCCGTGTCACTTAGCTAATAATAGAGTCGATAATAATGACTATATAAAAACCAGCTTCCTAATCGTAGGCGCTTAGTGATATTATAATTTAATGTCGTAGACAGGCATAACATACTTATCGTACTTGATGGTAATTCGTCAACGTAATAATTACAGGCTTAAGATTTAAATATAAGTAGGACCAGCACGCATTTGTTATGTTCGACATTCCAATTGGTTTTTACTACGGTGAATGAGGATCTAACTAACTCGTGGGCTAATAATGGCTGTACTCTTTTTTTTTAGTGTAGTGGACAGAAATAGAATATGAAGAAAATGAAATGTATCTCGGAAAGCTAGTGTCTTTCGTATTTAGTGCGGAATTTCTTCTTTTCTTGTATCAACAAATGAAGATACTGCTCTGAATATACGGTGTAACGACATCTGGTGTTTATGAAAATTCCGCATCTTTCATTTATCTAATAAGCAATAGGTGCGTCGTCTAGCAGATCAAGGTAGGCAGATGGCAATGCACTGTGTGGTTTTAGTCGCTAGAAGTTTGGCATAAAACCCATAAGGATCATACATAAACAAGAAAGCCGTGAGATCTTTTTCACCAGACTGCCCCTCTCTGACACGTTTATTGTGAGAGTGAAAGTTCAATCCGATTGACGTTGTCATTTTTGTTTTATTTCAAACTTTGAACAGATGATCCACGTTACCTAGTGACGTAGTTTAATGCAACAGAGTCACAGACTACAGACAAAGTCTCGCCTCGCCATAAGCCCCTCTGCATTCTTTTTTATACAAAGGGTCTAAAAGCACCCACCAATGTAAGTCAGTAATTCATCATACACATTGATTCACTGAATAAAATTGGAGTATCTGAAAATCAAAATTTCATACGCGCATAGTTGATTTAATTAAATTTACATACTGTTGCATATTTATCAGCCTTCCTTTCCAAACATTAAGAATCAATCGAGAAGAGAAGACCTTAGTTCGGACATGTGTGTTTTGGGGTCAACTAAGATTGATTAAGGAGAATAAAGTCATAGGTAATTACTTTGAAAATTAATGTATACGACATTGAAACTAACTTAGGGTTGCTTATGCATATAGAATACTAGCTGATGCCCGCAGCTTCACCCGCGTAAAATTTGTCCCCGTTCCCCGTAAAAGTAGCCTATGTGTTATTCCAAACTATAATGTATATCTGTACCAAATTTTAGCCCGATCCGTTGAGCTGTTTGAGCGTGAAAGAGTAACAAACATCCACACACAAACTTTCGCATTTATAATATTAGAGATACATTGATGATCAATTATAATTTAGGTAGGTACTATAAAGTTGTTCTAACACAAAACTTATATTGCTACTAACTTCTAATGAAATTTGTACAAACACATATTATTTGTTTGCTGTAAAGTACAATATTTGTGACACTTCTTGCTCAGAAACTTCTGAACTGCATAATAGTAGTTTTCGATACAAGTGTGGGATTTCTGTTATTACAACGAGTTACGATAGGTGTTGACCCGAGCCGAAGGCGAGGGTAGACAGTCGGAACGAGTTTAAATAACGTCCCACACGTTGTATTGAACAACTATTTTTAATACAGTTGCGAAAAAAATAAGCAATTTTATAAAATAATAAAAACACAATAAACCTATTCAGGTTTATTGTGTTTTTATTATTTTTATTATTTTATCCAAAATGGCGCTAACCGTAAAAGAATATTTACGTTCCTAAACAGAGACTATGGCAATGCACTTCATACAGCCAACTTTTTTTATATTTATAAATTTAATTTGGCCGAAACTTAAATTAATTTATGCTTAAATTTTAATTTTAATTACTTTTAATCTGATATTGAAACAAGTTAGTATCTATTTTTAGAAATATATGTATGAATCACAGACATTATTTTGACAATTGGGAAAGAAAACGCACGAGTGCGGAAATGGTAAAGAAAAAAGCACGAGTGTGTATAGCCCACATCCCGAACGCTATATGTCGCTGTAATACGCCACTTTTTGAGCAACTGTATTAAAAAACAGTTTTTCAACAGCCAGCTGCTAATACTTGACACCATAGATTTAGAATGTTTCGCTGTACATTTCTAAATCTATACTCGACACTCCATAAAACTATTTTTTTTATATTTAGCCCGCCAAATTGACGTTGCCACCAGCCTGATGGAAAGCCGTGGCGTGGTGCATCTAGCGATTGGGGGCCACTTCTTCAAAACTAATTGTTGAAAATACATTGGTTATCTTTCCCATTTAGTGAGATCAGAATAAATTCAGTTGTATGTACTAGAATGGAGCCGGGTGTTTGGTCGTCGACGGTATCTTGAGGCCTATCTCACGCTTTGTTACCACGCTTCTCACCTCAAAACGCCACCTCTACGGAGTTCCGCCGCCTTGATGCTTTATCGTTCGCAATCGCACCGCTCATCTATTACACGAACCTTACCCACTAAACTGAATGTCGGTAACCTATTCGACCTTATCCCTTATGAGGAGTTACGAGTGACAGTACTGCATTCGCTTGTACAAATGCACTTCTTCATTATTTTTATCGATAGAACTATCAGAGTTATTTCGTATAGTTCCCGTTTATAGTCATTTACAGTACAGCTTCGAGTTTTTAATGATGATAATTATTACTTCAGTTCCATTTTGACTGCCGTTCTTTAGTCTAGCGTGAGACGCTGCATATTGAACCGAAATTAAATTCGCTCGATGTTGATTTAGTAAAATACCAAGTACCTACTCGTATAATGAGTTACCCGTGTTCAGAAACAGCCAAAAAATGTACCACCTGATTAAAATTAGTTCAGCTATAATGCATTATATTATCGTGAATATACTAAGTAGATCTAGATTTTAGTAAAAAACCGGCCAAGTGCGAGTTGGACTCGCCCATGAAGGGTTTCGTAGCAGCAAATAACATAATATAAAAGTTCTTATAGTTCGTTGTAACTTTGATTGATGTTTAAACACGTTTGCAGTGGGTATACTACGCCAAATCGAATGCCAAATAATCGAACGATCAAAATATCGAACGTTCAATACCTATATCGAACTTTCAAAATATCGAAGATTACAATATCAATGTTCGATATATTAAACGTTCGATATTTTGAACGTTCGAGTATTTGGATGTTCGATTATTTGGCATTCGATTTGGCGTAGTATACCCGTTTGCAGTGGTAGTGATTTTTCTAACCGAAAATTGCGGTTTATGACGAATTAAAAAAAAAACTACCAGCTCTATCTCGTTCAAACCAATTTTCGTTGGCAGTTTTTATGGCAATGTACATCATATTTTTTTTTTAAATTTATCATTCTCTTAGTTTAGAAGTTAGAGGGGGGGGGGGACACACATTTTTCCACTTTGGAGGTGTCTCTGGCGCAAACTATTCACTTTAGAAAATAATAGTGTTAGAAACCTCAATAGCATTTTTGAAGACCTATCAACAGATATCCCACATGTATGGGTTTGATGAAAAACAAAAATTTGAGTTTCAGTTCTGAGTATGGTGACCCCCAAAATTTACTGCTTTTTTTCTAGTTTTATATAAGAATCTTAATGCGGTTCACAGAATACATCTAGTTACCAAGTTTCAATAGCATAGGCCTTATAGTGTCGGAGAAAAGTGGCTGTGACACACGGACGGACAGACAGACATGACGAATCTATAAGGGTTCCGTTTTTGCCATTTAGCTACGAAACCCTAAAAAACAATGTTGTTTAACAAAAGTTCAAGGTACGATGGGGGTGGACATATCCGTGGGAAGTATACCTATGTATTATATTAAAAGAACTTTTGAATATATTTCCGTTAGGTATTTTGAAGAATTGTTCGGTTATGTTATTTTACTATAATGTACCTAAATAATTGAAAACCTGAAACATTGAACGTTATATTGGGAAAGCATCTCGGAAATTTGAAGGCTTGAATAGGGTAAGGTGAGTATTTACTGTTTTCTGGTTGATTTTTTTGCTGGTGTAAAAGACGCGTTGAGTATTTGGAAACTTTTATAAATTAAAGACGAAAGTAGATGGCTATTATAGTCTACCCCTAATTATTAAAACACCACAGTAGAGTCACACATCTGGTGTTGCAAACTACCATGCTTATTACTACAACTGCATATTGAGTGCATGAGTAAGTCGAGACTTATTTGTATTTCTAGATTACAAATTTATTCGACACGATCCTGGGAATCTGGTATTTAAATTTCAGGTAGCTAATCTAGGCTGATCAGTCAAGCGGTAAGATCTAGATTGAAAGGTTTATTAATCTAATCCTAATTCAATACCTACCACTTTACGTGGTGTCTGTGGCCCCGGCGAGTTGCATCCTGTTTGACGAGCTCTGACGTGCAGATATGAATACTTTCACTGTCTAATTGTTCATAATGCAACTTGAACTACTTCGATAACATAATGTCAACATGTCTGGTATTAGCTTCAGACGCCGTTATTCACAGATGACTGATACAAACCCACAGACTGCATTAGCCTGTCTGCATTTTTAATGTAGCTTATAAAATAATAAATCGTGTTGAAATTTTTAAATGCAACTTTTGATTTCGCATTAGATTTAAAGGATATTATTGCAATTAATTATTTTTATGGTTTACTAATGGCTGTCACTGACATATTTTGAGTTTAGTATTCATATTTTTATGTAAATTTAGTTGTTGTGCCTGCCGAAAGGAGTATGTTATAAAATGATGAAATAATTAACTATTTTGATACCTATGATAATACTAAACATCCATGAAAGGGCAATGTAATAGACGAAGCTCACCAATTTTCCGAGTGGTTTAAAATTGACATGGTCATTCTTAAATGAATCAAGTATTATTTTTTTTATGAATGGTATTCCGGCACTGTTAAAAATTACTATTGGCATATTGTACCGGAAACTCAATAAAACGTTTTCATCCCGTAAATGGCAATAGTTTATGTTAACAACGTGCTCTTCATTCTGTACTTTTAACAGTTACCTCTAGTTGAAGTTGTAAACGTCTGCTTTTCCCTGCAACAGCAGTCCGTTGAGAAAAACCACAGATCTGTGTTGTAGTGACTGTTTAGTGGACCAATTGCAACAGCTCAATCTTTAAGTTAATTTGGAACAGTACTGCCTGACTGAGCTTGTTAGTATTACGTGTCAAATAGACAGATAAACCATGAAACATAGTACAATAATACTATCTTTGGTATAATTCAATACCAACGCTGACTTAAATTGCATTACTAGGCAAGGAGTTAAACAGCTTAAATATCCCTACTAATATTATAAATGCGAAAATAGCTCTATCTGTCTGTCTGTTTTTCAGTCTGTCTGTTACACGTTCACGCCTAAATGGCTGGAGCGATTGAGATGAAATTTGGTATAGTGATAGTTCGAGGCACTGGGAAGGACAAGCTACATTTTAACCGACTGCGCAAAAGGAGGGTTATGATTTTACGCGATAACGACTTCTACGCGGTCGGATCCGCGGGGAACAGCTATAATAAGTTCAGAACGTCCCGTAGCGTTTTCATGTGACATAGAGACCTGACTAAGCAATGTCTTTTTGAAGTTCCAAGGATAATAAGATGAAAAAGTTTCATGCTAGCTGAACCATGGGCCTGAGACCATTCAATTACGGTAGTAATGGTACATACATTCTGTATAAGTCGCAAGTGCGGGCGCACATGGAGTACGGCTGTCACCTTTGGGCGGGGGCACCTGAATATCAGCTTCGTCCATTTGACTCGGTGCAAAGACGTGCTATAAGAGTTGTCAACGATCCTATACTTACAAGTGGTGTGGAACCTCTTCGCGACAGGAGAGACTTTTCCTCCTTATGCGTGTTCTACCGACTGTACAATGGTGTGTGCTCTGAGGAATTGTTTGATATGATGCCCACGGCTACGTTCTATCACCGCACCACTCGCCACAGACAGGGAGTTCATCCTCACACTCTGCGTCCGGAGCGTTCCAGCACGGTTAGATCCGATAGGGGTTTTCTTCCGCGCACGCTTAGGTTGTGGAATGATCTCCCTGCCTCGGTTTTCCCAAACGCCTACAGTATGGGGTTCTTCAAAAGGGGTCTTAGAAGATTTTTGCAGGGTCGGCAGCGCGAGTGTGGCGCCTCTGGTGTTGCAAACGTTCATAGGCTGCGGTGACCACCGGTCCTTCTGGTGGGCCGTATGCTTGTCTGCCACCTTAGTGGTATAAAAAAAAACATACCTACGAAAATCTTTGAAAAAAGAAATACGATAAACAAAACATCAGTATTTTTCTTCAACATTGCAATTTTCATACCATTTTAGTGCCAATTTTAACAAACTATATTGTTATAGGTATTGTACTAAGTTTCACTCACAGCTGCTGTCCAGATTCTGATATGATAAGTACTCTGCCGCTCACATTATCCTACAAACTCCAATAGCCGACTTGTATTCATACGCGTTCTAAATACAAGTATACATACAGGGCATCACAATGCATCAGCACAGCGCAAGTGAAGGGTACTCGGAATTCGCAGATTATTTTAACTTGTCTTTTTCAATGTCAACATTTATAATAATTGAAGCTTTTGCTTTTCAGATGGTTTAAAACGTCTATATTAATATTGTTTCCTGGGTCATCATGCTGTTATCTGGGCAATGCTGGGCAATCATGAGTTACTTTGTATGTTAGTATACTTACTTATATCTTAGATAAAATCAAAGTCAAGCTATCTATTGTTCTTGATGATCTTAAATTAAATTCTGAACCTAAGCTAAATAGGTACCTGTCATCAGTAAAAAATGTTTTGATTCTTACAAAACCCAACTAGCTTAAATTTATTTCTATTTAAGCTCACCAAATCCAATTTGGTTTTGAGAAACTTGAAAACATTTGATAGCCTTATACTTGCGCAATTTCTTATTAATCCTAAAAGAACCTCATTGCAAAATCGCCAGCTACTTATAAAAATAATTATAACATTAACCGGTAAACACAATACCAAATCGGTTGACGTAATGTGAAGAGACAATTCTGTGGCTCGAATAATAAGGAGCGTAAAGAGCCAGGAGACGCACGTTCGTGACTGGTCGAAGGCCTTCCACTCTACTGGCCCGCAATTATTTATATTAAAATTACGGAAAATCACTCTCTCTATCTAGCATAAGATCGACCATTGTTTCATGTCAAAACTATTTTGACAATTGATGGTCGAACAAGTCATGCGGTGTGCAGAGGCCTCACTCGCGTGGGCTGTTCTCTATTGTAATTCAATTTAAACATAGGTACCGATGTACCATCGTTTCTGCGACATTGAATATTTCTTGGAATCAAATTTGTTTCTAGATATTACGAATGTTGTTTCGATACAGTTTTGAAATAACAATCTACCGTAACACTCTGGGTACATTATGAAACAAATTTACCGATTGCTCAACTTGGGATGGCATATTGTGATGATAGATTTGGTTTGACTGCAATGTTTAAATCACACTACTATGTTATATAAATTATGCTACATATTTCAATGCTTGGTCGCCATGATTTGAAATGGAAATGAAGTAGTACGATGGCCACAATACCTATCCACGACTTTGATAGTAAAACATAATATATATCGTGTCTGTAGTAGTATATCACCGATGCGCTCTCATAGAAAACTTTTATATCCATGGCACAGATTTAACTCGTTTAATTTATTTGGTAAGCAGCAACTGACGAGGTGTCAATATCTGGTGAGAAACGCTTGAGGCTAAGATGTCTATCAGGCTCATTTGTACGAATAATAAAAGAATAATTTCTTGCTATATGATAGGCCATCATCTTGATGTTCAATGTGAGCTATTGAAACGAGTGCGGACTATTATTATCTGCGTGTATGTGTATGCGATGGTAGGTACGAACTTTTACCACAACGAGAACCAATTGAGACAAGGCGTTGTAAACGATGACACGACTGTAATAAAAAAAAATACTTATCTTATAATTCAAGATCATCTAAATGACTAATAAGTATTACACACCGTTCGGCATTATTGAGATTCAATATGCACAGTACACACTAAAACGTGGACCAAATAAATATTAGTCAAGCGTCATATTAAAACTTAAACTTAAACTTATAATACTTATTAAATAAAAAAAAAACTTAAATATCGATCAGGTTCGAAATAACGTCAATAAGTAGGTAGGCAATGAGATTATAGCGAAATCTATAATTCGTTGTAAAGATTGTTAGCGAATCATGACTGGACACAAAATATGTACCTATACAAAAAGTGGTCAGTCACGGGGTCATTTCATTGCATCATCGTAAAAGGACAACATTTCCTTGTTTTTGTATATGTAGGTACTTAGTTACTTATTGGACAAGTGAAATTTCGATACTTGCGATAGTAATCAATTATCTATAGATACTCTTATTCAAAAGACGAATGTTCTAATCTTTTCAATGGTTGATGCAACCTCCTTGCACTTTCAATTAATCTAACAATTTCTAGTACAGACTGATTGCTACAAGGATGACTTCAAATTTTTGTGTTTCGGGTACCTCGTTCTTTAGTCAGTAGGTGGCACTATCCGCAGGTTAGTGTTTGAGCCCCGAAGGGCCTGTAAAGCAAATTTAGAACTGACCTATATTTTAGTTTATAATTTAGGTGCAGTTTTAGCGTTATGCTGTCTTTAAACAGCAATCAAACCTATTATAATCTAGTGCGGGCCCAACCTTTCTTCCAATTCAGTTTATAACTCAGAGTCCGTTTTGCTGATCTGTTAAATGAGTTGAAGCGTTGTATGGTCAACCCATACAAACCAACGGAAGCTGAACTAAAACAGAAAACTTAAATCTCCTGTCTTCTCAATAACGGTTGAGTTTAGTGTGTAAATGTTGTGCAATAACCATTCTCTCTGCATCTACCAGCTTGTTTTTTATGGAACAGAGAATGATCTCTCGAGTCACCCTTGCACAATGTGGTGTTTCCAATATTCCAAGTAGAGATGCTGTGCTCAGATAGCCTAGGCTAGAGAACCCAGCGTATGAATCTCATGCATCTAATGTGTAGACTTTAGACACACATTGGAGGGGTCTCATGGCATTGCTTCTATAACCCACTGTCTTCTTTGGACTACCTTGTCACCTCTACGACCGACTACAGGCGTTTACGCCATACTTTTAAAAATTGTTCAAACGCATCCATATTATTATATACTAGAAAAGTGTGTGTTGGATGATATTATTTTATTGATTAAATGGATTCCCGTTGCATGGAAAGTGCCATTTTGCTTTTTCGTATCCCGGTAAAACTTCTCATTTAATGGGGCGTGACAAATACTCGTGCTAAATATCTATAAAACGTTTGATGCATTATAACATAACAATGTGAGCCACAATTAGTGGCATCTTTTCGGAATATTTGTCGAAACTACAGATTACCTGCGTATAGCCTGCGGCGATGACTGGTGTAAAATAAGCTTTCGAAATAACGAGCTGTATTTGCGATTTGAAGGAGCGCCTAAGCTAATACTTTCCGGGGAATCTATGTCAGAGGTCACGCGGGACTCGCAACATTCGTGTGTAACTCGCGTCAACCGTGTAATTAATATACTGTTTAAGGTAAACGCCAATTATAGGACTTTCATTAATTACTTGAGATGAGATTACCAAGTAATTAACTAATAAACTAATTTACAGTGGTCATTCACATTATTCCGAACTACTGTTACGTACGGCTTTAAGTTATATTTTATTGATAGCCTGTTACATAGTGTTTAAGTATTTTATGTGCTTATAATTATCTTGTCAGATTTGACCTTTTCAAGAAGTAGTTTATAATTGGTCAGAAGTGACAATAACAGTACTTATTGCTTCGACGGCAGTAGGGGGGCAACAATAATGCGGTCATGAAATGAATAAAATTAAGCCCACTTTTATTCATTGCCTCGTCGTGAAAGAAAAATATCTTTCACCCCATGGATGGTGCAACGACGTCGACCCGTGCCCTTGTGGCAACCATAGGAGAAATCTAGGCATAATAGTTCAGGATAATACCTATATGCCCGTCTTATTGTTTTGTGAGCACAGTGGAAAATGAAAGAGTGAAGAATATCACTCGCCCGTACTTCTTCGATAGCTGGAACATGGGCAAGATAGCTGTCGTCCTCGGTTGTAGTAGAAGCAGGCTTAAAGTGGCGGCAAATGAAGTTCCTGGTTGGTAATTTTTTTTTACGTGTGGAAATCCTATGGATGTTCTGCTGGACTCCTACCGGGTAAATCCGAACGGTACCCTACCATCTGCTTACGACCCGTAATCGCGGATGGAATACCTGCGCATACTTCTCTATAGGGTACGGGTGATCCATAGACACGAGTAAGGCTGTTAGGGGCTTGCTACCAAGGCTTGTCCAAGGGATTTGTTTTCGAAGCTATGACAATTCAATAGGACTTTTTTATTTGAACGCAGGTTTTTTAAACAAGGTCTTAGGCATTTTTTACCAACAATGTACTATCCGTTCACTTTCTATAGGCTTTCTGTCTACGTTTAAATATAATTTAAGAATAAGCTAAATATATTACAAGAAGGTATCGGTAATTGAGATATGCTCCAACGTATATTCTAATCTGCTAAACGTATGCAATAAATAGTATTGTTTAATTAAATGTATAATGACATTACGCCGATGTAACTCACTTAGAAGGAACCGTGCAGGTATTTATTTGATCTTTGAATGCCGGTCATGGTTTAACATGAGGATCTAGCAGTTAATATTCGTTTATAAGTAGTATGCCGCACTAGCTAGTCAGGATGCGGTTTCGTTTATCCGTACCCATTTTCTACAAAAATTTCTTTCTGGGTACAAAGCAGCCGCAGATCCTTTTTCAAACTTTATTCTATCTTTGTATAAGCAGAGTTACTTTTGTATTTATATATAAAAAGTATATAAAAATATATTTGTGGACATTCTCACACAACGTCACCTAGCCCAAATTAAGCTAATTTATGCTTGTGCCACTGTGGATCTGAACGACTGATAAACATACTTATATATGTTTAAATACATACATATTATAGATTAATTACACCTAGACACAGAGCAAATCGATGTGCTCATCACACATAGAGATTTGTCCTGGGTGGGAATCGAACCCACGAGCTCTGAATCCGTTGTGAGGCATACTAACCACTGGACCACGAGGCCATCAATATATACGTAGAGAAGTAAGAATTTAATATAAATGGTTCAGTCTCACCTGGCGAATGTGATACGAGATTCCGACTTCGGTTAAAGCTGCTAGTAGACATCTTCATAATACTAGTGCTAGCAGAAATATTAGTCATCTTTACCTTATGAACGAATGGTGGGGCTAGCTGCCAGTAGCTTACACAGCAAATAAACTGCAAAAATAAAAAAAAAATCCACGTACCTGATCTACAACCAGTGTTAAGAAGATGCTACATAAAACAATACGGACGACGGTAATGACAAACGATGTTCCTTTAACACTAATCGTCATGTACAGCTCTGAGTATCAATCTTCATTACCCGTGTAAGCGGTGCCTTGCGAATCATTTACCAATGTGTAAGGTGAACGTGAAAGTTGCATCATTACCGATGGTTTCATGTGTTGTGGCTGCGTACCGTCGGACAATTTGTTTCAAATAATGTTGTTGACGTCTCATCAGTAAGTGGTTATACGAGTATAGCATAGATAAGCTTACAATGTTATAGCTACTCAACGATGATAGGCGGCATACTTGGAATGCCCTTTAGACACCTTTATACTGGGGTTTTCAAAAAACACTATTATGGTTCCGTACCTCAAGGGTAAAAACAGGAAACTATTTATTTATGAGACTTGGCTGTCCATCACGAGGCTGTATCTCAGCAACTGTGATAGCTAGAGAGCTGAAATTTTCGCAGATTGTGTTTCCGCTATCTGCTGAATTGCTTCAGCTGTGCAATGTGTGAAGAGCAGGAAATTTAGCAACGATATTGACAGCGTTACTTTATAACGTTCGTCTTTATTTCACCAAAGGAGCTTCATGTATTATAGAGGATGGATCCTTTCCCAAGCAGGTCGTATTCTGGAATATAAGGGTACCAGATACATACAACTGTTTAGTAACCCCACCAAATCCCGCTACAACTTCAATCGGTTTTTTTGAAGCGCTAGATACAGTTGCTCGTAGCTGCCTACTAAGACGGCGTCTTTGTGTTTACATCATTCTCGGATCATGAGGGAAATATTAAGCTAAAATATCTTTACATACTAATAGAGTTTCTATAAAAGGTTTTTACTCTAGCACTCTCTCTCTCTCTCTCTTTCTCTCTCTCTCTCTCTCTCTCTCTCTCTCTCTCTCTCTCTCTCTCTCTCTCTTTATACCCAGAAAAGACTCATACCAAAGTACCACAATCTTGTCGTGCCGACAGTTGCTGTTGACATAACATAATTAATTAATTTTACATAATCTTTAATCCGTCATTTACTCAGATATTCTTACAAGTAGTTGCAGCCACAAAATGCAAGAACAAATTAATAAAAAATGAATTTCATTTATAATTATTGTTGGCATTGTACTGAAAGTATCCAGGTCCGTGACATTTCCTCGAAAGCGGTCATAAGTTAAGTAAGTAGGTACTTAATAATGACTTTGGAGCAAATCTTTTAAAAATATTTCCACATTATTGAGGCAGTAAGATTGTGCCCAATTAATATCTTGACATCAAAAAGTCAACCTCATGTCAATAACACCTGAATTTCCGGAATTCAATCAATTTTAAGTACCTCGGTAGTATAGTGGTAATACACCAGACTGTTTACTGATGTCTTAGGTTCAAATAGCGGCTTGGAACAATAAACAACAATGTATATTTGTATGTGATTACTTTGTCCTCAGACATTTGTTTATGCAACCGAGACTACCGGAGCTCTCTATAATTAAAATATCTATTTAATTGTCACAACTTCTAAGACATTCAAATTCAAAAGACTTTATTGTGAAATCATAGCTATACAAGAGGTGGTTGGATTGAAGATACAATTATGTGTTCAACTATGTCCAGCCGCATGGGCGTACAATACTTGTTATAAGAACATGCAGAAACTCTAAATTTCCTTTCCAAAATGAGAATGTCATCACATCATCACATTCAGTAACTAAAGCAATTTCGAAAAAAAAACGAAGGCATTATGTTTATAAACAATCTGCTAAATATGGAAATGCATTTGTAAAGTACACTCTATAACAGTGTGTCAAGCAGCAACAAACTACAATGCGTGGGAACTAGATTAACTCTGTACTGATAGATCTTCATCGTAAATATTTCGATTACCATGAATTTAGATCAAAACATTGTTTTTGTTTGCAGAATACGGTCAGTCTGCATGCGAAACAGTGCGATGCTATGTGTACGGTGCGGGCCATGCCTGCGCGGGCGCCTTTCACTGCAGGTCGTAGGTCAGGGCGCGCTCAGGTGCTCCGCCCTCAGCCCCGCACCCCGCACACCGCGCCTCACCGAGTCCACCCGCGCCCTATACACCGCACTAACGGCCCCGGCCCGCCACCATTGCCCTATTCAGCTGTCGCCGCGAGTACAACATCGCCGTTCTTTGGAATAACAACACTTATGAATTATTCCACTGCTCTGTACTCCTTAGAAACAATTACAAAACAATATCATAACTTTCACAATGCTCTTTGTACGGCTTTTAACCGCATGCAAGTTGATCGCAGACAATCCGAGTTCCTCCTCGCCGTTCTATAAACACTTCCATATTGTCTAAGAATAATGCAAAATACTAGAAAGTCATCTCACTTTGTAAAGCTGGAATTTAGGTGATGCACCATCATGGTTTTGCACCATCGACTTGATAATTTCCTGTTACTAAAGATGACAACCAAATCAATTTATAGATGGGTGTGCGGCTTCGCTGCGTTGCGTATGAATGTAGTGGCGTGCGAGATGCATCGTTAAGTTAATGCGGCCGTAACGGCGGAAGCTGCGCATAACGTTAGCAAGCTTTCGGCGGTTCCCACGGCGCCCCTCCTCGCGACCGATGCGGTTACACAATGAGAGGTGAACGCGGATCTAAGCAATCGCTTAACCTCGCCCACTGTGCCTGCGTCTGCACTGCCACAGCCGCTCTACGTCGCACCGAGTCCGACACAACACTATGCGCATCCAACACCGATATAACACGTGCATCACACAGATATCACACTTTTACTATACAAAGAATATATTATGTTATCTGTGCTATTACATAACACATAAAATATTTGTTGCATTCATATACCTGTATCTGTGAATATTTTGCTAACACGTTTTGATTTTAACTTTCCGCAAATGTAAATAATTTATTTGTAAAGTCATATTCATGTTACATTTTTTGAACTTATGTATCGTGTGAAAGACTAATTGAATGCATTTCGAATTTAAATATCTTTTCCTTATGACACTTGACGACGGACGTAACGCCAAAAGACTCCGGAAGATAGCAATGCTGAGTACTTTCTTTACATCCGGCAGTTCAGGCGGGGTCACGACCGCTCTTTTTGTCCAGCCTCCAGGCACTCGAGTACACGCGACCCATGCGTGATTATGTTCGTCGCGCTTAATTATGCTGTCACATAGTCACTTGATGGACTATAGTGAAAGCGGACGATACTTGCTGTAATAATAGACAAAAAAAATACATACATGATATAGGTACAAATATTTAAAACAACAATCATCGATAACAATGTATGACTTTTCATCGCAGAAACTGGTAATTTAAAGTGAGTAGATAAGTATATCGCGAAAACCGTAATTAACACGATCTAAGCACGTGTCTGTTAATGTTTTAAATTTTCACCAAGAAAAGTACAAATTGAACTGCAGAATAAAGTTCTTGATAACACTTAAATTTTATCTGAACGAAGATAAATCAAGTTAAATCGTATAGCAGCACTGACAACCTTGAGTGTGAGCTGTCGGCTGTCGAGCAAAACGAGATATTGTGATGTCGCCAATTTGAGTTCAACCATGTTTCAATTTATTTTGCCTTACCAACTGTATATTTAAATGTTAAGAAGTCTTTTCTTTCTTCCGAAGCTTTAAATTTGGTGATTTCTACCATTTCTAACCTTGTAATGGGGGGATCCATTTATAATGACCACCAAATTGATTTATTTGTTTTGTACACACAATTTAAGAATAATAAGTAATATTGTACAAGGCACTACTTATTTCTACAGAAATCTCTTCCAGTAGGCCTGTGAGAGGAGATGTGAAGGAGAAACAAAATAAATAAATGCCGAAAAACACCTACTGTTAACTTATTTCTCGGCATTTTTAGAAGCAACTACGGGATCGTATCCTCTGATCTCCTACCACTCAACCATTTCAATTATCCTTGTTCACCACTAGCAAGTAAGATTGTCGTGGCAAAATACACTAAAATTGATTTAAACTAAAGTATAGAAATAAAAGAGTACTTTTTCCGAAGCTTCGTTTCACTTATACACCTATCCAAGATCTCTGAAGTCGGTATAAGTTTAACAAGCAAGTGATCCGTATCAGGATTTCAGACTATGGTCGCTAAGTAAGCTATACCAAGCAATAAAAAATGCATTTCAGTCAATTTTCTAATGGAGTAGAATTCTTTTAAAAAGACAGGATAAACAAAGTTTGGGTAGCGTCCAAAATGAAAACACGTCCCATCCTGAATAAAAAATACGCTATCGTAAAAATGACATTAATATATCTTTAAATACTGCTATTTCAGATCATCAGTTGCAAGTTCATGAATAATTTTCGCATGGACATGGTATTTATGTAACTTCATTTCGTTTCTAGACTATGGATATGTGCCAAACAGTAGTATTGCTTGCGTGTATCAAAAAAAGTGGAAGAAGAGTATCTCTCCGTCTTAATTTGTATTGAAGTCAATAATATTATCTTGCCAATAAAGCAAGTTATTACTAAGTGTGCAGTGAGAGTGCAACTCCCGAAGACAAGTGGCATAACACATCTCTTTAAATGACATTTTGTTAAGTCCAAACGTAGAGCAACACAACCGTGACCGGGAGGTGTTGCTCGATATGTCCAAGGCAACCCCCAAAACTTACACGTACGTACAATTTTATTGTTTAGTCACCAATAATGATGAATATATTCATTTCACGTTTTTACCATATACATTCCGAAAATTTGATACATGAAAACAAAAACTAACATGAAATCCAGGACTACAAGTTCAATTTCAGTTATTTCGTAGATCTGCTAAAACAATGATCTCAAGCTATTCCTCTCTATGATCAACTACAATATCGCAGACTGTTCCTACTTACGGAAACTACGGAAGTTTATCTTGAAAGTTAAAACTGTATCATAATTTAAAAAAAAGGTGAACACAAAAACTGATACATAACCATATTTTTCTCTGTCCAATACACTTCGAATGATCGGGACAATGTATATTCACTCTTAATTTAAGCGATCAAAGAACAAGTCTCCGTTTGGCGGAACGTTGTTGTGAACGCAGAATTTCCATGCGCGGGATCGGTTCCGGCTTCGGAATAGTCCGGTCCTCCTTGAGCGACGCCGCTGAATCGTCAGACTCGACCACAATCTTTTAGATCATCGTACCTACCTACTATAACACGTTTATTATAAGGCATGTATTTAAATCGATATCTGAATATTCCCTTTTTCCGAACTAAAAATTTCAAAGTTAAACCAAAAATACTGACTTGCACACTAATTATGCACACTAAAGAAATTAAATTCATTATACTGTTTAATGGTATTTGCAGAACTGTTTTACTGAACGAATAACTATTAATAAAATAGTATATCTATCAATTCCTTAGTTCAACAAAAATATTAAAACTTTTTTAAAGAACACCATCGCCTAATTTACTTTTGGGGACATCGTTTATTCAAAGTAAAAACCCAATTTAATCAGTCACCTCCACAAAATTAAATTTTGTAGATAAAATAAAATAAAAACCTAACCTAACCTAACCTATTCCGTTTTAAGATTGTACAATTTAGAGTGCAAGTTAGTATTTTTGATATACAATTCCTATTTCTGTTTTACAAATCATATATTCGATGTAAGAACCACATTTTTAGTGTGAATTCGATTAAAAAGGTCATCTCGTTCTGAGTAATATTTTAGCTTTTTAAGTAGGACATGTTTAGTTAATCAATTAGTTTTTTTGCACAGCGTTTATTTTCTGGTTTGCATTCAGATAATTAGTGGAGTTGCCTAGTGTGCAGAAAAATTAAACTGATGTGCATTTAAAAATATCCCTTATTATAAAACCTAAAGCGATTTTGAATAACGGATAAAGAATTCATTTTCATTTGAACTTAAGTCGCGTTTTACATTGTATATTCGCTTGCTTCGTTAGATTTGAGCGAAATCTATCTAATTAGGTAACGTTATGTAAACATAAACATTGGTGTTATGTAATAATCCAATAAAGTGGAAGGTCCTCGACCCCGCGATAAAAGCTTAGCTACATTGAAGCCATATTGTGCAAGCATACCTAAGTTTTTACTAATCGCTGAGAGATGACATGCATGACGAGGACACGGTTCGCCGTGACGTGTGGGCGTCAGGCGCGGCAAGTGTGCAATAAGCATCATTTATTCATAGAACACATACCAATGAAACTAATACATATTATGTTTCAATACTATAGGTACTTCTACTGGAATAAATTGCTTGAAATAATTATGTAAATTTGTGTAGCCACATTTTTTATTTTGGACAGTATGTAAATTAGTTGAGAATTCGATCTGAGCGACATGGTTTTATTTTATACGGCCTCTGCAGGGCATAGCCGCATTCAGCATTTTGGACTTAAGGCTTGCTGAAACTGTACATTCTTTTTTTGCCTTTTTTAGGGGGAGGGCAATGAAAGTGGGTCAACATCAGCAGAAAAATGCAGAAAAAAGGGAGGGGACGACTTTCTATGTAAAATATTTCTTATGAAAAATGTTACAGGAAGTGGCTGGATGCGGAAGGCGCAGGACCGTGTATTGTGACGTTTGGGAGAGTCCTACGCTCAACAGTGGATTGCCATAGGCTGATTTGATTGATTGAGTTATTATCAGGAGTAGATATGTCTATCTTCTATCAATATAATGTTCCATTTTTAGGGTTTCGTAGCCAAATGGCAAAAACGGAACCCTTATAGATTCGTCATGTCTGTCTGTCTGTCCGTCCGTGTGTCACAGCCACTTTTCTCCGAAACTATAAGGCGTATGCTATTGAAACTTGGTAACTAGATGTAATCTGTGAACCGCATTAAGATTCTTATATAAAACTAGAAAAAAAGCAGTAAATTTTGGGGGTCCCCATACTCAGAACTGAAACTTTTTTCATCAAACCTATACGTGTGGGGTATCTATTGATAGGTCTTCCAAAATGCTATTGAGGTTTTTAACATCATTTTTTTTTCTAAAGTGAATAGTTTGCGCAAGAGACACTTCCAAAGTGGAAAAATGTGTCCCCCCCCCCCCCTCTAACTTCTAAAGTAAGAGAATGATAAATCTAAAAAGAATGTATGATATACAATGCCATAAAAACTACGAAAATTGGTTTGAACGAGATAGATCTGGTAGTTTTTTTTAATACGTCATAAACCGCAATTATTGGCTAGAAAAATCACTACCACCGAGAACGTGTTAAAACATCAATCAAAGTTACAACGAACTATAAGAACTGTTATATTATGTTACTTGCTTCTAACTTGCTGAAACCCTTCATGGGCTAGTCCAACTCGCACTTGGCCGGTTTTTTACTATCTAGTACCATATTACAAGTAGTAGACTTATTTCTATTCACGATTTTAAGCTTGGTTTTATTGCATAGGTACCCTTTTTTCTTACCTGTCGTTTCCACCAGATTGTACCGGCCCTAAAAATAAATTTACTTACTATCTCATCTAGATCACTATTTCAAATTTCTCTGTTTACCATAATCTTAATACTTAGATCATATTTTATTGCAGTTTGAAACACGATTTCTTTTCAATAAAATTTTATGGATATCGATATCGTTACGTAGGTAGTTCGAATTAGCAAGGCTTAAGAAGAGGATACACGATACGACGGTGGCATGGTGCAATGTGAAGGTGTTCTGCGTACTAATCCAGGGCGATGCGTAGCAGTTGTTCCTTGATTGCAGCGTTGTGCATCTTTTTCAGGCAAATTAAGGATTCTGTCACAATACGCCTCTTTGAATTGCGTTCCCGCATCCCATGGGAACTTATTTCCGGAATATAGTAAAAGGAGTTTATGTTTTATTGCAGACCAGCTGAGCCCGCAACTTCGTTTACGTCACATAAGGTGTATGAAAGGAGAGGTATTTCTTCATCAGAGTCATCAAGCAGCGTCTGAAACTGCCCTGTTTGCTTAATCATAAAAGAGCTTAATGATTAAGTCTATTTTAAAACAATTCAGTCCACGCCTTCGACGCGGACTGAATTGTTTAAAAATAGTCTTAATCATTAAGCTCTTTTATGATTAAGCCAACACGCCAGTTTAGGTTCACTCACATTCAAAGAAACCCCTTCAATTAAAATTTTCAAATTATCTGATTCTTAAAAGAGTTATAACTCTTTTATTTCTAAACCGATTTACATAAAACAAACGCTAAATGTTAACTGGAGCAAACCTCAACACAATAAAAAAACCGCATTGCAATCGGTTGAGCGGTTACTGAGATTAGCGTGCACAACCGTACAGACAAACAGATATACAGACATACAGATATACAGACAAACAGACAAAAATTCTAAAAATCATTGTTTTGGGTTCTATTGCGTTCATAAAGCCCCCCTATAATATTTTTTCTTATTTATCTTCCATGTACAGACAGCGACCTGTTACGATTTTATATGTATATGTATTGATATTGATTATAATCTATCCCTGTACCAATTTCAGCCTGATTCGTTTAGCCGTTAGAGCGTGAGAAAGTAACATATGTACATCCACACATATCCAGACATCCATACATTTAGTCTCACAAACTTTCGCATTTATTTATTTATTTGTATAGGAAGGCTAACAGATTACAGTCATTGAGAAACATTTGAAGAATTTGATTGAACATTTGAATTGAGCATTTATATTAATATTATTATAAAATAGAAAGATCATTTTTTTTTAGCTGGATGAATACACGTAGTATTCCTACGTTAATGGCGCCAGTAGACGCTGAATGGAGGTTTGAAGCTTAAACTGAGTTACATGTAGTCAAGGAGAAGTACAAGGGTTGACTTCAGTATCCAAGCGCAAAACACGTCATAATTGAGGCGGCAATGAACATCATAGAGGATTGACAGGAGATAAAGGCTACCGAGCGTTTCCTACCTTAAAGATATCTGTCGCAGATATTCACCAGACGGAGTTGCTTCGCTAATCTCTTGTCTCGAGTCACCGTTCGTATGCCCCTTTTGAGTTGCTATGAGGACAGGTTGTTCCACTCGCTGAGGGAATGCCTAGAGTAGATATGATATAGGAGCAATGGGATTGTTTATTGGTGCCCGTAGAAACTGGTAGTTGAAGGGCACGTTAATTTGTTAACCCTGGTCATAATATGTAACATGGTAATCTTTAATCGAAGTAAAGTGCGGCTTGAAAATTTTTAAAAGCAGGTACAACTTGCGCCTGTATGTTTCAACACGGCAATAAACACACCACTCAATTTATGTCGAAAAAGCGTAGCCCTTAGAGAAACGCTCGTGAATAGGTGATATCTTCATACACGCTGATAAAGTTGCTTAGCACGACTATTCCTTACTTCATGAGCTCTGCTCCTTAAGTCTTTTGAGAAGCAGAGCTCATCAAGTAAGAAACTGATGATCATCAGTTTCTTACTTGATGAGCTCTGCTTCTCAAAAGACTTTAAGACTTGAACTCAGTTCCAAATCGTACAAGACTACAACACTATGCACTTGATACTAGTAAAGTAAGTAGGTACTTCCTCGTAATCAATCTCGCATGTACAGCCGTTTCAAAAAGTTTAAAGAGCAATTGGGTTTTTCAAGTTAAAGAGGAAACAGTGGGAAAGCCCCCTAGAACTTTGCTTAAGGTAATTGCTCATTCCGTTATCAAAATCTTTGTTTCTTAATCATACAAGTCCGTAAGTAGTAGAGTGACCTCAGATATAAGAGAAGCTCCTTTCAATATATCGAGTACCTAGATCCGGATAGCAATGACTTGCCATTAAATATATAGTTTCATTGAGGACTACTCAATACGTAAGCCATTTACCTTGTACGAACATCTATTGTTAGATAGATACTAATCGGACCGCATCACAAGAAATATTTCAATTGTGTGTCACGCAATGTGGTGTTCCGGTGTTCCGTATTTGTGCGCCCCAATTTGGACAAACGTTTTTTTAAGTGTAATAATCCACTCAGTTGTTATGGCGACCTTATACCGATACCCCGGGTGACTCACGGATAAATGTCCTAGAATAAACGCACTGGTAGCATAATGGTTAGTAATTCGAACATATTATCTGAAGAAGTGAATTCGTATGGTTCATTTTAGAGCAAAAAGTCGGCTTTCATGCTATTCAAGTGTCAAATAAAAATACACCTGTTTATAATCCGTATAAACGGTTGTAACAATCATAAAAGCTTTTTAAGACAGCAGTAAAATAACAGCGCCTAATATCTTCATAAAGCCTTCTGGTGTTAATTATTTTGTTTGATATGTCCATAACCTATTATTGACTGGCAAAGATTTAAAATGCAAGACAAGACCAACATCTTTCGGTGTAAGGGGCCAACCAAAATCTATCTTGCGGCTGATATCCTTTTGGGTATCAATAGACCTGCAGAAAACCTCTGAAACCGTCACATTTAGAATCCGATTTTATTTACGTAATCGAGTTCACTTTTATATTCATCCACCAATAATTTGACACCTACGAGTAATTGACTAAATCCTAAATTAAAAGTGATCAATAAATCCTTTGTCTTTATTCGTACTTGCCAAGACTACTAAGATTAAACATAAAGTTATGTATGCGCTACCTAATTTCAGACCTAAAATCATTCCCACTATTAAACTCCACGGAGCTAGTTCTACTAAACTACTTACCCATCAGGGTGGGCCGCTAACAACGCATGCACCGGGAAGCTTTGTGTTTGATTTGACACATTTGTGCAATAAAATGAATCTCCTGAAGAGAGTAAGATGATAAAGTTCAATCTTAACAGAGTAAAATTATAGAGATAAATTTGACGCCACGTATTTTTTGGACGTTTTCCACCTCGGGACCGCCTCGGGACACGACAAAATTTCAGATCGGACGTGGTTCCTGTCTTAAAACCTCTAGCTCTCTCTCTCTTTAGAAAAAGGTACTCTAACAAAGTCAAAAGTGGTTTTGAGAAGGACCTGAAAATTTTGGCCTTATTCCAAACGTTTATTCTCACAGACTCACGGACCGTTATCGGGTCATGGTGTGATTCTACGAAGTAGGTTCTAGGTTTACACGGGCTGGTTTCTGCAACTCGAAGTCGATTCGGCACCTATTTTGCGTGGGGGGTTGTGATATGGCTACTGCCATCCCAGTTCCTCCAGGAAGTCTAGCATACTCTTCACGTTGCCGACGATTTCCTGGAGCGACCTCGGTGTACCAAAGTGTTTAGCCCTGTATCTGGCCAGTTCTGGGCATTCCATAAAAATGTGACTGGCAGTTTCGTCCGTCTCCATACAAGCTCTGCAAAGGGTACTGTCTGTGACACCTAAATTTAAGAGATGTTTGTTTAGTGGACTGTGACCCGTAACTATACCTGTTATCATACTTATCATGGTCATGTTTAGCTGCAGAATTTTGCGAGAGAATCTGGTGTTGATTGTCGGCAGTGCCTCTCTCGCTTATCTGTATGTATCTAAGCCGTTCCAGTATTCCTAGTGATGACTCCTTGTACGCTGTTTTAGCAGGGTACGTACCCATCTCGATGGTAGGGGCAGAATAGGTTCAGGGCTCATTGCTGTCAGCGAAGAGCCTCTTCTTGCCAGCTCGTCCGCTGCGGCGTTACCTCGTGAGCCACTGTGTCCTTTTATCTATTGTAGGGTAACATTGTTGACCAGGAGCCTGGTTGGTCTTCTCCTGATTCTCGGGCGTTTTAGGGCCCGCAGTTTGAGCTGCGTTCGTCGAGCCCGCCTCCGAAGAGGAGGGGTTTGTTAGTGGTGTTGGTTTTTTGTTAGTATCCATAACTAAACCTGTGTTTCATGCAATAAATGATTTATTATTATGTTTCTGTCTTTCTCGGGTACATTCTTTTTTTTATTACGAAGGTACCCAGTCTTTTGGTAGGCTTACATGGAGACATATTGGTCCAACACGCAGAGGCCCTTTGAGACTTTTAATGTAAGGGGATATGGGACCCCCACTGCAGACGATTCACGCCCGCCTTATGTAGAAGAACGGTAATGAACCGCCCGCAATGGGAGCTAAACTATTGGAAAATATGCTAACTACAAAATGGGCTATTGTGTTGGGGGTTAAATGGAACTAAGTAACTTATGCTAAGGATGATGACGGCGTCTGCCATTTCAATATATTATTACTAAAATATTGACAGACGGTAACTCGCCAACTCACCAGATAGGCCCCCTATACAATCGCCATAGGCTCGTAAGCCTGTGAGGCGACAGAGGGCAACACCGGTGTGAGCGGCTAGGGGTGTCGAGCGGTGCGGCGCCGGTTTCGCCATCGCGGGTCAGACCCGGAGCGGGTTTCCCCGTAGTTATGCCCTTGAAAATGACACTTCCACCCCCGAGCAAAAAGGCCAATCAAGGCAAGCCAGAGTTGAGATTTGCTGCACTTCCGGCAGTAGCGCCCTCCCATTAGCCCATTAAACGGTGACAAAACGCAACACAACTCTGAGGAATCGGGACCGATGTGTAGCCACGCACATTCAGCTCGCCACAAGCTGCCCTGCGGATGTGTGCTTTTTAACCGACTTCAAAAAAAGGAGGAGGTTCTCAATTCGTCTGCATGTATTTTTTTTTATGTATGTCAAGCGATATTTCCGTCAATTATAGACGGATTTCAAATATTTTTATTTTGTTGAATAGGGGTTACTTCTGAGGTGGTCCCATTTTCACCAGGTCAGGATCTGATGAAGGGATCCAGGAGAAATCGAGGGCAACCACGGAAAATTGAAGGGACAACTAGTGCGCATGTTAACTTTTTAATTTGTTGTACATTTTAATGAAGGTCTGGCGTCGATCAGATGATAGAGTCGAAAGACAGTCGAGGGCATTCCTTAACAATTTACAGCAGTTATCTTGTGTTTGGGCTTGATTGATTTGTATTGATCAGAACTTTACACCTAGATTGATAGATTAGACTTTAAAAAAAACTTAAAATATTGAAAAAAAAAATTTCAATAAAAAATACAACCGACTTCGAACAAATCCTGAAAAATAAAATTTACTTAGCACAAAGTAATATGTATTTTGATTTATCAGATTTTATTCAATATAATATTGAAGTTGGTGCCATGAATAATACCTACCTAAACCTATGAATTTACTTGGCGCCGACTTCAATATGATATTAAATAAAAATTTTGATAAATAAAAATACCTATTACTTTGTGCTAAGTAAATTTTATTTTTAGGATTTGTTCGAAGTCGGTTGTATTTTTTATTGAAAAAATTTTTCAATAACCTTGTGAGACATTTTTTTGTTGATCTCAAAAAGCAGACGATTCAAAAAACCAACAACAACCAGCAACCCACCAACCAACTCGGTAGCCTGGGAAGAAAGGCTGGCTCTTTGGTAAGCCGCACCAGGCCCTCCCACAGATGTGTTAGATACCGGGCCCGTCTTATACAGAGCTGTCCGAGATTCTACGAAGTATGTATACTCTGAATGAAATATAAACCAACTCATCGTCGTGAAATGCGTCACAGAAGTGGTGCTCGAAATATGGGACAAACAGTTTAATTTTTGTGTGTTTCATAACATTAGACATAAGACCTTATATTGAGTTGTATGAGGAAGGCGCTTATTTTCCAGGATATATTCCGCAGTAGTGATGGGCCTCATTTCAAAGAGGTCATCTAGTTCACATTGGTGTACAATCTCACTTCAGGATAGATGTCTGGAAGTTTGTTACTCTTTCGCGCTCTAACGAGAGAACTGATTAGACTGCATATTGATACAGGGATAGATTTTAGTCTAGAATAACACAGGCTACTTGCTGGCTACTTTTTATTCCGGGATAAAGTTCCCATGGGAAGCGGGAACGAGAACCAAATTCCATGCGAGCGCCATCTAATAAAGGCATAGTTACTTAGGTTTGTATTTGAGTAGGACCGTGATTTTGTCGGAAATATGCAGCCACCTTTGCCGCTCCTACTGTATGATGTGTCCTAGGCCTACTCTATCTATTCGTAATTTCAGATCTGCGCTACATATTGGTTAGATAATCTCAGAGCCATCTATCGTCACATTTGATAACTGCAACAACAATAAATTACTACAGATTAATAAATCCAAATAAATAAAAAAAAATCTTTTGGTTATATAAAGTTACCTTCTTTCCCACGACCTTCCTGATCAGTTCTATTGTACGAACATCCTTAGAATATGAACTAGATGCGATAAATATAATATGAAATGATTTGTGTGATTTGATTGTGTGATATTTGAATAAATTAATAGGTAAAATAACCTTGAATATTTTAAAATTAAAATCGACAGTTTTAAAGGTATGTTATCAGCATAGTAACCTAAATTACTTTCTCATATTATTTCTGAATATGCAATACCTATACATAACCCCCGCCTGCCTAGTCAGTCTGTCATGTACTTACGTTGCAAATCTTTAGGGCTATAATTCTGGGTCTTAGCACAAATAAAAATTTGTAAAATATATAATTTGACTATTGTTAAACTTGCAACCCATCCGGTTACGTCCGATTGTAAATTTTCACATCTAAAATCGATCCCAAATTTTCGTCTCTCGAACATCAGCTTATTTTCTAAGATGATGTAGATAATAGGTACATAACTGGTTCTATTAAATATGCCAAAGACATATGACATGGCGGCTTTACGGGATGGACTATTAATAGAGGTAATAATATTCAATCCCAAATGTGAGAGCTTTGCTCAAATAACCTTTGCTTTCTTGCTTAAAATGTTTCACTACTGTTAATGACTCTATTCATGTGGAACTCTCACCTCAGCTGCAAGAAGTGGAAGTACAGTCTAATGGACGAACCCTTGGGTATAAGATGGAAAACTCGAACTTTTACCCAAGGTTGGACCATCTCGTCTGGCTAACCTGGTAAGGTAAGACCAATAATTCTACCAAAATGGTTTAAAGGACCTACGTCTAGTAGTGGATTGCGATTACCATATCTAATTATTTAGTTGATTTTGTCAAAAACAATCTACACGCCTCCTATATTCTATTACTATTCGTCAAGAACCTACAATTTTAGAAGAATGCGAACACGTTACGCCTTCCCTACAATTTATTCACACAACTCATGATTTATAGTAAATGCACCCAATTTAAAGAAATAATAATCGCATGCAAATATACCTATTAAAAAATATTCGAAATCTATTATGTAAAAATAGCACTCATAAATCATGCGTGTGATCAATTTACGCCCTATGTGGTATTGATAGTGTGGGCTGAATGAATTTAGGTGATCTATATGAATAGAACTAATAGACGGTCATGTTCTCGATTCTTTCGCAATAACACTGGTCACATAATGATGTGAATGTTCAATACTAGTTTTTGTGATGAGTTCATAATCGAACCGATGTGAGGAGCTAATATCTGTTACAGCTACTTGATGTTATTTTTTATCGAACTAGCTACGGTAGAGTCAACTGGTGTTTTCTTAATTTGCCTGGTATGTGTATGTATGTGGGTAATCCTGATCACATTCAAAAACTCCCATTGTTTACCTAATAGCACAACATATAGACTATCGGGCTATCCCCAATGTTTTCTGATATAATGTAATTCAGTTCTTGGTAATATTGAAGGTTTCATACAGTGCGATGCAACATGAACTGGACACCTTGTCTAGCCTTATAGGAAAGTATAATAAGACGTTATCTCTAAACTTAAAGACAAGTTTATAATTAGTGTCTTGGAACATGGATTCAGGCTTCAAGTTTCACTCTGACACTTTGGCATCAAAAGGAATATGCATAGTTGCAGGCAGCGGCTCATCACAACCTGCGCATGTCCAATTTCAACACGGCAACAGGCTCACCACCTCTTGAGATAAAAACGAAAAAGATGAAATGTATTGATGAGGGTATATACTACGCCAATGCCTAACATTTCGCGGACAAAGGCGTGACTATGTATTTATGTTGCTGTGGTATTCTTTTTTTTTTTACCTGAGAAAAATCCTCATGGAGGCCATGTCGGACTCCTACCGACTTAAAAACCTCACGTAACGCCCAACAGCCTATGGTTGGGAGCAACAGGCCCACGGCCGCCACTGAGGAGGCCTCGCCTAGGGGGTGGTTTGGGTGCTATCCAGCGTCTTTGGGGGATTTCGGGTGTGATCCCGCTTCTAAAGGGGGGCGTGCGTGAATCCCTCACGTCACGCTGCCGTCATAGGCCTGCTTTTGTAAGGACGGTGAGTAACGCTCTCACCGTCCTCAGGCCCCCGGTCATGGAAGCCGATAGTCTTGGGCATGTTGCTATGGCAGGGAGTAATTATGTTGCAAGTTGTGTAGTCATCAGCATCAGGTAAGGGAGTTTACAATGTAGCTAAACTAGTTTCTCTACATATTAACATGAAAAATAAAAGAAAAATATAGGTACGACTAGTCATAAACTCGAATACCGGATGGTCACATAAAAATGTTAAATATTAGCTCGTCTGGATACCAAATATTTTTTCCTAGATCTCATTTTAAAGAATATTGAGTTGAAACGCATTACTAAACATGGGGAGAAACAGTAGCCTATAACCGTATAAGCACTAGGTGGAACTGCACCGCAGCGGAGCTGAGCTGAACTCTTGCAGTACAGGCTTTGAAAGCATACAAACTAATACCTTATATCTTGATAAGAATAACTAGCAGGTAATCAAAGTAATAAATTATTAAAAATCTCAGACGGTTGATTTGAAGCAAATATCATAAATCTCAAAACCAGTGTACTGAACATCCAGATAAAAACGATTTTTACCGGTTCGCGTAATATTGTTTTCTACTACATTGAACGAAACCGGTTATCGGTTTTGTCCTTTTAACCTCAAAAACTGGTTATGCAGCCTGACTTTGTCTGCGTTACTAGTTTTTGCTATCATCATTTTAGTAGCCAGGTACTAGAGCTGATTTCATAAAGTCTAGTTTAAGGCTCGGTGTCCACCTCAGCGGAGAGGATATATTGTATTGTGTTTGACCAATCAGATTTCGCTATTTTCATACCTCGGATCTGGGATGTGAAATCTGATGTGTGCATAAATCTGGATTCAATTTTGCATCTTATTTTCTAGGATGTTTATTGCTTCGGTTAGTTTTGGAGTTCATCCTGGACAAAAGTCTTGACAGGTATCCTACTATCCTACCATATCCTACTTAATATTATAAATGTGAAAGTTTCTGAAGATGTTTAGATGTTTGGATGTTTGTTACTCAATCACGCTTTACGGGTCAAACGGATTGGGCTGAAATTTGATACAGAGATAGCCTATAGGCTGGAACATAGGGTACTTTCCATCCCGGGAATAGGTTCCCACGGGAAGCGAGGACTGGTACCAAATTTCACGCGGGCGAAGACGCGAGCATTATCTAGTGAATTATAAATTACTTATAGATATTAAGTTTAGTGCCAGTTATAGACAAACAAATCCTCGCTTATGTGTAATATTATACAAACGCTCAAACCTAGTCTCTACAATGACGCAATAACTTCCGTAACTTCCTAAAATACATAGTGAGGTGAGAAAATTTCTGTACTCTTTACTCAAGCGTGTAAAAATTGTCATACTTGATTACCGTATTTATACACGCTTGTGTGTGTCCGAGAGGCACGGTGAGCGTCACTAGAGGTACACCGACTCTATTATACCGATACATCATTAAATATTATTGAACTGTCATGGGAAGTGTTGCCCAAGACAATTTGTGCTCGGCGTTAGGTAAGGATTGATGGCCCGCCCAAATTAAACATAAAGGTTCTCTAATACAGCCGATGACATATTAATAATAGTGATAAATCAACTCAGGAAATTAATTTTGTGTATTACGTCGTCCGGCATTTCCATTATCATATTGAAAGGGGTATACTACGCCAAATCGAATGCCAAATAATCGAACGTTCAAAATATCGAACGTTCAATATATCGAACGTTGAAATATCGAAGATTACAATATCAATGTTCGATATATTAAACGTTCGATATTTTGAACGTTCGAGTATTTGGATGTTCGATTATATGGCATTCGATTTGGCGTAGTATACCCATTGAAAGCTAGTGAAAGCCTGGGTTTCCGCCCGCGTGAATTTTTTCTATCCCATTTCACCCTTATATGTGAGGCATTTTGATAAAATCCCTTAGTGGGTGTTTCCGCCTACATTATTTGGACTTGCCCTAAAATGTCAAGTTTCTAGGTGAAAGAACTTTGCCTGGGCGTTGAAAGGTGAGTGATTTACTCCATAAATAAAAATAGAAGTAAATAAACTCTCCTGCTTTATGTCCCCGAAAGGTTATTGAATGAGCTTCTGGTATTAAGGTATACCTAATTTAACTTATCACACAGTAGGTAGGTTTTGTGACTCGGGGTAAACCATCCTGACATTGCTACATCGTTCGAATCCTGAGTGGGGTAACATATTAGCACAAGCTTATATTACGAGTAGCTTAAGCTAGATGGCTTTCTGTAGGAGAAAATGTCCTAAGATATAATATGAGAGTAATCAAGATTTGGCACCCTACTTTTTAGGGTTCCGTAGCCAAATGGCGAAAACGGAACCCTTATAGATTCGTTATGTCTGTCTGTCTGTCCGTCCGTATGTCACAGCCACTATTTTCCGAAACTATAAGACCTATGCTATTGAAACTTGGTAAGTAGATGTATTCTGTGAACCGCATTAAGATTTTCATATAAAACTAGAAAAAAATAAGTAAATTTTGTGGTTTCCATACTCAGAACTGAAACTGAAAATTTTTTTTTTTCATCAAAGCCGCACGTGTGTAATATCTAAAGATTGGTCTTCAAAAATGCTATTAAGGTTCCTAAAATCATTTTTTTCTAAAGTGAATAGTTTGCGCAAGAGACACTTCCAAAGTCGAAAAATGTGTCCCCCCCCCCCCCCCCTCCTCTAACTTCTAAACTAAGAGGATAATAAATCTAAAAAAAATATATGATGTACATTGCCATACCAAAGAAAATTGGTTTGAACGAGATCGAGTTGGTAGTTTTTTTTTAATACGTCATAAACCGCAATTTTCGCCTAGAAAAATCTAACTACCACTGCGGACGTGAAACATCAATCAAAGTTACAACGAACTACAAGAACTTTTGTATTATGTTACTTGCTGCTACGGAACCCTTCATGGGCGAGTCCAACTCGCACTTGGCCGGTTTTTTAAGCTATTGCATAGCTTCTATCGCGGGCCTTGCGTGGAGACCGAATCCAGAAATTGTGTCACGAAAACGAGTCACACTCTCGGCTACCTTCGGCCACGTTCGTGTATCTCGTCTCGCACTTCATAAATTTTTTGTTTACGTCAATTATGAACTCTGCAGTCGTTATATATTATTATATTGTGTCAAATAATCCAAAAATTGATGCTTGTACCCAGAATCGATCTTGCGCCTTCTGCGTACCGATCCGCGTCTTAACCACTCGACCAAAGTTGAATTAAGAGTGCTGGTCGAATTTAGAGTTCATAATGTGAAATGACAATTTCGATGCTGTCAATTACATTAGTTGCTGTCAATTTACTTCGTCTAAATAAAAATTCGACTATAGGTGTATAGGTATTCATCATCTATGTACAACAGTGAACTGTACTCGTATAATTTGTGTAAAAAGTGTTTTAAATATGAATAAACAAAGTGCAGTTATTAATGAAGAAAGTCACGAAAAATAGTGAAAGAAAATGAGTGAGTACCATGGAGCAAATATAAGAGGTGAGTACTCTATATACATACATTTTATTATTATTATCACCAATGCAGTATTATTTTTTGTTTTGTTAATTTATATATAATACTGCTATAAAGATAACCAAACCCGGGAGTACGTTCCCATGGGAAGCGGGAAGAAAATTTCACGCTGACGTAGCCGCGAGCGCCATCTATCTCATACCTATGTACTTTAAACGTGTCATAAAAGTCACAACAATACCATACATGCATATTTCAAAGAATGTCTATTATTACCATAAAATTTGTAAAAATAGTTTTTAAGAAGAAACCTATTGTTTTATCTTTTAACTAGCTGACCCTCGCAACTTTGTTTACGTCACACAAGGTCTATGAAATTAGAGGTATTTATTAATCATACTCATCAAGTAGCGTGTGAATCTGCCCTGTTTGCTTAATCAAAATAGAGCTTAATGGTTAAAGCTATTCCTCAGTATAGAATTTTCCTCAGTATAAACAATTTACATACAAACACCGGGGTGTTAGAATTTTATTACATGTATCAATGTAGTAGACGTAACGTGTATAAAATGACATCAATCAAATGTCATCAATATTCTGAAAAAGAAATTAAAAATAGAGTTCACAAACTCTTTTGAAAATACGTACTGTACCTACCTTAGAGGATCGTTATGAAGATAACAGGATAGTTAACAACCATCCATAGAAAATAGATGGTATAATGCTGAATACCGCAAAGAACAATCGGCGCGGCATAGAATGGGGCCTATTCCGATATCCTGGAGGATTTAAATGATGCCGATGTCCTGTGCCTGCTGAGGCACACACACGCCGTCATGCATGTCTGCAGGACAACGTGCAGGACAACGAGCAGGATGAGGCAGCGAATGGCTGGACTGAAATTAAAATCGACAGACGCAAGAGATGTGGTGGAGGCACTAATTCACGTACCTCGGGAGTGTCGTGTCAGAAACTGATGGGATAGAAGAGTACCTTACATCATTTCGAGTCTCGCCAAGGCCAGAACAACCTTTACACAGCCGCGCCCCGTGGGCAGTTGCGAAAATGGACACGAAGAGTGAAACTCAAAACAAAGTAAACGTTAAAACTGTACTGCTAACTGCTATACGGATGCGAGACATGGAAGGTCACTAAAGACATTTCGCACCAGCTACCAGCTATAAGTCTTCGTCAAACGCTGCCTCCAATGAATCCTCGGTACATACGGGCCCGAGAACATCACGAACGTAAGACTATTGGAACGCTGCAGTGAGACCAACAGATCAAACGTCGGAAGTCTAGCTGCTGCGCTAGATTGGACACACGCTGCAAAGGGACCACGATCACATCATACCAAGGCAAGTCTTACTGAAACTACTGGTAGGGTTTCAAAAACTGTTCGATAGTAAGTAGGTACATTAATTGATAGTGGCTATAGGCTACATAACATAATGCTAAGATTCCTGCCTTTTGGCCTTTTGGACTTTAGTCCAAAAGTCCAAAAGTCCAAAAGACACGAAGAGTGAAACTCAAAACAAAGTAAACGTTAAAACTGTACTGCTAACTGCTATACGGATGCGAGACATGGAAGGTCACTAAAGACATTTCGCACCAGCTACCAGCTATAAGTCTTCGTCAAACGCTGCCTCCAATGGATCCTCGGTACATACGGGCCCGAGAACATCACGAACGTAAGACTATTGGAACGCTGCAGTGAGACCAACAGATCAAACGTCGGAAGTGTAGCTGCTGCGCTAGATTGGACACACGCTGCAAAGGGACCACGATCACATCATACCAAGGCAAGTCTTACTGAAACTACTGGTAGGGTTTCAAAAACTGTTCGATAGTAAGTAGGTACATTAATTGATAGTGGCTATAGGCTACATAACATAATGCTAAGATTCCTGCCTTTTGGCCTTTTGGACTTTAGTCCAAAAGTCCAAAAGTCCAAAAGTCCAAAAGTCCAAAAGTCCAAAAGTCCAAAAGTCCAAAAGTCCAAAAGTCCAAAAGTCCAAAAGTCCAAAAGTCCAAAAGTCCAAAAGTCCAAAAGTCCAAAAGTCCAAAAGTCCAAAAGTCCAAAAGTCCAAAAGTCCAAAAGTCCAAAAGTCCAAAAGTCCAAAAGTCCAAAAGTCCAAAAGTCCAAAAGTTCAAAAGTCCAAAAGTCCAAAAGTCCAAAAGTCCAAAAGTCCAAAAGTCCAATAGTACAAAAGTCCAATAGTACAAAAGTCCAAAAGTCCAAAAGGCCAAAAGTCCAAAAGTCCAAAAGTCCAAAAGTCCAAAAGTCCAAAAGGCCAATAGGCCAAAAGTCCAAAAGCCCAAATGTCCACAGTCAAGTAGGTACTTGGTACTTTACTTTGTTGAACATAGGCCTTAAAATCTTACTAATATTATAAATGCGAATGTTTGTGAGTTTGGATGTTTGTTACTCTTTCACGCTCAAACCGCTGAACGGATCGGGCTGAAATTTGGTAACAGAGATACATTATAGTCTGGAATAACACATAGGCTACCTTTTATCCCGGGAATAACTTTCCGCGGTAACAAATTTTACGCGGGCGAAGCTGCGGGAATCAGCTAGTATTCTTATATAGAAATAATTATACTAGCATAGTCGGTAAAAAATGCTATGTAATAGCTTTACCGCGGCAGTCCCCGAGTGCCACACGTCTTTTTTTTTACAATATAACCTCGTTCTACCATTATGTCAGCATCATGAAAGACTTGGCCACAACATACAATCGTCGCTTCTAAATTTCCGACTTTCGAATCTGGTATTTAACTAGATTCCCTGACAGGAACAGAATATTACACAACCAGCTTTTTATCCCCAATACTCACTTATGAAAGCCTTTTTCAATTTAGAGGAATGACCACATACACATGCAGATTTATTTACAAATATATTAGCTGTAACATCGGCAAATGTTAATCAATAATGTTTCATAAGTTACTACCATTAAGTGTACACAAATAGATAATTATTTCCTCATCGTAACATCCTAAGTGGCTAAGCTAATGTATAGTTATTAGGCTTTCTTGTATGCATTTTCTTACCTCATACAACCTCATTCATTGACTAACTCATGATTCATAAACGTACCATGTAAGCGCAAATATGTTTAGTTCAATATTTATCAAGTAGTAGACTGTCATTTTAACTGTACAAAGCACACACACACGGAGAGATAAGGAATTGTTCTATTTTAATGAGTTTCGTTTATTGTGACTAATCGCGTATAAGTCTGCCATTCGTAATAAGTATCAATTGAAACGTAGAATTTCTTGCATCCATTAAACATATCCCTGCTCCACCAGGAAACCGTGGAGGCATGGAAGGTACGACTTGAGCAACCAAAGGGGGGATTCGCCACAATCGCGGCAGTCAGACCGGTCATGGACGAGTGGCTGGAGAGAAGACACGGTGCTCTCTCCTACCGGTTGTCACAGATACTTACCGGGCACGGAAGCTTCGGTAGGTATCTGTGGTGAAGACACTGGGAAACCACGGCTGAGTGTCAGCACTGCGTGGACCGCAGCGATGACACAGCGCTCCATACGCCAGTGGAGTGCACGGCGTGGGTGCAACAGCGCCAGGTCCTCGTAGTGGGTCTGGACGTGGACACTCTCTCGCTCGAGACCATGGTGCGAGCCATGATCTCCAGCGGGAGTAAGTGGGACTGCGCCAACTCTTTCTGCGAGCAGGTCATGCTCGTGAAGGAGGCGGCGGGACGGGTACGGAAGAGAACTCTCCCACCCGAGTTCCGCAGTCGACGGCCTGGGCGCCCCGACGTGTCTTCGCCGAAGGGGTCTGAGGACGGTGAGATGGTCGCTCATCGTCCTTACAGAAGCAGGCCCATGACGGCAGTGTGACGTGAAAAATTCACTTAATTTTAAACATATTGTCAAGCATATAAACGCCAACTTATTCCGCATAATCCGTGCTATAGCCGTCCTGTAGCATTCTGGGACATCCTTCCGAGGGCTTCCCCGGGGCTCTCAACCACAGGCTGTTGGGCGTGACGTGAGGTTTTTTAGTCGGTAGGAGTCCGGCATAACATCCATGAGGATTTTCCCTCACGTTAAACAAAAAAAAAAGCCGTCCTGTAGCATGCCCTTAAGCATAGCAGAGCTACATAAAAGCTTAGATATTGCATGTATGAAGCAACCGCAAGCCCAATATGTATCAATGCCAAACTGTATCTCGACACCCACGTATTTAATGGGTATTGAAATGAAGCGTTGGACAGGTTTTAAAATAAGTCTATCTTTAGATTAATACCACCTCTAAAATTTTATCATTGCATCGATATCTGAGAGGGATTCTGTCAAGGATCCGAAACTTGTTGAACATTGATTAATATGGCAGACATTTGATTATAAACATTATATTTTAGATTTGGAAGGTTATCGGTGCATTTAATCAGATTTCAATCATGATGATAAACTACTAGACAATCAATTGATCTGACAACTTCTAACAAAATCAATTACATCCTAATAGACGTGTTTATATGTGCAATGTAGTTTATTAGCCAATTGCTAAAAAGAGGAGGATCCTATTGGGCCGCCGAATAGATACTGAGTTACTTTTTCAAACAACTTATTATTTCAAAACCTCCTGTCAGACCGAGTTAAAATTGGTTTAAATTTAGTAACCATGTTACTGGCAATGGCAACCATGATCAAGGGCTTAGTTACAATACACTGCCTTCCACAACGCGGGAAGGCCGGTAAATGGGAATATCACAAAACGTTCACCCATCTGAGGACTAACCATAAATATGTATGCTTTATATAGTGATCATTTACAGCTCACTGAGTTTGCAAAATAATCAACAGGAGACAATAAAACACGGAGACGACACCGTTACCGACAACTTTATATTGAGAGTGGATGGTTTCATGCAAAAGTACCACGATCATCCTTTAGAATAAAATAGCGTTGTACACTGTGGACCAATGAGAGGCCTCCGCTCAAATGTTCTCGCTGATAGGAGACAAATAATGTTGTGGTAGCGTATGCCGCTCATTTTCAACGAAACGTAGCAACTGAATAGCGATAGTGACGTATGAATAATAATATGTGTCGTCTGAATGTGCAACCGCTTAGAATGGTGGCAGTCAACTTGAACAAGAAATCATTCTACTTATCTTAATTGATTCACCGCAGTGCTGCGAGATTTAGTCACAAGGACGTCGGATAACTTAATTCATGATAACGATATTGTTATCGTTATCATATATACAAAGAACGCTTAAATCTTTTGGCACAAATACCGGAGCTATGGGCCCGACACCTCACTGTGAAGCATGTAGTGCTAAGCTAAGACCGTCTTTGTCCCTTATAGCAAATTATAGAATGCTTAAAATTGTACTGTAATTATTAGAATCATATCAGTAGTATTTTTAAATGAAGGTGAGCATGTGATCTAGTACTAAGCACGAATTTAAACAGGAAACCCCAATAACGAATGGGCAATTGAAATCAGGACCTCAAGATTACGATATACAAACAGTTAACGAAAAGTGACCTTTGCCACTGGACACTACTATGTACTAGGTATGAGACATGAACATGACATCTGTTGTGTCACAGAAGTCTACTCAAATAATAAAGCTTTCGAGTCTGAAAAAGAACTCACTTCAAAGTGGATATAAAAACCGTTCAATTGCGAGTCATGCTCGCGCAAAGAGTGTTCCGTACCAAAAACACTGGCCAAGTGCGAGTTGGGTTCGCGCACAACGGGTTGCGTACCAAAAACAGCAAAAATAACACCATTCTTGTATGGGAGCTCCCTTTTTTCTAATTTTAGTATTTGTTGTTATAACGTCAATAAAAATACATCATGTGTAAAAATTTTAGCACCCTAGTTAACACGGCTCATTAGATACAGCCTGGTGACAACCAGATAGAAAGAAAGGCAGGCGGACGGCAAAGTTCCAGTAATGGGACCCCGCTTTTACCTTTTGGGTATGAAACCGTAAAAAGTCCCAACTACTGTTAATTGTACTAGCACCTAGACCGCTGACTTAATATCAGATAGTGACTGGGTTAAACATAATTATTTTAAATCAATTTAAACCTAGTTATGTTCTTTTTCTTTAAAAAGAACATAACTAGAAACGAACGAAAAAGAAACATGCAGTTTTCATTACAACATCATATCACCATCTATTTGCAATCAGAAAATTAACTACTTTTATAGGAGGCGCCGTCCGAGTGGTCACTAAACCTCCTTTAATGCTAATGTCTGTCCTAACAAATTTATAGACTTGTGCTGTAAATTTATGTAAAACCTTTGAGTTATTGGGTATATAACGGTATCCATAAATTTTATATCACATTTAATTAAATATAATTAATTAATTGCAGTTAAGATTTCCTTCCCATCCATGCATGAACGTACCATAGGTAGCACAAATAAGATTATAAGAGACCGATTTGGTGCCTATAGCAACCCGACCAGTACAAGGGAGTAGTCACAGCATGTTTGCTCTACACATATCTGTCTATCAAATTTTGCGGGTGGAAATTGTATTCATATACCCCACTACAGAAGCAATTGGCTGTCACTATGGAACGTACCCAAGACAATTAAAACAATACACTCTTAATTCTTTTATATGTGTGTGTATGGCGCCTCCAATCTCGCAAAAAGTCACAGATCGTGTTGCTCTATGCTTTGGCGTAACACGAATACAATTAGACGATGTTGCAATGGTGTTTATAACACTGTAAACGCATTTATAATCCTTAAATAGACTCAAATTATACTGCTTTTGGAAATATATTGCATCTATAATGGTTTAGAACAGTGTTTATCAGATATTTAAAGGAATACGAGAGGCCTGTGAAAATTTAATTTTGCTGATTGATGTGACTAATTATATACGCATCAATCACCGATCATAAGCTAAACATAAACCTATTAATGTAAATCCTCTGATCAACATGTAAATCCAAGAACTATTTGTTTGGTATAGAAAACTTGTATTTTAGAATATATTTAGCCTCTTCACAAGTGCTTTCAATTTAAATACTACATTTCAAACCTTTCTGTCTGTGTTCAGGTGTGAGTCTGCTCACCAGCTGACACTGCCAGGTGATGGTGCTGCAGTAACGGTAACTCCTGTGAAATATAATGTAGTACAATTCAAGTTCCTTATGGTACCATATTTGCCACGATATTACTTTAAACCTCTTTTCATTCCTTTCAGTGTAGAACCGCCTATGTTGTGAAGAACTCAAACGAACTAAAACCTCTAGCTATCCATCAAGCGTTGGGCGCCTGTGTAAAATCGCTTACGTCATAGTCACAATCTAATCAATCTATGGTCCATGTGTGATTAAAATTTATTCAAATGTTAGAGATCTGTAAGAGGAATTGAATACCTATAGCAGTAATTCAAGAGGCTTCATAGTTGAAAACGATATAGTTACCTACTAAGCAAGCGTTTTTCAGACGAAGCCGATCTGTACAATACCAGTAAAAAATCTTCAATTCTTTGTAATGGACACTCCTTAGTAAATTTACGATATATGTAAGTAACCCGTCAAGTAATATAGGCAATGACATAAATTTCAAGTAGGTATGCAGACTAGGCTTTGGTTCCGGGACCGGTAGAACCGGACCTACCATTAAAATAAATTACCTATATGTTTCTTAAAAGCTAGTAGAATCGCATTCGGACACTCGTATAAAGTTGTTAGAAGACCGTACAGATTGAAGGTTGACTTGGCTACCTTGAAATAAGGCCTCTTCCAATTTGCCCTTTATCATTTGTAGCCTGCTTCCTCTGAAATACTACGCAATAGTATTGACACGTTTTAGGAGTGTAGGTATCAGTAGTAGGTATGATTCTCCAGTAATACCAGTTTCGATGTTGTTTACAGGGATTTCTTTATTCCCTTTCCCCTATCACTTCTCTCGTGACCCATAACCAGTTATCAGTCACCATGAAACACTACCGATGACTGTACACGTAAAGAGGGGAGGTTAGTTTCATTAAAACGAGTCTCTGGAGAAGGCTCAATTCAGTAAATAAAGCAAATCACACTTGCCCTTAGGCACCAATCATCGTTGATATTAACGAGACAAGATGTATTTGTTTGCAATCGATAAACTTCGAAACTACTGGACCCATTCCAAAAATGTTTTCGGTATCTGAAAGACAATTTTTTTGATGACATAAAGCTTATGTATAATCATACCACCAAAGGAACATAGCAGTAATAATAAATATCAAAAAATGTTGAAATTTTCCACACATTGTAACCACGCGTATGGGTTCTAAACGAAAAGGTTTTGTTTGTAAACATTGGAGAAACCGTGAAGCATAGCCTGAACCAACACTAAAAAAAATGTTTGCAGCTGGTCGGTATGCACTTAGCTAATTCAATATTAATAGAATAGGTCATATCAATGAGTTACTGATTCAGTTTACATAAGTATGTACCTAACTAATTAGTGGAATGTTATTTATTGACAGAGTATCGATAAATACAGTAACCAGTACGTCATCACCTTCCTAGTTATCTTCCACTGATGACCTACATTTATTATTATTTCAAGTGCATTATATTATGTACCCATTTCGTTTCCGTGGTTCGAAATAAGGCACGTTTAAGTCGTTGGTCCCGGTTGTTAGCAATATGACAGTCGTCGCCTCCTAAAATTCCAACAGTCGGTCGTCACATCCTGCACCTGTCCATTTCAACCCGACTAACCCAGAACGTAAATGTATAATGCCATATAGGAGACCCGTTTCGTCAAACCTAGCGGCGCGTACACGACGAATCGAAGACACATGCCAGAAGTTTAGGTTCCTAAGAGATCCATTGCGTAGAGAAGGAAACCTCGAAATGAAACCCGGTTGTCAGTAAAAGACAATCGTTAAGCCAAGTTGAAGGCCTAATGGTCGGCTTAAAAATTTCAACTGCGGGTCGTGGCGACCTGCTCCTGTTCATTCCAACATGGCAATAGGCTCACCAAGTCACCACCTAGGTATTACGTGGGACATAAAACTATAAGGTGAAATATGGGCGTATACTATGCCTCTGTCTATCCCTTCGTGGATAATGGCGTGATTATATGTATGTATGTATGTTAATGTATGTATGTTACTTTGTACTCAGGTGGTCTATGCCAACATTCCACAACATAAAAATTGACCAGTAACAACAATGTAATAGTATTCACCTCTGACTTTCACAACGTTGCATAACTTAGTAGGTAGGTACACACCAAAGACTCATCACGGGTGACCATTATCGGGGCATAGCATAAGTATCGAAAGCTGCTAGGATTCATCCTCCTTTCATCATCTGACGACGCTATTGACGTAAAATATTGTCATATTGATATTATTTGCAACAAAAATACGTCTTTGTGAAAATTCAGACTGCTTAGCTATCACGGTTCAAGCGATACAGCCTGGTGACGTATAGTCAGACAGACTGCGGAGTCTCAGTAATAGCACAGTCTACAGAAGGTTTTCTCTTTGTACTGTGGTAATAGAGTCCTAGATTTTAAACATAGTTTTCCATTAGATAGGATACATATTACGAGGCAAGCCTATAGCCGTCACTGAACACTGTAATCAGGAAACATCTTTAATCCTTTTGTAATCCGAACCAAAACTCCAGCAGCCAAGAAAAATGTATGTTTATAAGCACTACTGAGATGACAAAAAGCTTACGGCCCACCTGATGGAGTTGTCACCGAAGCCTATGACCGTGTGCAGCACCAGAGGCGCACACTCGCGCTGCCGATCCTGTAAGAACCTTCTAAGACCCCTATTAAAGAACCCGTACTATCTAAGTCAGCGCCTTCCCAAAAATCTAAGTCAGCCCCTTACGGACCCATAAGAGCATGTAAAAATAAACTAAGCTTTATTTACTTAAGAACTACAAAAGACTAACAGATTCAAGAATATATAGTAATAATAATTATGAGAACAGGTGTTTTCCTTTCCATATCTAAATTGCCATGGAAACGTTATAATTCACCGTGAGTAGCTTATGAATTACGTAACGGCCTGTCACTTGATATCATTCCTATCTTGTGACGGGTACTTTGTATACACTAAGTACATCTGGCTTTGCCTGTTTGGAAATTATTTTAAGCAGAAATCAATATTCATAAAATTATCCAGATACTTATTTAGATTACGATAACACTCTTAATTTCGAAGATCATTAGGAGTTCCTTAAGCTAATTACTATTAGTTATAGGTTGTCCGTCTGTGGCAGAGTTATTCCCCTCAAGGAGGTACATCTTACTTACCTACCTACTTGTTTGCTGTCTTTAGACATGAAAAGGAAATAGAGTTTGTTAAACGCACGAAGATGCTTTTGGGAGAGGCCTATGACCAGCAGTAGGCTGCCATTTTATTGATTTGATAATCGCACTAAAAGTACTAAAATTCTATGTTGACTGGGCGGAATTAGCTAATTTTGCTTTTGAAATAGGTATTCGTGGAAGTTCAGGGTTAAGGTAAAGGGTATTTTTATAATCGCGGGGTTGCGAAGTTGCATAATAAAGTGTTCAATATTACCAACGATCTGCGTACATTCATCCCTTCAAATAAAGATCTCACAAAACGAGGGCAGATATCAGATATCCGCGACGCACTCGCGATCAGAAATACTGGCGCCATCGTTTTACGAGCGTCTGTATTGTCTATTAAACTTGGAGTGACGACTCGGTGTACTAACGTGGTATTTGTATGAACTAGTAATATAATAGAGATGTTTAACCATCGCCAATTATTCTAGGAATGTTTATAAATAAATATTTGTAGACATTCTCACACAACATCATCTAGTCCAAATGAAGTTAATATACCTAAGCTTGTGCCATAGGACCTAGACATACATCCTAGAAACGCTCTGTTCGAGGTGGAGTTCGCTAACATCCGCGGACTCGATGCAAACCTCGACGCCGTCTTCCACCGTCTAGAAACGGCACGGCCAGCTGTGATGTTCCTGAAGTAAAAGCAAATAAGAAGCACTGGTAGCCCCGCAACTCAGTGTTCTGCAAAGGAAAGTAACATCGGGCAGTCACAACCTGTGCCTACCCATTTCAACATGGCAATAGACTCACCATTACGTGGGTCAACAACAAATGGTGAAAAATTTGGGTGTATACCTCTTTACTTATGCCTTCGTGGATAAAAACGTGACCATGTCTGTACATAGTGCAAAATGAATTTTGTCAGCGCCCTTAGATATTTAAACTACTCAACGATTTTTTTTAGGAATTGATTTAGTGATTCAAAGTGAGGCTTATGATTGTATAAGATGTCATACTCTCTCTCTCTCTTGCTAGCACTGCGAGGATATAGCGCTCCACACATTGGTGGAGTGCACAGCATGGGCGTAACAGCGCCAGGTCTGGACGCGGACATTTTCTATCTGGAGATCATGGTGCGAGTCATGATCTCCAGAGGGATTAAGTAGGACGCCGCTGCGTCTTTCTGCGAGCAGGTTATGCTCCTGATAGAGGTGGGGAGGGAGCGGAAGAGAACTCTCCTAGTCGAGTTTTTCCGCCGTCGAGCCGCAGATTTGTCTTCGCCCAACGACGCGGGATAACTTGTACTTGACTGCAGTGGTAGCCAAGGTCTGTTGAGTATCCTGGAAACATCCTTCCGAAGGCTTACCCGGGGTTCTAACCGTAGGCAGTTGGTAGAGAACGTGTGGTTTTTAGTTCATCATAGCATAAATGACGGACTCTGATGAAATGTAAACGAAGTTGCGCTGGTTAGCTAGTGTATGTATAATTATAGATCAGATTAGAGTTCTGAAAGTAAGATCCACTAAGACCTCGCCAACAGATAAAAGCTTTTTTGATACGGATGCTTATCAAGAAGACAATTATTTTTATTGGGATATTCCAGCCACTGTCATACGCTACTGTATTATCAGAGGTCACATCCTGTATAAAGAATGTGGGTGGGATTAGTCATGTTTAAAAAACTGTACAAATAAACAGGAGTTACTTATATCATAGTAGGCCCTCCAATTTTCACTCGTGGCTAACAACAACTCTTTTTTTTTGTAAAATAAAATAGCCTAAATTACTTATATGACATTAGCTATCAACCTTTGAAAACCCCTTTAAAATCAGACGATACGTTTTAGAGATTAACCGGAACAAATAGGCAGACTGGCAAGTTTTTTTATGTAAGTCCCGTATCAATCAATCAAATCAGCCTATGGCAGTCCACTGTTGAGCGTAGGCACATTATTCAAATTATTAACTTTCACGAAATCCATAATTATGAAAGTATACACGGTACTTGCGGCACAGACTGGATGCGGAAGGAGCAGGACCATGTATTGTGGCGAAATTTGGGAGAGCCAAATTTTTATACCGTGTATACTTTCATAATTATGGATTTCGTGAAAAGTTAATAATTTGAATAATGTGCAAACAGATACATCCATTTTATTTCTATGCATAGATAGATAAATTATATATGAGTGTAAAATCGACAATGTTGACGGCTGACAGCAGCGTATCATGTGGGAAATATGTTTCTCCACCGCCAAGTAAGGAGACATAATATGAACGCTTGATTATTATTATTTACTGAATCTAATTGATAATAGTTAATAAAGGAAATAACGTGCAATTTGTTTGTCATAACATATGTCTTTGTAGACGTAAATATTTCTATGATTATGTTATTGATTAGAACATAAATGGCTGGATACCATAAAGGTTGCCTGTAATTTAGCGATTTAGCCGCCCTCTGTACATTTATAAAGTTATAATATCTTTCTCTTCTGTATATTTTTAAATTGGTGTACAATAAAGTTTATTCTATTCTATTCTATAAATGGCTGGACGTATGGGTTATCTTTCAGGAAGCGCTAAAGCGATTTTCCTGTCAAGAGTTCGACCGGCCTCTCGTCGTGGTTTTTCCATGCCCTTTTTTCAACATAGCCTAAAGCCATCCTCAATAAATGAACTTTCGAACTGTTAAAGAATTTTTGAATACCAACCAGGATTTACTGAGATCCTAGCGTTCAAACAAACAAACAAATTCTACAGCTTTATAATATTAGTACGGATAAATAACATAAAAATAATTTGAGTGACGCAGGACTACTTGGCTAATTTAGGTTTTGAAACATATTTAGAAGTCGTTGCAAAGGTGTAGACTGTAGGGCGTCCTATTGGGTCGCAGAAACTTCTATTCTTATCGATATCCCTTTACTGTTCATCCGGTTAGTCTGTAGAACTCTCTGCCGTCCAATAACAGAGACATTAAATATATTTAGAGCCCCTTCGCGATCTGAGAGCCTTCTCTTTATTACACGCGTGATACTGCATGTATAATAGTTTTTACTCTGAGTAATTGCTTTTGATTACCGTGCTAAAATCATACAGTACTATTGAGCGTACCAGTATATGACATCGCACTGCTCGCTGCAGACAAAGTACATATTCGTCCTAAGCAGGTAAGGTCACATATGGTTTTTCTTCCGCGTACACTTAGGAGGTGGAACGAGCTCCGTACCACAATTTTCAAGGTCAAATGTTTGTCCCCACCCGGGAATCGAGCCCGAGGCCTTAGCAATTACAGTTGATCAACAAAGTAGTACACTTAATAATTATACTACATTATGTGTATAATTATGTTATGAGCATTTACATACTGTGCGCAAATAAATAAAATTACAGAATCTGTTTGTAATGTCAAGATAACAGGTTTTTAAATAAATATGAAAGTAAATATATAAATCAAACCAAGATAGATACGGTACGTATGCTAACAAAATTCATTTAATCTAAAATATGTTTGTCTGTTTGATTGTTCTTGTAAATATCGACTGCCTCATTCCGTTGGTCTAGAGATCTAAATGTGCGACTGCGAGTCACGAGGTCGTGGGTTCGATTCCCGCCGGAGACAAAAATTTGTATGATTTATAAATGTTTGTCTCGAGAGTCTGGGTGTTTCTTTGTATGAAAAGTATGTATTTAAAGCTATATATGTATTAATATCCGTGGTATGGTACCCATAACACAAGCAGGTTATTCCTAGCTTACATTGAGATCAGATGGCGTTGAAAAAAATATCAAGAAGGTCAAAGCGAATTAGTGACGAGTACCATTTGCTGTCTCCACACTGTTCTTGGCTCTCGAGCATATATCACCTCGTAGCAATAGCTACAACAGCAACAGCACAGGCCTTATGTTGGTCTGCTGAATAACGCCACCATACGAAAACTTTGACACCGGACGCATCACACAAGTTTGTCTATGCGGATGAATGTCTTAAAAGCGTGGAAAATAGGCACTGGTCAAGTCCTGGGACATATTTCCGAGGACTTACCCGGGGCTCCCAACCGTAGGCTGTTGGGCGTTACGTAAGGGTTTTTAGTCGATAGGAGTCCGGCATAGCAGTCATGAGGATTTTCCCTCACGTTAAAAATAAAGACACCGGTCAAATAAAGGGTCTTTGTCACTTTTAGCTTCAGATCGCCATTTTGAAGTCCCTACACACTTTCGAACAATCTTCTCCTGTAATGCGATGTCGTCAGCATACATAAGCTATAATTAAGGATGTTCATGTAGATCTCTTATGTTGTCTGACAAAACTATGGCTGATGAGGGACCCTTTGCTTACCACGATAGTGACTGGGAAAGGAGTTTCGAATCTGTTGTTTGAACTTTTGTACTAGACCTCTGATTTTCATTTCCCATTTACTCGACTTCTGAACCTTACCTGAATGATACCGAGTAAATAGAATTCGTTAAGATGAAATAACGTATTCGTTTCTCTTTTAAGCACTTAAAGTAAACAGATTGCTTAAAATAACCTGGTTAAAAAGAGGGTACTTTTACCCCGGTAACTGGGATTATTCCACATAGGCAAAGTCATGAGCATTCACTAGTATAGTATACGTATAGTAAAATTATTATCAGTGCATTAGACTAATACAGGTTTCCTCTTCTTATAAGCAATAAATCTTAAACACATAATTGCAGGTGGTCAAGTAGTCATATTATCGAATTAATTTCACAAGTGACCATTTCGTTCGGAAGTCTTAATTCGTTCATGTCTCTATCTTGTCTTTAATGTATCAGCCTTATTATTTATAATAAACTTGTCTAGCAAACTTGTTAAGATTACCTGCAATAAATACTGCATCGAATAATATTATAACGAAAGTCATCTTGCCCTATTAAAAGTGAGTAGCATTTTGTCAAAGCCCTTCACGTTTCTATTGCATGCTTTCCGAAAGGTAAAATCCCCCCTGAAATTACAAGATTCAATTTGCCATAAACCGTTAAAGACGTCCCTCCTGGAAGCAATCCTGGCTAGGTCACTACATTACACTATCAGGTTACCTGGCTTACAGAAGTAGGTATGCAACATTTCACCTCAATAGTAATCCTATTGACGCTTGAAAACCTCCTGCAACCCCCAGCTCAACGTATTCCAGACAGCTAATCCTTGGACAGTCCTAAGAACATCAAACTTCAAAGTTAATGCAATTAGAAAAGAATAGTTATCACTATGTATCAACATTCTCAACTTTATTAACTAAAATCGGTCAAAGACATTGTGCGGCAGAGTCCCCATAGAGTAACGCAGCTACCGGCAGTCGGAGCCGGTAGCCTATGTTCTATACGAAATCCATTTTGATTGGTGGGATAACAGTATGGAAGTATGGATGCGGTCGTTTGTAATCAGTGCAAGGACGTCAATTTTCATATAACACCTACGAGAATTTAGGCTTTACCATAATTTACGTGTCTTTGGTGTGTGCGTCATAATCTCAATGTATGTTAATGTGTGAGTTATTGTACTTTGTCACTATGTCATAAAAATATTAGCAACATTTGAGTGTTTTGATTTGTGCCATGTTAACTTGTTGGCATAGAGCAACGCAAACTGTCTAAGGGGAGACGGCATAGAACGATTGCTCGGTACAAATTTGTCTGTCATATTTTGCGGGTGGCGGGGGGAAATCTTCCTCACCCACACTTTCTTAGACTCGCACTACAATAGCAATCGACTGTCAATACGAAGCCTATAAATACACTTTAAACAATACACTCATAAATTTTACACACACATGATACATTTTGTGTCATATCACCCCAAGTCGCTCAACCAATCCATGTATTGATGTGACGTCCGGTAAAGTTGCTAAACAAATCTAAATATTATCTATACGTTTAAATAGGTGTAAATAATAATAACTTGTTATAAAATTACTTACTTACACAAGATAATGCCATTTTTCTTCAGATTTCTTTAATCACATTTCTTTTTGTATTAATATCTAATTATTTTATCATTTTTATAAAACGACAATTCAACCGCTCTCGCTGTCAACTAGACTTAGTCTAGTGAAAGAAACTTCAAAAAACAGTTTTTATGTAACTGGGCACTTTTAGTCGTCAAAATGTCAAATTATTGCCAGAGGGGGTTTGCCAGCTTTGGCCTCTCCCTCTGTAAAGGCGCGCGATGCTCTGTGCTTGTTGGTTATACGGACGGTTGGTTTTGTTAATATTAGCGACTTTGACAGAAAGCGATAGTAAAGTGCTTTGATATTAAAATGCGCAATTTATATTTATGTTATGTCATCTTTACGTCTAATAGCACAGATAACATATAATCTAATACCTAGTATTAATAATCTATTCAACTTTTTAACACTCGATTGCTTATTGGTAGTAACATCCAAAAAGCAATCTTATTCTATGTTGAAATAAAACCACCTGAATTCAGCGGGACTAAGGTGGTTCTGCCCCACCAATATCTGAATTAAAATGAAATTCTCTCACGGGATTGCATTCCCTGGATGTGCATTATATCATCGCTCATCGCAAAAAAACACTAAGTAGGTACTATATGTTGTTAAACAAAATTACATTACGCAATCAAGTATTGACAGTATTCAAGAGCCCACAGTTTAACTTCCTCGAAACATCCGCTGATCTTGCAGCGAAATTTTGCTAGCTAGAATCTACGATTATATAATTAATTAGCAAAATTCGTAAGCTTCTACGGTTATTATTTACAATTCCTAATAGTTGTGTAAACAAAAATAAAACGGCGTTGAAATACATAATTAGTAAAGACTTGATACAAAAATAGACATGTGAGTAACCTAAAGGTGCGGGTCTAATCAATCGACAATTTTGCCATGATTCATTTTGGCTGTCAGATATTCTATGATCTTAACATTTTTGATCTGCCACAAAACTACTAAGATATTAGAGGTATATTAGATTTTCACTCCTTTTCTCCACAAACATTTACATGAATTACTGTAATTTCTACTTGATTGCAGAAGCAGCCTCAATATGTTACCGGGTTCGAGAAATCGTTAGCGCTTGACATAAATATTTAAAAGCCTACAAAATCTACGGTGTTCTAAATCTATCTAAATTAGACTGGAAAAATCTTTTTTTTTTGTCGTTATTAGCTAATAATAAGTAAGGATTAATACCATACCTAAAACATGGATGTATCACTTTTTTCTATTACTAACGACTATTTACAAAATACCGCTATTCTCACAAAGTTTTGTGTAATGCATGACTCTTTAGGTAATGTGTGTAAACAGCGTTGATTTGTAAGACACGCGCCTTATAACTTTATGGTCAAAATCAGATCACTCAGAATGTTTCGTGGTCAAAAGTCGAGCGCAAGCGCACGCCTATATTGGCCGTTGTCCGATTTAGGTGATTTTAATAGCTAGGTCAAGGGGTCAACGACTGGCTCCCAATCGCTATGACATCAACTTCACTTAGAATTACAAAACGCCGACTCTCACTCACGTAACAACATTACTTGGCTAGGCTTTACAAAGGCTGTAAGATCTTCAATAAATTTTGAAATTTCATTAAACCCAGGCTTTTGTAGTGACTAGTTCGTAGAAACATGACGTACGGCTTATATTGTATGTGCTTCTCGATTTATAAATATTTGAAAATGTATTGAAACTAATCATAGTGGGTATATAATCGTATTTGTTTAGCAAGAAAGTAGGTCAACGTGGAGATCATCATTATGCGTGGAATCGATGCTACAGTGACTACGTTTGAAACTGAGCCCCGATAGACAGTAGGTACTAAAATTGTTTTTTTTGACCTTTTTTTACGTGTGGAAATTTATTGTTTTATTTTATATATTTAAACTTTGTGCACAAAAAAGCAGTACATTGACGAACTTAATGCCTAAGGCATTCTCTACCATACCAGTCAACCATTACCTACCATGAAAATCCGTCATGGAACTCATGAATGCTATGCCAGACTTTTAACGACTAAAACCACACTAGTTCTACTACGAGTACTGCCTACGATCGGGAGCCCCGGGTAAGCCCAGAAGGATTGGAAGGATATCCCAGAATTCCTAACAGACTTTTGCTACCACTCCCTCCCGCTTCCTCCCCATCGCCTCTTTTGTGAGCATAACCTACTCGCAAAAAGACGCAGCGGTGTCCCACTTACTCCCACTGGAGATCATGACTCGCACCGTGGTCTCCAGCGAGAGAATGCTTCTTTTGGCCTATTAGGTAAACTAAGCATAAAGCGCCTTCATTTTTTTATTTTTTTTACATGGTTCACTTCAGGATCGATACCTACAACAAGAATATTAGTAACGTAACTTAACGGGATATTTTTTACTTATGTGTTCCACTCAAGGGCCATGCGATCATTATAATACAATCTTAAAAACTGCTTAAGTGCGAATTAAACTCGCGCATGAAGGGTTCCGTACCATAAACGGCAAAACATTAAATTGTTTGTATGTGAGTAGACAAGCGCACAGCGAAGTCTCAGCAATTGGGACTTGTTTTTATCATTTGGATACGGAACCCTAAAAAGTTAGTGACCGTGAAAGTTTAAAACCAAGAATGTCACCGAATGTCACCTAATAGGCTCAAAATGAAATTTAATGATTTCAAAGCCAAAGTTATAACGGTTTTTAAATATGCGTCAAGTTTTTATTTCCCGTCGAATTTCGAGAACACCGTCATAAAACATGATACTAATCAAAGCAAAATTATCGGAAACTAATACCGTTTTCTATTAAAAAATTAAAAAATACAACAGATTCTGATATCAATGGATATAGCATTACCTAAATATAATATTTGTTTACCATCTTATTTTAGAAAATGTCTTCATTAAATGAATATGGTAATTGAACGAAAGGAATATCATCATTAGCAGACGCCTCATTGATTTTAAACTGACATGGTCAGTCACTTACCGTATAATATTTCATTGAGATTTCTTCATGTTGGCGCTGTTGCAAGCAAGCTCCTTGATTCATTCGGAAACAACTCTTTAATATTCAGAAAATGGTTGTAAAAGCTAAAGTAAGTTACTTTTTTGGATTGCGTACCCAAAGGGTAAAAACGGGACAGACAGACAGACGGACGGCGAAGACACATGAATAGGCATGTGTCTTCGCCGTCCGTCTGTCTGTCTGACTGTCGGTTTGACAATCTGTCCCTCACGAGGCCGTATCTCGAGAACCGTGATAGTTAGAGAGCTGAAATTTCATCACCGATGATGTAATTCTGTTGCCGCTATAACAACAAATACTTAAATCACAAAAAGAATGATATTCAAGGGGGCTCCCATACAACAAACGTGATTTTTTGCCGTTTTTTGGTATGGAACCCTCCGTGAGGCGGACTGACTACACTTGGCTGGTTTTTTTTTTGTTTATTTAAATATCCGACACTCTTTTTTTTTTCGTGAGGGAAAATCCTCAAAGGATGTTATGCCGGGCTCTTACCGACTAAAAATCCTCACGTAATGCCCAACAGCCTGTGGTTGGGAGCCCCGGGTAAAGCCTCGGAAGGATGTGCCGGGACTCCCAACAGACCTACGGCCGCCACTGCGGACACGCCCAGGGGCTGGTTCGGGTGGTATCCCGCGTATTTGGGGGGTTTCGAGTGTGATCCCGCTTCTAATGAATTGGGGGCCGTTCGTGAATTGCTCACGTCACGCTGCCGTCATGGGCCTGCTTCAGGAAAGACGGTGAGCGACCCTCTCACCGTCCTCAGACCCCCGGTCATGGAGGCCGATATTCCTCGGCGAAGATACGTCGGCGGCGCCCAGGCCGCCGACTGCGGAACTCGGGTGGGAGAGCTCTCTCCCGCACCCGGCCCGCCGCCTCCTTCACTAGCATGACCTGCTCGCAGAAAGAGGCGGCGCAGTCCCACTTACTCCCGCTGGAGAACATGGCTCGCACCATGGTCTCGAGCGAGAGAGTGTCCACGTCCAGACCCACCACGAGGACCTGGCGCTGTTGCGCCCACGCCGTGCACTCCACCAGCGTGTGGAGCGCCGTGTCATCGCTGCGGTCCTCGAAGTGTTGACACTCGGCCGTGGTTTCGCGGTGTTTTCGCCACAGATAGCTACCGAAGCTACCGTGCCCGGCAAGCATCTGTGTCAACCGGTAGGAGAGAGCACCGTGTCTTCTCTCCAGCCACTCGTCCATGACCGGTCTGACGACCGCGATTGTGGCAAATAACCGACCCTAAAGTTTATTATTAGTTGATTATACCCAAATCACCTGTACCATATGTCATGTTTGATAAGTTTGATGTCTCTGAAATAACAGTTAACATTAATAAAAGAAGATATACCCGAAACTTAGCCTAAGGCATGCTAGTCAAAGCCAGTATAATCACAGAAGTTAAAAAGTAATCAATCCATTCTCTTTGGCAACGTTAACAAATTGTGTCTTCAATGACTCGTAAAATCTCACGACTCTCACTCAACTAAATATTGTGAAATATTTTAACCATTCGCTCATGTCATAATGCACCTAAACTTTCAAACGATTTATCTTTACGTTTGATAGAGTAAACCATCCCTAAATATACATTTTATTCCTACAATGTTCATCGTCTTAATTAGTCCAAATAATATCAATATTATCTAAACTTACAGACATACGACAGTATGATTAGACAGATAGAAAATTCTTTATTGTACACCGATATTGTTACAAAAAAAAATTTTTCAATAGAAAATACAACCGACTTCCATTCTTATCCTGAAAAATAAAATTTACTTAGGACAAAGTAATATGTATTTTGATTTATCTGATTTTTTATTCAATATCATATTGAAGTCGGCGCCAAGTAAATTCATAGGTCTAGGAAGGTATTATTCATGGCACCAACTTCAAAATTATATTGAATAAAATCAGATAAATCAACTACATATTACTTTGTGCTAAGTATATTTTATTTTTCAGGATAAGAATGGAAGTCGGTTGTATTTTTTATTGAAAATTTTTTTTTCATTATTTTTAGTGACGGGTGAACCGAAAAATAAATCTCATCAATACAAATTAATCAAGCCCCAACACAAGGCTGTAAATCGTTAAGGAATTCCCTCGAATATCTTTTGGTTCCATCATCAGATCGACTCCAGACCTTTATTAATGGTAGTACATTAAAGCACTGAATCAAAAAGTTAACAAACGCACTAGTTGTGCCTATAATTTTCGGTGGTTGCCCTCGATTTCTCCAGGATCCCGTCATCAGATCCTAACCTGGTTATAATGGGACCACCTCAGAAGTAAACCTTATTCAACAAAAAAAATTGAAATCCGTCTATAATTGACGGTGAACATACATAAAACATTGAGACCTTTCCTTTTTTTTTTTAAGTTAGATCTATCAATCTAGGTGTAAAGTTCTCATCAAAACAAATCAATCAAGCCCAAACACAAGATAACTGCTGTCAATTGTTTAGGAATACCCACGACTGTCTTTTGACTCTATCATCAGATCGACGCCATACCTTCATTAAAGTATAGAACATTAAAGCACTTAATTAAAAAGTTAACAAGCACACTAGTTGTCTCTATAATTTTCAGTGGTTGCCCTCGTTTTCTCCTAGATCCCTTCATCAGATCCTGACCTGGTGAAAATGGGACCACCTCAGAAGTAACACCTATTCAAAAAAAAAAATTTTTGAAATCCTACTAATATTATAAATGTGAAAGTTTGTGAAGATGTTTGGATGTTTAGATGTTTTAATGTTTGTTACTCAATCACGCTCTAACGGCTGAACGGATTGGGCTGAAATTTGGTACAGAGATAGCTTATAGTCTGGAATAACACATAGGCTTTTCATTCCGGGAATATAAAATAAAAAAAAAATAAAAATAAATGTTTATTGCAAAACTTCAGTACAGCTCTTTACCCATAAACATTGCACCCACTAAGGGCGAGACCGCACTTGGGCCGCACTTGCGGTTATCGCGGCGGTTTCTAACCTCAAAATGTCAAAACATTGACTTGATTTCATTGATTTTGACAGTTTGATGACATTTTGAGGTTAGAAACCGCCGCGGAAAAACGCAAATGCGGCCTCGCACTAAATGCAATTGACAGACCTTACGATTACTACAAACAATATAATACGACAAAAAAGCGAAAGAATTTAAAAACAATAAGCAGTGGACCCGGCATTATGGGCTCCCGACACGACCATGCCCTGCAACCGTCAATCACGTCAAACATGAATGGAAGTTGCTTCAGTGTGCTTAATTTATTTGCATGTCTATGTGCATCGACGTATATGCACACATGATACTTTACACGACCGACAATCCGCCAATTGACCGTGTCGGAACCCCCTTACAGTCGCTGCAAATAACCTACTAAAGTCGAATTTCTAACCAGACAAAGCCAGGCGACAGCAGCCAATGTCACCCCGTCACACAAATTATGAAACATGTTATGAAGAAGCGACACCATCCGCCGCCAGCCGACCCCGCCCAATCAAAAACCCACTTTCGTTTGGGTGGCTCGGCCCTCCCCGAATTTACGACTTTGGAGTATAGCAATCTACTGTACTCATCACCAGAAACATATGTACCGCTTTCTTTTTCAATGTACCTCTGTATTTTTGGAGAAAAACTCATGAAAAGGGGGCCGAGCCAACCAAACGCTTTCAGCTCGGCCCCCCTTGTAACTCGAAAAATATACAGCCAATTAAAAAAAACTTGAACTTGAGAAATGTACCTCGGTATCACATTATACGTTCAGAAACAGATATTGTAAATTCGTAATATCAAACGATATATCGATGTAGAAAGGGGGCCGAGCTGAAAATTTTTGATAAGAAAATACGTACAGAAGGACAAAAGATTTTTATTCGAAAACTATAAATATAGAATCTACACATGGTAAATATCATATGTACCGCCTTAGTTTCTCATAAAACTTGCTAAATTAAAAAAAAACACCAACCTCAGTTCGTTCAGCTCGGCCCCCTTTAAACGCCTATAGTTTCTGAACTATGACATTTTTAATTACAAGAAACTACTTCCTGACTCAAATAAAGGAGTACATTTCTTCTAAATGAATTAAGATTCTGTGAAATTAGTATTTTAAAAGATAAATGGGATCGAAAATATCATATTGTATGTGTAGGGTGACCATGATTTTAGTGAAAATTAGTAAGAAAAAGCTGCATAAATTGAGTAAATCTTTAAATTAATAAACAACTCAACAGCTTCATGTTCCCATGTATCAAAATGTCCGCAGTGTCAAAATGCCCAGATTTACAAAATGTCCGGAGTGTCAAAATTTTCAGTTTTACAAAATGTCCGGAGTGTCAAAATGTCCAGTTTTACAAAAAGTCCAAATAGAAATTATTTATTTTAAGCTATCTTTACAAAAGTAAGCTTAACTACTTTTTTTTGTACTCAAAACATTTTTTAACTCAAATTTTACCGGGAGAGCGAATTTTTAAGTTTAATTTTTAAGTGTTTCAAGCCTTAAATTTACAAATTATACCGAGAGAGCGTATTTTTAAGTGTTTCATTCTATCAAAGCCTTAAGTTATAAACCATACTTTTCATTTTGATACTCCAGTCATTTTGATACTCCGGTCATTTTGATACGCCGGTAATTTTGATACACTGGATATTTTGATACTCTGGACATTCATTATCGGTCATTTTGTAGAACTGGAGATGTTGACACTGCGGACATTTTGATACATGGGATTTTTGTAAGACCAAATCTGTATGACGAATATCACTCAAATCACTTCATCTAGAGCAAGATTTTCAAATGGCACTGTTTCAGATGTCCCTAATGGATACTATTTATTTCCCCCATAGAGTTATGGCTTATCTATATCGATGATTTCCCCGTCTAACGCAAGCCCTGGTTCATACGAGGTAAATCTGGTACGTCATTTATATAACTCTATGTCATTTACCCACAAATTTATAGTACCATTTCCTAGGTTTTGTTAACAAGGTTTTGTTGCGAGGATGTCTGCTAATGCCAGAATAGATTATGTATAAGTATTTACCATTTAATTACACCGTTAGCCCCTATGTCTTCTTCTCATGAAATAAAATAAGTACTCAAGTCACTGATAAATGAACGAAGAGTAGGTATGTACTTACAGTATGGCTTCACCACACTCATTCTTACATTGGCTGCTGCTGTTTGAAGAAAAACTAAATGAAACAATTATTAATTTTTAATTGTTTGTTTGCATCGAAAGGGCTCCGAAACTACAGGACCGATTTGAAAAATTCTTTCACTGTTGGGAAGCTATTCTCTTCCCAATGAACATAGGCTATAGTTTATTCCCGTGTTTCTACGAGAACAGGAGCTACGCGGATGAAACTGCGTAACGTCCGCTTGTAGTTTATAAGTTACATTTATGAAGTGGCTCCTCAATCTAAACATCTGGATACAGGAGTTTTTTGAAGTTAAGAACTGAAAGTGATTTATTTCATTGATTTTCTTTTTGTATCATTTAGTAGGCATTATGTAGGGTTAGGTACTTTACATAATGCATACTAAATAACTAACGATTTACGCGGTTTACCTATGTTTGGCAAAAAACGTTCTCCAAAGTGTCACATGCCAAAGTATGTTTCCCAAATTTTCATTTGGCAAAGAAACATTCGGCTAAACAACTTTTCGCAATTTTACAGTTAGCAATACTATTTTCTAAATCATGGTCACCTTATCATTTATCCTGTAAGCAATTTTCGATCCCATTTATCTTTTAAAATACTAATTCCACCGAATCTTAATTTATTTAGAAGAAATGTACTCCTTTATATGAGTCAGGAAGTAGTTTTTTGTAATTAAACATGTCATAGTTTAGAAACTATAGGCGTCTAAAGGGGGCCGAGCTGAACGAACTGAGGTTGGTGTTTATTTTAAATTTAGCAAGTTTTATGAGAAACTAAGGCGGTACATATGATATGTACCATGTGTAGATTCTATATTTATAGTTTTCGAATAAAAATCTTTTGTCCTTCTGTACGTATTTTCTTATCAAAAATTTTCAGCTCGGCCCCCTTTCTACATCGATATATCGTTTGATATTACGAATTTACAATATCTGTTTCGGAACGTATAACGTGATACCGGGGTACGTTTCTCAAGCTCAAGTTTTTTTTTATTTGGCTGTATATTTTTCGATTTACAAGGGGGGCCGAGCTGAAAGCGTTTGGTTGGCCCGGCCCCCTTTTCATGAGTTTTTCTCCAAAAATACAGAGTTACATTGAAAAAGAAAGCGGTACATATGTTTCTGGTGATGAGTACAGTAGATTGCTATACTCCGAAGTCGTAAATTCCAGGAGGGCCGAGCCACCCAAACGAACGTAAAAACCCGACCCCATATTTTGGTTTCCGGACATGGTCAACAATATTGTGTCAATTCTGAAATAATTAATTAATGAAAATAGTTTCCGTCGTCCTTAGCACACATTTATTGACGTCAAGTTAATATGTTCCCACGGGAAGCGGGAACGGGTACCGAATTTCACGCGGGCGAGGCCGCGCGCATCAGCAAGTTCGTCTATAATTGACGGAATTATCGCTTAATTTACATAAAAAAAATACATACAGACGAATTGAGAACCTCCTCCTTTTTTTGAAGTCTTAACCGACTTCTCTCTTAACGACAAATGATCTATTAGAAGCACAATGCATAAGAAAATAATCAAATGTTCAATGGGCGGCCTTATCGTTTAAAGCGATTTCGTCCAGGCAACCTTTGAATGGACATATATGATAAGTAGAATCAAGCAACTCGGTGTAGTCAACTAAAAAAAATATTTTAACAAAACAATAGACACAAACATACAGGATTGATTAGTTTGATAATCTACCCCTTTCCTTTTATGTAATGCTCGCTGAACCGTGAAATTTCGTTAACGTTACAGCTCGGTTTTTCTGTACTAAGTGTAGGTAGTACATGTATGCGTCGCAGGATTATGATAAAATCAGGATTTTTATAAAAAATCAAACCTAATCTAAGATTTTGATACAATACCTATTTTATCATAGGTACCTGTCCTGAGTCCTGGAATTATATGTAGGTAGGTATCTATTGGGTAATCCTCCATCGGCGCAGTAGCTCAGCTACCCTGAGCCGCCCGGCGGTGTTCTGGTGAATTAGGCAGATCCCAGAACACTCCCATAGGGGCAGATCGGTGTCAAGGAGTTTTAGTGAGTATTCCCAGTGCTATCGTGATCAGGTGCTGGGCGACCCTCACACGAGCCCATGCCTCGCCAGCATGGGTAGTCCGTAAGCGGAGCTCTCCCTGTAAAAAAAAAAAAAAAAAGGTACGTATCTATTACTAGATGGCGCGGGCGCCCGTGAGGAATTTTTTTACCAACTATGTACTATTTTCCAGGATAAAAATAAAGAAAGCAACCCAGCATAGTGTAGAGGTTAAGTTACATAGGTACTCATAATTTAATGCCCCCGTGTGGCGACGGGAGCCCCGTGTGACGTCGGGAAAGAGTACAAATTGTCGCCACCCCTATTCATCTCGAGGGTGTCGTAAGAGGCGACTAAGGAAACACTTCCATTGCGGAGAGACTTTCTGATCTGACTTTGATCGAGCACTGAGGACGCAACGTGTGAGGATGAACACCCTGTCTATGGCGAGCGGTGCGATGATAGAATATAGCTGTAGGCATAATATCAAACAAGTCCTCAGAGCACAAACCGTTGTAGAGGCGGTAGAACACACACACAGTGGCGGATACAGAAAAATCTCAAGGGGGGGGCGCAAAAGATATTTGGAGTTTTAAGCTACCTTTACTATTAGCGCAATAAAAAAGTAATCAAGTCACATGTGAAGTTTATGAAATTTTTATTTGAAATTGTATAATGGTAATACAGTAAAAATACAATGTTCAAGTTTAAGGGACCTAATGAAAAACACATCTTATGCGGGCATTCCATGGAACGGATTCACCGTGCGAGCACCGCGCCGGGCGACTTGCGACCCATTTGAGTAGGTTTAGGGTGGCCACCTTTCTGTACGCATAAACGTTCACAATGTTCCCTGCCTGACCAGATTTGATAAGATCCTAACAATGTTGCTTTGCATATTCGTTTTAATGAAGAGTTTACTGAAGCTCTTTACAATCCTAGGTCTTTAAATAGGTTATATAGAGATTCAGCTGGTATTCCCCTTGCTCCTACTTCTTTGTTTCATTATAACGTAAGAGTTGACTGCTCTAGGTACTAAATGACGCTGTAACTTTTAACGCCAATAACTCTTTCACGGTCACACAGCCGGAGAGTTTCCTGCATTGGCTGCTTGGTAGCGCTGGTGTCCTCAATACGTAAACTGACCATTTAATTTTGATTTCAAAACGAGACATAAGTTTTATAAATACCCGAGTTATACGGTTAATGAAAATCTACAGATATTCTTCATTTAGAAAAAGTGTTATTTACCTAATACCAATTTTAAGGGTGGAAATCCGTCAAAGATTCTGTGCCGGACTCTTACAGACAAACCACACGGTGCCCAACACGGCTACCACTGCCTACGCCTGGGAGCCCCGGGAAAATCCTCGGAAGGGTGTCCCAGGATTTCCGACAGGCTACCACCGCTTCCTCTTCTAGGAGTTCAGGTACTAACCCGCGTCTTTAGGGGTTGGTTCGGGTTTTATCCCGCTTATTGAGGGTGAGGCGTGCATCAAGCTCTCTCATCACGCTGCCATCTTTGGCCTGGTTCTGTTAGGACGGCGAACAGGCCTCCGGCCGCGCCGTCCTCAGGCTCCCGGTCTTGAAGGCCTATCGGCCGAAATTGGGCGAAAACAAGTCTGCGGCGCTTCCGGAACTCGAGTGGGTGAGTACTCTCCCGTTCCCTCCTCGCTGCCTATATCACGAGCATTACCAGCTCGCAGAAAAAGGTAGCGGCGACTGGTCCACTTACTCCCGCCGGAGGTCATGGCTCGCACCACGGTTTCCAACGCGAAAATTTCTATGTCCAGATCGCTTGTGCTGTAAAGGACAAGGCGCTGTTGCGCCCACGCTGAGCACTCCACAATTGTGTGGAGCGCTGTGCCCTTGCTGCGTTCCTTGCAGTGTTGGCACTCAGCTGTGGTCTCCCGGTGTATTCGCCTCAGTTACTTACCGAAGCATCCGTGCCCGATACTTATCTGTGACAACCGGTAGGAGAAAGTGCCGTGGTTCCGCTCCAGCCACTCGTCCATGACGGTCTGATCGCCCCGGTTGTGCCGTTTTCCCATCTTAGTTGCTCAAGTCGCACCTTCCAAATCTCCATGATATCCTTTTTTCCTCCATTATTAAAAATAGTCTTTTAATGACTGATACATTTTTAAAACCTCTCCAAGGCACGCATAAATACAAGTCAACTTGTTTTACTATAGCCCTGCATTTAGCAATGTTCTATTTCAGCTTCAGCGCTAAACTCCTTTAGATCTTCAACTCGAACCGTGTAAATATAAAATGAAGAATATATTTTTACCACAATACATTCGTAATCTAAACCAGTAGACCATCTGCAGTAGATTTTATTACATTGTGAATCAAATGACGCAGCGAGCTATGAAACGAGCTATGTTTGGAGTATCTTTGAGGGATAGACTCCGTTATGAGGTTATGCGGCAGAGAACCAAAGTTGTCGACAATAAGCACATCAAAGTGGCAGTCGATCGACGACGACGATCGCGTCGTCCGCTTATGATTGTCATGCTTCCTCTCATTACTCGCGAAGTTGAACAAAGTTCGTCGGCGAAATCGCCCGAGGCAAAGAAAAATTTTGACGAAGTGCCCCTCTGCACTATCATATTCGTCCAACTTCGCGAGTAATGTAGTGGAAGCTTTATAGTTAAACACTAAAATTTGGAATGGCCGGGCGCATGGCGCGGCGCGCACGAACGACGACGCGTGCGCGTGCGGCACCCAAGGGGGGGGCGCGCGCCCCCCGCGCCCCTACCCTGTATCCGCCACTGCACACACATAGAGGCAAAGTCTCTCCTATCACTAAGAGGTTCCACACCACTTGCAAGTATGGGATCGTTGACAACTCCGATAGCTCGCCTTTGCAACGAGAACTTTGGAACTTCTTTATTTTCAAAGACAACTACTTCAAATGATCGGAATGATCAATCTATATTCGATATTCTAGCCGTACCTACTGCCGTTATCGAAGTATAACCCGGGCGAAGCCTTAATTTATAATTTTGAACCACAGTTACCATTGAACCCTCCGCGAGTGCGAGGCTCGTGTCATGTCTCAGAGGCGTATGGTGTGCGCTGACGTACCACCTCACACAGCTCCTCACAGGACATGGCTGTTTCAAACAACAGGGACGCATTGTATGTTAGTTTGTGGAGTTCTACTGCAATACAAACCAATGGCAGTAGAATCTCACACACTATGAAAGGTTTTGGCACACTTTTGAAACACGTACGAAATACAAAATAAACCGACCAAGTGCGAATTGGACTCGCCCATGAAGGGTTTCGTAGCAGCAAGTAACATAATATAAAAGTTCTTATAGTTCGTTGTAACTTTGATTGATGTTTTCACGTTCGCAGTGGTAGTGATTTTTCTAACCGAAAATTGCGGTTTATGAAGTATTAAAAAAAAACTACCAGCTCTATCTCGTTCGAACCAATTTTCGTTGGTAGTTTTTATGGCAATGTACATCATATATTCTTTTTAGATTTATCATACTCTTAGTTTAGAAGTTAGAGGGGGGGGGACACACATTTTTCCACTTTGGAAGTGTCTCTTGCGCAAACTATTCATTTTAGAAAAAAATGATGCCAGGAACCTCAATAGCATTTTTAAAGACCTATCTATAGATATCCCACACGTATGGGTTTGATGAAAAAAAAAATTTTGAGTTTCAGTTCTGAGTATGGGGACCCCCAAAATTTACTACTTTTTTCTAGTTTTATATAAGAATCTTAATGCGGTTCACAGAATACATCTAGTTACCAAGTTTCAATGGCACAGGCCTTATAGTTTCGGAGAAAAATGGCTGTGACACACGGACGGACAGACAGACAGACAGACAGACAGACAGACAGACAGACAGACAGACAGACATGACGAATCTATAAGGGTTCCGTTTTTGCCATTTGGCTACGAAACCCTAAAAACTAAAATAGGAATCGACAGTAACGTGCAATAAGTGGAGGATATCTGAGGGCACGGTAGTGCCCCCACCAAGTCGAGCCATAGCGCGGTGGTGAGCGGCACGGCTGTACTATCTTTTCTTGAACCCACTCAGGCCATTTTCGACCCCCTATTACTTAGATGTGAAGTTTGAATTTTCTGTTACTAAGTGAGCTCCGTTTAAATACCGTATATTTCAAATTTCGTTTAGTTTAAACCTGTAGTTTAAGAATTATAAGTAGTCAAAGTTGCTTAAAACTTCGTAGTCACTCACTCACTGTCTGACCGATCATCAAAATTCTAAGCTACTTCTAGTGGACATAGAGGACATAGAACCTTCAAATTTAGATTGCAATGTAGTGTTTAAGTGTATAACCGGAAAAAATTAAAAAATCTGGAACGTATGCCTGTCCATTTCAACATGGCAATGTGGCACACCACCAATTAAGTCAGACAAAAACTAAGGAGAAATTTGGACATATAGTATGCCTCTGCCTACCCCTTCAAGGATAAAATCTTGACACACGTATCGATGTAGGTATATTTCATCAAAACTCGTTGATTGAGCCTATCCGAATTTGTTCCAGTTTAGATATTTCTTTATTAGTTACAATAGTTCAGTGAAGCCTAAATAAAAAGTCATACGTTTAGTTATGATTGTAGGTAAGTAGTTGGTACTTGTGACTATAAAACGTAACATTTTTATTAACGTCTCGTTTGTCTGTTAATCTTATACTACTCCAAAACAAAACTCTTGTTTACATTACAAGTAGGTACTTGTAGTCGCAATGGAAATACTGTATGTGAATGATCATCCCCGCCTACACTGAGTGGTCCCTATACCAGGCGATGGTTCATGCTTATATTATTATCATTCTCTGTCATACTCTAACAAAAAGAAAAGAGATCCCATCAAAAACAATACTTGTAAAAAAAACCAAGTCCCGCAACTCTGTTCTTCTACCGTAAAAAGTAGTAAGATTCAGATTCATGTCATAACCAAGTCGGTTATTTCATTCAGTCTCTGCTTATGGGACCTTCTGTTTTAAATTTTACGTAATTAGCTAACTCAAAATCTTATTGTGTTCATAAATCAATATTTACAATCTTTAAAATTTCAAAAAATAGATCGACTTGGCAGTGAATGCTGGCAAATGTTATTTTCTTATTAAGTCTATCGATTGTGCCGAAACAGTAATTCAGTTACTCTCATTTCATGCGTGAAGCTACCAACAAATATCATTGTAGCTTTATAACTTTTCAAATTACCATGAATGGAATGTCTAATCACAACACTTACGTAAAAGGAACATCATACAAAGCCCAGGTCATGTGCGTAATCTTAATACCAGCGATTACCTATGCATGTAACATGAATTTCATCAGAAGATCGAGCTCTCAGCTATTGTGAACAATTTTCTTATTTTACAGTTATCAACATGTTCGTAGTAATCTTCCTCGTAGTTGCCAAACACATGGGTATCTATGTCACTTTTGAAAAAATGACCATGAGCTTATTAAATCGTACCTAATTGAACTTAGTACTGAACTGTACCATGCTGGTCGCCAGATTTCACTAGTTGGAGAGGCCCTCTAAAAAGAAGAAGAATTGAACTTAGTAGATCTTTGTTGGAACTGCAAATAAAACTCGATGAATAAGAATATTTGCGTGTGATGCCGTTTTCAGCAATAGATAAGTAAATATGTATATACAAATATATTGTCTGGGTCTTGCGACACGACAGCATGCAATTAGGTCGCAATTCCCAGACACTGTCGCGCAGTGTTCTCCTCTGTGCCACGAATTATGGTCCCGCAGCGCGCCCCAGCACGGTGAATCTATGGAATACTGAGAATAGGTGTTTTGTTCTGGTAGTTGATAAGTAAAGAAAGTACATAAGCCTTTTTCGTTAATTTGTTGTACATTTGAGCCACTAAACAATACATAATGTCGTGCTTATGTATTCCTTTAAATTAGTGTTGTACAAACCACTTGAAAGTTACCGGTTGGGGAAAAATATTCTGTTTGTACTATAAACATGCCGAAATAATACAAATACCATAAATCGATGGATTCCAATATAATAACAACACTCACACACTTTCATTACTTAAATATATTTTAATGTAGGAACTAAACAATAAAAATAGTCAATAGGTAATAAATAAACAACCAGTGACCTTCGTTCATCTCAAAAACACAAAGAAAAACACGCCTCAACTATTTTGTATCAACTAAAATAATCACCATTACAGAAATAATAGCTCATCATATTACCCAAATACGATGATTAAAGAAGCATCCTTGAAAAATGGAGATATTTTGCAAGAGCAAGCAGTCCTCACCTGAACAGGTAATATGAACGCGATTGTCCAAATGTGACCTCCGTTTCAACCATTAATATGCTAATTCAGATTATTTATTACGCAAGAACGGTCTAATATTTGGAACTGTTCAATCGATTCTAGTTTTTATAGACGATATTAAATTTTGTTGCTAGTATTTAGCGTTGAAATTTTCCACTTCAGCTTAGAATGATGTGTTCAATACTGCAAGGTATGGCCAATTTGCAGCTGAGTAGGTTCGTATAAAGTTCGTGTATCGTTACGGCTATAACCGTATGCAAATGCGAAAAAATGACACACTAATAAAATAAGCATTGCTGTCGTAAATTTATGTAGTTCTCGTTCTGACGAATAATTAACGATAGTTGATTTTATGTTGGCAACTTGTATAATTAACTATATAGAGGTAACAGAATTCATATCATCGAATAAGTATAAACAATTGTAGAAGGAACTTACAAATTTAGAAAATAAAGGTAAATAACATGATATAAGTAGCTACTTAAGGCCAGTATTTCCGAAATCGACCAAAATCGACCCATTTTGAAGCGATCTTTATACTAGGAAAAATTCTTTGATTTGATCTGATAAAAATGTATTATTATAGTTTAATAGATGCTCTTGCTTCCTTTAATTTTTACAACACGATTAATAAAACTTTATATGATAAAAATCGTTCTCGAAAAACTGGAAATGTGCAAAAATTTTAAAGATGAATGTTGTTATTGCTCAAAATATACTTGTTTATTTTATACAAACACATATCTATATTAAAGATATTGATCTTATGAACAATATTCATGCTATTATTTATTTTTTAAACACCTCAGATTTTAAAACAATGATCAAAAGTGTAGAATCTAGAACAATTAGGCATTTAGCGTACACTTCAATCACTTCATACGCCTGACAGGGCTGTTCTGGGTAGGACCTGTGTCGCTCTGTCATCCGTGCGTGACCCGCTACGTTCGTTCGCGCGAATCGATCGTTTTAATTAGAAGTAGTTGCAGAAATCTGTAAATATTATTTTGTTTTTATTTTTAAATATTAGGATAAGTACGTTATTGTGTATAAATAAATAAATATCGTGTAATATAGTGATTAGTGACTAGGTACTCATTGAATATGGGTAAAAAAAAGCCAAGAGAAATAAAATGCCTAGATGTCAATTGCGGCTACTACGACGGCAAGTATGGTAAGTTCCTACAAGTATTGTTTTATCTTTATTACGAGTATATTTATAAAAATACACAACCAAATACACTGACTGATGAAATTATAAGGTTGATGCTGAGCGAAGCGACTGAAGCCAACAGCTACCATTATTTTGCTACCTGATGAAGAGGCAGTACAGTAGCTAAACGTACTCATATAGGCTTAGAGATCTCCCATTCCAGTCCTCTTCTACGTAGGTACAGGTAGGTGTCATTTAGCAAAGGCCCAGTAAGTTAGATCACGGCTGTTTTTGGTAATGAATGACTATGAGAAATGAACTCGGTGCCCCAAAGTTGCTTGGGACCTTACGATAAGAAGAGGGATAGTATTTACCTAAACCACAGTAACTACAAGGTATAAAATATTCTCTTTTTACTATGCCTGAACAATCAACGTATTGCCCGTTCGCTCTAAGTTTGCCTTTCGCCTCCCATACTACGCCTGTACACCATCCTGTCCGCCAGCGGCAACCTTAGCGCGAACGGGTAGTAAATAATATAATGTTTGACGCTTAGAGTATAATAGTAGGTTCACGTTTTTATTGCTACACTGTATAAATTATAACAGTAGTACCTACCCACTACCGACATAAAAGAATAAACGTGTAGTTTATTTATTTTTCGTTGTAGTCTAGCCGTTTCGTTGTAGTGTACCCTCAAAGTCTTTTTTTTTTCAGCTCATCGATTCCGAGATTGAACGGTGGTTCATTTGCAAAAAAAGATACATGTGAATCGTAAGTACCTAGTACTCGTAGGTGCTTTCATACTTTAATTTTGAGTGTAATAATCGTTACTTTCTTTGTAAATATGAATGTATGAAAAAGTGGATAATTTTTAGGGTTCCGTAGGTACCCAAAGGTAAAAAAACGGGACCCTATTCATGAGACTTCGCTGTCCGTCTGTCTGTCTATCGGTCAGTCTGTCTGTCGGTCAGTCTGTCTGTTTGTCTGTCCGTCTGTCTATCTTTCTGTCTTTCCTTCACGAGGCTGTAGCTCATGAATGGACATAGCTAGAGATCTAAAATTTTAACAGATAATGTGTTTCTGTTGCCGCCATAACAACAAATATTGAATTTTGAATGCCAGTATTTCTATCAATAAGCTAATTCACCGAATTGACCTAGGCCTAGGGGAAGGTTCGGGTGCAATCCCGCGTCTTTGGGGGTTTCGGATGTGATCCCGATTCTAAGGGGGGTATGCATAAATCCCTCACGTCACGCTGCCGTCATGGGCCTGCTTCTGTAAGGACGGTGAGCAGCCCCATCACCGTCCTCAGGCCCCTGGTCATGGAGACCGATAGTCTTGGGCGAAGACACGTCTGCGGCGTTCATTTCAAGTGTGTACTTGTTGCCGTTATTAATAAAAAAGACAAAAAAAAAATCACGTTTGTTGTATGGAAGACCCCCATAAATATTTATTATTTTTCTGGTTTAAGTACTCAATTCAATCCTTTATTTCTGCAAACAAGGGTTTATATCCCTTGTGCTTCCACGGACCTCGGAAGGGGCCACCTGCGGGAGACTAAGAATAGGTTTTTGAAAACTTTCTAGGCAACCTAAATTCCTAGTCTATATACATATAATAAAAAGATCAAAAGTCAAAACTGTACATTAAACATAATAAAAAAAATACTCGTGGGGGATTCTACACAGGATACCGAAGCCGAAAATGTAGTTAGAATTTTTTTGTCTGTTTGTCGTCTGTTTGTCTGTTAATTTTGCTTTGTCCGGAAGGATCTCGAAAAGTACTCAATAATTTTGATTCAAATTTTGCACAAATATTAACTAGGGGTAGGGTCTTCAAATAGGCTACATAGGTAATTATTATCCCGCTACATATCCTAGGGGCTAAGCAGTAATATAGAGCGCCAGTAATATACCACACATTTCAAATTAATTTTTTCTTAGTTTCCCATTAGTTATTAAATTTATGAGAATTTTTGTTTTAGAAAATCAAGTCAACTACAGAATGAATTAAGTGCGCCTAAAGCTTCTGAAACTATGACATTCATTCCTCATCTAGCCAGGTCAGTTTACAATATGATAAATACTATTATTAGAGTTATCGGGATATTTACCATGTATAATTGGTTTTTCCGATATTTTGACGCTGTTGCAAGCAAGCAAGATCACGGTGGAACTGAAGTACTGGCGGTTAAAAGTGAAAGTCTAAGGAGCACATATATCGATCTACCCTCCTTCGCACTCGTTTGTGTCGTGCAACACCACAATTATTGAATTCGCTCTCACTTTCACTGTGGATTCGCACTGAGCCTCGGTCGCGACATACAACGCTTACCGTATCTTCGCGCGGTTTCGGTTGGATATGTTTGCTATTATTTATGCATACGCGAACCACTGGATGCCTGACGCTCGGTAATTGAAACCCGTCCTCACGATCGAAATTTTTATACTTCTTAATTTCAATCGCTTCCCTAACCATATACGGGAGTGTACAAAATTTACTGCAGCTGCAGTAGTTTGTTTATAGGACAAACCAAACGAACTGTTACGTGCCGAATAAAAGAACACATCAGGGCAGTCAAAAACAACGAACCACAGAAATCTGCAACAGCTGAACACCTGTTGGAGTCTGGTACGGACCACTGGATTGAGTTACATAACCCCAAGATGCTGTCGACAGAACGCCACTACGTGAACTGAATATTAAATTAATAAATAAATACCAAGACTGGTTAGGGAAGCGATTGAAATTAAAAAGTATAAAAATTTCAATCGTGATTTTGAAACCCGTCCGGTTTCAATTGCCGAGCGTCTGACATCCAGTGGTCCGCGTATGCATTAATAATAGCAAACATATCCAACCGAAACCGCGCGAAGATATATCACCTAAAGTCCGAAAAAAACTGTTGCAAATAACACAAATATTTGATTCGACTCGAGACTGAGCTCCCGCCGACAGTAAATCCCTAAGTCAGGAGTCAGAAAATATATTGGGATATGAGACCATTCTTTTTCAGGTAGTCTTCCTCGTGAATTCAAAGTGCCTTGGAAGAGGTCTAGGACCTGTCTGGATTTCTTTGACTTCTCCCCTGATTTCCCACGTTACCTGCCAACTCATAAAAATATATCATGTTTTGTTTCAGTGACCCTGATGATTCATTAGAATTTCAAGTTGAGGAGACAATAATAAATAATCATGAACAGTTGGTTTCTGGACGAAGAATTGTTGACATTAACTTTTTTTTGCGAGAAATACAAGAAAAGGCGCGTCATAATAATCTTTTTGATTGCGGACCCAGTACTTTTCGGTTAATTGGGTCTAAGCTGACATGCGGCGTGCATGGTACTTGTCTTATTCATATTATAATGTGAAATAAATAAACGCATTATTTTACTCACAAGATGCATTCTATTATTTTTTTGCTACTTATGTTATACCTATGCTTACCTCTTCGAAGACTGCTCGAATTGATTTCATAAATTATTGACGGATTATTTTCTTATTATCTTTTCTCGGCTCGTCTCACAATTAAAATGATGATAAAAAAAATTAGTAAAAAATATGAAAAATCAAAATACATTTATCTTTGTGCCAAGTAAATTTAATTTTTCAGGATTTGTTTGAAGTCGTCAAACAAATCCTGAAAAATTAAATTTACTTGGCACAAAGATAAATGTATTTTGATTTTTCATATTTTATTCAATATCATATTGAAGTCGGCGCCAAGTAAACCCATAGGTTGAGGTAGGTATTATTAATGGCACCAACTTCAATATCATATTCAATACAATTTGATAAATCAAAATACATATTATTACTTTGTGCTAAGTAAATTTTATTTTTCAGGATTTTTTTGAAGTCAGTTCTATTTTTTACTAAAAATTTTTTGATCATCATTCTAAGTGACGGGTGGACCGAAAAGTATATCTATCTAGGTGTAAAGTTCTTATCAATACAAATCAATCAAGCCCAAACACAAGGTACGTGCTGTAAATCGTTAAGGAATTCCCTCGACTGTCTTTCGGTTCCATCATCAGATCGACTCCTGATCTTCATTAAATTGTAGTACATTAACAGTGGGCGCACACTAGGCGTCTTGTCACGGCGACAAGCTGTGGGCGCCAAATTACATACATTTTGTTCTAAGCTCCGCACACTAGGCGACATGTCGCCGCGACTCCGAGACAAGCAAGGGGAGTCTTCGCGTCTGTCGCGCTATTGTCGCGGCGACACGGCAACAGTCGCCCAGCGACAGCTTTGGACAACGTGTTCCTTGCACAACGTCTGTCACGGCGTCAAGTCGCCCGTTGCAGGCGCACACTGCGCGACAAGTCGCCGCGACATGTCGCCGCGACTGTCGCCTAGTGTGCGCCCACTGTAAAGCACTTCATTAAAAAGTTACCAAACGCACTAGTTGTCCCTACAATATTCGGTGGTTGCCCTCGATTTCTCCCGGATCCCATCATCAGATCCTGACCTGGTAAAAATGGGACTACCTCAGAAGTAAACCCTATTGAAGAAAAGAAAAAAGAATTAAATCCGTCTATAATTGACGGAAATATCAGTGAACATACATAAAAACATACAGACGAATGTAGAACCTCCTCCTTTTTTGAAGTCGGTTAAAAATAAGGAAAGGTTTCTTACAACCCCATTTTGAATATACCTGCTAACAGGCACTTACTAAACAAAATGTCTTATAAAGGTTTGATAAACTTATACTTCTGTTGTAATTTATTTGGTGGTACAAAAAGTGCGGCATGAAATACACGCTGCACCAACTGTCAACGTCCAATTGCACCAACTGGCAACGTCCAAACAAGTGCTTGGGGTCAAATGAGTTCATGTCGATCGCATGCTACGGGGGTATCGCCCGCGGTGAGGTGAGGTGGTAAAAATACCTAATGCGCTCTGGCATTCGGCCCTTAATGACCTAGATACTAATACTTACAACCAACAAGCCTATAGAAATAGTTTACGTAATATTGATCCAACGGAATCGTGAAAACGTTATCGCACGAGGAGTAGCGTGGTGACGTTTTCTAGTAACACTGCCCAGACGAGCGGTGACCGCTGGCTAGACATACGCGACCGATTTCATGTGTAGGCCAAATGCAGATTCGTCGCACAATCACGAGACAAGCTTCCATATTTACTTACCCAGTGCCAAGTAACTTACCGGTTTCAATCGAGTGGGTGATACTAGTTCTTTTTCGTATGTTAATCTGACCAGTATCTATAACTATCACATTGTAATATCCTACACACTAAGCAATTTATATTGTTGTCCAATATTCCTACATGTGCTTTATTGGGTAATATTTCATTCATCACACAAGAAGTTCACAATGATTGTAAAATGTAAGATTCATTTACTCGCCAATTCTCTGTAATAAGCAAATATAATTTTCATTCCGGATGGGCTAATATACCATTAAGAGGTCCATTAACAAAATAACCTTTCTCAACTCGGCTCTGTATCGAGACACGACAGATAACATACAGGCGTGTAGAATGTGATTAGTTATATAGCATCAGGAAAACGACTCAGAACGCGATAACATTAAATTGGACGCTAAAAGTAAAAGATACTGCGTGACCTTGGGCAGAGTGGTCTGTTCCGGGTTTGGTCGCTTGCGCCTCGTGGCCTCTCCGTACTGCAGTCACATCTATCTACTAAATATGTGACATGTGTCGGACTATGCAAATTGAATGAAACTTGATGCTCAATCAAACATATTGATATACAAAATACAAAAAAATACAAAAATCGTTTATTTTCTTTAACAGAATTCAGTTACAATAAAGTGATTGATCTCTCCTTGTAAGCAAGTAATGCCTGTAGTAGGAGAGATCGCTCTTCCATAACATACATTATAAGTAATTACATACAAAAGAAAAACAGGTTGCTACATTTGTATTAAGTACCTAGTTAATTAATAAATATATCAATATTTCAATTGCAATAAGCAAATAATCTAAACGAATATTTTGTTGACTATGGTTCAACGCATATAATGCAACTAAATTAAGATTCTGATCACAAATGTTTTAAAATTGAATACCTAATAATCACATCCGTTTATAAAATACAAAGCAGTCTTGAGACACTTGATTTTTATATTTCATAGAAATAAAGAATTATAGGGATAGATGTAAAATTTATTTTCTCATACATTTGTATAAAATGAGATTCGGCAGAACGAGTTCCGCCAGGACGACATTTTCAATTCAATGAATTCTCACATTTATATCACGATACAAAATTAATAATCATAATTACAACCAATTTGGCGCCCACTGCTGGGGATAGGCCTAATGGGTTTGTTATGACTACATATTTATATCAATGTATAATGTACGTAGCTAGAAATATATTCAATTTTACTTTGAATGACTGGTAATTAGCATGAGCATTTACCACCAAACTTTGTGTGATGTCTTTAGCTTATACTGGCAACTGCAGAAACGATCCAAGTTCATGAAACTATGGGTATTGTCAATAAAACGATAACATGCTGCTAAAATATTTTATTAGGATTTAGCAATGTTTAATGAATTAAATAATAAGGCAATCACGTGGTATTTGATGCAACTATTAATGAGTATGAAGTTAAATTACAATATCATTATAAGCAAAAGCTGAGATTATTATATTTATACCGATTCGGCGTTTTCACCTATCACAATTTCTTTGGAATAAAATGTCCTACTTATTCATTAGCATTAGACTCTTCAATCGTAGCCATAGGCGGGTCGATAGCAAGATCTAAGTGCAATTTATTAATGTCACTACTTAAAGAATTAACGTTCGTGTCTGTATCTGAGTCAGCTTCTTCTTTCATTTCCATTTCATTCGTAGTCTCTTTGTTAGCTATGGCATTGGACTCAATCGGTACAAAATCATCTTTGACTTCAGGTACAGTTTGTGCTGTGCTTGGTACTTCAATGGATATAATCTCATTCTCAGTTTCTTTGGGTGATTCGGCTACTTTATTTTCTTCAAGTGGCCTAAATATCTCTTGAAGTGAAGACACTTTCTTTTCAGAAGGAATTATTCTATTTAAATATACTAATATATCAGAAAGTGAAACAATTCCTAAAAGTTTATCTTCTTTATTTACTAACAATAATCGATGACTCTCAGTTCTAACTATAACTTCTAAGGCCTCATATAAAGTAATACTTGAACGACATTTTTGTAATTTTTCATCCCAGTCTTTCTTCCTATTTCTTACTTCACCTATCGTCAACGACAGGTTCGAATATAATTTTTCATTTACTAGATTTAATACTTCATACTTTGCATAAACATCGATAAGTATCCCATTATCGTCTAATATTGGTACAGCTGAAACATTTTTTTCTAACAATAACTTAAAGGCCGTCCTAATACTTGTATCATCTGTAACCGATACTATATCTTCATAAGTTCCAATTTTTAATTCGGATAATGTTTTATGAAAAAATGTTAGTTCAGGAAATTCATTAAGATAAACAAATAAGAACCTCAATATTCTCTTATGGGAGAGAATGTACAGAACATCGCCGTTCAAAGGATCTATCAATAATAGGCGATGAACGCGATGTTTATTTAGTAAGTTAATGGCTTCATGAAGTGATTGATCAGGTCCAACACTGCACAAAGGTATCCGTGTTTGCCTTAAAATTTTTCTCCAATTATGAAGTGTATGCCGTTCTAATTCTTCTACTGATAAATTCTCCTTATCGAGATGCAGAAGAATTCTTATGAAATCAGTTACAGTTATCATACCGACCAGAAGCTTTTTACTTGAATCCCAAAGAGGCGCTGAACGAATACCGTGGGATATAAGTGTCGGGAAAGTTTTTCTCACAAAAAATTGTGTATCGAATATAATCACTTTTGCAGACTTTGGTAAAATTTCATAACATTTATGATATTTAAAGAAATTTAATAAAAGCCTTGTTTTATCTCTTCCTCCTATTGAAATTTGTACAATTGATAAATAAGGATCATATTTCGGAAGGCCACGAACTTCCCTAAACACTTGTTTTGCTTGCATGGGATCTAATGAGGCATAAGAGTTTTTGTGGTACGTAGGTGAGGTGGTTTCGATTGATGAACGACGGGGCTGTTTGGAATTCCTCTTTTTTGCAGTATCTGCAGAAGGTTGATTACTCTCTGTATGGGGTTTGCTTCGAAAAATATCCATTACTCTAGTAATAGGACTATATTTTCTAGAAGATGCGCCTGTAACAGTGTGGTAATACTTCCTATGCGAATCTTTAGCCTCTGCATTATTTTCATCGGTCGTACTCTCCTGTGACTCAGCTGTTTTTGCTGGTTTAGGAGTATATTTCTTTGCATCACTTTTTCTTCTTAAGCGGAAAATATCAAATATAGAACTCCGTGGACTAGAAGACGTCCCATGAAAAGTTTCATATTCTTTACCCCCATTAGTAGAATCCCTTTCTGTACTCGATGGTCTGGAGGTATCAGTTTTATCTTTAAATATCGACCTAACATGAGGTCGTCGTGACTCGACTCCACGCGTGCCAAAATGAACTGTGTGTATATTATTATCAGCTACACTACAAGGAACTTTATCGTCTGTCGGATCTAATGTAGTAACAACAAATTTCTTTCTTTCACCTACTACAGTTTGATTTTGTGTTTCGCACTGATGTTTTTTCTTTTTATTCTTGTGTTTAGATTTTCCATGTTTGGTCGGCGATTCCGTTGTCGCAGATTCATTTTCTAAAATTGGATCCATGTCCAAATATATTTACAAATGAACGCTTTATACCTTTATCTTATAGTATAATCCAGGAATATCTGTGCCATTACCTGTAACAAAATAATAAAACTAATTAGTCACACAGAAGTCACTACCTAAGATAACTAATGTTTGATGTATTATTAGGGATGCTTTCAACGTATTTAATACAATAGTGCATAATATTCGAAGCTCTACTAGAGAATAAGTAAGAGCATTAAGTAATAGTTGGCACCAATAACTTAAATGTTCCACAGGGACAACAAGGTACTATGTAGTAACTTCATAAAATCGCTACTAGAAATTAATAAACTACAATCATCACGTTCATACGGTCGGCGGCGATATCGATGTAGAATATTTACTAAAGGAAACAGGCATAGAAAGTCACCCTAAACAAACTTCATTCATTTTATGAACATCAGATTGGCCAAGTGCGAGTCGGACTCGCGCCCGGAGGGTTCCGTACCTAAAAACGACAAAAACCACATTTTTTGTATGAGAGCCCCCTTAAATATCCATTTTATTTTAAGGCCGCGTGGGTCAGATTTTGAGTTTTTTGAAACAATCCTAGTCAAAAAGTAAAGGGTTTATAAATCTGAAAAATATATATATAATAGTTAAGGATATAAGCTAAACATATTCCGAGCCCGTTACACGATCTAATAAATTTCACTAGATAGAAAAAAATCCCAAAGTTGACTCTCTCAGAAAAGTTTTTTCAAAACTGTGGCTAAACTATTAACATTTTATATATTTTTTTTGCACTCAATTAAAGGTATTAAGTTTTTATACACATTTTCCGAGCGTTTTTCTATAAACAACTATTTACATAGTTATCATGTACGAATATCTACCAAACGCAATAGAATTGCGCCGCTGACGGCCGATCAGTCTCGCCCTGGCGCTTGTGGAGGCAGGACCTGTGTCAGTTTTTTTCGCAACTATTTCGTAATTATTATGCCAAATTACGTTGAAATCGCGCCACAGTATAAAAATATCAGTAATGGGCAAAATGTAATTAGATTAACCGTTACAAATACATACGCGACTCATGGTAAAAATGTGGTGATCTTTTACTTTTTAAGTGTTTTCACGACATGGTAACCAGATACCTAATGCATTAAAATGTCTACGAATTACATGATAATTTCGCAATCCAACATGGCGGCCACGCCGTAATCACAAAATTTCATGATGGGTATCGTTTAAGGGGTTTTTTGGTATGCTGAGTACGAAGTACGTGATAATTTTGCAATCCAATATGGCCGCCGCGCCGTAATCACAAAATTTCATGATGGGTATCGTTTAAGGGGTTTGTTCGTATGCTGAGTACGAATCACGTGATAATTTTGCAATCGAATATAGCCGTCGCGCCGTAATCACAAAAATTCAATATGGGTATCGTTTAAGGGGTTTTTTGGTATGCTGAGTACGAATCGCGTACTAATTTTGCAATACAAGATGGCCGCCGCGCCGTAATCACAAAATTTCTTGATGGGTATCGTTTAAGGGGTTTTTTGGTATGCTGAGTACGAATCGCGTACTAATTTTGCAATAAAAGATGGCCGCCGCGCCGTAATCACAAAATTTCTTGATGGGTATCGTTTAAGGGGTTTTTTGGTATGCTGATTACGAATCGCGTACTAATTTTGCAATACAAGATGGCCGCCGCGCCGTAATCACAAAATTTCTTGATGGGTATCGTTTAAGGGGTTTTTTGGTATGCTGAGTACGAATCGCGTACTAATTTTGCAATACAAGATGGCCGCCGCGCCGTAATCACAAAATTTCATTATGGGTATCGTTTAAGGGGTTTTTTGGTATGCTGAGTACGAATCACGTGATAATTTTGCAATCCAATATGGACGCCGCGCCGTAATCACAAAATGTCATGATGGGTATCGTTTAAGGGGTTTCTTGGTATGCTGAGTACGAATCACGTGATAATTTTGCAATCCAATATGGGCGCCGCGCCGTAATCACAAAATTTCATGATGGGTATCGTTTAAGGGGTTTCTTGGTATGCTGAGTACGAATCACGTGATAATTTTGCAATCCAAAATGGCGGCCGCGGTGTAATCACAAAATTTCATGATGTGTATCGTTTAAGGGTTATTTTGGTATGCTGAGTACGAATCACGTGATAATTTTGCAATCCAATATGCCCGCCGCGCTGTAATCACAAAATTTCATGATGGGTATAGTTTAAGGGGTTTTGTGGTATGCTGAGTGCGAATCGCGTACTAATTTTGCAATACAAGATGGCCGCCGCACCGTAAACACAAAATTTCTTGATGGGTATCGTTTAAGGGGTTTTTTGGTATGCTGAGTACGAATCGCGTACTAATTTTGCAATACAAGATGGCCGCCGCGCCGTAATCACAAAATTTCATTATGGGTATCGTTTAAGGGGTTTTTTAGTATGCTGAGTACGAATCACGTGATAATTTTGCAATCCAATATGGCCGCCGTGCCATAATCACAAAATTTCATGATGTGTATCGTTTAATGGTTTTTTTGGTATGCTGAGTACGAATCACGTGATAATTTTACAATCCAATATGCCCGCCGCGCTGTAATCACAAAATTTCATGATGGGTATCGTTAATAGGGTTTTATGGTATGCTGAATACGAATCACGTACTAATTTTGCAATCCAAAAAGGCCACCGCGCCATAATCACAAAATTTCATGATGGGTATCGTTTAAGGGGTTTTTTAGTGTGCTGAGTACGAATCACGTGATAATTTTGCCATCCAATATGCCCGCCGCGCCGCAATCACAAAATTTTATGATTGGTATCGTAAATGGTAGTATCGTAAGTATGGTAGTATCGTAAATCATACGTAGCAGACCGTAGTGTAAAAGAGATAAAGACACATGTTCCATTCTTCGTTCTAACATTTGTGTGTGGTTGGATTGCATGGAACGACAGACTAAAAAAACTTGTTCGGTTTATTGTGAGTTAGTTAACCGTGTGCCAATTTGCAACTGTGCAAGACGTGGTCAGAGTTAAGAAATTATTTATTTAACTCAGAGCTTACTAACTCTATATTTATATATTTAACTCGACTCTCCGCGCAAGTAGGCCTAAATAGCTTAGGCGGCCAAATTGAATTCCAAAATGATCATGTGATTCGTCCTCAGCATACCAAAAAACCCCTTAAACGATAACCATCATGGATTTTTGCGATTACGGCGCGGCGGCCATATTGCATTTTAAAATTATCACGTAATTCGTACTCAGCATACCAAAAACCCTTTAAACGATACCCATCATGAAATTTTGTGATTACACCGAGGCGGCCATTTTGGATTGCGAAATTATCACGTGATTCGTACTCAGCATACCAAGAAACCCTTTTAACGATACGCATCATAAAATTTTGTGATTACGGCGCGGCGCCCATATTGGATTGCAAAATTATCATGTGATTCGTACTCAGCATACCAAAAAACCCCTTAAACGATACCCATCATGAAATTTTGTAATCACACCGCGGTGGCCATATTGGATTGCAAAATTATCATGTGATTCATACTTAGCATACCAAGAATTCCCTTAAACTATACCCATCATGAAATTGTGTGATTACGGCGCGGTGGCCATATTGGATTGCAAAATTAGTACGTAATTCGTACTCAGCATACCAAAAAACCCTTTAAACGATACCCATCATTAATTTTTGTGATTACACCGCGGCCGCCATTTTGGATTGCAAAATTATCACGTGATTCGTACTCAGCACACCAAGAAACCCCTTAAACGATACCCATCATGAAATTTTGTGATTACGGCGCGGCGCCCATATTGGATTGCAAAATTATCACGTGATTCGTACTCAGCATACCAAGAAACCCCTTAAACGATACCCATCATAACATTTTGTGATTACGGCGCGGCGTCCATATTGGATTGCAAAATTATCACGTGATTCGTACTCAGCATACCAAAAAACCCCTTAAACGATACCCATAATGAAATTTTGTGATTACGGCGCGGCGGCCATCTTGTATTGCAAAATTAGTACGCGATTGTACTCAGCATACCAAAAAACCCCTTAAACGATACCCATCAAGAAATTTTGTGATTACGGCGCGGCGGCCATCTTGTATTGCAAAATTAGTACGCGATTCGTAATCAGCATACCAAAAAACCCCTTAAACGATACCCATCAAGAAATTTTGTGATTACGGCGCGGCGGCCATCTTTTATTGCAAAATTAGTACGCGATTTGTACTCAGCATACCAAAAAACCCCTTAAACGATACCCATCAAGAAATTTTGTGATTACGGCGCGGCGGCCATCTTGTATTGCAAAATTAGTACGCGATTCGTACTCAGCATACCAAAAAACCCCTTAAACGATACCCATATTGAATTTTTGTGATTACGGCGCGACGGCTATATTCGATTGCAAAATTATCACGTGATTCGTACTCAGCATACGAACAAACCCCTTAAACGATACCCATCATGAAATTTTGTGATTACGGCGCGGCGGCCATATTGGATTGCAAAATTATCACGTAATTCGTACTCAGCATACCAAAAACCCTTTAAACGATACCCATCATGAAATTTTGTGATTACACCGAGGCGGCCATTTTGGATTGCGAAATTATCACGTGATTCGTACTCAGCATACCAAGAAACCCTTTTAACGATACCCATCATAAAATTTTGTGATTACGGCGCGGCGCCCATATTGGATTGCAAAATTATCATGTGATTCGTACTCAACATACCAAAAAACCCCTTAAACGATACCCATCATGAAATTTTGTGATCACACCGCGGTGGCCATATTGGATTGCAAAATTATCATGTGATTCATACTTAGCATACCAAGAATTCCCTTAAACTATACCCATCATGAAATTGTGTGATTACGGCGCGGTGGCCATATTGGATTGCAAAATTAGTACGTAATTCGTACTCAGCATACCAAAAAACCCTTAAACGATACCCATCATTAATTTTTGTGATTACACCGCGGCCGCCATTTTGGATTGCAAAATTATCACGTGATTCGTACTCAGCATACCAAGAAACCCCTTAAACGATATCCATCATGAAATTTTGTGATTACGGCGCGGCGCCCATATTGGATTGCAAAATTATCACGTGATTCGTACTCAGCATACCAAGAAACCCCTTAAACGATACCCATCATGACATTTTGTGATTACGGCGCGGCGTCCATATTGGATTGCAAAATTAGTACGTGATTCGTACTCAGCATACCAAAAAACCCTTTAAACGACACCCATCATGAAATTTTGTGATTACACCGCGGCGGCCATTTTGGATTGCACAATGATCCCGTGATTCATACTTAGCATACCAACTTTAGAAAACTTTAGAAATTTTTATGACCAGCTATTATGTAATTTACATTTTTTACGCAACTGTAGCATACGTACGCAACGGAAACTCTCAAAAGAAATGAAATATCCTAGTTGTCGAAAAATGTTTCGTTGCTGCTAAGCTCTTATTCGCCTTAGCGTGATGTTATATATTTTGGTATTTTTCAAAAATGGACATTCTGTTAAGAAACTCTTGAAATTCAACTAGCAGTCTCTTAGACTCTAGAGTTAGAACAACTAAACAAACAAACAAACTCTTTAGCTTAAAAATAATAGTATAATATACATAATTTATTTACGATTAACTCTTTTCATTTTATTTACGATACTAATAAATCACTACACTTATTAAAGTTAGATGCATTTACTACGTCAAACAAAGTTAGCATGCTGTTTCTTTCTACTCCACTGTATACTGTGGCATGAGAGTTCACTACCGCTGCCGGCGCGCGGTGTCTCTCGCCCGGGGCGAGGGGAGCGCCAAATGCCCACTTGAGCGCTATAACCGCCCCTTAACAAAATTATTTATATTTAATGAAGATATACAGCTCCATGTTCTGTAAGCATTTTAAGCGTCTACTTGTTGTCGTTATTAATATAAAACATATAGTAGCAACAAATCACCTTTATTGTATGGGAGCCCCCTTAAACATTAATATTTTTCTGTTTTTAGTTGTTGTTATAGCGGAAACAAAAACACATAATTTGTGAAAATTTCAGCTCTCTAGCTACCACCGTTCATGTGATACAGCCTCGTGACGGACAGACAGACAGACAGACGGATAGCATAGTCTCACGATGATGACACTTGGTACATTTTTAAGAAGGATCGTGGATGACTAAACTGTTTCTCAGGAAGTGCACACAACTAAATTAATATGACTTGTGGTATTGCCCAAGTTAACCTCACAGGCTGAGGATGTTCTGGTGTACGCGACCATAGGAGGGATTAGAAGTTTGAAGGTCAAACGGCAGTCGACTTCAACAACCGCAAATAATGTCAAATCATTGCTGCCCTAGAGCGATAATGAAAATTTTAAATGCAAAAGGGACCACTAACGCACTATTATATTTTATTTTCATGTACAATTGTCAAATTATCCTATTTAATAAATACAGAAATAAAATTTTTTTAGGCAACCCATTTGCAATTTATTTATTGACATTTTTCATTAAATATTAAATAATTTTCATCCATTAACCAGCTCGGCGAAGGCGGGCTAACCAGCGGGATCTCATACCATTATATTATATTCATAGGGCTACTACAAAATGTTAAAGCAACTAATTCAGCAGCACTTTACCTACCTGATTAAATCATTACCTACTTCATTACACTTGACTCGATGTTAATTAGATCTCAAAAGCTTTTACATGAGAATAACTTCAGTTACAAGTACCGAATATTTGTTGTAAAAATGTATATTTATAAAAATTAAGAATAATACAATAATTGAATTTAAAATTTGAGGTAAATGGTCACATACCTAATTATTTTTAAGCTGTTGCTAGTGCACAAGCTCCCTAGTTAGATATTAGGAAAGATATTATAATAGTACTACATAGTATGAGTTCCTAATATCTCCTTGACCTTATTGTCATCATTATATTTTCATTGCATTTGTTATTCAAATCCGTTAACAAAACATATACGCATTTGTATTGTTGGAAACACTAGATGTCATAGATATTCTTCTTTATTATTCAAATAGACCAGAATATATTGCCCAACAAAAAATATTAAGACGCGTAATGGAAATGAGTCATTCATAACTTAATATTTTGTTAGATAACCAAAACATTATATGGCACGTGTAAAAGCGAACACTGATGCCCCCTTCACATTTTAAGCAGCTTTCGGCACTTAACCGAATAATCTTATCTCAGAATATGTCGTTGCTAAGCAACGCAATGCGCCAAATGCATCTATTCTACTCCAGTTCTATCTATTTCTTGACACGTTGCGTAATCTGCAATCTAACTCCTTCAGCTTTATGATGCTCAGTTATATTTTAATGGCAGAAACTACATAATATCAATCTATAATGCTTTAACTAAAAATCACAGACAAAATTTTCTAACAGCAATAGTAAAAACATGTGGCACAGTTACAGTAATCAATACCTATGTAGAGCTATGACCTCATACGTTTAATAAATAATCACGACGTACCTGCGATAACTGGGAACTGCATGTCTAAACGTAAAATACACTAAATAGGATGTGGAATGTGTAATAGAAAATATATTTAAAGAACAGAGCACTATTTCACTGGCATTGCGTGTTATTCCCAACGACACTGTGAGCGGCCATGATGGCTGTCAAATGACGAGGGTTTTGCCAGGGCGACATCTGCCGTCAAACAAGGGGAACGTGTAGGGTGGCGAGGCAGCTAGGACGGCACGGGTTGGAATGTTATCGTTGTGTATGTTACCTGAAGTTAAACTTTCAATTCGTGAGATGTCACGGTGAACTGATTTCAGATTTAATATCAAACTCGTCAGGTACTTATCGTACAAGGTAAATATCGGAGTAGATTTGTACAACTTTAATAGTTTGATCATTGGTAGTGATAGCAAGCAAATGCTTTGAAGATTGTACGAATACATATCAATAGGAAGTACTTCAACAGCAATATTCAAAACATCTAAAGATATAATATTTTCAAAATCGGATAATATACCAGAATTCTAAGGTTTGAAAACATCTTTTAGAAAGTATCGGTTGTTGATTTAGTAAACGCAAACGTCATTTTCTATTATTTTACGAGCCCCACCATAATAGGAGTGCAGAAATATACTCTACCTGCTAAAGGAGCACTATTGTTCGTGCCTCACAGGTAAACGTCACGTGGCACGGTAGTTTGTGCCCATATCATATTTATGAGTATAATTATGGTACATTTGTTATGGAAGCTATGTATTTGTGTTCATGCGTATGCGTAACTCTTGGTGTTGAAATATATTGCTCTTTCTACGTAACTATATTAATAAAATAAATAAAGCGTTTAAAAAACCCTAGAAAAATACGCTTTTATAATGCACGAAAAAACCAAAAATAAATTATGGATCGTTCAAGTTGCCTCTATTTCTAGGCTGAAGTGTAAACTATGTGCTTTTAGTTATAGTATTTAATTGCAAAAGCGTGGGGCGCTGGAACAGGAAAGACTTTCCTGGCGGAAGCTGCATGATGTCTTGTCAGATTAAGGATAAGGTCACATTTATAAAAGCGTGTTATTCTCGTGTTTTTAAACTATTAATTTACACTGTCGCGCTTTTATATATCTATTGTGACTTTTACTGTTATTATCATTTAAATTTCGGAAATGTACTAACTATGATAGGCTTTAATTGAAATGCATAACATACTTACTTGAAAAGTAAAGTAGTTAATCATGCCTTCGCATTTTCAATACCCACTTTTGCCAGTTTTTCGTGATGCCCGCGTAATAGGAGCAAACCTATTACCGTTACGGATCTCTATTAGATAATTCATAGGTGTCCCGGGACATCCTTCCGAGGGCTTACCCGGGGCTCCCAACCACAGGCTGTTGGACGTTACGTGAGGTTTTTCAGTCGGTAAGAGTCCGGCATAACATACTTTGAGGATTTTCCCTCACGTTAAAAAAAAGAAGATAATTCATAGGTAGGTCCTTAAAGTTTCGGCATTCCGAGATATTTAGTACAATATGCAGTAATCATGTAATAAGAATACAAACGCATATATCCCCAAGCGGGTTATCAAAGGTAACCAAAGATATCTCGTTCTCGAACAAGAACTCTACATTTTGCCACTGTTAACGTATTCCCCTCATGTATCTACTTAATTGCCTGAAAGAAGAGGCGTTCCCTTTGGCAGCATAAACGTTATGCTCTTGTGCGACCTCATGCAGCTTTCGCCAGGATTTTTATTATAAATATAAGGATTAGTAGATATTAATAGGAATTGGCTTACAAAAAAGTCTTTCTTGTTCTAGCGCCCCCCGCTTTTACAATCAAATATTATAACTAAAAGGGGTTATTGTACATTCGTCACAAAGTAAATTCGTCATATTTTGAAAAATCAATACATGGAAAGTAAATTCGTCACATGTATAAAAAATATGTGTAAATTCGTCACATGTACATGAGGGAAATCCTCATTTTACGTTATTTAAAATAGCAATAGCAACCGAATGTTTTGATTTTTAGCTGCAGCTCGACGGAACTCCGCTTAGCGGGGCTCCTACTTGTACATGGTTTATAAAAAAAACCACGAAGACTAAGGCGGGAGCTCCGCTTCGCTTCGCTCCCGCCTTAGTCTTCTAACCTAACCCATCCAAGTCGGATTGCTCTGCTCGACAGTTATATTAAATGTTACTTAGCGTATTATAGTAAAATCTCAATGCGGGGTAGTCAAAAATCGTGTTGCGAGACTCGTGTTAAAGTTGGTTAAATTGGCTAAGTGTTTGCTATCGGTGTGGATAAAAGCTATGTGACGAATTTACAATAAATAAAATGGAAATTTATTAAATAAATGAGAATTGTGACAAATTTACACATTCTTTTTTTCGTGACGAATTTACTTTGTGACGAATGTACAACAACCGACTAAAAGCACATAGTTTACACTTCAGCCTAGAAAAAGAGGCAACTTGAACGATCCATAATTTATTTTTGGTTTTTTCGTGCATTATAAAAGCGTATTTTTCTAGGGTTTTTGAAACGCTTTATTTATTTTATACTTTTTAGTCACAACATTTATACCTTTACTAGCTGTTCCTTGCGGCTTTATCCGCTAAGAAGTCGTTATCGCATAAAATCACTACCCTCCTTTTGCGCAGTCAGTTAAAAAGTAGCCTATGTCCTTCTCTTAAACTCAAACTATCTTTATAGCAAATTTCATCAAAATCGGTTCAGTGGTTTAGGCGTGAAAACGTAACAGGCAGAGAGAGTTACTTTCGCATTTATAATATTAGTAGGGATTTCTGTATTACACGGTGTTTTGTCTGAGTTCGACTAATGTGAAAATATTTCATTATTATTCTAATACATTATACATTTTATGCAAGTACCTATGTCAATATTTACCTTCAATATTAACTTCAAAATATAACAGGTTTGTTAGAACCTTAAACCCTAATCGTGGTCAAAGTTCATTACAAGACTTTTCTAACAAATCCAAACACAGCTATGATACGATGTTCAATCATGAAGTTACAGTTTATATCTTACGACTCCATCATCAGATCAGTTTGACAGCACCATATTATTGTATTGTTATCAGAACTACAAACATCTGCCAATTTTCATTATGCTACGATCCTTGGAAGATGGTTAAATTAGTTACCTGAGATTCCATTGCATAGTTTTACAAGTCAATTAAAAAAAGGTTTGTTAGAACCTTAAACCCTAATCGTGGTCAAAGTTCATTACAAGACTTTTCTGACGAATCCAAAAACAGATATGATACGATATTCCATCATGAAGTTCCAGTGCATATCTTTCGGCTCCATCATCATATCAGTTTGACAGTACCATATTATTGTATTGTCATCAGAACTACATACAGCTGCCAAATTTTCATGACCCTACGACCCTTGGAAGCTGGTTAAATTAGCTACCTTAGAGATTCCACTTGTTTTCAGTGCCTATTTCCGGCTCCATCATCACATCAGTTTGACAGTACCATATTATTGTATTGTCATCAGAACTACATACATCTGCCAATTTTCATGACGCTACGATCCTTGGAAGATGGTTAAATTAGTTTCCTTAGATTCCATTACATTGTTAGTTACATACACGACGACCTAATAAAAGCGTATTAATTACTGAGATTTTTAGTCATCTATCAGCGCCCAGCCCTAACCCTTAGACTTGGAAACTTGAATTTTTTAGGGTAAACTACTCTTACATCGTAGGCTACCGATGTAAAAGAATTTTTGGAAATTGCACATATAAGGTGGCAAAATAAGGCATAACAGGTTGTATGGATCTTCGCCATTCTTAAAGTTAGCAGCATAAAATAACACACACGTGTTTTTCTTTAAAAAAACAATAGATATGTGTGTCAGGGATTTTAAAAAAAAAATCCAATATAGGGGTAAAATGGGAATGTAAGTTTTTATGGGAACATCTTCATTTCCAAACACAACTACAAATAAAAAATACAAATTCCGTATACCTGCTTCTAAATAAAAATAAATGAACACGTGTTTCAGGATTTTTCGAAAACCTACCACTAAGGGTGTAAAATATGGAAACATTAGTCTATATCAATAAAATTTGAGGCTAAGTTTGTTATCTATCAGCACCCAGCCGAAACTCAAGTAAAACAGGGAATTAGAAATTGTATGGGAACTTCATTTTAAAAGACAATTTAAATTTCTTCTAGCTACCCTTATAATGAAGAGATCCTCAAGAAAACATTTTTCGAAATTACAGCCCTAAATGGGATAAAAACGACATAATTGTAAGTTTATCGAAGTACCTACCTATGTCGCGGGCAAAGCCAGAACCCATATAAAGCATGACATGAGAGGGAAAGGGATAGATATAAAAATTGTGACATTTTACCTTAAAACTATGTGATCTAATTTGATTGACATTATACTCTTTCATAGAAAACATTCAAACTTCGAAGCAAACATTTGTGGAAACATTCAAACTTCGAAGCAAACATTTGTGGATCACTATCCCTACTAATGCGAAAGTAACTTTGTCTGTCTGTCTGTCTATCTGTTATGCTTTCACGCCTTAACGGCTGAAGCGATTGAGATGAAACATGGTATAATTTTTTTAACGTGAGGGAAAATCTTCATGGATGCTATGCCGGACTCCTACCAACTATAAAGCCTCACGCTACGCCCAACAGCCTATGGTTGGGAGCCCCGGGTAAGCCCTCGGAAAGATGTCCCAGGACTGAAATTTGGTATAGAGATAGTTCAAAACCCTGGGAAGGACATAAGCTACTTTTTAACCGACTGCGCCAAAGAAGAGTTATAATTTTACGTGATAACGACTTCTACGCAGTCGAAGCCGCGGGAAACAGCTAGTGTTAATATAAGAGATGATGAAAATTACAAGAAAACGCGTTTTAATTATGGCCATATTACAGAATGGTGATAAACAAGAAACGATTAAGGTGAGCTCTCGTCTCATAAAACTACGCTGAAACGTCTTGACTTTTGAAAACATTCTGTAATCCGGGTCTGTACCTATATGTATAATGGGCTCATTACCGATGAAATGATAAACAGTTAAATTTATTTATGAAGTCATTAAAATGTACAGTGAATATTACCGTCGAATACGTAAATAAGCATATTTAGCCAGTCAATAGTTATTTATCAAAATAATATATTATGACATCCATTACATTAGATTTGATTTAGCCAGACATAAAGTTCGGTTTTAGTTTTTCTAAATTTTTTTTTCAGGATTGGTCCACTACACTTCACGCTAAGGCTCTAGAAGACAAAGAAACAAAATCAGAGAAGGTACTTATCATCTCACGAGACTAATAAAATATAGTCGTTAATTCATACTGCTGATGGAAGAGCTCTCATCACACCGCTCTTTAAAAAGTGATGCTAGGTCAAACTGAAGTACACAAAGGCAACGTGTGTATTGAACAAGATAAAATGACAGGTGGTTCGGCGTGAAGAGTCAAAAATATTGTGTGTCAGCCTGATTATCTTAGTGGATCTCTGGATCAATTAGGTTAGCGGTGGCTTATAAACGAGCTAACTTTTAAAAAATGCTAAATTATAACCGACAACTACAAAACTAATGCCTCAAGTCATTTGTTGGAAAATAAGTAGCAATGTGATACTGAACTGTAATAATTCAGATTTTAAATTTAAATATATTATTTTTTTAAACAGGACATTATTTCCTCTCGAGGGTTAATTAATATCATGTAACGTCAAATTGATACGTCATTTGTCTATAGGTACATACATGTTGAGTAATTTAGACACTAATGTTCGTTAATTATCCGAAGGTTAGCTTAGCGCTTAGTGTCCAAAGTGCTCAACAGATTTTGATAAATGAGGTATCAGTAAAGAGTCTTAATCATTTACAGGTTATAGGCTATGTCGCTTACATAATATTCAATGTGCCGCTCTCTAAAGAAAATAACATTCTGTTTCTAAAAGACAAATGTACCGTGTTTGGTATCAAATGAAAGCTTTTATTAAACACATTTCAAAAGCGTAATGAAAATTGTATGCAACTACCGTTACTGATGTCTCCTCTCTGGTTTGAAACCCAGATTGAATCCCTACTAATAGGCTTGTGTCCACTAAGCATAAATCTGATTGATGTATGTTTGTAACGACTATGTCCAATATATAAATAACTAAAAGTAATATGAATTGGTACACAAGCTAAGGATTACTATTATTTTTAGAAAATAAGATTGGAAAAAATAAGCAATCAGTCACGTGACATCAAACACCTCTATCAGATAGTGTGACGTCACAGTATGCTTTTTTACGTTTGAAGCACTCTGGCAGTCTCGAGTCTTGACATCTTGTATCACAAGTCGTGTCATTTTGTGTAATTGTTTAGATTCTCACACGTTTTCATAAAATACAATAGATCTCATTTCATTCAGGCACTACACAGCACTTGTAATACGACGGATTGATTTTAAATTAATATGGAAAGCAGACGAACGCTAACTTATCACTGTCAAACAGTGATGCCAATGGCAATTTTTTATTCAATTAATTTATACTGACTTTGGTTACTTAGACCATATGCCAAAGTGATGCCAACTCCTACGGAATGTTCCTCTAAAAACCAACTTCAAATTACCAGATTCCCCTAAATAACGATTAAAACCCCTAAACGTTTCTTTTTTGTACTAAAACTTTTGATCTCAAAACAAATCATTGAAAGGACTCATAAAAAAATACACATTTTCTTTTTGTTTTGTTTGGCGAGATTCTTTGGCGGGAATTTTGTAAATTTGCAAAATTTGTGTATTTCGAGTGTTTTGTGTGTTTCAATGGTGGATTCTTAAACATAAACGTTTGACAACGTGCACTAGTGTTAGGAAGTGATAAAACGCAGTGAATCGCAACTTTCCAGTGACAAAAAATCCAAAGAAACTTTCAGAAATTTATCCACTGCTTTTCTGAAGGAAGACTGACATTGACTTAGGGATGATGTACTTGACTTTGACTGGACTTAGAGGACGAGGACTGTGACTTTTGAAAGCAAAATGAAGAGATAATAAATATACAAGACTTGGCTGTATGGCTCAAATTGCCTTTGCCTATCCGAAAATGGATAAATAAAACTACTACTACTTTTGTTTGGCATCAAGTGACGTCACACAAGGCGCCATGAGCGTTTTCGATACAAATTGAAATTCATTTTTTAAATCACAAAATAAACTATGTAAATGATTGTTTTAAATCAAAATATTACATTTTTGTGATCATTTAGATATAAAGCTACAAAAATAAACGATTTTTGAAATTTAGGACACAAGCCTATTATATATGGGAAAGTAACTCTGTCTGTCTGTCAGTTTCAGTAGTCACCGGGTTGGTAGTGCGTTCTGCAGGGTCAACACAACACGGGGGGGTTCATTGATTTTATTAAATAAGAAATTAAAGTATAAGGAACGGAAAGATGTTGTGTCCCTCTCTGTAGAGTGTACAGTTGAAATATCATGCGTAGAATTGGAGCAATGCATAGTAGTATGCGTATATAAACCTGGAGTCTCACCCATTTGTGAGTTTGAGGAAGTAATGGATAAAGTGCTATTTAAACTTGGAAAAACTAATAAACACCTAATAGTGTGCGGTGATTTTAATGTTAATATACTTATAAATACGCGTCAGACCAATGATATCTTAAATTTATTTAAATCACACAATCTCACTAACTTATTTTTAGAGCCTACTAGATATTGTGATACAACAGCTACTTGTCTGGACAATATATACAGTGATATGTTGCCAGAAAGTAAGAGTATTATAAATAAGATAAAATCAGATCATACTGGGCAAATAGCATCTTTCAAGATCACAAGAGAAAAAGTTAAAAGACGTAAAATATTATGTAGACCAGTAACTAGTGGCCGCTTGGAACGTATGCGAGTTGGACTTTGCAATAAACTTCCATTTTTAGACACTGGCTTAGATCCAAATGTAATGTATAAGTTATTTTTTGATTCCTTTTACAATGAGTTCAACTCCATATTCAAGTATAAGGAAGTCACAATCGGTGCCAGGCCAGCCTTCAGTGAATGGGCCACTGAGGATATACATAAAAGTAGATTAAAACTGTATGAACTATACTCAGAAAGACAGCTTAATAGAACAGATGAATTTCTAAATTATGTTAAAACTTATTCAAAAAAGTTTAAAGCAGACTGCTTAGCGGCCAAAAGAAAGTATATAAGTAATAAAATTATCAATAGTGTAGACAAAGTTAAATCTACTTGGAAAATAATTAACGCAGAAAGAGGCCAAGCAAAATCAAATGATAATAATTTTAAACTTAAAGTAAATGGTAACATAATTACAACAGATGCCGAAGTCGCTAACGAATTTGAACAATTTTTTTCTCGTATTCCAGTAGATTTGACCAGAACCCTAGGTTCTTCTACCCCAATAGCAGAATCCTTGTTAAAAGCAAATGTTCCTTGCTGTAATGAAATATTCAAATTCAGTAAAATTAGTTTACACACTATCATAAAAACTTTTAAATCTTTAAATATTAAGAAAACGGCTGACCTCTGGGGAATTTCTGTACATTTAGTTAATTCGTTAATTGAAATGGTTGCTCCTGAATTATCAATAATATTTAATAATTGTGTTGATAGTGGTGTGTTTCCTGACTTAATGAAGTTTAGTAAAATAACTCCTCTGTTTAAATCGGGTAGCACCTCGGATCCGTCCAATTTTCGTTCTATTTCTGTACTACCCACGTTTAGTAAAATCTTTGAAAAGGTAATGCTTAATCAAATGCAAAATCATTTTAATACAAATAAACTATTCCATACTAAACAATTCGGTTTCACGCGCGGTCGGTCTACCACGGATGCTGGAATCAAATTATTAGAGTATATATATGAGGCCTGGGAGGAGTCGTATGATGCTTATGGTGTATTCTGCGACCTATCTAAGGCCTTCGATTGCGTCCAGCATCAGACTTTAATTCAAAAACTTGATCATTATGGGATCCAGGGGACGGCCTTGGATTTAATTAGTTCTTACCTAAGAGATAGAGTACAGAAAGTAGTTATAAATGGTAAACAGTCACATGGTTCTGCTGTAACAATGGGGGTGCCTCAGGGTTCAATTCTGGGACCTTTTCTATTTTTAGTGTACATAAATGATCTCCCTCACCTTATAAGAGACGATCACGAGGTAGTTTTGTTTGCTGATGACACATCTTTAATATTTAAAGTTGAACGTGGACAACGCGATCTTGACGAAGTAAACAATGTCCTCTCTAGGGTAGTCCACTGGTTTAACGCAAATAATTTATTGTTAAATGAAACTAAAACAAAATGTATTAGATTCACCTTGCCAAATGTTAGGCTCGTTAACACCAGTATTAAGATTAGGGATGATCAAGTAGAATTGGTCGATGAAACTGTCTTTCTGGGCATAAAGTTAGACTCCAACTTGCAGTGGGGGCCTCATATCGAGAAAGTCTCGGGCAGACTGAGCTCTGCAGCCTATGCCGTTAAAAAGATCCGACAACTGACAGACATTAGAACAGCGCGTCTTGTCTACTTTAGCTATTTCCACAGTGTCATGACCTATGGCATACTATTATGGGGTAACGCTGCCGACATCGAATCTATCTTTGTGTTGCAGAAAAGGGCTGTCCGGGCTATCTATGGTATGGGGATTCGGGAGTCATTAAGAGAAAAGTTTAAGGATATCAACATACTTACTGTGTATTCACAGTACATATATGAAAACTTATTATATACTCATAAAAATAACAGTAAATTTATTAAAAATAGTGATATCCATAATCTAAACTTAAGAAATAAGAATAAATTGGCTGTACCTAGATTTAGGCTTAATAAAATAAGCAATTCTTTTGCGGGCAATTGTATTCGAATGTACAATACATTGCCGACAGCCATAACAGGTTTGTCAGTTAATAAATTTAAAAAACTAATAAAACTTAAATTGTGCCAGAAAGCTTATTATAGCATTAAAGACTTTCTAGAAGACAAGGCTGTCTGGCAGTGACACGAATTGCTCCTTTCCACATAAAAAAAAACTGTATTAGATACTAAGATACTAGAAGAGAAGGGACCAGACTGAGTTTCTTGGGGTGTTCTTCTCAGTCTGTAGTATTTCCGAACCCCCGGTAGAGTCACAAAAATTTTGACATACCTAAATAATTTTTTTAAAAATTTCAAAGGGAATAAATTTTATTTTATTTTATTTTATTTTTTTTATGTTACGTTTGCACGACGAAGCTGCTGAACCGATTTTGGTGAAATTTGTTATAGAGATCCAAGGGAAGGACATATTATTTATACTGTTGATTGACGGCACTTGGTGGAACTTGCTGCACATATTGAAAACGACACTTGTACTATTCCACAATATTTATTATTATAAACCTGACCGGTTTTGCTTTACAGCATTTTCAAAGGTCTAGATGGAAGGACACGGTATTACTGTCTCGAAAACACACCAACAATAACATTTTTCTAGTGTAGGTATATGAATATTAGAGAGGTACCAGGTTATAAATTTTCCCCAAATTTAGGAAAATTACAAATTTAAATATTTTTCTTAAATGTATGTTACAATTATTTTTTACATAACAAAGTACCAAATAACCTATTATTTTCCCATTATTTTCTACATTTACCCCAAAAAATAGGGAGAGTAAATTTATTTCATTTTTGTGGTATTGCTATTTTACAAACATTATAAAAATTACAAATGTCAAAATGCAATATTCCGAAATGTCAAAAGTCCCCATATTCAATTATTAAATTTACAGATGTCAAATACTATATTACTAAATGTCAAAGTTAAAATGTCAAAACTAATAAATGTCAGAAATTGAAAGTGTCAAATTATGAACTGTCAAATATAATTTGACACTTTCAATTACAATAACATTATAAAAATTACAAATGTCAAACTGCAATATTCCGAAATGTCAAAAGTACCTACTTTTGACATTTCGGTATATTGCATTTTGACATTTGTAATTTTTATAATGTTTGTAAAATAGCAATATCACAAAAATGAAATAAATTTATTCTCCCTATTTTTTGGGGTAAATGTAGAAAATAATGGGAAAATAATAGGTTATTTGGTACTTTGTTATGTAAAACATAATAAATTGTAACATACATTTAAGAAAAATATTTAAATTTGTGGGGTGCGATGGGGCCCTACCACCAACCCCGGGGTCCAAGCCAGCCTCACCTGCGAGTAATGCACCTGCTGATAAACGGACGAGGTCATGGCGCACAGAAAAGGAAAATTCGAAACTAAACCCTGTACCAACCCGTCTGGCCAGCGTGATACAGTAAGGCCAAATGTCCTCCTATGATGCACACAACAAAACAACGGCCCCCAGTTCCCGGCACTCCCGCTGTTCCCGATCACGGCAGCGGTCGGAGTGACGGCGGGAGGGGGGGTGCTAAGAATCTCCGGGTTACGGGAGGCTGCCATACAAAACTGACCCTGGCTACGTTTAATGGAACTACTCTGCGCCTGGACGAGCGGCTCACCGAACTCGAGGTAGAACTAGGTCGTATTAACTGACACATACTGGGATTGTGCGAGGTCCGAAGAAAGGGGGAGGACACGCTAACCCTTGCATCAGGCGACCTGTTTTACTTTCGGGAAGGTGACGGAAGACATTCTTCCGAGGGCGGGATCGGCTTTATGGTGAAAAAGGACCTCGTTAGCAGCGTTGTGGAGATCAGCAGTGTTTCGGCTCGGGTAGCATACTTAATACTGAGACTCACCAACAAGTTCACCCTGAAGGTGATACAAGTGTATGCCCCAACCTCGAGCGGCACTGTCGAGGCAGTTGAGACCGTGTACGAGGACATAGCAAAAGCACTACATGGTACTGCCAAGACTCACTACAGCGTTGTGATGGGGGACTTCAATGCCAAAGTGGGAGTACAAGAACGCGGCGAAACGAAGATCGGTCCCTTTGGTGTGGGGCGCAGAAATGACCGGGGCCATATGCTTGTCAGTTTTCTTGAGTCTCAGGGGCTCTTCTTGATGAACTCTTTCTTTAAGAAGAAGCCCCACAGAAAATGGACTTGGCGAAGCCCCGACAAGGTCACAAGGAACGAGATAGACTTCATCATGACGGACAGGAAGTGTATATTTAGAGATGTCTCTGTGATTAACAGGTTCAATACCGGTGGTGATCACCGACTTGTGCGAGCATCTCTGAATTTGGACTTCCGAGCTGAAAGGGCCCGTATGATGAAGCCTACTCTCCGACCTACCGCGCTCCAGTTAGCCTCAGGGGCTGAGAGGTTCCAGTTAGAACTTCAAAATCGTTTCGATCTGCTGGAAACCACTGGCAATATTCACGATAAGGCCGAAAATGTGGTCAGGACGCTACAGCAAGTGTCCCGAAGGTTTTTGTCCGGAAAAAGCAATAACAGGTGCTCTAAGCTCTCGCCCGAGACTCTCGAACTTATGAGAATAAGACGGGAAACGCCATCTACGCACTCGTCTTCGTCAGACCAGCGGGATCTAAATCTCAAAATCCGAAAGCTGACACGACGCGACCTTAGACGGTATAACACCAGTATCGTCGAGACAACGATCGAGCAGAACAGGGGTACCAAGGTATTTGCCCAACAGCTTGGAAGACCCCGTCTGACGAAACTGAAGACAGCGGATGGCAGAACCGTGACCTCAAGATTCGAGATTCTCGAGGAAATTGAGAGCTTCTACAGAGACCTGTATGCATCGCGGACAAAAAGGCCGACGGGTCCTACTGATTGTGACCACCGAGCCCCACTATCGCGCCACTATACCGAGGACATTCCGGACATTGACCAGGGCGAGGTGAGGGCGGCTCTCGGGCAACTAAAAAACAACAAGTCCCCTGGGGAGGACGGAATTACAACTGAACTACTGAAGGCGGGGGGGGCTGCGGTCCTCAACGAGCTGACGAGTTTGTTTAATTCCGTCCTCTAACAGGGACAAACACCTGAAGCGTGGAGCGGGAGTGCGGTGGCTCTGTTCTTCAAGAAAGGTGATAAGACCTTGCTGAGGAATTACAGACCCATCTCACTCCTGAGCCATGTTTACAAGTTGTTCTCGAGAGTAGTCACAAACCGCCTCGCCCTTAGGCTCGACGAGTTTCAGCCAAAGGAGCAAGCCGGGTTTCGAAAAGGCTTCAGCACCGTGGACCACATCCATACTGTACGGCAGATTGTACAGAAAACAAACGAGTACAATCAGCCGCTGTGTATGGCTTTTGTGGACTACGAGAAGGCCTTTGACTCTGTCGAAACCTGGGCAGTCCTGGACGCTCTGCAGCGATGTCGTGTAGATTGGCAATATATCGAGGTGATGAGATGTCTCTACGACAACTCTACCATGACCATCCAGCTAGATAATCAAAAAACCAGTCCCATTGAACTGCGTAGATGTGTAAGACAGGGTGATGTGATATCCCCGAAACTCTTCACCAATGCGCTTGAGGACATCTTTAAGACACTGGACTGGGAAGGGTGGGGCGTGAACATCAACGGCACGCAAATCTCGCACCTTCGGTTTGCCGATGACATCGTAATTGTGGCGGAGACGCTGGAACAGCTAAGCGGAATGCTGCATAGCCTGAACGGAGCGTCTCGACGTGTTGGACTCGGCATGAACTTGGAAAAAACCAAGGTTATGTTTAATAACCACGTTACGCCGGGGCCAATATACGTCAAGGGATCGAGGCTAGAAGTCGTCCTGGGGAAAGGGAACCTGGACAAGGAAATCGCCAGAAGGATACGGTTGGGCTGGGCAGCATTTCGCAAACTGCGTCGAGTCTTCAATTCGCCTTTACCGCAATGCCTAAAGACCAAAGTCTACAACCAGTGCGTTCTACCTGTTATGACATACGGTGCCGAGACGTGGACACTTACAGAGAGGTTGGTCAATGCTCTAAAGGTTGCGCAGCGGGCTATGGAAAGGGCTATGCTTGGAGTGTCTATGAGGAATAGACTCCGAAATGAAACTATCCGGCAAAGAACAAAAGTGGTCGATATAGCTCGCAGAATAAGTACATTGAAGTGGCAGTGGGCCGGCCATATCTGCAGAAGAACCGACGGCCGATGGAGCAAACGAGTTCTAGAGTGGAGACCGCGTCTCGGCAAACGTGGGGTAGGACGTCCACCCGCTAGATGGACCGACGACCTGGTAAAGGTCGCAGGCTGGGACTGGATGCGTAAGGCGCAGGACCGTGGATTGTGGCGTAAATTGGGAGAGGCCTACGTCCAGCAGTGGACTGCGATAGGCTCATTTGATTGATTGATTGATTGATTTAAATTTGTAATTTCCCTAAATTTGGGGAAAATTTATAACCTGGTACCTCTCTAATATTCATATACCTACACTAGAAAAATGTTATTATTGGTGTGTTTTCGAGACAGTAATACCGTGTCCTTCCATCTAGACCTTTGAAAATGCTGTAAAGCGAAACCGGTCAGGTTTATAATAATAAATATTGTGGAATAGTACAAGTGTCGTTTTCAATATGGAAGGACATAGGCTACTTTTTAACTGACTGCTCAAAAGGAGGGTAATGATTTTTCGCAATAACGACTTCTACGCGGGGAACAGCCAATAAAATATATATGCGATAGTCATACATAATGTTAGTAGATGGCCTTGTGTAAATATACCGTACAATAATAATATAGATTTCTCATTCTTCATTTGTTTTCATGCTTGCTACTACAGCGTAATAGATCAGTGTCTACCTAGGTAGTCGGATTTTAGTTGATGATCATGTTATCTTTGTAGAAAAACTGACAAAAGTAATCTTTACTCAGGTATTGGCACAATTTCATATAAAATGTCGGCTACATTGAAGATTACTAACATGAAGCAAACAGGGCTTATGGTGACTTTGATGAATTGCTTCTATGTATCTCTTACATTTTTTAACTGTGTTTAAAAAATAAATTTATCACACCAATCAATTTCATCAAATTTTACTGCTGATAGATCGTGGTTTCGCCTACATAGTGAAGATTATATGTATCCTTTTCCTACAGGAACTAAAATAAACGAAAACATACCGACTGCCTCTGTGGCGCCGTCGGTAGTGATATCGCCTGCGGCGCTGGAGGTCGTGGGTTCGATTCCCACCGGAGACAAATATTTTATGTGACCCATAAATGTTTGTCTCAAGAGTCTGGGTGTTTCTATATATAATACTAGCTGATGCCCGCAGCTTCGCCCGCGTAAAATTTGTTCCCGTGGGAACTTATTTCCAGGATAAAAAGTAGCCTATGTGTTATTCCAGACTATACTGTATCTCTGTACCAAATTTCAGCCCGATCCGTTCAGCGGTTTGAGCGTGAAAGAGTAACAAACATCCACACTCACAAACTTTCGCATTTATAATATGAAAGTAAGAAGTAAGATAATAAGAAGTAAGATAGTAAGATGTATGTATTTAAAAAGTATATAAGTATTTAATATCCGTGGTCTGATATCCTTAACACAAGCAGGTTATTCCTAGCTTACTTTGGGATCAGATAGCGTTGTGTCAAATGTCCGTGAATATTTATATTTATTTACTAGCTAAGCCCGCAACTTCGTTTACGTCACATAAGGTGTATGAAAGGAAAGGTATTTCTTCATCAGAGTCATCAAGCAGCGTCTGAAACTGCCCTGTTTGCTTAATCATAAAAGAGCTTAATGATTAAGACTATTTTTAAACAATTCAGTCCGCGCCGAAGGCGCGGACTGAATTGCTGAAAAATAAAATTTACTTAGCACAAAGTAATATGTATTTTCATTTATCAGATTTTTTATTCAATGTCATATTGAAGTCGGTGCCAAGTAAATTCATATGTTAAGGTAGGTATTATTCATGGCACCAACTTCAATATTATATTGAATAAAATCTGATAAATCAAAATACATATTACTTTGTGCTAAGTAAATTTTATTTTTCAGGATTTGTTCGAAGTCGGTTGTATTTTTTATTGAAATTTTTTTTTTCAATATTTTAAGTGACGGATGAACCGAAAAATATATCTATCTAGGTGAAAGTTCTCATTAATACAAATCAATCAAGCCCCAACACAAGGTAGCTGCTCTGTAAATCTTCAAGGAATTCCCTCGACTGTCTTTTGGATCCATCATCGGATTGACTCCAGACCTTCATTAACTGTAGTACATTAAAGCACTGAATTAAAAAGTTAACAAACGCACTAGTTGTCCCTATAATTATCGGTGGTTGCCCTCGATTTATCCAGGATCAGATCATAACCTGGTTAAAATGGGACCACCTCAGAAGTAAACCCTATTCAACAAAAAAAAATTAAATCCGTCTATAATTGACGGAAATATCGTTGAACATACATAAAACATTGAGAACTTTCTTTTTTTTTTTAAGTCTGATCTATCAATCAAGGTGTAAAGTTCTCATCAATACAAACAAACAAGCCCAAACACAAGATAACTGCTGTAAATTGTTAAGGAATGCCCTCGACTGTCTTTCGACTCTATCATCAGATCGACGCCAGACCTTCATTAAAATGTAGAACATTAAAGCACTTAATTAAAAAGTTTACATGCGCACTAGTTGTCCCTACAATTTTCCGTGGTTGCCCTCGATTTCAACTGGATCCCTTCATCAGATCAGACCTGGTGAAAATGGGACCACCTCAGAAGTAACCCCTATTCAACAATAAAAAAAAATTGAAATCCGTCTATAATTGACGGAAATATCGCTTGACATAGATACATAAAAAAAAATACATACAGACGAACTGAGAACCTCCTCCTTTTTTTGAAGTCGGTTAAAAAGTGTGACATATCCTTACATTATCTATGCAATATATTTGTAACTAAAAAACAACCAATTCAACAAATCAAAGAAACATAATCCAAGTTTGGTTCACGAACCTGTGACGTACGAGCCTGCAGAATGACGACACAAATGGTGAGAGACTATTCAGACGTTAAACGTAAAACACCCCTCTGAATTGCGTCGGGCCTTAATACTACCTTCCGATTAATTTATGATATAAATACAGGTATACGCAAACGCGTATGGAAACCAAATCTCCGCATATATGTAGGTATATCAATCACTATGACGGCATCGCAATCTAAATTTAGGAATATTTTTGCCTATGTAAGTGCGCATGCGAGAAAACGGTGACGTAAGATTTCGTCATCAATGAGTGACGTCACAGTTCCACGTGTACGATGCAAATAGTGACGTATCTTGCGGGGTATGAGGGATATGCGTGCGATCGATGCACGCTTGGTGATCATATTACCTATTCCTGCAGTTCAGTGACGCTCGACGGGCTGTAGCTGATATAGAAACTGAACCTTCTAATAAGACACGGGTCAACACCGCACGTGTATAATATATAATACAGTTCAATAATTAGGATTGATATCCTGATATGTTAATGATGCGTAACGGGTTTTTTTTAACGTGAGGGAAAATACTTCATGGATGCTATGCCGGATTCCTACCGACTAAAAAACCTAACGTAACGCCCAACAGTCTATGGTTGGGAGCCCCGGGTAAGCCCTCGAAAGGATGTCCCAGGACTCCCAACAGACCTACACGGCTACCACTGCGGCCTCGCCTAGGGGGTGGTTCGGGTGCTATCCCACGTCTTTGGGGGACGGTTTTCGGGTGACATCCCGCTTCTTAGGGGGAGCGTGCGTGAATCCCTCACGTCACGCTGCCGTCTAGGGCCTGCTTCTGTAAGAACGGTGAGCAGCTCTCTCACCATACTCAGGCCCTTGGCCATGGAGGCCAATAGTCTTGGGCGAAGACACGTCGTCGGCGGGCGGAACTCGGGTGGGAGAGTTCTCTCCCGCTCCCGCCCCGCCGCTTCTTTCACGAACATGAACTGCTCGCAGAAAGAGGCGGCGTACTCCCGCTGGAAATCATAGCTCGCACATGGTCTTGAGCTGTTGCGCCCATGCCGTGCACTCCACCAGCGTGTGGAGCGCTGTGTCATCGCTGCGGTCCTCGCAGTCCTGGCACTCGGCCGTGGTTTCCCGGTGCCTTCGTCACAGATACTTACCGAAGTATAAGTATATGTGTCAACCGTTAGATGAGAGCACCGTGTCTCCTCTCCAGCCACTCGTCCCTGACCGGTCTGACGGCCGTGATTGTGGCGAATCCCCCCTTTGGCTGCTCAAGTCGCACCATCCGGCACGGGTAGTCTCGGCAGCCAAAAATATTTTTTTGTTATTTTATCTTCATTTTAACATCACCGTCAATAACGTAAAAGTTATCTATGTTTTTTCTGAAACCATTTGATACCAAATTGTAATTTACATCAGCCTCTCCTCTCTACTCTCAGTCCAAGTAGGTATCACCAAGTTTAACATCTTCACTTCAGTATACGAGCGAGAAAAAATTATACTCGAGGTGAAAACCTATACCACCAACTGTCCTGACCAGTGACGTAAAGTAACAACACTCCCAAAACATAGGAGAAGCCTATGCCCAGTAGTGGACTATGATTATGCTGATTTGATCGATTGAGGGAAACGTTCTAAGAAGTTATTATGGAGGACCCACATATTTTTAAATTGTTACTTCGGCTTTGTTTGAAGTTCCTGCCGTTGACCTCCTAGTTAAATTAATCCCGGAAAATGAATAATCTTATATACAATGAACATTGATGCCAAGGCTAGTTGTTAGATTAATTTATGAATATGAAGTATCTAACTCATTTACGCGAGAATAAATTAAAACTGTTCTAGTATAGATCACATAATGACGTTGTTTTCTAGATTTCAGCGTCAGTGTTTTGTTACTTTAAATCTTTTTTATAAAGTAACTTCCTTGATGTTAATATTTTACATTTTACACTGTTTGCTTTTTAGTTTGTACGTGGCATGGTGTAACGCAGCTTACTTTACTACCTTGCCACGAAGACAGCGGTGAAGGTTTGTGTAGACTCTCGGTCTTAAACCACCCACTAAACAATCATGAACTTCCGCCTCGCAAAACTCAATTTTAATACCTTTTAATTACGTATCAAACTTTTTGATCGAAAGTCGATGTGATCGAGATGGTTATTAGCTACAAATTTTTAATTTCATCACCTAGGAAGTGAGCTGACGAAGATCCCCTCTTTTAAGCAGCATCAAATTTTAGATGAGATCCCTATCTCATCTAAAATTTGATACTGCTTAAAAATAACAACCTATTTACGGTGTTCTACCGTGATGTCTGTACCTTAAGACTAATTGTATCTTAAGCTATTGATCGATTTAACTTCTTCTTCTCTTTATTTAACTTCATAGTATCATGACATAATGCATTTGCGTACATAGAATCACAGTTCAATCAATTGCATTGAGTTAATTACTTCATTTATTCCGTAGATCAATAGATAAGTATTAATTGGCATTCTGTGACGCACCTTTTCAACCAAAGCCTAAGGACTTTATTGAGATGGTACGCACTTTTTGCTCTCATTGAGTTCTCTTAGGGCGAGGCCGCACTTGCGGTTATAGCGGCGGTTTCTAACCTCAAAATGTCAAAACATTGACTTGATTTCATTGATTTTGACAGTTTGATGACATTTTGAGGTTAGAAACCGCCGCGGAAAAACGCAAGTGCGGCCTCGCCATTAAGTCGAATTTTTAATAGACGAAGTAAATTGACAGCAACTAATGTCACTTCGTCATAGAAAATAAGCAACATTGTTTGAAGAAGTGACATTAGTTGCTGTCAATTTACTTCGTCTAATTAAAAATTCGACTATAGAGTTTCAGCCTGGTGACGGATTGGTTCACATCTTTCTCATATGATTGGTTTGTCAATCTCACCAGAAGATTGACCAAATAGAATTAAATAATGACCGCAAGCATTAATAAGTAATAATTGGTATCGAATTGTTTCAGTTCAATGAATGAGTGTATATAAACAATGAACTTGGGATCCTGATAGGTAGGTAACTACTGTTATGTATGATGACGCATTAATGTTTATCATGCATTTTAATTTTGTCCCCTAAGCGACCGATCGTTAACCCACGAAACAATTTCAGAAAGCGTTAACCATGAAATTTCTACTCAAAACATGTGAGCCCACAGCTTGTGATTAACACATAGTGATTCTTCAGGATATACGTCAGTAGATCTTGAGCAGGTATACCGCCATGTTTGCATATTAAAAGTAGCGTTAGAACGATTACAGAAATACAAAAGATTTGCAGCTTTCCAATGCTACTTCGGGGTTTGGCACATCTTTTATGTCTGGTATTTGAGATTGGCTTTCCGGTAGCTGGCTCAAACAATACGCTGTAAGTCATTGAACAATCGCGAGTCGTGATAGCTAATTAACCGCTGGAAGCGATGAATGTTTGTGTCACGACTGTTGTGCCAAATTTATTATACATACCACAAATACTTACCTATCACACTAATATTATAAACACGAAACTTCGTTTGGTTGTATGGATGAATGTTTATTACTCTTTTACGCAAAAACTAATGAATGGATGACTGACAAATGACATATGGTCACTGCGAAGGATAATGTTATATAACTGCCACTTGAAACAAGTGATGTGAAATTTCAGCAAATTCTCAAGCTCGGGTGGTATGACCCTATAAATATTTGGTACAAGGTAAATCTGTCAAATCTAATCTGTCCTCTCAAAATTAAAACGTGGTGATGCTACGTGCTACGTAGAAGTTTCTTACGACGGCGACGTTTACAGTATAGAATTCTTCTAAGAATTTTTATACTGGGCCGGCAGCACAAATAGCGCTTCTGGTTTAAGATCATCAGGCTATATTAAGCACTTTCGATAAGATGGGCTTTCTGACACCTTAGTGATTCAAAAAGAACTGGAAGCCTTCATGGTAATAATGATGCAAACAAGCAAAACTAGTTCAACTTCGCATATATTGACCTGGGGGCCGAGTCTGCTATTTTCCATCAAAAAGCCGGTCCAGTGCGATTCTATTACGATATTAAAGCGATTGGTCCTAAATTTGCTAATCGCGTAAATCTTGTCTATCGCCACTAAAGAACATCCATAGAATATAAATAGAATCGCAAAAGCAGAGACAAGGGCTTTATTTTTGTTGTTTTGACTCTTGTCAGTCAGTACTAAAATAGTAGGTGTTTTTTAGGTTATCTACAAATTACATAAAAGAGACTTTTGTAGAGAATTACAATGTAAAATTGTGAACTTTACCTATAAACAAACGTGAACTTTATAAACGGCTTCAAAGCAAAGAGTGACAGTGTTATCCAGAAGAACTATCAATCAAATCAGCCTATCGCAGTCCACTGCTTGACGTAGGCCTTTGCCAATTTACGCCACAATTCACAGTCCTGCGCCTTCTGCATTCAGTTCCAGCCTACGACCTTTACCAGGGTCGTCGGTCCATCTAACGGGTGACCCCACGGTTGCCGAGACGCGGTTGGAAGAACTATATAGAAAGTTGAGACAAAACTCAAATGTAAAAACTGGTCCAGCAATGAATTTCATTTTGAAGAAAGGGCTTTGGATGCTAAAATTCATAGATTAAACACAGGAGACTGTATATTTTCATATACATATACAACAGCAGATTCAAGTCTTCTACAAATACATCTTTACAGAAAAATATTGAACAATAACCTCATGATAACTCAAGATTGTGAATAGTGAAAGTTTTTATCTACAAACAACTACTCTGTCATATGGAAGTTGGTTTTTAAATTGATTAACACTAGTGTAACTACTCAACGGACTTAAAAAGTTATTTCATCATTGTGAAATCATGGTATTCCACAGCAACTATGTGATATAGCCAAACAATCTCAATACAGACAGCTTTTATTAGTGCTCGTGTGTGATAGATAATATGATGGATAGTAAAAATAAATATGCTATTATCATTTTGTTAAAACTCAAGGAAGCTGAGCAGTGATAATTTTAATAGATCTTGTATTTACTGGCATGTATGGGTTCATAGTATGACACAGGTAAAGCCGTCAACTACAGCTAGTATGTTGGATTATGAAAGAGTAATGTGCATGTACAGAGATCTTGGCCATCCAAGCCTGCCATGATGAGAAGCCATGCCTTCGATTACAATGACCAATGCACTAGAGCTAGACTAATGTCAATTTGTTGTTTTGACTGGCCTCGTGGTTACTACTCTAACCACTAACATGTAACTCACATACTAACTGTAACTGTAATGTGTAGTCAGGTACTCCGTCTACGGATTCAGAGGTTGTGGGTTCGATTCCCACCCAGGTCAAATCTCTTTGTGTGATGATCATATTGCTTTGTTGCGTCTGGGTGTAATTTATCTATAATAAGTATGTATATAGAAATATAAGTATGTCTATCAGGCGTCTAGATCCCATAGCACAAGTTTATAGCTTAGTTTGGGCTAGACGGTGTTGTGTGAGAATGTCCAACAACAATATTTCTATTAATACCTCCTCAAAATGAAATTGGGTAAGGCCTAGGTCTGAGCATAGTGGTAGACTGTAATAGGGTTATTTGATAGTGGGAACATTAAAACTGATGAAATATGGAAAAATATTTTTAATATTCATATTTTACAATTATTGTTTTTACATTATCTTCATCTTGCCAAAAATACTATTGTAATAGCCACGCTGCTTGAAGATCAGGGTTAACACTTCAATTTTCAACTCGAGTATCCTGAAATAGATTACAATACAATTAGTTTTATTTCAGCTATTGCAAGCTTGTGAATTATGATTGATGATTAAAAAGTGATTTCAAAATGTTGTTAAAAGGAAATGAGATTTATCTGATAGAAATATTAAATGACTGTGATTTTAAGTGTCAAACATTGATTTAAATAAACAATTTTACCAATTTTGTCAACTCTTATTTACCCACCTCATGTTTCCATGGCCATTGTGAGTTCTTCTTCTAAAGGAGAGATAGGAAGTACTACAGATGTTTTATAACACAGTTATGCCATGCACAACATGCATTAACAATCTTCCCTGCTATTTTGAGACCATAATGTAATGAATGTACTCGCAGCAAATATCTGCAATTAACATAAAACGGTAAGGACTTAATCATCTTCACCAAGCTTGATGATCTGGATCACATTTATTAGGGTATTAGGAGCACTGTGAGTTGACCAGTTTTGTATCAGCATTGTTAGATGTGAATGTGACTTTCATCGGGCTGCTCTCCAACCAAACCAGTCCTTGTCTGTCGGTGTACTGGTGCACTAGATACTTGCCAGTTACTTTAAATTTGGAACCGGAAGATAGTTTGTAAACTCAGAATTTAAATGATCTGTTAGAATATTGACCAATTAGTAATGAAGTCTCATACTCCCATCAACACTACTTACAGGTGGGGTTTGCTTGGAATGGTACCCTACAGTAGAGTTCAAAAAGTGATTGATTTTTTATTTATACCCAAGTATACTCTAATATTCCCATTTAACACCTGACTTATTTCAGTTTCTTGAGAGTTTATATGTATATAAGTCATTAGGGATGCCTATATAATTTAAAACCTGCAGTCTCTATACCAATATTATTAGGTATGAGGAAAGATTAGGATGTTTGTTTGTTTGCATCGGAATAGGCTCCAAAACTTCTGGACCGATTAATAAATTCTTTCAGTGTTGGGAAGCTAGACTCTTCCCGGTGAACATAGGCTATATTTTAGTCCCATATTCCCTTGGGAACAGGAGCTATGTGGGTGAAACGGTGAAAATATGCTGTGCACCCGGGTAAACTGGGTATTTTAAATGTTCATAAAAACTGTAAAAAACAATTAAGTAAGTATATTGGGAATTGATTGTACATAGGTCAGTACTTATGTACTAAAACAATAATAACTACCTACTGTAAGCATTAGAAATGTGACTTGTATTTTAAATATGAGTGATTGTAAAGAATATTGGACAGTACTTACAGAAAATAGATGCATGTCAATTGCATACATGTCTTCATACTATTTTGCTGATCTTGTTGAGTTGGCTACTTGGACTAGTTGCCATCTATGTATCTATAACTAATAAAGTTCATTGACCCTGCGACAATGGCTCACTCACAGCTCTAAATTCACTTTTTGGAGACTTATTATAGCACTACGACCATCCAATGTATGAGTGAAATAAATAAAGTCTGCTTCGGATAAAATGTTAGGCTATGTCTTACTATTAATCAATCTTCATCATTTTGATGTAAATTGTAAACTTGCTTTTATTTAGTTTATCTGCAAATTGGTTAATTTAAACAATAATACTTATTGTATGTATACCGAACGAAAATAACCAGCCTCGCACTTTCTATTTCTAGCTGTCAAACATTAATTACGCGACTTCCAAAACAAATCCCATCAAATATTAGCAGACTACGCATAAATGTCAAATACACTGGCGATTCTATCGAGAGGCCATCGGTCGACCATAATCGCACTTCATTAGAAACAAGATAAAAGCTATCGAGTTAGCGAATACGAAAACTGTCAAATTGTACCGATGAGCTTCTATTTTGCTACGCTATCTATTCTATTCTGATGCGATTGAAATAGCAGACTCGGCCCCCTGGTCTAACAACAAGGCGGGAAGACTGAAGACGAAGAGAAGGGAAACATGGGCTTCCAAACGCAGGCTTTGTAGCAGAACAATGGGTGATGGTTTATGTCTTCATAATTTCTCTTCTAATTCTTCTATTATACCTACTACTCGACCAAGGGAAGTAGACGATTCAATTGTGACGAAAAATATCTATGATCGATCAGATTTTTTTTTTCTCCTGAACAAAATTTACGAAAATGGATACATCAGGGCGATTTTCATTCTAACGGTCGGTAGGTACTAAGGTGATTCCAGTATCTGAGGTAGGTTGCATTGCAAGCGGTAAGGGCCATTCCAAGCGTTGGTCTAGAACGCTTGGTCAAGTAGTACATAATATTTGTAAATTATGCAAAGATCAATCTTAAGATCAAACGGCTATATGGCTCAAATTAAGTTTCACTGCTGTTAGGTAGAGGAATATCAACAATTCTTTTCTTTTCTTCGAGAATTGTCTATAAAAAGAGCTGATTCTAAAAAAAACGATGGAGAAAACAAAGTGATTCAAACTACATTTTAAAAGTGATATACATTATAGATCATCTTGCAGATTCAGGTGATCTCAATTCCAATCTGCAGTTCACGTGCAAATCTCTGCTAATCCTTGCCGACTGATAACGGACACTTACTTCACGAGTGCGTCAAATTATTATGAGCACCCGCTTAAAGATAACCGATGATAACGATAAAGAAACACTTTGTAAATATTAGCTTTTTCGGCCTTTCCGATGAGCTACTTTTTCAAATTATCAAATTCATTAAGTGGATGAAAAAAGGATACATTCCTCATTCATTTGCGTACTATGTGACGTATTTGTTCCCAGAGTGTGTTAAAGATGCCCTCATATAATATTGTCAATATCTGTTTAACGAATATTACATTGAAATAACCTTGTTGTTAGCTCGCTGTGATACAAAATTTAGTTCACATTCAAACCTTTGGACCCAACTCAAAAAAGAAGCAATATAAGTTTGCAATGTATACCTGTGCATAGATCTTGTTAATGGGATCATAACTCCCCTCCGAATGGTCAAATTTTAGCCTGTTTTGTTTAGGTGGATAGCTGACATCATCAAAATGGTACTATCATGGACTTCTTACAGATGTTTGACAATCTTCAGCTTATTTTTAGTTGAATAACAGATCTCAATAACTTCCACAGGAGGTTATTTACTTCTATTGTTAGCTACCTTAACATTATTTATTCTTAAAAGTTATGTTAAAATATGTTAGTAAACTGTTATAGTTCCTAGATAATCATTCTTTTTTGTCTTGAATAACTAGATAAGTACTTGTCGACCTACACGAAATACTTTGGTTACAAGCCAAAACATCTCAAGTCCCAAGACTATCAGTCGAAAGGGCCGTGCAATGTACGAAAGCAAACGTGTTGATATGTACAGATTTATCAGCAACAGTAGTTTTTTCGTGACGAGCACTTTTAAACATAACCTCAAAATATAACACAACATACGCCCGTCTTATTAACTATAACAATAATCTTAATGTTATTATTGATAATGTATAATACTCACAACACAGATCATTACGCTGAACCTCTCTAGCATTGACTATTTATGAACACTTCACACACACTCTCGCAATATGCATAGTGCATCCAATACTAGTGAATTAATAGTTTCATTAGGCGTAGCGCTCGCGTTAAGCAGAATACTTTCAGTTCACTGGTCGAATATACGAACAATGTGTGACATGGGCACTGTTATAGGAATTAATGAATCTACTGGGATGGCAGCGGAGACCGCCATGCCCAATTAGTACAATTTACAAGCGAGCCACAGAGTGTAACAACAACGCGCTGACGGCATTGAAACCAGCTAGTCGCGTTCACGGTATGGAATTCTCTCGCGGTCGCAGCCAGTTGGTGCGGCTGCGTTCGCGCACCGATATGTGCTCGAACCCACACATGCGACGCTATCTTCGAAACACACACATACACGCTACGCATCAAATATAGACACAAATAGTACGCAACGCGGCGGTTCAGTAAATAAACCGAGCAACTGATAATAATTATTTACGTCTGTTATCATTACAAACAGAATAATGAATTGTATACAGAAAGGGAAATTTACAAACCTTTAAAAGTCTACTTTGACAACATACGTCTATTACTGTGACAGTTTGAAATAACGAAATTTTAGTTATCTACGAAATAGTTTTTACTTTAAAACACATTGAATGTTTTTCGCATACATTCAATACACTCACTGCCTATGTAGAACTTACGTACTTACAGTAAACTGGTGTTATTTTTCGTACATAATCTTCTAAAACAAGTCATTAATAAACACTTCCAAAAACCAGGAAAGTCATTCAGTGTACCTAAATCTGTCTAACACATAGTAATTCAAAATAAAATGGTGTGAAGGTCACATCAGTGCGCATCATCAGATGCATCTGTAATCTTTACTTTTCCAAACTACATTGCTATTCTAAATAATAACATGTGGAGCGTTCAGTACAACAAAAGCAATGTAAACACTGCTCTAAGATTTCGTTGTGTGTGACTGAGACTAAAAAAGGGAAGAACCTTTCTTGCCCGTGAGGCCGTGGACCTGTAGGGAAGTGTCGATGCTCGTTCCCGATAATTTGAACACTTTGAATGGCACGTAATGAAATTTCTATTGACTTGTTATTTAGACTTTTTCTATGGTTTCACCGAGTCTTTTTTTTTTTTTTTTTTTTAACGTGAGGGAAAATCCTCGTAGGATGCTATGCCGGACTCTTACCGACTAAAAAACCTCACGTACCGCCCAACAGCCTATGGTTGGGAGCCCCGGGTAAGCCCTCAGGAAGGATGTCCCTACCGAAAAAATCTAAATCTATGGCATCGCCCATTGATTTAGAATGTGCAAAATTCTCAAACTATGGTTTCACCATAACTTGTTTGTCTATTTGGCATACAGTACTCGGTTTGAGCTGTTATTTTCTTGGTCTACTTTTAGTATGCATGTCCTTAGTAGAACCACAGGGTGGAAACTCCATACAAAAATGTTCATTTCACCCACACTAATATAGACGTAATGTGAATGCTTAAATCAAGCTTCAATGTGTGTGTGTGAGTATGCTAGGGTCATTAGCTATGGAAACAAAATAATAAGGAACAGAACGCAATCTCATGTATGTGGGTACTTTTTTTTTCAAACCTACCTTCGGTTAAGCACAGGTTAAACCGAAGCAATAGCACAAAGTACGTAGGTAGTAATACGTAATGCAACGCAGTGACACTCTCTCAAGTACTGACACGGGAATCGACACATTAATTTTGGTGGGAGGATGGGGAAGCTTATTCAGGTGGGAGGCAGGGAGTTGCCGATCTGTATGTAATACTATTATATTATCTTTGGTAGAAGCCCCGACATGGTGTCGGGAAACCTGGGGTAATCCCTCCAAGGGCGTACCCGGGACTTTCGGCCGTAAATTTAAGACGAAAAAAAAAACATACAGACGAATTGAGAACCTCCTCCTTTTTTTAAGTAGGTTTAAAAGGTTGCTTATTCTACGATAAGTAAAATCAGAAATTACTTATTTGATTCAGTGACAGAAAAGTAAAATAAAAGGCTATATTTTTTATACCACTATGGTGGCAAACAAGCATACGGCCCACCAGATAGACTGGTCAACACCAGAGGTTACAATCGCGCTGCCGACAATGCAAGCACCTTCTAAGACCCCTTTGACATCCATAGCACCGTGGCGTAGTGGAAAACACCCTTAGGAAGTTTTTCCACCAAAGATATGCTTTTTTTTAACGTGAGGGGAAATCCTCATGGATGCTATTCCGGACTCCTACCGACTAAAAAACCTCACGTAACGCCCAGCAGCCTATAGTTGGGAGCCCCGGGTAAGCCCTCGGAAGCATCTCCCAGTACTTCCAACAGACCCACGGCCGCCACTGCGGCTCGCCTAGGATCAAAGATATGCTATGCACTTGAAATCCACCAATCACATTTGCCGATCGCACAATTTGATAATATAGGTACACGGTCAACGTTACTTATGAACCGAAAAAATGTGATTGGTGAATATGGACCACACCCATAGCAACCTAGAGTAGTAGTTTCTTTGTTTTAAGTTTTTGGCCCACATAAGCACACTAGCAGCTATTGAGCTGATGCGTGTGTGTCGGGTGATGTGCAGATTTTTTGACATGTCCCACTTGCAAAAAGGATTGCTGGGACCCCGAAGATCTCATAAGGGATCAATTAAAAAAGAGGGTCCTCATTAAAAATCCCTACAACTTACCTCCAAAATTACTTGAAACTGCCAAAAAAAGTGATAATGATGGATTTTGTCAATTTTTGGTTCTGCCTGAAATGTTCATTTCTATCTATCTACTCGTATGTTAATAAAATTATAGGGTTTTTTTTTTTGTTTAACGTGAGGGAAAATCCTCATAGGATGTTATACTCTCTTCCGACTCCCCGGACTCTTACCGACTAAAAAACCTCACGCCACGCCCAACAGCCTATGGTTGAGAGCCCCGGGTAAGCCCTCAGGATGTCCCGTGACAATAAAAAAAAAAAACTCTATCATCGCCGAACCGAAAGCTAAGCTAGGATAGATTTCCCTTATGTATGTGGTAGACTACCGATAAGTGTGGATTTTTGGAAATCTTAACACTAAGATGCCTAAATTTGTACCTATAGTAACTACTTTATTTTAAAAGAATTCTTACTTCAAATTTCCTATACTTACCTACTTCAAAATAAAAGTAACGACATTTTCGAAATCCTACCCCTAATAAAATAGGAAAACATTCAATTATCGACTCCCAGACTTAGATTTTTAAATTTTTCTAAGATAATCTACCCTTATATTATAGGCACCCTCTACGATTAAGGTGATAAAATATAATTAAGGTGATAAACGGCTGTATGAATCTTTGTCATTTTCACAGTGCGGTAGAGTAAGAGAACCTTGTTAACAATCCCACAGGATTAATCGACATTCTTAACCCTCCATAAGAATTCCTCCTAATATTCTACGTCTCAAAGTACGAGCTCGGATGAATCTCTCAATTTCTGCAATCCCACTAGGCTCCCGGTGAAGACTGTGGCCAAAAGTACGTATTTCATTGATTCTCTCTTCTTCCAGCTGAAATTCTTGAACCTACTCGTATTAAGTGTTGAACTGCTAATGTTGGGCCAAGTTACCTATAATGCAGGGATCCACTAGGGAAAGCAGTTTTAGACATTCCAGTCATTCTTTTTTTTAACGTAAGGGAAAATCCATCATGGATGTTATGTCGGACTCTAACCGACTAAAAAACCTCACGTAACGCCCTACAGCCTATGGTTGGGAGCCCCGGGTAAGCCCTCGGAAGGATGTGCCAGGACAAATTCCAGTCCTAACGGATAAAATTACATACAAATATCATATAGTCACGTCTTTATCTCCAAAGAGGTATTTATCATAGATTACCATAGGCATTTTTTTTGGGACAATTTTAAATGCACATCTGTTAAGTTTTTCTGCACACTAGGTAACTCCACTAATTTACTGAACGCAAACCAGAAAATTAAATGCTGTGCAAAAAAATCAATTGATTAACTAAACATGTCCTACTTAAAAAACCTAAATATTACTCAGAACGAGATGTCCTTTTTAATCGAATTCACACCAAAAATGTGGTTCGTACATCGAATAAATGATTTGTAAAACAGAAATACGAATTGTATGTCAAAAATACTAACTTGCACTCTAAATTGTACAATCTTATAAAGGAATAGGTTAGGTTAGGTTAAACTTTTATTTTTTTGATCAATAAAATTTAATTTTGTAGAGGTGACTGATTAAATTGGGGTTATACTTAGAATAAACGATGTTCCTAAAAGTAAATTAGGCGATGGTTTTCCTTAAAAACGTTTTAGTATTTTTGTTGAACTAAGGAATTGTTAGATATACTATTTTGATAATCGTTATTCGTTCAGCAAACAGTTATGCAAATACCATTAATCAGTATAATGAATTTGATTTATTTAGTGTGCGTAATTAGTGTGCAAGTCAGTATTTTTGGTTTAACTTTAAAATATTAAGTTCCGAAAAAGGGAATATACAGATATCGATTTAAATACATGCCTTTTTTTTAACGTGAGGGAAAATCCTCATGGATGTTATGCCGGACTCCTACCGACTAAAAAACCTCACGCACCCTACCCTGCCTAACAGCCTACGGTTGGGAGCCCCGGGTGAAACCTCGGAAGGATGTCCCAGGACTCCCTAACCAGAGGCATATCATTCGCCCTCATTTCACCTTATAGTTTTATGTCCCACGTAATAGGTGGTAAGCCTATTACCGTGTTGAAATAGACAGGCGCAGGTTGTGACGACCAATAGTTGAAAATTTTCTAGCCGCCCATAAGGCCTTCAATTTGACTTAACGACATTCATTTTACTGACAATCAGGTTGCCTTTCGAGTTATCCCTTTCTACGCAATGGATCGTTTTCACACCCTCGGGACGAATTGAATCGCATATTGCAAGGCATGAGTCCAAATTTCTCATAAACTAAACTTTGTTCTATGAAACGTTCATCGAAGGTAAATCGAGCGTTTTGTCCAAAAACGATATTAGTCCGTGCAATATCGAGTAGGTATTCTAGGAGAGCACAAAGTTTGCAGTTTGCATTTAAAACTGCTTCCAGAAAAAAATACTCTTTTTTACTCATTTCCCAAAACTAATTAAAATGTGACTAAGACCCTTTCTGCAATATATGATTCAATTGGGGTGGAGACATTTTGCACTCTTTCCCGCCATCTAATAGGATCCTGCGATAACGTGCGAAGCCGAGGGGCACAGCTAGTATTGGTTATATATTAAAATACCAGAAATCAAAATGCCTTTACTTAAAATGCATTAGACCAAAATACCCGAATTCAAAATACCTTAACATTCAAAATACCTTATTTCAGTACACCTTACCGTAAAATGTCTAAATTTAAAATACAAATAATTATGCCGAAGAGTGCCATAGACTGATAATTGTCTTTGGTTAAGGCCATGTACACATTATAATATTTAGAATGATTAAGGGGTCCCGACGCGATCGATTGGCGGTTGTCGGGCACGTAAAATATCATTCGTACATATACGTCGATGCACACACATGCAAAGAAATCACGCACACTGAAGCAACTTCTATTCATAATTGACAATTGCAAGGCATGGTCGTGTCGGGAGCCCATTACAAACTCTGGGTTGTCTTAGTGGGATAATTGTTGAGTGTAACATAGTTATGTGTCTAATCTGTTTATACTTACTATAGATTTAATTTTGTTTGATATTTTATAAGTGTACACGCCAAGTAGGTATGTGTTTACTTGACATCTAGGTGTAGCATTTAAAGTGTTTTTCTTTTCTTCTTTATCAAAGTACATTTCATAGTATAATTACCTATTTATGGAGGCTTGTTATTAGCAACATATTTACCATAGTTAAGTATCTATTATCTGTATTAGTCTGTAAGCCTTCTTCAACAATAAAAAAAAAAAAAAAAAAAAAATACAAATTTTCAAATATCCTTAATTTAAAATACCGAAAATAGAATACAATGTTTACACCCCCCCCCCCCCCCCCCTCCCACCTAAGTTAAGCCGCAGTTGTAGCCGTAGGTCTGTTCTGGGTATCCTTCTGAGGGCTTACCCGCTCCCAACTGTAGGCTGTTATGTAGCATACGTGTGGTTTTTAGTCGGTAGGAGTCCGGCATAGTATCCCTGTAGGATTTACCTCATGTTAAAACACTTTGATTCAGAGTTACAAAAGTACTACAGTGGGCTAACGAAAAAAAAAAAATCCGAGTCGAGATACTCTGAGTCGGAGTGTTAACCATTCACAGATATATAGCATCCATGTAGGATTTAAATCATATTAAAAAAAAAGGTATTTTGTGTTTGAACATTTTAGGATAAGGTATTTGATAAATTTATTTTTTGGGTTTCGGTTATTCGACCGTAAGGCATTTTAAATTATTTATATTATAAACATTTGCCTTTTGAATATTGATATTTCGATTTCGGGTATTTTGGGCCACGATATTTTGAGTTAAGGCATTATAATTTTTGGTATTGTGACGGTATACCCTAGTATTTTATAATAATCAATATTTGTGTCTTACGCATAGATTGTCTTACGTACACTGCACTTGTTACAACGCCATCTGGTAGGCCGTACTTGCTTAAATATTTAACGCAAGTGGCACAAAGTACAAATATTTGCAAATCATACAAATCTTGTAACAGAGGCAGCAATGTTGTGTAGACTTGTGAATTTGGAGAGGAGACATGAGACAAGTTGAAATGAGAACCGGTATTTGGTAGTATCTCAGAAAACGTTTATATTCTACGGGTAGGTAAGATAGATAGATAGATCATTCTTTATTGTACACCATTATATACTTAAGGTATTCTTAATTAATACTTAATAACTATTAATGAGAGTACAAAGGAAAGAAAGGAAGGAAAGGAAGTAAGATAGCATTATAATTTGTAACGATAGGCTCATTAAAATTTCATAAATAGTTTTTTAAACATGTGAAAAATCCTACATGAATGCTATGCCAGACTCCTACCGACTAAAAACCACAGGTTTCCTACCTCTACGGTAGGGAGCCCCGGGTAAGCCCACAGCGGGATGACCTCAGGACTCCCAACAGACCACGGCGGCTACGGCTACCACTGCGGCCTTACCTAGCGGGGGATACTACCCCGCGTCTTTGGAGGGTTGTTCACCATCCTCAGGTCATTACGACCGACCAACCGCCGAACACATTTTACTAATCGTATTCAGTTCCATTTAATACATAGGTAGTGAGGCTATTGCTGTGTTGAAGCAAACCATGACCAAGATGGGTGGCTCCCCCAGAGCTCCCCCAAAACTCTCCAGAGCAGCACGCGGCCCGTCCCACGCCGTACACACGGTAAGGGTATGTTCTGCCGTGTCCACGGCGCCACTTGGGCAGTTACGGCACACAGGCTCCGACTCCACGCCCACCACCTCCCACAGGTACTTGGTGAAGCAACCATGTCCTGTGAAACAAAAAAAAACACTGGTGTGTAGGTGTCCAGTACTATACATCTATAACAACCAATGAATAAATGAATATGAATATGAATGAATAATATATACTTACATATAATAAAATTATAGAAAATTCAAAACTTTACATTGGAAATGTTTAAAAAAAACTTGCTATGTGTTCTACGTAAGATACCGAACCCGAAAATATAGTTAGGTTTTTTTTGTGTTTGTCTTTTTGTCTGTTTGTCTATTTGCTTTGCTTTGTCCGGAAAGATCTCGAAAAGTATACTCAATAGATTTGGTTCAAATTTTGCACAAATATTACTTAGGGGTGGGATCTTCAAATAGGCTAAATATTATCACGCTACATATCCTAGGGGCTAAGCAGAGAGCAATGAAATATAATAAGCCGGAGGATTTATTAAACTAAAACGTAGCAGGAATATTAGTAAGAGATAGATTTTACACACGGACTACATATTATTACGCTACTTAGCCTAGAGGCTTGGCAGAAAAGAATTCAAATTCAAACCAAATTTGCATTGTAATTTTTCACGCGTACTAAGTCGCGGGCAACAGCTAGTAAATAATAAATAAATAAATATTGGTGGACCTTGTCACACAACATCATCTAGCCCAAATTAAGTTCATATAAGCTTGTGCTATTATTATATTATTATTATTGTGTTATTAAATGGGATTTAGATGACTGATAGACGGAGATTCACACAAATATTTGGACCGACCCGGGAATCGAACCCAGGACCGCAGCGCGGCATCACAGATTACTAAACAGTTACTACGTGGCGGCAGGCGGTTACACTACCGAATGCACCACCGAGGCAGTAGTACTTTAAGACTTGTACCTATGTTCGAAAGAGACTCATCTTGGGGTGAACTTAATACTAAGAAATATTCTTCGATTTGATCTGATAAAACTATATTATTGTAATTTATTAGATACTCTTACTTTTTTAACATATCAAAACACGATTAGGAATACTTTGTTCGATCGAAATCGCTCTCGAAAAATGAGAAATATTGCAAAAATCTTAACAAGTAATGTACTTTTCTTATCTTAATAAATGAGTTTAATTCTCATAAAAACATGTCACAAAATTAGATATAGGCCTTTAGAACAATATTTTACGTATAGATTTGTTCTTAAAACCCCTCAGATTTTAAAACAGTAATATAATGTATTAGAATCGAATGAAATCCGGCAAAAGCGTACGCTGCAATCATTCGAATTGCCTTAGGATTTGTCAAGGTCGAACATTGCAGCCATAATAGGGTTTTCCGAAAATTCCATACATGTGTGATAATACTAAGTAGGTACTTAGCAAACAAAGCTACAAACACAATACATGATGCCGTATAGCGTGGGCGGTACCCTATCTTGCGAGCTTAAACGTAAACATTGCATTGTCATGTATCCGATAGGCTAACAATGGATTCCAGTTGGAATAGGATTTAATGTCTTTAACTGTGAAGTAGTACCAAATAGGTACCTATTTGTTTTTTAAATAGGTACTTAGATAAATCGGTCGTGTTTACCGGTGCTGCTATTGAGAGACTGTTTCCTCAGCATTGCATGGATTCACCGTGCGGTCGCCGGGTCTATAGCGTGGCACAGAGGTATACACTGTGAGGGTATCTGGGACTTGCGACCTATTTGAAAAAGTTTAGGGTAATAATCAGTTTTTGCTCGTAGTACGTACCTACATTCAGCTATGAGGATGGCTAAGACATTTTACGACCTCACATGAAGTTGGTTTTAGAATCTCATGAATGAAATTTAAAAAATGTACCTCATTATACAATAATTCCACGTGAATGTGTTCTGAAACCACAAGGCATATGAAGACAAGAATAAATACGCTTTGTAGTGAAGCAGGCGAGCGTACCGATGTCCGTTCGATAGGCACCTAGAGAACACAGCGTAGGTGGTGAAATATATTGCTAATTATATAGGTATCTACCTACAAGTGGCTCTCAGTAAGTAATAGATATCATGAACATATTATCAAGGTACATAATCTTTATCTCAGTCGATTAACATCTACTGGACATAAGATCAAATAGCTAGGCCCCCAAGGATCGCCATAACAAAGTACCACTAGCCAATTTATCACATCTGATATTGATTGCAACACAGACCAGGTCTCAATTGAATCAAAAGCTTCTTTGTAATCCTCAAACACCAAGTGTATAGGCCTAGTATACTATTTTCTACGACCTGCTGCAGCTTGTAGTAATCTATGGAACTATAACTTGTTTGGGCGGCTAAACATCGTCCATTGAAACGATTCGTAATAACAAATTGCGAAATATATTGTAGTAATTCTTTAGTAAGACTATCGCCTTTTAAGAAGAAGAGTACTAACTAACTTATGTTCCCTACCTTTTAGTGTTCTGTCTTACAAAGATGAATATAAGTGGACGAAGCCACGTAGAAAAATCACTATTTAAATTCCCACATTCGCTGCAAAACTCCAGGAGTGTCTATTCCCTTGGTACGATCACAATTTCCGTACAGTTTCCTTGACTACCTACGAAGGAAATATGCCCACATGTATCATGTCCTAGGCAGAAGGATAATCCGATAAAATACTAGCTTATGCCTGCAAACGATGAAATATAAAAACTGACCAAGTGCTAGTCGGACGCGCGCACACATACCCTGGAGACAGATAGACAGACAATGGAGCCTCAGTACATAATAGGATGCCTTTTTACCCTTTGAGTAAGGAACCCTTACAAAGGTGCTAAAATTTTGATAGATCCACCCCCACTTATGAATTTCTATTGTATTGTATAATTTTATATTTAGTTCAAGTAATGATTCCAAATAATTTTGTCTCCTGTGTTATCGGTCAACAATGCTAATGATATTCGTTCAGTGAATCACTCAACCGAGTAACACTAATTGTTTAATTTGGCGTACTACTTAAAATATTGGGTCAAATATAAGATTACAAAGAACTATTATCAGAATGATGAAATTTTGGTATCCGATTCCTATCAGTTTAATATTCTTATTGTCTAATCCAAATTCCCGCGAAGAGATTATTAGCGGACATTTGCACAGCGCCATCTAGCCTAAATTAATATTATACACTTGTTCCATATCTAGGCAACTGATAAACATACTTATATATTTCTAAATACGTATATACCTATTTCATTACAGTACATGGAAAACACCCAATTTCCAAAATTTTGTGAATCAAATATATCAATATTTGATTCACGAATTTTACCTGATCCGACCCGGGTCACGAACACGCGATCTCAGTGCCACTGCTTCATTGGGATGGTCAAATTTGAGTTTTTGACATTAATTTTATGATTAGGCTCAAATTGGGCATAATTGAATATGTGTACACAGGTTGAAACTAGGAAAAACCTAAGTTGATATTCTTAGAACTCTTAAATTTGAAACCGATTCACACTTTTACCATGTTATCCAATCTGATTCTTAAGACTATTAAATGATACTCAATGTTGAGTTTTCACACCAACGACACAACTATCAGAAATAGAACTTGAGGTGTTAATAACAAAACCAATGAGAAGTCAGATAAACATCTAAAATAATTAGAATCCCATAAAGATCCACGCATATTTGCCAGACATCAAAAGTCTTTTGTCGATGAGTTGGCGATACGACGACATCGATTATAATGTAAAATTAGAATAACTGGACGGTTGCCCGTTCTGTGAGCAACAAATAGTACTGGGGCATGCCACCAATCGTTACAGCCGCAAATACATGCGCTGAATGCGGACACACCACGGAAGACAACTACCCCCACTGCAAAACTCTCCACACACCTCTCTACGTAGTATTTGTTACGAGTTATACGTCGGTATTGTATAGTATCTCGTAATCAGACCGCCTCCCTTTGACGCCTTTAGCACGACGTAAAACTTGCGTAATTACCAGCCCCGAACGACGCTGTTTTGAGCGCTTTTACACCCACTGATCTTGAAACGATACGATACCGATAAAGGTTGGAGCACAGACTAGTTATTAAAATCAGTAATCTATTTATGTGATTTACCCATTTTCTTTATTCAACTTATAGTAAGAGTATCCGTCAAAGGGCTAGAATATATTGCAATACTCGTAACAAAGGCTTGATGACGTTTAAGTCTTTTTTACGTGTGGAAATCCTCATGAATGCTATGCCTGCCTCTTGCCAACTTAAACCACTCGGTACCACTACTTAGGTAAGGCCGGGAGCCCCGAGTAAGTCCTCGAAAGGATGTCCCAGCCTAACCTTAAAAAGTAATTTCTAATGTATCATTTGTCCATCTAAAAATAAATACAAATCTATCTAGGTTAATATACATACGAATTCAATAAAGAACATACATTAAGGCATCAAAGTATTTAAAGTCTATGTCTTGAATGAATAGATGCTTGTCTTCTTCGCTTTAATCTTATATGTTCTAAAATTAGGAAACCTTTTTTATTCAAAAACCTCCAATAAGGCAGAATTTGTTAGAATTACTCTCATGGTAATGATAATTTGAGCAAACCCTAAATAAGTCTTTCTTAATTTAAGATTTTGTAGTGACATTTTACAAATGTACCAGAGTGTAGTACCGATAAGTACGGTATTGCAATATCGGTTTCGAAACATTCCCGCTCCAGTTTAGTGTAAGTAAAAACTGTCTTAGCAGCGATCGTGAAACATAAAGCGTCTTAATCGTACTTAATCACAACTTATGTATCAAAGTGTTCCTGAAGTAAGTTACAAGTTACAATACACCTTGCAACTGGGGAACCTTTGCAATAGTTTCTTTGGTCGTATATTCTACATGTATGCAGTCATATTTTAATTGAATCAGTTTAACGAATAAAGGAGGGCGGAGGATAAAGACCAATTCGATCCGAAAATCCTAAAGCACGGCAAGAAAAATCATACAAAATACTAACTTTTATTTACCTATCTTAGTAAAGTTCATGTAATAAGTTTACAACGATATTTATACAGGCTTACGATCAAAGCCTTCAAGCTTAATCAAGCTTAAATGTCATTATCACCAACGCTGCCTGGTGGCTATACTTACAGTACCTACCGTCTGAAGCCCACTCAGAATAAATTATTTTTGTAAGTGGACTGGTTTTATAAGTAGGTGTAGTGAAACGAATGTAATGTGTCACAGTAATGTGACTAGGAAATAAGTGTTTGAGCAGCACTATAAGTGTCCGCGGCGTGACGACGGGTGCAATCAATGCGGAAACGTTCTGCCGTCTGGTTCAAATGGGAGCACGGGATGAGACGGGATGGCCGCAGAGCTCTGCGCCTGCCGTCACCAACGTATTTGTCTCTGTACCGCAATAAACAGTTATATTCTCATTATTACCTTCTTGAAAGTCGTTACTTTACTAATGATTAACTACTGTAGGCAAGTGATGAAGTAGGGCAGTCTTGAGTAACTAATACCTAAGTGCATGGGACTAGGCAATTATAGAAAAGCGAAAGTAATTGATAAAGGACTAATATGGAAACCTTATTTTTTGGAAAATGATGGAAATTCAAGAGGAAGAACTTATTAGGTTTCGGTGACATCTAGTCACTGCCTCCTCATACTAATCCTGAACTGATCTGTTGATTTGCATAAGAAGCTGCAATACAGAATTTTACCCATAAATCCATACTAATGAGAAAATGTACCTATTTGTTTCGTTTCTTTTAACGACTTATGGATCGATAATATAATTTTTAAAAACTTACCTTAGTGGGTAACCGCAGACGAAAGCTTCTAAACTAGACTAATCTTTTCGAGGCTTTCCTTAATTTTGAAATGAAGTCCATATTTTTCCTTCGCTTGATCTCGATTGTTCAATGAGGAACAGTAACCCTTTAAACGTAAAATAATGAACCAATATAATGTACTTACAGATACATGTGAAAATAATTATCACACCAAGTTGCATCAACCTTGAGTGGAATGTCTACCTTATAATTCTCTGTAATGAAAATTATTGACGAAATAAAGACTGAGTGCGCTATCGCGATCTTTTTTCTTGCACTTCCAGCATTAAGGAGGTTATGCACTGAATCACAAGGGCAATAAAAATTAAGCGCTCGAATTCGTGAAACCATAAAAATATTCTACCACGTAATTTAAGACATGTAAATAATGTTTTCATGCTTTATATGTAGTAAATTTGCGGGTGCGAAATTCACCTGCTCCTACCTCCATGGGGATTTAGTAGGTATTTTAAGTTAATTAACCTACTAAACTAACTACTCTTATTCTATTTCAGAAATCGATAAAGATATCGTACTTGTAATCGATATTCCAATCAATTCCTCAAAAAAGCCTCGCCTCTCTTTAGGAATGGGCAATAAATGGCCCAGTAGTCAGGTAATTAAATCAATTTTCTTCAGACATTCTCACACAATGTCATTTAGCCCAAAAAAAGCTAGTTATAAGATTCATAAGTTTGCGCTAGGAGATCTAGACACACTATATATTTCCAAATAACCACATAGATACATAATTATGCAGTGTAATTCTGAATTGACAACGAAGCTATTTGCAATCCGAAAAAACCGGCCAAGTGCGAGTTGGACTCGCCCATGAAGGGTTTCGTAGCAGCAAGTAACATAATATAAAAGTTCTTATAGTTCGTTGTTACTTTAATTGATGTTTTAACACGTTCGCAGTGGCAGTGATTTTTCTAACCGAAAATGGCGGTTTATGACGTATTAAAAAATAACTACCAGCTCTATCTCGTTCAAACCAATTTTTGTTGGTAGTTTTTATGACAATGTACAACATATAATTTTTTTAGATTTATGATTCTCTTAGTTTAGAAGTTAGAGGGGGGGGGGGACACACATTTTTCCGAAGTGTCTCTTGCGCAAACTATTCATTTTAGAAAAAAATGATGTTAGAAACCTCAATAGCATTTTTGAAGACCTGTCTATAGATACCCCACACCTATGGGTTTAATGAAAAAAAAAATTTTGAGTTTCAGTTCTGAGTATGGGGACCCCCAAAATTTACTTCTTTTTTTCTAGTTTTATATAAGAATCTTTATGCGGTTCACAGAATACACCTAGTTACCAAGTTTCAATAGCATAGGCCTTATAGTTTCGGAGAAAAATGGCTGTGACACTCGGACGGACAGACAGACAGACAGACAGACCGACAGACAGACATGACGAATCTATAAGGGTTCCGTTTTTGCCATTTGGCTACGAAACCCTAAAAACCCGGGTAATTCACAATGTTTTGTCTTTAGAGAAAACGAGAGAGGGGAGACAAAATAAAGGAATAAAACTAATACATACAACATAATTTTTATTTGTAACTATACAAATATCCCCATATATTACCAGCAGAAGAAATCCCAAACCCTATGACATCTTGTCTGGTAAAAAGTGAACCGACCTTGACCAACCTTGACTCCACATCCGCTTATAATCGATATTCCAACAAATTATACCGCGGGAAAAGCCTCGCCTCGCTTTAGGAATGGGTAATAAACGGCACAGTACGTTGGTAATTTAATAAATATTCTTTAGACTTTCTCACACAACGTCATTTAACCCAAAAGAAGCTAGTTACAAGATTTAGAAGTTTGCGCTATAGGATCTAGACTCATTATTATATTTCTAAATACACACATAGATACATATGCAGGATAATTCTGAATTGACAATGAAGCTAATGACCGCAATCCGAAAAAAGCTCGGGTAATTCACAAAGTTTTGTCTATAGAGAGAAAGAGAGGAGATAACTAAAACTAATAAATATACGTAAGTTATATTTGTACCTATACAGATATCTGCATATATTAACAGCAAAGGAAATCCCTAACCTAATGACATCCTGTCTGGTACTACTAACCGACCTTTTTTTTTTTTATACTACTTAGGTGGCAGACAAGCTTACGGCCCACCGGAAGGTTGGTAACCGTAGCCTATAGACGTTTGCAACACCAGAGGCGCTACACACGCGCTGCCGACCCGGGCGCAGGTTGTGACGACCCACAGTTGAAATTTTTCAGGCCGCCCGACAGGCCTTCAACTTGGCTTAACGACTGTCATTTTACCGACAACCGGGACCAACGGCTTATCGTGCCTTCCGAAGCACGGAAACGCTCGTAAATAAATGTCACAAAGTGGTCCACGTGGTGGTCACCCATCCATATCCGGCCATAGTAAATGTTGCTTACTGCAGTGATCATTTACAGAACACTGAGTCCGCGGGGCCACGAGCGCTTCAACCTTGACCTTGACCAACCTTGACTCCACATCCGCGTATAATCGATATTCCAACCAATCCCCCGCGGGAAAGCTTCGCCTTTGACGAATCGATAACATGAGTTATGGATCCTTAAGAACGGACAATGAACATGGAATAAAATTCTGCATGATAAATAAATAGATGTTAATATTTTTGGACGTTCTCGCCAGTTTTAGCTTGTGCTGGGGAATCTAGACTCACGAATCTTGATAATAGTACACAGTGAAATATTAATCCTGTACTATCTTCTTTGCATTTTTAATTATGTGTACTTACATTATGCATAGGCTAAATATAACTTAGTAACTATTACTTGAAATCTATTTAAAAAAAGAGTGTCTTTTAATATCAGTAACATAATATTCCTTTCTTATATCTGAGACTTCTATAATGTGATTCGATGAAAACAAAATACGGAATGCTTTTCTTTTTAATAATATTATCACGATTTATGTTTAAAAACCTTACCATATACTCTCGAAACTAACTTCATAGGCAGATGTTAGTAGATAGTTTATTTCATTATTAGTTTCGTTTCAGAGAAAGTGAGTAGTCTAGAGAGTCTCTTCAACTGTAAGTATAACTGCTACGAAGCGTACGAACTCTACATTTCACATAAAAATAGAACACTCTAGATAAAGTTATGCTCTAATATTCCACTTTCTATTGTCAAAAAAAATCTAGGTAACTTTAAGTGTTTGCTATCCGAAAGTTATTCCTGGAAATTAATTAGAACTATGCAGCATATATGATAAGAGACGATTAGCTGGAATAAAGTCTGCAATTGACACCATTTTGTACTAATTATCAGTACCCCGAATTCATACTCCACTCATTATGTTCTAATTTTAAAACGTATATTTGAAACAACATGCACTGTAGTATGGAAAGCTCTCGATACGGCAGGAACTGAGCGATATGTAGCGGTCGGACGCGGGCGGCTCGGTGGCAGCGGCGGCGGCGGTGGCGCGGGTGTATGAAAGCTCCGTCCCGTACAAGCAATGCCGTTAGCGCAGGCTCGGGCGGGCGGCCGCGGCGAGGCGGCGGCGGGCGGGCCGTGGGAGGTACCGTTAATGACGTCGCATCCGTGACGTCGCCGTAGTGACGTCAGGCGGCGCGATATAGCCACTAGCCTCAGCGGCGGCGGCCTCAGTAACGCACCGACCGTTCACCAGCGCGTACCTCTACGCCCGCGCTCGCGAACTGACCCGACGCAACTTGACTGAGTGAGTGAGTGCGCGTGCAGTGAGTGGAATGTGCTAGGCCGCATGAGGATCCTGTTGAGCGAGCTGGGACTGTCCAGCGCGTGCTTCGGCCTTACCCTGGAGCCGCGCGCTACCTCGCTGGACCCTGAAAAGCCCGCGCCAGGTCAGCGCCTGCACGACGATTCGCGTACCACTTCTGTGTTTATTTTCGCTTTCGTTGTGTAGAACCTTTGGGTGTTGTAGACTGTGTGGGACTGTCGTGATGATGGCCATCGGCTAGAATGCGAGGTGCGTTCCTGACGCCCTCGAGCCAACACTGCGGCCTTAGACAATTCCAACACACACGTACGTACCTCCCCATTTTGTTTTATTATTTTATTTTTTATATTTTTTCGTTTAATTATTTTTTATTTTGCAATAAATTTATTGTTTATCCCACATCCTCCTAAATACATCACAACAAAGTAAAGCACGTCTGAAAAGTTTTTAAGGACTTACAGGCACTTCAGTATTAGATCCGGTTTCAGTCAAACTCATTACCTGCGTGTATCACGCACGCAAGTTGTAGCAAATCAAAACAGTTCATAATTTTAGGGTCAAAGACACAATAGGAACCTCTAAACAATTATATTTTCAGTATAATTTAATAAAATTTAACATAATTAGTAATGATAAGTTTATTTTGCTCTTAAATTAATACAAACTTACCGGACCATTTCAATTAAGAATACAAAATTTACAATTTGTGAGAGGACTTAATAATTTCAGACACCACATCTGAAATTATTACGATTATTACAACAAACTTAATCAAGTTTACCACATTAAAAGTTCTAATATTGCGGAAATCTGAAATGTATTTTAATTCGTAATATTTTGTAACAGCACTGGAGCATCGAAACAAAATATTTCGTCAAATAAATTTAAAAGCTATAAATCGTAAAGGAAAGAAGTATTATTCTAATTTGCCGGAACTTTTTAATTAATGGAAAACGTCTTTTATAAAGAGTTTTCACGATCTCAATGAAAAAAAACCACTTACACTATTTCTTCAAACCGGTCCTACAAATGTGGCATGATCTTTATCGGTAATTTAAATTCCTAAATCATACCTATAGTTGACCTGACTACAAGTTTGGCAAAATTTTAGGAGAAACATGTCTCAAATGGGTAAATACATTTCCACACCGGTTGTGCCAGTTTCCCACAACTTAAACCGTTTATTTACCATACCTATTATATTTGTTATATTCAATTACAAGGTGTGTCCTAATGTTAATAAAGTGCCGAAGTAATAACTGCGTTGCTTCGTTTGAGAACTGTTAATAAATCGACTAGTTAATTGGTGATCGGGTTTGTTTGCGACGATGTGCGTTAGGTAACTGCGACGATAATGTGAGATGTTTATGTCACGATCGGCTCCGGAGCCGATGGCCTCAACCAAACTACCTTCTGCCTTGCCCAATCCGTTGTCGCAACCGTCAGACGTTGCACCTGTCGAGATGCGAGCCACTGCAAATTACCGTCCATCATACCGATATACACAACCTACCTATTGTATACGTTCCACATTTTTCTGAACATGTATTGACTCATTCACCTGAGTATCACTAAATCCTATGTAAACAAAACTGAGACGTATCCGCTTCTGTAAATACTACAAATTGATGCTAAAATAGAATAACAAACTTTCACTTTTTGTTTTTATAAGCGTGTGCTTAATGTGTTAGACAAAAGCGGCTCTATAAATAATGTTCTATCGCTTATGGTTACACACAGTCAATTTTAATGCTAAACCTAAATATCTAGATATATTAGTATTCGGAAATAATCTTAAATGATATGTATCGCGATATATTAAACGCCTACTTCAATATTTAGGCTCCAACACGATTTTATAAAATGTAGATGGCATCACCTTTAAAATCAAAGCAAATGGATTTCAGTCAGAGAAACTACCAATAAACTTACATACAGTAACCAAATAATTGGGTTTTGAAAGCATAATTTGAAAATTCTGTTGAATAGTAGTTACCATTCACTACAGGATCTGACGGAAACAAATACGAACATAATATCTTGAAATAGACGTACTCGGCTTGATAATATACGCTATCAGTCGCCAGCTGTAGTGACGTCACGATATAACCGCGACCCTGTGCGTCACTCTCGCTGAATAACCCGTGGGTCGATTTACCCCTAGTCTCTACGAAAACGATACTGCGAATTCCCCCCAGAGCGCAATACACAGCGGGAAGCTTTTACCGGTGGCAGTATAAGTTTGACTTATAGTTGATCACTATCGTATATCATAAAGTTTTTGATATACATACTTATGAATAATATAAATTTAATTCACGCCCTTCCGAAGTCAAAAATTGTAAGGCCTTGGGAGCTATACGATAATTTCTTACGAGTTCCGTTTTTTTTTGTGAGTTAATACTGTCAGTTTAAAGCTTGCGTCATGATATCTAAAAATATATGGGTGGTGTAGAACCGGCGGAAAGGGGTGGTTGGCAGTGTCAGGTGGTGGGCCCGCGGCCTCGGCCTCTGCATCGAGCGACGCCTGTGACGTCACAAGCGGCGTTACGTCACGTATCGATTCGCGCCCCACTTCAAGGACGCCCTTGCTTGACGCCTGTGCTATTAACTTCCTTTTAACTTAAAAAATGTCTTATACAAACCTAACAAGTCATGAATACTAACTAGAACAATATTAACGTTCGAAAACAGACTCCATATAATAATAAGTTATGCTAAAGATTTTCGCATTATGCAGCAGCCGTAAGTAAAACACAGAAACGTGGTGATCACTTTATACACGTCCTTGAGACATTGCGACGAAACTCATTCTAAATGTATAGAAAAAAATACGTCGTACGTTCACATACGAGTTTTATTTAAGGAAATATAACATGTATTACATTTTATCTTACCACCAGATTTCCGCTGTACTCAGACGCTTATGTTTACCGCTCCCTTTCCGTGGTTACTTACTGTATTTTAAGACTTTTAAGTATGTTTTCGTAGGCTCTCCTTTACCAAGCGTAAAGATTTACCGTATGTATACGGGTTACATGATTATTATGACCACTACATAGACATCAATTGCGCGCTTGTACTTTCCATCATTTTACTTAGGAACATACCTATTTAAGTGCCCAATCCGAAGTTGGTAACTATTTATGCTAAAAAATACTAGACAAATGAGAATATTTTAGTAATGTATCTAGATACGATATCAAATGCCTAAATGGGCGTATAATAATTATGGAAATTCGTTAATCGGTTTAGATTTCCATTTATGAATATCAATATTCATTAATATTCCATTAATGTCCGGCTTGCAGAGCAAATTATACTGAGGATTACGATTTGTTTAAAAATAACTTATTTTGATGTTGCACAGAAATCGTGGAATACAGCTTATTTTGTTTTTACTTCAGCCCCTCTAAGGTATAAAGCAAGCATATTCCACGTGTTTGTAGATGGTCGCCGAAACGCTGGTGAACCTAGACGTTAGCTCCCTAACTCGAACTGTCCACTCTTAATGCAATTTTAGTTTTAAATTAAGACAATTCATTCTTTTCTACCTTCTATAGCCCTAAGATATTAAAGTTACAGCAACGACTGTAACAAATACACTATATATCTACAATCCTCCAACTATTCCAAGATGCTCTTATTTCATCGAACCATTCAATATTTTCAGCATTCGAAACAGAATTAGTTTCAACCGATTATAAACCATAATAAGTTAATTTAAAATGTTTTAAAAATAAAACTTCGAAACGGACATCAATCTCTCTCTTAAATAAAAGTTTCAAATCCATTAACCGTTGATGAGTCCCTTTTGCGGAGACTTTCCTGGCTAGACCTGATGGTCTCTAGTGTGTTGGTGGAGTTTCAGTATCTATCATTAATAAGTAAGCTAAATTTGAGCAGATTAAAAATCGTGTGTAATTTTTTGTAACAATGAAACCAAGTTGGTAAAAAGCTTACAATTGGGTAGTTGGTTACGCTAAGTAACAGTAACTTTTCAGTCAGTCAAATCTGTCTATTGCAGTCCACTCCTGAAGGTAGGAGGGAGAGGTGTCTCTATCAATTTTATTCGGAACTAGCTGATGCCCGCAGCTTCGATCGCGTATTATTTTTCTAAAATAAATGAGTTTTTTCTAAAATAAAAGTAGCCTAACTTACTCCTTATTACATAAGCTATCTGCCAGTGAAAGTCCCGTCCAACCAGCCGTTCCAGAGATTAGCCGGAACAAACAGACAGACAAAAATTTTAAAAATATATATTTTCCGTATATACATTCTTCTGCATGTAGTAGAGCGGTTATTTTAATATTACAAACAGACACTCCAATTTTATTTATTTGTATAGATGGTAATAGTGATTTATTTTGGGATGGTAATAATGATCTTAGTGTATTAAGCTGGCTAGACGGGTTGTTACACAATGTTGTTTAATGTTTTTATTCACCATGGGAATCCACACGGACTCTACCTATCCTAGGTCTAGTGCCGGGCGTCCAGGGTAATTCCGAGAAAAAATGTCCCAGGATTGTACCTACACACACTCTTCTTCTTCTTCCTTCCCTGTTCTCATTATTTGGAGTCGGGTCTCCTCACTTTTCTGCGCTAAGACAATCTGTCTTCAGTTATCGGTTCTGGCAATTGAGTGTAGTAAGGAAAAGTTTAAGAATGTGAACGGCTACTGGCAGTACAACAACCGCAATGGGTTTATTTTTAGACTTTATTCCGTTTTGTTTTATTTAAATAATTAATTGGACAACATACGTAAAGCTCAAACTTAAGTTTATTAACTTGAAACGATTTTTATAACGAAAATTAACTTTGTTACTTAGACAAAATTTGCTATTCGCTTTTCGATCAGTTGTTGGATATCTGATTGAGATGAAATTATGTTATTTCGCCCTCGTAGCTACCGTGGAAATACGAATATAAAATATAGTCTATGTCATCTGGGGATGTAGGCTTCCCAACAGCAGTATAAGAATTTTTCAAATCGTTGCAGCAGTTGTGTAGCCTTTTCAATGCAAACACACAATCAAATCTTTCCTGTTTATAATATTAGTACCTACTTGTATATTTATTAATGTAAATCCAACGCTAATACAACCATTTTGTAATGAAAGTATGGTAGCTGTCTAAGATTCAGTAGTAGATTGAACTTCAACATTTTATATCTACGATTATATGCCTGCTTAAGTAAATTCGGTGGTAATGCAATAGGTACTCTTTTTATTTTATTTTTTTTACGTGAGGAAAAATTCTTGCTATGCCACACGCATCCCGCCTAACAGCCTACGGTTGGAAGCCCCGGGTAAGCCCACGGAAGGATACCCCAGGACATGCAATAGGTACCTACTCTAGTAGTGAAATTCCTAATATTTAGTCAGGTCTTCTTCGCAGTACCATAAATGGGCTCGACTTTAAAATTTAACAACTACAAGTAACTTTATTTTTGTTATCATTAGTGAGGTGATAAAACATAATTTATAAATACATTCCAATAAAATGTAGTGATTTATATTTAAGTAGTAGCCAAATGATATTTTTACCTATTTATTATTCACATTATTTTATCGCTGCTACATAATTTTGATTTATAAAACTAACACGTTAAAAGAGTTTCCCATATTCTGTTGCCTAGTTCTTTCGCAAAGCTCTACATTATGCATTAAGTAAATGTATATTATGTAAATTATATCGATCGTATCACTTTATTGCTCTCTTGATCAAATTTCATTTCACAAAAATACTTAGCAAACAAAAATCTCAAATACTACCAATAAAGAAATACGCACGATAAGGTTCTAATTTTGTTAGGTATAAAAAAAGAAACAAAGCGTGATCTATAAATAAAAAGCCCTGAAATTCGTTATAGGTAGCTGAAACGGTTTATGAATTTGATTCCAAAAATAGAACATCTGATAGGAAAGTGCCTAATAATATTTCACAGTGGGTGGTGGGTCTCAGTTTATCCGTACGCAAGATATTTTCGTACTTGAGACCTCCAAAAACGAATTTAGACTTCGACTACAAGCGGATATCCAATAAGGTTTATACCTGTAGACGTAGACGTACAGGCGTTAGAGGGTGGCATGACGTCAGAGGCCGTGACGTCACCGTTCAGTCTCTCCCACGCAGTGCCGTAACAGCTGATAAGTTAACCAAAAACACGTTTATTACATACGATGCGAATGTATAGGACGTCCGCACCCTGTACATCGACTGATTAGATTATGACGTGGAAGGTTCAAATACCTCTACACCCACATTTCGTGATATCTCTATTCGCAAATATATTATCTATCTTTATCTTGGTGTCAAGTATCGGTTGCTTTCTAAGTCTCTCTGGAGCTAGGAGTCATCACCGTTGCTTCTCAGTTCTGTCCCTTATTCCTTGGCATTGTTGGAAGTGACTGCCGTCTGACGTCGCAAGTCCTCTACGGATGCCTACGCCGTAACTTCATCCAGGAATTATCAGATGCACTACTTGCAGAGCAGAGGTTAGCGTAGCAGTCATCTTGGTTCCTCTCTAACTTTGTTATAAAGACAAAACACGTCTTTAAGCACTACGCATTTTAAGAAATAAATAATTATGAAATCATTACATATCATACTGTAAACAAAGTGTGATTTTGTAGCTTGAGACTAATTCCTAATACTTAGGTATATTTTACATTCTTAACTTCCAGCCAGTTCTAAAATTACTTAGGTATAGTAAAACATCAGGTTATCATAATCATTTTACTTGGGACATACTTACCTATCTATACCCAGCCGTGGGCAACAAATCGACAGAGATGTTGACAGCTATCATAATATTATGAAACAATCCCCATAGTTTCCCAAATCAAGTACGTACTATTACGTATTTGACTCTCCTATAATAATTATACCTAGATAATAGAAATCACTAAACTCTTTAAACATTCGTCACTGTGTTGTTTACGTGGTTGATTACGCAAACGGCGACGCGCAAAAACGTCATGCATAATATTACGAGAAAGCTCATAAAAGCTATACTTACGCAGACTACCTATGTGTGTGTCCTTTATAATCAAATCCATTTCGTGTAAAGACTGTACCATACACATACACAGGGAACTCGGTAACACTTAAATTTCAATCGATAGCGGCATTTAAAGCCTACTGCTGCCATCTGTTAGATTATTTACGTATTCCTTCAGTGAACGGTACATTTCCCGTAAAACCTTTCACGAGGTTAAAGAGCTTGGTTGGCGCTTTTCATATTTAGTTGGAAGACTGTTTGATAGAGGGCGGTTATTATGTGCGAGTGAAAGACTGTAGGTGGCGTTATCAACGTTTTTTCTCTCTAACAAAAAAAGAGTAGGTTCTAAAATGTAATTTGCTTTTGTGCCTTCAAATCTTTTACGCCGACATGATCGATAGCTTTACGCAGTCGATTTTCATGAAACTTGGCTACAATATTCGTAGATTGAACTGATTTTTTTTCGTCGGTGATTTAATTGAAGGAAAATTGGGGACGGTACAAGAGGGTAAAAATTTTGTAGGTTCTTGAAATGTAATAAAGGAAATGTTGAAATGACTCGTAAATTTTCATCAAAAGCTTTTAAAAACCGGTAGTTACCTTCTTATTTTCAATATAAAACTTAATAATATAAATAAGATTAAAATAGGTACAAACCATGTTAATGATGATGATGATATACCTACTGCTAGTAGGTATCTGGACTTACTTAAACTATTATAATGTTTGCAAATTTGTTAATGAAAAATTATCAGGCATTGGCAAATCCTGGTCTTGTCGACTTTTTAACACAGTTATATTTTTAATATTACTAATCTTACTAATATTATAAATGCGAAAGTTTGTGAGTGTGGATGTTTGTTACTCTTTCACGCTCTAACGGCTGAACGGATCTGGCTGAAATTTGGTGCAGGGATTGATTATAGTCTGGAATAACGCATAGGCTACTTTTTATCCCGGGAATAAGTTCACACGGGAACAAATTTTACGCGGGCAAAGCTGCGGGCATCAGCTAGTCTATTATAAGTGCGAAAGTTTGTGAGTGTGTTTGTTACTCGTTCATGCTTGAACGACTAAACGGATTTAACTGAAATTTGGTACAGGAATACATTATAGACTGGAATAACACATAGGCTACTTTTATCCCGGGAATAAGTTCCCGCGGGAAGCGGCAACGGGAACAAATTTTACTCGGGCGAAGCTGCGGTCATCAGCTAGTACATTATAATTATCTTCTTACTATCTTAATAATATTACAAATGCAAAAATTTGTATGGATATAAATATGGCCGTTTTGTTAGATACCATTCCACGCTCTAACGGTTGAACAGTTCTGGTTGTTTTTTTTTACAGGGATAGTTTTATTACGAAAATAAATTTCCATGGGAAGCAGAAACGGAAAACACGGATGGCACAGGATGAAAATTGGTAGATTTCTATGTCCCGCAATAGTTGACAACGCCATACTGGTAATCGAAATAAATATTTTTCATTTGCTGTAAGATAACTTTAATAATACAAACATTCTTTACGTTCTTACTTCAAAAACCAGACCTATATCTACCCCTGTACCAAATTTCAGCGAGATCCGTTCAGCCGTTAGAGCGTGAAAGAGTAACAAACATCCACACATCCACACTCACAAACTTTCGCATTTCTTATATTAGTAAGATGTGTAACAAACTGAACGGGTTTAGCTAAAACGGCATTTAAAGCCTCTTACGTATGCCATGAAATCTAGCAAGATTGTAGACTGTCGATTCTGTCGAGAGAATACAATCTCACAATTTTTTTTAACTTGAGGAAAATCCTACATGGATGTTATGACTCCTACCGACTTAAAACCACACGTTTAATGCTTACGATTGGAAGCTCCGAGTAAGCCCTCGGAAGGGTGACTCCCAAGCAATCTAACGAATAAATACCATCTTTAAAAGTTTATAAAATCTCGACATTCAGTACAGTCTAACTGTATTTACAATTTTACGGAAGCAAAAAATATAGTTAATGATTAATAGAAAACTCCAAATAGGGATTTAAATGACTAAAGCAAAGGTACAATCACATTCAAGACAATTGCTTTATTAAAGTGTAGGCTGTTTTAACAATAATTTAAAAAAAACTCCATTGATACATTAAATAAAGGATATAGTGAAGTTACAGCTTTTATAAAAACTTTTGCACAATTCACTAGCGTAGGCTATACGAGCCTAAATATTATTGAATATTTTCAACAATAAAAATAGAATAATAGGAATTAACGTTACAGAAATTTTCATCCATCTACTGGAAGCAGAAAGTGAAAATAGAATAGAATAAAACATTATTTGGACACCCAAGACAAAACTAGTTTGCCAAAAACATCGGTTGTCTGTAAAGTCGGTTTACTGACGATAGTTGAACATGACAACTCAGCCTTAAATGGAACGCCTCAGAGCGAGGTAACGCCGCATACGTCATGTTGTTTCGTGCGTGCAGCCGGCTCCATACTCCATCGAGTTATAAGACGTTTTCACGTTAAAAATTAAAAGCTCACATAGCTTACAGCTATATTGTACAATGGGCATTTAGATTTTATAATCTGATTGGTTATCACCATGAACACAAAGTGAGAAATAAACAGAGAAGGTTGAGAAGCTTTAGCTATTACTAAAAAGACAAGAAAACATCATTGATGTTGCAAAAGGCTATAAACCTACAGTAAACACTTTCGATCAAGCCACTTTAGGAGTATAAAAGAATAACCTTTAACTTTATAGTGAAGAATAATGAACAGATTTCCTATTTGGACATAGCATTATACTGCATTTGCTAAAAAATAGAATTCATTATGCTTAGCTGTGCTTAATTTATGTGGCTGGCTATGATGTTAATTATCTTAGAAATTAGCAAGACCGGTCTTCAGACACACCACCAATGCTACCGTTTATTTTATCTTGGTAATCGATCAACAATATTTGGACTGTCTGGCCACATTCCTGAGTTCTGTGAAGGTTATATTCATCACGCTGTTTTCCCGAAAGGATAGGCAGTAGGGGTACTATATACCCGCCTAGTCTGCCTTAACCTTACTCACTTAACCCGATGTAATTGGTTCCACGTATGTCACACACTTCAATCAGTACAATTATCCCATACACAGCACGTGGGTAGGCAGCACGGAGTTTGCTTGTCAATCACTTCAATCAACACAACGAAACGATTATACATATGTACATGACATATCGTAAACGTATAACACATTGCCGTGTTGATTGGACACACTAGTTGTGGCGACCTGCTGTTAATTTTTCAAGCCCGTCTATCAGGCCTCTAACTTGAGTTAGGTAACGACTAACATGTGTTTGGACTATTAACATGTTCTTCAAAAGCCCGAAAATGTTCACACAAGAAACACCCGTTTCAGGATTAATCTTGGAGTACGTACTCCACTTTCAACAGTAATAGTTTACCGAAAACAGAGAAAGTTCTACATACATACTAAAGACATGCTTTATCCCCGAAAGAGTAGGCGGAAGTGTAGCATATACTTACATTTCAGTTTATTGATTTTTGTACTACGTTAGGTTGTCAATTTTCGTGTAGAAATGCACAGGCGCAGGTTGTGACTACCCGCTATTGAAATGTTTGCTTAACGTGCCTTCCGATGCTCGGAAATGCTCGCAAATGAATGTCATAAAGTATCAGCAATTCGAGAACCAGTCGTAGCAAACAGGACTTACTGCAGTGAACGTGTATTGAACACTGTGTCAGCGAGGCTACGAGCGCATTTCCTCATGCTAACGTGGAAGGTCGGAGGGCAGCTCCTTACCAGTATATTTAAAACAATGTTTAAGCAAACTAAGTGGCTTTAGTTGAAAATTTGGGGTGTATGCCGATTCACACATATCACAACGTCATTCATACCACTAAGGTGACAGACTATATAGCTTACCACCTATCGAGTCGAAGTAGCCATTATAGCCTATGGACGTTTGCCGACCCTCACAACAACCTTAAACCCGATGAACTTGTCTCTAAGTGACCACTTTTCGCCATTGTATTTTGTAAATATTCCGTAAACAAGGAACCCCTAATGGTTTCGCGTACTTTTATTCGACTGACTCTACTCGTAGCTACAATGTAGAACTAGGTGTTATTACTGGATCTAGCTTAGAGAGTCTTAGAAATCTGAATATGTAATTTATCTGTAAAACACGACTACTATGTTTCGCAATAGAAACCTAGGCGAAATGTAAAAAAAAAATGTGACCTATGTCACCTCACACTATCATTATGAAGAGAAAAGATGTGATTGATGTTTGCATTGATTTTTAAAATTCTTTCACTGTTGGGTCTCTACATTATTCCCGAGTGAAATAAGTTATATTCCCGTATTCCCTCGGGAACAGGAACGCTCGTGGCCCCGCGGACTCAGTGTTCTGTAAACGATCACTGCAGTAAGCAACATTTACCATGGCCGGATATGGATGGGTGACCACCACGTGGACCACTTTGTGACATTTATTTACGAGCGTTTCCGTGCTTCGGAAGGCACGATAAGCCGTTGGTCCCGGTTGTCAGTAAAATGACAGTCGTTAAGCCAAGTTGAAGGCCTTACGGGCGGCTTGAAAAATTTCAACTGTGGGTCGTCACAACCTGCGCCCGGGTCGGCAGCCCGTGTGTAGCGCCTCTGGTGTTGCAAACGTCTATAGGCTACGGTTACCAACCTTCCGGTGGGCCGTAAGCTTGTCTGCCACCTAAGTAGTATAAAAAAAAAAAACCGCGTAACGTCATCTTCTTTGTATAGCTTTCAGCGCATTTTCATAATGTGGGTCTGCAGTTTGAAAAATTTTAAAGTCTTTATTTATTTATGAGATTTTGGCCTAAATAGGCACGCCAACTCTGTGGAACACTGAGTTTAAAATTTACCTACAGTTTACGACTGAAAGTAATGTGATGTTACCGAGACATCCAATAAGCTCCGTTCCCTCCACTTTTTTTACAAGTGGAAATCCTTCATGGATTCTGTGCCGGACTCTTCCCGACTGAAACTACACGGTGTCCTGCAACTGCTAACGGCCGGGAGTGCCGGGTAAGCCCTCAAAAGGATGTCTAATTTTAAGAGCGAAATAAGATTTTTAATATCATCTCATAGTTCTCTACGAAAATCTTATTTCAATACCTTAACACTTAATGCTTTAAAAATCTGGAATCATAGAGTGTAGAATTCTCCTTCCCCTCCCCTCCATTATTACCTATAGGTACGTTTTACCATGAACGATATTCCTTTTTTTTATGTATTTATTTACACACATTTATGTTAAAAATGTCTCACCGCCTTCAAGCAACGACAAAATCTAAGCGCTCGGTAGTGCGCAGGCCAAGTTCCAACAACAGGCCGCGCGCATGTCGTACACTATTTACATTTTTTTTTATTTTAATTTATTTAACCTGTTCTTTTACTGACTCAATTTTAATTTATTCTATTTTTACTTCTTCACATTCTCCGCTAGCCAGTCCCTAGCTGGTCGGGAGTAGATGTTTCTATAGAAACAAGTAGTATAACGCACACAAAAGCGCCATTTAGAAAAATATTATTCACGGTGGTACGCATAAATATTTATGAGTATTACCCACTCCAGTTTAGTTAACTGACGCGTTAGGTACCTACAAACTTGGTAACTTTTGAAGATGTTATACCATACACTGTTATTACTTAAGGTTTCTTTGGCAGGTTCTCTAAATACATTAAGATTTATTCTAATTCAAGGTCAAGGTCACCAATATTTTTTGCCATTAGTAGAACTGGTATTAAATATTTGTTAATTCATGTCAATACATGCTTAAGTTAAGGCTATCTAGATTACGACTAGGTACTCATTCAGCAAGATATAAAAAATTCGCTGCTATTCAAATACAAATTGAAATTAGTTTTCTGAATTTAAAAGCAAAAATCCCAATATCTGTGTTGAGTCACACTTTTATGGGACAGTCTACTACACCAATTTAGTCTCTTCAGATATTTAAATATAGACTCACAAAAACTCGAAATCATATAATACCCATACATTAATATTACTATGATTATGTTATGAATATGGAATATAATTAACAGGTAGGTACACTAGTGATCAAAGGATCTCAGTTTTCCGGAGTTCTGGGTTCTCTTACCCAAATAATAGCATCGCTTCACAAATAATTGTGTAGTTTAGGGTCGGCAGCGCGAGTGTAGGGCCTCCGGTGGTGCAAACATCCATAGGCTGCGGGTACCACCATTACAACTAGTGGGCCGTATGCTTATCGTATAAAAAATGGTAGTCTTTGTGATATTTTGCTACTTCAGCATCAAAATTGTTAATGCAGGACAAACATCCAAAATCTTCGTAACTCCGATTATTATTTCTCAAAGAAAATAACTCCTTGATACGATAAGATCTTGGTCATCCATTCCCTCTCCTGCCCTTCCCTATGGCTCGCCTCCTAAACATCAGGACTCTTAGTAGCTTTTGTTTCTAATCACCCTTCATAAGTTTTTGAATCGCTTAAGCAACTCTGTACCCTCTTTTAAGTCATCCCTTAATTGAAAACTCCTGTGGATGGTCTGCATTGACGCATTCCGGTTCTGAAGCACACACACACACACACAAAATAAAAATAAAATAAAATTTATTCCCTTTGAAATTTTTAAAAAAATATTTAGGTTTGTCAAAATTTTTGTGACTCTACCGGGGGTTCGGAAATGCTACAGACTGAGAAGAACACCCCAAGAAACTCAGTCCGGTCCCTCTTGTTCATCTTAGTATCTAATACAGTTTTTTTTTAAATGTAGAAAGGAGCAATTCGTGTCACTGCCAGGCAGTCTTGTCTTCTAGAAAGTCTTTAATGCTATAATAAGCTTTCTGGCACAATTTAAGTTTTACTAGTTTTTTAAATTTATTAATTGACAAACCTGTTATGGCTGTCGGCAATGTATTGTACATTCGAATACAATTGCCCGCAAAAGAACACACACACACACACACACACACACACACACACACACACACACACAATAGTAGTGTTGTTTAAAAGAAAAACCTGCATTATAAGAGCAATTTCTTGAAAGGATGAAACACTATCAGTATCTAATAAAGACATTACATTTAAATAACATCATTGCTGCTTCGCCCTAAGCACACCTCCGCCGCGAAACCAGAACAGCGGAACCGCTAAATGAATTCCGCTGTGATCAAGTGTGGATTGAACAGCGGAACTGGGCAACGGAACCTGACACGAGTTAGTCGATGTGACGCTATCGCAATTTTTTCATATTATTTTTATTGTCTGGATGACTTAATAAATACATAAAAGGTCTATTTCTGATGGCTTGAAGTAGTTTTTCCGTGAACTTCACGTCCATTTACTGAAAAAATATTAGTTTCGCCGTTCCGCTCTGTATTTCTGTCAATTTTGACAAACCGGCGCGTAGACAACGCGGCACCGCAATAACAAGGCGGCCGAAGCGCGGAGGTTTGCTGGCGTAGGAGCAGATTGGCGAAACCGTGCGGTGAAAGAGATAGAAGATAGTTAAATCTATGCATTAGAACAGGCGGTTTTGCTAGTGTTCCGCTCCTCCTACATATGACAGAACTTGGCGGAATTACTGCGGTTCCGCTATCATGGTTTCGCGGCGGAGATGTGCTAAGGGCGACTATGGTAGACAAGATTGCGAAGCAAATTATTAAAATGACAGTGATAATAATTTAATTTATACTGATAGCGGTTTTTGGCGGTGAGCCGTAGCATTGTAGAGGGAAATAAGACAATAATGGCAGAGACCATAATTCTAAATCCAGAATAGTGAAATTTCAGACAGTATCATAGGTACATCTTCTTCTAAGTGAGTTAATTATGAGTTGAAAGTAAATAACGTTAACTTGAACATTAGCAGTAACGCCCTTTAATAAAATAAATACGTGTTTCAAGAGTTTTGTAATATGTAGCTCCTAGAACGATAAACCGGTTGAAATACATAAATATATCATTTGTTCAGAACCTATTATATGACAATATTATAGTTAATCAATCCTACTGCACCGGTCATACACCTAATATGATATGTTAAAGATAAACACTTTTTTCTGATTTCTGTGATAAACACCTTGTAATTTTAGCTGGTCGATTTCATGACGACATCAAGTGCTGGTTCCGGACAAGTGAAGTCTTTGGAAAATTTTAAGATGTACAAAAATTTATAAATCATAAATAATAATCATATTGACAATAACAGAGAAAAATTCATAACAGAGTCGATAACAAAAGTAGCTGTTTTGTTTATAGCTTAATAAGACTGGAATTAATGGTTCTTAACATAATAGAAACTGCAAATGCCACTGATTTCATAACCTCCCAAGGGATCTATCGCCTTTTCGCCCCAAAAATTTCCAGCCCTCGGTGGTAATGCAAAACGAACTTTACGGGCTTTCGTTAGGGGCGAAAATTAAAACGGCTCCGTTCCCTATTTGTGTCGCTGTTTTAATAGACCTGGCTAAGTTGTATACATAGATTTCAATTTTCTGGGCGTGGCGAATCAAGCACCGTAACACAATGTATTCAAAACGCCAATATTTGGTTGGCAAAACTGCAGTATAAATTAGGAGACCTTTCGTTGGCATCGTCATTCTTAGTCATACAAGGGTAGCGATCACCAGTGATCACGTCTCAAATAAACCACTACCATAGGTATATATTGATTAATTGTAACGAGTGCTAGTGGTGAAAGAAGAGCCAAAGTATGTTCACCGAGGGTAAATATAAATAATGCATGGCTCGAATAGCGTGATAGTTCAAAGGATGACGCCGTCAATCTATGTCTACCAGTTTCTGGACGCATTCACAATTGTTTCTTCGACGAGTTCAGTTTAAATAATTTCGTAATATAATGAAAAGTATATGAATAAGGCTAGTTAGTATTGAAGGTTTATACTAAAGTGATAATGTCGGATTGTTGCAGGGCCGAGCGCCGTAGAGTCGCGCTCGCCAAGCGCTTTCACACCCAACTCCTCCAGCATGCTACTGCTGCAAACACACGTGAGTAGATATTTTATAAACTTCACTGTGAAATCTTTAAAAGAGTAGTATCTCTTTCTATATAAAAACTCAATCTCCCTACATTTGGAATGGAGAGTTACGCTATGCATAACAATCCAAGAAGATAGATGTACCTACCATTTCTATTTCTGGGTGCAAGGTGAGGTGGTAGAAGTCCATTTCCTACTTAATATCCGACTCTGTCTACGAAGAGTATGAAGTGCAGATATTAAGAGTAAAATACCGAGAAAATATCCAAAAAACTACGTACCCATGGCAGAACAGATGTTTTGATCTGTCACTTATTTTTGGCCCACTAGTTAACCCTGAAGTGCATAAGGTAGCCCTTAGATGTCAAAGTCATGAAAAGTCATTTTACAAATCATTCCAGGTGCCTTGTCCCGAAAGTTAATAAAAATAGTACTACGTACTACATACCGCCGTAGCAAATAGCGTAGACTAGATGTTTCTAGTGAGTGTGCTACGTTCCACTCTAGGTATTGTCTCACCGAGTACCGAAAGCATCTTTATTGATCCTTTATAATAGCTCCTCATTATCCTATAATTATACTTGTAGATATCATCATTATTGGACATTATTGTACGTATAACTATTAAGCTTTCTGATCATCACAAGTTAATTTTCTTCTAAGTCTCAAGCCCCATAAAAATAATTAATTCATAAGAACACCTGCATCAATTGTAAAACAGGCGGTAACGTTATTCACAAAGTACGTATAGGTACAAAATAGACAATGGTCTAAGCACGCCATTGGTTAGTCACTGCCACCCCTGTGAGCGGTCCGGCGGCCGCCTACCAATGTTACGACGCCTCCAGTATTGATTGTTGTTTCTTTTACAGAGCAACTACGGTTCGTCCTTCACTGATTTATTGTCGCCGCAGTATCAAGAAGACTCTACGGAAATCTTAGAAGAAAATCTAGACCCATTTCCAGACGTTGAATTCCACGCGCCTGATCCACCTGAAGTTAAATCTCAACGAGATACTCCTATCAGCGAAGCCTCTTCACCGACGCTTGCTCCAGCATTGCCTAGTTTTGAAGAAACGTATTCTGTTCGTTATCCTAAACAAGAAATGGCTGAATTTGGAATAAAAATGGACGAGGACTGTTATAATGTTAGCGCATATCAAGGACATGCCTCTACGCAGCTTATATACCAGTACCATCAGCCATCACTTCCTTATGTCCCAGCCTCATACTATGCACCACCGCAACAATGCAGCCCGACATTTGATACAGGTGGTGTCACACCAACCTCAGACTCATATTCATTGCCTCCTTTCCCAAGTTCAGTGGATTTACACATATCGACTGAACAAAGTGCGAGACAACGACGAGCATCATTACCAGTACAAAGGTCGGAATCTACGAGCTCCAACGATAGCCCCAAGATTCCTGGTAATCGAGTCCATTGTATGCAAGCGTCAGCACCTAGTTCGGCATCCAGTTCACCTGGTGTAACCCTGCCAGAGGGCCCCACTTCCCGTGCTGCTCCATCGTCACCAAGTCAACTATGCGCCGTTTGCGGAGATACCGCCGCCTGCCAACATTACGGAGTTAGAACTTGTGAAGGTTGCAAAGGATTCTTTAAAAGAACCGTCCAAAAGGGTTCTAAATATGTTTGTTTAGCCGAAAAATCTTGCCCAGTAGATAAAAGAAGACGAAACAGATGTCAGTTTTGCCGATTTCAGAAATGTTTGAATGTCGGAATGGTCAAGGAAGTCGTCCGAACTGATTCACTAAAAGGTCGACGCGGCAGACTGCCATCAAAGCCGAAATGTCCACAGGAGTCACCTCCGAGTCCACCCATATCGCTTATGACAGCTCTTGTTAGGGCACATGTTGATACATCTCCGGACTTTGCAAACCTTGATTATTCGCAGTATCGCGAACCTCATCCTATGGAGCATCCGATGTCAGATTTGGAAGTTATTCAACAGTTTTATACACTTTTGACTACGTCAATCGATATGATTAAAACGTTTGCTGAAAAAGTACCTGGCTATGGAGAACTGTGTCTCGAAGATCGTGAGCAGCTATTCGCATCAGCTCGGCTCGAGCTTTTTGTATTACGACTGGCATATCGTACGCGACCTGAAGATACGAAATTAACTTTCTGCAACGGTGTCGTACTCGACAAGAGACAATGTCAGCGCTCCTTCGGTGATTGGCTGCACGCCGTGTTGGACTTCAGTAACACGCTGCATTCAATGGACATAGACATATCTTCATTTGCCTGTCTATGCGCTTTAACATTAATAACAGGTGCGTATATTTTTCAAGTGTGCTCTTCTGTTTATATTTTCACATCAGGCTGAATAGTATAGAAAAAATAATTTTTCGTGTTTGTTTCCTTGACACATTTCTCTACAAAAAGTAACAGATTTCTTATAGTAAACAAGTAAAAGGGATTATTTCGCTTGCCTTATTTTCTAAATCAAAATATTAATTGGCGACTTTGCTTCATTAAACATGAACAGTAACAGTTAGAAGCCAGAGCTCACTTTGATCACTTTTGCAATTCTTTAAATTTATTTGTGTTTCTGATGACTAACAACTGTTTTTCAATTGTTAACAGAGAGACACGGTCTGAAAGAGCCCCACCGTATAGAGCAACTGCAAATGAGGATAATCGGGTGTCTGCGAGCACACATGCCTGGAGGTGGTACCATCAACAACGGCGCCCCGCACTTCAGCCGCGTCTTAGGCGCCCTGCCTGAGCTGCGATCCCTGTCAGTTCAAGGCCTGCAGCGTATATTTTACTTGAAACTTGAAGACCTGGTACCAGCCCCGCCGCTCATTGAAAACATGTTCCGTTCCAGTCTGCCTTTCTGAATACCCAGCACCCGACCTCCGAGGACCACTCCCGCCTTTACAACCCTTTTCCTTCTATCTTAGAGCCGACTCCGTTATTTTTATAAGTGTTTAGATTATAAAAACTATTTTTCTAGATTTTAGATGGATGTTAGTTAGGGCGCGATCTCCCACGGATTCGGTTCGTGCTAAATTAAGTACTTAATGGAGACAATCTTATTGAATAAGTCCTAAATTAAGATTAATTTATTGAAAATGTTTAGAAAATTGTCCTTTGGGTGTGATTTTGTTTAATATAACAATGTTATGTATTTAGTAGTCTGCATTTGAGTTACCGCTCGTGATTGATGGCATCTTGTCGTACAAATATTCCTATGTTGTTTACTTATATATTACTTAATTGGATAGGGAAAATCTAGTCACAAGACTTAGAAATGTTATAAAACTGGTTCGTAGTTATCGGACTTTTTATAATTAATATAAGCTAGTATAAGATTGATAAGGCATTTAATGTCCTTTTGTACGAATTTGACAATGCATGGCACTTAGCATCATGCAGTGTCATGCCAGCGGCAGAGGCTGGATGTCAATACTTACCGGACGGCGCTTCCGAGCTAAGCCCGCGTGAGTTGAATGGCGATACATAAATATGTCACAACGATACGATTGTTGGAAGTTACCTTTTAGTTTTAAATTATTCGGTAATATTTTAGACGCTAGGATACTAATGTAATTTGTTATGATAATTATATTTAAGGCCTGAGAAAAAGTTCAGCATGTAATGGCCCCAATGCAAATTCCTTAAATTATTATCAACGTGTCTTAAAGAGTACCTTTATAGGTAGGTAGTGTAGAATTTTCTTATGTGAACCTTTTATATGCTTACTATAATACATATTATATATGTATTAAGTAAATATACATATCACGAAACCCTTTTTTAAATGTGATTGCACTTTGTATCATTATCTTTTGCAATGTATAAGCTAAGCTCTTAGGAACGAATAAAATAAGAAATACAATTTTGCACTTTAGATTAATTGTAAAGTCTTCGTGTTCATTGTAGGTACCTACTCTACGAAAATGTGCAAACAAGAAATGGAAAAGATTAACAATTCACTGGACCAAATATATCATACATGATACTGAGGGGCAAGTGCGAGTTTTTGCGTAAGCTTGTCGACATTCACGGCTCACCAATTTGTTTGGAATAGAGACCCCGCCACCTAGCTGTAAACGCGGGAACTTGTCTCGATCCCATACAAATCGGTGATAACGCGCTCGTTCGTGAATGTCGACAGGCGCTCACCGAAACTGGCACTTGCCCCTCTGATATCCGAAGTCATAATATAATTACTTGAAGCTACAATAATATTGACAAAAAAAAAACATATTTACATTTCGGCTTAAAACAGATTCATTACTGCCTTTGTGGAAATAAAACATTTAAATTAAAGTTGCCTTTATTCTTCTATAAGACTAATACGTATCTATACTTATATTATCGGCGTAAAAAATGTGAAAATAGTACCTAATGTAGCTGTTTTCGTGTATCCAACTTCATAATAAAAGAGAGCTATTATGTAATATATGTAGGTTAACAGATAGATGAAAGATATATGGCGAAGTTATATAATAAGCACAGGTAGATGATTGAATAAATGTTCATCATACAACGCCTTTACGTCACCATGTTAGAGATTGTTGAAATTGGTGTTATCCTTGAAAACCGAATCATAAATTTTATATGTATACATCGTAGAGATAAAAAATTCTAAAGACAAATGGAAATTAATAATTTTATACGAACAATGTTAGTAACCTAAATTATTCTTAAAAAAATGCTGGACTTTTTACTCGTTGCCACAACTCCTTTATGTTAATTAATTTTATAGATTTCTAAGAACGATCAGAAATTTATTTTTCGTTACTTTGAAATACGTAACAAATGTCTTATTAATAAATCTAAATATTGTACTTAGATATGACTACTTTGGTTGTGCTTTACATTTATTGTTACCTTACCTTACCAGTGCTGAAACTTAAAATTTAATATGTTTGTCCATCCATACGACTATAAGTGAAAACATTCCTATAATACAAGCCTCCTGTACCGACAGTATATTTTTAAATACCCAATACATACTAGAATCGATATTTTATAATTGCAAGCAATATCTTTATGGATGCTGACTTAATTCATCTTATCCGTTTCATGTCTCGATAAATTAACTATTTAGGTACCTGCTGTCGAATAAGTACCTGACTTATACATTTCAACTGCGGTCAACCTTTATTATTTTCCTCGTACCTATATTTCATCATAATTTTATTACAATTTTTCTACAATGTAATTCAATCATGCTACAAATATTATCCCTCCATTAAGTGCGCACCTCCGGATACAGGACAAAAGAATGTACTTAGTAATATTTTTCTTCTTTAAGGTTTTGTAACAACGTGCATTTCTTGAAAATCTCAACATAGATACATGTGCTTTTGTTATTATTATGTTACACATTTTCTTTGTAAATATTTCATCAAAATAATATCGATGCTGATGCATCAATTGAATTTGTGACTTTTTTATTTAAACCCTTCACCATAAATATCTTCGTACCTACCAACGTTCAGAATAGGTACCAATATCTAAATAATATAAACTAACAACACTGAGCTATGAAAATGCAATGATTAAAATGTATATCTTAGGTACTAATATTATTTATAAAGGCGAAAGTTTGTGAGTGAGGATGTTTATTAGATACTCTTTCACGCTCTAATGGCTGAACGGATCTGGCTGAAATTTAGTACAGGGATAGATTATGGTCTGGAATAACACATATGCTTTTTATCCCGAGAATAAGTTCCCACGCGAAGCGGGAACGGGAACAAATTTTACGCGGGCGAAGCTGCGGGCATCGGCTAGTGATTTATAATACTCGTCTGTAACTGAAGTTAACCATATTGATCCATGAGGAAAGTGCGCATTAGAGCCATGTAGGCCATTTTAAAAAGTTATCATAAAATCCCCAGCCGGGATCGGTCGTAGCACTCGTAGCAAATAGTAAGACAAGTGTTTTTTTCAGGACCGTAGTTTCGCAGCAAGTTTAAAGCTCATAAGTCACTGCCTTCGTTTACAGTATAATTTGAATGCAAACGAAACTTTCACTCTGGACCAGTCCGCAAAATTCCGGATGTGGTAACTTCCTTGAGCGTTTCTTTCCGCTACGAGGGTCTACGAGCGGCAGAGTTCTATTTGAAAATCTTCTCAATAATGATTTGAGTTCGTAAAGTTCTGACATACCTACTAAGCTTAATATTAGGTAATTCAATGAGAGATCAATAGGTTATATCTATTGCAGAAATGGTGATTAAACAGAAGGTCCGACTTTATTGTTAGGTAGGTGCCTATTTTACATAGGTACATACATATAGTCACGCCTTTATCCCCGAAGCGGTAGGCAGAGGCATGGTATACGCCCACATTTCGACTTATAGTTTTATGTCCCACGTAATAGGTGGTGAGCCTATTGCCAAATTGAAATGGACAGGCGCAGGTCACGACGAACGGCAGTTGAAATTTTTCAAGCCGCCCTTAAGGCCTTCAACTTGGCATACCTAACGATTGTGATATTATTGACAACCGGGTTTCATTTCGAGTTTTCCTTCTCTAAGCAATGGATTTTTTTGCGAAAGTGTTCCCTCGCCTCTTACAACACCCTCGGGATGTATTGGAGTGGCGACATTTTGTACTCTTACCCTTCGCAACACTGGATTCCGTCAATTAATAAAGTCACCAAAAACGAAAAACAAAAAAAATGGGTCACCCTTCAACAAACGTAATATTTTGCTGATTTATGGTACAAAACGAGCGCGAGTCGGACTAGCACTTAGCTGGTTTTTAGGGTTCCGTACTCAAGGGGTAAAAACAGGACCCTATTCATGCACTTTATAGACCACCAGCACAGAGTAAAACACGATTCCTCGTTGAATTGGGTAATATTCTCAGGAACTATCATACTCAGAATATCATACTTGTTGGAGATGTAAACATAGATCTTAAATCCAAAACGTCCATGGCACAACAGTATCTTGACTTAATGTACGAACACGGTCTTGTGTGCGGGATCAGAGACTATACAAGAATTGAATTTAAAAATAATATTTTGACAAAAACGTGCATTGATCACATATTTGTATTATTGTGCGGCGCTTGGAACAGTACTGGCGGACCACCGCGTCACTGCAACTGCGTGATTGCAAAATTGTGCCTCGATATGACAAATCCTTACTCGAGAAAGAGCTAAACAATATCGTTTGGGACAACATAGAAAATATCACATGTCCACACAAAATATATAGTATCATAAAAACGAATATAGATAACTGTTATGAAAAATCTAAATATACCAAAAAGTTACGCTCATCTGATAGAAACACAAAGAAATGGGTGAATAATACAGTAATTAAGATGTGTAAATTGAAAGATGAAAAACTAATTGAATTAAAAAAAGATACAACAAATGAAATATTGAAATTAGAATATTCGCAACTACGCAATCGATGTAACAAAATTGTTGAAAAAACCAGAAACCAATATTATAAAAAGGAAATCAATACTAGCAGGGGAAATCCGAATAAACTGTGGGAAATGTTGAATAGAATGACAGGCCGACTGAAGTTGTCATTAGACAGTATAATTTTAAAAGCATTTAGCCAGCAAAACTTTTGTAGTAAAACTATCGCTAATAACTTTGCTAAAGAATTCGAAAAATCAGTAAAAGACCTAGTACCAAAATGTAAAATTCCACTACTCGACCCTAGCATTTATGTCAAAGACGCAAACGTCTCCATATTGCTTAAACAACCTACTCCAAAAGACATCATTAAAATTATTAAAAATATTAAAACCAATAAATCTCCAGGACTAGACAGAATTAAACCAATGGACATTAAAACTATCTCAGAAAAACTGTCCTTTGCAATCTCAAAATTAATTAAGGTAAGCTTAAATAAGGGCTCATATCCAAATGAACTTAAAGCAGGCATAATAAGACCAATCTATAAAAAAGGACCAATGAATGAATACAGTAACTACAGGCCTATTACAATATTACTATAGGTAATATTGTAATAGGCCTGTATTATATAGTATTGATAAAGTAGTAGAAAAATATATTTGTAATGAAATTCATAACTTTTATAGACAACATCAAATAATATCAGAAAATCAGTTTGGTTTCCAGCCTAAAAAGAGTACAACACAACTGCTCTCCAGCTTCACAGACTATGTAAATAGTAGACTGGATAAAAAAGAACATGTTCTTGTGGTCTTTATTGACTATAGCAAAGCGTTTGATACTTTGAGGCATGACATACTAATAAAAAAACTGGAAGTCAGTGGAATACGTGGTCCTCTTTTGGCCTGGTGTGTAGACTATTTAAAAAATCGATCCTTCCACGTTAAGATAGATAGCGAATTGAGTGATCAGGTGCAAGTAGTGGAGGGAACAGCTCAGGGATCCGTGATAGGCCCTCTGCATTACCTTGCCTATGTGAATGACCTGAACAACATCATAAAACAGTGCGTCGTCTACCAGTATGCTGATGATACATGTCTCATTTCGGCCGATCGTGATATTTTAGTAGCAATTAATAGACTTCAAACAGACTTCACACTTTTATCCAAGTGGTCGCACGATGTAGGGCTAGTCATAAATGTGCAGAAAACTAAAGTGCTTCATGTGTCATCCGCCTATAATAAAAAAATTAAATTAAAAATTTAAAAAACCCCCGACTCACAAAAAAAGAACAATAAAAAATCCTGTAAAAAGTAAAAAAATAACTATTATATTATGACCTATCTACCCTAAGTATTGAAACTTTATTATTATTATAGGTAGCTATATTATTTACGTATTCATATTTTTAACTAACAGTTGGTCTCGTCGGGGGGACCGCTCTATACCTAAATAGAGACAGACGCACGATTAGATTATGATTAGGTGAGCGGTCCCCGACGAGACAAACTGTTAGTTAACAATATGAATACGTAAATAATATAGCTACCTATAATAATAATAAAGGTTTTAAAGAGAGTTTTAAATTTTTCATTTAATTTTTTATTTCATGCTTTTTATAGGAGTTTTTTAATATCAACATACGTATAGTCTATCAACAATTATTCAGAACTAATGCGAATTGCGCGGAGTGTGGTAACAGAATTAGAAATACTTTCCACTCTACTTATCTTTCGAATGGCTAAACCGATTTTCATAAAACTTGCGGTATCGTAATGTATAAGTTATGACCTTTCATTTGATACCCAACACGGGTATATTTGAACAAATTTAATTTTTCATCCCCACTTTCACCCCTCATATCTTTGAAATGGCTTAACCGATTTTTATAAAACATAGCTAAGAACACTCTCCCCTAACCCATCTTTCAAACAAAAGAAACAGAATCAAAATCGGTTCATCCGTTTGGGAGCTACGATGCCACAGACAGACTTACATACACACACACACACACACACACACACACACACACACACACACCCACACACGCGTCAAACTTATAACACCCCGTCCGGGTTTCCGTCGGGGGTTAAAAAGAACAGTGATAATATGTTGATATACAAATGATTGCCCATGATCAAGATTGTTTGCATGGTAGAAAAACACAATGCAACTGTAAATCTATCGACAAGGTCACTCAAATCACATACTTAGGATTAACTATGGACGAACGATTTAATTGGTCAGTCCATATAGACGCTGTATGTGACAAACTTCGGGCTATTTTGGCCAAATTTTGTATACTTAAGTATAAAATACCGTTCACAATTTTACTTGACATGTATACCGCCCTAGCGGAGAGTATTATAGTATATGGGCTCAGTAGTTACGGACGCACATTTCCGTCTTATTTGCATAAAATATACTCCTTACAACTCCGTTTACTGAAATCTATTGTACCTGAAAATGTTCGAATTCAATTTAAAAATGATGATGAAAAAATATTTGAATTTTGCAAAATAATACCAATTCAGAAGAAATTAAATATGGTGCTTCTTATAGAAAACTATTTCAAATACAATAAAAATCTAGTAAAACACCCAATTATGACACGTCAAATAGTAAATAAAAAGAGTTACTAAAACAACCAACAACTTCTACGGTACCCGAACTACTGACTACTTACTACCTAGAATTATTAATGAGCTTCCATTAGAAACTAAAAGTAAAATAAATCTACTAAACATAAAACAATTAGTTAAAAAAATATACCTTTCTACCTCAAATAAATAATTATAAAAAAAAAACCTGCCAAGTGCGAGTCGGACTCCCGCACGGAGGGTTACGCACCAAAAAACAACAAAAAGTCGTACCTATTTGTTGCATGGGAGCCCCCCTTTTTTCTTTTTATTTAACGAGATGGAAAATCCTTAATGGTTGATATGCCGGACACCTACCGACTAAAAACCCCACGTAACGGCCAACAGCCTACGGTTGGGAGCCCCGGGTAAGCTCTCGAAAGGATGTCCCAGTAAAGGTCCATTTTGTTTTAATTATTATTTTTTATGAAAATACACTGCTCGATATTCTGTGAGTATTTCAAGCGTCTACTGGTTGCCCTCATTACCTATTAACACAGAGCAACGCGCGCCTTAGACAGTTCGCGTTGCTCTATAGTGTTATAATACAAGGCGCATCTTTAGACAGTTCGCGTTGCTCTATAGTGTTAACTATCCTTGTATAGATCCTCTACGGTAGTTACAGTATATATTTCAAAAAGAGGTTGTGAACTCTATGTTTAATTTCTTTTTCTTAATTTTAGAATATTGATGACATCAAATGTCATCAATATTCTAAAAATTGTGACATTATAAACACGATATCTAAGTCTACAACATAAATGTGTGTTTGTATGTAAATTGTTTATACTGGAGAAAAATCTAAAATATGGACTACTTATTTGTTTACTATTTCCTATGAAGTAGCTATCTTTGAAATATTACACCTACCTAAAGTAATATGCTGAAAGCGTTGTTCACTTTTTAAAGAACAAATATTTACGATGAAAGTCGAAAAATAAGTTAGTATGTGACCCGTATAATGTTCAATCATGGCGACACGAAATAAATTTCATTGAGCTACATTTGATTGTGCTATACCTCCTAAAGTATTCATTTAATTTGCATGGTGTAAAGGGAATGAATGATCTTGATGAAATGTTCAAATTAACTAACGTATTTAAATTGAGAATGATACCTTATTACCGAATATATAAGACAAAATCGCTAAAAAACACGTTTGTTGTATGGAAGCCCCCCTTAAATATTATTATGTTTTTGTTTTCAGTATTTGTTGTTATAGCGGCAACAAAAACACATAATCTGTGAAAATTTCAACTCTCTAGCTATCACCATTCATGAGATACAGCCTCCTGACGGACAGACAGACAGACAGACAGACAGACGGATAGCGAAGTCTCATGAATAGGGTCCCGTTCTTTACCCTTTGGGTACGGAACCCGAAAAACAAGTATAGTAGCATGGAAAAAAAATCGAAAAGAAGAAAAAGAAATTAATTTAATGCAATTCCGAATATTTATAATAGTAATCATTGTATTCTTATCGTTTAATCTCTATGAAATATAATAGAAATTCAATTACGAAATACTCAAATTTAATTTCAATTACAATTTAAATTCTATTAAGCAAAAAGAAAAGAGATTAGAAATTAAATAATAAAAAGTTTTAGTATAATTTAAGAAAAACTAAAGATACTCTGCTAATACTTAATCATTCTGTATAGCGAACTTTCACTTTCATTCAAAGTAGGTGTGTACTGCCCGTCGAACAAAATGTTGTATCGACCGGTTTGCGCTCGAAATATTGTGGCACCTACCCACTATTTTTGTTATCAGAGAATTTTGTGCAACTCATTGTTAATACTTATTATCTATCGTAATTCTGAATTTTTGTTTAGAACATAAGTGAATGAAGCATGATAACTAAAATGTACACTCACACTCAGGATAAACCCTTGTGGGTTTTATGGATGTAACTTGTTATGTTATATTGTGTATATATCTTAATAAATTTAAAAAAAAAATGAGACTTCGTCGTCTGTCTGTTTGTCACGAGTCTGTATCTCAGGAACCGTGGTAGCTAGAGAGCCGAAATTTTTTCAGGTGATGTATTTCTATTGCCGGTATACCAAAAATACTGAAATCAAAAAATACGTACAAGAAATATGCTTTTCTGCAGTTTTTAGCATGGAACCTTCTTTGCGAGAATCCGACTCGCACTTGGCCGTTTTTTTTTTGTTTGCTATGTATGATAAAATAGTTTATCTCATAGATTTAGAATCTGTCGCTATAGTTCCAGAGCCGATTGAAGCAATTTACTTTCCGTTGAATCGGCTGTATAGAGCAAGAGCCTTGGCGTCTTCAATGGTAAAAGTTATTGTCTGGGGACGTGTCATGAATGACACTTATTTATGATGACAGCAATGAGCTGTCATTAGTGTCATAAGTTCTTTGCTGTTTCAGTTCATTTTGTTTTTCACAAATCACAAAAAAATAAAATAAATATTGTGATCATAAAAACTGGCCTCCATTGAGTTACTATAATGTACTTACTATGTTCTGTGATACTGGGTTAGATGTACAATTCCGATAAATATGTTCTGTGAATGAAGCTATTTTTTATATTCCAAAATAAAAGGTTTCTTCAATACCATCACACAACCAGATACTGGCCCTACATTTTTTTGTGTTTCTGTGAACAAGTAAAGCAATGTCTGAACCTACAGATATTAAAGACGTTATGGACAAAAATCTTGAAGACTTCGAAATACAGGAAGTTTTACGAAATGGTACAGACTTGCGGGAATATGCTTTGCAACTGGATAAGGGTATAAAAGATGCCGAGAAAACCTCAGTAGCTGATTACTTAAAGGAAAGTGAAAACATTGCTTCCTTACACAATCAAATTGAAGACTGTGATGGTATTTTGGCGAAAATGGAGAGTATGCTTATGGTGTTCCAAGTAAGTTAATTTCCTTGCAATACCTACTTATGTTATGAATATAGATCTACTGAAATAGTTTCGTCAACTGAATATTTAGTATACTCACCTACTTATACATTTGTAAATTTTGTAATTAAACATCTGTGTGACTCTAGTTTATTTTTTTTGTTTTGTGTTCTGTGAATTTTATTTTGTGAACAAAGCTTGTATAGCGTTATGTATAAACTAGCTGTTGCCCGCGACTTCGTACGCGTGAAAATCTTACTAATATTATAAATGCGAAAGTTTGTGAGTGTGGATGTTTGTTACTCTTTCAAGCTCAAACGGCTGAACGGATCAGGCTGAAATTTGGTACAGAGATACATTATAGTCTGGAATAACACATAGGCTACTTTTTATCCCGGGAATAAGTTCCTACGGGAAGAACAAATTTTACGCAGGCGAAGCTGCGGGCATCAGCTAGTTATGTTATAATGCCCATTTGATTGCTCTCTGCTTAGCCCCTAGGAAATGTAGCGTAATAATATATAGCCTATTTGAAGACCCTACCCCTAAGTAATATTTGTGCAAAATTTGAATCAAATCTATTGATTACTTTTCGAGATCCTTCCGGACAAAGCAAAGCAAACAGACAAACCGACAACCAGACAAAAAAATACTAACTATATTTTCGGCTTCAGTATCTTATGTTGAACACCCAGCGAGTACAGTTTTGACTTTTCTATCATTTTATTATATGTATAGATGCTTTGAAATATTTCAGAATGACTTAGGAAGTATCAGCAACGAAATAATTAGTCTACAAAAGCGTTCAGTCAGCATGTCTGTCCAGCTGTCTAATAGACAAGTGCTGAAAGGTCCCCTCTCAACATTTATTGAAGATATGGCAGTTTCTGAAACACTTATATTGTAAGTATGAAGTTTGTTTAGAATAATGCCCGCCTTCCACTGCGAGCGAGTAGGACCCATTATGGACTCTGCTATACTCGTAACGTCGATTTTCATACATGTCCTTCCACCAAAGCAGACATGTATCGAAAATCATCGTTAGGAGTATAGCGGAGTCCGTAATGGGTCCGACTCGCTTGCAGTGGAAAGCAGGCATAACACTTACATTATAGAATAGTAGGTAATGTATTTGTGAGATTGTAAATTTAAATAACATTATAACAAACATGTAAAATAATAACAGAGGGACACAATCTGAAAAGAATGGTAGAATGAGAATGGAAGCGGAGAGAGTTGGACATTGTCTGGTGTTAATTGCGAGAAGGCTATATCCAGCAGTAGACTGCTATAGACTGATTTCATTGATTGTTTAATGATAATTTATTGTTTCAGTGGCATTAACAATGTACCTGTAACGGATAAAGAATTCATGGTCCAACTAGCTATTTTAAATCAAAAAGTCAACTTTGTGAAAGAACAGGATTTTAAGGAAACCAAAGCTTGCCATGATGTAAAAGATGTTTTAGAGAAACTCAAGATAAAAGCTGTATCTAAAATAAGATCATATATTTTAGAACAGATTTATAAGTTTCGAAAACCAATGGCGAATTATCAAATACCACAAAATGCAATGTTGAAATATAAGTTTTTCTTTGAATTCATTTTAGCGAATGAAAGAAATGTGGCACAAGAGATATGCAATGAATATATAGATACACTCAGCAAGGTGTATTATTCATACTTCAAATCATATGCATCGAGGCTTGACAAGCTTAAATACGAAGAAGCACCAACAAAAGATGATCTGATGGGAATAGAAGATGGTTCTAAAGGAGGTTTCTTCCAAAAATCCAATTTGAAAAACAAAAGCACGATATTCACAATAGGCAACAGAGGTGATGTTCTAGCGCAACAATTAGAGGCTCCTATTATAGTTCCTCATGTACAGCAGAAAACAAAGGTATATCATTGAGTTGTCTGGTTCAAATCCTTCTCCTCTAGTTTTTTATCTATGTCCTCAGGGCCAACACCATATTAAACTACTTTTGACAAATTAGTCACTCTTTAATCCTGAGATATTGACAAATTATAGCTGTCAACTTTATAGCATTTTATGTAAAGTTTACAGTTTCTATGAGACAAACACATTTTAGCCAGTAAAATAAAAATAATATTCCTACAAAAAAGAAATTTCCTAAACAAATAAAGAGTATGAGGTTAATAAGTTTGTAAGTTTTACAACTTGTAACTTCATCCTTTTGGAAGAAGTTGTTGAACTGGTCAAAAACAAAATCACAATTAACTACTAACTTTATTTCTAATTTCAGTACTCATATGAAGCATTATTTAGAAGTCTGCAATATGCTCTAGTTGACAATGGCTGCAGAGAGTACTTATTTACAACTGAATTCTTCCACGTTAAAGGAAGTCATGCACAAGAGTTGTTTGACAGGATTCTTGGAAAAACTTTATCACTGCTTGTGGTAAGATATCTTTACTTTCTATTGAAATATATTTAGACGTTCAAAACTTGGGGTCTGCTTAGTAGCATTTCAGGGATGTGAAGATTTTTACTAGTAGACTGGCCTTTTTAAGAGGCCTGACCTGCGAGCCTCTCAGAGAAATTGATGCGCTTAGGCAAGGTTTTGATACCCTTTATAGTCGACTAGGGAAGGAGTCTACTTAACTCAGTTTAATCCATATCTTGTCAGGTGACCACTGAAGCTTATTTTTCTATTATATAAAAATTTCAACAGCAGGCAGTCACAACCTGCACCTGTTCATCTCAACATAGCAATACGGCTCACCACCTATTACTTGGGACAAAGTGAAATGTAGGCATGTAATATGCCTCTGCCTACCCCTTCGGGGATAATGGCGTGACCATATGTATGTAGAAATAGATCTATATTATACAAGTGTCATTTTGCTAAAAAAATTGTAAGTAGAGTAACATGTAGCATTATGATGACATTTCGAAGAGAGGACTACTTTTTCTGTGTTATTTTTATGTTGAAAACATTCAACAGTTCTGGATGTGATACTTAATGAAAAAGAATTTCTTTCTCAAAAAATTGACCATTGAAACATTGAAACCACCTTGTTTGTCTCTTTTCAGAAAAATGTAGAAAATTATGTGATTGAATGTTATGACTGCCTGGCTTTGTACCTCTGTATTCAACTTATAAACAGATATAGATGGATGTGCCACAAAAGAGCGGTCGCTGCATTAGACAGGTATTAACAATTTGTGATAATATCACCATATTTTTATATCATTCTAGCGGACGTCACGCGGTTTCACCCGAGTAACTCCCGTTCCCGTGGGAATACGGTAATAAAATATAAGTAGCCTATGTTTACCGGGGATAGTGTAGTTTCCCAACAGTGAAAGAATTTATCAAATCAGATCAATAGTTTCGGAGCCTATTCTATGCAAAAAAACAATCAAATCTTTCCTCTGTATAAGATACTGGTTTGGATGTGTCGCTCAAGGACTTGAAATGAATTTCTGGTTTTATTTTCAGTTATTGGGACTCGCTGCAAAATGCTTTGTGGCCTAGATTAGAGCATGTATTGAAACTAAACATTCAAAGTGTGCGAGAATGTGATCCTGCTAAATTATCTAACAAGGAAATGGGCCCACATTATGTAAGTACATAATTCATTTTCATGTAGAGTCCCAGAATTCTACGCATCACCGCGTACCCAACGTACGAGACATTAGATCAGGTGGTTGTATAGGCACTAAAAGGGCAGATGTCAGTTCAACAACGTCATAATGGTTAAAGAAAATACATATATACATAGTCTCGAAAAACATTACTATTATTTTAATAAAAAGGCAGATCCCTGGACAATACAGATGTGTTCATAATTGAACGACCCCATTAGCTTTTTTAGCCTTGTAACTTTGCTTACTAATTTGAGAATAAACTTTTACAGATAACTCGACGGTATGCAGAGTTCTCAGCAGCAATGCTGAGTTTAAGTGAACAGTTCCCTTCAGAAGAACTCAGCAACCTCCTGTTAATTCTCCAAGACGAGGTCCATTGCTTTTTACTCAAGATGGCCGCCGAGTTTCCGCAACGAATACAACAACTTATATTTTTAATAAACAACTACGACATGGTGCTAAGTATATTAATGGAAAGAACAAGAGACAATACCAAAGAAGCAGAAAGCTTTAGAGATCAATTACAGGCGAGAAGCTCCGAATATGTTGAAGAGATATTGAGCCCACACTTCGGTGGCATGATTCAATTCGTCAAGGAAGGCGAACAATTGTTCGATTTAAACAAAAAAGCTGAATTAGCTAATTTAGAAAGAAAATCGCTTTCTCTGGTGGCTTCTTTCAGCTCTGGCTGGAAACAAAGTCTTGAGGAAATTCACAGAGAAGTACTGGTGTCGTTTCCAAACTTAGTCACTGGATCTGGTCTATTACAAATGGCTCTAACGAACTTTGTTCAGTATTATCACAAGTTTGCTAAACTTTTAACACCAAACGCACGAACGCAATTAGTCAATATTCATGTTATAATGGTTGAAATCAAGAAATATAAAACTAATTATTAAATTATACTGAACATAACACTGTTTATTATTTAATGTTGATAAAAATCACATCGCCATCACGCCGAACTGCATGATTCAACAACTCCATTCTGCACAAGTTGGTCGGAGTGAAAAGACATAATTCAATAGATAAGCAGTCTTCTCAAACAGGCGACTCTAAATGAACTGAGAAAAATAAAAGGGGATAGCAGGAACCTAGAATACTTGGAAGCTTAAAAATCTATTAACTTGTGTGTTTTAGAGCGCTAACGCAAAGTGTCTGCCACTGATTACTTATCACAAGACATCACATTCCATGCCAAACGTTATTTCTTCATGGAACTAAGTTTGAATTTTTCAATCAAAATCTAATCAGCGGGGCTAAAAAGGCAACATATCGCGTTTCATTCAAAATCTGATTCATTAATTTTTTTTTTTAAATATGGAAAAAGAATTGGTTTCGAACAGGATTCGAACCTGCATCTTCTCGCATTCCGTGCAAGATGCTTAACCACTAGCCACCGAAACCTACTCGGAACCAACCAAATTTTCCACCTTTTTTTTTGTTTAACGTGAGGGAAAATCCTTATGGATGTTATGCCGGACTCCTACCGACTAAAAAACCTCACGTCACGCCCAACAGCCTGTGGTTGGGAGCCCCGGGGAAGCCCTCGGAAGGATGTCCCAGAACTCCCAACAGACCCACGGCCGCCACCGCGGCCTCGCCCAGGGGGTGGTTCGGGTGCTATCCCGCGTCTTTGGGGGGTTTCGGGTGTGATCCCGCTTCTAAGGGGAGGCGTGCGTGAATTGCTCACGTCACGCTGCCGTCATGGACCTGCTTCTGTAAGGACGGTGAGCCGCCCTCTCACCGTCCTCAGGCCCCCGGTCATGGTGGCCGATAGTCCTCAGCGAAGACACGTCGGCGGCGCCCAGGCCGTCGACGCGGAACTCGAGTGGGAGAGTTCTCTCCCGTACCCGTCCCGCCGCCTCCTTCACGAGCATGACCTGCTCGCAGAAGGGGTAGGCAGAGGCATATTATATACCCACATTTCACCTTTTTTATTATTATTATAATTTCTTACTAATTGCTTGTCAAAAATAATCATAATCTGATTCATTGGCAGACTCATAAAAGAAACGCTTTAGATATCGTAGTTTTTTTTGTGTTTTTATACCACAAAGGTGGCAGACAAGCATACGGCCTACCAGAAGGACTGGCGGTCACCGCAGCCTATGAACGTTTGCAACACCAGAGGCGCCCCTATCGGATCTAACCATGCTCGAACGCTCCGGACGTAGTGTGACTCCCTGTCTGTAGCGAGCGGTGCGCTGACAGAACGTAGCCGTGGGCATCAAACAATTCCTCAGAGCACATACCAGTGTACAGGCGGTAGAACACGCATAAGGAGGCAAAGTCTCTCCTGTCGCGAAGAGGTTCCACACCACCTGTAAGTATAGATCGTTGACAGCTCTCGCAGCTCGCCTTTGTACCGAGTCAAATGGACGAAGCTGATATTCAGGTGCACCCGCCCGGAGGTGACAGCAGTACTCCTTGTGCGGCCGCACTTGCGACTTATAGAGTAGCAGTGTTTGCGCCGCAGTAAAGTACCGCCGCGTCCTCTGTTGAGCACACGTCAGTTCTTGGACGCCAGCTTGGTAAAGATAAAATTATAAAATGAATCATCTGCAATTCATTTCATAACCCAATCACAACATGTGAGGTTGCTACCTCCAAAAAATAGGGGGACACATTAAAATCGCCATCAGATCCGTTAAATTAATTGATGGATATTCGTAGCGCTCTGTAGATTTACATCTGGGTTTTTCTCGCAGAGTTCTCCAAAATGCTTGGAATCGTATTCAAAAGACCTCTACTATTGCCAGAAAAGAATAAAGAGCTGGTTCAGGTAGACTTCGAGCTACAGTTGCTTCCGAGATCCTATACTTACCTTTTTAGCGCACCGCAGTGTGTTATAGAAGCCGATTTGCGGTCGTGCATAGTTTATATGTCTATTAGATGGGCACCATCATGATGAAGAATCGACAGAAATCCTGATACTATAATCTTCTGTAGTTTTAGAGATATTAATTTTTCTATGAGAGGTCAGTGACCTTAAGAAAATCTTTATCTATTTTTATTGCGAATATTATGACCCTATTACACTTTATTAGCACTCAAAGTAGTGTAGGTAACTGTTTGCTATACAGGGTGACTTTTTGATAAGGGCTTGGATGGACAAATCGCGAACTATAAGGAATAGCTAAAAATGCTCAAAGGAGTCACGAGCCCGATTTTGATAAAACTTAAAACCTCATCATTCGATTTCTGAAAAACCAATAATCCTAGCTGGGAATCGAAAACAATCGTCTACATTTTGAACAATTAATCAATTAACGTACGAAAAATAAATTGTGTTTTGTTAAAGATGAGTACTTTCCTTTAGTTTGTCGTATGTTATTACTTCCCAGAATAAGATCCTTAATAGCAACACTATCGGTGTAATAATATAGGGTGTGTTATTTTTTTCAAAATCAATAAGTTCGATTCCTAGCTAGGATTATTGGTTTTTCAAAAATGTAATGATGAGGTTTTAAGTTTCATCAAAATCGGGCTCGTGACTCCTTTGAGCATTTTACGCTATTCCTTGTAGTTTCAGTTTCACGTTTTGTTATTTGGCTTTAACTTATTTACACCCCCCTCCCCCCCCCCCCACCTAAGAGTTATGTAGGATACTTGTGGTTTTTAGTCGGTAGGAGTCCGCCATAGTATCCATGTAGGATTTACCTCATGTTAAAACACTTTGATTCAGAGTTACAAAAGTACTACAGTGGGCTAACGAAAATCAAAAAAAAAAAAACCACGAAGGCTAAGGCGGTAGCTCCGCTTCGCTTCGCTCCCGCCTTAGACTTCTAACCTAACCTATCCTAGTCGGGATACTCTGAGTCGGGGTGTTAACCATTCACAGATATATAGCATCCATGTAGGATTTAAATCATGTTAAAAAAAAAGGTATTTTGTGTTTGAACATTTTAGGATAAGGTATTTGATAAATTTATTTTTTGGGTATCGGCTATTCGACCGTAAGGCATTTTAAATTATTTATATTATAAATATTTGCCTTTTGAATATTGATATTTCGATTTCGGGTATTTTGGGCTCAGGCATTTTAAGTAAAGGCATTATGATTTCGGGTATTGTGACGGTATACCTGTATATTTATATTAAAAAGTAGAAGACAGTAGCTTTAGTAGTCTGAGAAATTCTAAATATTTTCTGTTTTTCACAATTATATTTTTAATAATTATAGATTAGCGTTGTAGCATTTTATTTTTGGTTGTTACCATGCACAATATAGTCGTCTACAATATTCTAAAATTTCGCAAACGACAAACGCAGGGTAAAGAAGAAAAGGCGTTTCTAAGTTTTTGAGATATTTTTATGGAAATAGGGTTGTCAACATTTAATTAATTACAAATATTAAAATCAAAATTTTATTAGGAGATTTAAATTGAGAAGAGATTAAGGAAGGAGAAAGGTTTTTCGCGTCAACTTCATGTTGACGCAATTAACAATCCCAAAACAAAATAAAAACTAAAATAAATACACATTTATACTCTTCATCAGAGTGGGGCTCCATGACGCCTCACCCCCGCTTCTCCAGTCGTTGTGTACCTGATATTGGGTTTTAGCAAATGCCTAAGGGCGGACTTCTTCTCAATATCACACGATGACCTTCATAGAAGAAAAATAGTCGAGTAGCATATCTTTTGCAATGAGAATAGTTTATTTACAATAGGCATGATGACACTAACTAAAAAATAAATATTAATAGTAAAATACAAAACACTCATTTATCTAGATAAATTTTTCATGAACACCAGCCAGAGCGAATGACGTCACTTTACATTAATAAAGGCTTCCGCACACAGGCACGTTATTATCGGCCGTAATATTGCTTGCTGTGCGTTTCTATCATCCAATAATTAAGTCGTCATTATACATATAAATCAATTTCAAACAAATGCTACAACGCAAGAGTTTTTGAATAAAAAAATATTTATGGTAATATAGAATGATTTTTTTTCTTTTTTTTGGAACTCCAGTCATCAATTTCTTATGGAAATTTATTCTTTAGGTTAACCTTCATCGTGCTTAAATACATTTTATAGTTAAAAATCATAAGGAAAACAGTTATAAGGTTTTTCCGATTTCTATGGATTTTTCTCAATTTTTTTAATTTCTCAAAAAGTATGAGACATACAGTAACGAAAGTTTTTTTAAGTAGTTTGTTTTAAAATTATCTTTACAAAGAGTTTATAAAACGGACGTGACCGCAAATCGGCTTCTATAACACACTGTGCACCATCTCGATCAAAACGGGTCGGCAATTACCAACTACTTCGGCTGACGCCTGGTACTTGTGTCAGTGATCAAACCATTAGAAATGGGGTGCACGAAGATATACAAATATCAAGACCACGAGTAGTTCCCCAGTCCCATTGACCAGGGCTCAAGTTTTTGTGACGTTAAAGATTATACAAGGGATTAACAGGAACAATATCCATTTATATAACAAGTAGGAATGTACTAAAACAGGCCAATATTTTAAATGCTTTATTTAAAACCAAAAATCTTTGTAATAACACAGTTTGAACGTCACGAATGACGTGAATGACTACACTATGATCCATAAATACGACGCGCATGACGTAAATTAAAATAATGAAAAACAAAAATTTAAAAAAACATCAATGGCATTGATCTGCAGGTTTACGGACATTTTTCCCATAGACAAGTATCTTCAAACAATAATAAAAGAGGGGAGACGGATGAATCTAGCAAATTCCCTAGATTCACCTACTTTAATACATTAGCTTACAATCAAATATTGGAACCGCAGAGATAATACCGTGTATATTAATGAAATGTGTACGAACACGGTGTCTCCAGCTGCAGCCCACCTACAGTCGTCTCATTCATTTAGTAAGTATACATTATTCGTAGGTGATAGCGGCGAATTTAGTGCTATTCAATATGCCGTGTATTTGAAACAAAAATAAAAACGCACGTATGTTCTGCATATAACTTTTGAGCATTTTGCTTCAACACGGACTCCACCTATGTTACTTCTATTTTCCGATTTCTATGCGCACAACGCAAGAGGATGCGTGGTGGCTTTATTGACCCTGTCTCCTTTATTATCATTCTACGATAGATTTGCTGATATATTTTATAGTTTAATCGTTTAAACACAGCATTTGAGCATATGAAGACTAAATCTAAAAAAACAATTTTATTGTTGTTGCTCGTCTGTAAACTTTTCAGCAAGTAGGCCAGCTACCTTAAAATAAAAAAACACCTCGGCCATTAGGTTGCCAAAAGTGATAAAACAAGGTACCCGCTTAACATAAGCTTTTTGCGGAACAATTTGCCAATCTGTATTTTTTTTATTAGGAACTTAATACATCGCGTTACTAATGAACACTTTTTATTAGGCAAATTTACAATAACATGTATTTAACCTTTTCACCGTTCGCATTGTGAATCATCACTAATAGGAATATACGTAACCTAATTTATAAATATTTACAGTTCTGTACATTAAAATAAAATACAAAAGTTTCACTTCCATTCCCTAAAAATAATACACTGACCATTCACTGCTTAGTCGCAAGATTAAAACTGGTTGTACAAGTGATCGGTAGGCATGTTTTTAATTGAAAAAAAGCCGTGTGTTTTGGTAAACAACACTAAGCGTCTTCAACAAGACTAATACTAATACCACTGTACTTAACGGACAAAACAATATAACATAAACTAAAGACTGTCGGCAACTAAAAGAGCCGGCACTGCCGCGACCCTCCCGCTTCGCTCGCTCGCAAGCCTTGCTCAGAAACTACATATATTGTTGTCATTGAATAAAACTATGAAGCCACCCATAAAATTATTGTACAGTCAGCGTCAATATAATACAAGCGACTACTCTATTCAGAATAACCTTAGCAAATATGTAATCAAAAATCAACTATCTCAATTGAATACATCAATAGAGGTTATATCAGCATGACAGCACATTCATTGTGCCGTTGATTTTGCTATTTATTTTATATATTAGCGGATAATTTTGAACAGTTAGGTGGCCTCTATATTATACTCGCCGTCTGTACAAATCTAAAGAGTAATCTTCATATAATCGACGTCGGTAGGAGATTTCAGAGGTAGTTTACCATTTTAATTAGTTACCTACCCTCATAAACGATAAATTTCACTACAGGTCCAAAGACGTTAATTCTATTGGGAGTGCATAAGTACCCTGACTGTTTTTGTTACAGCTAATCTTAAGACAACTAAATACTTAAATTTGTGTAAGTATCTACATTTTTTTAATTAGTTTATTATACCTAGTTTTAGTCTAGATACTTATGCCTTGTTTTCACATCGATAAAAATACTTTAAATTAAGAAGAATATTTACATTTTTATATCTCCTTCTCAACCTGAATGCACGGCCTAGATAAAGTTTTCAACCATACATGCAATGGTTTCATTTTAATGTATCCATGGAGTACTTCTTCAAATTCAGGCGACATCGGCCCAATTTTTCTGTTAAGTAGCATTTCATTGACACGCTGACTATTATGTCTACTCATTATTATCATACTACTCATAATGGCCTCTTCTATTCTCTTAGATCCTGAAAAGAAATACATGGATGAAAACTAAAACCTCAAAATATATAGCTATAGGTACATCCTTATAGTTGGCGGGTTTTTGAGGAAACATTTGCTTAGCCTTATCGGTGACTACTACTATCGGGGATACTAGCTTTTAGGCTAGAAAAACCGATCTCTTAATATTATTTAAGAGAGCGGCTTTTCTAGCCTAAAAGCTAGTATCACTGCACCTATTGTAATACCACAGAGCGGAAACTCCATACAAATGACTCTTTTTCAATGCTGTCACTTACACTAAAATCACGCTATGTTCGTACACAGCTTGAATGTGTGTGTGACCGATAAGGCTAAGTAAATGTTTCCTCAAAAAACCCGCCAACTATAATGACAGCTGTGGATGAAGTGGCGGGGGTGGGGAAGCTTGGTCGGTGAGGGGCAGGGAGTTGCCTATCTGTTTGTAATACTATTTTATCTACTCTGATACTGTAATACAAAGATTATAAAAATGAAATCAAAACTCTTATAACAAATATTACGCTCAGGCCAAAAAAAGTTTTATTACGATACAGGTCTTGTATGGACACCTTTATCATTAAATAACTTTTTAATCATGACGATACACCTATACAACCACCAGCTGGACCAAGAAGGTTGAACCTCTACTTTAAAAAAAGATAGTGCCTCCGCAGCCGGCGCCGGTCGCCGATTCGGAAGGGAAAAAAAAGAAACACGCATGCGCAATCGACGTTTTTTTTTTTTTTTTTTATATTCAGCTCGCCAAATTGACGTCGCCACCAGCCTGATGGTAAGAAAGCAGTCGCGCATCTAGCGATTGGGGGCCACTTCTTACAGTGATCCTCAAGTTGGCGGCCCTGTGATGTGCCTCTTCACGCTCCTCTTGAAGAACCCGGGATTGTAAGATGAGGGAAAGACGTGTGCGGGCAGGTCGTTCCATGTTTTTATAGTTCGACAGGGGAACGATCTTTTGAAACGCTCGGTTCTGGCGAAGATTCTCTCCACTGTGTATGAGTGGCATCTCTGCCCGGCACGCGTTGTTCGGGATCGGAAAGGAGATGGTGGGATCAGGTTGAAGAGCTCTTCAGAACATTCGCCGTGATACATTCGATAGAAGGCAGCCAAGGACGCTATGGTTCTTCGCTGCGACAAAGGTTCGAGGCCTCCCGTCACCTCAGGACAACCAATTATTCGGATAGCACGTCTCTGCATAGCGTCAAGCGCGTCTAACAAGTACCTCGCGGAGTCATCCCAAAGGTGAGAACAGTACTCGACGCAGGGACGAATCTGCGTCTTGTACAGTAAACATCTCTGATGTGGCGTGAAATACCGTCTCACCTTATTCAGGATTCCCAGTTTCCGCGAGGCCAGACCAATACAGCTCTCTATGTAGTTTTTGTGATTGAGCTCACGCCGGACGTCTATACCGAGGATCTCCAGGTTGTCCTTTAGTGGAATTGTAATGCTCTGAAGAGAGGGCAGGGGTAGGAATGGGGACTTCTTAGCTGTAAACGCACACGCCTGTGTTTTTCTGGCATTGAACTCGACCAGGTTGTCTGAACCCCATTGGGCAATGCGGCCCAGGTCCAGATCGAGATCCGCCACGAGTTGTCGTCTCTTCTCATCCACGTCGCCTCGCCCTGCCGCTGGACGGCCAGAATAGCTCCCATGAAGAGTACTGTCATCCGCATAACAATGAATGCACCCAAGGGACAGCATGTCATTGATATGCAGAAGAAAGAGAGTTGGGGACAATACCGATCCCTGTGGTACTCCGGCATTTACCTGAAAAAAACAGGAAGCCTGACCATCACAGAGGACCCGAATCCGTCGCCCGTTCAGGAAGCTGGCCAACCAGCGGCACAACTGATGCGATAAACCATATGACGGCAGCTTGGAAAGAAGCGACGCATGCCATACCCTATCAAAGGCTTTTGCGATGTCTAGGCCAATAGCCAGAGATTCGCCGTGCCTCTCCATAGCCTCACCCCAGGTGTGCGTTATGTACGCTAGGAGGTTACCCGTTGATCGTTTCGGCCTAAAGCCATATTGGCGATCGTTAATTAACGAGTGATCCTCCAGATAGCGCATGAGCTGTTTGTTGATGATTAGCTCGAACACCTTGCAGATGACGGTGGTTACGGCTATGGGGCGATAGTTGGCTGGATCCGACCGATCCCCTTTCTTGGGGACCGGTTGGACATTCGCCTCCTTCCAAGCCTCCGGCACTTCTCCCGACGAATACGAAAGGCGATACAGGCGTGTTAGCGTTGGAGACAATTCAGCTGCACAATTCCTCAGCACCACGGCCGGAATGCCATCAGGACCACTGGCTTTCCGCGTGTCGAGTGACCGTAGCACCGCCCGCACATCGCACTGCCGGATTACAATTTCCGGCATCGTGGTTCCACAGTTGGCGATAGTGGGAGGTTGCTCGCCACAGTCATCGACCCGGGAATTAGCCGCAAATCGGGCCTTGTGAGCCAGTGATCCGTCAGGATAGCGCAGCGGCGGCAGCGAGGACTTGCGAAAGTTGGCCTGCACGGCTTTGGCCAGTTGCCAGTATCCACGGCTGCCCGTCGGATGTGACGTGAGCTCCTGACCAAGCCGCGTGACGCGCTGGGCGTCCGCTCTCTTGAAGGCTCTCTTGCTGGACCTAGTGGCTCTGTTGTACGCTGCCTTGAGGCGGGCCACATTCGGGTCGCGCACAGCTCGAGCCCTGATCCAGGCGCGGTAAGCCGCCTGTTTTTGTTGAACAGCTACGGCACACTCACGCCCGAACCAGGGGCGGGCTTTGCGGATGCTGGCGACATCAGTGTATGGAATGTAGTATTCCATACCTAACGTGATTTCACCAGCAACCGCAGAGGCGCTTTCCGATGAAGCCCTCCCTGCAAAGCAGCGCTGACTCCACGGGACGGCTGCAAAGTATTCTCGTAGTCCGTCCCAGTCTGCTGACGAGTAGTGCCACAGTCGTCGCGTCACCTCTACTGCCCTTGCAGGGGACGGTACCTGCAGGCGGGCACGCACAACACAGTGGTCGGATGTACCCAGTGGGGCGCTAACCGTCACACTGTACTGTGCTGGATTACTCGTCAGCAGTAAGTCCAGCAGGGCGGGTTCATGGTCTGACCTGTCCGGTATGCGCGTAATCCCGCGTACCACCTGGGTCAGACCATGGGAGAGTGCGAACGCGTGGGTGGCCCGTCCCGCAGGATCTGTCTTGAGGGACCCCAACCACTCAATGTGGTGACCATTGAAGTCCCCCAGAAAAACCAACTCGGCGTTCGGGAACCGTACCTGCGCGCCATCAGCCCCCTCGCTGAGGTGCTGATACAGCCTCATCATCTCAGCTGTCCCTGTGTGGGATCGATAGACACACACGTAGATCTGACTCATGGAGCCGTGATCTACGTGCAGCCAAAGGACGGAGAGGGAAGGGTCCTCAAGGCAGCGCAGCCGGCGACAGCTAACATCCGCCCTAACGAACGCGCACACCCCGGCTTTTTCTCGAAATAGTTCCTCGATGATATAGCCGGGGTAACTAAGGTACGACTGATCGGCAGGGCGGAGTATTTGCGTCTCCGTTAGGAACATCACAGCTGGCCGTGCCGTCTCTAGATGGTGATGGACGACGTTGAGGTTGGCATGGAGTCCGCGGATGTTAGCGAACTCCACCTCAAACAGTACGTTACTGGGAGTAGTAGCGGCCGCTGTGGTACCTGATTTTCTTTTTTGCACTGCCATGATTGCTGGGAAAGGGAGACGTGAAGACGGAGTGACATTTGCTGCAGCAGTGAGTGACAAGGCGTAGGGGCTAGCTTCATCTATGACTGTGTGGTGAGACGAAAGCGGACCCACCGGACGGAAGGGCCCCCGTACCCCCCCGAGTGTGGTCGCCGGGTCCCAGTCCGGTCACCATCCGGCACGACGAACCACATCGGGATTATGCGCGGCCTGGTGGGGCAGCCTCCCAGGGTGGTTAGTCCCAGTTGGGCCCCTATACTATGCCGCGGGCGGCCAGCGGTAACACCGTTTCTACGGGTCTCCCTGGCCGGCGGGTCGACCCCCGTCAGCCACACTAGAATCCGCTTAGCGCCTACTGGTCCCCCCCTGCTGCATCAAACATCGCCCCGGATTGTGGTAATCGTACACCACCAGACATTCTGGAAGCTGCGTCAAACATGACCATGAACCTGTTACCGGCGAAATCTAGGAGCAACTATATATCAGAAAATGAAATCAGGTATTATAGTATGAGAGTAGATAAAGTAGTGTATGACACTGTACATAACTTGGTCTTATAACACTCGTGTGACACTATAAAAAAACTCGCCTACGGCTCTTATTTTTTTTATTTTCTTTTTTCTTCTTGTTCTTGGGCTTTCTCGGTTTGAGAGTATGCCAAAGTCAAGTAAACATTGTAAAAATATATATCATTTTCATATTATGATTCTTCTTATGAGCAGCGTATTCATGTATGTCCAAGTTTGGACTAAGTTCTACTCTAGTAAGGCGGTGGTACCTTACTAGGGCTTGCTGTGGAATTCGTCGACAAACCTAAAAACTCGCGTTTCCCTGCGCTATAATACTTTCCAACACTTTTGCACGTTGTCGAACCTTTATGTTTAATAATCCACCATAAATTACACATAAACACTCAAAATTACACTAGTTTCGAAAAATTATTAAAACACAATGTAATGCTTGTCTGAAAGTTTCCCGCCGAATCCGCTCTTATTTTTAAAACACTAATGCAACAGTATCATAAACTACTATTATTATCTTCGGTAATACATACATACAATCACGACTACAATGTTCAGGAGGAAGGCTTGCTTATATATAGCAACTAAAATAATCTCTGCAGTTCGAGCCCGAACTATTATAATCGCTAAAGATGACATAGTATACACACTCGTCATCATTTTTTAGGGTTTCGTACGCAAAGGGTGAAATTGGTAACCTATTACTGAGACTCCAATGTCTGTCCATCCGTCTGTCTTTTACCAAGCTGTATCTCATGAACTGTGATAGTTGAAATTGTCACAGATAATTGATTTCTGTTCCCGATATAACAACAAATACTAAAAACACAAATACAGAAATTAATATGAATCCTCCGTGTGGAGAATCCGACTCGGGTTTGGCCACTTAGGGCGCTATCCGACTCGGGTTTGGCCACTTAGGGCGCTATTAGTATCATGCGTGTTTTCGCGCGCATGCTGTCCGGGTCCACATCACCATCCCGTCTCACCCGCGTTCCGCGTGCTTGAGGCGTGCATGATAATGAAAACATGGCCGCCCGGCCCTCATGCGCGCGAAAACACGCATGCCACTAAAAGAGCCCTTAAACCCTTGCATTTCCTTGCGTTTATTTGTCTGTCTGTTTAACATACATATTATTTTCGTGTGGAGGACGCCGGCTATGCCGAGCGGACGATCCGACCACCTGTTCTGCTGTCCATTTCGTCCATAACATACATAAAGTCTCACCCCTCGTTCTCCAAAGGACAATAGAGGCTATACTATAGTATACCTCTATTATCTTTTGGAGAAATGGTTGATCTGGGATGGAAGAAATGTGATGCTCAAAAAAAAAGTTAAAAATGAATTACTTACTTGTTGTCTTCAACATATCTGTTAATTGATTTATAGCAATTCCACAATGCAACTTCATATCCACAGGATACGGTTTCATCAAAGGCCCAATCATTGATAGGCAGAATGCTGTTATATGTTCAGGAACATTATCTTTCTCTATGAATTGGAATAACTTCTTCATAATATTATTTTGAGTCCACCTGGGACCGTGACGTTTGCCAAGTATAATTATAGCAAATCGTACCATTTTTCTTTCACATGGAATATCTGTAGAAAAAAATGAATTCAGTTAATTGTATGTAATGTTTCCACCACCAAGGTGGCAGACAAGCATACGGCCCCACCTGATGGAAAGCGGTCATCTTAGCCTATTGACAATTGACAACACATTTCTACATTAAGCACCTTTATGTTTTGGCGTGACAATTTATTATAGCCGTGTGAGGTGAGCCTACAGCTGCCGTGTTGAAACAGACATGTGCTCCAAGTTACCTGCTATAATAGGGCTTGATTAAAAGCTAAGTTAACAAAATAATAATTACCTCTTAAATCACTAATGGAATTGCTGACTAAGTCCAATATTTTCTTTTCATTCCACTCTGACAGCTGATAATGATACTTCTTTTGTAACAAAAACCTGATGTCTTGCACCCTATTGAACCTGTCTTCACACTTGTAGAAATGTAGGAGGTATACGAAAATGGTCACTAGAGGTATTTTCGCTGAAAAACAAAGTAAAGAATAAATTACTATTATATATACATACTTTTAATATCATAAATGCAAGTAGCATTTTCATGTCAATGAATCCATAAAGTTCGGTGTATACAATGAATTGAAATTAAGAAACCAATGATTCGCGATTATGGGTCAACTATATAGATAGGCATTGCTTGAAAATGCACCTTGTAAGCAAGACTTCTATATAAACTGAGGTAGACGCGCTGTACTCAAACGAACGACATTTCAAAAGCAATCCTCAAACTCACACATTTCTAAGACTACACACAATACTTACGTAATTGTTACCACAATAGCAATATACAAATAGAACAAGAGTAAAAGAGAAGGCGTATGGACTCCGATTGCAAGCCGAGTACTCTCGAAGTTTTGACTCGCTACAGTGCGTGCAACGCTGCCAATTGACACAGTTTATAGGTTTAAAAAATCGGTGCGTAGGGCATGTCTACTTCAGTTTATATAGAAGTCTTTGCTTGTAAGGTCTGATTGAAATTACTTAATACAAATATTTTAGACTTCTATCAATACTCATTATACATTAAAAAAACAGAAAAACTTAGAACACTTACCTGCGCTCAAATGTGCTAACGGAATTATATGCGGCCATACTTCCAAACACTGCTTGATAAGCGGCGCCGATTTGAATAATATACAGTACATAGCATCCAGCATGAACGTTTTCAGACGACTCTGTAAGCTAAAGTATCTACAAACTAGCGCATAGAAGTGTGATACGCTTTCTATAACTTCAAATTCCGGCGTTCGATTCAGCTTGAACAACGTATGTTCTAGGCTGGACAAAATGGTCTGTACCAGGTCTACGGGCCAATATGTTCTAAGATGTCTAATCACGTAGAGAAGAACGGCTTCAGATCTGGTCATTTGTGGAGCAGGGGGTGCTAGCATTTTTCCAAACAATTCCATCTTTCTCTCCGGTTTTGTAAGATAGTGCACTAAGCCAGACACTAAGTTCTTATAATTCAAAGTCTTTAGCTCGTCTACTAATTCGTTCATAGAAGTGTCATTGTTATTTTGGTTTTCTTGTATTTTGGACATAAAATTTTCAATCTTATCGCTGATGTTCTTTAAAACTGCCTCTGTAAGAAATAAAATAAATGGTTTACTTGGGGTTTATTTGTGGGCTTACTTGACGGTATGTCAGTAAAGATCCGTATTATTTCTGTTATATTAAACCAAGAACAGTTTGTTTCTAAATAATTTTGAATTCTGATTATTTTCCTAGACTATGATTGGAACACGGTAGTTGCTTTAATCAAATAATAAGACATTGTAGCTTCCCTAAATGTTGTTAAAAAAATATTATTTGTAGAAAACTCCTTAGGTTTATACCAAATCTAAAATGACTTGACGTCAATTTCTGGGCATTGACAGGTAAAATATGTTTTATTTGATAAGAATATTATTCCATGTTAATTACTAAAATCTATCGTACCGATAACAAGCTCAACCAGTCACCAATGAGTAGCGGTAATAATACCAGTCAAACATTTGAATACTTTTATCGATCAGTTTTTGAATAATTTTTAATGATCAAACATTTGAATACTTTTCATTGTTTTAAAGGTCATCTGACAAATAAGCACACACGAGGTTTGTGAAAGCTTTGACTATAACAGAAATGGACATCGCCATGGCTTTTAATCAGGCGAGCATCATGTTAAGGAAGTAAAAATAAATAAAAAAATCAACATATACGCACCTGGTACATTTCTAAAGGTTGGCTTAAGTTTCTTTTTCCCATACTTTTGTATCATGGCACACAATATACTTTCTTTAATGTGCCAATTTTCTGAAGTGGATACTCGAGTAGGTAAGCTTTCTTTGTTAAAAGCATCATTAACATTTGCATGTTCTTCAGAGTTCAAGCTTTGAATACTATTGCTTCTCAATACTCTTTTACACTGCGAGTCACCGCCACTGGAAAGTTCACGTTTTCTTGCCGGTACACGTTTAGATAACTCTTTGGCCAATTCAGTACAGTTATCTGACACATCACTAACACTCTTGGAATTTATAGTCATGTCTGAATATGTTGAAACTGGTTTCACAGAGCTTGGGGATACGAAAGTCGGAGACAAAGAGTTCACACAAGTAGTTGGTGTTGTAACTCCAGACTTTAATGTGGTCGATTTTAAAGAAGCAGTATCCATATCAGGGAAAGTGGTTGATGACATTGGAGAAGCTGCAAGAGCTGAACGTCTAGCAGAACGTCGTATAGGTGCGAACGAATTCGTTGGACACGATTTTGTAGGAGTGGATGATATTGGTTCACGCTTTGGAGATATAGCTCTAGGCTTTGGTGATCGTAGAGAACGCAATGTCATTGATGATGTATTCTGTTCTTGTGATATATTTACAGGGTCTGTAGATTCTACACTTGTCTTGGAGAACCTAAGAGAACGTCTAGTTGGTTCGGCAGCAGTAACTTTTGGCGTTAATGAAGCTCTTCTCGATCTCGGCGAATCGGATTCTGATTTTGGAGAAGTAATGTCTGCTATCGGAGATGATACTTCCATAAGAGAACGTTTAGTTGGTGTCGCAGTAGTAACTTTTCGCGTCGATGAAGTTCTTTCTGATCTCGTCGAATTAGGTTCTGATATTAGAGAAGTAATTTTCGATATCGGAGATGATACTTCCATCAGTGAAGTTATTACTTTTGGACTTAAAGGTGTGATTGCGACAACCGGATTTGGTGAAGTTATGCCACGTAGTACACTTGGTGGACTTGCAATGGGAATGTGTAACTGACGTGAAGTTTTATTAGATACAGTACCTTTAGGTGGATTTGCAATGGGAATGTATACCAGTTGAGAAGTCTTACTAGATAAAGTCTCTTTAGGTGGGCTAGCAATGGTAATGTGTTCCTGATAAGAAGTTCTATTAGATACACCTTTAAATGGACTTGCAATGGGAATGTGTTTCTGATGAGAAGTTTTATTTAATACAGGCTCTTTAGGTGGACTTGCAATTGAAATGTGTACCTGTTGAGAAGTTTTATTAGACACAGTCTCTTTAGGTGGACTTGCAATGCTAATGTGTTCATGATAAGAAGTTTTATTTGATACAGTCTCTTTAGGTGGACTTGCAATGGGAATTTGTTCCTGATGAGAAGTTCTATTAGAGACAGTGTCTTTAGGTGGATTTACAATGGGAATGTGTACCTGATGGGAAGTTTCATTAGACACAGTCTCTTTAGGTGGACTTGAAATGGTAATGTGTTCCTCATAAGAAGTTTTATTAGATACAGTACTTTTAGGTGGACTTGTAATGGAAATTTGTTCCTGATGAGATGTCTTATTAGATGCAGTCTCTTTAGGTGGACTTGCAATGGTAATGTGTTCCTGATGAGAAGTTTTGTTAGATACAGTATCTTTAGAATCTTTGGCATTCTTAGCTTTCAGTTCTGCCATAACCTTTACAGCTTTAGCATATATTTGTTTATCATTCAGGGTAGCTGAACTGTCACTACTTGTAACTTTTTTAACACCATGGTTTGGTACCGGTTTTAATTTCATGCGTGGTTTCTTTAACGGTGGGGTTCCTCTCTTAATCTTACGATTCCGTACTTCACATTTTTTCCGATATTTACCAAGGTTTGTTAATTTTGCAACCTTTTTAACAGTTTTGTTTTTACATTCTTTAGTTGGTGATTTACTCTCCACTTCTATACTAATAGGATATAATATACTACTGTCTGTTGAATTACACTCTTGACCTGTAGACTTTCGTGCATTACACTCTTGAGCTATAGACTTTCGTGAATTACATTCTTGAGCTATAGACTTTCGTGAATCACACTTTTCCACTTCAGATTCCTGCACTGGTTTGAGTATAACATCACTATTACGATATTCTCTATCTATATTCTCCGAATCGGTCTCTTCCGAAATATCCATTACTAGCGGATCTGGTGTACTGTTCAGTGACCTATTAATAACGTCAGCTGCGGTTTCAGAGTTTTGTAAGTGCTCTACAGAGTTGAACAATGGGTGGTAATCATCATTAATATTGATTTCATTACCAATTTCATACAAGTTTTCGAGTGATGAAGAATTATCCTGTGTCGATAATTCTGCATCAGCCGTTGTAAATTTACCTTTCAGAACACTTTTAACATAAACCATATCTTTCATGAGATTAGCCAACTGCGCTATTATCATGTTATGCGCTTCAGTTGTCTTTGCCGCATCTTTTTTTGCTGTCGCTGCTTCTTTCATAGCTGCTGCAGATTGATCTTTTGCGATTGCTGCATCTGGGCAGGCACACGCGCTGTGATTATCATAATCAGAAGATTTAAGAGATGTGGCTGCCTTTTTCGGGGTTCTTGGGATTGGTGTTAAAACTGAATAATCTAATCGCATAGTATTTAATATCATTTCTATTTCTTGGTCATTGAAGCGATCCTGCTCAACGGTTTTACTACTGTTTAACTCCAAGCAATCTTTTTCTTGTATATTTATGTGAAATATATCTTGAACATCTACATCTGAGTCGAAATCTGAATTATCTAGATGGGATGATGTTTGTAATGTTTCAATAGGGCAGATAGATTCTGTGTTCTCATTTTTATTGGGTACAGGTGAGACCACATCATTATTATTAAAAATAATAGGACATACAGATAAATCTTCAGTGTTATTGGGTTCAGACAATTCCATGTTGGTTATATCAAAAACAATTGGACTCACAGATATATCTTTAGTCACCACTGGTTTGGACAGATGTTCACAGTTGGTACATATATCTGAAATTATCGTTATTGGATTGATTGTAAAATCTGCCACGTTTCCTGTAGGTAAAGGACTGGTTGCCCGCTCTATTCTTTTCCCTAGGAGTATAGGATTACTCGCAACTTCTTCGATGGTTATTGGGCTGCATGCTACATCAATCATTGTCACTGAAGGTAATGGACTTGATGGGGCTTCAACCTTTTTACCTATTATAATGGGGTTAGGGGCGATTTCTTCCATAGTTATTGTACTGGTTGCTACATCAACCATTGCCATTGATGGTAATGGACTAGTGGCGACTTCAATCTTTTTTCCTATAAGTATAGGGTTAATAGTGACTTCTTCTATGGTTATTGGACTGATTGCACAATTAACCATTGTCACTGATGGTAATGGACTAGTGGCGGCTTCAATTTTGGTACCTATGAGTATAGGATTACATGCAACTTCTTCTATGATTATTGGACTTGTTGCTATTTCAACCGTTTTCACTGAAGGTAATGGACTGGTTGCGATTTCAATCCTTTTGCCTACAAGTATAAGATTATTAGCCACTCCCTCCAATTTTCTTCCATGGTTATTTTCCACTGTTTCTCCTTGAATCGGGCTAAAAAGGTAATCTGGACTATTCAACCATTTTTCATTATCCGACGATGCAAGGGAAGACCCATATCCAGTATCAAGGCTCACACTTTCTGTTTTACTGTCTATTGTCTCACATACATCATTACATATATTATGTTTACTTTCACTTGAGCGCCTTTGATGCTGAAAATTAATTAGAAGAATGTTAATTACTTGTTACTTAAATTACTTATAAAACTTAAGATTATAATATTCAAATAATGCTCGTGACGAGCTGATTAGTTACCGTATCTTCTTTATTTTGGTATGAATCTTGAATACTAAGTGGTGATAAAGATCCAACTGACATATTATCTTCAATTTCGCTGTGCTCACCAAGAGACAATAAATCATGATCTTTTTCAGCTTTTGCAGGTATTTGTTTATTTAACTTAGCTGGAAAATAAAAACAGCAGTAGTAATTTAAAACAGTAACAAAGAAGAGTAAGCTGGGAGAAAACCCACCATGCACCTTCGATTTTATTGTGAAGACAATAATATGTCGGCCGAACGCTCCGTTAATTGTTCAAGTTGCGCTCAAGGTGGTATGAAGAAAAAATGTGAGCTAGAATTCATGAAAATTCAAAAATGTAAAGGATAAACCGCCTTGGGATACGCCATTAAATTCGCATATTACACCAATCGTATCATGCATTTTCAATACATACACGTTGCCGGCAACTACACAGGTAACTTTGAAGCCAATGAATCACTGTTGGAGATTTGTTAAGAGATCAAAATGTCGCCCAATACGTCGAAATCAATAGTAAAATCTATCAATGCAAGAATTGTTAAGGGGCAGTAGATGGTGAAAGTTGTTGGGGATATTTAGGTATGGAAAATATTTACCTGATTTTGGGTGCAAACATAAACTGACAGGTGGGTGATGGAATAGTCGAAGATGTTGCATTTAATGGGAAGGAGTTTTTCCTCATTAGGAAGGACTTTTAACGAAATTGTTATAGTTATCATAGCTGTCACTGTCTCGGGCAGTTAGTTTGATTCATGTGCTATCATAGCACTTTACTATTTGAAGATGAACACTATAGAAATTGAGTTTTATATAGAAATATTTGCGTGTATTAATCAACCTTTAGTATAGTGCAATGAGGACGAAAAAAATTGATCAACTTACCACTCATGTCATCAAGCCTCTTCTGTAAAGCATTATATTTGACTTGCCACTCTGCCATTTCCTTATCATGTCTTCTTTTGCACATCATTAATTCCCTTTCCGCCCTTTCTCGCATTAATTTTTCAGTTTTCCTCTTCTCACTTTTCTCCATAATGTCTATTTTTCTTTCATATTCTTTAATAAGTTGCTGAAATATTTAGACAAGTATAACTATCATTCCACATACCTACATCAATATTTTTTCTCAGTCGAATCACTTAGTAACGCTTTATAATTCGCTCCAGGAGAATTTAATGTTATGTCTAACTTTGAACACTGATAAGTCCAAGTACATAGTATTTAGAATTAGATGACATAAATAACCAACTTACTAACACAAGCCTTTTTGCATAACTGTAGCTAATCTGATGACACTGCATGAACTTGCCCTACTTTTAGTACAACAAACGAATTATTTTGGTATAATTTACATTATTCTTGATAAAAATGTGAACTTTTAAATACATATTCTAAGTGACATGAGTAACATGAGTATCTATTGCTAAATTTACATAATTAATAATTTACGCAATATTGCCGACTATACAGATTAATTTGAAAATAAAAAAGCCCCCAACATTGACAATACTGTAATTTTCAGAGGAGTTGGTCATCCCGCTGACTACAGCAGCAAGTTCTAAAATATGATATCACTAGCGGACGTCACGCGGTTTCACCCGCGTAGTTCCCGTTCCCGTGGGAATACGGGATTAAAATATAGCCTATGTTCACCGCGAAGAGTGTAGCTTTCAAACAGTGAAAGAATTTTTCAAATCGGTCTAGTAGTTCCGGAGCCTATTCGTTACAAACAAACAAAAAAACAAATCATTCCTCTTTATAATATTAGTATAGATGGAAGATATCAAAGTAAGAGTAGAACATTTTCAAGCCATTTGAAGTTTTGTGGGATTCCACCTAAAAAGTGAGCTGATAATCTTCAAAAGGTATATATCTAAGAACCATCTCAATCGCATAGGCTTACTAACATAAAGCACATCAATAATCCATCCAATTCGAGGGCTATGATGCTACAGACTTGAGAGGTTAACCTTATAATATCCCTCGTTTTTCTGTCTACTTGGTCTTGTGTCAGTTCACATGTTCGCATATTGAATAACTTCCTTTGGCGGGCTACTATTGACATAAGAGCGAGAATGCTATGGTTAAACCATCTTAATATAAGATGCTTCAACGCTCAATGCTAGTGCTGGTAGTTGCTCAATGGTAGTGAAGTAAAAACAAAACTGTGTAAGCTAAGCATACAAAAACAAATTACTTACCTGTAACTGTACCACATGTGAATTTCCCGCCAAAACACGATTCTCTGCTTCATGATATTTATCTTGATAGGTATTAATTGCTGCTTTGAGATTGGTGCATTCCTGAAACATACAAAGATCAGATGTCTATTAAATCACATTGTTACAATTAAAAAAACATTTAAGTACAGTAAATTTGAGAAACTTCCTCCTTTTTCGAAGTTGGTTAATAAAAATCGGTCACTCTGTCCGTGTTCTTATGGTCAATTTGAGAAACCTCCTATTTGGAATTTGTTTAAAAATAAATCGGCCACTCTGTCTGTGTTCTTATGTCTTTTAAACTATTGAACAGATTTTTATGCAGTTTTCGACAATAGAGTTAATAGAGGAAACTTTTTAAGTAAAATACATGCATATTATAGTAGTCTTATGTAACGTAAACGAAATTTCATGGGTCAGATGGTTATGTACAAATCAGTAGTAGCAATAAACCAGGCTTGTTAGGTATAAATCATACTACTTACCGCTTCACATTTTGAATAGTTTTCCAAGACATCCTTGTACTCCAAACTTGTTTGTGTATGCTCTTGTGTGGTAGAGTCTAGTTTAAATTTTAAAAACTCCAATTCCTTGTTCTTATTAGCTAAATCCAATTTCAAATCATTACAATGCCTATTGAGTGCACTGAAACAAACAGTAAATAAAACAAATTCAGATATTATAATTCACTACATAGAGATAAATAAATAACAATAATATATGACAAAGTAACAATAATATAATAATAGTAATAGATATAACATTATAATAAGTGACAACTATAATTGGTTATGTAAACTAAATCACAAATCTTACTTCTTACTAATATTATAAATGCAAAAGTTTGTGAGTGTGGATGTTTGTTACTCTTTCACGCTCGGACGGCTAAACGGATCAAGCTGAAATTTGGTACAGGGATAGATTATGGTCTGGAATAACACATAGGCCACTTGATATCTTGGGAATAAGTTCCCAAGGGAAGTGGGAACGGAAACAAAATTATGCGGGTGAAGCTGCGGGCATCAGCTAGTCATCATATAAAACTATTTGAAAGATGAAATTATTGAATATGAAGCACTTGTAGCCCTGCGGACTCAGTGTTCTGTAAACGATCACTGCAGTGTGTTTACATGCGCCTGAAGGCATGTTAAAATGTTGGTCCCAGTTGCCAATAAAATGGCAGTTGTTAAGCTAATTTAAGGCTGGTCAGAACCTGCACTAGTCCATTCTAACACTGCATTATGGCTCACCACCTATAACATGGGACAAAAATGAAAGGTGTAATGTGGAAAAAGAGAGTGCCTCTGCCCACCCCTTCTAGGATAAAGGTATGGCCAATGTATGTGTACGTATATGTATATAAGTAAAATGAAGTTTTGTAAATAATATAAATGGTAAATGGATTTGTTTCTCTTTTATGCTCATGATTAAACTGATCAAGTCGAAACTTTGTCCTGTACTATTTAATATGACTCTGCCCACGCTTCCAAGCGTGATGTGTGGGACAGGTTAAGGTATCCAAGTCCGTCGGTCCAACATTCAATCCAGATCTATAAAGGTATATGTACCTACATATATATAAAAAAATATTAGAAAAAATGCTTCAATAGTGGATGAACTACTTACTCTACTCGAATTATCCTTCGCTTGATCTGACCAATGTATCTCTGTTTAAGTGCTTGTACCTGTAAAACATTATAAACCATAGAATTCGCACATGTTCTCAGTAATAAGGACTAGTTTCCTACTTTAATTTGTTATATTCAATGTTCAGAATCCTCTATGCAAGTGCACATTTACATTGTCTAAAATAGTGATAAATTGTTTTAATGTAATAGTCATTACTGTTAAAGACACTAAATGCTATGTAAATAATGACATTAGCAGAATATAAAGTAGTGTAAAATAACACAGTGCATAATCAGCTGGCTTACTAGCATCAATACAGATCAAGAATTTTATGTACTATTCGCATAGTTCGTAATTATCAAAATTCACGTAGCCCTCCGATATTTAGAAGGTAATTTGTCATAAGGATTCAATCATTGTATTTGACTTTGATGATTCTAGAGCATGGCAATCAATCAATAGATGGAACAACAACATTTAAATGGAGTATTTTATGGTTTTTTGTGTTAATTGCTAGTAACATATTTTATATATAACTACCCCTTAGCATTCGATAATTTAATAATTCAATAAATCCCTCGGGTAGGTCTCAAAAAGAGGTAACCTAAGATAACTCACCGGAATGTTGTTTGTCGTTGGCTGAAGGAAATCCAAATCAAAACCAAAAAGAGTGTCTTCCTGTGTGGAATTCATTTTAGTATGTAACTAGATAAAACACTTTACCATTAAACAAATGCTTATGAACCTCATCTTACATAAATAAATATATTTTATTACTTTCGTGCACCGGCGCGGCACAACATGCAACTCGCAACTCGCAACCACAGACTATAAATAGTTGTATTTTCTAGTCTATGGTTCTTTCTTGGGCTTTCTCGGCTTGAGCAGCTTGAGTGCTTGAGTCACTGACCTGTAATAATAATCGCTGGACTGGCTATTCCATACAAAATGACAGCTACTTTTTTGGGTCGATTCAAAGCGCCTCTGCCGAGTGCACTGAGAACTAAATTAGTTTGCAAATGGCCGTTGTTTGTTTATTTCAGAAGGAGTTTATGTGTAAAATTTCGAATATTTTTAAGTTATTACTGTGATTGGTATAAATTTGAAGTGTTTTGATGTATAAATTTAGTTCATAGTGTAATTAAGTAGATATTTAGCATGAGATCGTGTGTATATTGTAAAACAAGATACGAGAAGGGCTGTGGCGTCTCTTTTCACAAGTAAGTAAATCTAAGAATCTAATTTTTAAACAATTATTATAAAACCATAATTTAGGTTTTTTTTTACTATCATAAGCGAATACCCTTCGAGTTTCGGGGATTTTACGAATATTTTTATAACCTATAATGATTAATAGGGATGTCAAAATGTATATCGATAATTTTCTGTCCAATGCCAAAATTCGTAGTTTAAAAAACAAGAGGCATGGTAAAAGTTCTTTAATAATTTAATGAACATATTAAAATTATTAATAAACACTTAAAATTGTAGTTGATAATCGAAACAGTAACTAACTAGCGTGTGAAATATAACTTTCTAGCACTAACATTGAATTATAACACTTAGTGAGACTATTTTTTGTTAATAATTAAATTATTTACTCTTGTTCATAATATTTAAATGTTCCTTTTATTACAGGTACTTTCGCTTTTAAGCATTCGGTTATAAAGTTTTGTTTGAAAATTATCATATTGATTTAACAAGTGAAAGCATTCTTCATTTACTTTTCTTTAAATCGGCAATAACAAGAGGCTGGTGTCCTAAAGTTTAAAAATTGTTTAATTTTGTAGCTTTATGTTTATATTTCTTTTTATACCACTAAGGTAACAAGCATACGGCCCACCAGAAGGACCGGTGGTCACCGCAGCCTATGAACGTTTGCAACACCAGAGGCGCCACACTCGCGCTGCCGACCCTATCAATGATCTGCTGATTATATGATCACAGAAATGTAATACTTTGATTTATTTACAACAATCATTTACATTAGTATATTTTGTGATTTAAAAAATGAATTTTAATGGCATGTATTTAAATCGATATCTGTTTAAACCCTTTTTTCGAACAAAATATTACAAAGTTAAACCAAAAATACTGACTTGCACACTAAATAAATCAAATTCAAGATACTGTTTAATGGTATTTGCAGAACTATTTTACTGAAAAAATCACTATTATCAAAATAGTATATCTAAAAATTCCTTAGCTTAACAAACATATTAAAACTTTTTTAAGGAAAACCATTCCCTAATTTACTTTTAGGAACATCCTTTATTCTAATTAAAAATCTTATTTAATCAGTCATCTTTACAAAATGAAATTTCATTAATCAAAAATTAAAAACTCACCTAACCTAACCTATTCCTTTATAAGATTGTACAATTTAGAGTATAAGTTAGTATTTTTGATAAGAAATTCGTATTTTTGCTAAGTACCTCATATAATTATCCGGTGTACAAACCAAATTTTTGGTGTGAATTCGATACAAAAAGGTCATCTCGTTTTGTGTAAAATTTTAGTTTTTTTAAGCAGTACATGCTTAGTTAATCAATTTGGTTTCGGTACAGCATTCAGATTTCTGTTGTGCATTCAGTTAATTAGTGGTGTGACCTAGTGTGCAGAAAAAATATATAGATTTACATTTAAAAATATCCCAATTTAAATTTGTATCGAAAACGCTCCAAACTGTCATGGTGCCTCGTGTGACGTCACTTGTTGCCAAATAAAACAAAAAGAAAATGTGTATAATTTTTTTATGAGTCCTTTCAATGATTTGTTTTGTGATTTAGATTTTTAAAAAGTTTTAGTACTAAAAAAAACGTTTAGGGGTGAACTTTTACTGTTGAAATCTGTTGTATTTTATGAAAACGTGTGAGAATCTAAGCAATTACACAAGATGACACGACTTGTGACATAAGATGTCAAGACTCAAGACTGCCAGAGTGCGTCAAACATCAAAGTAGTAAACTGTTACGTCACACTTTCTGATAGAGGTATTTGATGTGACGTGACGGAATGCCTATTTATTCCAATCTTATTTTCTAAAAATAATAGTACCTAATCCTTAATTTGTGTACCAATTTATATTGCTTTTTGTTATTTATATATTGGACATAGTCGTTAGAAACACACATCAATCAGATTTATTCTTAGTGAACACAAGCCTATTTTAAGAGAATCTACTTTGTTTTTCAATCTTTTTAAAATATGTGATATATTTATATAGATAATTTCCTTTTAAAAATTATACAGATGTGCATTTAAAAATATACCGTAATAAATGTGTGATTTCATATTTTTTTTAAATACCTACCCTCCTCTGTACTTACCTACTGCAAACAAACAAAACTACAATAAATCCTAATCCTAATCAACCTGTCACTTAACAAAATTCCTCTCTGGGCACGGCTGCTTCGGGAAGTAAATGGGAAATAGTTGCCATTGAGGCGGAATAGCAAGTTGGCATTGGCTGCTTCGGGGAGCACGCTCGCACGGCTCACGTTAAGCGAGGCGTCCACCAGGCGGACCGGGCCGCAGCGCAGAGCAAAAATTCGCGTGCCGTACGTTTCATATGAAATTGTGTAGCATCTGCCTTTACTAGAGGCGGGCCGCAACGAAACGCAGTTTCATTAAAAACGTATGGCATGCGGATTTTTGCGTTGCGGCCCGGAACGGCCCACCCGCCTATTAGACGCCTAGCTTTAAGTTCTAACATGACCCAATTATGATTAAAGACAACCAATGACTGTGTGGGCTGTGTCCGGTGTCATTTTTCAGCCGATTTACAATAGTAACACTACTTTGGCAACATACCTGCGACCACTGTTTAAGCAAACACTTTTTTTTTATATTAAGCTCGCCAAACTGAATTCGCGAGCCTGATGGTTAGCCTACTTAGGTACTTTAAAGTAGTAATTCATATAAACATCATTGGTACAAAAATAAAATTAACATTGTAGTCGAAATCTGGTAAAGTTTTTATCGACACCAAGACAGGTGTTGTACATCACTAGTATTAGTTCCAAGTACATTCGCTAGCTGCCGTCAGCGCCAAATGGCGATTTTCAATTAGGCACACTTTTATGAAACCGATCACCAGTCCAGATATTATTACAGGTCAGTGGCTTGAGTGCTTGAGAATAAAGGGGTCCACACACGATCAATTGACAATTATTGTCGAGCACGTCATGGGGCGTCCGGACACAATCAATTGACAATTGTCAAGCACGTTAAATATCATGTATACAGTTTGTCTATAAAGTCGTGAAATGAATGTTTGAGGAACTAAAAATAGTTATGTGTGTGGCAACACTGGCAACAAGAAACATAAGTACGTCAGTTGTCAATGCTATCGTCGAATTTCGTTTACTCTCTCACGTAACTTTAATGTTTGGATTAAACTGCAACAAATTGAGACCAAACTACGCATAAAGGTTTGAGAAATGAGTAAAGAAAATCGGAGTGGTGCGCAGGAAGTGATTTTTAAAGTTTACCAGTGATGTTTGACGGAGTACCAATCTGGACAATTGTTGTGGGATTTTGAGGATGTTTATGAGCGAACAGCATCTTTGGTGGGTATGCGTATGTAATCGTGTTATTGTTTGTTTTGAATCTGTCTGAAGTTACAAATTTACTGAATTTACGATTTGGAGACAAAAAAAGGCATTGTTTGCATATTTTTAGGTTAGAATCTTAAACTTACAATCTACCTATAATGTAAGTCAGTGGTTAGAACAACATGGTTATTTTATAGTAGGACCTACATTTTTGATACTCAGTTCAATCTGGTTTGGTCTGGTTTTCTACCAATTTTTATTTTGAATTAATTGCTTCATGTCAATAGTTTGCTTCCAATATGTAATTAATTTTCTTTTTTTACTCTTTTCAGGAAAATCAGAGAGTACAGTTAGGCGAATAGTTAACGAAGGTTTTAATAATGAAGGAAAGTTTGAAACTCCTGGTAAACACAGAAAAGGTCGGCAAAGAAAGAAATAGACGATTTTAATATTTGAGCACTGCGCCAAAAAAATCCTTGTCAGATGGGGGAAAGTTACAGATTAAAGATGTAATTACATGATTGTGGCAAAGCAATTGGGACTGCTAGGCACCTGCTGGTGGGTTGTAAGACGCTATTAGACCGGGGCTTCTGGATCTGGTTCAATAACTTTATTCTGGATCTGATTCAATAAAACAGAAACAAAATTAAAAATGTATAATGTGTTTTATTTATTAACTCACTAGCTGATGCCCGCAGCTTCGCCCGTGTCGAATTTGTTCTCGTTCCCGCTTCCCGTAGGAACTTATTCCCGGGATGAAAAGTAGCCTATGTGTTATTCCAGACTATAATGTATCCCTGTACCGAATTTCAGCCAGATCCCTTTTACCGTTCGAGCGTGTAAGAGTAATAAACATCCACACTCACAAACTGTCGCATTTATAATATTAGTAAGATTTTACTCGGAACGAACTCCTCGTATCAAAATCATTTTGGTCGTACTATATAGGGTTGCATACATGCATTCAGCAGCGCCCTCATTTAATTTCACGACTTTATAGACAAACTGTACATATACGTCGACGCACACACACACGCAAAGAAATCGCGCACACTGAAACAACTTCCATTTATGTTTAACGTGATTGACAATTGCAAGGCATGATCATGTCGTGCGTGATTTCTTTGCATGTGACGTATATGTACCTTAGACCCACTGACCTGTAATAGTATCTGGACTGGTGATCGGTTCCATAAAATTGTGCCTAATTGAAAATCGCCATTTGGCGGTGACGGCAGCTGGCGAATGTACTTGGAACTAATACTAGTGATGTACAACACCTGTCTTGGTGTCGATAAAAACTTTACCAGATACTGACTACCAATGTTAATTTTATTTTTGTACCAATGATGTTTACATAATATGAATGACTACTTTAAAGTACCTAAGTAGGCTAACCATCAGTCTCGCGAATTCAGTTTGGCGAGCTTAATATAAAAAAAAAGAGTTTGTTTGCCACTATGGCGCTCACGTACACTATGATGACGGAAATGTCATCGGTTCCGACGCCCACGGTCATCATGTAAGCCGGTTATTATCCGTTTATATCCGGTTTTATCCTCTTGCACAGTTAAGCCAATTTCTTCGGCATTATGTCTCACATCTTAAGTATCCAGGCCGGAAAAAATGCAGGATGAGTTTATCTAATGATTAACATAGCCTGCAGAGTAACACTATAAGAAAAAACATCAGAAACTTCGAGTTGATTGTGATAAATAAATTTTCTGTTGAGCCGCCATTAGCGTTCCAATTAGTCACGGGGTAAGTATTTAATATTTTAGTTTATTCTGCTTTTATTTATGGTTTTATTTAATATATTGAATGATATATTATTTTATAAAATATACTTATTTATTTCAGTGTATATTTACAAATTGTTTTTTTTATTGGCCAATGTAAATACGCAAAAAATGTATAACTTTAATACTTTTATTTTATTAATATTTTTGTTTATTTTGCTTCAATTATTCTTGTTTTGCATTTAAAAGTATCCTAATAATATGTTGTTTAACAGCTGTTATAAATATTTTCGTCCCAAATCGAGGTAAAATTAATTATAATAGCATGTGAAGATGACAATTTTTGGCAATGAAAATACGCTAAATATTGATAAATTTATTTTCAGAGATTTTGTATCTACAAATTCTTTTTTTTTTTTGGGTAAAGTGTTTGTGTGTATATTTGGTAAATAAAAAAATATAAGACTTAAAACTGGTTTTATTTTGAATTAAATGGTAAAACATAAGAATACTACTTCATTTTAACCATCGTAATTTTCGACGACATTTCATTAATACATTACACATCGAATATCCTCGGATTTAGTTTAGTTATTTTCGTCAGCTATCCAGCATGATGAAACAGTAAGTATTTCTGTAGTGCGACTCCTATAAAAGAAATAAGAATTAATTTTGTGAAGCTCGGCGCGCAACCGCCGTTCCCGCCAACTCTCGCGAAGGTGTTGAGCGTCGGAGGCCAGTGACGTTTGACAGTTCGGACGCTCGAGTGGGTAGGTAAGTACAGAGGAGGGAAGGTATTTAAAAAAATATGAAATCACACATTTATTACGGGATATTTTTAAATGCACATCTATATAATTTTTAAAAGAAAATAATCACATATTTTAAAAAGTTTGAAAAACAAAGTAGATTCTCTTAAAATAGGCTTGTGCCCACTAAGAATAAATCTGATTGATGTGTGTTTCTAACGACTATGTCCAATATATAAATAATTAACAATAGATGCTAAGTTATATTTCACACGCTGTTAGTTACTGTTTCGATTATCTACTACAATTTTAAGTATTTATTAATAATTTGAATATGTTCATTAAATTATTAAAGTACTTTTACCATGCCTCTTGTTTTTTAAACTACGAATTTTGGCATTGGACAGAAAATTATCGATATACATTTTGACATCCCTATTAAACATTATAGGTTATAAAAATATTCGTAAAATCCCCGAAACTCGAAGGGTATTCGCTTATACTAATATATTAGTAAAAAAAACCTAAATTATGGTTTTTAGATAATTGTTTAAGAATTAGTTTCTTAGATTTACTTACTTGTGAAAAGAGACGCCACAGCCCTTCTCGTATCTTGTTTTACAATATACACACGATCTCATGATAAATATCTACTTAATTACACAATAAACTAAATGTATATATGAAAACACTTCAAATTTATAGCAATCACAGTAATAACTTAAAAATATTCCAAATTTCACACATAAACTCCTTCTGAACTATACAAACAACGGCCATTTGCAAACTAATTTAGTTCTCAGTGCACTCGGAGGGGGTGACGGCGGCGCTTTGAATCGGCACAAAAAAGTAGCTGTCATTTTGTATGGAATAGCCAGTCCAGCGATTATTATTATTACAGATCAGTGCTTAGACCATATATCACGGGACTAGCCTTTGCTAACCACCGCATACAAAAATATTCTGCTAGTTTTCATAGCGGGTGAAGGGGGAAACACAAAGACATATAAAGTTTCATTATATTTAAAAATGTATTAATCGACAAACGCGTAATGGCTGTTGTGTGTTAATTTTTATTGTACAGTCAACTACAATGAAATGTACTAGTTTAATCATATAAAATGATGTACTGATGTACAGTGCTTTTTATAAAGCCAATAGACCAAATGGCCAATAGACCAAATGGTCTATTGGCTTGGCAGAAAACAATAAGTAAGGCGCATCCTGTGGTAAGATGATCAAAGATATGTACACATGATATTTAATAGGGTCCCGACACGATCAATTGGCAATTGTCATGCCTCGTCAATATCATGTGTACATATACATCGATGCACACACACCACACACCTGCAAAGAAACAACTTCCATTCATAAATATCAGACCCGTGCCGGGAGCCCATTACGTGCTTGACAATTGCCAATTGATCGCGTCGGGTCGGGACCCCTTTACGCTCAAAACGCCACAGTATAAAAATATCAGAAACCTACAACCAAAGATTTTTAATAGTTCATATTTTCTCTATATTAATATTTTTACCTTATGCTTCCGTTTGCAAACAACACGTAAGTATCTACTAACTAGACGATGCACTCAGCTCCGCCTGCGTGGAATTCTGTTACCCTTCCTGTATCCCATGGGAGCTTATTCCGGGTTATCTAATTTAGTCTATGTGTTATTCCAGACCATGAAGCTATAGCTAAACATGGAGGCCACACTTCGAATACCTACTTGAAGCGTAGTCTGTATATTACTGTCCTGCTCTGTGTGGGCTCTACATCTCTTTCTAAGTAGGGTAGCCCTATTTTTATTTTTGCCAGGATATTGAAAAGCTATGGGCTTTCAGGAAGAGGAGAAGAGAGAAATAATACTATAGAATTTAGAACATGAAAATCAATAATTCATTTAAATTAAGCACTTGGGGGTCGTGGGTGTGGTAACTTCAGGCAGCAAGGATTTTAGCGATTCCCGAAGGATTTCGCAGGGTTTCGACTTATCTTAGTATTGGTCTTCCTGTAGAATGCTGCAGTTGTTGATGTAGCCGTGCCGTTCACAACTTCGTCTGGCACGGTGTTTTCAACCCGAAGAGTAAAATCTTTCCCGTAGCCCGGAGGGTGAACCTCTGGAACCCGTAGGGCGGACGTTCCTGCTTGGAACCCGAAGGTGGTTCTCTGGATACCGTAGGGTGGACGTTCCTGCTTGGAACCCGCAGGGTGGACCCTGGAATGTTCCAGATGACGGTTTAGCCGGAACCCTTTTTCCCGCCTATTGCTAAGACAGCCGATCCCTGTTAATCATTTCAGGAATCGGGTGCCTTACAATGTTTGCTTATACTCTAATTTTACAGAGACATTTTTTCACACCCCTGCAACTACCTCCCTTAAAGAGGGTTGACCAACAGCCGTTAATTTTCACTGTTTTAAAATCTAGATTACATTATAATTAATTTAACTCACCCAATGATGGGGTAATTGACGCTTGCAGCTAAATCACTGTTTACTCAGGGAGTATTTCGCTCCCTATAACTTATCTTTATTTCGATTAAATATATTTACTGACACACATACGCCTTCGCGATGAGTATATTTTAATTTTTCGAATAATGGTGCTTTCAAATTCGCGCGCGGTCGTATTTATATCTTTGTACAGCGCCTCTAGCGGCAATTCGGGTCCCTACGTCTGACGTCACTTGGTAACGTCAGAGCTGTGTAGATGAGACTCGTTGTCGGCAGATGGCGCTTTCATTTATTTTCATTAAATTTCAATTTTAATACTCTAATATTAATCAATATCTGCACCCGTTGTTCCACAACGTTACATACTCCCCCGCTCCGGTGAGCGTTTGACGTACCCTAACACGTCAAATGCTGCGTTCGTCCTCGAACGCCCCTAACCTAAGACCTACTACTCGTCTATGTGTGTATGTATGTTAGTGTGCTGTGTGAATGAGGTGATGCTGGGTATGGCGAAGAGTCGGCCTTAACTTTATTGAAACCAACTGGCAGGATGTATGTAGGTGATTCTGAAGAACTTTATGGGACAGAAAGAGAAAAGACGTATTTGAGGCTTTGGGTTGAAGGTTCAGGTAATACGCACCGCCTGAAAGTGGGGTGTGTATAATAAGGCTTTTTGCTGAAGGCTGGGATTTATACAACCGTCCCAGAGAAGAACATCCTACTAGGGCTAGTGTAACACTTCCGACTCATAGGATGGACTATCCCCCAGGGCAAGCCTCTAGCTTCCGATTGGTAGGCGTAGCCATATGACGAAAATAAACCTGAAGGTGACTTACACCTAAGACTGTTAGGGCAGGACAAATGCTGCCAAATAACAGTCCACCATAACTCTGTTCGGGTAAGCCTCATGCTTCCTCGTAACAGTAACAACTCACAACATAAATCTGTTAGGGCAAGACCATGCTGCCAACTAACAGTTAACGACGAACTCTGTTAGGGATAGACTCATGCTTCCAACTAACAGAAACTCCCAACTAAACCAAGAAACAGAAAAGTGATAGAAAATAATTTACTTGCAGAATCCTTCGTGATGCTAATTAACCCCTATGTCCCCATGACGAACACGGCATGTGTTTGTCACGTTGTTATATGTAGTTATTTGTAAGTCGTGTGTAGTGTGTAGTGTCCCTAACTAATTACTAGGCTATTTAGCCCTTTAACAAAATAAAATAAAAAAAACTAAGTGCTTATTCGCAATCTTAGCAGTGGAATGTTGACTATGACTATTATGTCAACCCTAAAAATGACGACCGTAAATAATATTTGGCTATAACGTCAATTATATAAAACAAAAAATGGGACCCTTGTGTGTCACCATAGTAGTATAAAATGTATGTGCGTGCTTAAATGAATAATATGTATGTATGTACGTATGAAATTTCCCTTGTGTAAGTTCTGTTTTGTTTGCGCGTAAGATGTTGACGTAATAATGTTGATGTAAACGTGTTGTTTATCGTTGCATCTAAGGCCAGTGTCACACTACATTCCATGCTATATTAACCCGTCAGCTTTGGTCGGGAACAAAACTTAGGACATTTGAGTCACCTTCTATTATCAACGAATGTGACTCGCCTGTAGCTAGTTTGCCCCTTCCTTCCGCCTTTGGGAGTCACACAACATGAAATGCAAGTGTCACTGTGTAAACGAACAAACAAAAAAAAAACTGCTTATTAAGTGTTTGGAATTGTGTGTGAAGATAATTGTGATGAATATGTGATGATCATCTATTACCTAATTATTATGTAAGTGTAATTGTGAACTTCCGTATGATAACATGTATGCGTGTAACATGACACGAAATGTGGTACCTATATGTGCCACCTAAGTACTAAAATTATATGACGGTGTGCTAACACCCTTATATTTTCCAAAAATAATTATCAAAAACACTATTGTGTAACTGTACTGATGTACTAGATACGTTATTAGCAAACGCATCTTAATGCAGTGTGTTACGGCCTTTACCGTTATCTGCATTCGTCTTTGTATGTTAAGGAATGTGAATATTTTTCGACCCACCCGCAGAATAACGAAAAATAATTTCTTCTTTTTAGGGTTCGGTGAACCGAATCACAAATTTAACCTTTATGAAACTTAGTATTTGCTTTAGGAAATACTTAAGTTTGGAAATATTATCTTTTAGGGTTCCTTCACTCAATTGTTAAATTGGACCCTTCTAGATATTACTTGTCTGTCTGTCTGTCTGTGTTTAAATGTAATCTAATCCGAAGCGGTAAGTAGTGAAAGTGAGGTGTATGATGATGGGTTGATGAAGTTAGCTAAATGTTTGACAGTTTTAATGGATTGATGCAAGTTTTGACCTTAATCTTGTTTTTATTTAAATGTAACAATTCCCACGAACGTGCCCAGAGTTAATCGTATATGGACTCGTTCCAACTAATTTTTCTTTTAAAATAGTTCCTTACTACTACGGAACCCTTAATTATTACGAACCGTGTCAAAGACGATTCGCACTTGGACGGTTCTTGAAATAAACTATATAGTAGTAACTAACTTTTTATGTAAATAGTTCCTTACCACTACGGAACCCTTGAATATTTCGAATTGTTTGAAAAACCGATTCGTACTTGGACGATTCTGGAAATATTTTGTATCAGATTGTTGGTGTCAGGAGTGTATTTAATTCACTTCCACCCACAGTTTATATGAAAAAAAAATTGCGTGTACTTAGTGTACACACGTAAGAAGTGAAACTTCTTCATAAACTTAATTTTCACCTCACCTTAAATTAAGTCAAAAAGTACAAAAGTACAAAAGTCCAAAAGTCCAAAAGTCCAAAAGTCCAAAAGTACAAAAGTCCAAAAGTCCAAAAGTCCAAAAGTCCAAAGTCCAAAGTCCAAAAGTCCAAAAGGCCAAAAGTCCAAAAGTCCCAAAGTCCCAAAGTCCCAAAGTCCCAAAGTCCCAAAGGCCAAAAGTCCCAAAGTTCCAAAGTCCCAAAGACCCAAAGTACCAAGGTCCCATCTAAAAGTCCAAAAGTCCCAAAGGCCAAAAGTCCCAAAGGCCAAAAGTCCCAAAGTCCCAAAGTCCCAAAGTCCCAAAGTCCCAAAGTCCCAAAGTCCCAAAGTCCCAAAGTCCCAAAGTCCCAAAGTCCCAAAGTCCCAAAGTCCCAAAGTCCCAAAGTCCCAAAGTCCCAAAGTCCCAAAGTCCCAAAGTCCCAAAGTCCCAAAGTCCCAAAGTCCCAAAGTCCCAAAGTCCCAAAGTCCCAAAGTCCCAAAGTCCCAAAGTCCCAAAGTCCCAAAGTCCCAAAGTCCCAAAGTCCCAAAGTCCCAAAGTCCCAAAGTCCCAAAGTCCCAAAGTCCCAAAGTCCCAAAGTCCCAAAGTCCCAAAGTCCCAAAGTCCCAAAGTCCCAAAGTCCCAAAGTCCCAAAGTCCCAAAGTCCCAAAGTCCCAAAGTCCCAAAGTCCCAAAGTCCCAAAGTCCCAAAGTCCCAAAGTCCCAAAGTCCCAAAGTCCCAAGTCCCAAGTCCAAAAGTCCAAAAGTCCAAAAGTCCAAAAGTCCAAAAGTCCAAAAGTCCAAAAGTCCAAAAGTCCCAAAGTCCCAAAGTTCCAAAGTCCCAAAGACCCAAAGTACCAAGGTCCCATCCAAAAGTCCAAAAGTTCAAAAGTTCAAAAGTCCCAAAGTCTCAAAGTTCCAAAGTCCAAAGACCCAAAGTACCTATGTCCCATCCAAAAGTCCAAAAGCCCAAAAGTCCAAAAACCCTTAAATGACATGCTATCCCTGGATAAAGTACTCTTAATGCGAATCCACCGTGGTGGGGAACAGAACAAAGATGGCGCGTAACCAAAAATCGTGACGTGACGTGACGTGACGTGACGTGACGCAAATTTTTTTCCAACGCCGATAAAGAAGTTTCACTTCAAAAAATTCCGCTACTATCGAGCTAGTAAATCAACTTACTTGTAAACGTTATGAAAGCAAAATCTGCCGTTGTTTATTCAGAACACGAATCAAAGTTATTAGTTTAAAATTGTTTTTGGCAAGAATGTTTTCACTGCGTGATCTACGTTTGGAATGTTTTTTTTCTTACAGTTTTATTTCAGTGTGTCAGAATTCAACGTAATTCGAAAAGTGAAACAATTATAAATCTTTAATTATTTACGTGAAGTGAAATTCGTTAAATATTTGTTCTACCGTTTTGCTAACGTGAAATTTCGATAGTGATTGTTACCCAGAAGTGTGATTATCGGCTGTTGGTCTCGCTGTAAATTCACATATAGGAAATACAACAAAATAATGCACAAATTGAGGCGGTTTTGACGCCATAAGAAAAATAAAAATTGTGGTGGTGATTTACTGTGACTACTTTTTACGATGAATATATGCTATACAACTTGCTTACGAAAATTAATGTAAGCGTTTCAAATCAGACGATTTACTTCAGAACTTTAACAAATGTAGTATTTAAAATTGAAGAAAAAACTTTTACTTTAAATTTACTTAAAAAATTTTCCACCATAAAATAAATTCCTCAAACCTGAAATCATCATCACTCGAAATCAACAATATACCATCCTCTAACACTGAAACTCCACAGATACTTACAGGCGCAGTTCAAAAAATTGGGGTCTTAGTAAATCAAGCATTAGAAGTCACTGACTTTAAAAATATTTTCCGCTCAAAGAGCAGTAAGGATAGTGTGGGTACTGTCCACGTAGAATTTTCCTCTCCGGCCACTAGAGACCGTTTTCTAATAGCTACAAAGAAATATAATATGCTTAATAAAACAAACCGTCTAAATAGTTCCATGATACACGATAAAGGACCCAGCAAACCCATATACATCTCTGAAGCCTTAACTACCATGACAAAACGCTTATACTATCACACCAGAGAATTCATCAAAAACAGCACGTACGAGCAAACTTGGATCGCAAACGGAAAGGTCTATGTCCGGGAAAAGGACGGTAAGCCTAGCTACCTCATTAAAACTGAAGATGATCTAGCGAAACTTCGGAAGGGAAATTGACTAGAACCCCGAAGACCCTGGCATGAAAATTTGTCAATTATTTATATGTTTTTATTATGTTTTTTAATGTGCTCAAAATTTAAATTGCTCATTTATATTACTAATATACACAATACACTACTTTGTAACTGTCACACAATGAAACTACTACATCCATTATCAACAACCACGCATCCACTGAACATAGATAAACTACACATAATATTCTATTACTGTACTAATTCAATACCATACAAAATAGTCACTCTGTACACAAAACAGACACATCTAAGGATAACTAGCAATATTATGCCAACCAATGTATTTAATTTAATAAACAAAACCAACAACGTGCAAATTCTAACTCTCTTTAACGGCCACACCACGAAACGACTGTTCTTGATAACTATAAACGTTCATACATCCACATTATTTAATCTATATATTTACAAATTATATTATTGCTCTAATTCGCTAATATACGACCTATTCCTAATAAATATAAAACATATACAGCAAATTATATCTCTTTGCTTTCTTATAATCAAGGTTGCAACCAAAAAAGTAAAACTAAAAATAATTGTGTGTAAACTCAGAAAAGTAGAAATCAATTTTAGACAACTCAAAATTCGATAGCATACAACAACATACTACGAATATAGACTTAGTCTCCGTGGCTATGTCATCTACGTGTGATCTTGAAAACTGCATACCGTCAGCTTGTATACCAGGCCATGCTCTCAAAATTCTAAATCAAAATATAAGAAGCATAAGTAGAAATATATTAGGTTTACATACAACTTTGGCCAGGACCAAAGTAGAATGGGATGTTATCACTCTAACGGAATGCTGGCTCCCCAGCACGCAACACATTCCAACCCTCACGGGATATAACCACTTTCAAACTAAAATAAATCTTACACAAAACGAGGGCGTGGTGGTGTATGTGCTCGGGGACCTCCAGGTGTCTGTGGAAGAAATCGCGTTGGATGGCGCAAACTGTCTTCAAATAAAAATTGACGAACACACGGTCTTACTGTCAATATACCGTCCTCCCGGGTATCGAGTCATTGACGACTTTCTTATGTCATTAAACACGGCTCTGAATAGTATATCCAACTATAGGAACATAATCATCACGGGTGATCTCAACATAAATATTCACGAGCTTTGCAATGACACAAACAAAAGTAATTACCTTACCATGCTTGCATCTCATGGGATCCTTCCTGCGCATACTCTCCTCACACGATCCAAATCATGCTTAGATCATGTAAATTTAAAAACCAACCTACCTGCTTTTGCACTGGTGGCCCATTCAGCAATTACCGATCATGATGCAGTCTTGTTGTTTCTTGTAAAAAAACCGACCAAAACACGTGCGAAAAAAACTATTTCTCGCATAAATTACACACAACTAGACGCAGACCTACAACTTATTGATTTTGAACCTGTATGCAGAATTGAAGCCCCGAACTCTGCGGCAAGCCTAATGGTGAAATTAATTACAAGAGCAATTGATCAAAATTCAAAAACTATCAAAGTCCCAAACCGTAAAAGAATTTTAAAGGAATGGATCACTCCAGGTCTTCTACGGTGTGTGCGTCATCGGGATAAGCTAAAGAAAAAAACAAAAGAAGATCCCGGTAATATCATACTAGAAACGACATTCAAAAGATACAGAAACTATTGCATTAACCTGGTGAGGCAAGCTAAGGCTACCTATGACAAGACCTGTATCACCGAAGCAGGTAAGGATACTAAACAGTTATGGACAGCCATCAACACTATAACCAATAGACTCAAAACAAAGGACAATAGACAAGAACTGCTCACAATATCTGCAACGCCACTAGCATCAGTCAACCAAATAAACAACTACTTCGCAAACATAGGTAAAAATCTAGCCGAAGATATAAGCAACAGTATTACACTCAAGTCCCCTCCTACAAACAGACGAAATAGCCCACACACCATGGTTCTTCTGCCCGCGGACGAGGCGGAAATTGCGGGTGTGATTGCTTCTCTTCGCACTGAATGCTCTGCGGGATGGGATAGAATCACATGTGCCTTATTAAAAAAACATGTTTCAGTGATTGTCCGACCTCTGACCCATATCTGCAATCTCTCACTCCATACTGGGCAATTTCCAAAAGTGTTCAAGAAATCCATCATACACCCGATTTTTAAGAGTGGGGACAGAGGCCATGTCAGCAATTACAGACCCATAGCCGTGCTGCCCACCCTATCTAAGGTGCTTGAACGAATTATGAATCGCAGACTCGTGGACTACCTGACCAAATATAATATCCTTTCGCCTTCACAATATGGTTTCAGAGTTGGTCGATCCACATCCGATGCAGTTCATGACCTCACGAATTATATTGTTACCAACCTGGATGGTGGAAATAAAGTCATAGGAATATTCCTGGACCTTGCAAAGGCCTTCGACACGGTGTCTGTCTCCATTCTTATTGAGAAGATGGAGCGTATTGGAATAAGAGGGACACAGCTCAGACTTTTCGAAGACTATCTCAGTGAACGAACCCAGTGTGTTAAGGTGGATGAGCACATCAGCGAGGAGCAAGTGGTCACGTACGGTGTGCCGCAAGGCAGTGTGCTTGGCCCGACCCTGTTTCTCATCTATCTTAATGACCTGGGTCTGCTGACCCTCCCAAAGGGTAAAATAATTTCTTTTGCGGATGACACTGCTCTTCTATTCAGTGACACTACGTGGAGTGATGTTAGTGAACATGCACTGTCGGGCTTTAACAAGGTATCAAATTGGTTGCGTAATAATTTGCTAACTTTGAATGCGGCTAAAACCAGCTATGTCACATTTGCAATTAAAACTTCATTACACCCTATCACTCCGTGCTCGATTGTTGCGCACTCATGTCCCGAGCCTCATAATAGTACCTGCTCCTGCGTACACTTGCACAAAGCCGACACAGTAAAATACCTAGGGGTACTAGTGGACAGTTGCCTCCGATTTCACGATCACATACACACTCTTAGCGGCAGAATGCGTAAGCTGATATACGTCTTTAAGACCCTAAGATCAGTAGCTGATGATGGATTAAGGACGTCTGTATACTTTGCCCTAGCACAGTCTCTGCTTACTTACTGCATCACATCCTGGGGTGGAGCACCACGCACCACTCTCATTGAACTAGAGAGGGCACAGAGAGCAGTATTGAAAGTGTCCATGGGCTTACCATTCTTATACTCAACTACCCTTTTATACAATAAGGCAAAAGTTCTAACAGTGCGCCAGTTATTTATCCAGCAGACAATCTTGATGCAGCATGGCCTCCTGAAATACGATCCTGCAATAGTCCGCGGCAGAAGACGGTATAACCCTGTAAATAGGAGTCAGTTGCGGCTCAAAACAAAATACTCTAAGCATTACTTCTGTCACTTGGGTCCTTATTTATACAAGAAAATTAACAGAATACTTCCTATTTACGAACTCACAAAAATCAAATGCAAAATGAAAGTAACAAGTTGGCTTAAGGCGTTTAGTTACGATGATACTGAAAATATATTGGCTATATTAACTTAGATATCACACACACACACACACACACACACACACACACACACACACACACACACACACACACAAACACACACACACACACATACACACATACACACACACACACACACACACACATACACACACACACACTCGCGCACACACTATACACATAGGTACATACTAACCATTAATAAAATAAAATAGATTATAATTATTATAGAATGTAGAATTATCTGATCATCATCACAATTCATAGTAAAGCTGAGTGCACAAACTTGAATACAATAGCATGTCAAAGGTGGAGACCTGGTGACCTGAAATACAGGTCTTGAACCTAGCTTAGGCACCAGTCTCCCACAATATATTTAATTTGAATAATGTTCAAAAATGTACTACTTATAAAACTTGTATTGTGGCGAGAAAATAAACGATAAATACTTGAGGGTGTGAAAATAAATTGGGGACCGTTAAAATTTGGAAAAATTACAATTAAGTTGAGAAAAATTCAAATTTGGCCTTGTTCTTGTTTTTGCCGAAATATGCCTAAAATTAATAAAAATACACAAAATAAGCCGGAAAGAACAAGTTGGCAGCAGAGGTCAGGAGAGCCAAATTCCTGGGTAGGTATGTTAATTTGGAGGGAAACTACCCCGCTAACGGGCACTCTTAAAACTATTTTGCACAACTTAAAATTTCTTATAACTATGACCTCCCGATTCCCGTCGGAAATCGCCTTCTCGCTACCTGAAACCACGATATGGGCGCCACTGAAAAGCTATGGGCTTTCAGGAAGAGGAGAAGAGAGAAATAATACTATAGAATTTAGAACATGAAAATCAATAATTTATTTAAATTAAGCACTTGGGGGTCGTGGGTGTGGTAACTTCAGGCAGCAAGGATTTTAGCGTTTCTCGAAGGATTTCGCAGGGTTTCGACTTATCTTAGTATTGGTCTTCCTGTAGAATGCTGCAGTTGTTGATGTAGCCGTGCCGTTCACAACTTCGTCTGGCACGGTGTTTTCAACCCGAAGAGTAAAATCTTTCCCGTAGCCCGGAGGGTGAACCTCTGGAACCCGTAGGGCGGACGTTCCTGCTTGGAACCCGAAGGTGGTTCTCTGGATACCGTAGGGTGGACGTTCCTGCTTGGAACCCGCAGGGTGGACCCTGGAATGTTCCAGATGACGGTTTAGCCGGAACCCTTTTTCCCGCCTATTGCTAAGACAGCCGATCCTTGTTAATCATTTCAGGAATCGGGTGCCTTACAATGTTTGCTTATACTCTAATTTTACAGAGATATTTTTTCACACCCCCTCAACTACCTCCCTTAAAGAGGGTTGACCAACAGCCGTTAATTTTCACTGTTTTAAAATCTAGATTACATTATAATTAATTTAACTCACCCAATGATGGGGTAATTGACGCTTGCAGCTAAATCACTGTTTACTCAGGGAGTATTTCGCTCCCTATAACTTATCTTTATTTCGATTAAATATATTTACTGACACACATACGCCTTCGCGACGAGTATATTTAAATTTTTCGAATAATGGTGCTTTGAAATTCGCGCGCGGTCGTATTTATATCTTTGTACAGCGCCTCTAGCGGCAATTCGGGTCCCTACGTCTGACGTCACTTGGTAACGTCAGAGCTGTGTAGATGAGACTCGTTGTCGGCAGATGGCGCTTTCATTTATTTTCATTAAATTTCAATTTTAATACTCTAATATTAATCAATATCTGCACCCGTTGTTCCACAACGTTACAATATTTCATTTTCTATATATTCTTTATTGTACGCAATAAAGACAATATATATTCATAATACAATTAGATGTACAATACATACATACATACATAATGTCACGCCTTTATCCCCGAAGGGGTAGGCAGAGGTATATTATCATTTCACCTTTTTAATAATTATTTTTTTTTACACGGAATAGGTGGTGAAAATCTAAATATATATAACACAAAAGTGACTGACTGACTGACATAGTGATCTATCAACACACAGCCCAAACCACTGGACGGATCGGGCTGAAATTAGGCATGCAGGTAGATGTTATGACGTAGGCATCCGCTAAGAAAGGATTTTGAGAAATTCTACCTCTAAGGGGAAAAATACGGGAAGCGGGAACGGGAAAAAATTTTACGCGGGCGTAGCTGCGGGCATCAGCTAGTTTATTATATAAATTAGATGTACAAAGGCGAGATTAACTATTTTCTCTGTTTTTTACGAAGACTGATAGGTAGTATTCTCTGCAGATTGCATAGGTACAGACGAATTTGAGAATGCATGGTCAATCCGAAACGAAATTGCTTTGCACTGAGAATTGACGCCATCTATCGGATAATATTGGAAGTCAAGTATCTCGCGTTGCCGATTTTTTTAATACCTCACACACGAACGCGAATTGTCAAAATAGCAACTCATTAATCTTTTGAGTAACGTAAATATGCCATCTAGTACATTTTTTGTGATTCCAAGGTGTCTATGCAATATTATATTCGAGTAAATTTGCGCCATCTAGCGGAGTTTTTGTAGTTTGTACTCAAATGTGCATGGGATTATAGATCTTAAGGGGCCCATGCAATATTGGAGGTGACTGTACATTGCGAATAACGAAGTTATTCATCCAAGTGGGTTATTTTTCTAGGTTAATCAACTGTACGTCTCGCGCGCTGCGGCTTCTCGTAGGAGACTGTGACGAATGTCGAAAAAAGAAAGAGAAAAGAATTATCTCCTTGGTTATATTGTAATTTTCCTTTGGTCGGAGGGACAATTCCTCCGCGAAATGCGAGTGTAAGTAATGCAGTATGCACATAGGTACTAAATTCTATCTTTTCATTCTCTTTTTTCTTTGTGGGGAATGTCGCGTAGGTATGCATCTGCGGTGCCATGGTGGAGAGCGATGGTCATCATGCTTTGCTTTGTCGTCGCTGCACCGGTAGGCATCCCCGTAACCACGCTCTTAATTAGTTAATCCGGCGGGCTCTGGTGTCGGCTGAGGTCCCCTGTATCCTTGAACCACTAGGTTTGTCCCTCGCAGACGGCAAGAGACCGGACGGTCTGACCCTTGTGCCATGGAAGAACGGCAAGTGCTTAGTGTGGGACGCAACATGCGTCAGCACTTTCACCACCAGTCACTTCGCTCGTATAGTCTATTTATCGGCGGCCGCAGCGGAAGATGCTGCTTACAGAAAACGCCAAAAGAACGCGGAGATGGAGTCGTGCTATCTGGTCGTACCTTAGATCATCTAACCACAGGATGCGCCTTACTTAAGCATTGTTTTCTGCCAAGCCAATAGACCATTTGGTCTATTGGCCATTTGGTCTATTGGCTTTATAAAAAGCACTGTACATCAGTACATCATTTTATATGATTAAACTAGTACATTTCATTGTAGTTGACTGTACAATAAAAATTAACACACAACAGCCATTACGCATTTGTCGATTAATACATTTTTAAATATAATGAAATTTTTTATGTGTTTGTGTTTCCCGCTATGACTAGCAGAATATTTTTGTATGCGGTGGTTCGCAAAGGCTAGTCCCGTGATATATGGTCTAAGGGTCGTACCAGTAGCTGTAGAAACGATGGGCTGTTGCGGGAGTGATGCTAAGGCTCTGGTCTCGGAGATCGGCCGTAGGCTACAGGACAAGACGCATGACTCCCATGCCTGGTCGTACCTGGTACAAAGGATAGCTATCCAGCGCGGCAACGCTGCTAGTGTATTGGACACCTTTGCGCCTGGTATGATCAGGGGTGGAATGTTCAGTAGGCAATAGTTTAGTAGTTTAGTTATTTAATCTATTTATTTTATTTTTATGAATGTGTTTTTAATTTGATTATTGGACAATAAATTAGGAACAGGATTATTGGACAACAAGTTAAGAACTGTTGATGGTTTTAAGCGCTTTGTTACTACATCATAATCGGTTTTTTGAAAATGCAAATTGCAAATACTGGCGCTTTCATAGAACTTCATTTTTTTAAAATATAGAATAGGAGTCATCATCTACCGGCACTTTTTAGAAAGTTACACGACACGAATGTACAGAATTGCACCTATATCCATTCGATTTATAAGGCACGCGAGAAGACGCAGGTTCGTTCGAATCCCGCTCCGAAACCAACTCCTTTTCCATATTTAAAATTTATGATTAGTTAGCATATATTTGCTTTTCAAAAAAATACTTTAATGTTCGGGCAGGTTTCATCATGAATCGGATGAATATAGGTGCAATTCTATACATTCGTGCCGTGTAACTTTCTAAAAAGTGTCGGTAGATGGTGCATGCGTCGCCCTAAGACGTATACATATAAGGTGGAAAATTTGGTTGGTTCCGAGTAAGTTTCGGTGGCCGGTGGCTAAACCGTCTGCACGGTACGCGAGAAGACGCAGATTCGAATTCCGCTCCGAAATCAACTCCTTTCCATATTTAAAATTTATGATCAGTTAGCATACTAATTGCTTTTATTAAAAATATCTTAACTTAATTTTTAATGGTACAATGGATAACCATATTTCTCGCTGAATACTATTTTTAGGAAACCTAAAACAATTATTCATCATTAACATACGATAACAATACTTAACTTGTTTTATTTACTCTAATAATGACATTCGTGTTTCTTCTAATAATACACAGGAAGTCCCTTAAAAATCCTCAATATAGTCACACTACTTCACAACGTTTCCTATTGTGTGAAAACAATGAAGTCAACCGCCATTCTATTGTTAGTGCGAGGCCGCATTTGCGTTTTTCCGCGGCGGTTTCTAACCTCAAAATGTCATCAAACTGTCAAAATCAATGAAATCAAGTCAATGTTTTGACATTTTGAGGTTAGAAACCGCCGCGATAACCGCAAGTGCGGCCTCGCCCTTAGTTGACACTTTGACAGTTGACATTTAGTACCAATGTTGCCACATTACAGAATCCTTAGAAAATGGGAATGTAATTCACTGATTCGACAACCCAATCATGCATATTATGGTATAAAATATTTCAATTTACACAATAAATAATCGTAGGCGGACAATAGAGCTATTTATAAATTATTTTACTTGCATTTTTGGTTAGTATAGTCTATTTCTATTATTTTCTAGGAGATACTAATAAAGAAGATAGCAGCACTGCACAATTCCCTAGAAAGAGAAGGTTAGCCCACAGAGAGTGAGATAGAGATACGTAGGTATTTGACTCAAGCGGTTGTTCGAAGTGTGGCCTCCATGTTTATATAGAGCTTCATGTTCCAGACCATACTACCAGACTAACCATATTTTAAATTTAATTTGTACACTATATTTAATAGTATGACATAGCGCTCTGATTGTATATATAATTTATATATGTACATATATATTGATATTCTTCTTCTTCTTTTATTATCTATTCTATATACATATAATAAAATGATAGAAAAGCCAAAACTGTACATTGAAAATATTAACAAAAAAATACTCGCCGGGTGTTCTACATAAGATACCGAAGCTGAAAATATAGTTAGAATTTTTTTTGTCTGTTTGTCTGTTTGTCTGTTTGCTTTGCTTTGTCCGGAAGGATCTCGAAAAGTACTGAACAGATTTGGTTCAAATTTTGCACAAATATTACTTAGGGGTGTGGTCTTAAAATAGGCTATATATTATCACGCCACATATCCTAGGGGCTAAGCAGAGAGCAATCAAATTGGCATTGTAACAATTTTCACGCGTACGAAGTCGCGGGCAACAGCTAGTATGAAATATGAATGGCCCCGTCGTTTACCAACGATTCCGCCAACGTCAAGGTGGAGAATAGATTTACTAGTTTGAAGTTCGGTTTTGAGACAATTGTTCGGTCTCTTAAACAATTTTTATTTTTATATTCTGAAATAGAGGACGACTCAAGTGTTAGTATTGGTTAGTAAACATATATTATAACTACATCATTAAAGCTAGGAGCAGATTAGTGAGGACAGAAAAAAGAGAAAGGTGGTTCTGAAATTGGGAGTGTAGCAAAGTGGGTACGGTTATAATTTTATTTTATTAATGGAGATAAATTTGTATAGTACTTTTATTAGAGGGGAGTTGACAAGGGTTAACAAAAAGGCCAAATTAATCGGTCGGGAGATCCGTTCAGGGAGGAGGTCGTATAGGGGAACCACTAATCTGGGACAGGAAAAGAAAATATGTTCGAGGGAACCTTCAGCTAGACCACACTCGCACAGAGAGTGGTCCCGAACTCGAATTTAGGCCAGAAACACAGGTGAGCATACAAATCCTAGTCGTAGGCGAATTATAATTGAAGTAGCAGACTTGTTTATAATCTGTTTTTTGTTGAAGAACCAAGGTCTGGAGGGGTTAGTGGGTTGGAGGGATCCATAAAATTTTCCCTTGATCTTGATGTAGGTAAGACATCCTGACGTGGCAGCTATCTTTGCATTGGAGTCTGCTGTTTCGTTGCCTCTTATGCCAACATGGCTGGGGATCCATGCTAAAACTACCTCAATACCAGACAGGTGACACCTGTGTAACACCGACTTTATCTGAAGGGTAAGGGGGAAGATATTGCGTGATTTAAATGGGTTTTTTAATAGATCCTTTAGGCAACTCAAAGAGTCAGTCAATATAAGCGCCTTATTAAGTTTATGGGATTCCACATACATGACTGCCTTCAGGAGGGCTATGGATTCACCAGTGAAGACTGAGTTAAAAGAAGGGCTTTTAAAGTTGAGGATAATGCTATACCTTGGGATCCAGACTGCTGAGCCGACTGGTACTTCTAGGGATAGCTTAGAAGCATCCGTGTAGAGGATGAGCCATTGTGACCAATCTTTGTTTATAATGTGAAGGAATTTTTGGTTGGCTTCTAGGCAATCTTTAGATATTCCAAAGTCTAGAATTACCGATGGTTAGAAAAGTAAAGATTGAAAGTCAGTATTAAAGAGGGGATTAAGGGATGTTTGGGATACAGGGACAGGAAGGTTAATAAATTTTGCAAAGGAGTTTGAAAGGAGGGGGTGAGATTTATGTTGCCAATATGGAAAGGTAAGGAGGAGATGTGATAGCTGGTTGAGAATAGGAAAAAGAGGATGGGGGCTGAGTTGAGTTATATTAAAAAAGAATCTGTCAGCGAGGTATTGTCTGCGAAGATGAAGTGGAGGTTCCACACACTCAACTTGGAGTGCGTTAATAGGAAAACATTTCATTGCGCCTGTAATTATTCGAAGACATCTAGACTGGAGCTTCTCTAGTTTCGCTAGGGCAATCTTGTTGCAAGGTTCCAGTAAAAAGGTGCCGTAGTCAAAATGGCTACGAATTACTGCATTGTACAGTAGTTTCTGGCAGAAGGGGTGGGACCCCCATCGTACCCCAGACAGCGATCGTAAGACATTGACACCTCTTTCACCTTTAGTTAACACGTGATTAAGGTGGGGAATCCCAGTCAGTTTGGAGTCGAGGATTAGGCCTAGGAATTTGACTTCATCTTTGATAGGAATCAACTCGTTAGCTACGGAAAGGGAGACGAAAGGGACATTGCGTTTACGTGTAAAGATGACAGCAGAACATTTAGCAACTGAAAGGGAGAGGTTGTGGAGTGTAAGCCAATTATTTAAGTAATAAAGAGCAGAATTTAGAGAGGCTGTAGATTCGGAGAAGGAGGAGGAGGAAGTGTAGAGGGCAACATCGTCAGCATATTGAAGGATATTGCAAAAGGAGTTAACTGTAAGGTCTAGGTCAGCCGTATAGATCTTGTATAAGATAGGACTTAGAACTGAACCTTGAGGAAGGCCCTTCCATACAACATGGGGGGGAATAATATTATCCTGGTACCTGACGGAGATGGTACGTCGCATGAGCATGTTGCAAATAATATGAACCAGCCTCACAGGAATACTCAGCTGGAGCAATTTTTGCCTGAGTAGTGGAAGAAGGACATTATCATAAGCAGCAGAGATGTCTAAAAAAACACCTATGACATGTTCATTTCGGGAGAATGCCAATCGAATCTCAGAGGTGAGAATACCGAGGTTGTCCAGCGTACCCTTACCCTTTCTGAACCCAAACTGGCTCTGAGAGAGTAATTGACGGTGTTCCAGGATCCATTCTAGCCTGAACTTGATAAGGATTTCCATAATTTTGGCCAGGACTGAAGAAAGGGCAATAGGGCGGTAAGAGGAAGGAGATTTGGGGTCTTTGCCGGGTTTAAGGTCCCACTTAGCGTCTGATAAGCGGAATCTAAGAAGGGGTTGGAAAGGTCTAGGGCCTCGGTTCCCAAAGTGGGTTCCGCGGAACCTAGGGGTTCCGTGGGCCAGTCATAAGGGTTCCGCCAAAATTACGACCTACTGCTGTTGAAACCTTTAGGATTTCACACTATTTTCTAAAATTAAAGCTGTAGCTGACAATGAAGATAAGTCATCAGTATTGTCATGAGTCATGACAGCATGTAGCCCCACGACTCATGACAATAGTGTGTTGTAGTTCTAGCTGGGTGTACGGTAAGGTTACGTCCACCCCAATTGGACACTTGTGTGAGAGTAGTCTCGATTTCAGACACAAATTGTTCACGACTTTCTTCCACTGCGTACCGAGGGATAATAGCTCGACCTGTGTAAAAACCGTCGCCCGTACTATTGTCCGTATAACAATGAATGCCGCCAATAGACAGCAACACATTAATATGCAGCAAAAATAGAGTGGGCGACGACACCGAGCCTCGTGGGACTCCAGCATTTAGGGCCATGAAGTCAGAACAGCTACTGCTTGCTAAAGCTTCTACCGACCAGAAAGCTAGACACCCATCCACAAAACCCCTCGGGCAGTCCATAGGAAGACAATTCGGTAAGAAGACCACGGTGCCAGACCCGGTCAAAGGCCTTAGAAATATCGAGGCCCACTGCTAGAACCTCGCCTTAACTTTCGATAGCCGTCGCCCAGCGGTGTGTGGGGCACACAGGAAGACCACCAGTCGAACGACTTGGGTACAGGATGCACGTGCGCAGTCTTCCACTAAGCCGAGAAGCCTTGTTTCATGGAATATGAAAGCATGAAAAGACGTGTAAGTACTGGACACAACCTAGGACCACACTGATTTAGTACCACCGAGGGTATGCAGTCTGAACCCACTCGACTTATAAACGTCAAGAGATTGAAGCTCCCGCCTAACGTCGCGCTGCCGGAAGCTGCTCGGGTGCTCACCAGGGGTGCCAGGTGGCGAAGAACCTCCATCGTTTACATCTTCTTCCATCGTTCGTAACATTGACGTTCATAGTCGAGTTGTAGGCAAAGAGAGCACCCAGAAGGTCGGCTTTCTCTTTCCCACTCTGAGCCAGGCTACCATCCGGTTTAAGTTGGGGTGACAGACTCGACCGACAAAAGTTTCCCTCGGCAACTTTGGCAAGCGACCAGAATTCACGACACCCAGAACGGTTGCCTGCCAGTCTGTGTCACCGCTGTGAGACGTACAAACACGCGTAAATCCCAATGTGCCGCGCGATCCGCGCGTGCCCACAAAGTAGACAGTTCTCTTTGTTCAAGACTCCTGAGACAGCGACAACAGATATCATCCCGGATGTGCTCCAGCTTGTAGCCAGGGAATATTAAGCAAGATGTATGGTCCTGACAGGAGATTTGCGTCTCCATCAAGAAAAATAGGGTCAGTTGCGCATTTTCCAGATGGTGGTGGACTGCGTTGACGTTATCTGATGTTACGTAAGTCCATCTGAAGTGTGGACGACGATGCCACTGTTAAACGTTCCTTATTTTTTTTTCCTTGCCATGTTGTTTCGAAAAGGGAAATTTAAGAAGGTTAAGAGGTACCGGTGGCGCAAGAGACAAAGCGAGGTTCCAGTAGTCCAAAGCCAGCACGGGTAATGCGGTCGATTGTCACGGTGTACGGAAGGGCCCCCGGTCCTCCTTAATGCAGTGGCCGCGCTACTCCGGTATCTTCCTCTGGCAACAGTCAAAGCACCAGGGACTTTACACAGACTGCTGGTTCATCCTCTTGGGGCGGAGGTTAATTAATCCCCAGGTTTGACAGACGTACAGCCTGCTGGCGGCCAGTGGCCATTTTTTAAATTTTTATTAATAACGGAGAACCGTTATGCCCACCCTCTTAATGTGGACCTTTTCGTTAATTCCAAAGATATTGGATCTTATGGAGCTAATTGAAAAATCCAAATTTACTGTGCCCAAAGGGTGCTGCGGTATCTCCATGAAGAAGTAACGGTTATCCTTTGATCCCATGATCCCCGAGGGTGCAGGGATAGATCATGGTCTGCTTAGCCTAGCTCTTAGCTTAGCTCTTCAACCTAATCCTACCCTCCCGTTTTTGATCCCGAATAAAGCATTCCGGCCAGACGTAGCCATTCCTACATTGGAGAGTACTTCGCCAGAACTGAGCGATTCAAAAGATCGTTCCTCTCTCGAACTACGAAAATTTAGAACGACCTGCTTGCGCACGTAGGTACTTCTTACCTCTTATAACCCCGGGTTCTTCAAGCTAAGTGGCAAATAACAGGTCGCCATCTTGGGGACTACTGCGTACTGTCAGAAGTCTTACACTGTGAGAGAGGCCCGCAATCGCTAAATGTCGCTATGGCTTTCCGTTAGGCGGGCGACGATGAATATAATAAAAAGAAAGCTTTTTTATACCGGGAAAACGCTTCCATGGTAAGCAGGAACGGCAACAGGATTTCACGCAGGCGGAACCGCGGGCATTATCTAGCTAGTTTGTTATAATCTTTTATGGGGTTCCGTAGAATAAAACATATTTGTTTGGTGTTCCGTTGCGTTAAAAGTTTAGGAAGCCCTGGTCTAGGGGATGGGGTAGATAGAGGAGATTGGAAATAGGTTATGTTGATAGGGAAGTGGTCGCTGCCCAACGAGTTTGGCAGAGGAGACCAGGACATAAGGGAAGCTAAAGCAGGTGAAGCGAGGGAGAGGTCTGGAATACTAATGTTTTGAGTTGGGGAGACTCTGCGGGTTGCAGAGCCATCATTCAGAACACATAAGTCTAGTTCGTCCATTAGATCTAGAAGGGAAGAAGAAACTGAGTCGATATAGTGGCAGCCCCAGAGAGTATGGTGGCAGTTAAAGTCACCTAGGACGATTAAAGGAGGAGGGATTGAGGTCAAAATGGACTTAAGGTCAAGTAGGATGTGATGGCTTGGGTGAGGGATATAAAGGGAAATGAAGGATATGTTGATGGCTCTGACAGCTACAATATTGTAGACTAAATCATGTGGAGGTAGATTTATTTGAGAGAAGGATATGTTCCTGCTAATGAGCAGGGCACATCCTCCCCAGCCATCATCTCTGTATCTCATCACTATTGATATTAAAATCCTTTGTAACACGTATGTACCACAAAATGTTACAATATATTATAATATTTTATACCGTTTTCTTAAATTAATTACATGAAATTTAAAATGGTGCACACGAATACGTATTTAAACGATAATTTTGCAATCAAATATGGCCGCCGCGCCTGAATTACAAAATTTCATGATGGGTATCGTTTATGGAGCTTTTTGGTATGCTGAGTATGAATTTCGGGTTAATTTTGCAATACAATATGGCCGCCCCACCAGCCTTACAAATTTTCAAGTTGTATATCGTATAAGGGGTTTTTTGGTATGCTGAGTACGAATTTTGGGTTAATTTTGTAATCCAATATGGCTGCGCGCCGGATTTACAAAATTTCATAATGGGTATCATTATCTATCATATCATCATACTCTGATAACTTCGGAATGACGTTAAAGAAGCCATCGGAACTCTATAAACATCTAAGAGTTACTAAAATGCACGTCTTGGCAAAATCAAGAGACGAAATCGTTAAAACTCTTCCAAAGGATAAAAATGTAGCAGAACTTGAATCACGCCTCCAATTCCACAAGAAATTCATGATGGGCTCGCAGACTGGAAGAGTAGGTTTGGGTAGTATCCGGAGACAAACAAGTAAAGACATTACAAAATCTTTTCTGGAGCAGGATGCGAATGACACCTATAATATAAGGTGCACGCGATGAACCTAGAGATGCAGAACGAATGGCTTTACTCTAGGCGAATTTTGTATTCCCATGATCTTGCAGTGGCGTATCTTGTTGTATGACTGGTCGCCGGATTTGCTTAGATTCTATCTGAACGCGTTTCAGTTGCTCCTCCCCAACCAAAGCCATCTGGTCAGGTGGGGAAAGCCAGAGATATAACCATGTAATGCATGTGGAGAAGCAAGTTTTAATTGCTTGGCCAATGCTGGTGGGTTGTAGAACGCTATTAGCGCTGGCTTACTTACGCTGCCATGATAGGGTATTGGAAATCATACGTGAGGCTGTCAGTATGGCGGTAGCTAGAGTGAAAAAGGGATTAACCACAAACAAAAGATATGACATTGCATTTGTATAGGAAGGCTGTTCAAAGAAAGTACCTCATATTCAGTTTTGATGGCTGCTGCCGATTGGACCATACTCGCAGACACGTATGGAAAACACTACGAAACCCCGGAGGATATACAGGATGTTGATCTGCATTTGTGCATTACTTGCACACATGACTGTACTGCCTACACTCGTTGATATTTCGGGATAAAACGAGACAACTTTTTTTTACACTTTTTTTTTTCTGCTTAAATTCTTTTCTATGTGCTACGGGAACTCTACTGCTTATACTAAACCAATATTAAGTGAAAAAATGGGGCAGTAAAATTAAGTTCTTAATAATTATTAAATAAAATAAATTTAAAAAGCAACTCGTATGAATCGGTTCTAAATATTCTAATAATACTATTACCTACATAGGTACATTTTCACCGTTCATTCAAAACCGTTTCTTCTTTGCCTACAGTTTAGTAGGCACATACAAATGTGTAGGCATAGGCAAAGGAGGCGGTGGCGGCGCGGCGCGTGTAAGTTACCCCTCCAACCCCCGCGCAGGAGCGAGCGGCTCAGGCGGCGCCTTTGATCGGTGAATTTGAAATTTTGAATTAATTAGTCGCTCGCCCGCGTTCAGCGTGAGTATAACCGCACGCGCCGATATCTACGTACTTCCTCGACATGCACAAGGTCGTGGTACACAAGGCCTATCAGCTGATCGGCAAGAGCAGATTCTCAATTATTTTGAGGAAGAACCTCGAGCCAGTACGCGTGAAGCCGGTCGCCGTTTCGGTGTTCATCATACCACAGTGTGGAAGCTGCTGAATCGCGAACTAATGCATCCGTTCCATTTCCGACGTGTTCAAGAGTTGCATCCGCAGGACAATAACGCTCGGACAGTTTTTTGTCACTGGCTCCTTGAACATCAGGACGTGAACATTTTGTGGTCCGACGAATCATTGTTTACGCGCGTGGGCGTTTATAACGTCCACAATGAACATTGGTGGGCTCACCGACAACACAACCCACATGTTACTACGCGGGACTCGTTCCAGGTCCGGTTTAGTCTGAATGTGTGGGCTGGTATCATCGGTGATCATCTACTTGGCCCATATTTTATTGACGATCGTTTGAACAGTGCTACATACTTGGTGCTACTCCGACATGTGGTTAATGAGATGCTCGATGACATTCCACTCGCCTTTCATAGGGACTTGTACTTCCAACAGGACGGTGCGCCACCTCACTATGGACGCCAAGTGCGCGAATATTTAAGTGAAGTGTTTGGTACGCAGTGGATAGGCCGTGGTGGACCGGTAGCCTGGCCGCCGCGTTCACCCGACCTAACGCCCTTAGACTTTTATTTGTGGGGAGATATTAAAAGACTTGTTTACAATGAAGACATTGTGAGTGTTACACAATTACGTGAAAGAATTGTTTTGGCATTTGAACAAATAAAAACAAATGTGCTATGTAGTGCTTCGCAGCTTAAAACGCAACTTAGTGCGCCGCGCCAATCTGTGCATAGACACTGGGGGTGAGCATTTTGAACAATTATTGCGTGTTACATGATTTTGTAAATAGGTATTTAAGCTTTGATTCTCAATTAATTCTGTAAATAAGTTGATTTAAATTTTTTAACTACGCCAGAAATGCTTCATATCAGAATACTTTTCTCATACCTAATGTTTACTAACAGTACTTAATGTTTTTGTTTGCAATTGCATGATAAATAGCGTGTTTCTGCCGGTCCTAAGCCCTTGAAGTAGGAAGGAATCTTTTAAATCAACATAAACTCTTCATCAAATCATTAATATCAAATTAAAAAAGTACATAAAGGTCACCGAACTTGTCAGCTGGAACTAAAAACTCATGAAACCTAATAACTAACACTGCCCGCAAAGTTCATAGGCGAAGTACTCTAGAAACTTTGTCTAAGTTCGAAAAAAGTGCGTCACTACACACTCAGTGGTGTCAGTAGCCTGCGCACGCACATTGCCGCCGTTTGTAATGAACAAAGAAATTTGTGTGGCAGAGTTTCCAGGAACAACATAATTTGCTCCTGACCACTGTTTGACGCTGATAATTGGATCACATACACCAAAGCACTAATTATAGCTTAAATCACGCGCCGGCAAAGCACCGGCACACACGATGTCGGCCAAGTAGTGTAGAGAGGTACTTCGTGAACGCACTTCCGCATCTTTGGGCCCATTGACTGAGGCGCAAAAATCGACAGCAAATAAAGTCGCCTGAGGGGAGGTATAGTTTTTGACGAGGTAAGCCGAAGTGCCTCTTTACACTATCGTATTCATTTAACTTCGTTCAACTTCGCGGGCAGTGTAGAGGAGCCATGAGATGCGATACGTAGCCGCATTATCTAGGTACCTACTATTGTCTAGCTTTAAGCCCAGGCCACACCGCCAGCGGGCGGGCGAGCGAGCTAGGCGGGCGGGTGAAGTGAGATATTGAAGTTATGCAAACTACGCGACATTGCCGAGCTAAACTATGGGGTTTACACCAAAAACTACATACGGAAGGGCGAACCGGGTAGTGCGGATGAGACTAGACACGTGGACACTGCTATTCGAATGACAAGAGACGACTATAAAAAAAAAAAAAAAAAATATAGTCTGAGTACCCGAAACGGGGAGGACGGTAGTTAAGCTAGCGAAGCGGGCGCGCCTAACGACGAAAACGAGTAGCTTCGCTCGCATCAGCCACGTAGGTTATTCGGCAGCTCGCAGTGTGCCTAGCTCGCTCACCCGCCCGCTGGCAGTGTGACTTGCGCTTTAGCGTTGGCTCGGCGACGTAAACATTAAATACACGGGTGAAGATTTTTTCTTCGTAAATCATATTTCACTAAAAACAGGATTTTTGGGGTTTTGTTATCTACTGTGTTGCTGTGTTGCTTGCAATCGATAATACCTATAGTACACTACGCACTGAAGGAGGCTTGTGCACGACCAAATCAACAGCTTGTATGTGCCTTTTTTTTCACATACGCATTATACAGATGCGCTTGTAAAACGTCCAGAATATAAAACAAAACTACCATCAGTTCACAACGCGACCCACCTGAGAAGAACTGGCAAGAAACTCAGCGGGTTGTTCTTTTTTGCTCTATTTACAATTTTAAAGAATCTAAGAACTATGCATTTTAACAATTTTTTTGAGAATCCAGCAGAGCAGGTCATTTCCAGACTTCCTTATCCAACAAATAATCATTGATTGTGTAGCCCCTGCAGTACAATTTACCTTTTACAGAACTTTTAAACTTATTAAGGGACATACATGTTGTAAAAGCGTATACAGTTACCTATGAAAGAATTGCTGGTTTTGTGCAATCTGTTATGAAAAACAGCAAGGTTATTTTTATTTCTAGTGTTGACATTGTGTCTATCACTTAACTTAGCGAAACTATGTAGATTTCTTTGTACATACATAAGGTTTTCAAAAATATATAGTGATGCTACAGTAAGAATATTAACCTCTTTGAATTTTTCGCGCAGAGAGACCCTTGGACCTAATCTATATATAGCTCTTATAGCTTTTAGCTTTTAGCTCTTATAGCTTTATAGCTTTTGTAAAATAAAAAAAATATTTACATCTGCAGCATTGCCCCGCAGTAGAATACCATAAGACATTATACTGTGAAAGTAACTGAAATAAACTATTGTAGCCGTATCTGCATCAGTTAAGTGCCTTATTTTTTGTACAGCAAATGCTGCTGAACTTAATCTACTAGCTAGTTTTACAATATGTGGACCCCATTGTAAACCAGCATCAACCGTTAACCCTAGGAATGTGGTTTGTTCCACAAGTTCCAACTCTCGACCATTAAGTTGAACATTGGTTTCTGACTGTGCTACATTAGGCAAGGTAAATTTAATACATTTAGGTTTATTATCGTTCAGTCTAAGATTGTTAGTGTTAAACCAATGAACCACTTTCAAGATTGCGTTGCTGACATCGTCATAGTTATCTATTTGTCTTTTAACTTTGAAAATCAAAGAAGTATCATCTGCAAACAAAACAATCCTGTTGTTGTCCCCCACGTAAAAGGCTAGGTCATTAAAATATATAAGGAATAAAAATGGTCTGAGTATTGAACCCTGCGGGACGCCCATAGTAACTACAGATCCCTCTGAGCGTGTACCATTAACATCGACCCTCTGAATTCTTTTGTTCAAATATGAAGTCAGAAGATCGAGAGCCTTGCTTCTTATGCCATAATGGTGTAATTTCCTGATTAATATTTCATGTTGGACGCAATCAAAAGCCTTAGACAGATCGCAAAACACACCAATTGCATCTTGTTTATCCTCCCAGGCGTCATAAATACATTTCAATAACTCTACACCAGCATCGGTAGTCGAACGTCCTTTAGTGAAGCCAAATTGTTTCTCATGAAATAATTTGTGACTGTTAAAATAGATCAACATCTGCTCTAGTATTCATTTTTCAAATATCTTGCTCAAGGTCGGCAACACCGAGATAGGTCTGAAATTACCCAGATCTAAAGCGGTGCCAGCCTTGAATAGTGGTATAACTTTACTGTGTTTCATCAAATCAGGAAATATACCACTTGAGACGCAATCGTTAAACACAGTTGGCAATGACATCTATAATACTTGATATGGATTTTACTGATAACCCCAAAGGTCAGCGGTTTTTTTTAACATTAATAGATCTAAAAGCTTTTATGGTGTCGTTGCAGTTGACAACGGTGAATTCGAACGCGCCTTCATAGGCAGCTACAGATTCTGCTAATAATAGCTCGGCGGAGGTGGAAGACGATCGGAGAGTGTCAGTTATCTCTATTGGTACATTACTGAAGAAAAAAATTTCGAACTCGGTCGCCACTTCCAAATCCCCCGATACGTGGCGATTGTTTATATTTAAATGAAACTTTCTTTCATTCGCTGTACACCTACCACATTCCGCATTTATAATGTTCCAAGTAGTTTTAATTACATTCGCAGAATCATAAATTTTATTTTTAATGAAATTAGACTTGGCTCAGGTACGGGCTTGCCTAGTGTTATTTTTAAACTATCGCGGTTTTTAACACTCATACTTATAGAATTCGGGACTTCACGCGAAATACTATTTACTTACATTCACCGACTGTCGCGACGATTTGCCAATCTTGCGAATACTAAATCCCATTTTATCCCTTTTGTCCCAATTATAATTACTTATTATTTATTTCAAAATTTTCGTTTGATTTATCTGCGACATTACTAGGTCTACATTTTATAACGGTAGGACTATTGAAAAAAAAAAATAACAGGCAAGTCTAACTTTCAGTAGGTCTAATGGGATAAATATTCCAAATAGTACTACTGGGAATAGGTCGAAATGAGTAACAAACCCAAGGACGGCTCAAATTTTTTTAAGCTATTGCATAGCTTCTATCGCGGGCCTTGCGTGGAGACCGAATCCAGAAATTGTGTCACGAAAACGAATCACACTCTCGGCTACCTTCGGCCACGTTCGTGTATCTCGCACTTCATAATTTTTTTGTTTACGTCAATTATGAACTTTGCAGTCGTTATATATTATGTCAAATAATCCAAAAATTGATACTTGTACCCAGAATCGATCTTGCGCCTTCTGCGTACCGATCCGCGTCTTAACCACTCGACCAAAGTTGAATTAGGAGTGCTGGTCGAATTTTGAGTTCTTAATGTGAAATGACAATTTCGATGCTGTCAATTACATTAGTTGCTGTCAATTTACTTCGTCTAAATAAAAATTCAACTATAGGTGTATAGGTATTCATCATCTATGTACAACAGTGAACTGTACTCGTATAATTTGTGTAAAAAGTGTTTTAAATATGAATAAACAAAGTGCATTTATTAATGAAGAAAGTCACGAAAAATAGTGAAAGAAAATGAGTGAGAGTACTCTATATACATAGATTTTATTATTATTATCACCAATGCAGTATTCTTTTTTGTTTTGTTAATTTATGTATAATACTGCTATAAAGATAACCAAACCCGGGAGTACGTTCCCATGGGAAGCGGGAAGGAAATTTCACGCTGACGTAGCCGCGAGCGCCATCTATCTCATACCTATGTACTTTAAACGTGTCATAAAAGTCACAACAATACCATACATGCATATTTCAAAGAATGTCTATTATTACCATAAAATTTGTAAAAATAGTTTTTAAGTAGGTAGATAAGAAGAAACCTATTGTTTTATCTTTTAACTAGGTCTATGAAATTAGAGGTATTTATTAATCATACTCATCAAGTAGCGTGTGAATCTGCCCTATTTGCTTAATCAAAATAGAGCTTAATGGTTAAAGCTATTCCTCAGTATAGAATTTTCCTCAGTATAAACAATTTACATACAAACACCATGTTAGAATTTTATTACATGTATCAATGTAGTAGACGTTACGTGTATAAAATGACATCAATCAAATGTCATCAATATTCTGAAAAAGAAATTAAAAATAGAGTTCACAAACTCTTTTGAAAATACATACTGTACCTACCTTAGAGGATCGTATTGAAGCTATCAGGATAGTTAACAACCATCCATAGAAAATAGATGGTATAATGCTGAATACCGCAAAGAACATTCGGCGCGGCATAGAATGGGGCCTATACTGATATCCTGTAGGATTTAAATGATGCCGATGTCCTGTGCCTGCTGAAGCACACACACGCCGTCATGCATGTCTGCAGGACAACGTGCAGGACAAAGAGCAGGATGAGGCAGCGAATGGCTGGACTGAAATTAAAATCGACAGACGCAAGAGATGTGGTGGAGGCACTAATTCACGTACCTCGGGAGTGTCGTGTCAGAAACTGATGGGATAGAAGAGTACCCTACATCATTTCGAGTCTCGCCAAAGCCAGAACAACCTTTACACTGCTGCGCCCCGAAGGCAGTTGCGAAAATGGACACGAAGAGTGAACGTTAAAACTGTACTGCTAACTGCTATACGGATGCGAGACATGGAAGACACTTAAGACATTTCGCACCAGCTATCAGCTATAAGTCTTCGTCAAACGCTGCCTCCAATGGGTCCTCGGTACATACGGGCCCGAGAACATCACGAACGTAAGACTATTGGAACGCTGCAGTGAGACCCCTATCCACCAACAGATCAAACGTCGGAAGTGTAGCTGCTGCGCTGGATTGAACACACGCTGCAAAGGGACCATGATCACATCATACCAAGGCAAGCCTTACTGAAACTACTGGTAGGGTTTCAAAAACTGTTCGATAGTAAGTAGGTACATTTATTGATAGTGGTTATAGGCTACATAACATAATGCTAAGATTAATAGGAGCGGTGCAGCAATGAGGAATGTTTCGAAAACGGAAAACATTTAATCGTTATAAGAGTATCCGTTGCGCCTCTGCGTAAATGGTTGAAGTTACATAAAAATAATTTATTACAAAATAATTGTTCTTCTTAAAAAGTTCTAAAATAAAATACCTATTAAGCTATTGCATAGCTCCTATCGCGGACCTTGCGTGGAGACCGAATCCAGAAATTGTGTCACGAAAATAAATCACACTCTCGGCTACCTTCGGCCACGCTCGGCCACGTTCGTGTATCTCGAACTTCATATACCAACGTGTACACGTGAGCGTTTGCATAACGTGTACCTATGTATATGAAGTGAAGTAGGGTGAAGTGGGGTGGACTGAGGTGTGTAGGGTGGGGTGAAGTGAAGTGGGGTGTGGTGAGGTGAATTGGTGTGAGGTGGGTGGGGTGAGGTTGATGGAGTGGAATTTTGGCTTTGGCCTTTGGGACTTATGGCCTTTTGGACTTTAGTACTTTTGGACTTTTGTACTTTTGTACTTTTGGACTTTTGGCCTTTTGGGCTTTTGGACTTTTGGTCTTTTGGAATTTGGTTTTTTGGTTTTTTGGACTTTTGGACTTTTGAACGTTTGGACTTTTGGACTTTTGAACTTTTGGACTTTTGGAATTTTGGACTTTTGGACTTTTGGGCTTTTGGACTTTTGGGACTTTTGGGACTTCTAGGACTTTTGGGACTTTTGGGACTTTTGGGACTTTGGGACTTTTGGGACTTTTGGGACTTTTGGGACTTTTGGGACTATTGGGACTTTTGGAACTTTTGGGACTTTTGGGACTTTTGAGACTTTTGGGACTTTTCGGTCTTTGAGGACTTTTGGGTCTTCAAAAGTCCAAAAGTCCAAAAGTCCAATAGTACAAAAGTCCAAAAGGCCAAAAGTCCAAAAGTCCAAAAGGCCAAAAGGCCAATAGGCCAAAATTCCAAAAGGCCCAAATGTCCACAGTCAAGTAGGTACTTGGTACTTTACTTTGTTGAACATAGGCCTTAAAATCTTACTTCTTACTAATACACTCGAGAGCAATGAATCCGGGTCACTTAAAGAATGTTAAAAATCTCGGAAACTAAAAATGATAGGTTAATGCAATAAATTGTATTTAATCTACGAATAATGTATACTATAGAAATGTAACTTCTATAAAGTTACCGCCAAAATCTTGGAGCAACTTACCCATACTAAAATACAGCAATAAAACACAACACTCACACATTCATAGTTCAACACTTGCCCGCGATTGGTCGCGCCAAGGTCATGGCGGCTCGGCGGCCCACCCGAAGCGGCGAACGTGGACGGTGTTATACAATAATAAGAAAGCTTGTTATTGAATAAGTTGTTTAATCAATAGGAAGTTATTATTTTTCTATTCATTGAACAACATACGCCTACAAATGAAAAACGGTTACGGTTTTTTTTACAATTATGTGCCTCGGAAAAATTAATTAGTTTTTTTAATTTTTATGGCGGTTGGAAATTGGTAAAAACTCCTTTTTAGCAAATTAATGCAAACGAATTATGACAAATTGTTCATTTATGCTTTTAACAACATAACGTCGTAATTGCTTTCTATAGGATGGCTTTCTTTAAGGGGTTTCGTGACGTCATTTCGTTCTTTTATATTGGCTAAACACTTATTTTTTATTAATTGCAAAAACATATATAAAATATCTTACAGTACCTACAAATAGGCACCGCAGATTTTCTTAATCGCTTAACCTTTCCATTATTTAGTGTGTACATGTCATTAGTTTAAAAGTGTATGTTACTGTACCGCACATGTTACTGTACTGACTAGGCATCCAATTACGTTCATTTCTTTCCAAACGAATCGCATTAACCCATTTTTCACGCTGGACTTCATTTGTTGGGAATCCGTGAAATTCAAATTATAATTTAATTTCTATGCATAATATCATCCTACTAATATAATATCGTACTAACAATATTACCTTAGCTAGCGCATAACATACTATAAACACTGCAAAAAAATAATTTGATTTTCGAATTGAGTTCATGTTGCATAACACTTTTCAACGTCACCAGTACGTGTTTTTAAAATGAATATTTACTCACCTATGGAGGGTGATTCCAGCGTTTTTCATATCCGTATGGTTTCTACACCACTTCAGAACACACGAAGGCATATTTGAAATATAATTAACGCGAAAAAACCATTAAAATCACTGACAGATTGGTTCCGGTGACACAACCGAACGCTATGCGTGACAGCGCGGACTAAATGTGTCGCGCGGTCCCCATTTTAAGCAACGCCTTCCGCGGTCCCCATTTGGTGGAGCCATTTTTTGAGCCGAATTATGCTTCTATAGTATACATTATTCGTAGTATTTAATAGACAATGTAATACTCCTTAAATGAAAGTAAAAAAAATATGAGTCACCATACATTTTATTAACACAAAATTACATAAAGAAAAAACTGCTGATCTCTCCTTAAAACAAAAATAGGAAACATGAAATTTTTGAACTTTATTACGATTTTCTTGAATTTTAATACTTCGTATTGCCTCCTCGTGCTTCCATTACTGCGTTTACGCGGTTTGGCATGCTGTACACCAAGTTCCTTATACGATTTTGGGGAATATTCTCCCATTCCTCTGTGAGAGCAATTTTGAGCTCACGAAGCGTGATTGGGGGAGGGTTTCGTTGTTTTACGCATCTGCCTAGCTCGTCCCAAGCATGCTCGATCGGGTTGATATCCGGGCTGCGCGCTGGCCACTCCATACGAGTAATGTTCATCTCTTGAAGGTAGTCATTCACAATCCTACCTGTATGAGGTCGGGCATTGTCATGCATAAATATAGCATCCTCACCTAAATTGACCATAAATGGACCAACGTGATCATTGAGGATTTCTTCCACATATCTTACGCTAGTTAAAGAGCCGTTTTCTATGATCACCAGCTCTGTGCGACTTTCAGAAGAAATTCCGGCCCACACAAGTACAGACCCACCACCGTAGGCTACTTTTTCTTCGATGCATGCTTGCTTGAATCTTTCCCCTGGTCTTCGATACACTCTGTGTCTTCCATCGTGCTTGTAGAGCATAAATTTTGATTCGTCGGAGAACATAACTTTTGACCAATCTTCAATACTCCAATTTACGTGGCTCTGGGCATACCTTAGTCTCGAAATACGATGCCCACGCTCCAGTTTAGGGCCGTTTGCAGGTCTAAGGGGTTTTAAGTTAGATTCAGCAAGCCGACGTCTTACTGTCCATGCACTTGGGTTACTTCCTCCGAGGCGTCGAAACTGATTGGTGAGTTCAGTTCCTGTGAGAAAGCGATTTCGAAGCATGGTGTTCACCAAGTATCGGTCTTCTCGTGCTGTGGTACACCTGGTTCTGCCCGTTCCTGGTCTGCGTAGGTTAGAACCAGTTTCTTCGTAACGTCGGAGAACTCTTTGTACTGTTGACAGCGACACACCGACAGTCCTGGCTGTATCGCGCTGACTCCGGCCGGTTTCCAGCATTGTAAGTATTCTGGTGCATTCTTCAGGCGTAAGCGACATAATTTCAGCTTGATTAATGAATATAGAGCACTATCAACATGGTTTATGTACCCACATAAATGACAGATTACAAACAAAAGCAACACCAAATGCTGTAATTTCGTAGTTCCATCTTCGAAAGTGGCCCTTTTTCAAATTTGATTTTTTTATGATATAACTTTACAATAACTAAGAAGTTTTAATACCTTCATTTAAGGAGTATTACATTGTCTATTAAATACAATTTATTGCATTAACCTAGCATTTTTAGTTTCCGAGATTTTTAGGATTCTTTAAGTGACCCGGATTCATTGCTCTCGAGTGTATTATAAATGCGAAAGTTTGTGAGTGTGGATGTTTGTTACTCTTTTACGCTCAAACCGCTGAACGGATCGGGCTGAAATTTGGAACAGAGATACATTATAGTCTGGAATAACACATAGGCTACCATTTATCCCGGGAATAACTTCCCACGGTAACAAATTTTACGCGGGCGAAGCTGCGGGCATCAGCTAGTATTCTTATATAGAAATAATTATACTAGCATAGTTGGTAAAAAATGCTATGTAATAGCTTTACCGCGGCAGTCCCCGAGTGCCACACGTCTTTTTTTTGTAATGTACACACATTACAAAAAAAATTTTTTTGAGCCGTAACCAAATTATAAATCTTTCTGAAAATCCAATTAACATTCATATCAATAGAAGCTTCACTTAAAAAAAATCTATTCAGTGATCAACGTTCAGTTTTTAAAACATCGTGCGCACGCTTCAAGAAAATAAATTCACTTTATTAAATAATATTTCCCTAACGCGCCAAAACTCTAACTTCAACAATAACATGCAAGACATATTATCTGACCTCTTTTTAAGGTAAGTACTCTCTTTTATTATTCTGAATGCAAGGAGGCCGCAATCAAACTTCTCTTAAAAAACAGCAATCTGGTAGGTACCTTCTAAGTTGTTTATAGTATTTTGTTCTGAAGCTGGCAGAATATAATTGAAAAACAAAAACGACCAGCGCCATCTATTGGTAAAATCACTTCTTAAAGCTGTTTTGTTCTTATTGCTGTTATGATAAAAGTGTATAAAGTAGTCTAAAACCATCTCTGAATCCTATTGTATATCGTGTCCAATTTTGAGCTCATTCTGTAAATTTTGAGTTTTTAATAAGTACTTAAACGCACACAACATTTTTATACATAAATAGACATACCAGAATTTATTGATACGATACACACATGCAAAGCAATCACGCACACTGAAGCAACTTCCATTCATATTAAACGTGATTGACAATTGCAAGGCATGATCGTGTCGGGAGCCTATAAGTGGCCGGCTCTAGCTTGGCCTTAGTTCGGGTTGGCTGCAGTTAAATTCTGTTTTATCTGCTTAAGAGCTAAAACGGTCAGCATTAATGAGATGTTGAGTTTAAAAGTTTATCCATAGCCAAAGAATATTATTTTATAATCAGCTGAAATCGGCCTCGCCATCCAGACCTGTTCCGGTTTTCGAGGATACATAGGGGTGCGGTGCTCGTGGAGCTTACGGTGCCGTGGGAGACCCAACATACCGAGAGGGACCACGCCATGAAGATAAATAAATACTTTGACCTGACCAATGATTAACCAAAAATGGCTATGTGCTTAAACTCTATGCCGTAGAAGTAGGAGCAAAGGGAATTCCAGCTAAATCCCTGTATTATTTATTTAAAGACCTTGGATTGCCATTGCCGAGGGTACATTGATGCTGATTTTTCTTAAGTAATTTGTACCAGCTATTATGTAATTTACATTTTTTACGTAACTGTAACCATTTAGCAAGCGTACTCACCGTAAACTCTCAAAATAAATGAAATGTCCTCGTTTTCGAAAAATGGTTCATTGCTGCTCAGCTCTTATTCGTCCTTGCGTGATGTTGTATATTTTATTTTATTCTGTTTTTTTTTATAAATGGTCTATCTGTTAAGAAACTTTTGAAATTCAACTATAGTCGAATTTATAATTAAACGAAGTAAAGTGACAGCAAAAAGCTAATGTCACTTCTTCATACAATGTTGAGAAGTAGTTTTCATTTAGTTGCTGTCACTTTATTTTGTCTAACTAAAAATTCGACTTTAGTACCTAGTCTCTTAGACTCGAGTTCAAACAACTAAACTCTTCAGCTTAATAATAATAGTATAACATATTAGTTAACTCATTTATTTACGGTATCTAATAAATCACTACACATAATAAAGTTAGATTCATTTACTACGTCAAACAAAGTTAGCATGCTGTTTCTTTCTACACTGTATAGTGTGGCATGAGAGTTCACTGCCGCTGCCGGCGCGCGGTGTGTCTTGCGCCCGGGGCGAGGAGAACGCCAAATGCCGACTTGGGCGGGGTAACCGGGCCTTAAGAGGACGAGGACTGAGGACAAATAATATAAATGAATAATACCAGAGTTGGCAGTATGATTTGAAATACTTTCGCCGATCCTTTGGACGAATAAAGTAACAACAACAACAACTTTATGGTAGATTCTCTTTGATTTTTTTTGTTTGCAAACATCATTATCGTTTAACGTTATCCTGTCGAAGTACATTATTTGGAAGAATTATTTTTCCTGTTTCGTACGAGTGTTAATTTTGATCTCAGATGCAGGTAGCTAGAAATTGATCACTGATTAAAAACATCACCGAGGAAAAAAATTTACTCTAGGCAAATTTGTATAGAGTTTTTAACGTGATAAATTGTTGTTTTAAAGACAACCGAACCGGGTAGATTCAACAATATCTTGGTCGTCGCGTGATCTTTCAAGTTCAAGGTTTAACCATGTACAGGACAATAAGCAGTAAAGTAAGTAAATGTTCTATTAAGTTTATTTAACGTATTTACTTTGCCATTTAAATTTACTGCATGCTCGTGCACTCGTTAATTTGAAAAAGTTACTGCATGTCATGATACGGTCTTTGTATTGTGGTTGTGAATGCAGCTCATTTTGAAGTTGCTCGATTTGTTTGAGCGTACTGAGATCCTTTTCATTGAGCATTGAGTAGACGTCATGGTTCGTTCGTCTAATTTAATCAAACAATCAGTTTTATCATGCCCATGAATACGACTTAGCAATTTGGCTAACACATACCTACGCCTATTGAAATAGGAATCTTTTGGTTTTGTACATAGAATATACGTAACTACAATAAATCTACTATATAAAAATGAATCCCTATTTCCTTGGGCACGACATCACGCGTGTACGGCTGGACCGGTTTCGCTAATTCTTCTTTTTTGTTGCGTTTGTTGTTGTCAGGAGATGGTTGTTATGAAAAAAAAAATTAAGAAAGTTTTACGATTACCATTTTCATAGTTATAGCAGGACAATGTCTGTCGGCTCAGCTAGTCTATAATAGATAACTCTGAAACCTCTATCCCATATTCTGTTGACAATCATTCATGCCCTATTACACACCCTTAGGGATAGAATTACTTGAAATTGTAATTCATGTGCTTATTTATTTTTAATGTAGAGCATTTATGCTGCATTTGAAGACAATATCAAATATTGTGTAATAAGACTAGATTCTAGTCTTATTATCTCTCATACATAATTTGCCACTTCAGTGTATCTTAGGGGATGGTTATGACATAACACATTCTGAATCTGACAAAATCCCTTCCTAGATGATATCTGTGGAAGGTACATAAGAAAACTTCTGTGCAAATTTTATCTGCATTTTTTTTATACCACCAAGGTAGCAGACAAGCATTTGGCCCACTAGATGCACTGGTAGTCACCGCAACCTATGCATGTTTGCCGCTTGCGATGCCGGCCCTGTAAAACCTTCTGAGACGATTTGTAACCCATACTGGAGATGTTTGGGGAAACCAAGGCAGGGAGATCATTCCACAATCTAAGGAAGTCCCTATTCGATCTTACCATGCGCGAATATTTGCATGTGGGAGGATGAACACCCTGTCTAATTTATGCTTTGCATTGATAAATCAGGGCAAGCTGTTAAAATAGACTTATATACCTATAATTAATCATGTCCTGTTTTTTTTTCATATTTAAATATTACAGTAAAATAAGATTATTAGATCCTAGTACTCAATAGGAAATATTTTATAAGAGTCAAACTTATGACATCAATATTTATCTTATCACAACCCACAATGCCTGATTGAGATTCATTAACATTTACTTAGTAACATAATTAATAATGATAGGATGTTTTGTTGTATAGGTGACCTGCACAACTTTATTTAATGGTGTTTTGCACTACAAAATGTTAACTAAGATTAGTTATAACAGCCAGTATTGAGGCACTATAAGTTACAACACAGGTAACAAAATCTGACTTCAAATATCATTTGAAACCGAAGATGATATTGAAAATACTGCATCATATTTCATGAAGCTCATGCAGGATGCTACTTGGAAGGCAACACCTGAGATTCGAACCTCTAAAGGATCGATGAACTTACCAAGAGATGTAAGGGACAGGATCTTACAGAAACGCAGACTGAGAAGATTAAGCATTCAATAAAGCCGCTGTTAAACTGAAGCTGTGCCTGAGACAGGATGAAGTCACTTGGAGCGTATCGACTTCGATCTGAACAAACAGGAAACCCTTATACCGACAGCCCGCAACAAGTACTCACTATGGAAATGATGAAACGGAAGAGGAGCTGTATGAGTACCTGGCAACAGATCTACAATTAAGCCTGTAACGTAATGTTCGCCCCGGGAAATCACAAGCACTATCAGAAACTTAGAACTTGGGAAGGCTTCAGGCATCCAGGTTTCTGTTTAGTCTTCAGTCTTCAGTCTTCTTGGGCTCCCATTTTCCGCACTTAGGTCCGCCAGTGGACCCATTGTACGTGACCGTTGGCTGTCACTCCAGCCAACCCAGCTCCGACCAGAAGCGCAGGATCCTCTTCGGGTCCTCACACGCCTCCCGGAGTGTTGTGGGGCTGCCAAGTATGTCGACTCTGTATGTAACCAGGCTCTCGCACTCCAAGATTGCGTGATCTATGGTTTCTTCTTTTAACAGGCACGCTCTGCACAGCGTGCTGTCCGTGATACCTAAGACATTCAAGTGCTTATTTACTGTGCAATGACCCGTTATTGTGCCTACCATGGTTCGTAGATCACCTTTATTCAGATGTAGCAACGTTCTAGCTAGTTTTGGCCTGGGTCTCGGTAGAGCTTCCCTTGATTGCCTGCAACTTACTGTTTGTGCCCATCTCTTTTCATGCCGCTCTTTCGTGCGTTGTCTCAGCCATGCCCTTACCTGGTAGAATGGTATTGGTATAATCGGGCTTGGTCCCACCGGTGTGGTGCTGGAACCCAATCTGGCCAGTTCGTCAGCTGCATCATTGCCGCTCGATCCGCTGTGACCTTTTATCCACTGAAGGCTTACCTTGTGTGTTAGGGCCAGCTTTTGTAGCCCCTGGTGGCATTGAAGCACCAGCCCAGAGTCGATTGTGGTGCTCTTCAGAGCCTTTAGCACTGCTGCGCTATCGGAGAGGAGCCTGATGTGGTTGTGCTCAATTTTCCTGGAGTCGATTGCATTGGCGGCGTTAATTAAACCTATGCACTCACATTGGAAGATTGACGAATGAGACCCTAAAGGTATTGATGAGTGTATGTTGAGCTCCGGGGAGTAGGTGCCTGCTCCTGATCCGTAGTCTGTTTTGGATCCATCCGTGTACACTCTGAGTTCTCTTATACCGGAGTGGTCCTTGGCGGACTCTGCCAGCGATATATTGTACTTACGGTCAAACACGTATGTTTTCGGTATCCTGTCGTTAGGGGCTTCCACGAGAGGTTCATACTCTATTGCGTCCTCTAGTATGCGCCTATGACCTACCCTTGAGCGCGTCCATTGTTTTGACGCCTGAAGTCGTGCCGCCGCGGCGGCCGCTTCCTGGTGAACGAACAGGTCCAGAGGCGGTAAGCAGAGCATTGCCTCCATCGCTGCTGTGGGTGTGTTGCGAAAGCATCCCGTGATGGCGCAACACGCCGCTCTCTGGAACTGCTGCATTTTATCTATGGCTGAAGCTAGTTCGGCCCTGGGCCACCAAACTATTGCGCCATACGTTACCTGTGGTCTTATGACTGTGGTGTAGAGCCAATGTATGATTTTCGGTGAGAGTCCCCACTTCTTACCGATCATTCGTTTGCATTGCCAGAATGCAATGGTGGCCTTACTGATTTTTTGTGTGAGGTGCTTATTCCATAGCAGTTTGCTGTCCAGTGTGACCCCCAGGTACTTGACTTCATTTACTAAGGAAAGTTTTGTGCCAAAGAGCTGTGGGAGTTTCAGATCATCTATTTGGCGTTTGTTGGTGAACAGAACCATTTCTGTTTTCGTCGGATTTACCGTGAGATCATGTCTGATGCACCATTTTTCGACGATCCTCAAGGCGTTGTCCATCAGGTTTGTTATTGTACCTAGGAACTTGCCACTTACCAGTATGGTGAGGTCGTCAGCGTAACCTACAGTGAAGTATCTCTCTCTGTTGAGTACATCTATGAGCTCGTTCACCACGAGATTCCACAGGAGCGGAGATAGAACCCCCCCCTGCGGACATCCTTTGGCTGCGATCCCTCTAGATGTGGAGTTCACTGTAATTTGTATAGCCCTGTGTCGTAGCATGTTCACTATCCAACTTACCACAGTGGGGTGTACTTTATGCTTTTGCAGGGCTCTTTCGATACTTACAAAGGTCGTCTTGTCGAAGGCACCTTCGATGTCTATAAAGACGCCCAGTGTTGATGATTTACTCTCTAGGGAGTCTTCTATGTACGATACTACCTCATGCAGTGCTGATTCGGTGGATTTTCCGGAGCAGTAAGCGTGCTGCTTTGTGTGCATTGGTATTTGTCGGAGTACTTTCTCCCTTATTTCTCTCTCGCATAGCCTCTCTAGAGTCTTTAATAGGAATGAAGTGAGGCTTATTGGTCTAAAGGACTTAGGATGAGTGTAGTCACTTTTACCTGGTTTAGGTATGAAGAGTACTTTGACTTCTCTCCATGACTTTGGCACGTACCTGAACGCGATGCATCCCGTGAAGATCTTTGTCAGGTGCGTAGTGATAGCCTCTATACACCATAACATAAGTCCGGGGAATATACCGTCTAGTCCCGGTGATTTATATGGTTGGAAGCTTTCGATTGCCCATCTTACCTTGTTATCGGATACTATGGCCCTAGCTGTGGACCAGTCCGGCTCGGATTCGATGGCGCCTTCTGTGTCTTCCCAGTTGATATCTGATTGGATTTGACAACCTGGGAAGTGTGTCTGTAGTAAGACCTCACACGTTTCGGAGTCAGATTTTGTGTAGGTGTTGTCTACCTTTTTTAGAGATCCAATAGACTTATCCGTGTCCTGAGATAGAAGTTTTTTGACTCTTAGTGCGTGACTATTGGATTCAATATTGGAGCAGAAGCGTTTCCACGCCTCTTTTTTTCTCTGACTTATACGCTTTTTGAACTTTGCTTGTGCTAGCTTATAGGCGTCCCAGTCAGACTCTGTTCTGGTGTTTTTGGCTCGGTTGAAGCGTTTTCTTACCTTGGTTCTCAACCGTTCGAGGTCCTTACTCCACCATTTTTCTCCCGATTTTGTTCGATTGTCAGGGACGGTTAGGGGGCACGTTTCCTCATAGCAAGTGGTGAGTGTGTCTGTCACCTTCCGGACATGTTGTTCTATGTCGGCGGTGCCAGAGTAACTTACCTCTGAGTGTGCATCTCCTATGTTTAGACCTACTAGAATTTTGTATTTTTGCCGGTTCGTTTTACGTGGGTTACGTCTTGGGGCCGTGGGAATTTTGCTCCAGTCCAAGTCGAACATGATTCTTCTGTGGTCGGAGCATGATGGTTCTTCTGATAGTCTCCAGTTTTTTATCAGATTTGATGCTAGATTAGATGCTAAAGTAATATCTATGAGTGTGTGGGCCCTACGAGTATTGAAGGTCGGTTCGGAGCCTACATTTAATACGTTTAGCTGTGTGGATAATAGGAAGTTGAAAAATGACTCACCTCTATTATTTGTGTCTGCGCTTCCCCAGATGTGGTGATGCGCATTGGAGTCTGCGCACACGATGAGCTCCAGGCCCTCATCTTCGCAATATCTCGTCAACTTGACCAGTTCGTCGTTGGGCACTGCGTCTTCTCCGGGCTGGTAGGAGGACGCTAGTATGATGTCACCGGTCATGGATGTTGTGCTGTCAACAGCGGAGGTGTTCCTGAGTCTAACAGCAGTTAGATCTCTAGAACAGAACTCATTTAGTAAAGTGGCGGGGATACTGTTAGGCATATAAACACAAGTACGAGGCCCGCTCACTGTAGTATCTAGGAGTAACTTACCTCCAATGTTGGAGAGACCACAGATCTTGTTCTTCGCTATCCACGGCTCCTGGATAGCGGCTATGGTCAACTTGTTTACCTCCAGGTGTCTGCGCAGGGCAGCCGCTGCGAGCCGCTTGTGCTGGAGGTTTGCTTGCACTATCGGTATAGTGCAAGCCTGGGGATTATTGGGATGAGGTGGTGGCGGCTGGGAGGTCATCATTGTTGATGGTCTCCATCCCCTCTTCCTTTTTCTTCTCGTCGCTCGACAATGCACCAGGGGTTTCCGGCCTTGCGGCGGCACCTCGTCCGGTGGGGGCGCTTTCGCTTCTCCCCTGAGTGGCGAGCGACTTGATGCCCGATGGTCCTGCCTTGTCCACGTTGGTGTCAACCGGGGATTGGGCGGCTTCGGTCGTCTTCTTCGTCTCTTCCTGCGCGGCGGAGGATCCGAGGAACCTGAGGTAAAGGCTGCCTAGCTCGTAGGCGACCCTTTGTCCTCTGGCCTTTAGCTTCTCGACGTCGTATGCAGGAATGCCGAGCATGAGGAAGACGCCCTCTTCCTGCTCCTGGTCTGAGTAGATGTGCCACTCGTTGACACTGTACCAGCGGTTCTGGCTCACCAGGAAGGATCTGATCACATCAATATCCTCCTTCTCTGGGATGAAGATCCCCGCTTTCACGCGTTTCGGGATGTCCGACTGTCTCTTGACGACGAGTCGGGTCCCGGGTACTGGCGAGCTAACGGGTTCAATGGTGGAACGGAGCCAATCCACCTCTTCTCGGCTTTCGCACCATAGCTTCAGCGTCCCGTCGCTGAAGGTCGGCTTGCCCTTGAAAGCCGGGATGAATGTCTCCTTCCCTGTGATCGCCGCTCGCAGTCCAGCCCTTATCGCCTTCCTGATGCCCTCAGCCTCGTCCTCGGTGAGGTCGCGGGAGGGTTCGGTGGTGATTGCGACGCGAAGTTCGTCGTTGGCTGCAGCGTCGGCGTATGAGGTACCAGGTGGAAGGCTGGTGTTGACCTTCACCCGTTTGACGTGATCCCTCGGGGATGTGGTCTCGTTTGGGCGACCCCTCTTGTCGGGTCTTCCCCTACGAGCGTCGCTATCCGAGGGTCCATTTTTCGGCGAGGAGTGCGAGAGCGGTCCAGTCTTTTCAGACGGTCTCCCAGCGGACTTCCTGCCGTGAACGTCGCCTTGCGAGGGCCTATTTTTCGGCGAGGAGTGCGAGAGCGGTCCAGTCTTTTCAGACGGTCTCCCAGCGAACTTCCTGCCTTGAGAAGTGGCGGATGCGGGTTTTTGGTCGGCGGTTGCACCTTCACCACGGCTGTGGCTGCTTTGGGTGCTAGACCCTCCAGCCGTGTTTGACTTCTGGCTTTCGCCTTCTGTCGTCGCACGGCGGCTGCAGTCCACCTGGGAGCTAGTCCCTCCATTGGTGTCGGGCCTCCTTCCGTTACCACGTCCGCGTTTCCGCTTGCGGGAACGCCCGGTTGACTTGTCGTGCTCTATGAGGCGCAACTTGTCGCGGGCTTTTTGGCGGGGTGTTCTACTCTTCCTGACGACGTGGCTCCAGGAGCCAGAGTCGCGGCGAGCCGAACACTCAGCGTTGTCGATAGCACTCTTGAGTGCATCGACATTAAATGCCTCGGATGTTCCACAGGCTGTGTTGACACGACTTTCGTCATGCCCAGGGGATTTGTTGCTGCGTTTTGAGTCCATACTTGACAACAGCTTGAATTCATCCACCGTGGTGCGCTCACCCTCCATGGAGCCCGCAAATTGGGGACGCTGGATGTACACCATCTACAGTCGCCAAGGCTGCCACGGTAGATATAGGGTCCGGAAAGGACGACAAAGCGAGGAAAATGATGCGAGAGACGCCGCAACTAGCAAAATCACGACCTACGCGCACCACCCCCTGCCCGCCACCCCAACCGAAACCCTAGCCAATGCCATCCTCTTACGGATGACGCAGCCGATTGGTACTCACGGGCTAGGTGAGAACCTCCCGTTTCGGAAGAAATCAGGGCCGAAGACGCGTGTTGACGCACCACTGCAGTCTCAGCAATCCAGGATCCCTTCATCCTCCCTTACGGGTCTCCACGCACGGCACAAACACGCGGGTGGCCTCCCCTCCCTCCGCAACCCCCCCCCCCCCATCTGATCCGACCCTCACATATTTTAGTGTGAGTCTCGCCGCAGAGCACAGCCACAGATACCCTGCGGGCAGACCAGATTTGTGTGCGGGTGGCCTCCCCTCCCCCCCGTTTTCCCTAAATCCCCCCAAGCCCCCCTCCCCAGCCCCTTGCCCACCTAAAACGACCCTCACATGTTTTAGTGTGAGTCGCGCCACAGAGCACAGCCACTGATGTCCTGTGGACACTTCGCCAGGGATTTCTGTTACGTCTATTTCTGAAGGAATTAGACCAATAACGGGTGGCACCGCGTGAAGGATAATCTCTCTGACTTGTCTTGGGGATCTACATGACTTGCACTCACTCCCAAAACCGTTCTGCTTCCATGTAGGTCAGAGGGACCTACATGGATGGCCTAGGCTACATGCTACACTTACAGCTAGTGCATAAGCGCGAAGCGTGAAAGCGGGGGAAAAGCACAACCCTGAAAGCATTAGCTTAGACCACACCCAGGTTTCTGTTTAGTAACCGCTGAATTGCTGAAGCAACTGCCAAAAAAGCATTTATATTTCTCACACAGCTGTTCAATGAAGAACATCACATTATCAATCCAAACTTAAGAATAGTATCAGAGATAATTATAATACCCAAACCGGGAAAACCACATCACCTGGTGAATTCATATCTACTCGTATGTATACATTATATGCCTTGCCTATACCTATCAGCCTTCTCCCAATTATTTCAAAGGTGTTTGAAAAGATTATCTCCAAAAGACTTTGATGTTCTGCAGACCAATGGAGTTATCACAGCACCAATTCGTATTTCATGTGACATAATTATCTGGTGAAGTTTTATAGTGGTGGTCGACGTGTTACAGCGTGAAGACGAAGTATATAAGGTGTTTTTGATCCTTGCATATGGTAAAATGGCAGTCGTCAAGCCAAGTTGAAGGCGTTTATGGGCGGCTTGAAATTTTTTTATCATAGAATAAGTCGTGAAGGAAATATCGTCAAAAAAACTGCCTGGACCTAGGACGCCATTTTGCAAAGATGGCAAAGTAGAAATTATAAAATAGCACATCGAATCTATAAAACACATAATTTCACGGAACTCCCGGAAAACTTTACCTATTTACCTACCCCTAATTTGCACCAAATGTCGTGTAGGTAGTGTGTCATAGACGGGGTTTTTTTATTTTGCTGAGTTCAAACCCCTTCTTTTAATCTGAGGTTCAATCATGATAATGAAACTCGGTAAGGCGTTGTAGAAGATGCAAATTAATTTTATGAATGACACTCTAGATGTAATTTTAACATACCTAATAAAACCAGAATATTAGGAATTTTAAATATGGAAAAAGAATTGGAATTGGTCTCCAGCAGGATTAAAAATTTTCCCCAAGAACAAGGTGGAAAACTTGATTGGTTCCGAGTAGGTTTCGGTGTCTAAGTGGTTAAACGTATTGCACGGTATGCGATAAGGCGAAGTCTCGAATCCTGCTCGAGACGAATTCTTTTTCCGTATTTAAAATTTATGATCAATTAGCATACTAATTGCTTTTCAAAAATAATCAGAATATTAGGATCTAATAACATTATTTTACTGTTATATTAATAATATATCTACTAGTTGGGGCCCCTCGGCTTGTCCCGAGGGTTTTTTTTGTTACACGACTAAGGTGGCAGACAAGCATACGGCCCCACCAGAAGGACTATCATGTCACCCCAGCCTATGAACGTTTGCAACACCAGAGGCGCCAAGCTCGCGCTGTCGACCCTGGAAAAACCTTCTAAGACCCCTTTGTGCCTATCGGATTTAACCGTGCTCGAACATTCCAGACGTAGAGTGTAAGGATGAACTCCCTGTCTGTGGCGAGCGGTGCGATGATAGAACGTAGCCGTGGGAATCATATCAAACAATTCCTCAGAGCACATACCATTGTACAGACGCTCCTGTACAATGGTGTGTGCTCTGAGGAGTATGTAATGTAAGTTTTATCTTTCAATACGACCGGGTTCGATTCCCGAACTGTGTAAGAGATTTTTCGAAAATCTAAGTATGCAGTTCTTATCTAATATATAAAATTCTGAGGGCCGCTCACCGTCCTTACAGAAGCAGGCCCATGACGGCAGCGTGACGTGAGCACTCACGCACGCCCCCCCTTAGAAGCGGGGTCACACCCGAAACCCCCCATAGACGCGGGATAGCACCCGAACCACCCCCTGGGCGAGGCCGCATTGGCGGCCGTAGGTCTGTTGGGAGTCACGGGACATCCTTCCTGAGGGCTTACCCGGGGCTCTCAACCATAGGCTGTTGGGCGTTACGTGAGGTTTTTTAGTCGGTAAAAGTCCGGCATAGCATCCTACGAGGATTTTCCCTCACGTTAAAAAAAAAAAAAAAAAAAAACCTCCGAAACGGCTTGACCGATTCCCATGAAATTTTGTGAGCATAATGAGTAGGTCTGAGAATCGGCCAACATCTATTTTTCATACCCCTGTGACCGGGAATAACATTCCACGCGGGCGGAGCCGCGGGCATCAGCTAGTTTTCTCTAAAATTCATGACATGGTTCCTAAGAACAGATCTTTGTATGTTTTATATTCACAGACTTGACCATACTGACCGCTCTGAATGTTACAGCCGGTTTATCACTACTTTCGTAACGTATAGCTAGTAGCTATTGTTTCATTATAGGCCGGGACGGGAGTAACTAGTACATTTTGCTGGCGTAGACTCTATTATATGACGATGTGACATAATTTTAAAGACTTTTTTTTTCTTACAGATGGGTTTACGGGAACACCCGTCAAGATTCAAAAACGATTTATATAAACGTGTCCAGAAACTGTTGGTATCACAAGAATGGAGTGATTGTACCTTTTCTATCTCGGGTAAAATTTTCAAAGTACATAAGTTAATTTTGGCTATGAGCAGCCCTGTTTTTCAGACTATGCTCTATGGGCCATGGACTGCCAGTGAAAATATAGAGATAACTGATATTCAGCCTGATATCTTCCAGTTAATGCTTAATTTCATTTACACCGATGATGTTGAAATAGATAGTATTGACAAGGCTTTTGAATTATTGTATGCCTCTAGAAAATATATGCTGGAACTGTTAATTTTACGGTGCATTGAATATATACAAACTCATATCGACGTGGATAATGTTTTTGACGTATTTACTTATCCAGAGCACTTGCAAGATAAAAAAATTGTCGAGTCTGCATGTAAATTGTTCTGTGGGCATCCACAACATTTATTTCAAGAAAAAAACAGAATTAACTGCTTGTGTTTGAAAACTGTCCTTAAAAGTGACCATATGAATATAGTGGAAAAAGATCTTATCAAACACGTTTTCGAATGGTCTTCACATTACTGTGAACAAAATAATATTTCTGACACAGTTGAAAATAGACGTAATGTATTAGTTATGAATGGTCTACTCCAACTATTACGATTCTTAACATTGTCTGTTAATGAACTTGCGGAAATAGTTAATGATTCGTGGAATCTTTTATTGCCTTTCGAAGTCGAAGCTATCATGAAACGTTTACAATATAAAGATAAAAGAAATGATGTTGTGTCATGTGTATTGCCTATTGGCCCAAATCCATCGCCTAGGAAAGAATTAAATTTATCTTATAATTTTTGCTACCGTAGTCCCATTAGATGTGTTGCTCCTGTGATTATAGATTCAATGAACTGTAAGATAGAATCGCGAATAAAGATAAGTACGTCCGTATTTATCTATTCCTTTACCATACCAACAAGAATTGGTCCGCCGATAGATGCCCCTTTTATGCCCATTCCTCTTTATCTTGAGCGAATATCTCTCGTAGTACAACGTGAATGTGATAATAGCTCAAACATAACAGAATTTTCAAAGTCTATTGAATATAATTTAACGACAGAAATTACACTGAAAGAACCATATTTATTTAAGAAAAATGAATGGTATAAGATTTCATTAATTTGGCATAATGATGGCCTGGTAAGTACTTATCCTGTGGAGCATAGAGAATCTCATTTCACTGCTCATAGGGTGACGATCGATTTCGATGATCTGCCTATTATTAGTTCTGGTAGGTGTTGGGGTAGTTTCATCGAAGGGTTAAAATTTGCTTTTTAGTAGGTAGGTAGCATCAAAATAACATCTGACACTTTGATCAATAACTCACCTCATTTAGTAATCAAAATGTAAGATAAAGAATATGTACCTAATAGACGTTATTTTAGGTTCACAACATGGTGTCAGTGCTAGGGGAACCCATGTTGATAAATGTGTAGTTACACAAGCATGAATTTTTCAAAAGGGATTGGATGGCCAAGTCCGAAACTATAAGGAATAGCGAAAAATGCTCAAAGGAGTCACGAGCCCGATTTTGATAAAACTTAAAACCTCATCATTAGATATTTGAAAAACCAATAATCCTAGCCGGGAATCGAACCCATTGATTTTGAAAAAAAAAACACATTCTATATTATTACACCATACGGTAGTGTTGCTATTAAGGACTTTATTCTGGGAAGTAATGACATACGGCAAACTAAAGAAAAGTGCTCATCTTTAACAAAATACAATTTATTTTTCTTACGTTAACTGATTAATTGTTCATTGTTTTCAATACATAGCTAGATTCGAGACCTAAAGGATCGTACTGCATTCAAAAATATTGATTCCGTTTAGAATATTCTCCAAAGAATCATTCTGAGCATGATTTAAAACATGGAATAGTTACGATCTATTCTGGGATTTTGACCGAAACAAATTTTGATACAAAATTTAGGTACATGAAATATGAATTCTATTAAAATTTCAAACTTTCCTTAAATTTGCCGTATATCATTACTTCGCAGAATTTGATCCTTATCAGCGACACTATCGTATGGTGTAATAATAAAGGGTGTGTTTTTTTTTAAAAATCAATGGGTTCGATTTTCATCTAGGATTATTGGTTTTTTAAAAATCTAATGATGAGGTTTTAAGTTTTATCAAAATCGGGCTCGTGACTCCATTGAGCATTTTTAGCTATTCCTTAAAGTTTCGGATTTGGCCATCCAAGCCCTTTTCAAAAATTCACCCTGTATAGCAAGAATTAGTCCTCTGTCTTAGGACTTGTTCCTTTCTTTATCCGATAATGTCACTCCAGCTATTCTACGCAAACTTCTCATTTCTTCCACATTAGTTTTACTTTCTCTCGTTTCTTCCGCCACACCCATCTGTCACTGTTCCTTTTTTTATCCTATAATGACACTCCAGCTATACTCTGCAAACTTCTCATTTCTTTCACATTAGTTTTACTTTCTCTCGCTTCTTCTGCCACACCCAACTTTCACTGTTCCTTTCTTTATCCGATAATGTCACTCCAGCTATACTCTGCAAGCTTCTCATTTCTTCCGCATAAATTTTACTTTCTCACTTCTTCTGCTACATCCAACTGTCACTGTCGGGCACAAGTGTAGGAACAACTTGTCCTCCATGTATAGCCATTCTTGCCTTTTTAGACTCGTTCTGACTGCTCATAAAAGTGTAAATGGCTCCATGCCCTTGATTTCCTGCCAAAACTCTTCATTTAATGTCGTAGTCAACCTTACCATCTATTACAAATTTTGTACTTACCCTAAAGATGTTACAATTTCTTATTCTGTCGATTTGGAATTGACCAAGGCTCACAGCGTCTTATTTATGGGCTTATACTAGCTGGAGGTATTATCGATATGTAAGGTATTCCTCCCTTATATTAATCTGACGCACCCAAGTAAATTCCGTGTAGAGGTCCCAGACCATATTTATTAGTCATTAAATGTTCTTAAAGTTATAATTATGTTTGTAAAGATTGGAAAATTGTATTCCAAACTGTGTAAATGCCTAGGAAAATGTTATTTAATTAAATAAACTAGATGTTAAATCTCGTTTAACTCGGGAAAAGTACCTAATCAATCAATAACATCCATAATTTATTTTCTAAGTATTGTGAGGCATAAATTCTTCTAATGTACCTATTTGTATTATAGTACCTATTTATATAAATTGAAATAATATAATTATTTGTATATTAATATGTCGTTTTATTTTGAGCATTTTGAGTAAGTTGTCCAATTTAACTATTCCAACACTCTAAGTTTATTGTAAACTACTAAAATCATAGATTAAGAGAGTAGTGAAAAATTCTAAATTTATGGCTAAAATAACACTTAGGTTGGTACTGCTGCGCAGCAATTTTATTGCGCATAAATCTTTCCCATCTCCAGACTCCAAGTTTTCCTTGACATCTCCAGTGATGTTCAGTACCGTAGTCACTTAGAGAACAAAACCAAGCTGGCGTCAATAAAAATCTGAGTTCAGTGGAGACAATGCTACATTATAAGTCGCAGTGCGGCCGCATGTATAGTACTGGTATTATCTTAGGGGGCTATCTGCAACACCAGCTTCGTCCATTGACTCTGTGTAAAGGCCAGCCGTGCCAGTGGCTCACGAGGTAACGATGCAGCGGACGAGCTGGCAAGAAGAGGCTCTTCGCTGACAGCAATGGGCCCTGAACCTATTCTGCCCCTCACATCTGGATGGGTACGAAACCTGTTAAAACAGCAGACAAGGAGCCAGCACCAGGATTACTGGGCCAGCCTTGACACATGCAGACAGGCGAGAGAGGCATTGCCGACAATCAACACCAGATTCTCTCGCAAAATTCTGCAGCTTAACAGGACTAAGATAAGTATAATAACAGGTATAGTTACAGGTCATAGTCCACTTAACAAACATCTCTTTAACTTAGGTGTCACAGACAGCCCCCTTTGCAGAGCCTGCATGGAGACGGACGAAACTGCCAGCCACATTCTTATGGAATGCCCGGAACTGGCAAGATACAGGGCTACACACCTCGGCACACCGAGGTCGCTCCAGGAAGTCGTCGGCAACGTGAAGAGTCTGCTAGGCTTCCTGGAGGAACTGGGATGGCAGTAGCCATACCATAACCCCCCACGCAAAATAGGCGCATTAAATGACGTCGAGTTGCGGAAACCAGCCCGTGTAAACCTAGAACCTAGAACCTAGGCCAGCCGTGAGAGTTGTCAACGATCCTATACTTACTGGCGGTGTGGAGCCCCATCGATTTTCGCACTACCCCTCAGATTCTTTGCGCGCCCAGCGTTTGGGAACCGCGCCTAAGCGTCATCAGCCCCGTCGCTAAGGTGTTGCAACTGCCTCGTTATGTCAGTTTCCCGTGTAGGATTGGTAGACGCACAACGCACAGCTAGATCTAAATCATAGAGCCGTGATCTATACATGCCGCCAAAGGATCGAGAAAAGAAAGGTTTCTCAAGGCAGCGCAAACGGCGACCCTAACGAACGCGCGCACTCCGGCTTTTATCTATGATCGTCAGGGCGGCGTATTTTATTTGTGTCTCCGTCAGGAACATCACAGCTGGCCGTGCCGTCTCTAGATGGTGAAAGACTGCGTCGAGGTTAGCATGGAGTCCACGTCGAACAGTGCGTTTTTGGGATTGGTTGCAGCTGCCATGATTTATTTAGGAGATGAAGGAAGTCGTGAAGAAGGGGCGACTATTGCTGCAGCAATGTTTGACAAGGCGTACGGGCTAGCTTCATCAATGATAGTGTGGGAAGCCGAGCCGCCGCCGCTGGACAGAAGGGTCCTGTGTATGTCCTAGCCTAGCGCTAAGTACCTATATAACTAAAATGTCAGCCATCACTCTTTACGAGTTATATACAACTCGTAAAAAGTGATGGTTGAAATTTTAGTTTCAAGCAACTTGTCTGATAAATAAATATCTGCAAAAAAAACTAGAACTCTGCTCTACGGATGGGTCACTTAGAGTATATTTATGTAATAAACCTTCCTCTTAAATCACTACCTATTGATAAAAACGGCATTAAATTATAATCCGTTGCGTAGTTTAATAAAATATATAAGTAAGTATTGACGGCAGGAAGTTACTGTTTTAAATAAGTACTTAGATGTTCGTACTTGTGCAAAGATTTATACATAGGTATAATCTCATTGTCCGCATTAAAGTGACGGCCACCACCACCACACATAAAAACGTACGTAGCGTAGGTAGGTTTAACTCAGTCGATATGCCTGGGTGGCCTCTGTATAGATATGTGATTTAACTCTTTGTCTTAGTATTTACTACGGTTATGACAACTCTACATATGGATATTATGTTTTTTCGACTTCTTGTTTAGTCTGTTTTTTTTTACTTGCGTAATCTTTGTGGACTTCACATTTTGCATCGCTGCGAACTATAGTCGACGTGGGCACGTCAGAGTTAAGACTAATCCGCTCAGTGCTTGTACCTACTCTTAAGAACGTGAAGGTACCTACTCTTATGGAGGATGTCATAAAGGGATGGAGAAGACCCCGACACGACATGTTGGGCATCAATTGGCTAGAATGATGATATTTACTTTTTCATAGCAGGGCCCACCAGATGGACTGTGCCTATGAACGTTTGCAACTAATTGCAAAACCAGAGGCGCTACACTTGCGCTGCCGACCAAATGTGGAAATTCTCACCTCTAATGGCTGAATTCACACGTTGCCCCACATCTGCGTAGCCTAGATATCTCTCTACCGGGTAGGCACGCCCTCGGAGTGATAACTCCAGGACGCGCGAAACGACTTTGTCCGCCATCGCCGACTCTCGAGCTCGAGTGTTATCGCGCTTCTTTGGTTGGTAGGTACTATCTCACTTCTATCATAGCCTATTTTACTTTATAGGTACACTAACTTGCTTCCTGATATCTGTAACCTAAGAATACTGACTCTCTTACTCCATAATCTAAGTCTGTAACGTAATCAAGATCTATTTTTTTTTCCTTTCATATGGCGATACTGTTTTCCGCCAATGACTCAGTGAGGATTTGGTAAGTGTTTATGCGGACCACACGTATTATATGGATCAAAGTTTTGTGAGTGTACAAGGTAAAAAAAGAGGAAGTAAGAAACTAATTGTCCAAAATCCAAGAAAGATCTAAATTAGGTACATAGTCGCGTTAATCATTCATAACTGTGTTGGAGACATGCTCAGAAAAAACATTCTTGCAGCCTTTTTTTTGGTGTCATGCTCCGCAGCAGAACCACTTTGACTAAATTATGTGCAAATTACAGGATAAAATGTAGATAATGTCTATATTTTTGTAGCTGAATATCAAAAATTGTATATTGTTAGTTTCTTGGTAAATATCAATTCAAGGTGGTCATGCTACAGAGCATACTCTCCAGCAGGACCACTTCAAAATAACGGTTATTTCACGCTGATTATGCACAGGTCATAATATAAACAAATGTATATTTATTGTATAAAAAGATAACATCTACAATTTTAGATAAATACTTAGGTACTGATTTTTAGTAACATGTAAATATTTTATAGGAAAGCGCCTACTATGAATTTCTTAGCAAATAACAAGATTAATATATTTCTTTACGATATACAAATTGTATATGGGTGAATTTCTCAAACGTATAAATGAGGCGGCGCCACTGAAAATCATACCTTAAAGTTCAGATACGATAAATCTTTTTTTTGTGTAAGAAAGCAATTAATTACCTTAATAAAGTCATACACAATAAGTTATAAGATATTATTTTAATTATTATTAAAAAGGATTTTCTATATAAAATATAATTTTAGTGGCTCGTCCACAACCTGTTTTATAAAGAAAAAAATTGCGTGTACTTAGTGAAAAGTACAAAAGTCCAAAAGTCCAAAAGTCCAAAAGTCCAAAAGTCCAAAGTCTAAAAGTCCAAAAGGCCAAAAGTCCCAAAGTCAAAAAGTCCCAAGGTCTCAAGGTCCCAAAGTCCCAAAGTCCCAAAGTCTCAAAGTCTCAAAGTCCCAAGTACCAAGGTCCCTTCCAAAAGTCCAAAAGTCCAAAAGTCCAAAAGTCCAAAAGTCCAAAAGTCCAAAAGTCCCAAAGTCCCAAAGTCCCAAAGTTCCAAAGTCCCAAAGACCCAAAGTACCAAGGTCCCATCCAAAAGTCCAAAAGTCCAAAAGTCCAAAAGTCCAAAAGTCCAAAAGTCCCAAAGTCCCAAAGTCCCAAAGTCCCAAGTACCAAGGTCCCTTCCAAAAGTCCAAAAGTCCAAAAGTCCAAAAGTCCAAAAGTCCAAAAGTCCACAAGTCCCAAAGTCCCAAAGTTCCAAAGTTCCAAAGTCCCAAAGACCCAAAGTACCAAGGTCCCATCCAAAAGTCCAAAAGTCCAAAAGTCCAAAAGTTCAAAAGTTCAAAAGTTCGAAAGTCCCAAAGTCTCAAAGTTCCAAAGTCCCAAAGACCCAAAGTACCAATGTCCCATCCAAAAGTCCAAAAGCCCAAAAGTCCAAAAGTCCAAAAACCCTTAAATGACATGCTATCCCTGGATAAAGTACTCTTAATTCGAATCCACCGTGGTGGAGAACAGAACAAAGATGGCGCGTAACCAAAAATCGTGACGTGACGCAAATTTTTTTCCAACGCCGATAAAGAAGTTTCACTTCAAAAATCACATCCCAATCAACACACCGTCAGTTTACTAGATATACATAATTTTATTTTAATTCTGTATTAGCTTTTCCACCTCTTGACTATTTAATTCGAGTATTTAGTGCTATATTTGATCTTGTAAAAAATGTATAAGGTCCGTCCGCGATAAGTTTCAAATTTTGGTGTCAATAATAAAATCATTCCGTGAATCGTACTGAAAATAGGTACCGGGACGTTACTACCATCTTTCGAATCATTGAGTCCTGTGCTGTCACGCACCAGTGCCAGTCTCGTGCCAGCTTGCTCCGACTTCCCGCTAAAAACGTAAGTAATACTCTCGTAAGCCCTCGGACACGATTTCAGTAATTTTTGTGTAGATAATTTAAAACGTTTTAAGCTCGTTATTTGTTTACATACCTAATGTATAGCGTAAGGGTTCGGTATTTGTTTAAAATTATAGTAATGTCATTATAAAATTCTGAATAGTATTTTGTCAAATCAATTTATTTGACACATTTCTAATTTTGGTGGTCTAATTTTGGTGATTTTGGTGGTGTTTGACTAATCACCAAAATTGCTTAGTTACACCAAAATTAGATTTATAGTTTCTGGGGTAATTTTAGAAATTCTATGTTTATTTTCATGAAATGAATATGGATAAAGAATTTATGCTCGAAACAGGATTCGAACCTATGTCTACCGGAATACTGTTCCAGTGCATCTACCGCTGCCGAACGTTAAGTTTTGACTCCACAGTACGTATTAAGAGTGACGCCATCGTCAGATAGCACCTTCATTTCATTATGAACTAATAAAAAAATATTATCAACAATGTGAGATACTCTTACTTCGTGCTCTGAGAATATTTGAAAATGAAAATTAAGAAAGATCTAGAGAAACTAGAGGAATTACGAAGAAAAGAAAGAGGAAGATATCTCCGAAAAAAAGCAGAAGGAAAAATCGTACCTTTGAGTGAAATGCCACCACGTGCTCGGAAGCACTCAAAAACGGAATCGCATTAATTTTAAAGCATACTACGAAAGGAAAAAAAGGACACAACTAACAAGCATTCAGCCGCAAAGCCCTGATACTTGCATGCCTGCAGGCAAGTATCAGCTCCTGCGCGTGCAGTTGAGATGAAGCGGCGGTTATGGCTCTACTCGTCAGCAGACTGGGACGGTCTCTGCGACTACTTTGCGTCTATCCCGTGGAGTCAGCGCTGCTTTGCAGGTGAGGCTTCATCGGAGAGCGCATCTGCGGTAGCTGGTGACATCAGTTTAGGTATGGAATACTACAAACTACATTCCATATACTGATGTCGCCAGCATCCGCAAAGCTCGTCCCTGGTTCGGGCGTGAATGCGCCGAGGCTGTTCAGAAAAATCAGATGGCGTTTCGCGCTTGGGTCAGGGCTCGGGCAATGCGGGACCCGAACGTGGCACACCTCATGGCAGCGTATAACAGGGCCACTAGAGCCAGCGAGAGCGCCTTCAAGAGAGCAGATGCCCAGCGCGTCGCACGGCTGGGTTGGGAGCTTGCCTCACACCCCACGGGTAGCCGTGGCTATTGAGAGCTGGCCAAAGCTGTGCATGCTAACTTCTGCCAACCCTCGCTGCCACCGCTGCGTTACCCCGATGGATCACTGGCTCACAAGGCCCAAGAGAAAGGCGACCTGCTATTTAACCTCTTTTCGGCCAATTCCCGGGTCGACGATTGTGGCATGCAGCCCCCCCACCATCGCCGATTGTGGTTCCACAATGCCAGAAATTGTCATCCAGCAGTGTGATGTGCGGGCGGTGCTGCGGTCACTCAACACGCGGAAAGCCAGTGGTCCTGACGGCATTCTGGCGGTGGTGCTGAAAAAATGTGCGGCCGAATTGGCTCCAGCATTAACGCGCCTGTATCGCCTCTCCTACTCTTCAGGGGAAGTGCCGGAGGCTTGGAGGGTGGCGAACGTACAACCGATCCCCAAGAAAGGGGATCGGTCGGACCCTGCCAACTATCGCCCTATAGCCGTCACCTCGATCATTTGTAAAATATTTGAGCTGATCATCAACAAACGACTAATGCGCTAACTCGAGGATCACTCGCTACTCAATGATCGGGTGACTTCCTGGCATACGTGACGCATGTTTGGGGTGTGGCTATGGAGAGGCACGGTGAGTCGTTGGCTATAAGCCTCGATATCGCTAAAGCCTTCGATAGAGTATGGCATGCGCCCTGGACCGCATTTCACAATGGGGATCCTCGAACCTGTTCGAGTTTAATGCCCGTAAAACACAGGCGTGTGCGTTTACAGCTAAAAAACCCTTTTCCTACCCTTACCCTCTCTTCAGAATACGACGATTCGACTTGGAGATAATCTGGACATCCTTGGCATAGACGTCCGGCCCGAGCTCAATCACAAATACCATATTGAGCGATGTATTGGGCTAGCCTCGAGAAAACTAGGAGTCCTAAACAAGGTGAACCGGTTCTTTACGCCAAACCAAAGGTGTCTGCTGTACAAAACGCAGAATACGTCCTTGCGTCGAATACTGCTCTCACTTTTGGGACGACTCCGCGAGGTACTTGCTTGACGCGCTGGACTCTATGCAGCGGCGAGCTATTCGCATTATAAACTGCCCTGAGGTACCGGAAAGTCTGGAGTCATTGGCGCAGCGAAGAACTATTGCATCTTTGGCTGCTTTCTACCGTATATATCAGGGTGAGTGTTCTGAAGAACTCTTCAACCTACTCCCACCCTCTCCATTCCGATCCCGAACAACGCGTGCTGGACAGAGGTGCCACTCTCACACAGTGGAGAGAATCTTTGCTAGAACTGAACGATTCAAAAGATCGTTTCTCTGTCGAACCATATAAATCTGGAACGACCTGCCAGCGCACGTGTTTCCCTCCTCTTACAATTCTTCAAGCGGAGCGTGAAGAGGCACATCATAGGGCCGCCAAGTTGAGGGCCGCTTTCTATAGTCCTACAGACTGGGACGGTGGCCCCCAATCGCTAGATGTCGCTGTGGCTTTCTATCAGGCGACGGCTGCATCATTTTGGCAAGCTAAATATATAAAAAAAAAATTATATTACATATAATATGTAATTAATTAAAAAAATCTTATGTTAAAAGGTATTTTTAATGTCTACTAATTTTTTTGTTCCTAGGTATATCTAATTTTGGTGTTAAAATACCAATTTTGGTGTATTGACAATTTAGGTGTCGATAATATTAATGTCATTTTCGGGTTTAATTAGACTTTTCTAGCTTTCATGCAACTATTATACGTATTTCTTTCTAATTATAGAAAAAATTATAAAATAATATTATCTACATATAGAGTAACAAAAAAAAACACCAAAATTAGGTAAAAATTCATAGATGTTGAAATTCACCCATATCAAGATAGCAACATCTACAATTAATTTATAATTATTAATTTAATTTTAATTTTGTTTATCTCTATAATTCATTAATTTTATACAGTAAGTAGGTATGTTAGGGTCAGCGCAGACAGAGAGGATTAATCCGCGCGCAGTCTCGGGCCTCAGGCATTTTCTTTACAGATCGCGTATGCTCTAGCATGCGCGCGACCCCGCGAGCCTGCGCGAGTATACTGTTCTGGGTTACCACTCTACAGTAAACATGCCAGTTGGTCGCGAAAGTTCGTCAACTATGGTGGAGTGGGATATAATTATAATTGCGCTTCAACAAGATCCGAACGTGCGACCTGAGGAAATTATATATTCCACTGGAACATACATAAAATACCAGATAACTCCCTATCTCTAAGTACGATTTTAAATAATGAATTGCTTCTATATACTTTATTTGTATTAATAAATGTCATGAAATAACTGAACTAAAAAGTCTGTAAATTTTTTGATAATCATTAACATTTAAATTAATTTTGGTAAGCGGACAGCCCAAGGAACTTAGAAATTTCATATTAATATTGATATGATGTTTATTGGTATTTACTTTTTTATATATTTAATAGCAAAACCAGGTATGCAAAAAAGTCATCGAAAGTAAAAAAAAAACAGTCAGAGACTGTACAAAGCAAAAAAAAGTAGAGCTCGCCTAGCAAGACATTAAAAAAGGCGCACTTTGGCGAATTACCCCATTTTTATTGAAGAACGCTCTTTCAACTCAGTCACAACACTGAAAGTACGCGTAAGACGCGGGCGCCGACTCGACGCTGCGCGAGGATCTCCGCGTATGTTCGAGGACGCGTGAGCTTTTTTTGTCAGGTTCAAGTATTTATGTACTTTATTGCTATAAGACTTAAGTTTATTTTCAAGTACGTCAATAAAATTCTCTCCGCTGCGCTCCGTTCTATCTGCGCTGAGCCTTATGTTTATAAGTACTTCTTTATATTTGTTTCAACAACTATTATTTTCTTGTAATGTGTAATGCTTATTTATTTATTTTACACTTTAAATTAATTGTAGACGTTGTTATCATGATATACAATTTATATATATATATATATATATATATATATATATATATATATATATATATATATATATATATATATATATATATATCTCTTGTATATATATATATATATATATATATATATATATATATATATATATATATATATATAAATTGTATATCATGATAACAACGTCTACAATTAATTTAAAGTGTAAAATAAATAAATAAGCATTACACATTACAAGAAAATAATAGTTGTTGAAACAAATATAAAGAAGTACTTATAAACATAAGGCTCAGCGCAGATAGAACGGAGCGCAGCGGAGAGAATTTTATTGACGTACTTGAAAATAAACTTAAGTCTTATAGCAATAAAGTACATAAATACTTGAACCTGACAAAAAAAGCTCACGCGTCCTCGAACATACGCGGAGATCCTCGCGCAGCGTCGAGTCGGCGCCCGCGTCTTACGCGTACTTTCAGTGTTGTGACTGAGTTGAAAGAGCGTTCTTCAATAAAAATGGGGTAATTCGCCAAAGTGCGCCTTTTTTAATGTCTTGCTAGGCGAGCTCTACTTTTTTTTGCTTTGTACAGTCTCTGACTGTTTTTTTTTTACTTTCGATGACTTTTTTGCATACCTGGTTTTGCTATTAAATATATAAAAAAGTAAATACCAATAAACATCATATCAATATTAATATGAAATTTCTAAGTTCCTTGGGCTGTCCGCTTACCAAAATTAATTTAAATGTTAATGATTATCAAAAAATTTACAGACTTTTTAGTTCAGTTATTTCATGACATTTATTAATACAAATAAAGTATATAGAAGCAATTCATTATTTAAAATCGTACTTAGAGATAGGGAGTTATCTGGTATTTTATGTATGTTCCAGTGGAATATATAATTTCCTCAGGTCGCACGTTCGGATCTTGTTGAAGCGCAATTATAATTATATCCCACTCCACCATAGTTGACGAACTTTCGCGACCAACTGGCATGTTTACTGTAGAGTGGTAACCCAGAACAGTATACTCGCGCAGGCTCGCGGGGTCGCGCGCATGCTAGAGCATACGCGATCTGTAAAGAAAATGCCTGAGGCCCGAGACTGCGCGCGGATTAATCCTCTCTGTCTGCGCTGACCCTAACATACCTACTTACTGTATAAAATTAATGAATTATAGAGATAAACAAAATTAAAATTAAATTAATAATTATAAATTAATTGTAGATGTTGCTATCTTGATATGGGTGAATTTCAACATCTATGAATTTTTACCTAATTTTGGTGTTTTTTTTTGTTACTCTATATGTAGATAATATTATTTTATAATTTTTTCTATAATTAGAAAGAAATACGTATAATAGTTGCATGAAAGCTAGAAAAGTCTAATTAAACCCGAAAATGACATTAATATTATCGACACCTAAATTGTCAATACACCAAAATTGGTATTTTAACACCAAAATTAGATATACCTAGGAACAAAAAAATTAGTAGACATTAAAAATACCTTTTAACATAAGATTTTTTTAATTAATTACATATTATATGTAATATAATTTTTTTTTTATATATTTAGCTTGCCAAAATGATGCAGCCGTCGCCTGATAGAAAGCCACAGCGACATCTAGCGATTGGGGGCCACCGTCCCAGTCTGTAGGACTATAGAAAGCGGCCCTCAACTTGGCGGCCCTATGATGTGCCTCTTCACGCTCCGCTTGAAGAATTGTAAGAGGAGGGAAACACGTGCGCTGGCAGGTCGTTCCAGATTTATATGGTTCGACAGAGAAACGATCTTTTGAATCGTTCAGTTCTAGCAAAGATTCTCTCCACTGTGTGAGAGTGGCACCTCTGTCCAGCACGCGTTGTTCGGGATCGGAATGGAGAGGGTGGGAGTAGGTTGAAGAGTTCTTCAGAACACTCACCCTGATATATACGGTAGAAAGCAGCCAAAGATGCAATAGTTCTTCGCTGCGCCAATGACTCCAGACTTTCCGGTACCTCAGGGCAGTTTATAATGCGAATAGCTCGCCGCTGCATAGAGTCCAGCGCGTCAAGCAAGTACCTCGCGGAGTCGTCCCAAAAGTGAGAGCAGTATTCGACGCAAGGACGTATTCTGCGTTTTGTACAGCAGACACCTTTGGTTTGGCGTAAAGAACCGGTTCACCTTGTTTAGGACTCCTAGTTTTCTCGAGGCTAGCCCAATACATCGCTCAATATGGTATTTGTGATTGAGCTCGGGCCGGACGTCTATGCCAAGGATGTCCAGATTATCTCCAAGTCGAATCGTCGTATTCTGAAGAGAGGGTAAGGGTAGGAAAAGGGTTTTTTAGCTGTAAACGCACACGCCTGTGTTTTACGGGCATTAAACTCGAACAGGTTCGAGGATCCCCATTGTGAAATGCGGTCCAGGGCGCATGCCATACTCTATCGAAGGCTTTAGCGATATCGAGGCTTATAGCCAACGACTCACCGTGCCTCTCCATAGCCACACCCCAAACATGCGTCACGTATGCCAGGAAGTCACCCGATCATTGAGTAGCGAGTGATCCTCGAGTTAGCGCATTAGTCGTTTGTTGATGATCAGCTCAAATATTTTACAAATGATCGAGGTGACGGCTATAGGGCGATAGTTGGCAGGGTCCGACCGATCCCCTTTCTTGGGGATCGGTTGTACGTTCGCCACCCTCCAAGCCTCCGGCACTTCCCCTGAAGAGTAGGAGAGGCGATACAGGCGCGTTAATGCTGGAGCCAATTCGGCCGCACATTTTTTCAGCACCACCGCCAGAATGCCGTCAGGACCACTGGCTTTCCGCGTGTTGAGTGACCGCAGCACCGCCCGCACATCACACTGCTGGATGACAATTTCTGGCATTGTGGAACCACAATCGGCGATGGTGGGGGGGCTGCATGCCACAATCGTCGACCCGGGAATTGGCCGAAAAGAGGTTAAATAGCAGGTCGCCTTTCTCTTGGGCCTTGTGAGCCAGTGATCCATCGGGGTAACGCAGCGGTGGCAGCGAGGGTTGGCAGAAGTTAGCATGCACAGCTTTGGCCAGCTCTCAATAGCCACGGCTACCCGTGGGGTGTGAGGCAAGCTCCCAACCCAGCCGTGCGACGCGCTGGGCATCTGCTCTCTTGAAGGCGCTCTCGCTGGCTCTAGTGGCCCTGTTATACGCTGCCATGAGGTGTGCCACGTTCGGGTCCCGCATTGCCCGAGCCCTGACCCAAGCGCGAAACGCCATCTGATTTTTCTGAACAGCCTCGGCGCATTCACGCCCGAACCAGGGACGAGCTTTGCGGATGCTGGCGACATCAGTATATGGAATGTAGTTTGTAGTATTCCATACCTAAACTGATGTCACCAGCTACCGCAGCTATATATATATATATATATATATATATATATATATATATATATCGTAAAGAAATATATTTATCTTGTTATTTGCTAGAAAATTCATAGCAGGCGCTTTCCTATAAAATATTTACATGTTACTAAAAATCAGTAAGTATTTATCTAAAATTGTAGATGTTATCTTGATATACAATAAATATACATTTGTTTATATTATGACCTGTGCATAATCAGCGTAAAATAACCGTTATTTTGAAGTGGTCCTGCGGGAGAGTATGCTCTGTAGCATGACCACCTTGAATAGATATTTACCAAGAAACTAACAATATACTACCCGTTCGCTCTAACTTTGCCGCTGGCGTAGAGGCGTATACCCGAATTGTTAATTAGACGAAGTAAATTGACAGTAGCTAATGTCACTTCGTCATAGAAAATACGCAACATTGTATGAAGAAGTGACATTAGTTGCTGTCAATTTACTTCGTCTAATTAAAAATTCGACTTAGTATGGAGCCGAGCGGCAAAGTTAGAGCGAACGAGCAGTACAATTTTTGATATTAAGCTACAAAAATATAGACATTATCTACATTTTATCCTGTAATTTGCACATAATTTAGTCAAAGTGGTTCTGCTGCGGAGCATGACACTTTTTTTGTTAAGGTGAGGGAAAATCCTCATGGATGCTATATCGGACTCCTACCGACTAAAGAACCTCACGTTACGCCCAACAGCCTATGGTTGGGAGTCCCGGGAAAGCCCTCGGAAGGATGTCCCAGGTTCTTGCAGCCTTCGGACAAAAAGTGGGCTTCTCGCTATCGTTACAGAAACCGGTCCAGGTGAAAAAACGGATCAACATCAGAATCAATAAGAATAAATATCGAACCCAGAGGTGAGGCTGCGGCGGAAGCGGGGCGGGGCGTCCAACCTAGATATTTTTTGTGGGTTCGATTCCGGTATGACTTCCGTGGAGATTTCCGCAGGTTAAAAATGTCACAAGACTACTATATAATTGGTCCCTGATTATCCTCCTCATGTATCTACCTACCTAAAATATGTATCTTTAAAACTCTTTAAATATTTAGGTAAAGAACAAAATTATTCTCTTTTTGCACTATGGCATTTTAAACGTCAACTCCAAAAACATCGTTTCATGAAATCACTTTCAAAATCTATGAGTGTGTTTTATAACTGCATTAAATTTTAGATGGCATGTATACTATTATAACAATGAAATTATCACGTATTAAACTAATATGGAAATCCGATTTATGGAACAGTCGCTACAGTATCAAAATGTTGGACAGACCGAGCAGGGTTGCGATGCTAGCGCGGAGACATTGGGCCAGTGCAGTAGGCGCGGCGGGCCCTGTGCATTGCATTCTAGACTCGTGCAGCATCCACCCTAATCTTCAAGAACCGCGAGTGATCATTGTAGGAGCCGGTATGGCGGGACTTTCAGCTGCACATCGCCTCACACAATGCGGCATACGTAATTTCATAATTTTAGAAGCTAAAGAAAGGTAGTGTGTTACGTACCTTTCAGATTTATGATAAAGATCTACCAAAGTAATCCATTATAGAATATTACAGGCCTAAACGGTCTTTTCTTAATAGGTCACTCGGTATAAGTCTGTACCTACTGCATTTTCAATCCTGACCTTTGTCTGGACAGAATCTATCTAGGCAAATATGATAAAGCTGGAGTTTGTTTTCTTTAGGCGCTTCTACAATTTTTAATTGAAAATCTCTTTCCAGTCTTTAAACTACACAACAACACTCTACGATCAATGAGTTTTGTGAAATGGCCGTGAATATTTATTTATTTATTATCAATAGGGGCGAAACAGATTTCATAAATATCCACAAATCTGTAACCAGTAACCACACATTATTGTAAATTTGTAACTAAATTTATCATTAAAATCCACAGACCAGGCGGAAGGATACATTCTTGTTGGCTTGGAGATTCAGTCATCGAGATGGGTGCGGAATGGATTTTCGGTGCTTGCTTACCAAACTCAGTTTACACTCTGGCATCACAAGACAGGCTTCTCCAAACACCTTTACCTCGCTTGGATGCCTCCCGAGGCTTATTTTGTACCAGCGAAGGACGTGCAGTTGACTTACCAGTGACAATCACGGCTTATCATACATTCAGACAAATAGAACAGCAAGCGGCCAATTTGTTCAGACTCGGTGGAGAGAGAAAACATGGAACGTTATTAAATTTTATTGGTTTACGTATCCAGCAAGAATTATATAATTTTCCAGAAGATCAGAGGTATGATGCTGCTCGAGTCATGTTTGGACTGACTAATATTTTAAGAAACCGGTGTGGTGACGATTTGTCACTCGTTAGTGCAGATCAATACGGTAGTTATATAGAACTTCCTGGTGGCTGCGTACGAGTTCCATTAGGATATGTCGGAGTGATGGCACCATTATTGCGAGGGCTTCCAGACAACTGCATACGATATCAAAAACCAGTAAACGTTATTCGATGGGGTCACGGACAAACTGGATCGGGCCGTGTGCTTGTTAAATGTTGTGACGGTGAAGAACTGTTTGCTGATTACGTCATACTCACACTATCACTCGGGTGTCTAAAATGTCAGGCTGACAAACTATTTGCTCCACCGTTGCCTGTTTGTAAATTAGATGCTATATGTAGTCTAGGGTTTGGTCTTAGCGATAAAGTATTTCTAGAATATTCTGAACCATTTTGGGCATGTCACGAGGGTAATTTGAAATTAGCATGGTCAGCAGAAGAGTTACAATGCAGATGTGATTGGACGCGAGGTGTATGTGCAATAGATGAGCTTCCCGGTAGTAAACACGTGCTATGCGCAATGATATCTGGCCAGGAAGCTGCAGTAATGGAGTCAATGGCAGACAACGACGTTGCCGAAGGCCTTACACGATTGCTTCGAAAATTTACTGGGAATCCGTGCTTACCCTATCCGCATATGATGTTACGATCTCGATGGGCAGCTGATCCTCATTTTTGCGGATCTTACTCTTACATGGGTTGCTGTTCAACTGTAAGTCATCAGTGCGAGTTGGGCACACCTGTACCTGGCCCATGTGACCCAGTTCCTCCGATCCTCCTCTTTGCTGGAGAGGCTACAGTGCCTGGATATTTTGCCACAGTTCACGGGGCGCGGCTTAGTGGTATTCGCGAAGCAGAGCGGATAATATTGTTAACGAAAAAGTTTGAAGGACCACCAAAAGGATAAGACTTTTCGTAATATTGATTAAACTGATGTTCCTGGTGCTTATACTAGTAGTTCCGTTTCTTTTATTTATTTTTTGTTGTACAGATTTACAGTGATGGTAGGTACATTATTAGTTTTTAGTTAAATATGCATTCTATAAGCATCAAGAATCTGTTTATTTTTTTTGTTTTCATTAATTGTATTAGGTAGGTAGGTACTTATGACTTTTCCTCTCATTGGTGGAGTGCACAGCGTGGGCGCAACAGCAATGGTATGTGCTCTGAGGAATTGTTTGATATGATGCCCACGGCTACCGTTCTATCGTCTCGCACCGCTCGCCACAGACAGGGAGTTCATCCTCACACTCTACGTCCGGAGCGTTCCAGCACGGTTAGATCCGATAGGGGTTTTCTTCCGCGCACGCTTAGGTTGTGGAATGATCTCCCTGCCTCGGTTTTCCCAAATGCCTACAGTATCGGGTTCTTCAAAAGGGGTCTTTGAAGGTTTTTACAGGGTCGGCAGCCCCAGAGTGGCGCCTCTGGAGTTGCAAACGTTCATAAGCAGCGGTGACCACCGGTCCTTCTGGTGGGCCGTATGCTTGTCTGCCACCTTAGTGTTAGTATAATAAAAAAAACAGCGCCAGGTCCTCGTGGCAGGTCTGGACGTGGACATAATCTCTCTGGAAACCATGGCGCGAACCATGATCTCCAGTAGGAGTAAGTGGGACACCGCTGCCTCTTTCTGCGAGCAGGTCATACCTACTCGTGCGTGAAGAAGGCGGCGGGGATAGAGCGGGAGAGAACTCTCCCACCAGAATTCCGCAGTCTGAGACGAGGGTGCCACAGAATTTTGTCTTCGCCCAACAGGCCCAATACGACACCGTGACGAGATACTTTCATGCGTTCTCCCTAGGTATTGTCTGTTAGGAATCCTAGGGATATTTTTCCGAGGGCTTACCTTGGGCTTCCACCCGTAAACAGTAGGTACGGACCGTGTGGTTTTCAGTCGGTAAGAGTCCGGCATAGCCGCCGACGGATTTTCCTCACGTTTATTAGGGCACATGTGTAGCCCCATTTAAGGCTGAGGGAGGGAAGAGCTGTGCTAAATCTAAATAGGTGTGTACTGTCTCTCCTGTTGCTATCAAATCCCCTCTGTTATTCCCAGTACAAAGAAATGGGACCACAAAGTTCTAATAATATTCCTTGTGATCCTCTGATTTGTTGCTGACTGACTAACTTACTCGTATAATGTTATTTTATTTTGCTTTCGGACTATAGACAACTCTAGTGTATCGATAAAACGACAAACTTAACACATAATAAAAGCTTTAAAATGGCCCGATAGTGCTATCAGCCAACTAAGTACCTACCTACGTATTAAATTCGGTCGAGATAAGGCCAAAGACTCATCCGTCAACAATTTTTTAACCTAGGTACCTACTCTACGTTAAAGTTAGGTTGTACAATGATAGAAGAAATTATTAAACTCTGGTACAATGGTCTAACTCAAACGCAATGGAATTACTGGGATAAGACGCCAAGTGCTCGTTAAATATTGTGTTTTAACATGCACGATGGGGGCTAAACACCTTTGAAATGGAATGAAATATCAAATTCATGAATATATCCACCCTCTGAGACGTTCTTTGAGGTTATAGGTACCTACCTACCTATACATATTCAGACGTGCAGAGTGGAAAAAGAAGACCATGGCTAGAGGAACGTACGTTGTGTGACGAAACGGTAAGATGTGAAACAATTTTTTTAAATGTCACCATGTATTAATGAATAAATTTTGTTTTCCTTGTTTATAAGGCGACCTACATCTAGGACAGGTAAACGAATGCTTGAATTATTCCCCAGTGATGAATCTATTCATGTTTGAATATACCTACCGTAAAAATGAATCTGCGAAATGTATGCAGGTACGCGTATAACTTCAGATCGGATGAATCGATTTCACTAATTCTTTTTTATTTGTACCTAGTAGTTGTACCTACCCAGGGCAAGGTGTGTGTCCAAAAAAACCGTAGATATATTTTATCTTATATCGGGTCAGCTTGATATGGCGGAACAAAGTTCGCCGATTTAGCCAGGGCAAGGATTTTATTAATAAAAAAACGAAAAAAGTCTTTTATCAGATCAGCTTGATATGGCGGAACTAGCGAAAAATTTTAAATCTATCTATGGGCGGAACAAAGTTCGCAGTCAGCAGTATAGTGGGTAGGTATATCTTATGTCAAACTTACATTACGTAGCTTAGGTAAAGAGAATATTGTTGACACAGATAAATTTATACAATCAAACATGTTACTGTTGACAATGTTTTTTTTTTTTTTTTTTTTTTTCTTTCTTTTTGGCTTCTTGCATTGCAGTTGGCCACAAACAAGTCATATCTTCATTTTACTTAAATAAGTCACAGTCCTCGTCCTCTAAGTCCAGTCAAAGTCAAGTACAGCCCTAAGTCAAAGTCAGTCTTCCTTCAGAAAAGCGGTGGATAAATTTCTGAAAGTTTCTTTGGATTTTTTTGTCAGAAAATGCAAAGTTACGATTCACTGCGTTTTATCACTTCCCAACACTAGTGCACGTTGTCGAACGTTTATGTTTAAGAATCCACCATTAATACACACAAAGCACTCGAAAAAACACTAATTTTGCTAATTAATAAAACGATGCGATACGATTCCTTCCAAATCCCGCCAAAAAAGCCGTTTTTTTTTTTATACTTAACCTGAGTGTCAAAACATACTCAGCCGATTAGGATTGAGATCGACTAGAGAGTACTATTAGCGTATGAGCGTATCGCCATTTTTGACGTGACAACGTCGTATAAATGCGTATAATTCGATGGAGCCGGCTGCACGAACGTAAAAAGATGACGCAATAAGTCGTTACCTCCCTCGCGTTACCTCGCTCTGCCTCGCTCTGAGGCGTTCCATTTATTTTAGTAATGTTTTCAACAGATTGCGCTATAATCAATTGATGTGTCATTTATATTTGTGTTTTAGTTTTATTTTTATTTCTATTTCTATTTCTATTTTTCTTTTTATTTTTATTTTTCATGGTCGTTACCTCGCTCTGAGGCGTTGAATTTGAGTGTTCTGTGTGAGGAGAAACCATTCCATCAGTATTTTCTCCAGTCAGTGAACCGACTTTACAAACAACCGATTTTTTACTAATTTTATTTGTACTTAGCTATTTTCCTACTGGAGATTGGCGGAATCGTTGATATAAACGGAGGGCCATTCAATAAAAGAAAAAGATGCCCACTTTTTGGCCTCCTCCAAACATCGCTTCGACGTTCGATCTTACTTATCCTGCTTTCAGCATTCCTCGCGCGCCATGCTTCATCGTTTACCAAGACTGCTACCTTAACCAGGCCACCATTGGAACCACCCACCCGAGACTATTCACTGGGGGTAATTTTAGTAAGGGATTCATTTCATTACCTACCTATCAGTTTCTGTCAGATAGCGAGACATTTTTCAAATGTGTTTCCTTTTACTACATCCACGAATAGGGTCAAATGCACCGAACTTTCGTTTTCAATAAGTATGTGATTTACTTAATCCTCGCAGTTTTATTTTATTAGGTATTTTTAATTTTTTTATTTGAATCGCCAACATTCGTTTACATTTTTAAAGGCTAGTGACACGGTCAAACTGCAATTGAAGCATTGGGTGCAACAAGGGCGTATGTTGTAAAATTGAGTTTCGAGAAAATTGATAATGAAAGTTATGTTGTCTTATATTATTTTATTACTTTGAATTTCACTTAAATTTATTTTATCATTTATTAGCCCCATGATTTAGCAAAAAGATTCAGGTATTAAAACTATTTTAGAGCAATCAGAAATATTGTATAATCAAGTTTTTTTTACTTGTGTTATCCGCCCTTGTTGCACCCAACTGGTAAAACAGATAGGTCATTAATGTTACTATTAATTTTCAAGGAAAATAAATAACAATTTCTATTTTTTGGCATTTCTTCTCTCATTCTCTCTCAACTTTAAAACCTTTTTCTAAACACGACATGAGGGTATCTTGCTGCACTTTGTCACATATATTCCAAAAGTCACAAAAAAATGTCGCTGTGCATTTTGATGGAAGTTAACACACATTCAACATTTTTTGGAACAACGCGTAGTAATATGTCTAAAAACCTTTTTAGGTACCTTCTTTCCTCGAGCTGATATTGTAAATTCTTCGCCCAAACCTCTCTTTAACCTTTTTATTCTTTACCTTCTATTTTACCTTTCTTTTTAGGGAGACTCATGTTAACTCTGGCCAGCATCTGATCTAAAGTCACTAGAATATCTTCTTACATTCATTTTTACATTAAAAAGTTTTTCAAACTCCAGACATCTCGTTATGTGTTTCAATTTAAACGTACTTTTGTTATCTATGCAACAAGGGCGTAGCGCCACCTCCGACATTAATGATTCTCACGTCACCTGGATTACAGTAATCGAAACGAGTTTTTGATATACAAAACTAGATGGCTCTGTGCATATTTTAATGTAATAACATCAAAACGGACTTTGGGCAGGCCTCCGTCACTCGCTCAAAATCGCGCGCTATGTACCTACCGCTCGGCATCTCCCTGGGGATACAACTGGCAGGGGGCTGCCGGACCATGGTGTTATCACTTAGAACTGAGCATTGAATTATAATGTAACCAAATTACGTAGGTTCTCAACGTTGCAGTTACATTGAGACTTGTCATGATATTTAATTTCGTTTCATTATAACGTAAGAGTTTCCAGAAACACGTGGTAGTTGGCGCTGTACGCAATATTAAAAAATCTAATATTTTAGTTAAAAATTCACAACTAGATGGCGCTGTGCCTTTTTTTAAATCGCGGTATGGTTTCGTTACATAGGGTCATATAAGTAAGACTACTTTTCTGCCCAAGGTAGTTTATTATTATTTTTTACGATCTTAAAACTTATTTTTCTAAAAGATTCAAGTTTATTTAAATATATTTGTTACACTCGATTTTTATTTCATGGCCACGCACTCAGAAAGTTTCTTGTAATAGCTGCTTGGCACCGCTGGTGTCGTCACTTAGTCGAGTGACGTCTCTATCTCATAATATACAAATGTACTCTGTGTGCCGGACGCCCGACTGAGCGCTCGCATCGCACCGCACCGCACGTTTCCCGCGCTTACGCTTCGAAATACCGAAACCACGTAATTATTGTGCAGTGGATGGGTGTAATAGTACAAAAACAAAAAAAAAATAGTCGTTTTTTTAAATTGCCGAGAGACGAAGAAAGCTGAGTAATATTTTAAATCTTATCAATTTGAATGTTTTTACCATTTATTTGTTTGAACATAAGTAGGTAGGTGATAAGTATGTAAATCTTAAATTAAGGAGTTATTTGAGTCAGGTATTATAAAATTGTTGTTTTTTATAGGCAATTCAATGTTTTATATGAGGACTCAGTGTTCTGTAATCGATCACTGTAGTAAGCAACTTTCACTATGGCCAGTTCTTGGATGGGTGACCATTCATGTGACCACTTTGTTACCTTTATTTGAGCGTTTCCGTGCTTCGGAAGGCACGTTAGGCCGTTGGTCCCGGTTGCCAATAAAATAGCAGTGAGCCAAGTTGAAGGCCTTTTTAGGCGGTTTGAAAAATTCAAACAGCAGAGGGTCACAACCTGTACTTGGTACAAACTATAAAAAATGAAATGTGGGCATCTAATATGCCTCTGCCTTCCCCTTCGGAGATCTACGCGTGACCATATGTATGTGTGTGTAACATAGTAAGGTGGGATTGCCGGGTGAGATAGGTGAATAGCCGGTACTTACGCTAAAGGTAATGTCAGTTAAATTTAGATTTCTTTGATATTTTAGTTATGGGTAGGCATAAGATAAACAATATAAATATATAGATATACCTACCTACTGTGATTCATATGTGGGTGTAGTGGGGCCTACCAACACCTTCGAGCCCAAGTCAACCTCACGTGCAACCTCGTGCACCTGCTGAACAACGGACGAGGCTCTGACGGCGGCGGTCCATTTCAACACGGCGATGGGCTCACCACCTGTTACGTGGGACCGAATAGTACACGGTGAAATGTCGGCCGATATAGGCCTCTGCCTATCCCTTCGGGGATAAAGGCGTGAGTATATGTATGTATGTATGTATGTGATTCATAATTTATTTTTGGTTTTTACGTGCATTTATAAAAGCGTGTTTTTCTAGGGTTTTTTTAAACCATTCATAATTTTTTTCCTTACATTCCATTACATTGTTAGTTACATACACGTCGACCTACTAAAAGCGTATTAAAACATGGTTGATTCGTAACATTTGTTTTATTACAACCATCATTATAGGTTCAACCCTAGCGCATTCTTACGATGACGTCACTCGCACAGCGGGCAACACAGTCTCGACGCTATGAGCGCGTGTATAAGGTACAATTCTTCTCGTTCTGAGCAGCAGGTATTATTATTAAAATTTTGTAGGCTAATATAGCGTAGGTATTGTCGCTTTTGTATGGGAGTGATGTATCTGTTACGTAGTAACTATTTAGTAATCTGTGCTTTGGGTATCGAACGCCCTTGTTGTTCCCAATGCTTCAATTGTCATGCCTCGTCATTTGTTCATACACGTCGACGCAAATCATGCACACTGAAGCAACTTCGGCGACATGCAACTTTTTATTATGTGTGAATTTTTGAAAAGGGATTGGATGGCCAAATCCGAAACTTTAGGGAATAGCGAATAATGCTCAAAGAAGTCACCAGCCTGATTTTGATGAAACTTAAAACCTCATCATTATATTTTTGAAAAACCAATAACCCTAGCTGGAAATCATCCCATTCATTTTGAAAAAAGAAAACATCCTATATTATTACACCATACGATAGTGTTGCTATTATGGATCTTATTCTGGGAAGTAATTACATACGGCAAACTAAAGGACAGAGCTCATCTTTAACAAAATACAATTTATTTTTCTAACGTTACTGATTAATTGTTCAAAATGTAGACCATTGTTTTCAATACATAGCTGGATTCGAGACCTCAGGGATCGTACTGCATTCAATATTATTGATTCCGTTTAGAATTTTCTTCAAAGAATCATTCTGAGCATGATTTAAAACACGGAATAGTTACGATCTATTCTGGGATTTTGAACGAAACAAATTATGATTTTCTTTTTTTATGTGAGGGAAAATCCTCATGGATGTTATGCCGGACTCCTACCGACTAAAAAACCTCACGTAACGCCCAACAGCCTATGGTTGTGAGCCCCGGGTAAGCCCTCGGAAGGATGTCCCAGGACTTCCAGGTGACTCCCAACAGACCTACGGCCGCCACTGCGGCCTCGCCCAGGCGGGTGGTTCGGGTGCTATCCCGCGTCTTTGGCGGGTTTCGGGTGTGATTCCGCGCATTGAGGGCTCGATGCCGATGCTGACGCCCGCTACTTGTAGGCTGGATCCCGCAGGTGGCCCCATCCGAGGTCTGTGGAAGCACAGAGCCTCGGATTTATGAAGTGCGACCTCGAGATCCAGCCGCCGAATCCGACCCACGACTTGAGCAACCCCAAAAAGAGAACGGATGTACTACGAGATTTGAAACCTCGACCATTCACTTTGCAAGACTCACGTGTTAACCACTGAGCCACGATGACAGTTTATAAATTACTAGCTGTTCCCCGCAGCTTCGACCGCGTAGAAGTAGTTATCGCATAAAATCATTACCCTTCTTTTGCTCAGTCGGTTAAAAAGTAGCCTATGTCCTTCCACGGGCCTCGAACTATCCCTATACCAAATTTCATCTCAATCGCTCCAGCCGTTTAGGCGTGAAAGCATAACAGACAGACAGACAGACAGACAGACAGATAGACAGACAGACAGAGTTACTTTCGCATTTATAATATTAGTAGGGATGATTAAAAATTTAGGTAGTGGTAAGTACCGTCGACGTTCTCACACTGGAGACCATGGTGAAAGCTATGGTCTCTAGCGGAAGCAAGTGGGATGCCGCTGCATCTTTTTGCGAGCAAGTTATGCTTCAAAAAGAGGTGGCGGGGAGGGACCGGGGGAGGGATCTCCCTCCCGAGTTCTGCAGTCGGCGGCGAGGTCGTCGCAGGCTGCTATACGCCCAAGACTACCGACCTCCATGACCGGGGGCCTGAGAACGGTGGGCTGGCTGCTCGCCGTTCTTACAGAAGCTGGCCAAGACGATGGAGAATGTCTCTTTGCCCCTCATAGTGGTGATAGTGGTGGGTGGTGGGACAGTACCAGAATCCCCCCCTCCCTTCCCCTAGTAGCGGGTTAACACCCGAACCATCTACCCAGACGCAGGATAGCACCCGAACCCCATAGGCGAGGTTGAAGTGTTCGCCAAAATCTGCCGAGCCGACAGTTGTAGGGCATCGTGTGGTTTTAGTCGGTAGGAGTCCGGCATAGCATCCATGTAGGATTTCCACACGTAAAAAAAAAGTGGTAAGTACCTACATGAAATATGAATTCTATTAAAATTCCAAACTTTCCTTAAATTTGTCGTATTTCATTACTTCGCAGAATTTGATCCTTATCAGCGACACTATCGTGTGGTGTATTAATAAAGGTGTGATTTTTATTTTCAAAATCAATGGGTTCGATTTCCAGCTAGGATTATTTGACTGCCTCTGCAGCGCAGTCGGTAGTGATACCGCCTGCGACGCTGGAGGTCGTGGGTTCGATTCCCACCGGAGACAAATATTTGTGTGAGCCATAAATGTTTGTCTCAAGAGTCTGGGTGTTTCTATGTATAATATGTATGTATTTAAAAGTACCTATATAAGTATCTCCCCTTCGGGGATAAAGGCGTGACCATATATAAGTATGTATGTATGTATATAAGTATTAATATCCGTGGTCTGATTCCCATAACACAAACAGGTTATTCCTAGCTTACTTTGGGATCAGATAGCCTTGTGTGAGATGTCCGTGAATATTTATTTTTTTATTGGTTTTTCAAAAATCTAATGATGAGGTTTTATTGGTTTTAAGTTTCATCAAAATCGGGCTCGTGACTCCTTTGAGCATTTTTAGCTATTCCTTATAATTTCGTATTTGACCATCCAAGCCTTAGATCATCTAACCACAGGATGCACCTTACTTAAGCATTGTTTTCTGCCATTGCACATGACTATTTGGTCTTTTGGCTTTATGAAAAGCCTGTACATCAGTACATCATTTTATATGATTAAACTAGTACATTACATTGTAGTTGACTGTACAATAACAATTAACACACAACTGCCATTACGCGTTTGTCGATTAATACATTTTTAAATGCAATGAAATTTTATATGTCTTTGTGTTTCCCCCTTCACTTGTATGAAAACTGGCAGAATATTTTTGTATGCGGTGGTTCGCAAAGGCTAGTCCCGTGTTATATGGTCTAAGATCCAAGCCCTTTTCAAAAATTCAACCTGTATAACAATTTAAACCTATCTACTTAACTAATATAAATCTGTTCATATAACTAATCCTACTGATCCTACTTCCTACTAATAATACTAATATTATTATAAATGTGAAAGTTTGTGAAGATGTTTGGATGTTTAGATGTTTGGATGTTTGTATGTTTGTAACTCAATCACGCTCTCTGAACGGATTGGTCTGAAATGTTGTACAGATTTAGCTTTTAGTCTGGAGTAACACATAGGCTACTTTTTATCGCGGGAAAATGTTCCTACGGGAAGCGGGAACCGGTACCGAATAGCACGCGGGCGATGCCGCGAGCTTCATCTTCACGTAACTGGTTGAATTTATAGTCGTTCTGGACCCGAGAGGGGGTTACTCGGAATCAATAATGGAACCATTTCGGAGTGTCAAAACAGCTGTGCAGGTTATAATAAAAAAATGACTTCTATGTAATCTTTATCACTCGTTCGAGTTGAAACATTAGTAGCGCTTCGATTATTCATTGAACTTTTCAATGAATGAAACTCCGAAACCCATAGGTACCTACTACGCCGCGGCGCGTGTCTCCATGTGATCAGTTCATTGGCCGAATGCATCGTTTCGATAATAATAGGTACTTAGATAATAATAAAGGACTCCAATTTCTCCTTCATACTTTACGCGGGCTTAGGACCGTCGGAAATACTTTAATATTGTTCTATTTTACGGTGAATTAATAAGGTTTATGTAATAATAATGAAAATAAACACGAACAAATAGGGAGTATTTCCGGCGTATTTAAAAAATTGGAGCTATTTACAAAATAATAAACTTAAATACCTAGACCAACCTATTGACAGTTTATTTACACTTCCCTGTACCTTAACAACTGCTCAAAATGGAGTCCAGAACGTTCGATACACAAACGGGCACGTTTTAGGCTATTGTCTTTTAGTTTATTCAATGTGTCTCTGTCACTTTTCACTATTTCAAAGGCGTCCACTATCGCACTGCGTAATTCATCACGAGATTCGTACTCTCGAGTGTAAACTAATCGTTTTATTTCCGACCACAAATAAAAGTAGATCGCGACGCCAATACTGCGTGCGAGTTATAGTCGAACTGCGCGCCGCGGTCGCCGGTCGGCGGCGCGGTCGGCCGAGCGTATTTACCTACCTACAAGACGTAACTAGTCGAGTACCTACCGACGTTACTTGGCAACGAGTCCACGTGGACCGATGCGTTCATGCGTTGTGATTGGTCGAATTTTCCCGGCGCGGTGACTCTTGTTACTGATTGGAACGTAAGACATTGAATGAAAAATTGTAGTAGAAAATCGTAGTAAACGTATTTCGTGAAATTTAAAGGAATAACCAGGTGTTCTCGTTTTGATTTTGGCAAACGATGTAGATTTTGACATTTTCGTAATTTTTTATTGTTGATTTTCAAATTGACAGTGCCGATCGGTTCTGTTATCGAAACTGGGCCTAAACCTTTCCGTTCCAAAACGACTATAAATTCAACCAGTATAAATCAATCAAATGACACTATTGAACGACAGGACCTATCTGACTATTCCTTGTTTTAAAAATATTAGTGGAAGTTCCAGGGACGTCTAAGAATTTTCGGCATTCAATGTAACAACACTAATATGCGTAACACGAAGTAGCCATCTATCTTCTTCCCTACACCTATAAGACACTAGATACATGGACAAAGCACCTTCTTTATCCCTGTAGTGTAGTGTCATACAAGCGCAGACTGGAAGGAACCCCACAAGCGAGTCCGCGTGAATGTCCACAAACAAGGTCATACTTATTTGCCAATTTGGAAAGTCTTGGAATCGGAGAGTCAGCACCATATACTGTTCTGCGCAATGGCGGATAGAAAGGAGTTATTCGGTTACGAGGATGTCTAGCTGTGACCCTTAGGTACCTATATTATTCCTGGCCAACCTTTCTCAATCGATTGTACCATTACCTGTAGTAATATTATGCAAGATTTTGTATATGAAAATATAGTCACTCAGTTTCGCCCTATCCAGCAATAAAATCTATGCAGTTTCCTATGGTAAGGTGTAGTTTATTTTTGCTCTTTCCTTGTGAGAAATATGCCAAAGAGAGAGAGAGAATCTCTTTTAAACCCGCTGTAGTCGTATTGAGTGGGGCCTCCAAACTACGCTACAATATACTAAGATATATTTTGGGCCTGCTACTACGGAAAACTTTCCCATTGCGTATAACAAACCCCAGCATTCGGGACGCACGTTTCACAACAGTTTCCAAGTGCAACAAAAATGTAAGCCTATTGTCAATTATCACACCCAGATCCTTTACCTCATCGTCCTCTTGAACTTTCTCTTTAGCTATATAGTAAATAGCATCGAGCAATTTGACCTTCCGAGAGAGTTCAACGTGTAAACATTTCTGCGTATAAAGTCGCATCCCATTCTGTTTACACCACTTAATCAATCTATTTATTATTATTTTTCAGTTTTCAGCAAATGCGCGTCGTTTTAAGGAATCCACTATGCCGCCAAACTTTAAGTCGTCTGCGTACATGAAACTGACAGCAAATTGAAAACGTGAGGTCAACACGGTAGGTCGTTTATGAGGATATTGAACAAAATAGGGCCAATATGCGAACCTTGAGGAATACCAGACGTAACGGGCCTAGTGCCAGACTCATAGTCAATTGATAACTACAAAGAAAGAACGGTCTTCTAAATATGAGCTTAACCAAGTTAAAAAGCTACCCGTTATGCCATACATGGATAGCTTTTGAAGAAGGACATTGTGGGGAACCCTCTCAAATGCCTTACTGAGGTCGGTGTATATTTCAAAATGGTGACAGTTCAACTAAAGTAAGTATATTTTGCTACTTATTATTTACCTACTCATGACCAGGGTACCCTATCATGACTAGTTTAAGAACTTTGGTAGGTACCTACTTATTTTAGTTTGGTAGTAAGTTTTATTAAAAGAAATTTGGTAGGTATTGTAATCATATTTTACTGTGATAAATAGACACATAGGTAACATTAATTCACAACGTATTTACTTACTAGGGAGGGGTACGACGTACATACTACTATAGGTACGGTACAACGGTACAACAGACAGAACAGTAAATAGCTGAAATATACATAATAGGTATTACAATAATAGATATTAGTACAACTATTATCAAATACATTATTATAGCTAAAATTAGGCAAAAACACCTTTCAAAAATTATGTAGGTACCTAGATATTTTCACATATTAGGTAGGTATAATACAAGTAAGGTTAATAAACCTATAACAATAATATTGTCATGGCTATCTAAGTGTCTTTAAATAAAACACACATAAATATATCTAACAAGATTTTCAAATATCACAATAATTATTATAGGTCACATCACACAACTGAAATAATCAACAACATCGTTTAATAAACATATTAGTTACCAGTAGGTACGTAATAATATGTATATTTGTACGTGTATATGTATAATATTTAAATGTATAATATTTAAACATTTATTTGTAATTTTATGTGCTAACTACCGTACATAAATAAAAAATATAGGTACCTTTCAATTTTGGCGAGACGTGGTCCCGAGTACGCCTCTATAAGTATAGAAGTCGTTAACCCGGAACAACCTTAGACTAGTAGTTAAATAGTCTAAGGCAACAACAGATGAAGGAAGCCTTCGATCAACAAATCGAAGGAGGAAGCACAGAATAACTATTAGTACTGCCCGTTCGCTCTAACTTTGCAGCTCGGCTCCATACTAAAGTCGAATTTTTAATTAGACAAAGTAAATTGACAGCAGCTAATGTCACTTCTTCATACAATGTTGCTTATTTTCTATGACGAAGTGACATTAGCTACTGTCAATTTACTTCGAATAATTAACAATTTGGGTATACGCCTCTACGCCAACGGCAAAGTTAGAGCGAACGGGTAGTAGGTACTACCACGACAGTACTAGGTACGTACAGAAAAATAACTAATAAGTAGTACCTATTAGGTACGACGGAAGTGGCCGACTAAGGCTTTTCAGTCTCAGAGGCGGGTGTATTTTCGAGGGTGACCTAAGTTCCTTGACTAATAGATACTATACACAGCCGCGATGGAGCACGGAGTCAGTTCAATTCCGTTAAAAGCTCATTGCACGTCCGTCTCACCATTTTGTTGGGTAGGCAAAGTGGGGTGAAGCCCGTGGGAGCTTTTACACTAAAACATGCTATTGGTGAATTTAAAAATAACGACCACCTGCTTTCAGCGGTAGGTAGCTATATTTTTTATCAAAGGAGTTCTTGAATGCTTATTATTTCTTTAAATAATAAGACAAGAACTCTCTGAACTAGAGCTCAGCTCTGTTATTGGGACTTCTACAATTTTACTCACTATTTTTATATGTCATATAAATCGGTATTTTGCTCCAGACAACAATATTATAATAATAAATAGCAATTTGAATATTTATTTAATAAAATGTTCTGCTCCTATTTTACTGATATTATTGTCCATACGGCGTTTGAATAATTACTTTATTTCCTTTATATTTTGTACTACATTTGATACATCTAACATTATTGTCGCAGAGATCAAGCGAACCTCACTACAAGCATAGGTACACAACATTCAAAGATTACCTCTTAATAGTTCTAATAGTAGACGATTAACACTTATTGGCCCTTGAGTACATCATCAGCTGCTGCCTTAACTTCCTCCCAAGATACATGCATATCACTCTCTTCCGAGTAACGTGAGCAAATGGCCAATCTGAGGAAATATACGTCATCAATCTTTGAAGGAACCAGATGAATTTTGCCGCGGCCGTTGATACGTCTCAGTAATTCCTCGTTCTTTTCGTTTCCTCCCTTCAGTCTGAAGCACACGAGGCCCATAATTACTTCTTCATAGATCTCAAACCTGTCGTCTTCGGTACACAGCCTCTCGAAGAGATGAGCCAATGCAATATGTTTCCTGATGTGCTTCTGAAGGTTTTCTACTCCATAGAGTCGCAAGACAAACCATAACTTAAGCGCTCTAAAACGACGTCCAAGAGGAATTTGCCAGTGACGATAATCTGGAGCCGATCCTTGTTGATCGTGTTTCAAGTATAATGGATCTACGTTGAACGCATCCACAATCCATCTTGGCTGCTTTAACCACATTGCGGAACAATCGAAGGTGACTAGTAACCATTTGTGAGGGTTGAAATTGAACGAGTCTGCTTTCTCGACGCCCTTCATCAGATATCTGTATTCAGGACAGATAAATGCTGAACCAGCATAAGCTGCATCAACGTGTAGCCAAACGTCGTTTGCTGCGCAAACATCTCCCAATTCGTCCAATTTGTCGAAAGTGCAGGATGAAGTAGTACCCAAAGTGGCCACAGCCTGTAATCAAAATAATATAAAAAATATAAGCAAGGCAATGTTTTAAAAAAAATGTACGCCATAGGTACAACCTACTAGGCGAAATACTCAGACACAGAAAATGCATGAAAATGTATGAATGCATTACGAGATAAAAGTTACGTGCCCTTCTGGCACTTTATAGAGTTTATCGCCTGAATGGAGAAAAATAAAAACGTTTTGGTTGAGTGCGATTACATTCTTTGTAATGTACCTAACTGTGACACAGTTAAAAATATTTAGTGTCGTACAATAAAAAACTCCCGTTCAGCAAGTGATGTGAAAAGAAACACACTTACATAGAAAGGTATAAGTCCATTGCGTTTGTCTTCTTCTATGGCCTCCTGTAAAATATCTCCGCTTAGACACCTCTTGCTGTCAGGCTTCAAAGTGCGAAGTTTAACACCGCCCAGCAGACCAGCGCGTTCCACTGATGAGTGAGCTTGCTCTGCGAATTTATAAATGCTTAATTAGTGTAATTGTATTTTATTCACTTGTATTTTTTCTACTGAGGCAGGTAGTGACTAGTCTAGAAAGCCGCCTATCCCTACTCTTATGTATGGTTGTGAAAGTTGGGTGTGGAAGAAAAATCATGAAAGTAAAATCAGAAGTCTCATGAAACTGAGAAGTCTACGACGTACTAGCTGGGACTAGGGCTTGAACTCCGGAATTCCGGAATTGACATAATTCCGGAATTCCGATAAAATCTAATATCGTTCTCAATTCCGGAATTGGCAAGATCAATACCGGTATTTCGATATTGGAAAAAAATATATATTTGCTTCTTTAATTTCATTTAGATTATAAGCTTCTTATGCAATTTAATTACCTTTAATTACTACAATGTTGATAATATAGGATTTCCCTATAAACAAATTAAGTCGATTATGTACTTAGGTATTAATTATTTTATTTGTTGATATTTCTAAATCCATTAAATTAATGGTGTTTGATAGAAAACATACAATTTAAATAATAATAATAATATTATTGATGACGTTTTTGTATTTTTTTACATTTAGACTTCAATTTATATTGCCAACTTAGACTTAGCTCTGACTTATGCTACGAGTTAAATTTAACTTTGCTTTGATAGAAACGCTGTAAGAATTTGACGGAGGTCTCGCTCAGCATAGTTCTAGTAGTTCTGACGGAACTCATGGGGCCCGTACCTTATTATTAGGGGCAAACTTTGCCCCAAGGCGCTCCACTGACCCCGAGTGAGGAGGGTCCTGGGTTCCCTGTTCTCATCAAGGCGGAGGAACATATTCCTATATTATTGATGACGTTTTTGTATTTTTTTACATTTAGACTTCAATTTATATTGCCAACTTAGACTTAGCTCTGACTTATGCTACGAGTTAAATTTAACTTTGCTTTGATAGAAACGCTGTAAGAATTTGACAGAGGTCTCGCTCAGCATAGTTCTAGTAGTTCTGACGGAACTCATGGGGCCCGTACCTTATTATTAGGGGCAAACTTTGCCCCAAGGCGCTCCACTGACCCCGAGTGAGGAGGGTCCTGGGTTCCCTGTTCTCATCAAGGCGGAGGAACATATTCCTTCGCACATGGCTCCGTCTCAGGCGCCCGACGCTGATTACAGCGAGAACGACGTGCCCGAAGTCACTGAAGGTGAGTTCGTTCCAGGCCGAGGGTGGGTCCTGACTCTTGAGGATCTTGGGCCTCAAGTGATGGGGTTCTTTAGTGCTTGCCTCGAAAAAGGCCCGTTTCCCAAGGTCTGGAAGACAGGGAAACTGGTTCTAATCCGAAAGGCAAGATGGTCGGCAGTCTACCCATCTACCCATCCGGGGATCGGCCGATCGTGTTGCTCCGTTGAGCAACTCCGGCCGATCCCCGATCGGTCGATCCCCAACAATGTTACGCTCAAGGAGCTTGCATACTTCGTTAGGTATGCAAGCGCCTTTAGCGTATCATTGCACAGCGCACAGTCGGGCACCTCACACGCGTTTTAGTTTTAGTCAAGGGCGCTCCACCGTGGATGCGATCATGCGCATTAGAAGACTGACGGAGGAAGTAACATCGCAGGGTGAGGTGGTGTTGAAAGCAATGGCGACGACAAGAGACACCGGCATCGCCTTCAACACCTTGCCCTGGAGCTGCGTTAGGGATGCACTTATATATTATTATCATGGAGTGCCTCCCTACTTCCATCGAATTGTCGGGGCCTATCTTTCCGAGAGGGCCATAACTTACCCAAGCTGGGCCCTACCAAGCTGGGTCAGTGAGATACGGCGTGTGGTGTTCCGCAGAGATCGGTCTTAAGACCGCTTCTGTGGAACATCGGTTACGATTGAATGCTGCGTGGTCCGTTGCTCAGAGGCGGCATGTCTCGAGGATCTAGCAGCGAGGCAACTTGCGTCCTTGTTTAAATAAATTAATTATATGAGATTATTTTTGAAAAGCAATTAGTATGCTAACTGATCATAAATTTAAAAAAAAAAAAAAAAAAAAAAATATATTTCTAATTTATTCTTTTTTGGTGCAAGGAGGCGCTGGAGCGAAGCCACAGGCCTACGTCTCCAGAAATCTAGGTTCTGCAGTTCCAGCTCCACAAGGAAACCGTGGAGACCTGGACTTGAGCAACAAACCGAATCGCCACATCACATCACACAAGGGGGGAATCGCCGAATCGCCACAATCAAGGCGGTCAGACCGGTCATGGGCGAGTGACTAGAGAGGAGCCACGGTGCGGGTGCTCTGTCTTACCGGTTGTCACAGATGCTTACCGGGCACGGGAGCTTCAGTAAGTATCTGTGACGAATACACCGGGAAACCACACCTGAGTGCCACCACTGCGAGGAACGCAGTGAGGACACAGTACTTCACACATTAGTGGAGTGCACAGCGTGGGCTCAACAGTGCCCGGTCCGCGTGGTAGGTCGTGGACATTCTCTCGCTGGAGACCATTGCGCGAGCTATGATCTCCATGGGAGTACCTGGGACGCTACTGCGTCTTTCCGTGATCAGTTAATGCGGCAAAAAGTGATCGAGAGAGGACGCTCCCACCCGAATTCCGCATGTCTTTGCCCAAGACTATCAGCCTCCATAATCGGGGGCCTGAGGACGGTGTGAGGGCTAATCGCCGTCCTTACAAAAGCACGCCCAAGACGAAAGCGTGACGTGAAAGTTTCACGCACGCCACACGCCCTGAGATGCGTGATAAGACCTGAACAAGCCCCAAATATGCGGCGGGATAGCACCCGAACCTCCTAGGTGAGGTCGCAGTGATAGTCAAGGTCTTTGGGGAATCCTGGGGTCATCCTTCTGAGGGCTTACCCAGGCCAACAGTAGGCAATAGGTAGTTAGGAAACGTGTGGTTTTTAGTTGGTTACGTTAAAATAAGTAATTTTACTGGGAATCAAAGTAGTTTATCACTAATCACGTAGGACTGCCAGCTCCCGTTTCTTTTTTTACATATCACTATTTTGTACAAAACGAAACTTGATTGAGTTCCGGAATTCCGGAATTCAAATACTGAATATCGAAACCCAATTCCGGAACTGAAAAAGCGTCCGATATTCAAGCCCTAGCTGGGACTGTGATGAAAAATGAAAAGAATTACGTGATAGAGACCAAACAGAAGATGCAGTAAACCTAACTAAGATAGGAAAAGATGCCGATTAATAACCGGACAATGACTGTGACCACCTACTGTTTAAATTTTTTAACCCACGCCGCTATGGTAATGCCACAAAGGGTCGCTTATCTCAGAAACAACCGCGTCCGACAGTAGGTATGGTTAGATGCTCAACGCGGTCATTGTTTGTAGATTTGTATGATCGTATGACGATATGATGTAGTTTACTCACTAGTCACTATAGGTACATATAAGTACTCACTATTGCAATAGCCGACAAGTTTTGAAAGAATTTCCGTTTCGGTCCATTCGGGATGTTGTTGCTTGACGCGATGCATTGTGCGTGACTTTGCTCCTAGCAATGCCACAAGAGTTGCCTCGCTGGCAGTACCCTGGATTACTCCGCCGGCTTCACCCCCAGATTTAGCTAAGAAGCAATCTGGAAGACCCAACATCTGGCCCAGCCAATCCAACATGACTACTTCCAACTCCGTACATGCTGGGCTAGCGATCTGTAACATAATTGTAAACATCGATTAAAATAAGCTCAGCATCAATTTATTCCTTGATATTAATCATGTAAGAAGATGCCTTTTCCATGGTTCAGATGACATAAGGAGACACAAATAAATACAAAGACATCCAGGTCATCCCCGTTGGCCGTTAATAAGTACAAAATAGTTTACCCTACTAGGACACCATAATATGGATAAGACTCTCGATTGTTAGTAATTTTATTATTTTATAATAAACCTACGCGTGGTGATCGCCGAACACTCGTACCTTAATAATTTATCTTAAGAATCAGAACATCATGAAAGTAAAATACTTATACTTAGAGTACATTTTAGATTCCCATTTGGAACTTTGCTGTTGACGATCAACGACTAAACCAGCGGACCCATGGACCCAAGTAGGCTATGTAGCTAAATCAATGACGTCATGTTCCCCTAAAAGATGTTAGTATTAGATTAGACAAACAATTTCCTCTACGGGCAATTTGAACACTGTATACCTAACTTGATTAATTTGGCGTCAGTTGAGTATTTATGGCCCTTTAAGCTACTCCTATTTGAATAGAAAAAGTCGTTTTAAAATCTCATCAACTTGAGCCGACTCCGAAGAAGAAGGCTCTACATCTCTATACTTTGGAAAATAATAACGACATAGTAATTTTCCTAAATTGAATCATGAATGTTTTCTGACACTTGTCAGAAAACATTCATGATTCAACAACAGTAACCGGTTTTCCTTGCTTGTAGTAATCATTACCTGTGACATTGACTTTGTCATCCATCACAGTATTCAGAAAATTGAACAATTGTTTGCCTTAAGTATGTACTTTACATTAGCGTTCGGGAATATGATATTCATCATCGGGTTATAGTAATTTCATGCAAAGAATTCGAACCAGTCATAACTGCAGGACGTAAAGGAAAAATTTACAGTAATATTGATATCATTATTACACAAGAAGTTAATGGTTCGATTTAAAGTCTACTAGGTTCACTCTTACATACCCATGTGAAGCCTATACAGGCGATTGCACCACTAAGCATGTCGGCTACGATGCCAGGATACGAGTTGGCTGTGGGGAAGTACGCGTGGAACCGAGGAGAATGCCAATGGGTGACTCCGGACATGACGACACGTTCGATGTCCGCCATGACAGCTGTCCATGGCTCGGGTTGCTGTGGCGCCTGTTCTGGTACTAAGGGGCGAAGGTAGCCTGGCTTTACTGATGGTACCACTTGCCTGAAAAGATATAAGACGCGGTTTAAATAAGAGAGTTTGAAAACAATTTATAATCTTGATATGGTATTGTTAGAAGTCACCATTATCCGAGTATTGGTCCCGGTTAAGACCGAAGCACATACGCTTAGGAGCCCAGAGATTTTTGTAGCACCGCCGTCAACCTTTGCACTTTGAGCCCTTGTAATGAGTTCAATAATCCTCTACCACGTCAAGTCCGGAGTTTTTGGGGTCTGCCTTTCTATATTCGGTATTTTGGAAAGAATTAACTTGAGCGATATTGTCTTCAGGGCATTGTGATAGTGTCAAATGGACTTCCTTTTACAAAATATCCTAAGTGTCTTTAGCATTTTTCTTCAAAAAGTACCTTTTTGTTTTTTTTTTGTTTAACGTGAGGGAAAATCCTCATGGATGTTATGCCGGACTCCTACCGACTAAAAAACCTCACGTCACGCCCAACAGTCTATGGTTGGGAGCCCCGGGTAAACCCTCGGAAGGATGTCCCAGGACTCCCAACAGACCCACGGCCGCTACTGCGGCCTCGCCCAGGGTTCAAAAAGTACCTACATATTTACAAGCTCAGTACACCTAATTGATAAGGATATCCAGTAATAAATTTATGTTCATCGTGTTAGGAACAACCATAATGAAATTATTACCATCTACAGAACGTTTACTGTGATTTAGAGGAAAACTGAATACCTACTTTATTTATCTATCATTTAGTGAACTTACAAAATCACGGCGAAGTTGAGTTCCTTGGGGTATGTACTTCACCGGACTTCCAGCGTTATTGATGAAAGAAAAAGGCGAAACCTCAGACGAAAAGAATCTATTAGTCTGAGGGCGCAACATATTTTCTCCACGGGCGCAAGTGAGCGCAACTTAATTGCCTTTCAGTTTACTTTTTCTTTAAATGAAGGTTACCCATTTTGTCAATGCCATTAGTTTAACAGAAACGGAAATAATTACTGAAGTTATTTAACTGTGACTGCCTGCCTCGGCAGCGCAGTAGTAGATAGACCTACACACGAGTGCCGCGGTGAGGTCTCGAATTCGAGGCCCAGGTATTTCTGAGATCTGCCAACGGTTGTTTCGTCGAAGTGTGGATGATTACTATGTAGTTACCTATAATAATATATTATGTAGGTATATGTTTTGAAATTTTATCGGTTGCCTAGATCACATAGCAGAACCTTGTATTCGCCATAATAGCTATTATGGCGAATAACCCCAAACTGAGCTCAGTTTGGGCTAGATAGTAGGTAGATACACAAAATTGTAAAGAAGCTTATGTATTTACCTGTCTCTAATATTCTCCAAATACTCCGCAATATACTCGGACATAGCTTTCGCGAAGTCTTTAAAATCACCGGCGTCCATCGTGTCTGGTAAAAGAAAAAGAAACATTATTATTAGACATACCAACATAGAGGAAAACGAGGCAAAAATCACACAGAACAATAAAGGAGTCTTAAAATGAGAGCAACATACATAATGGAAGTTTACATGAAATTGAAGAGAAAGATCATTTAAAAAACATTACTATTAAAATGAGACTGCTAAACATAAGAAAATATAGCAAAAATCACACAGAAGCATAAAGTAGTCTTCTAATGAGCAACAATGTAGGAAAAATTCTAGTAGGTATTTATAATTTACTAAAGTGTTGATAGTTCAATGTCTTTCCAAAACACAACATCAGGTACCTACCTACCATTTAAAATGTTATAAACATACCAACATAGAAAAAAGAGGCAAAAATCACACAACAGTAACACAGTATATACCTAAGAACAGTAGGTATATAATATGAGCGCAACATGTGGAAAAAAGTTCATATAAAATTGTCGATAATTTTATAAATATCACTCCAAAAGTATAGGAAGAAAATAAAACTTTAAAAGAAGCAAAAGAACATTGTTGATATTAAAGGTAAGTCCCCATAAGCACATTTAATAAAAATTACGAGAGACTATTGCAAGACCAGCCACATTTTTGTAAATACGAACCGAAGTTAAGTTTTAAATCTCGTTCCGACATGGTGACAGCTAGGACAAAATGATACACTTATTAGTAAACATAGAGTGAAAATATTTGAACAAATTGTGTAGGTATATGAGCTGGGGAAAAATCGATTTTCCATGTAGATATGGATTATCGATTTTCCCCAAACTCAAAGCCTGGCTAAGCTAGATAAACCAAGATCTTGTGACACGTACATATACAATACCACTGTACATACATAATACCACTATCTATACTACTATACTATCTATACTAATATTATAAAGAGGAAAGATTTGTTTTTAAGCTATTGCATAGCTTCTATCGCGGGCCTTGCGTGGAGACCGAATCCAGAAATTGTGTCACGAAAACGAGTCACACTCTCGGCTACCTTCGGCCACGTTCGTGTATCTAGTCTAGCAATTCATAATTTTTTTGTTTACGTCAATTATGAACTCTGCAGTCGTTATATATTATTATTATTGTGTCAAATAATCCAAAAATTGATGCTTGTACCCAGAATCGATCTTGCGCCTTCTGCGTACCGATCCGCGTCTTAACCACTCGACCAAAGTTGAATTAAGAGTGTTGGTCGAATTTAGAGTGCTTAATGTGAAATGACAATTTCGATGCTGTCAATTACATTAGTTGCTGTCAATTTACTTCGTCTAAATAAAAAATTCGACTATAGGTGTATAGGTATTCATCATCTATGTACAACAGTGAACTGTACTCGTATAATTTGTGTAAAAAGTGTTTTAAATATAAATAAACAAAGTGCATTTATTAATGTAGAAAGTCACGAAAAATAGTGAAAGAAAATGAGTGAGTACTCTATATACATACATTTTATTATTATTATCACCAATGCAGTATCATTTTTTGTTTTGTTAATTTATATATAATACTGCTATAAAGATAACCAAACCCGGGAGTACGTTCCCATGGGAAGCGGGAAGAAAATTTCACGCTGACGTAGCCGCGAGCGCCATCTATCCCATACCTATGTACTTTAAACGTGTCATAAAAGTCACAACAATACCATAGATGCATATTTCAAAGAATGTCTATTATTACCATAAAATTTGTAAAAATAGTTTTTAAGTAGAAAGAAGAAACCTATTGTTTTATCTTTTAACTAGCTGACCCTCGCAACTTTGTTTACGTCACACAAGGTCTATGAAATTAGAGGTATTTATTAATCATACTCATCAAGTAGCGTGTAAATCTGCCCTGTATGCTATATCAAAATAGAGCTTAATGGTTAAAACTATTCCTCAGTATAGAATTTTCCTCAGTATAAACAATTTACATACAAACACCGGCGTGTTAGAATTTTATTACATGTATCAATGTAGTAGACGTAACGTGTATAAAATGACATCAATCAAATGTCATCAATATTCTGAAAAAGAAATTAAAAATAGAGTTCACAAACTCTTTTGAAAATACATACTGTACCTACCTTAGAGGATCGTTATGAAGATAACAGGATAGTTAACAACCATCCATAGAAAATAGATGGTATAATGCTGAATACCGCAAAGAACAATCGGCGCGGCATAGAATGGGGCCTATACTGATATCCTGGAGGATATTAATGATGCCGATGTCCTGTGCCTGCTGAGGCACACACACGCCGTCATGCATGTCTGCAGGACAACGTGCAGGACAACGAGCAGGATGAGGCAGCGAATGGCTGGACTGAAATTAAAATCGACAGACGCAAGAGATGTGGTGGAGGCACTAATTCACGTACCTCGGGAGTGTCGTGTCAGAAACTGATGGAATAGAAGAGTACCCTACATCATTTCGAGTCTCGCCAAGGCCAGAATAACCTTTACACAGCTGCGCCCCGTAGGCAGTTGCGAAAATAGACACGAAGAGTGAAACTCAAAACAAAGTAAACGTTAAAACTGTACTGCTAACTGCTATACGGATGCGAGACATGGAAGGTCACTAAAGTAAAGACATTTCGCACCAGCTACCAGCTATAAGTCTTCGTCAAACGCTGCCTCCAATGGATCCTCGGTACATATGGGCCCGAGAACATCACGAACGTAAGACTATTGGAACGCTGCAGTGAGACCCCAACAGATCAAACGTCGGAAGTGTAGCTGCTGCGCTGGATTGGACACACGCTGCAAAGGGACCATGAATCACATCATACCAAGGCAAGCCTTACTGAAACTACTGGTAGGCTTTCAAAAACTGTTCGATAGTAAGTAGGTACATTTATTGATAGTGGCTATAGGCTACATAACATAATGCGAAGATTAATAGGAGTGGTGCAGCAATGAGGAATGTTTCGAAAACGGAAAACATTTAATCGTTATAAGAGTATCCGTTGCGCCTCTGCGTAAATGGTTGAAGTTACATAAAAATAATTTATTACAAAATAATTGTTCTTCTTAAAAAGTTCTAAAACAAAATTCCAAAAGCCCAAATGTCCACAGTCAAGTAGGCACTTGGTACTTTACTTTGTTGAACATAGGCCTTAAAATCTTACTTCGTACTAATATTATAAATGCGAACAAATTTTACGCAGGCGAAGCTGCGGGCATCAGCTAGTATTCTTATATAGAAATAATTATACTAGCATAGTTGGTAAAAAATGCTATGTAATAGCTTTACCGCGGCAGTCCCCGAGTGCCACACGTCTTTTTTTGTTTGTTTGTTTGTTTGTAACGAATAGGCTCCGGAACTACTGAACCGATTTAAAAAATTCTTTCACTGTTGGGAAGCTACACTCTTTGCGGTGAACATATGCTATATTTTATTCCCGTATTCCCACGGAAACGAGAGTTACGCGGGTGAAACCGCGTGACGTCCGCTAGTTACAAATAAGTATTGCATTTATTATAACACGGTCTATCACTATCCGTTTGGTGGGTTCATGATCACAAGCTATTGACACGACGTGATATTCTTGGGAGTGAAACTGGTCCTACACCAAAATTCCGTTCACTATGATATCTCCCGGGTGTGCCATTGTGTCTGGAATTTATTCTTTGATGTGCTTAGTGTGTATTGTGTTTCTGTTAAATGGTAGTATTCAATAGGTATAGTTCAGTGTCACACAAAGCTCAGAATCGGGGGTTTTTTAATTTTCAAATTAACACTTGTAGTAATAGCTTGGGATGATTGCAGGGTATTAATTTTTATCTCGAATGATTCGGCGAAGTTTCACTATAATAGAAGCATCTTATTATGAAGGACGATCCGGCTGATCTAGCAACGCACGGTTGGCGCTAATTGGGCATGTCGTTATTACATAATGTCATAAACATCGACTTGAAAAGCATGTAGGTAGTGGATATGAGCTTGTATTAGGTATTTAACTATTTTATGGTACTAGTTAGGTAGTTGACCTGGAGCTGACAAGCTGACCAGGAAAACTTATTTTCTATGATATTTTCTTTGATAATTTATATGACATAATGATAATTTATTTGACATAATGATAATGATAATTTATATGACTTATAAATTTTCAGAGAAAATAAAATAATAAAGGACTTATTTCATACCTACACTCTTAGTACATTTGTATGTATGTACGGTAGAGCTCCGTTTTTATATTATGTGATTTTCGTGGGCGTTTCCACACTATTGATAACCAGAATATAAAAAAGCATAACACGCATGTATGAGTATGTATGATGAGGTCAATGTCAATTATTACATACCTATTATGTAATTATGTCACGAATTCAATGTCAGTGGAAATGCTACCGGTTGCTAACTAAGTAAATACTGTGAATGGGCTTGTAGACGCGGTCTATGTTCAATGCCGAGAGAACGGCGGCGGCGCAGCGCACTGGGGTTGTGCAATATATTGCCGCACGACGAGCAACTGGTGCGAGGTTGTGTATGGACTTGGCCTCCATCAACCAGTGTAAGAATATCAGAGAAAATATAATAAGACAATAAAAATAAAATGACAGTTTACAGCGGCTACCAACCCACCTCGAGATTTGACCCTCGCAACGAACAACTACACGTACTTACTTATACATATACCTTAGGTACCTACACTACAAGTGTAATATAATCATGTAAATAGTAAGCCATACATATAAAGTGTCCCAAAACCACCTGTTCAAATTTCGTCACGTGACGTGGCATCAGTCAAGAATCATTACAAAAATGAAGAAAAATATTCACATGAATACTTTAACTGTAAATTCGTTTTAAAGGTCCTATAAATTTTCATTATCACCCTTTCTGTCGCTACTAAGTCGCAGTAGAAAGCGACAGCGACAGCCAGACGGGCGCTCCGTGGTTTGTTTTGCCACGGCGACCATGTTACCTCAAATTGCCGCGGTAAAAAACGAATTCTTAATGTGCTACAAAAATATTAATTTATAAATAAAAAAAATTACCCCCCTTTTTATAAAATACTAGCGGACGTCACGCGGTTTCACCCGCGTAGTTCCCGTTGCTGTGGGAATACGGGAATAAAATATAGACTATGTTCAAGCAAAGAGTGTAGCTTTCCAACAGTGAAAGAAATTTTCAAATCGGTCCAGTAGTTCCGGAGCCTATTCGTTACAAACAAACAAACAAAAAAACAAATCTTTCCTCTTTATAATATTATAGTATGTAGCATTTATTTTCTATAGATGCAGTATTCAGGATGTGAAAGCAGCTTAATCGAGTTATCTTTTTTTAATCGGTTGTCAGTGGTGACATTTCTGCTGTCAGAATGACAGGATGTCATAAGTTCGAGGACGAATCGTTTTCGCATTTAAAGGAACAGGTTTTGTTAAGATTTTTGGTGAAAGACGGGACTAGGACCGAGACCTGCTTTGGGGTAGTTGGAGGTCCTTGGGCTTTTGGCTCTGAGACTGTGCCGCGAATCAGTTTTTCGCTCAAGTGCGATTATTTGTTGCCTCGCATGGCCTAGCGGGCTGTGATTGGGTTGCTGCATTGCATCTTACTACATTTTACCCAGAAAACTGGGTTTTTTACTACGGGGAAAAGCGGCCCGTCCGCGGTTAGCAAAAACCACACCCAATGACACGTGGACTACATGAGCGAGGTGTTTTAAGAGGGACCAGCCGCCTCCACGTGGCATTCTCGGGCTGTGCTGCTCTCCGCTTACTCAAGGCCTGTAATTGTCACCCTATTACAGTGTAGTTAGCTGCTTACCCGTGTTACCTGCTCACGCGGCAGTGGTCTATTTAGTAGCTTTAGTACCTAAACACTGACTATACTTCTGTGTACATGTGATATTTGTGTCTATCAGTGAATAAGCTCTCTGTGTGTCTCTGTGTATCTCTGTGTTATATAAATATATGTGTGTACACCCTACCTGACTGTTTTCGTCAGAGCCCTGGCCTACCCTTGCACGCACACTGGAATCTCTGTAGTAAGGCGCCCTGGGAAAGAGTTCTCTGCATAGCTACCTCGCGCTAGTTGGTGAGTAACACCGATCATCACTGTGTTATAAATTGGCTCCCAACGTAGTGGCAAATCTCTGGGTCTACTCTGCGGTAGCCTCAGTCTAGTGTGTGTGCATAGGTGGTTACCTCTGGCGAAACCATCCTGGTGTATCGTCCGAGACGCTCCAGGACGTTAATTGGTGGTGCTAGCAGCTAAGCACAAAACCTTCCCTTTCGTCTTCTTCCAGCTTCCTACATCTTTGGCTGGAAAAGACACAAAATTCTAAATTCAAAAATTTAAAATAGCTGTGATTTTGGAAAAACTTTTTGATTTTATTTGGCATACCCACTTTTTTTTCTTATTGTGTTTTATGTTCCTTTTTTTTTATGGTGCACACATGTATTTATCATTAGTGTATTATTGTATATTATTCTATAGCTTTACCTTGTAGGGTAAACTTGGTAAACTTCTCACTGTGTAAACTTTGTGAATTTCTCTGTGTAACTTAAAACTTTTTTTATAAGGTGTGTACATACCTTGTAATTTTGAATGTTAACCTGAACAGTGTTATCAGAAAATTTAGAAACTTTTCTCTCTTAGTATACCTTTAATCTTTGTTAAATTCTAAAAGTCAATTTGAAACATAAGTACCTAACTTAGTACACTTTGTTGTAACTCAATTTACATTTTTACTTTGTAATTGATCCCTATCTGTGCCATCTTATCTTTATAATTGTTGTAAGTAAATTTTTACATAATGGCACAGAGGAAAAAATATATTAATTATTTAAGAAAGGATGAACTTGCTAACGAGCTGTCCCACATGGGTATTTCAGTGGAACCGGAAACGACAGTGTCTGGCCTTCGGAGTGAGCTAAGAACGGCACACCGACTCGTCCGTCGAGGTAGCATTAAAGCGAGTGCCCCGGTACCCGCTGATGCATCGGCTGAGCTCTCGACCTGTCTTCCGAAGGTCTCCGAGTTGGAGGAGGCTATTCAGTCAGGTGAGTTTTTGGCCAATAATAATAGTCGTCTTAGGGTGTATATCAGGGCCAACTACTTATTGAGTAGGTTAGCTCGTTGTGGTCTGGATTGCCCCGACCTGGTGGATATTCGTGGTAGGCTAGTGAAGATCATCGCTAGGGCTGAACCCAGTAGTGATTCTGAATCCGAAGGTTCGGATGATGATGGTGATGATCCTTCGGGTCGTGACCAGGTGGAATATACTTCACCAGTAGTGAGAGAGGACCGCTCGGTGCGAGCTAGTTCAAGTAGGAATAGTTCTACATGTAACATAGTGTATAAAGAACGTCCCCTTAACTTATGTTCATTTAACTTAAAATATGATGGTTCTACTTGTGTACGTGTGTTTTTAGAGAGATTAGAGGAACTTAGATGTGCTCGGGAGGTTACTAAGCCTAGACTCCTTATGGCTTTCTCCGACCTGTTGGATGGACCGGCTTTGTCTTGGTTCCGTACAAACAAAGCTAACTTCATCTCATATGAGGATCTTATTAGTGAGCTTAGAGATACCTTCGATATTCCTGATTATGACTACCGCCTCAGGAACGAGATAAGACAGCGTACACAAGCCCGCTCTGAGTCCTTGGTTAATTATTTATGTACAATGCAAGCCATGTTCTCAAGGTTGTCATGTAAAATGCCCAGTGAAGAACAGCTGGACATTCTCATGCACAACATTAGACCTGACTACATGAAGGAACTGGCCTTGCATGATGTCAACTCTGTAGATGACTTGAGACGTTTGGGTAAGCGCTTGGAGCTTGCGCGTACTAGGGCAGACGCTTTCCATGAGCCTGCTCTTGACAAGTTTGAGATTTCATCTGACTTACACCAGCTTAAGAACAAAGGTGTACAAAAGCCCGCTAAGCAGGTGTCTGCAGTGGAGACGCCGGTTACCCCCCACGATCGCAAATGCTTTCGTTGCGGTGGGGGCGGTCACACTGCATACAGCTGCACACAGTCAAGGGAGCTGGTGTGTTTCCGGTGTGGTCTCAAAGGAGTCAAGACCCCAGACTGCTCACACTGTACTAGCAAGTCAAAAAACGCGTAGGCCAGGGCCTTATTAGGAACTCTGTGCATTACTCTGTATCTGAGTCTATTTCTGATAAGGTCCTGTTTCCTAAACGGGATAGTGACATTAGACCGTATCTAGTTGTTAAGGTTTTAAATTTAAATGTCTTAGGCCTTCTAGATTCCGGTGCCTCCTGCTCTATACTAGGTAAGGGAGCGCACCGCATCTTCTTGGAACTGGGTTTTGATCTTGTGAGTATCAATCCTACTTTTCGTATTACAACTGCAGACAGCACTCACTTGCAATGTCTGGGTTGTATCTCTTTGCCAATTGAGTACAATTCGGTTATCCGAGTTGTCAAGTTCTATGTTGTCCCAGGTATAACCACCTCCATGATATTTGGAGTGGATTTCTGGCAACAATTTAAGTTAAGTGATAAGTTAATTTTACAAAATATTAGTCTTGATAGCTTTAGTGATAATAATCCTATAGAGTCTGTGTCCCTTAACGGTGGCCTCGAGGATTACAACAACTTGACTGCTAAACAAAGGTGTGTAATCAACGGGGTCATTGAGAAATTTGACTCATTGAACACTGATAAGGTGGGCTTAGGTCGGACCTCACTTGTACATCATGTCATTGACACTGGTGACAGCAAGCCGATAAAGCAGCGTTATTATCCGCTCTCTCCCCTTAAACAGAAGGCCCTGGAAGCCGAGTTGGACCGAATGCTGGAGATGGGAGTAGTGTCCCCGTCTCAGTCCGCGTGGAACTCTCCAGTGGTCATGGTGGAGAAGGCAAACGGTGACCTCAGATTGTGCTTGGACTCTCGCAAGCTGAACTCTGTGTCTAAGAGTGACGCCTACCCCTTACCCTATATCAATCAAATCTTGGACCACCTTAATAACGCTAAGTATTTAACCTCTGTAGATCTGAGTGCGGCCTACTGGCAGATTCCATTCGACTCACTCCAGTCTGCTGAGAAGACTGCTTTTACGGTTCCCCGGAGAGGATTGTTCCATTACAATTCCATGTGCTTCGGTCTTGTCGGTGCCAGTGCCACGATGCAACGCCTCATGGACCGTCTGTTTGGTCCCGAGTTCGACAACAAGGTATTTGCGTTTCAGGATGACATAGTCTGTGTGTCCAGCACCTTTGAGGAGCATGTAGAGCTCTTACATAGAGTCTATCAGCAACTCAAGGATGCTGGCCTAACTATTAACATGAAAAAATCCCACTTTTGTCGGAGTGAACTCAAATACCTGGGGTATTATGTGGACAAACATGGCCTACGGACAGACCCGGGTAAAGTTGAGGTTATCCTCAACTATCCCACCCCTTCTAACCCTAAGGAGGTTAAGAGATTTCTGGGAATGGCCGGCTGGTATCGTCGCTTTGTTAACAACTTCTCGAAGATTAGTAAACCTCTGTGCAAACTCACTTCTACGAACCTTAAGTTCGAATGGACCCCTGAGGCTGAACAGTCCTTTAACCTGCTAAAGTCAGCCTTGGTTTCTGCCCCTATATTAAAAATGCCTAACTTTGAGATGCCCTTCCGCATTCTTAGTGACGCGTCAGCTTACTCAGTTGCTGCTGTACTGACACAAACTCACGATGGTGTTGAGCACCCTATCGCCTACTGTAGCCGTTCTCTTAACAAGAACGAGGTGAACTACAGCACAACTGAGCGAGAACTTTTGGCCGTGATTTTCGCCTTGGAACAATTTCGTCAGTACGTCGAAGGCCAAAAGTGTACGGTCGTCACGGATCATTCATCTCTTCTGTGGTTCCATAAACTGAAAAATCCCACGGGTCGTCTAGCACGTTGGAGTATGAGGCTCAGTCAATTCGACTTTGACATAGAGCATCGAAAAGGTAAAGACCACGTTGTACCTGATGCTCTGTCTCGTATCAAAATTGATTCCCTCGATGCAGTACCCACTAAAGACCCGTGGTATGACCACACCATGAATAGTGTTCGGAAGAACCCTAGGAAGTCACCAAATTATGACATTCGTGACAACCTTCTATATAGGTTAACAAAAAATAAATATTCTTTGACTTCAGACTTTGACTGGAAGCTGGTGGTACCACAGGAGGATCGCTTGCCCCTGCTCTCTAAGTACCACGATGACACACTAAGTGCCCATGGTGGTGTTTGGAAGACACATAAAAGGTTAGCCCTAAATTATTACTGGCCCAAGATGTACGAGGACGTCAAAGAATATGTCGGGAATTGCGAAATCTGTAAGCAGTACAAACCCGTAAACACGTCTCGTCCCGGCTTAATGGGCAGCCCGAAGCGGGTTTCGAAGCCATTCGAAGCTATCTCTGTCGATCTGCTAGGTCCCTTTCCCACTTCGAGCAATAGAAACGTACACCTGATCGTGGTCTCCGACTACTTTAGCAAATACGTCATGTTGTGCCCTGTTCGGGTTGCAACAGGCGCTGTAGTCGCGAGGTTCATAGAGAAGAGTGTGTTTCTCGTGCACGGAGTCTGCAAGACTATTTACATGGATAATGGCCCTCAGTTTGTGAGTAAGCCATTTAAGGATCTGTTGGCTAAATACAATGTACCTAATATATATTATAACCCTAGGTATCATGCCCAAACTAATCAGGCGGAACGAGCTATTCGCAATGTGGTTCAAGCGATCTCATGCTATGTGAAGTCACAACACAAGTCTTGGGATCAGTTCTTGGTTGAGATACAGTGTGCTTTAAACACTGCAGTTAACGAAGCAACTCGTTTCACCCCTTACTTTTTGGTACATGGTAGGGAATTTATTGGGGATGGAGTGTTATACAGGCAGACAGATATCGCGTGCCATCCTACTTCAGTCTCTGTAGACGATCCATCAGCCTTCGGTGTCAAGCTGAGAGAAATACAACGCATTTACGACCAGGTGAGGAAACATTTGAACGTTGCCCACCAGCGTAATGAAAAGTATTACAATCTCAGAAAAAGGCATGTAGAGCTGAAAGTGGGACAGATAGTTTACAAACGCACGTTCTACCTGTCCAACAAGGCCAAGAATTTTACTTCTAAGCTAGCCCCTAAGTTCCTTAAATGTGTGGTGACTGCTAAACGATCCCCTTTAGTATATAGGCTGTCAGATCTGGACGGTAAGGATCTTGGGGAGTACCATATCAAGGACATCCTGAAGTATCAGGAGGAGCAGTCTCCAATACCTAACGTAACTACATAGCACTGTTTCTCTAGTTTATTAAACCAGTGCTATGTGATCATTATGTAAGACTATTTTAATCTTTTGTTTGTATTTCTATATGTGTACGTGACTTTAAATTGTCACGTTGTAGTTTCTTCTATGCACCACACCGAGCGTTTTTCTCTCATTCGCTCCTCAGTACTCTACAATATCCTGAGAGCTTGAGTAGTGATAGGGTATCAGCAGCGAGTAAAGGGAGCATTCGTTTTCTATGAAGGGCATTAGACTCTAGTTACTTAGCCTATCCGGTACACGAGTCAGTGTCTAGTTAGGTGTATAGGAGGATCTCTCTTTGGTAGTGTAATGGTCGTAGTCAGCTGGTGTTTGAAGGACCTAGCTGGTTGTCTTTGTTTATTAGTCAGTACTTTTCTGTTTTCTTTATTGTGTATTTCCAGCGTGTCATATCCGCAGGAAATACTATTAAAGGGGGGGTGGTTGTAGCATTTATTTTCTATAGATGCAGTATTCAGGATGTGAAAGCAGCTTAATCGAGTTATCTTTTTTTAATCGGTTGTCAGTGGTGACATTTCTGCTGTCAGAATGACAGGATGTCATAAGTTCGAGGACGAATCGTTTTCGCATTTAAAGGAACAGGTTTTGTTAAGATTTTTGGTGAAAGACGGGACTAGGACCGAGACCTGCTTTGGGGTAGTTGGAGGTCCTTGGGCTTTTGGCTCTGAGACTGTGCCGCGAATCAGTTTTTCGCTCAAGTGCGATTATTTGTTGCCTCGCATGGCCTAGCGGGCTGTGATTGGGTTGCTGCATTGCATCTTACTACATTTTACCCAGAAAACTGGGTTTTTTACTACGGGGAAAAGCGGCCCGTCCGCGGTTAGCAAAAACCACACCCAATGACACGTGGACTACATGAGCGAGGTGTTTTAAGAGGGACCAGCCGCCTCCACGTGGCATTCTCGGGCTGTGCTGCTCTCCGCTTACTCAAGGCCTGTAATTGTCACCCTATTACAGTGTAGTTAGCTGCTTACCCGTGTTACCTGCTCACGCGGCAGTGGTCTATTTAGTAGCTTTAGTACCTAAACACTGACTATACTTCTGTGTACATGTGATATTTGTGTCTATCAGTGAATAAGCTCTCTGTGTGTCTCTGTGTATCTCTGTGTTATATAAATATATGTGTGTACACCCTACCTGACTGTTTTCGTCAGAGCCCTGGCCTACCCTTGCACGCACACTGGAATCTCTGTAGTAAGGCGCCCTGGGAAAGAGTTCTCTGCATAGCTACCTCGCGCTAGTTGGTGAGTAACACCGATCATCACTGTGTTATAAGTATAGATTTGTATTTGATTTCCGAAGCCAAGTCATCTCATGAAATTTGGAAAATCAATTTTGAAACATCCAATACATTATTTTTAACATTAGACCAATCGCGAATTGGACCAATCGCGCCTAAAGGACCCAATCCTTATAATGTGACCCACAGCACTGTCGCTTGAGGTCGCCTTTGCCCCCTTTCCCTCCTCCCACCGTGAAGTCCTTTGCTTTGCGAGGTTATGTATGGACTTGACCTCCACCTACCAGTGTAAGTATATCAGAGGACATGTACAAAGACAATACGTATTTTTAGCGGCCACTAGTCCTTTTCGATATTTGACCCACGCAAGGAACAACAGACTACGAGTATCTTGCATACCTTAGGAACAGTCGACTTAAATGAAATGAACTAGTTTAATCTTACAAAATGATGTATCCCTGCGAGTGCTACAATGGACTAACCAAAGATAGTGCTGTTTGTCTCTATCTTTGGTTAGTTCACTAAGGCACTCGCATGGATACATCATTTTGTAACATTAAACTAGGACATTTCACTGTAGTCGACTGTACCTACAAGTAAAGAACCTACAAGGGATTGTACGGTATTGACGGGAGTCAATAGTAATCCAAATAAAAGTGGCGTAAAGCAATCTCAAATTATAAGCTTTTAGAGGCTCCCTCGAGAGCATGAGGTCTCGTTTATTTGCCCCCTTTCCCTCCTCCCTCCGAGCAGTCCTTTGCAAAGCCACAGTGACTTAACCTCTCTCCTATCCAGACTCTGTGATGGTTTACTGGGTAGGCTGGCCTATCTCTAGGTAGGTATGGATTTCCACATAAATATAATTTTATGATAAGAATTCATTCAGCTATTAACAAATTAACATATATTTTAGTACCCACTTCAAATATATGCTTCTATCTACCCTTTGGAGTTGAATCCGTGACTATAAGAATGAACAAGTGAATGAAATTATCCGTCTACTAGCTAGCTTCTCTATTACGTCGTGAAAATCCACACCGCAGAGCCTTTTTCACGTTCGCACTGTATCCATAAATAGCAGTTCATTTAGAGAACCCGGACTATAATTTATGACAAGGGATCCTTTTCAGAGAGAGGTTCTCAACGCTGAGTGCGATATGTTTAATTCAACGAAACGTTATTCATTATCGCTACGTTAGTTCAAGGCAGTGATACGAGTAAGTCAAGGCGAGCTGAAATAAACGGCATCATTTAGTTTCGCGTGTGAAGTTCTAAGTCAGAAACTGTGCTGAAACTTGTTACAGTTAATTGCTTTACTTTGTAACTTGCTTTCATGTATCATTATATCGTCCAAATCTAGTTCAACGTCTCATCTATTTCTGAATTTTCTTTGTATGGCAGTGACATACGTCTCACTGGTGGTCACTGGTTATTTGTTACAAATTGTAGCTATAAAGGACTGTAATAGAGTCTAGACTAGACTATGTTATGCTATAAGTACAAGCTATCGCGTCCACTGGACGTTTTGCCTCCCTAATTCTAGCTATAAATAGGTACTATCAGAATTATAGGTATTATGTTATGTCTGTGATAATACCTACGGCTATAGGAAGGTTGTGATAATATGGCTATGGGAAGGTTGTGGTAATACGACTATGGGAAGATATGTGGCCTTATTGTACTACACAATGATTTGCTTCTATTCGCTATGTCGATCTGTTTATCAGCAAGTGCACCACTTGCTAGTGGGTCTCGATAGAGTCCAGTAATTACCGGACTATGCTGTACCTACTTATCAATTATTGAGTCCTATTTCCACCTTAACATTAGACCTTCTGAAATAATCTTTTCATATTATTTCATGATCCACAGAAATCAGAAAGATATCTGTAAAATAATAAAGATATCTGATATCTGTGATCTACTCACTGCATCAAATCGAAAGATGTGAAAATGGTACGGGCAACATCGATGCCACCCTTACATGTAGGGAGGTGGGACCCCTATGCACCCATCCATCCTATCACATCGGGTTATTTTGACCTACTTAAATAAACCAGATCTTACATAGGTATATATAATTAATTTATTAATTATATTATATGACCCACTGTCATTATCATTACCTCTAGACTTCAGCTTTAGCAGAGACCTAAGTGAAGCAAGGAGTTTCGCTTTCAAACATTATATTGCTCTACTTTTCATGCTTTTGGTAAGGAATTATAACCAAAAAATTTCACTTACAAGGTACTTATTCGATACTTAAACTTAGTAAGAGTCAAATCACTATCGATTGACTATATTTTTGTTCCAACCAGAGAATCAAGACTATTTTCCTTATAGTTATAAGGAAAATAGTCTTGAATGAAGCTAGATGCTCTGCATCACTGTATGAATGCATTTTTTGTCTTAAGCACTGCTGACTAGGATTTAAAAGTAAATGGCTTTTAGAGTATCATAGTTTTCCTCAAGGAAATAGTACCTACGGCAAACATTTTCACAACTTACCTGTTACACTACCTATTACACTATCAACAGCCCTTTTTAAACGTGAAGGAAAATCCTTCATTCGTGCTATGCTGGACTAATACCGACTAAAAAACCTCACATAACGCCCAATAGCCTCCGGTTGGGAGCCCCGGGCTGTGCCCCGGGTAAGCCCTCGGAAGGATGTCCTAAGACTGCATACTAATTACGTGATGGGTAACATTTTTATAAGGAGTAATCTACAGTCACTTGTAAATCATCACGAGATTTCTAGGGATAACACAATATCGATTATTGTTGAACAATCGCACAATTTATTCACCAGGTCAATGGCGCTAGTTAATTATTATTGACAAAGCTAACTAGGTTTTACAAGAATTTGTAACAATGTCAACGAATAAACTCTCAAGTAAGAAATAAAGAAAGAAAAGAAGAAACAAATGATGAAAAAGAGCTTACCTATCTTTAGTGCCGAAATGAACATAAACCACAATTGAGTGACAACGCAATTGATACAGACACAGACCTATTAAATAAGTCGATTATGTAAGATCTGTTCCATATTGCGATAAAGAGAGATAATGTGCTTAGTAGCATAATTGTGATAACAATATAGCGATTGACTTATTTATAAATACACACCTATATTATCATTTTAAGACTATAATTAAAACATCCTAAAGAGCGGATATGGCACAACTCTAGTTTGAGTGATATGATCTACCGAAATTGGAAGATAATGAAGTGATTGAAGTACTTTTATGAATTAAACTGATCGAATATACATATCGAGGCGGAATGAGGGCGTATAGCGTACCTATATATAAGCAAAGATAATATAAGTAATAGCACTACGTATAGTAAGTGACTGTATGAATATATACAGGGTGTGGCGTAAATAGTGGTCCAACGTAAAGGGTGTGACATAACAGGTAGTCAACTACAACATACTACAATTTTGTCCGGTTTTGCCCAAGGGTTGCAGAAAAAAAGAACTTTTTATGAAATTCACCCCATTTTTTATAAATTTGGCTGTAGTTTGAAGAAAAATCGTTAGTTTTGAATTTTGATTTCTGTTTATTAAAGGCTAATACATTAGCTAACAAACAATAATATAGTTTGTTTATTTCCATTTCAAACTTGGAAAAAAAAGATAAATTTATTTCAATTTTACCTCAAGTTTTAAAGTATCACTAAAATACAAATGCATTTTTAAAAAAATAAATGTAGGGTCAAGTGTTCAACAATGAAACACTAAAAGTTCATAACCTCGTACATCTCATGTTTTTGCTGATAGAAGTCTATAATTTTACAGGCATGTAGTCAATATGATTGGGTATCAAATGTCATTTATAGATTTTTTTAAATAAAGTGATTTGAATCGACAAAGAAATAAAAACTAAGAAATGGGATTTGTGTCATTGTGTCCATATAGGCGTACACAATGAAACACCATATATTCAACAATGAAACACCATAAATAAACTGTGCCTAATTCAAATTTTGTTTAATGTAGGTAGTTATTAAAGAAAGAGCAGTCCGTTTCCAAGTTAAATGCAGTGGCACGACGTGCCATGCTGCATGCTTCAGGCTTTTTTAATGACAGTTATGCATGCCCTGATTTATAAGACCGTAAACATTCGATTCCAGCCATTTTCCCAGCTAACAGAATATCGAATATTGTTAATTTTTGCCATTTGGTAAACTATACGCCCCTCGTCCTTTTTACAGCTTTGTTTACGCGCCATCTTAAAATTAAAACAAATTTTAATAGATAAGGTTTCCCAATATCAACCAATAAAAATCTATAAAACAGTGTTTCATTGTGTCCATTGTTAAACTGTTTCATTGTTGACTACCTAGGGTTTATCTAACTAAATTTTAATTTATGTTCACAAAATTGTAACTTTGAAACAAATGAAATATGCCAAAATAATCTACAAAACATGTAGAATGCAGGATAATCATAAAAAATATAATATTCCTAACCATTAAATAATGAATAATCTTTAAAGATAGCCAGAAATACTTCAATTTTTGACGAAAATAGTAAAAATGAGCCGCAGACGCGTCTTTTCTCACGCGGTGCCGCCGCAAACTGGGATACGCCGGTGGTATCTATTGAGTGTCGTTACGCGATATATTGCACTAACTGCCAACGTCGCGTTTTGGAAATATTACTATGTTTTATTGTGTACCACTGTTTCATTGTTGAACACTTGACCCTACTGCACTGTTGCTACCCATTATTTCAAAAATATGCCCGTCTAATACCGATTTCGAAATGGTATCACACTAACAAATATTATTTTTTAAAAGCTGGATATTTCATTTTCATTACAAACTGAAATTTTAATTTCATAGTAGGGAATCAAACTGTTTATAACCACATGGTCTCTACTTATCCGTCTATTGTCGGGCGCCTCGGAAAACTACTCGGAAGGATGTTACAGGATTCCTGACAGACTTTGGTCAACACCTTGGTCCCACTAAGGGTCTGCGGTGTCCTTCCGATACTTTTTTTTTTTTTTTTTTTTTTTTTCTGCAACCCTTGGGCAAAACCGGACAAAATTGTAGTATGTTGTAGTTGACTACCTGTTATGTCACACCCTTTACGTTGGACCACTATTTACGCCACACCCTGTATAAGTATGGAGTCACATGTTTTCCTGTTAGCGGTGGCAAACAAATCAATGCTGAGGTCACTAACTCTATTGTGCTGGTGTAGTTGCCGTGAGATGTACCTAACTTTTTTCTGGTAGTACTTTATTGCACACGATTTTTTTATTCCCTAACTTAACGAGCAACCAATTTGCAAACATCTTATACTAAAAGGCTCGTCTAGAATTTATTACAAAAAAATGTCGGCATCACATAAGTTATGAATGAAGTGTCGACTTCCGTAATATCGTCGGTACCGATTGTACCGAACAATTCGTCTGCGAGAATAGCGCTCTATATACTGACTGAATAACTGAACAATGAATATCTTGGACAGGTGACTTTTGACAGATTGGCTGAACACATTTGTCCAAACAAATGACTCCATTCCAATTTTCCATCACTATGATCCTGGGTATGCCAGCAAGTGCGATAATGTCTCTTTTAAATGTGCCGTGTGTGTGTCGCTTTGGTTTGAGCGGATTATCTGATATAATAGGTATTTAAATAATCACGTAGCCATTATCTGAAAAACGTGCGGTCAGTCGCGGCGCGCATTTTGTGTGGCGGTCGTGGTTAGGAACAAATGGAAACAAACAGTTCTGTCCGGTAAATAAAAACATCTTATAATAACATGATCGTGTACTTTTGTGCGGATTTATTTGAGTCTCCCGGCCAAGGAAAGGGTCCAGACCCACTAAACCATCACGATTATGCTGTCCCGCCTTGGCTCTACCGAGTCCCAGGAATAATATTCCATTTAGGCCCCATAATTACACCACGGGTACTGTTTTACTACCAAGGAGCTGCGCTTGATAAATAGGTCATAGGTAGTATGACTATTAGCCAAGCCTGGGTACTGGCTACCTGGTGCCATCACTTCCCAGACACCATTTTTGCAGCTTGCTTTGAGGAACATGAGACGACATTGAACGGTACTGCTGTTTATTAACGACTACGTATGGTTACCTACAGACAGTCTAAGTTTAGTTGTTAAATTATGACCTATTGTGTGATCGTTGTTCACATTGTTGTGATCTTATATTCTCGAACCACGCACGCGACCGTTATACACTAACACTGTGACGCGACGCTTGCGTTTGTTTATTTCAAAATGAATTCCTATTTCTCTCTTGGTCATGCCATAACTTGGTAAGGAGAGGTTCGTACGTTGGTACAATAATTTGGAAATTAGAAATTGAAAAGGTCTGGGGCTGTATCATGGTATTCCTTGACTAGATCAATGCTGAGGTACCTGTGAATTTGTAATCATTCGCTCTTAGACTTTTTGAATTGGAGGCACTTGCTTAAAACTTCCAAAACAGAAAGAATTTTCCTAATCGATTACCTACTTATCAACCAACCTAAAAGTGAAATTATGTTATAATATGGGTGTCACAGACAAAAAGTAGGTACCTAGAGCACCTCTTTTTAAGAATTCGGTTTTTAATCTGCACTGAAAACTTGTTATGGTGAACTAGTCTATAGTGCATGGCCATGTCGCCAGATCGTAACAGAAGAGAACGATCATAAAAGTCATAGCTGGATAGGATATCACATGCATGCTGTTGGCTACGCTAAAAGACATTCTGAGACATTCTTCAGAGGCTATACCCGGGACTCCCGGCCGCCGTAGATAATTGTAAGAAATCGTGGACCTTACTCAATAGGAGTCCATGTAGAATTTTACACACATACTTCTAAAACACGTTAGGTAGTGAGGTGGAGGAAGAGGGGAAGAAAAACGTACCGAAGTGATTGTGCCAACCGAGATTAACGCTCGTATGCTGCTGATTAAAACCGGTATCAAATAAGTGACATTCCATTCACAACTTTCCTGTTTCCAAATTGTTGGTAACTGACCGGAGCCAGATCAATTTCTGTCTTATCAAACAAGTAAACCTGCTATTTCTTTGAATTTAGAATACTACGCATGCAGAACGGGTATTGGGTATAAACATTTCACAAACTAGTTTAGTCACAACCGGTTTGGAGTAAAGAGGAAAAAACGTCTGACATTTGCGTAAGCGCGGGTAATCCCTCGTTTCGTTGACAGACTCATTACTCACATAAACATTGAATGAATCAGGTAACAGTGAATATGGTAATTCAATTTAATTTTTTAAGAATTTGAAAAAGCGCCTTGTGGAGTCAACTGGTGACCCAAGGGCTGGCAGTTTTCTTGCTCAACGAATAGGTATTGCTATTCAGAGGGGGAATGCTGCTAGTCTTTTGGGCACAATGCCACGGGGGCCTTATTTAGGTTTAGTTTAATTAGTAATAATGTAAATATAGATATGTAATAATTATGTTTCTCTGTAATTTTTAACAATAAATGTAATCCCATTATTTTCAATTCTATTACATTTTTGACCCCCAGCGAAAAAATGGGTTACGTAATTTTGACCTGTGTATATGTGTGTCTATCTGTGGCATCGTAGCGGTTCAACAGATGGACCAATTTTAGTGCGTTTTTATTTGTTCGAAAACTGATGTGACGAAGATGGTTCTTAGCTATAAAATTGAAAGATCATCAGCTCACTTCCTGAGTGTTGAAGGGATTTCACTATAACTCACTCTCTCTGTCTGGTTGATTCATCGAAAATTGGATAGTATCAAGTAGTCTGTGGGATACCTAACTCCTCTGAATACTGCAGGATATCTAACACGTTTGGGTTTATTAGTTTATTAGATCGGGGTTTTATTAATTTTCAAATTAACACTTGTTGTTCGTGTACCGAAGGAATACGGCAATTCAACTAAAGAAAGACGACATGTGATAGAAATTCGTGAACGTAAGAATAAAAATATAAATATCGACAAATAAAAATACTAATTAAAATGGTATACCTAGTCATCTATTAATATAAGACCTGATGCACAGAAAAATTCTAATGAGTTTATGTTGCATTTTTATGTATATCCTATATATGTGTCTTTTTTGTATGAATAAATAAATAAATATAATATAAATACAGATAAATGTAATGAACAGCAGCAGAGTCTCAGTAATAGTAGGTACTAATAGGTTATAGTTTTTTACCTCTCGAGTACGTAACCCTAAAAATTATTAAGAGCTCTTCTATTTTGCATAAACCTACGTATACATAGATAATAACCACGACGCCGACGGTATAGAAAGAGTTTGCTCCACAGTGGGTTTTTTTTTTCTAAAAAACTCGTCAAATTGACGTCGCCAGCCTGATGGAAAGTCATGGCGTATCATGGAGCAAATAGCGCATCTAGCGATTAAGAGCCACTCTCACAGAGACTTCTGATAGTGGTACAGCTACAGCCAATATCAATAATATTATTGGGGATCATGCAGCCTGTTGCAAATGATTGAATGATCTTGTAAGAATCCGATTTTCATTCAATCATTTAGAAACAATAAACCAATGTTGTTCACTTTGTAATTAGTACAACTGGTGCGTGAGTTAAATAGTAGGTAAACGATTTTTAAACACGCCATATAAATTATAAAGCTTTAGATACAGAAATTAGATACCTACCTACTAGGGAATGCAATCCCGCAACAAGATTATAATCCCGGTATTTGCGGGACTGAGCAATCTCAGTCCCGCGGGATCCCGGTATTTGCGGGATCCCGCATATTTCTGAAAGTCATTGAGAAAAGAATAGAATTCTGTATCATACATCCATCTAGAACTGAAAAATAGTCACCCCCTTAATCCCCGAAGGGGTTGGCAGGACATATGGTCTCATCTCATACCTACCTAATGTTCTTTTCTCAAAATTTCCCATTCTCAAAATATATGCACTACAGGATTAACGCCGCTCAATCCGACTTGAATAGGTTAGGTTAGAAGGCTAAGGCCGGAGCGGAGCGCAGCGAAGCTTCCACATTAGCCTTCGTGGTTATTTTTTTTATAACCTAACACATATTTGGAGAAAGGGACATTTTGAGAAAAGAACATTTCGCGAAAAGGATATTTTGAGAAAAGGACATTTCGCAAAAAGGACATTTTGAGAAAAAGACATTTCGAAGGATATTATGAGAAAGGACATTTCGAGAAAAGGACATAATGAGAAAGGACATTTCGAGAAAAGGACATTATGCGATGAGACGAGCCAGGCCTTCAAATTGACTTAGCTGCCATTTTACCGGCAAACGGGACCAATGGCTTAACGTGCCATCCGAAGCACGGCAACGCTCAAATAAATGTCACAAAGTGGTCACCTATCTAAGGACCGGCCATAGTAAATGTAACATACTGCAGTGATCTTTTACAGAACACGGAGTCCGCCGGGCACAAGGAAAAATAAATTATTTAATATTACTTTTGTATTGAGATTATTAAACCGATATACATATAAGTAATACAATAGCTACTGCAAATTATTAGAAGCGCAGAAAACATAGCATGTCAAAATTTTTGTCTGCCAAACGACTCCTAACTTTACATGTCAGATAGCCAGCAAGCAATGTACGAGATAATTGAATACTTTTATAGTACCTACAAGATAAGTCAAATCTCCCTGATTAAATCACTAAAATCAAATAAGTACGTTATTAGGTTATATATTATATTACGTCACAATTACAAAAAACTTTCTCAAATCGAATCAGTTTGTGCGCTTCCGCTTACAGAATAACACATGGCGTTAACCTTTGCACAATCCCGCTAATCCCGCGGGATCCCGCACGATTTACGTGCGGGACTGGTCCCGCAAAAATACTGCGGGATCCCGGTATTTCGGGATCCCGGTATCCCGGTATTGCATTCCCTACTACCTACCTATCCATAATCTAGTAAATTTCATTCAAGTTTTCAATCTGGATATACATTTTACTTAGAGGATGTGGCCTGGTCCCGCCCTTGTAGCATTGTATTCACCCCCATCATTCTCAGTAGAAATGAATTAAATGTTAGTACATTTATGAACAAATTCAAGTGTTCCTACAACTAGTAGGTAAAGTACGTATAGCTGCCTAATTAATTTAAGTCTTCTGTGAGATAAAAATAAATATTTTCACTTCCTTATTCAGACGCTGAAGCTGTGAACGTGTCAATTGTGAACACGGAAGCTACAGTATCTATTTAAATTTAAACCTGTACATTTTAAGAATATTTTTAAATATAAGTACATGTATAAGTAATCTGATTACTTAATAAATTAAAATATCCCTAATTAAAACACTACTAATGCGAATTATAGTTTTTGTTATGGTCACAGATATCTACATTGCGAATGTTAATTAAGTAGAATAAGTAGGTATATTAAATTTAAACAATAAATGTTATTATTACCAAGAGCTTATTTATTCAGTACTTACCTACTACTCGCACAAACAACGGAATTAACATAAAGGTAGAGTCAGATTAATAATAAGTAGTACTAACTTAGTCAGTAAATTTCCTTGCAAGTGAGCTATAATTCCAATTCCTTCCTATACGTATTCCCATGTTAAGTAAGCAGAGAAAACCCAGGTAATCAAACTTTGCTTTCGAGAATACAACCGGGACTATCGCCCGACATCGAATAATGATGATTGAGGGCATCAAGTGCTCAAAGCCGTAGGAATCCGGTATGAACCGAAGCGGAGTTCCACATAAAAAAAAATCTTGTTGGTACACCTTCAGGAGGTATATAAATTTGAATATGAGGCTGTTTATTGGGTGTAACAAAATTACCTCTGAAAATTTCGTCACGTGACGTGGCATCTTTCAAGAAACATTACAAAAATGAAGTAAAAAATATCACATGAATACTTTAACCGTAAATTCGTTTAAAAGGTCCTCTAAATTTTCATTTTCACCCTTTCTATCGGTACTGAGCGGCAGTAGAAAGCGACAATGATAGCCATACGGGTGCTCCGTGTTTGTTTTGCCACGGCGACCATGTTACCTCGAATTGCCGCGGTAAAGTATAAATATGACCAAGATTAAATAACCCGTATAATTTTAAGAGGGCGATAGGTCTAACAGGGTACAGGATTTTGTTGCGAGACTTCCTTCTCTACCCAATGAATTCAGGAATAGGAGAGAATATTGTTAACATTGTTCACAGATTGTCCTGGGACATCTTTCCGAGGGCTCACCCTGGGCGGTAGTAGGTAACTAACTTAACCTAACCCAACCGTAGGCTGTTGGGCGTTACGTGAGGTTTTCGGTAGGAGTCCGGCATAGCATCTATAAAGAATTTTCCCTCACGTAAAAAAACTCTGTCCACAGAAATCGTAAATCGAATCTATGACCTCACGCAAGAAGTCCCACTTGCTGTGACCGTACTGCCAATGGGAGTGTTACAACTAGGTATTTTTAAAAGCAAATTATACCAGTTGACATAACCTTGCAAATGTCACGAATAATATCTACGGATAGGTTCGAAAGTTGTCATTCCAAGGATAAAACTATAACACAATTACTTATTACAAAACTGATTAAAATTGTCCATTTATTCCTAACATCTGTCTGTGGTCATAACCGATTCGCTAACGGATGTTCTCAAATCGATTTCAAAACGGATGTTTTCAAATCGGATCTATCTGTCTATTATTCGGTTAATTGTATTAAAGTATGTTATCTTCACGTCTTATTGTTTGATTAATATAAACTTACACTAACTTCCATGTGTAGATAATGCGATGACCTAGTTGTCATCCATCATCTACATTAATTTCCATGAAATTTATATTTCCATTAATTTCCATGAAATTTGTATAATAGGATCAATTGATCGTTATGCATTAAGGAAATTTCATAATTAAGTATGAAAATTGCCATGAAATTTGTATATCCCATTTCATGGAACTTAACTTTATAGGGGTCTTTTATAAAAATGATTCGGTAAAACCACATACTTAAATCAGTTTATGATTTCTGTGGGAAAGACCTATGGAGTAAATTCTACTAAGTCTTTTATCAATAACTTCTTATAGAAAAATTAACTGACTACCTATAAAAAACCAAACAAAACTTTAATGCTCTATCTAGCATGATGCATAAAATATAAAATGTAAGTATGAGTAGGTATATGTAATCTGAAAGACACTAGAATAGAGTTTACCGTATTCCATGGGTATAATTGGGTATATACCTACTGAAAAATTTTTCGATAAGTCCGTTAACGTAACTTCATATAGGTCGGTACTGATTCTGTCAAAATTTTATTAAAGAACTGAAGCACTGAAATTGCATAATTTTGATTTTTTTATGTATGTAGCATTGAAAAAAGTATTTACCTTTAAAATACCTTGACTCTGTTTATTTAATAGGCTGCAATAATTTACATTGTGAGATAATACTTAATATCTATCCTTAAACACACCGAAATTACTCATTCTCCTAACTATCTATCTACTTGATTAAGTTCACTATTACATTTCAACCTTGCAGTCTACATAACAATTGCTTACAGTATTATCAATATTTATCATAAAAAATATCTTTCGATTCAATTCAAATCTTTATCGTTTTAAAATGTCTAGATTGTTTTAATAAAACTAAATAAAAAGTAAAAGGTTGTCGATTTAATTAAGTAATAAATTAACTTGAATTAACACTTACCCAAGGTTTTAGATAAAAATCTTGAATCACAAAAACTGTTAGACGACAAAACACCTCGTTTATTTAATTATTAATAGTAGTAATTATTATTTCGTATTTTATTCGTAAAGCGCGATTCTGTTAGCAGAATAGAGGTGCGCTCAGTTTAAAGTCTGTTTCGGACTACGCCCGCCGCGGACGATTTCTCAACTTTATATAGGTACCAACGATACTAGTGAATTGTATCTTTATACTTTGGTATATATGGCTGACTCCATTTAGAAGATTAGCTCTGGCGCATGAGCTGTTAAAGCTGGTCCTTAAAGACGACTGTCACCGTGTATATAGGTACCTACGCTTTACCATAGAGAAGACTTTTCGAAATGATAGTGTGTCATGGTGCTGTTTCTTTTACAATTGATTTCATTGTGCCTGTTTTATCGTTTTTTTGGGTAAATTAATAGAAAATACTAGGTATTTAGGGCCCTTTTTTGCATTGTGCTTTCTAGTCCAAACTGAGCTATTATAAGCTTGTCCTAAGAGACCTAGAGCACTGCAAGTGTCAATTCAAAAATTAAATTAAAACCGCGAACCTAGGCTGACTCATATATTAAATCCAAACGTGGTATAGGTACCTATGCTGGAATTTTCTGAAAAATAATGTAGGTAAATAGAAAACATCCAAAACTTCAAAACAAGCATTTCACGTATTATTTAGTTACATCGAAGGTATAACCTACACTTATTTGTTCCAAACCTGGCAGATATAAAAGGAGCTGTCGACTAAACTAAAATGAGAACGATAATATAATATACTTTTCTTTTCTTTCATAAAGACTGTTTTTTTATTATCTTGATAATATTGACTAATATACTGAAATATACACCATACTATAATAATACACTAACACTATTATTATTATTTAAAAAAAATAAACTAAAAATTTATCCGCATCATAGTCCTCTTGTGGGAACGTTCCTAGAAGACTGGCAGCATTGCCACGTTGAATGGCAATGCTTAATCTCTGCCCCAAATAGAAGCCAGCCTTCTGGTCACGAGTAGTGCCGAACAAACGCTTTCCCAACTCTCTGAAGATTTTTTTTGCGCTTGGACCCCATGGCCCCAAGGTTTTGACCCCAAACGGCTATTATTTTTTTTTCCCAAAAACTTGTGGAACTTTGATCTGATTTTCATTTTCACCTAGACCTAAATAGCACTTATCTAAAACGAAATCATTTATAGCAAGTTTATGAGTATATGACAAAACTTCGCATAATAGAGTCGAATTTACAAATCTATCTCTAGCTATATATATAAAAATCAATGCCACTTTTCGTTGTAATTTTATAACTCAAGAACGGGCTCACTCATCCAAACCAAATGTACAGGCTTTGTTCGGACTATTTAGTAGATGGTTTATGTGAAGTTTGCACAAAATCGGCCGAGCGGTTCTTCATTTATCACGCAAACGAAGTTGCGCGGGTCAGCTAGTATACAATCTATATATTAGGTGCTTACATATGAAATTGGCGTTTTGTATAGGAGGAACAAAAAGTCGAATATTTTTAAATATAATATATTTAATTAATCAAAGTATGAACCATTGTTTTCTATGCATTTTTGCCATCTCATAGGTAGTTCATTGATCCCTTTACTAAAAAAACCAGTCGGACGGGAATCAATAAAATCTGTGAAGGCGATTTGGACTGCCCCATCAGAGTTGAATTTTTTCCCTTGCAAGAAGTTGTCCAAATTTCGAAAAAAATGGTAATCTGTTGGAGCAAGATCCGGGGAGTACGGAGGATGTTTTAGACATTCCAATTGAAGCTCTTCTTATTTGGTAGCCGTCTGTTGTGCAGTGTGTGGTCTAGCGTTGTCGTGAAGCAGCAGTGGCGTGGAGCGATTGACCAGCCTAGGTTGTTTAGCCGCTAGCTTTTCCATCATGGTTTGCAATTGCTGACAATAGACATCAGCCGTAATAGTCTGGCCAGATTTGAGAAAACTGTAATGAACAATACCGGCACTAGTCCACCAAACGCTTACAAGTAACTTTTTTGGGGTTAATTTTCGCTTGGGGCAGGATTTGGCTGGCTGGCCAGGATCCAACCATTGCGCTGAGCGCTTTCGATTATCGTAAAGAATAAATTTTTCGTCACAGGTAATGATTCGGTTTAAAATACCTTCAAATATGTTCAGTAATGTAACGCAGCAGTCGACGCGCTTTTGCCGGTTTGCTTCAGTCAATTCGTGAGGTACCCACCTTTCAAGCTTTTTAATCTTCCCAATTTGCTTCAAGTGAATTAAAACAGTTTTATCACTAACACCGCAGCCTGCAGCTAACTCGGACGTGGTTTGCGATGGATCCGCTTCCACAATAGCCTTCAATACTTCATTATCAACTTGAGTCTCAGGCCATCCACGGGGCTTGTTCTCCAGGTCGACATTTCCTGAACGAAAACGTTGGAACCAAAAACGAACTGTGTTTTCTTTTGCAACATGACCGCCATACACATCATTCACCCTTCTAGTCGTTTCCGCAGCACTAGTGCCACGGCGGAACTCGTACTCGTAAATAATGCGATATTTTAAGTTTTCCATTTTGTAAAATGAGTGACGCAAACAGAAAAAAACAAGAAAAAAACAAATGAATGACGGTCATCGAAGGATAAATACATGAGTAAATAGCTGGGAAAATTTGAATTTGGAATTCCTTACCAAAGAGGAGAAAATCGTAATTAAAGTGGCCAGTACGAAAAACGCCAATTTGATGTGTAAGCACCTAATATATAAAAATCAATGCCACTTTTCGTTGTAATTTTATAACTCGAGAACGGGCTCACCTATCCAAATCAAATGTTTAGGCTTTGTTCAGACTATTTAGTAGATGGTTTATGTGAAGATTGCAGAGAATCGTTCGAGCGGTTCTTCATTTATCACGCAAACGAAGTTGCGCGGGTCAGCTAGTATACAATATATTTTAGTTACATAAATTCCAAAAACACTGAGTAAGTATCTACTGAAATTTTAATCAGAATCGAATATGTTTACCACACTCTATTCTCTCTTACACGGACAGAGCACAAACAGTGCGTGTGTGTGTATTATGTTTGCATTTTCAGTTTTCAGCCTCAATGTCCAATGTCTTCATTTTATTTCTTATGTCAGTATAATTAATAGAGGAGGAAGCAACACCTGGAAAAATATAGCTGTGTGTCAGTTGTTGCAGGCCTTTATGATGTTCATGATAACCAACACTGGTATGAGGTAAACCAGTACTTTTACACAAGTATGAAACGGTCTACTGAAACAGCCTTTCCTGTGACATTCTTTTGAGGGCTTACCTGAGGCTCCCGGCCTTAGGCAGTGGTAGGTCACAGTGTGGTTTTAGTCGGTAAGAGACCAGCATAGCATCCATGATGGATCTCCACACGCAAAAAGAAAGCCATTGGACGCCTGTCTAATGTGTTAATACTGTACGACCGCCTCAATCAATTAGTCAGATCATTATAAATTACTGTCAACTGCTGGATGTAGGCCTCTCCCAAGTTCAATAATTATTGGAAAGATGGTCAAACGGGTTTGTGCAGGGTTTCGTTTGGAGTATTTTTTCTCTTCGTGATTACGTCGTTCGTGAGTCAGCAGGCTTACACTTTCAAGTGAGGCTGGCTCGGACCTCGAAGATGCTGTAAGGGTCTACGTTGTACCTACCAACTAGGTATTATAAACAGTTTTAAAATGAGTACATACTCAACTCTGGGGTCAGACAAGGTGGGTTGACCTCTCCTATTCTATTCAACCTATATGTGAACAACTTGATTGGTGAACTGAGCGGCACCGGAGTCGGCTGTTCAATCAATAACGTATGCATTAACAATCTTAGTTACGCTGACGACATGGTGCTGCTCAGTCCATCGGTCAAGGGGCTGCAGAAGTTGCTAGGAGTATGTGAGGAGTACGCAAACAGACACGGGCTGGTATACAATGTTAAAAAGACTGAGGTTATGGTTTTCAGACATGATAACAAACCATTGACTACTCCTGACATATTCCTATGTAAAGAACGATTGAAAGCTGTTAAGAGTTTTAAATACCTGGGGCACATATTGACCGATAAACTTAGGGATGATGAGGATTTAGAAAGACAACGAAGAGCGATCGCTGCAAAAAGTAATATGCTTGCTAGGCGCTTCGCAAGATGTTCCAAACAGGCAAGAATCACTCTGTTTAACGCATACTGCCGGACGCCGTACACGTGCCAGCTCTGGTACATTATACTCGACGAGCGTACAATGCAATGCGGGTGCAGTATAATAATGCGTTTCGGTGCATTCTGGGGTTGCCATGGAGGTGTAGTGCGTCCGGTATGTTCGCTGAAAACAGAGTGGATGATTTCTATGCCGTCATGAGAAAGTCCAGGGCCGCTTTTATGAGCCGTGTGCACTTGTCTGACAATGAAATATTGAGGGCTATATATGAAGCTAACCTCTTCTTTGTATATGACCCTCAATATTCCAGCTAGCTTATGTGCTATGTGTGTATATATTTTATTAATTTATCCTATTTTATGGGTACTTGTGACCTGAAATAAATGATTATTTAATTTAATTTAATTTAAAAAAAAATCAAACTTTACTTATTAAAATCAAAGTGAAGTAGAGTTTGATCTTCGAAAAGATTTTTATACCTATGTTTTATGTTTTACTCACTATAAACATTCGAAAGACGCGAAAATGGTACGGGCTACATCAATGCCACCCTCCCACGTAGGGAGCGAGTGAAGAGAATTGATTCAATTCCTTTTAACCTCGTCCCGACTAAATCTGCTTGCTACGATGGAAAAGTGATACAATTTATTGTAGGTATTTTTTAGGAGGTATTGTTATATTTTAGGGATGGGAAATGCGAATCGTGTAGCACCTTTGGTGTTGCAAACGACCTTAACGCTGCGATGCCGGTGTGGCTACAGTTACTAGTTACTTTCATTCAGATAACAAATCAGTATTTACATACATATAATCATGCCTTTATTCCCGAAGGGGTAGGTAGAGGCATAGGTAGTATACGCCCACATTTCACTTTATAGTTTTATGTCCCACGTAATAGGTGGTGAGCCTTTTGTCGTGTTTAAATTAGTGACCGACCGAAGTTTCGGTTTCGGTTTCGGTTTCGGCCAGTTTCGGCCAAAAAATCGAGTTTCGGCCGCAGTTTCGGTTTCGGCCAAAATGGGCCGAAACTTTCGGCCGGGCCGAAACTCACGTGTTCGTGAATTTTAAGAGCCTGGCTCTGCTTGTGACGTGGTTGAGGGCAGCCCAACCAGTTAGTATGTTACTAAACTAAGATTTAGAAACAGACAAACGAATTCCAATCAATAGTGTAACTATATAATACAATTTTATTCAAACTGCAAGCAATTACAATCATTGACATGTATTAGCCAATTACTCCTGTGTTATGTCTTTGACCACCTTTTTAGGGTCCCGTCCTTACTTTTTGGTTACGGAATCCTAAAAAGGTGATCCATGAACCTACCCCTTGGTAGTCCGATGCGTACAAAAAGGGTAAAAACAGGGCCCCATTCCTAAGACTTCGTTGGTCGTCTGTCTGTCTGTCTGTCAGCAGGCTGCAACTCATGCACCGTGATAGTTCAACAGTAAAAGTTTGATGCAGATGATGTTTTTCTGTTGCTATAGCAACAAATTATAGAAACGGACAAAATAAATTATTAAAAGGAGCCCGTACAACAAACGTGATTTATTACCGCTTTTCTTGTATGGAATCCTACTTAAGCGAGTTCGGCATGCTCTTGTCCAGTTTTATATATATACTGAATGAAACCAAAACTAGTCAAGAGCTAGTAACTGTCTAGATGACTAACGACCGCGCCAACATCAAGCCTACCTAACGTAAGCCCACAGGCTTAGGTGAGCCAAACGTCAGTTCAGTCTGACGCCGTTAGGCCAATCGTACGTACAAATTGAACCGGGCGACAAAATGGGCAAATGCACAGTAAAAGATTGCGATTCTAAAACATAAAAACACAATTAGTCATGTAGAATTACTTTTCACACGTAATTATACTATTTACGCATTGATATCAGCGTAAATACCGCTATAATCGAATTTTGAAAATAAAATTTGTGATTGCCATTCAGTGTTACCACTAAAATATCGGTTTGGTTTACCCACATCAGTGGGAGAATTAGTAATTAATTACCTATGTAAGATACATTAATAATATTACCCGACTAAGGCAGGGTTATGATTTTGAGAGGCTATACACGTATATCTATGTATGTTCATGTATTCCCTCAGAGCTCCTTAACTAGTTACTTATTAGAACTGGACTAATGAGATATTGTTAGAAGCGCCTTGACGTTCGACTGGTTATAAGCTATATATCGTGTCACTGAATTTAATGGTGCGCCCTCTAGCGGCCATAAAGTACTGTGTTAAAATAAATTTAAGAAAAAAATATCGTGTTTGGTATTAACCTTCGGTCCGTCGCGTGGGGTCTTTGAAAGCCCGAACATTACAAAAATGCACAATTTTCTTATTTAAATCTATTGTAGCAGTGCAGTAGTTTATGTACCCTCCTAAGTTAGATTGTAGTTGGCGCGGAAGGTGGCTAACTTCAATTCGCTCGTAAGCGCCGTGTGATACGGACCTGTTTTGAACGCAAGGGCTCTCAAAGACCCCACGCGACGAGCATACAATTTCGTAAAGTTGCGATTTTTTTTATTTATTCCTTATATATTATATGTTACAAAGTTGATTATTTCTATATGATGCCAAAAAAGTATAAAGTAAATAATTACGGAGTAGATTTCTTTATTTTATTTATTTTTTGTAAGAGTGATCTCAGAGTGAGAAATATAGGCTCCTACTTTTAGATTATAAGTTTAATAAGTAATTAAATACAAATTGCTTAATAATTTATCATTGTTTTATTGTAGTTTGACAAACACGTAATAATGTAATGATAAATTATATGAATTACTAGCTGATGCCCGCAGCTTCGCCCGCGATGGCCCTGTATGTGAAATTTTGCTGAATTTTCTTTGCTATAAACCTCACGGAGCCCGAGACCTTTCCAACGAATGCAAAACCGTGGAAATCGGTTCGTGCATTCTAAAGTTATAGCGTCAGGAAGGAAAACCCGACTTATTTTTATATAATAGACTTATAATTTCCTATTTTACATGCTATTTTTCATTGAGGTTCTCAAGAACCCCACGCGACAAACCTCGTTAAGTAAAATGGCGCGACTGACCGAAGGTTAAATGAAAGGGTTAGACGTTTTGTAAGTAAGTGCCTTTTTAATGGTCTATATAGAATACTAGCGGTCGTCACGCGGTTTCAGCCGCGCAGTTCCCGTTCCCGTGGGAATACGGGAATAAAATATAGCCTATGTTCACCGGGAAGAGTGTTGCTTCCCAAGAGTGAAATATATTTTTAAATCGGTCCAGTAGTTTCGGAGAGAGTTTGTTTACTACGCCCGGAACCAACCGTAAAGACGCGGGATAGGACCCCTATGCGAGACGGCAGTGTTAGCCAAGGTCTGTCGGGATGCGATGCGATATGGTCACGCCTTTATCCCCGAAGAGGTAGGCAGAGGCATATATTATATGCCCAAAATTCACCTTTTTTATAAGAATATAACCCACGTCATATGTGGTGAGACGTACTGCCGCTGCCGTGTTGAGATGGACAGGCATAGGTTGTGACAGCCTGCTGTTGAAATTTTTCAACCTTGGTCAAGTCCTTCAACTTGGCTTAACGACTGCCATTTTACTGGCAACCGGGACCAACAGCTTAACGGGCCTTCCAAAGCACGGAAACGTCGGAAACGCTCAAATAAATGCCAGCCGGGACACCCTTCGTAGGCAGTAGCAGGGCGCAGTGTGGTTTTAGTCAGTAGGCGTTCGAAATAGCATCCATGCGTAATTTCAAACGTAAAAGAGAGAAACCCATCTTAAGGTAGAGAAATTTCTAAAATGGAGACCTGAGAAAATTTATATCTACCGTTGATTAATGGTACTTGGTGAAACTTGCTGCACATATTGCAAAAAAGACCGGCCAGGTGTGCGTTGAATTCGCGCACGGAGGGGTAAACGCGAGACTCTATGAACGAGACATGAGGCTTTGCCGTCCGTCTGTCTGTTAGTCACGAGGCCGTATCGCAGGAACCGTGGTAGATAGAACAAATTTTTCACAGGTGATATATGTTTCTGCCGCCGTAGCAAAAAATACCTACTAAAAGCAGAAAAAGACCCCACACAACAAACGTAAATTGCCGATTTTGTATGGGGACCCTCTGTGCTTAAATTCGTGTGCTAAACTCTGTGAGTTTCGGTTTCAACCGAAATAAAATAATAAATGAAATAGGTACATAATAATTTTAAATTTGTTTAGTAATTCTATAATCATCCTGGGTAAAACTTTCATACAGTAGTCAACACTGGCCCACGTTTGTCATGTTTATGTTTTTGTCTTTGTCTAATCGCAGCGGCGGCGGTGTTCACCGTACGCGTGTGAGTGAGACAGATATATGTTTACCATCACTGCTTAAAAAGTTTCATAGTTGCGTCTTCATAGCTCATAAGTAGCCGTGCTTTTGTCGAGACGCGATGTTCGTGCTTGCCTCTCTAATGATAATATATAACTCTATGCTGTAGAAGGGCACCGTGTAGTTTTAGTCGGTAGGAGTTCGCAATAGCATCTATGAGTAATTCCACATGTAATAGAAAGAAATCCATCTTTAGGTGGAGATATTTCTAAAATGAACACTTGAGATGATTTATACAGTTGATTGATAGCAGTTGGTGGAACTTGCTGCACATATTGAAGAAAAAAAAGCACAGCCAAGTTCGAGTCGGATTCAAGCACGGAGGGGTAAAAGCGGGACCCTATGAACGAGACATGAGACTTAGCCGTCCGTCTGTCTGTAAGTCACGAGATTTTATCGCTGAAATCGTGACAAATAGAGACCTGAAATTCTCAGAGATGATGTATTTCTGTTGCTGTTTTTTTAACGTAAGGAAAATCCTACAGGGATTCTACCTAACAGCCTGTCGTTGGGAGCCCCGGGTATGCCCTCGCAAGAATGTCCAGAGGATTCCCAACAGACCGATGGCTACTACCGCGGCCTCACCAGTGGGGGGGGGGGGGGGGGTTCGGGTACTATCCCTATCGTTGTTCAAGAGTTATCCCGCTTCATGGGGGAGCGTGCATGAACCTCACGTCACGCTGTCGTCTAGGAGCTGCTCGCGCGCAAAAGAGGGAGTGGACTCCCGCCTACTCCAGCTGCAGTTCACGGCTCGCACCAAAGTCTTCAGCGAGAGAATGTCCACGTTCAGACCTGCCACGAGGCTTTGCTGCGCTGTGCTTCCGCTTCGCTCCTCGCAGTGCTGGCACTCAGCCGTGGTATCCCGGCGTATTCGCCAAAGATAATTAACGAATCTTCCGTGCCCGGTAAGCATCTGTGACAACCGTTAGGAGAGAGCACCGTGGCTCTGCTTCAACCTCTCGTCCATTACAGTCTGACTGCCTCAATTGTGGCGATTCCACCTCTTAGTTGCTCGAGTCGCACCTTCCAGGTCTTCTTGGTTTTCGAGTAGAGAGTTCGGACCGAAGAGACTCAATTTCTCGAGACGCAGGCCTATGGCCCCACTCCAGCTCTTCCTGGCACCGTTTAAACAATGATGCAAGGGCCCTCGCTCCCAGGGCCCATGGTGGGGTCTCGGATAAGAGACATACCGCCTCAACTGAGATCGTAAGGTATCCCCTTATCACCCTCACGGGCATTGCCTTCTGCGGGCTAAGCAATCTAGCCGTATTGCTCGCTGTCGGGATCTCCGCCCATACGGAGGCCCGTATAGGGCCATGCAATGTACTATCCCAAGGTACAGTCTCCGCTCAGACGTCAGACGCTCCCCAGGACACTCAAGCGTTGGGTCTCCTGATGTTGGGCAATAACCGCGGGAATGTGACTGATGCCCTCTCTCAGTTTTGGGGCCAAACTTCAGAACTGGTATCCAAAATTCCACCGGCTATCGAGTACGAGCCCCAAATACGTCATCGAGGGCTCATGCCGATGCTAAAACCCCCTACATGTAAGCTGAATCCGACAGGTGGCCCCTTCCAAGGTTTGAAAGCACAGATTTGCAGCCTCGGATTTGTGAAGGGCGACCTAAAGACCCAAACACCGTATTCAACTCACCACAGGACTGCATAGCGATGTTTTGCTCCACGCGCTGTAACGAGGGTGTCTTCAGCGTAACGCGTTACGCCGAAAAATCTGAGCAACAGACCGCAGCGCCAATCGTAACCGATGTTCCAGAGATGCAGTCCTAAGACCGATCCCTGTGGAACACAAAACGACACATATCGCCGATTTAGTCCTAGCCAGCTCGGCTAAGTTTTGACCTTCCCGGAAAGATAGGCCCAAACAATTCGACGGAGGTAGGAAAGCATACCATGGTGAATAAGCGCCTCCCATAACGCAGCTCTAGGGCAAGGTGTTGAAGGCGTTGGCGATGTCAAGATACTGCCACCACCACCTCGTCCTGTTTTGTAGCCACTATAACAAAAAAAACCTACTAGGTCATGAATAAAAAACATCCACACACAACAAACGTAATTTTTGTCCCCAATTTTTGTTACAGAACTCTCTGTGCGGGAATACGTCTCGCACTTGGCTGGTTTTTTTTTAAATATGAACACGTGAGTTTCGGTTTCGGCCGAAACTGACCCTGGGGCCGAAAGTTCGGTTTCGGTTTCGGTTTCGGCCGGAAAACCAGTTTCGGTCGGACACTAGTTTAAATTGACAGGCACAGGTCGTGACAACACACAGTTGAAAATTTTCTAGACACCCGATCAGGCCTTCAACTTGGCAATCGGGTTTTCATTTTAAGTTTTCCTTCTCTACGCAATGGATAGTTTTGCGAAAGTGTGCCCTTAGTCTCCTCTTATGACAACTAGGGATGAAATAGGGCGGCGACATTGTGTACTCTTTCCGTTGCCAGACGAGGTCGCGTCGCCACACGGGAGAATGGTATTTGCAATCAGTATTGAAAATATATAAAATCCTACTTACTAGTATCTACATTACTTACTACTACGTAGTAAGTAATGTAGATACTTTTTAAAAGTTTCATGAGTCACAGGTAGGTATAGGTACCTTCCTACTAAAAGACAGTTACGAAATCTCGTTAAAAGTCTGTAACTGTAACCAAAAGTTTCCATCTCTCCAACTAAATAAAATACCACTGGTAACTTTTTCTAAAAGCCTCCTCCTCTCCCAAAAAGAATAACATCAACTTAATAATTGCGATTTGGTTTTTACTTTTTCTTTTTCAATCAAAGATACTTACTAAAATTCTCAAGGGAAATTTGGTATTGATTAAGACATTGGCAGGTAAGAGATTTACGTAACTTCGACTTTGCAATTGTAAGGAAAATCCTAATACGATTCCAGTATCTACGGTTAAATAAATAGGTAATCAACATCAATATCTATCTATCTACATCTACATATAATAAAATCGTAACAGGTCGCTGTCTGTACATGGAAGATAAATAAGAAAAAAATATTATAGGGGGGCTTTATGAACGTAATAGAACCCAAAACAATGATTTTGAGAATTATTGTCTGTTTGTCTGTACGTTTGTGCACGCTAATCTCAGTAACCACTTAACCGATTGCAATGCGATTTTTTTTATTGTGTTGGTGTTTGCTCCAGTTAACATTTGTTTATTTCATGTCCATCGGTTCGGTCAAAGAAAAAAGAGTTATATCACTCTAAAGTCTAAAGAATCTATTACATCACTACATATTATAAAACAAAGTCGCTTTCTCTGTCCCCATATCCCTTTGTATGCTTAAATCTTTAAAACTACGCAACGGATTTTGATGCGGGTTTTTTTAATAGATAGAGTGATTAAAGAGGAAGGTTTATATGTATAATAACATCCAATAATAGTGGAAAAATACTGTATACCCGTGCGAAGCCGGAGCGGGCCGCTAGTTACATATAAATCGAAAAATGGGTAAACTAAACTGGCGTGTTTACCCATTCTTTTACGAATAAACAAACAGGGCAGTTTCACACGCTGCTTGATGAGTCTGATGAAAAAATACCTCTCCTTTTTATACACCTTATATGACGTTAACGAAGTTGCGGGGTCAGCTAGTGCTATGTATATGTATACAGGGTGGAATTTAAAGATGGTAGTTGGAGATAAAGTACCCTTAATATTGTTAATGGCAAGTTTTGCTGAAAGGAAACATTCCTTTATTTTCACAAGTTAGTAAAACTGCATTTAAAGATTTTTGAAAAATCCCCTACTTGAGCCGGGAATCGAACCTGGGAGATGTGAAAAAAAAAAAACATTCTGTATTTTATGATACCAACCGAAAGAGTCTTTAATAAGGATCAATTTCTTTTAAACAATATAATATCTTAAATTGAAGGAAGACCTAGTAAAATATGATTTTATTGTAAAGCTTACTCACTAAGAAGAAGAAAAAAACAGTGTTATTGAGATTCTTCTTCTTTTTGAAGTTGGTTAAAAAAATATTCTAGCTTCTGTGAATGGGAATATTCGTCTGGTCATTTAACCAACTAACTTCAAAAAAAAATAGGAGGTTCTCAATTAGACTGTTTTATATTTCTTCAGATAGTGAGGAAGCTTTACAATAAAAAACATATTTTACTTGATCTTCCTTTATTTTAAGATACTATGTTGTTTAAAAGAAATTGATCCTTATTAAAGACTGTTGCGGTTGGTATCATAAAATACCGCCATCTATAGAAGTCAACCTTAATAAATTTAACATTACATTATACTTTTTTGAGCTATTCTTAGCAAGCCCTTTCATTTAATACCTGTATATACCCACAAGACCACTAGTCCGTCACCTTGGGTGTTCCCCCATGTTGGAATTATTGTGACTCCACTTTATTTTTCGCATTTTTCTCAGAAGGAATTTTCAGACGTCATCGTCACTTTAATGCTCGAGCCATTCTCATCAAACCAAAGACTTCTATATAATAGAAGTCTTTGCATCAAACTTACAGACAGCGGAGTCTCAGTATTTACATAATAGGCTCACGTTTTTACCCTTTGGGGACCCTAAAATCAGAAGAAAAGAAAAATGAGGGAGCTCCGATACGAAAATCGTGTATTTTTTTGTCTTTTTAACCGACTTCAAAAAAAGGAGGAGGTTCTCAATTCGTACGCTATGTTTTTTTTTTGTATGTATGTTACGCGATAGCGGCGCCAATTATGGATGGATTTTGAAAATTCTTTTTTTGTTTGAAAGAGGCTACTTCTGAGGTGGTCCCATATCCAGGGTATCAGGATCTGATGCTGGAATCCAGGAGAAATTGAGGGCAACCACCGAAAATTGTAGGGACAACTAGTGCGTTTGTTAACTTTTTGATTAAGTGCTTTAATGTACTAAAATTTAATGAAGGTCTGGAGTCGATCCGATGATGGAACCGAAAGTCAGTCGAGGGAATTCCTTAACGATTTACAGCAGTTACCTTGTGTTTCGGCTTCATTGATTTGTGTTGATGAGAACTTTACACCTAGATAGAAATACTTTTCGGTCCACCCGTCACTTAAAATAAAAAAATAAAAATTTTAAATAAAAAATAGAACCGACTTCATATACATCCTTAAAAATAAAATTTACCTAGCACATAGTAATATGTATTTGGATTTATCGGATTTTATTCAATATAATATTGAAGTTGGTGCCATTAATAATACCTACCTAAACCTATGGGTTTACTTGGCGCCGACTTCAATATGATATTGAATAAAATCTGATAAATAAAATACGTATTACTATGTGCTAGGTAAATTTTATTTTTAAGGATTTATATGAAGTCGGTTCTATTTTTTATTTAAAATTTTTCTGGTACGGAACCCTTTGTGTGCGAGTCCGACTTGCACTTGGCCACTTTTTATCAATCCCATATACATATACACATTTATAAATAGGTATGTATATTATATTTTAGAAGATGGAACAGAAAAAATCTCGCACATTTAGATTGACGCGACAAATCCCACTTGTTGCAATGGTAAGCACCCTTCACAGTAACCATGGTTACGGTGCGTCCTGTCGCCACCCGATCCAACCCTCCCACAGCCACCCTCTCCCAGCCTCTTGTGAACTGGAGAGCCGAGAGTGAACCTGCGTCATCGCGGGTAATTACACATCTAAAGCTTTTGATGGAACAGAGCTTTGTGTAGGTCGAGAGGGACTAAAGCAATAATTTATTTCCGTTACGGTTTATGAAGTTATCATGACAGGGAAATTGAAATAGTAGCTTAAGGCTGTCTTTATGTAGTTAGTTATGGCGATGGGTAGGTCATTATTTTGTGGATGGTAGTTCTAGATCTAGATATCTATCTTTAATAGATGACTATAAGCGTGGCGTGTCCAGTAGGTAACTGCACTGGGTACCTGCTTTGATACATCTGTTAAATGTCGGATTCAAAGGCATTTTATATTTTATCTAAGTATACTGTCTATGTCTAGACCAGGGGTTCCCAACCTTTTCGTTGTCAGGGACCACTTTTATATTTCTCTCGTTAACAGGGACCACTATGAAGGCATAATTAAAACAAACTGTGATATTCAATCTAAAACTTAAAAAACACGCAAAAGGAAATTGCATAAACAGAAAACTTTTGTAGGTATTTTGTATTTATGTGATTTCTGGCTTGCATCTTCTTTACGAGATCTGCTAACCTAGGACTAATATTGTTACCTACTCAAATCTACACGCAAATCATCACTTACTTTCAAACGATTCCTCGCCTTGTTTTCAATGACCAACAAAGCAAAAAGCCTTGTTCGCACAAATAAGCTGTTGAGAAAACCATAAAATAGCGCAACGCGATTTCTCAGAGTTTCGTATGAGAAATTGCTTTTAAACACCAAAGGACTCAAGTGAATTTGTTGTGTAACTGGATTCCTTCAGTAACTTCACCAGCGTCCATGCTGAGAGGATTACAAGGGGGGGGGGGGGGGGGTAGGTACTACACTTCTGCGAGGTGTGAAGAGACACGTCACCGTCTAGGCCTGCTTCTGTGAAAGAACGGTAAGCAGCCACTCGCCGCTCTCAGACCCTCAGTCATGGTGTATATTTAAAGGAACCCTTGAATTCTAGGTTTGGCGGAAGTTGAGATGACTCTCATTTCTGAACTACAAAACCTTCAATATTGAAACTTGTGTGAAACAATGCTTAAAGTATTCCCGTTCTAACACCAAAAAAAAAAATTGGAATCGGACCACGCGGTGAGAAATTACAGCTGAAAAACCATTTCATCTGTCATCCCCTCCCCTGAAAGAACCACGCAAAATATCGGGATCAAAAGTATAGGTACTAGAACCTTCCTCGGATCATAAGCTCAGATTGTGCTATACAGGTGAATTTTTGAAAAGGGCTTGGATGGCCAAATCCGAAACTGGAATAGCGAAAAATGCCCAAAGGAGTCACGAGCCCGATTTTTAACCGACTTCAAAAAAAGGAGGAGGTTCTCAATTCGTCTGTATGAATTTTTTTTTATGTATGTCAACGTCAAGCGATATTTCCGTTAGTTATAGACGGATTTCAAAATTTATTTTTTTGTTGAATAGGGTTTACTTCTGAGGTGGTCCCATTTTCACCAGGTCAGGATCTGATGATGGGATCCAGGAGAAAACGAGGGCAACCACCGAAAATTGTAGGGACAACTAGTGCACTTGTTAACTTTTTAATTAAGTGCTTTAATGTTCTACACTTTAATGAAGGCCTGGAGTCGACCTGATGATAGAGTCGAAAGACAGTCGAGGGCATTCCTTAACAATTTACAGCAGTTACCTTGTGTTTGGGCTTGATTGACTTGTATTGATGCAAACTTTGCACCTAGATTGATAGATCCGCCTTCAAAAAAAAAGGAATTTCTCAGTGTTTTATGTATGTTCACCGATATTTCCGTCAATTATAAACGGATTTAAATTGTTTTCTTTCTTGAATAGGGTTTACTTCTGAGGTGGTCCTATTTTAATCAGATCAGGATCTGATGATGGGATCCAGGAGAAATCGAGGGCAACCACCGAAAATTGTAGGGACAACCAGTGCATTTGTTAACTTTTTAATTCAGTGCTTTAATGTACTTCAATTTAATGAATATCTGGAGTCGATCTGATTATGGAACCGAAAGACAGTCGAGGTAAATCCTTAACGATTTATAGCAGCTACCTTGTGTTTGGGCTTGATTGATTTGTATTGATGAAAACTTTTACCTAGATAGATATATTTTTCGGTTCACCCGTCACTAAAAATAATGAAAAAAAAATTTTCAATAAAAAATAAAACCGATTTCCAACAAATCCTGAAAAATAAAATTTATCTAGCACAAAGTAAAATGTATTTTGATTTATCAGATTTTATTCAATATAGTATTGAAGTTGGTGCCATGAATAATACCTACATAAACCTATGGGTTTACTTGGCGCCGACTTCAATATGATATTGAATAAAATCTGATAAATCAAAATACATTTTACTTTGTGCTAAGTAAATTTTATTTTTCAGGATTTGTTGGAAGTCGGTTTTATTTTTAATTGAAAAATTTTTTTGATGAAACTTAAAACCTCATCATTAGATTTTTGAAAAACCAATTATCTTAGACGGGAATCCAACCCATTGATTTTGAAAAAAAAAACACCCTTTATTATTACACCATACGATAGTGTTGCTGATAAGGATCAAAGTCTGCGAAGTAATGAAATACGGCAAATTTAAGGAAAGTTTGGAATTTTAATAGAATTCATATTTCAGGTAGGTACTAGGTACCTAAATTTTGCATCATAATTTGTTTCGTTCGAAATCCCAGAATAGATCGTAACTATTCCGTGTTTTTAATCATGCTCAGAATGATTCCTTGGAGAATATTCTTAACGGAATCAATAATATTGAATGCAGTACGATCCCTGAGGTCTCGAATCCAGCTATGTATTGAAAACTATGGTCTTCATTTTGAACAATTAATTAGTTAACGTAAGAAAAATAAATTTTATTTTGTTAAAGATGAGCACTTACCTTTAGTTTGTCATATGTCATTACTTCCCAGAATAAAATCCTAAATAGCAACACTATCGTATGGTGTATCTAATAATATAGGATGTGTTTTTTTTTCAAAATCAATGGGTTGGATTCCCAGCTAGGATTATTGGTTTTCCAAAAATCTAATGATGAGGTTTTAAGTTTCATCAAAATCATTTTTCGCTATTCCTTTGAGCATTTTTCGCTATTCCTTGTAGTTTCGGATTTGGTCATCCAATCCCTTTTGAAAAATTCACCTGTATATCATTTAAATCCCTTCAGTGGTTTCGGCGTGATACTTATTCGGGATACAGACAGACATGGAAAGTTTAAATTACAGTTTCAGTATCGATTACAGTACGACCGAAAATTAAAATTTTCATAATATCTTCCATGTATGTACTCTCGCTCGACCCTCTACACTCATACAGTTAATTTATAGGTAGGTATAGACAATAGACTAGCTGACCCTCGCAACTTCGTTTACGTCACATAAGGTCTATGAGAGACATGAGAGTTACCTACACTTGTTACACGGGCCGCCGCGGTATCTCTCGGGCCGCAGTGGTAGAAAGTCGTGAACAGCTTGTGTCTGAAATCGAGGCTACTTTGACTAGAGTGTCCGATTGTCCGAATCCGTCCAAAACACTAGCGTGTCTTTTCACTGCTAAGAAAACCCCATTTACTGTAGCGCAACAGTTTCAGTGCACATCTCTTTACATCTCTAAAAGTATAGGGATCCTTGGTGTTGACATCTCCAGTGACGTTCAGTTCCACAGTCATTTGGAGGACAAGGCCAAGCTGGCGTCCAAGAAGCTGGGTGTGCTCAACAGGGCGCGGCGGTACTTTACTGCGGCGCAAACACTGCTTCTTTATAACTCGCACTATGCGACCGCACATGGAGTACTGCTGTCACCTTTGGGCGGGGGCGCCTGAATATCAGCTTCGTCCATTTGACTCGGTGCAAAAGCGAGCTGTGAGAGTTGTCAACCATCCTATACTTTCAGGTATGAGACTGAGTTAGCCGCCCCGCGCCGCCGCCGCCGCCGTCAGTGTTACTTCATACAAACCGCAATGGTTTATTTGATCCATGTCGGGTAGCCGCGCCGCCACTGCCCGGCGGGCACCTGCAGTGCTGTCTTTTTGTCCTTCATGTGCGTTGGTAGTATAGGGTTTTCTTAACGCTATCGTGCGACGTGTAATTGACCGGCTCGGCCCGCGCCGTCGTCGTTTGCAAAGCGCCTTATAGGATCACCTTGATGTCAGTCTGTCTGTCAATGCCCCTTATCTTTGAACGCGTGTATTGAGTTGAAATTAATACCTTACAAAGACTTCTATATAAACTGAGGTAGACATGCCCTACGCACCGATTTTTGAAACCTATAAACTGCGCCAATTAGCAGCGTTGCTCGCACTGTTGTGAGTCAAAACTTCGAGAGTAGGTGCTCGACTTGCAATCGGAGTCCATACGCCTTCTCTTTTACTCTTTTTCTATTCGTATATTGCTATTGTGTGTGGTGAAAATTACGTAAAAAATATTTATAAGTGAGTGTAGTCTTAGTACTGTGTGTATTTGAGGATTGCTTTTGAAATCTCGTTTGTTAGAGTACGGCGCGTCTACCTCAGTTTATATAGAAGTCTTTGTCAAAAACGTGTATTTCGACATTCTCAAGGGAATCAACATTTATAGGGTGCTTCCCGTTAACCATAAAATTTAGCATCTTCTTGTACCACAAATACAGGAAAATCTAATATCTATACGTTTGCAAGGAAATCACTAAATAAAACGAAAATTACATACGTCTATATCCAGTGGCGGGGCAAGACCTAAATTTGGTGTGGGCAAGACAGATTTCGCGAGGCCCTGCGCCAATAATAATAGTCTCGCCATAAGGAAAAAAAAAATAACCACAGAGGTTTACGTCAAATGTGGTTAGTGGGGTCACTCATCCCAAAAAAAATCCTTAGTGAAAAACCTGTTGGTTCCACTGCTAAGTTCCACTAAGGGGTAGTGGAACTTAGCAGTGGAACCATCGATCTTGAAACCAACAGTCCGGAAGGAATAAAACAAGGGATTCTCCGCACTGTTTCTGTGTTCGGCGGCGTACAGTGGATCGATCCATACCTACAAATCGGCGGACATAGGAATCTTGAAATACTTTTTACTGTTTTTACAAAAACTAATGATGCCAATGTGTTTATCTTAATAATTGTAGTCGAAAACATAGAGACACAATTTTGATTAGACTTTAATTTTAAAAAATATTCGTCAAAAACTGATTTCAATGCATGGAAAAGTACATTAAAAAAGGGATAGCCTAAGATTTTCTCGTGTTTTCTTATTTTAACGCTAATTTTTTGTCTACATTTTCTAATTTTCTTTGATTATTGAATGTACATAGTTTTAATTTAATTGTCTTTGTTATATATTTTTGTTTATTTTAAACTACATTTTTTTTAAGTTTATGTAATTCTAATTTTGTTTGATTATTTGATGTACTGTACATACATGTTAATTGAATCGTTCTGTTCTATATTTTTATTTATTTTAGGCTATTATTTTTACCACTTTTGTTTTTATAAGTTAGTTTTTGTATTTATATAGGTAACTATGATATTATGTTATATAAAACGTGTTAGTTTTATTTGAGTAATACATTATTTTCTTCAAATCTTAATGAAAAATACTATACAATACAAAAATTTTGCTAAAAAAGTAGGAAAAAGTTAAAGTCGTCTGCTTATAAGTATCTCTCAAAAACTCCCGATTCCGTATGCTAGTCATATTATTTTTGATGTGGGTAGGACAGTACTAAGCTAAAATGTAGTTTATTAACAATTAAACAAAAAAAACAAATTAAGTAAAAAAAAGAATTAGACATATTACATTATTACATGTTTATTACATGCAAAGTAAAAGATATAATTAGACATATTTTCTTAAAAAAAATTAGAAAAATGATATTTTGTCATATAGGTCCCAGAGCGGTGCCTAGGGATACTTAAACTTAAAATGTTTGGCAGATATTTTGCTAACAACCCATTAAAAGTCACTATAAGCGTTAACATAAGAAAACATGAGAAAATCGCAAGCAAACCCTTTTTTAATGTACTTTTCCATACATTAAAATCAGTTTTTGTTGAATGTTTTTTAAAATTGAAGTCTAATCAAAATTGTGTCTCTATGTTTTCGACTACAATTATTAAGATAAACACATTGGCATCATTAGTTTTTGTAAAAACAGTAAAAAGTTTTTCAAGATTCCTATGTCCGCCGATTTGTATGAATCGATAGATAATTTTCACAGCAAAATTAATTTATATCTTTTTTTATTTTATTCTCGCTTTGAAGCAATGCATAAAAATTTTTGAGGCGCGAGGCCCCTTGTACCGCGAGGCCGTGGGCGGTGGCCCACGTCGCCCACGCCTTACGCCGCCACTGTCTATATCTAGTAAAAGCTACGAAACGACTTAAAAACTTAACTTGCAGGTTTGAATTTTTTACAGCTTCAAGGGACCATAGACTTCAACAAATGGCATTAATTTTTTAAAGAGTTTTGACAGACAGACGCAGACGACAGAATCTGACCCACTTCCGGTTGACCTATGGCCAACCGGAAGTGGATCAAATTCTCTAATAGGTCTCTTGGTTGACCTGAACAATGCCGCATCAAGTTCCGGATCGGTCAAACCATTTAGAACCTACGCGTGTAGCAATAAAATGATCAGGCACGGAATTCAATAATGCAGTATTTTAAAGTTTTCTGTAGTGCATGTAATCATTACGTTTACTCAGCAATCAGCAAGTCAACAACAGTTAGCAGGTCAGAGATGATCTAAGGGTTGACCCCGAGAATCCTCGTGAGGCATTGATCATACAGATCATATTGAGCAGTTTTGTCTGAACACCATTTTTGTAGGTCAAATGAAATCTAGCTCCGTATAAGATAGATAGATACTCTTTATTGTTACACCAAAATACATTTTATATAATAACTTACACTAAATTGGTTTTAGCCCCTCTCTATAAAATAGAGTGCAGAGGGGCTTATGGCAAGACTTTGTCTGTAGTCTGTGACTAGGTCACGTGGATCATCTGTTCAAAGTTTGGAAAAAAAACAAAAATGACAACGTCAATCGGATTGAACTTGCACTTTCACAATAAACTTGTACGTCACTAGGTCATGTGGATCATCTGTTCAAAGTTTGGAATAAAACAAAAATGACAACGTCAATCGGATTGAACTTGCACTTTCACAATAAACGTGTTAAGAGAGGGGCAGTCTGGTGAGAACGATATCACGGCTTTCTTGTTACAATTGGCGGCCCTTATCGCACGAGGCAATTTCTTACAGGCAACCGTACCTATTGGGGATTCCTAAAACCTATTGATGCATTTACACCACTGACCTGTAATAGTATAGCGATTATTATTACAGGTCAGTGATTTACACCCTTACCTTTGATCTATATCGCGGGAACTTCTAACTTTTTTCAATTTAGATTTAGAAGAGTCGGCAACATGGATTTGGTTTAGCCAGTCTTACGGTGACGCACTTTCCATCAGCATGCGTGTTCCAATAGGGTTTTAAGAAAACAGCAAATAATATTTAATAATTTATTCAATAAACATCTTTATTAAATACACAATATAGGCAGTATTTAATTTTGAAATCTCTGACTGTATTTTACAAAATGTAGGTATAAACTGTATAGTATCAAATACTTTATCGAGCTTGGCTACGAACATAAATGTATTGAAGTTATCAACATGTATACTTTTACACTTACGACTATCAAAATTATTTATAAATATTGACGATACGATAAAACGATTTAGCACAATCACGAAAGTTACACTTACTTCAATAAAATCAATCTCACAAATAACACAAAAATCTTACACGAGGAAGCCCTTTTAGGGTTCTTATATAAAACCTTTACAAAGTTCAACAATATTTATAAAGAGGTAATGTGATTGTGTTCAGTTGTTGTAGAACTTCTTGCTTGTGTCCTTTGCCATGTCTACGAGTGTCTGGGCTGGTTTGAAGGGCGCTCCGTATAGACCTTGGAATTCCTCCATTTTCTTCACTAATTTATCGGCACCGAATTGGTCAACCCATCTGCAAGGCAAATTACGTATTAGTTACGGATTTAACGGAACTCTATTGACAATTTTTCGATACGAGTTTATAATATAGTTTCCTACTATATTAATCAATAGTCGTTTCGATACAGTCTATTATATAATACCGATTACCGATATATACCGATTAATACAGATTAATACACAATAGACTTGAAAGATAGAGCCTTGTGTCGAAGGGGCCACGTGTTGCGACGGAAAAGAGAACAAGATGTTGCCATCCCAATTCAATCCAAGGGTGTCCTATTAAAAGAACACCCTCGAAAGGAAGGGAGGCTATGGTCTCCCATTAAAAGCTATACGCGGCGTCCGACTTCAGCGTGAACGTTTCGATCAACGTCTGAACGCCAGACACAACGTTGGCAGTTAATACATAAACGACGACGGCGCCGGCGACGTCTCGTTCATAGCCGTAGTCGACATGACGGATAATGAATTCGATAAGAACGTTATAATTTATCATAATGTATTTCGTCTATTTTCTTTATTTTTATATTATAATCTTCCACCTTTTTCTTTATTGAATTTTGACATTTTGTCTTGACGCTGCGATGGTTCGAAATAACTAGAGACGCGGCGCAAAGCGTTCAAATGACAGCTACGTCATGCGCACGCCGCCGTCAACGCATGAAGGAGACCACAGCAGTACATTTCCATAGTAAGCATACACGCGGCGTAAGGAATGACGAAGCACGCCACTTTATAGGAGACCATGGCCCAGAGGCGACTAAGGGAACACTTTCCCAAAACGATACATTGCGTAAACAAAGGAAACTCGAAATGAAACCCGGTTGTCAGAAATGTAAAATGACAATCGTTAAGCCAAGTTGAAGGACTTATGGGCGGCTTGAAAACAAATATTAAAACAAGTAATTTTAACATTGGTAATACCTGAAAGGTCCCCCGGTGAATGGCGGGAAGCCAAGACCGAATACTGCGCCGACATCACCTTCAAGAGGGCTGTGTAGAATCTTTTCCTCTAGAGACAAGACTGCTTCGTTTACAAATCTGCAACAATATTACAATAATAAGTATTATTTACTATAGTGCCATTAGAAAATCTCAATAGTCCCACAACACAAAGTGGTTCTAGAAGTAGAAATTATGTATTACTAGCTGATGCGCGCGGCTTCGCCCGCGTGAATATTGGTTCCCGTTCCCGCTTCCCGTGGGAACATATTCCCGAGATAAAAAGTAGCCTATGTGTTATTCCGGACTATACTCTATCCCTGTACCAAATTTCAGCCAGATCCATTCAGCCGTTAGAGCGTGATTGAGTAACAAACATCTTCACAAACTTTCACATCACTACATATTATAAAACAAAGTCGCTTTCTCTGTCCCTATATCCCTTTGCATGCTTAAATCTTTAAAACTACGCAACGGATTTTGATACGGTTTTTTTAATAGATAGAGTGATTAAAGAGGAAGGTTTATATGTATAACTAGCTGTTACCCGCAACTTCGTTCGCGTGGAAATTATGTTTTAAGCAAAATTTTAACTGTATTCTATCGAATCGAGCCTCTAGGATAAGTCGTAAGTTTGAGACACTAACGCTAACGGTAGCCAGCAAATGGCAGTCGTTAAACCAAGTTGAAGGCCTTATAGACTTAAAAAATTCATAAGTAGGCAGTACCTACGCCTGTCCATTTCGTCACGGCAATACGGCTCACCACCTATTACGTTACGTGGGACGAATTATAAAAAGGTGAAATGTAAGCGTATAATATGCCTCAGTAGTAGTATGCCGTCGTATGCATGTATTGTGTTTAAGGTGATTTAATTTATGTACCTATGTCACTGTAGCCAAAGCTCAACATGTTCCAGTAAAGTTGTATTTTTAAGAATGTTCATTATAAACTAAGTTTGTAACTTTGCTCTCAGAAGCAAAAATACAGAGGGAATCATGGCTAGTAACGCAGGAGCCAGCGACGAACACTTATTTGTGTAAGAAGCAACTTAACCGTAGGTCGACAGCCGCAGTGTTGTTGAAAGTCCCTGCAAAGCATTTGCTATAAGAAAGCATATGCCGACACAACCCGTAGACATTTCTGCCTCAATAGTATTGCATTGAGTTAATTGAAGACTGGTTCTGTTTTACAACTTCAATACATGACCAACCTTCCCGGGGCACTGGAAGTTCATTCGTTGTGAAAGATCCCTCTTGCTAAGAAAAAAGTTGATTCACAAATCTAAGACTGCCGTTGGGTGCCGTATACAATTGATGTGCTACATGTGACCTACAACGAATGAGTTCCTCGAAGCTGGATAACCATCACCAAAGGACTCTGGCTCTACTTGTGTGCTGTTATGCCTCTATGCTAAACTTCTGACGATAATAATGAAGATTGTTTCAAGGAAGCATTCACCTTGGGCATTGGTGCTCGGATCACTGCTTGAAACATTTGTTCCAATTACCAATCAAGTGTTCGTTCCAGCATATATGCTGTAGGGTCCACTACTTAAGCTGTTTTCCTGTACGTTAGTAATTGCCTCCTAGAGCACGTGTCTATTATCACTGTTAGACGCCACCCCACAAAGAAACGTTTCTGTGATAAAAATAATAACCCATAGCTTAAGAATTTGTGAGTCACTATCCCAGTTCACAACATCTAATGTTGTAGGCGCAATGATGTGCATTTTCATGCTCTTTTAAAAACCTGGTGTTGTAAGAGAAGATACAACCTGACAGAGGGTTTTAAATTGCTATGGTTCGAAAGAGAAACGATTTTTGCATTGCTAGATTCTGGCGAAGAGTCTTTTCACTGCATGCGAGTGGTACCTGGGCCCGTTTTATTTATGATCGAAAGGAGAGGGTGGAGTTATAAGTTGAAGAGCTCTTTACCTCACCTTGGTAAATTCGGTCTTTTAATTGAATTTAAGTCTTACGGACTGTGAAAGTGGCCCCCAATCGCTAGATGCACCACGCCTTTCCATCAGTGGTGACTTCAATTTGGCGAGCTTAATATAAAATAAAAAAAAAATTATTGTTCTACTCTGCACCAGTGGTTCAATGCTGTCAGTTACCTCAGGACCGTCTTTATTGTGAATATCACATCGCTGCATGTACAGACGGAGTGTAAGCACTGCTGGGAGTTATCCAAAAGTTGAGAGCAGTATTCTTAATAACGAATCTGCGCCATGTAGACTCTGTCTTGTGCGTCATGAATAATTAGCAGCCTTTTTTTACTTATTCAAGATTTCTAGTTTCTTTGGGACCGGCCCAACACAGTTTTCAATGCAGATGTTATTGTTACACCACGCACATCTATCAATACCAAGCTGTTATTACTGTTGTTACCAATGAACTGTATTCTTTTAAAGTATTATTATGTCATTAAATTCATATATGATATAAATTTTTAATGAATTAATAAACAAACAAACAGAGAGGTTGAGTATGCCTTTCATTGGTATCAAAGTTGGCAAAGGAAGGCCAAGTGCCAGCACTGCGAGGAGCGTAGCGTAGAACACAGCGTTCCACACATTGGTGGAGTGCAAGACGTGGGCACAATAGCGCCAGGCCCTCGTGGCAGTTCTGGACGTCGACACTCTCTCGCTGGAGACCATGCATGATCTCCAGCGGGAGTAAGTGGGACTGCACTGTCTCTTTCTGCGAGCAGGTCATGCTTGTGAAAGAGGCTGCGGGGAGGGGGTGGGAGAGAACCCTCCCACCCGAGTTCCGCAATCGGCGGCGACATGTCTTCGCCTAAGACTATCGGCCTACATGAACGGGGGCCTGACGTCGATGAGGAGGCCGCTCACCGTCCTTACAAAAGCAGGCCCTTGACGACAGCGTGACGCGAGGGATTCACGCCCTCCCCCCCTCCCCCCCCCTAAGAAGAGAATTATTTGATTTTCAAACATTTACTGAATATAATGCCAGTTTGATCGACGGCCTCGTCACGCTTCACTTGTAGAACTTGGGATTGTAAGATTAGGGGGAAAAAAGGGGGCGGGCAGGTCATTCCAAGTTTTTAATTTTACACAAAAACGATCTTTTGAATCGCTCAGAGGCGATTAAGGTAACACTTTCGCAAAACCAAAGTCTTTCCAGTTGCCACACGGGCCTGTACTTTAGTAGCATGATTTTTTTTAGGTTAGGAAAATCCTACATGGATGATATGCCGGACTCCTATCGACTAAAAACCACACGTTCCCTGCCTGATGCCTACGATTGGGAGCCCCGGGGAAACCCTCAAAAGGTTAACCCTAGGATGGATCGGTACGTAATCCATTGCATAGAGAAGAAGAAGGCGAAGTGAAACCCGGTTGTCAGTAAAATGACAATCGTTAAGTCAAACTGAAGGCCTATGGGCGGTTTGAAAAAAATATTCATTTCAGCACGGCGATAGGCTCACCACCTTTTACGTGGGACGTAAAACTATGCCTCTGCCTACCCCTTTGGGGATAACGGCGTGACTATAATATTATGTATGCTACTAAATAAGATCTAGACGCTTTTGTGTTTTTACTCCCACATACATACAGAATTCAATTGTTCTCTGCCAAACCCCTAGACTTAGTAGCGTGATAATAATAATCGTGAAGCTTATAAAAACCTATCCTATTTAGATTTACACTCACATTCAGAGAAACCCTTACAATTGAAATTTTCAAAATATCTGATTCTTAAAAGTGTTATAACTTTTTTATTTAATAACCGATTGACATGAAATAAACGCTAAGTGTTAAGTGGAGCAAATTTCAACACAATAAAAAAAACCGCATTGCAATCGGTTAAGCGGTTACTGAGATTAGCGTGCACAAACGTACAGACAAACAGACATACAGACATACAGACATACAGACAAACAGACAAAAATGCTAAAAATCATTGTTTTGGGTTCTATTGCGTTCATAAAGCCCCCCTATAATAATTTTTCTTATTTATCTTCCATGTACAGACAGCGACCTTTTACGATTTTATTATATGTATTGATTGATAACATCCAATAAATAGTGGAGAAATACTATATACCCGTGCGAAGCCGGAGCGGGCCGCTAGTTTATAATATTAGTAGGATGGGTAATAGAATACTAGCTGAAATAAACACTACTTCATGTGGTTGACCTCCTGGTAAATTCCGGTCGACCTTTTCAGTCCGCAGAAAGTGCTACAGCACCTTTCCTAACTGACCTCAACAATATGCCGCCGCATCAAGTTTCGGGATTGGTCAAAAAGTTTGGAACTACGCATGTAATAGGAAGTATACGCACCGAGAACCATACACAGAATACAGTAGGAAATGTAATATTGCAAAAGTTTGTACACAATTTTATACTGACTAATTTGTATGGCCATATTGTTATTTTGGCGGCATAAAACTATTTGTATAGTTAGTTTTATTTTAATGCATATTTATTATTTATGCAGTTTTATAGTTTTGGTTTAATTAGTAGACTAAATACAAAATATTGCTCACCTAGAAACCATCCTTAACTGCTGGTCTTCAAGTGTGTTAGCTCCCTTAGGCTCTAACGAGTACCTTTCCTTCAGTATCTGCACGGCTTCTTGATTCACGTCCCTATTTTTAGTGCCCTTTTCGTACACATAGAATCCTTTGCCCGACTTCCTCCCCATAAAGCCGGCTTTCACCAAATCTTGCATGATGTTCAAGTTGCCACCGCTAATGCGATCACCAAACGCCTGGGAATAAAATGATTTTAGTTAAAATTTAGTTTTATGATCAATTGATGTTTTTAGTTATAATTTAGTTTTATGGTGAACTAGATTATGCTCGCCGCTTCGCCCGCGTGAAATTCGGTCCCCGTACCCGCTTCCCGTGGGAACATATTCCCGGGATGAAAATGTGTTATTCCAGACTATAAGCTATATCTGTACTAAATTTCAGCCTAATCCGTTAAGCCGTTAGAGCGTGATTGAGTAACAAACATTCAAACATTTTAACATACTTTTACATTTATAATATTAGAAGGAAGTAAGATTAGTTTTATGGTCAATTGATGATTTTAGTCATAATTTAGGTTTATGGTCAGTTGCGTGTATGACCACACGTAATGAAGGTTTACGAATTACGTTTGTAATACTTTGCATATTATTTACGCCTTTGTCCCCAAAGCATAACGCCACATTGTATTTCCTTGTTGCTGGGATACATTTTTTATATATAACCTACATATAGTCACGCCTTTATCCTCGAAGGGGTAGGCAGAGGCATAGTATACGCCCACATTACACCTTATAGTTTGATGTCACACGTGACAGTCGTTAAGCTAAGTTGAAGGCCTCATAAGTGGCTTAAAAATTTCAACAGCGAGTAGTCACAACCTGCTCACCACCTATTGCCTGGAACTAAAACATGGTGGAAAATGATTTTTTTGCCTTTTCGGAAATTAAAGCGTGACTATAATGTACAATCTGTATGTAGTCTCCGTACCTTGGACAGATCAACGGCGATGTGAGCACCGACGTCTATGCCGACTTCGTCAGCCAGTGTCGCGGCACCGACCGGGAAGCCGAACTGTTTGGTCATCGAGTCCAGGTCCTTGGGGTCCACGCCTTCTTGTAGTAACCTGGTGATTTTGGAATGATAATGAAGTCTTTCAGGAAATATTGTATCTGCCTACTATATTTAAAAGACCTGTTGGAAAAAGACCAGGTCAAGAGTACCCTTAACCGGCGAGCGTACGTGTATGAAAGCACTTATAGAAGTAGAAGAAGCGAAAGTGGTATGCCAGGATCGTAGCAAACGGAAAGCCATAGTCTCTGCCTAACCCGATGGGAAACAGGCGTGATGATATGTTTGTATGTACCATATTTAAGGACGTGCCCTTCATTCGTATATTCGGTTTTGGTTGATCTCACATTGTTAATTATGAAGCTAGGTCAAATAAATCTAGACCAAGAGTCTTGAGTACCTAATCTAGGTTATTTTTTATTGTAAAGATTTTTATGATCGACAGTTAGATTCGAAAGCGTACTTCACAGAATCTTATTTTTATTGATTTTACAGTATCTTTAGAATGCATATTCGATTAATCTTCGACAGCAATAGACTTTATTTGAAAGCCATAAAGTCAACATTTATTGTTTGGACCTGTGTTTTCATCATCAATACATATAATAATTTCGTAAACTGTAGGCCAGATGACATCTTTATATAAACTTTTAGGAAACCAAACGCTATCTTGAATTTAAATCGATGAGCGCCACCTGTTGGTCGTTTTTTGTACTGAAATCTTAAAATTATTTTTTAAAATTCATGATTAATCAAGTATTTGTTTACACGATTGTGTGTAAAAAAAAACAAAATAATTTACCCGATTGCCTGGACATATTAAAAACTATAAAAATCATCAATTTCTATGTTTTATGTCCTAACTATCCACCTATTTTTACGGTCTTTCCCAAATAAGTATCACGCCGAAACTACTGAACCAAATTGAATGATACTTGGTACATTCCGAGCTTATAGTCCGAGGAAGGTTCTAGGATACTTTTGATCCCAATATTTTGCGCGGTTGTCCCGGGAGAGGGAATGAAAGACAAAATTGGTTTTTAGTTGTAAGTTCTCAACGCGTGATCAGATTACAAATATTTTTTTAGTGTTATAAAGGGAATACTATACGGATTGTTCCACACAAGTTTCAATATTGAGAGTTACCTATGTAGTTCAGAAATAAGAGACATCTCAACTTTCGCTAAACCTATTATTTAAGGATTCCTTTGAATGCAAGAGTCATTCTAGAATGGCGTGTTAACTTAGTCATAAAAGAACTTAAAGATTAACGGTATTGTAAAATAATTCAGTTTTTAGAATAGACTGAATCTTTAAGTTCTTTTCTGATTAAGCAAACAGAACAGTTTCACACGCTCCTAGGCGTCTGATGAAGAAATACCTCTCCTTTCATAGACCTTATGTGACGTAAACGAAGTTGCGAGGGTCAGCTAGTACTAAATAAGGTGTGATCTAAGGCTTACCTAATAGCCTCACTAAGCATAGTGGACAGTATCCTAGTGGTATAGAAGCCGGGTCCATCTCCTACGGTGATGACTACTTTGCCTTGCTTGAGGCCAATGGCCACGGCAGCAGCGGCGGTATCATCGCTAGTGCCGGGGTGACGGATGATCTCCAATAGCTGCATCTTGTCCACGGGGGAGAAGTAGTGCATTCCTGGGGAATTAAATATCATAAGTATAGTGATTTTTAGCATTACGTGGAGTCTACAGCGTGGTAGAGGTACTGGGACTTGCTACTCAGATGTATAGCCAAAGATAATATAGTAGTATTACATACAGATCGGCAACTCCCTGCCTCCCACCGAGTAAGCTTCCCCATCCCCCCACCAAAGTTGATGTGTCTATTGCCGTGTCAGTACTTGAGAGTGTCACTGCGTTGCATTACGCATTACTACCTATGTACTTTGTGCTATTGCTTTGGTTTAATTTGTGCTTAGCCGAGGGTAGATTTGAAAAAAAAGTACCTACATAGATGAGAATGCGTTCTGTTCCTTATTATTTTGTTTCCATAGCTAGTGTCCCTAGTATACTCACACACACATTTAAGCTTGATTGAAGCATTCACTTTACGTGTATATATTAGTGTGGGTGAAAACGAACATTTTTTTATGGAGTTTCCGCCCTTAGCTTAGTAAAAAGAGTAGAAAATAATGGAGGCGTCACTGTGCTGCGTGAAAAGTTACAATACTTATACCCAACTTTAAAGACAAATCTGTGATCTAATCTAGAAATATTCTTTTTCTATTAATTTTTACTTATGCTTACCAATAACTTTTTCAGGGCGACTACTTCCAGCGGCAATCTTAGTAATCGGAATAGCACTGGTATTGGTGGCGAGGATGGCATGTTTAGGGATGACTGCCTCAAGCTCTTTGATCACTTTATGCTTGATGTTGATGTCCTCGAATACAGCTTCGATAACGCAGTCCACGTTTTTGAATCTCGAGTACTCCAATGTAGGAACAAGGTTCGCCAGGAATTTGTCGCGCTGCAGACTATGAACAAGGTTTATATTAATTTTCATTGTCGAATGTATAATTTATGCAGAATAGCTACATGTATACTCTATGGGCTGCCCCTGTCTAGCCTTGTATTGCCTTGTCAGAATTTGCTTGAAAGAAGTCTGAAAATACTATGGGGAAATGATCTTGCTATCAAAACTGAAAATTACCAAGTCGATTGATACTAAAACAAAGAAAAACACAAACAGTATCAAAAATGATCACTGAAGAAAGCATAATTTTCAAATACAGCAGGATACGATGCTCTATAATTATCAAAATGGCAAGAGTTCACAAATTTGCAAAGTGGAGACACACAAGATGTGTTGTAAGACCTATCTTTACCAAGTAAGAACTCAAATTACCCAGATATCCTCTTCCGTTTTACAGCATTTCCAAGTCCGGTTTGAATTTGGCCAACTCCTCGGTACAGACCAGCGTTGGTAGCGTCCTTCATAACGACGTGGTAACCTTTGTCTATTGAAACGTGGACGATACCGGCTCCCATCAAGCCAGCGCCCAGGACTCCAATCTTAGGAAATAACAGTGTGAAACATGTTTAAAAAATGCATATTCTGTAGGTTCCTATACAAAGGTCTTATGCTAAGGTCAGTCTAAAACCAAAAGTCTGTATGTTAGAATAAGTCCCTGTCATACTCAAAACATACAATTTTTTCGTGATATTTCCATATAGATTATTCCAAAAAAGAAAGAAATTTACTCATAAATTTCTTTTTTTTTTCACTCTAAACTAAACCAATGACATATATTTTGATAATTGGTACATATTTCTCTGATAAGTGCCTTTATTTTTAAGTAACATTGGAATTACGGTGCACAGGGGCTTACGTTAACATAAAATTACAGAACTGAGATCCTGATTATGAATGGAAAATTTTGATGTAAATATGACGGATTTTTTTTTCATCAAATTAACCTATAACTTGAATCAACCCTAAATAGTATAAAATCAATATAAGTACCTACTCACCGTTTTAACATCTACTTCCGACTTGCCAAACCTATTCTTCTTGCATTCGGTCTGTCCTTTAAACAGTCCAATAAGCCCCTTGCTCTGGGGTGTCATGGCTAGGTCTCCGAAGCCTTGCACTTCGGCCTCATATCCTGCAGCTGGGCCTTTGTCAACGCCAGTCCTCACTACATCCAGAATCTATAAAAAATGGAGTTGTATTATCTATATTGCTTTCAAAGTTCGATAGTGTAATTCTTTGGGCCGACGCAATCTAGCGGCGCAAAGGTATTCAGAAAGAAAGTTATAAATCTTAAATTTGAAGAAATAAGGTTCAAAATATGATGGTGCCTTGACTTTAAGAGCTGCGCCGGTAATCCGCTGATAAACAATAACTATACATTTTATTTGGTTGCTATTAATAAGTTTTAAGGCTATTATGTAGATAAACAAAAAATATAATAGGTAGGGTAGGTAAAGGTGAACCACGTTTATAAGTTGCATCGACAAAATTCGCCTGCTCAGAAAGAGCAAGCTAACGCCGATTAATTACGATTGCCAACGCTGCGCTGTTGAAATACCGCCTTTATTAAGTTACATTATGATTGAAAATGCAATAAATCCAGAGAGTAGGTGCTATCTCGCTCATTGCATCGCGATTCTGCGGGCATCGAACGTGGCGCACAGGCGGTAACCAATAACAGAGGGCCATGTTTAGCGCGTCTATGCGGAGCGTTGTGATTGGTTAAGATTTTTTCGCGTGTTTTAAATATGTGACTTCTGCGCAGGTACATCGGCATAACTTATTAACGTGGTACTACTTTATATCATCATATCTCCGCGGCTTTAATAGCACCCAAAAATTGCAAAGGAGAGTCTTACCAGAGGTTTTAAACCAACAGATAGACATGGGGAAATCGTGGAAATAATTACATTTTTTACTTACTCTCAATGGTGCTGGGTACAGGCCACGAGAAGCCTTCATAACCTGTTCTCTGGCTTTCTTAAATATCATATTCTTAACGAATTCGAATTGCATTACACTGGCAGTGATTTTCTGAACTAGTCCCTTCTTTGACCTGTCAACTTTCATCTTTCCAGAAGCGATATCTTTCGCAACCATTACTGCTACGCTTTCTAAATACTTCATAGTATTTTCTTCTGGCTTTCCCAGACCTAAAAATTCAATATTCATTTAATTTCACTTATTTTAATGTGCAACAATATTCCAAATATGAGTAAAATTTGTTACCTGGCCCAAGAGGTGACACTAATAAGTCTACGATTCCCAATTTCTTGGCTTTGTCTGCTTTCACTGTCTTGCCTGTGAGAGTTAGGTCTAAAGTTGTAGGAATTGAAGTGAGTAGTGGCGTTCTGAAAAGATAAGTGTCTAAATTAGTATTGCCAGTAAAAAATCTAACAGTTTGCATAGAAAAAGTATACTTAGGACACACGTGACTGTTCATTTATTAGGAGTATTCTAGAACTCTAAAACCAAACAAGATGGACTGGACATAATTATGGTCAATTCAAAGATGCAATTATATTGGTCACACAAACTACTTCAATACTGAGAACTCTGCATCATACTTAAGTTGTCATGCTTAGGATGTACAATGAAGATTGGTGAAATAAAGTCACTGTTTAGTTAGGGAATAATCAATGGTAGCATCCATCATAATTTACCTTTGTGTGCCCCCTCCACCGGGCAGGAGCCCCAACATTACTTCAGGGAAACCAACTCCAGTTTTGGAATCTTTAACAGCAATTCGATAATGACAGGCAAGTGCTGTTTCCAACCCCCCTCCTAGACAGCTACCTTGAATAGCTGCGACATATGGTTTTCGTGATTTCTCCATCTTACGAAATATTTCATGGCCTAAAATGTTAACACAAAAATAAAATCTAATTTAGCTAACATAAATCTTTAAGGGTTTAGAGACTCTATATTCTATTATCCACCAAGCCGCGAATTCTTGATCTCGCGTATTGAAAGCGAAGACAAAAATTTATTGGTAAACTGTCTTTTTTCTCATGTCTGCCATTTCTTAATATGAGACAAATGACATTTCACCAGAGTCACACCAACCATACAACTTTCGTTGGCACAACACGGCGCTACAATGAGATGAATTATGATGTTCAGTTTGAAATGAATTCATATATGGACATGTCCATTTATATCATACTAGCTGATGCCCGCAGCTTCGCCCGCGTAAAGCTTGTTCCCGTTCCCGCTTCCCGTAGGAACTTATTCCCGGGATAAAAAGTAGCCTATGTGTTATACCAGACTATAATGTATCCCTGTACAAAATTTCAGCCAAATACGTTCAGCCATTCGAGTGTGAAAGAGTAACAAGCATCCACGCTCACAAACTTTCGCATTTATAATATTAGTAAGATCTTATTGTTTATGCTGTGTCAAAATAGAACCCCATATTTTTCCTTTCTAATCAGGATCTTATTCCCTCCTCCAGGTTGAAGTTAACATTATAATTATGATTCTAGATATTTCATATCAGATTTTAAATTTTATTGAATCAGTTTTCTTTAAATGAACTTATGTATAAATTAAGTTTTAAAGGCGACTCTGTACCATTTCTTGCTAGAGTAACAACTTCCTCCTTGGTCTTGCAGGATTGCAACATTGTGATATCTGCACCAGCTATAAAACATCCTGGTTTCCCTGATATCAGCACGGCTGCTTCAATTGCGGGGTTGGAATCAACTTCATTTACAATATTGGACATCTCTTGTATCACTGCATGGTTCAGTGAATTTACCTGGAATGGAATGTTGGAAACAAGAATGAGAGATGAAAGAAACTCATACATGAACTTAGGTGTTGTAGTTGATGAAAGAGTTTTACTCATCGCTACCATTAGTACATAATTATAATTTCACATTTGCATTAAATTAAATTGAGCATGCTTACATAACACTCATGAGCATATTGTTGTATACCCATACAATTCATTCACTTTCAATTCACAATGTAGAATCGCTTTTCATTCAGTCTTCTACTTTTTTTTTATACTAGAAGACAAAAGGGAGAAAAAAAGAGAGCAAGGGATTGATAAACAATAATTCTTCTGTTTCTTTAACTAATAAAGATAATGCAAATAACTAAAGACTAAAAGGTATAAATAACCAAAAAATAATAAAATTCGACAACTTCAAAAAAAAAATTAAGGCTGTTCGTGTGGGAGGCAGATACACACTGAGGTCCAAATATTTGATTCCTGAGCTGTCTAATAGCCTACCCAGATATGAGGAACAGTCTGAGGTAGTTTTACATGGGGTCAATACTGATACACTTGCCTCACCATGAGCTTATGTGTGGTGCTATAAAGAATTTCAATAGCATCAACCATTTCACAGTAGAATTAAGAGGTTAGTTTGTCCTGCTGGGAGTTAGTAGGTGGTGTTCCACTGTCTTCTGAATGGGTGGATATGTTTTGGTTAGTACTCCATCATACTTTCATACCCTTAGCATGGTTGAGTAAAAGTTAATCACAGATCTTTTATATCCATTGCCTTCCTAGCCAAAAGATTGTAGACCTCTTGGCCGTTGATATCTATATAACATAATGATTAGGTATGCTAAATAGATATTATGAATGATAAGCTCTAGCATAATACTCACCTTAACATTGGGAGAATCGAGGGTAATCACATAGACACCATTAACCAATTTACATTTTGTATGTACTTGACTAGCTGCTGCGGCATAGGCCCGTCTCTGTAAACCTTTTGAAAGTATAAAAATCTCATTTATTATCAGACAAATATTTAAAAAAGTATGTAAATAAACTCGACTGCATGGTGAATGATTTATGCGGTGCTTACCAGTTATGTACTGCAAATCTCGACGGCTTCTCAGGACTTTGAGTCCATTTAAAATCTTACTATGAGACATATTCGAAGATTTCTCAGGCAATTTAAATCAAAAGATCACTGAAAATAAATTATGAAATAAAAACAATTGGACCCCAGACTTTGAACCTAAACTTTTACGTGATGAAGGGTTACAGAGGGGGAGAGCAAGGGGCAGGCAGGGCAGGGTGAGGCGAGCTGTGATCTTTAATACGTCATATGTCAAAATCTGTGATAGCTGTCACAGCTGTGACATTTGTTTTTTTAATAATATTTTTTTCCGACCCCTGGCTTAACATATTTCGGTAAGATAAATCAAGGATTACCACTTGGAGTCTGAACACTTGACTTGAGACTGTCTTATTGCCATTTTTTACTGATTTATTTCTATCCATTTTCCTAATGGATGTTTGTGGAATCGTTGCTTAAGACAGGGTTCGCTAGGTTTTAAGATAATTATGTAAATAGGATAAAACTTGCGAAGCCAAAGAGAAATACTTTATGGCGACAAATAGGGTAGATTATACAACGGACGTTCGCTCGGGTTTTTTATCATTAATGTTTTCTTCAGTGTTTTGAGTATAAACTACAGTGGATTCATAAACATATACAATACATATAAACATAATTATACATATACAAACACATACAAATGTAGGTTCGTCAAAGTGTACTTACCCCACTGACCTGTAACAGTATCTGGACTGGTGATCGGTTTCATAAAAGTGTGCCTAATTGAAAATCGCCATTTGGCGCTGACGGCAGCTAGCGAATGTACTTGGAACTAATACTAGTGATGTACAACACCTGTCTTGGTGTCGATAAAAACTTTACCAGATATCGACTACAATGTTAATTTTATTTTTGTACCAATGATGTTTACATAATATGAATGACTACTTTAAAGTACCTAAGTAGGCTAACCATCAGGCTCGCGAATTCAGTTTGGCGAGCTTAATATAAAAAAAAGTGTTTGCTTAAACAGTGGTCGCAGGTATGTTGCCAAAGTAGTGTTACTATTGTAAATCGGCTGCATGGGTGATGAGCATGGGTCATCATATGTAGATGAATCTGTTTCTGCAGTGACCAACGATGAATCAGTTTCTGAAAAATATTGAGTGTTGGTTATTTATATTCAATTATATTTCTTAAATACCAAAGAAGTATTCACTAACTAATTTACACCTACCAAGAAATATTATAGGTATACTGCACTTTTTTAAAGCAGTCCGTGACCCATGTTTTAATAAACAGTCATCAGTAAAATGTTTTGAACAAAGATAAACTGATGTTTTCGGAGTCCAATTGACAAGCTTCATTTTTTTTAGCCACAGTTTTAAACTGTAATCGGAGGGAAACCTGTAATAAAAGGAACATTTAAATATTATGAACAAGAGTAAATAATTTAATTATTAACAAAAAATAGTCTCACTAAGTGCTATAATTCAATGTTAGTGCTAGAAAGTTATATTTCACACGCTAGTTAGTTACTTTTCGATTATCTACTACAATTTTATGTGTTTATTAATAATTTTAATATGTTCATTAAATTATTAAAGAACTTTTACCATGCCTCTTGTTTTTTAAACTACGAATTTTGGCATTGGACAGAAAATTATCGATATACATTTTGACATCCCTATTAATCATTATAGGTTATAAAAATATTCGTAAAATCCCCGAAACTCGAAGGGTATTCGCTTATGATAGTAAAAAAAACCTAAATTATGGTTTTATAATAATTAGATTCTTAGATTTACTTACTTGTGAAAAGAGACGCCACAGCCCTTCTCGTATCTTGTTTTACAATATACACACGATCTCATGCTAAATATCTACTTAATTACACTATGAACTAAATTTATACATCAAAACACTTCAAATTTATACCAATCACAGTAATAACTTAAAAATATTCGAAATTTCACACATAAACTCCTTCTGAAATAAACAAACAACGGCCATTTGCAAACTAATTTAGTTCTCAGTGCACTCAACAGAGGCGCTTTGAATCGGCACAAAAAAGTAGCTGTCATTTTGTATGGAATAGCCAGTCCAGCGATTAATATTACAGGTCAGTGACTTACCCCCAGTTTCCGAAAGGCTGATCAACGCTAAAATTAACTAATCGACATTTAAATCTCTGGTCAAACAGCAATTGGGTTGCTAGAAGCATTGTCAAATGGTTTGATTTGATCATCGTATCAGTTGAAATGGCTGTCTAATTACACTCGAGAATTGTATGTCAACCGTTATTTTGGGTTTCCGAAACGTTTGTCAAGCCTTGATCATAGATTACCCGTGTGTCAAAAGCTTTGGCAACTAATCGGTGCCTATCGGCGGATTAACTTATGAATATAATAGATTTTTAACATGAATCCACACTTTCTCTTCATACATTCATACAAATAGTCACGCATATAAAGGCGTAGTTACACAGCAGCATAGTATTCGCCCAAATTTCACCTTAAAGCTTTATGCCCCACGTAATTATCAACACCCTTTCAACACCCACTGACGAAGTATATTATCAAGCACATATAAGGACTATACCCGTATACCCGTGTGGCGACGGGGTCCCGTGTTGAGACGGGTAAGACTACAAAATGTCACCACCTCAATACATCCCGAGAGTGTCGTAAGAGACGACTAAGGGAACACATTATCAAAAAGATCCATTGCGTGGAGAAGGAAAACTCGAAATGATACCTGGTTGTTAGTAAAATGACCCAAGTTGAAGGCCATATGGGCGGCTTGAAACATTTTAACTGCAGGACACGGTGACCTGCGCCTATCCATTTCAACGCGGCAATAGGCTCACCATATATTAACTGAAATGTGGGCGTATACTATGCCTCTGCCTACCCCTTCGGGGATAAAGGTGTGACGATAATGTATGTATGTTTATATATAAGGACTATGAATACTGTGGTGATGCTATGGTGTTCTCAAGAGACGGTTCCCATCTTTGTCCATGGACCTTTGTGTTAAGCTGCCTACTAATATGAAAATTATAGTTGCTTGTTGTGTTTTACATAATTTGACTCAATCATAGAAGAAACATTCAGTTTGGTATTAGATCCGAATGCTCCATATGATAGTGGTGCTAATAGTTCAGCGAATAATGAAAACACCTCTGTGCGAACATTTCTATTGTTGACACATTTTAACCGTTAATTCAAATTAATAGTACCTAAGTATTGTAAGGAAAATGTACAGAAACAAGCATTATTATCAACATATTTTATTCTTTAAATGACATAATTAACTTTGGGGCAATGCTGCAGATATAAATAGGATTAACACATACAAAACAAAAACACTATTATACTTATATACACAATAACATAAACACTAGACGTAAAAATAACCTAGTTAGATACCTATCACAGTAGACTGCATACAGTCAGTAATTGTTTCCTGGGTAACTGTATACGCCATTACAAGAGGCCACCAAACGAAATAAAATGTCTCTCAGCAAGTTGACAAGGAAGCCTGGAAATGATTTGCTTGCTCTGCTGGATTCCCAAAAAAGATGTTATAAGTTTTACAGTCTTTACGTATCTGTAAATATAGCACTAAAAGAATAGCCCGCCGAGTTTCTTGCCAGTACTCTTCTGGCCGCTTCACAAGCTGGCCGCGTCTTGAACTGGTGGTACCAGCTTTACATTTTATTCATTACGACGTTTCATAACAGCCTATTTATTAGGATTATGCAAAATAATGTGTTTTTGAGTAAATATGTTTTTGTATAAATATCTTGAGATTTGAAATTTGTCAACAATGACATTATGACAGTTCGTAATATTTTTTTATCCGTTTTGAAACCAGCCTGAATGGCATTTTTGACTGATATGAATGAAATAATGAACAAAAATGAGCAGTGTGTCCAGAATAAAAAAACAAAGCACATGACACATCAACATAATCAATATTTAGTTATAATATTTTGGCCTGATCAACGTTTCGGAAACCCGAATTGATTTGATATCCATGTTAAGTTAACAGGAGTGATAGTTGATCAATGATTTGATATGCCTTTCAGAAACCGGCCGTGTTGTAACGCTGTGTATTGCGGTTTCTTTGTCGAAAATATCCTCAGAAGTCTTTCCACATTTTTTCTGGAGCAAGTCTAACACGTAGGGCTTAACTAGTTGACTTTGACCGGATACTTAGAAAACGAGGACTTTGACTTAATTAAATGAAGATATTTGATGGAAAGAAGATGTGGCAGTTTAAGGTATAAGTAAACAAAGCCAGTAAAAAAAAGCCAAAGGATAAAAAAAACTGACGGACCTTGAAAACTGACGTTCGGATTTGTCCTCTGTCCTGCCTGTCAGTCATGTGAATGTGATTTGACATAAAATCAAATCAAATGAGTTTTGGTATACTCGTTTGTGTTTACAGTATGTATGTATCTATTATAATATTAAATTAAATTATTTATGTACCTATGTATCATAATTATTTCTTAGTTCGGAGTGGAATATTTCTTTTGTTCGATACATTTAATAATATAAATATAATAAACAGGAGTTTAAGTTATAGTAATCATATTAAGTAGTTTAAAGGTAAGAAAATGTATATTTTTGTTGTTATACAAATGAATTTATGTTTGGTGCCTTGTCGTTTTCCTTTTTTCCCATGAAATGTTTCATAAATATTAGCAGTAAGTACTTATTTCATTTAATCCACGTAGGACTGGAAGGAACTGGGAATGCTCCAAGTATGATACCCCCCCCCCCCCCCCTAAGAACCGGAATATCACCCGAATAACCCCCCAAAGACGTGGGATAGCACCCAAACCTTCCCCGAGGCGAGGCCTTGGTGGTAGCCGTAGGTCTGTAGGGAGTCCTGGGGTATCCTTCTGCGGACTTACTCGTCGCTCCCAACCGTACTCTTACGCGGATATTTCCATACTTAAAAAAAAGAAGCAACAGATGAAGAAGAGGTTGACTTTACACCCCATCATGAAGCTGTAGCTCAGGAACCGCGATAGATAGAGAGTGTAGATTTCTCACAGATGTATTTCTATTGCCGATTTAACAACAAATACTGAAATCAGGAAAAATAATTGATTTTTACAGGTTTTTTGATATGGGACCCTCCATGCACAAGTCCAACTCGCTCTTGGCCTGTTTATTTTTTCATTCTTGTTTAGGATTATTATTCATTGCTTTTTAATTCTATTTTCAGATCCGAATGTCCAGAATCAGCAAGTAGAATTTTGTTTTAAAAGTGGGAAAAGAAATTTTGAAAGAATATGTTGCTATTCGTTTTTAATTCAATACAAAATAAAACTTTAAGGAGGATTTTAGCACATAGTGTTTACATTGCCATTGTGTTAGTATTAATACCTGCTTTCCTTTACTTTGAGTTGTGTGTAGTATTACCTATAGTAGAAGAACAATGGAGTCTCAGGTTTTTTATTCACATAGGTTGTGTTAGCTTTTTACTCATGAATATTCTGGGAAATATGATTTATGGTATATTTACTAACACTACCATTAAAGGTAAAAATCTAGAATGTTACAATAAAGATAACTGGTCTTTGTGCGCTGTATGTGAATGTTTAAGGCCGCCCCGCTCTTGGCATTGCAACACTTGTGATATTTGTGTCCTTAAAAGAGACCATCATTGTACATTTTTTACATGTTGTGTCGGATATTTCAATCAAAGATATTTTATGTTCTTTACATTTTACATGTTTATATCTATGATCTATGGCCTTTATTACAATATCAAGTTTATATCAATTATATTTACATTTAACTTTTTTTTGATACTAAAATTTTTGTTTCCTCTTGTTAGTTTATTGGACATGAAAGATGAAAGTGTCTATATATTTCTTATAGTTATAAATGTTTTATTGGTCTGTTTTACGGGATTCCTGCTTTATTATCACTTAAATAATATTTTAAAAGGTAGAGTAGTCCATGAGAGCAACACTGATACCACCGATTTTTACCACAACAAAGGGTGGAAATTTAATTTAATTGAAGTATTTGGTGACCGATGGTATTTAACTTGGATTTCTCCATTCATTAAAAGTCAGTTACCGGGTAATGGTATAGAGTGGACCAATGACAATAAGTATAAATAATTAGTAATGTAGTAATATTCTGTGATCAAAGTACAAACTGGTTTTTTAAATCTTGTAATAAAATATTTCCTCAAGTGCCCAAATTGAAAGTTCAAATGTACTTAAGCAACTAATTGTTACTAAAATATACAACAATATGTTAAGTATCAATTGATTAGTATTATTTATTATGCATACACTGACCTGAACATGCCATGCTTAATTAAGTTACATTAAGCTTATAATTTATAGTATCACCACTTAACAACTGTGATGGCTCTTTAGTGAAAAACTTTAATGCATGTCATTGATTTGGAATTTATACTAATTGACATGCACTGTGAAATAAAAATTGAACCAAAAATAAGTTGTCTAGATCCTATAGCACAAGCCAAAAGTATGGGTTTTTTAAATTGTCCAAAATTATCAATTTACTACTAAATTGGGCACATTGATATCAGCACTTTGTGCACATCAAGGATTATGTCATTTAGGGATAGAAGTCAATCAGGACTGCTTGCTCCAGTTAGGCGTAAAGCAAACGACGGGGAGGGCCGGGCCGGGCAATTTGACCGCGCAAGATAGCACTATGGGAATCCTATACTATCAACGCACACGAAGGGCAAAAAGACCGCACCGCAGTTGTCCGCCGGTCAGTGGCGGCGCGGCTAGCCGCCATGGATCACACAAACCAGTTTGTATGAAGTAACGCAGACGGCGGCGCGGGGCGGGCCGGGGCGGCTAGCTCAGTCTCTTCGCTAGAACTAACGTCGTGAATTAACTGCCTCTGACCGTCGTGTGCGTTGCGTTCGCGGGGCGGGAAGTCGCGGGCATCGGCGGACAGACGCGGTCTTTATTGCGTCGCGGGAAAAAAGTCCGGCCCGCCCCGTCGTCTGCCTAGCGGCCTAGCGTCTAAAAGTTATATTTTCTATGCACGATTTATCCCTTGGTGCATCATTCTCACTTATAAAATTCAGTAGCATCAGATTCTGCATATGATTCTATACAAACTCCTGTGACAGGGCAACTGCTAAAACTACATGAATAATATTAGTGATACACATTTAAAAGTTATATTTTCTATGCACGATTTATCCCTTGGTGCATCATTCTCACTTATAAAATTCAGTAGCATCAGATTCTGCATATGATTCTATACAAACTCCTGTGACAGGGCAACTGCTAAAACTACATGAATAATATTAGTGATACACATTTTTAGAAGTCTGTGTACTGTGCACAATGCCATAATGTAGTATTATTATTGTTAGTATTGCCTTATTATTGTAAGATATCACGTGTTCACTATTTTATATTTTAGATAGGTAGGTTTGACTGTAAACAGCACAGAAACACATGTTATTTTGTGCTAACATACTATATTTCTTTTCGCATTTATGGTAAACGAGAGTCTTATACTTAAACTTTACACTATGAGATATTTTACAATAAAAATTATACATCAGTTAATTATTCTTTATTTAGTCTTTATATTTATATTGTTCATTATTATTACTTATTTACAGATATGTCAATATAATCTCTATGGTCTTTCTACATTACTGACGGGCAATATTTGTGCTAGGTATCTACTGCGTATTCTGTCAGACTGGGCTTCTGAAAAGTCTCGTGTATCTATCGAAGCTTGTAGTGACGAAGACTCTGGTATTTGACCAGTATTATTTTCCTCTTGATCTGTAGAGTCGTCGTGGTCTAACAAATGAGCAGTTTCGTCGCTTCCCGAAGTCAATGTATTTCTGTAAAATAGAAATTCATATAATGTACTTAAGAGCCATATTATATAACCTGCCTATTATTGTCCTATCGTTGTTGGGTGCGATGGGGCCCTACCAATGTCGGGGATGATGGTAGGGTTCAAGCCAGTCTCACATGCCAGCGGTGCACCTGCTGATTAACGGACGAGGTCTTGGCTTAGAGAAGGAAAACTCAAAATGAAACTGTACTAACCAGACCTGTTTGGCCAGCGTGGTGCAGTATTATTATTATTTTCTTGTGGGGGACGCCGGCTAAGCCGAGCGGACGATCCGACCGCCTGTTGTGCTGCAGCGTGGTGCAGTTAGGCCAGAAACCCTCACAAAAATTATGGCACAAATAAGTAAACTGAACCCAGTTCCCAGCACATCCGCTCCGCTGTCCCCGATTGAAGTTGCAGGGATAGACTGCATACGCAAAGCGCAGGACCGTGTATAGTGGAGTGGATTGGGAGAGGTCTGGAGCAGTGGACTGCCATAGACTGTTTTGTTGATTATTATTGCGGTATGCATTCTTAAATAAATAGTCCAAACAGCTATGTCCAACGCTTACTCATTATTTTCACTGAATCGGTAGCACGGCGGTTAAAATCCCAGATCGGAACCAATTTGTGTGTTTTTTAGAAATGTAAGCATGTTTATCAGCTGTCTGGATCTTATAGCACATATTCGTATTAGCTTAATTTGGGCTAGATGGTGTTGTGTGAGAATGTACCAAATATATTTACTAAGTACTTACGCTTTAACCGAGTCTCTCATAGCGGGTGACATGTTTAGCACTCCATTATTTGCAGAGTCTATGATGTAAATGAGAACCGCGGCGATCAGGGCAACTAGAAATATACCAAAATCAATTACTTCTCTTCTACAATACTACATACAGTTATAATTTTAGAAATAGTGATTGAGCTTACCAAAGAGACATCCTAAGAAGAACATTTCCAGCATCAGATATCCATATTGGTCAACAATCATGCCTGCTAGGATGAGAACAGTGGCTAAGCCCATATTTTGGACTGCTTGACATCTGGAAACCGAAAATAGTAGAATGAAGAATGTTCACTAATTTTGAATTTTAGCTTATTGTATTCTCCGTCAAAAATAAAAAATACATGTGAAAGAATTATTTTGATACGTCAATTACTTCCCAAGTTATAGAATTTAAAGTGAGTCCGCGACCGCTGGCCCGGGCTCGCACTGTATGACGTCACGTTATAGCAGTCGCTCAGTCCGTTCGCGCCATTCAGTACCGCAGCCTTACGTTTCCCTAAAGATTCATTGATATGCCTAATCCTAGTGCTCGGAAATCCTGTGTTGTACCAAAATGTACAAGTACTACTATCAAGACGCCAAAAAAGTTGTTTTTCCTAGTTCCAAAGGACTTAAAACTGCAGAAAAAGTGGATAAATGCAATGAAGAGCATCTCTTTTAACTTGGATATAGCCTATAGCATCTCACCATAGCTTTCTCTTGGTGATCTGAAAAAGTTATACATAAACAGAAAATGTTTACACCTTATGTAGGTACTTACTTATTTATATTTATTGTAAATAGATAGGTAAGTACTTAATATTAAAAACACCCAGACCGATACAAATATTCATGTTCATGCACGTAAATGTTTGTACCCGCGACCCTTATGGGCTCCCGACATGATCATGCTTTGCAATTGTCAATCACGTTAAATATGAATGGAAGTTGCTTCAGTGTGCGTGATTTCTTTGCATGTGTGTGTGCATCGACGTATATGTACACATTATATTTAACGTGCTTGACAATTGCTAATTGATCGTGTCGGGACTCGGGACCCCTTTAATTCCTAAGCAGCGTGCACTACCAACCAACCAAACTCTTCGTCATTGAATAAAAAACCGGCCAAGTGCGAGTCGGACCCATGAAGGATTCCGTAGCAACAAGTAACATAATAATTACCTATGGAAGTTCTTGTACCTAGTTCGTTGTAACTTTGATTGATGTTTTAACACGTTCGCTGTTGCAGTGATTTTTCTAGCCGAATATTGCGATTTATGTCGTATTAAAAAAAATACTTACTAGATCTCGTTCAAACCAATTTTCGGTGGGAGTTTGCATGGCAATGTACATAATTTTTTTTTATTACCATTCTCTAATTTGAGAAGTTAGAGGGGGGAGGGGGGAGGACACACATTTTTCAATTTGGAAGTGTCTCTCGCGCAAACTATTCAGTTAAGAAAAAAAATATTAAAAACCTCAATAGCATTTTTAAAGACCTATCTATAGATACCCAACACGTATGGCTTTTATGAAATAATAAATTTGAAGTTTCAGTTCTAAGTATGGAGACCCCCAAAATTTATTGATATTTTTTCATTTTTTTTTGTAGAATTTTTAATGCGGTTCACAGAATACATCACCAAGTTTCAACAGCATGCCTTATAGTTTCGGAGAAAGATGGCTGTGACATATGAACGGACAGACAGACAGACAGTTATGACGAATCTATGAGGGTTCCATTTTTTACATTTGGCTACGGAATCCTAAAAAAGCTTTAGTACGTCTGTTCCCGATTAGGAATAAGTAGACGCATATTATCTCTAGCTAAGTCTTTAACCTTAGTCTCCTATATCCCTAGTCCTCTTAGTTCATCCTAGTTTTAGAGTTTTAGGATATTACACCCTTGGCTTCTCATACATACTTCTACCTAGCTAGCATCACGATAAAAATAAGCTACGACTTATCTAAAATAGTAACTTTTTGGATAAATAACACAATATAGAACAGTTTTAACAAATTTTCATAAGAGTTATAATGAAAGACGCTTCGCATTTCGACCAAAAAAATCATTATTTATAGCTAAAAAATGAGCAACCACAAGCCCATCTATTTTAGGTAAGTTATCTGATTGTCCTATCGAAGCCTTCGTTATTTTTTTAACAATTCACTCAGCTAAAAGCGAAGAGAATAATAGGTAACACTGCGTGCGCGGGACTTTTTCACTGCTACAGCTGGGCGCGGAGCGGACCGCACGGAGCCGCGCTATAACGTGACGTCATTCGCGGTTCAGTGACTGTTAGCGGGGCAACAAATTTTCGCGAACTTTGAATGATTGTAAAATCAAAACGACTGGGTATTTTTGAATAAAACAAAAACTAGTGTATTTGTATATATAAAAGCTTTACTGAAACGAAGTTTCAAGTAATTTTACATACTTATGAACATTCCTCATTATATAAGAACATGTAATCAAAACTGGCAAATTCATTATGTTTAGTTTCTGACAATGAAAATAGCAAACTTGGGCACTTGAGATGACAAGAAGCCTTAGTTATGCTGGGGCTTCATTAGCGGGCTACGGCGAATATTCCCTTTAGGTTCATTACGTCAACTGTGCCAAAACGTCAACTTCCCAATACGTCAACTCGTGTTAGCACGCTGCTGTAGCCGGCTACATCATTGCAACGCGCAGTAATCGGGCGTAGACGATGTATTATCGGGGCACTGTCGGTAAACTGCCCCGCCTCAAAAGGGATTTGTCGCGACAATTTTCGCTTTGGCTTGGGTGGCTACACCTGTGTCACTTCAGTGTCGTCCAGACTTTGCTGCGGGACGAACGTTTTTGTTTTTTTTTTTAAATGGAGTGGAGTAACAAATCTGTGCGCGATAATGTAGACAGGAACATCGTGTATGCCCGCAGACGATGTTTTTTAGCACGACAACGCGACACGACATCGTCCGCTAAGTCGTCCCCTCCATTAGACCAATGCATGCAAAAGCATATGCCTTAAAATGGTTGTCAACGACAAGGGGGGCGACCGACGCGCGACGCGGCGAAAGTCAACAAGTGAGTAAGGCAACTTCGAACAAACGATAACTCGTTCGTGTCACTCATGCACTGCCCTCGCACACAAGCAAGCCGCGCTCGGTGCGTTTATTCGAAGTTGCCTTAGGGCGCCTTCAAATTAGAAGCTTGAAGAAGCGCTTCAGTCGCGCCACCAGAAAAAGCGATAGGTACTGGCGATACGCCAATATCGCCAGGATAGTAGCGTACAGCGATCGTACTCTCTTGTACTCTGGTGTCGTGCTTTCGCCGTCGCGCTCTTCGTGGCTGACATTCAGTTTGAGGCCTTACGGCGAGTCAACTTGTAATCAGTCTCCCTCTCTATCTCATTCAAAAAATCGGTCTTTCGTATCTCGTAGTCTCGTGAACTGTGAGAGTGGCTCTCAATTCGCTAGATTTGTCGCCATAGCTTTTCATCAGGCGAACGGCGTCATTTCGCGATTTACCTAAATAAGTAGGGTAAACCACCCAATCGTTGGCACTCCTCCAATTATTGGCACTTTAGGTAATTTTGCCCATTTCTAACAGAAAAAGAATGCTATTTTACTTTTTAATGCATACCTACAACTACATAATGGGCAACACCGAACTGAAATAAACTAGGTTTCCCTTATTTTTCGAAATATACTCTTAACTAAAGTGCCAATAATTGGGTGGTTTACCCTAGGTACTTATAAAAAAAAAAAATCTCACATTCCATATGCAGTGCCCAGCTGATTTTCTGGTACCATTAGCGCCACTAGAGGCCATAGACCACTCGCAAGTAAGGAATATGAAATTCCAAGTATAACCTGAAATGAAAAAAATGTTTGAAAATAGATATCAGCAGATTATGTACCTACTTGATTAATCTCAACACACACACTACTTTAGTGCTAAGCGGTAGTGCCATGGGAAAGAAACGTACCACATACATACTATACTATAGTCACGCATATATATCCGACGGGGTAGCCAGAGGCATGCCATACGCCAACAAATGAATCGAAGGATATTTCTCTCTAGTTATAAATGAGATTGCAACGAGATTGTGCCTTTGCAACATTGTATTTTGTCGAATCAAGTTGTTCACTCATTGAGTCGGGGAAGCAGATTGCTTCAGATGATGGACAGCACATAGCAAGTCCTTCTAAATCATTCGTGTAATGAAGGTTATTTCGATGTATGCCTTGCCAAACATAAAAGAATTACAAAATATCTTACCACTCCAGCATACGGATTTAGAAAAGTAAAAGCCATCAGGCCATGAGCACCAATAGTTGTCACAATACTGATTATAACCCACATCATATTGCGCCCTGTCTTGTCAATAAGTATGCCAAAGAATGGGCTCAATGCGGCCGACAACAAGTATACCATCGAGTTGACATTGTTCGCAGCTTGCGGTAGAAAGTCGAACTTTCGTTCGAAGAATAATCTGAAACATTTTTGAAGGACATCATTAGCTACGTCATAATGGACACTGTTGATGAAATTTTACATAGCCTGAAGTCTAGCTGGTTCGAGACCTATGCTACGAGCCTGGCGCATGCGTTTACTCAACGACAATGTATTATTAGGTATACAGTACAGTATACCTAATAATAATTATATTGTGATTATAGATAGGTACCTACTAGATTAGATAATTGTGATCATTATATTCTTGGCTGACGCAAATTATCTCTTTGTCCAAAAATTAACAAGTATAGGGGCAGCAGTTGAGTGGGCCCTATACTTATCTATCTATCTCTTTGTGAAAAAGTTAACAAGTGTAGGGACCGTGGTTGCCTCGAAATTTGTCATGTTGTTGGTGTGTACATTATATTTACTAGGTACACGCGTTTCGAGACAAATTTAAAAATTATGCTGATAGGGAAAAGCCTATATCTACTTCTCTCTCTGTAATTTTGTTGCTATTGTAATTATACCTAACTGTCTTGAATTGTGTCGCCTAACGAATCTTTGCTAAAAAATATGATAACTAAAATATATACTTTATTAGGTACGACAAAAATAAATTACACACTAAGATAGTACTCACTTTCCTAAGGCAATAAATGGAAAGATTGCCAAATAATAAGTAACACAAATCACAGATAATAGCCAAAATACTGATTTCAAGTCCTTTATATCGCTTAGACGTACAGGCTCGTCACTTTGTTGTTCGTCTTGCCTCCCAAGTATCTTTTCCGCTCTATAATCCATCAAGCCAAGTACCACACCACAAACGAGGGAGACAAAGCAAGTCAGTGATGCTGAAAGCAAACATTACCCAGGTAAACATTCTTAAAATTCTGTTCCTGTGATTCAAAATAATGTAATAAGTGCAATACCTACCAATAAACAAGGTTACACCCAATTGTTCGTATCCAAAATAATAATTTGCCACCCATTTGTATATAGGTTCCATTACCCAGAAGTTAACTGTGCTACCAAACCGTGAAAATGACAACTGTAGTCCAAACACCATGTTGAGCTCTTTTCCTTTGAACCAAAGCACCACATAATTGTTTACAGCCACTTGCAGTGACTCTCCCCCAATTCTGTAACAAACATTACCAAATTTTACCGCCAAGGTGTAATTGTTTCCATAATAATCTCAGGGCCTGAAATCAATCTCACTGTTGACTTTTATCTTTTAAATGAGTATTTTGAGCCATGTGAGTATAGAGAAGATAATGAATGACTTACCCGAACACAAATCTTCCAAGTATCATAAGCCAATAGGTGTTGATATATACTCCTAATGCAAATATTACAGCTCCAATAAAAACTATAGTCATGTATATTACAGTACCCAACCTAACACCAAAATATCTGAAAAAGAAAAGAAGCTTTATGAGTCACCAATAAAATGGGGTCAGATGTATCGATTATTATTTATTGCAAACATTATAATATAGTACATGGACAACTATAGTATTAGTAATGAGTGCAATATTATCTTAATACCTACTGATAACATCAGTGTTCAGTCAAAGTTCACTTTGTGTCAAATGGCTTAGTACTGCTCGTTCGCTCTAACTTTGCCGCTCGGCTCCATACTAAAGTCGAATTTTTAATTAGACGAAGTAAATTGACAGCAACTAATGTCACTTCTTCATACAATGTTGCGTATTTTCTATGACGAAGTGACATTAGCTACTGTCAATTTACTTCGTCTAATTAACAATTCGGGTATACGCCTCTACGCCAGCGGCAAAGTTAGAGCGAACGGGTAGTAGAATACTTTGTGGCACTGAATTCCTAATATAGCTGTTAGAGAGGGACAGAGCTATGCAACAGAGAGCAAGGTCTACTTTGAACTACTGAGTTACTAACAGTTTTGTAGCAAGAATTCCAGTAAGAATTTAGAGTGAGTTGCCTCATAAGTATGTACTTTACAATAGGTTCCCATGGGGAGTGGGAACGGGAACTAAGGTCATGCACATGCCATCTAGTCTCAAGTTAAAGGTCAATTACAGCTTAGCATAGCAAATCAAAAGTAGACTCGAGGCTGTAATAAAGACTTTCAATGAGAATTAACAGAGATTATGAAGTTATTTACTGGTTCAATTTAATAAGGAATTTATTTAACAGAACTTCCTTGTTGTTCTAGTGGTCTGATAGTAGGTACTACTACTAAGCACAATGTCATGGGTTTGATTCCCACTACACAGGACTAAACTTCTGTGATACTAAATATTTGTCCCGAGAGTCTGGGTGTTTCTATGTATGACAAGTATTTAGAAAAAAAGTATCCACGGCAACCAGCCGGAGTAATTACTTTTAAATAGATTATGACTGAGAAAGAAATACTGTCAATTATGCTGTACTTTGATAATAAACAGAACTATATTTATGAACATAATAAATTTATGATAAGTAAGTACTAAGCTAATTGTAGCAAACATACCTATCGACCAGATAACCACCAATGAAACACAACACCACATTAGGCCATGAATATATAGAATATAATAATGCAAACTGAGATGTGTTCAAATGTGAGTCATCTTTAAAATTGTCTGCCAAAGCTCCAGGTGTGTCATAACAGAAATATGATCCTGTAATAAATACTTAAGTCAATATGTCTTCCAAGTATAACATTCTTCCAAAATTAAAACATTTTTCATGCTACTAATATTATAAATGTGAAAGTATGAAAGATGTTTGAATGTCTGTTACTCAATAACACTGTAATCTCTTAACTAATTAGGCTAAACTTTGGTATACTGATAGCAGACACCCTTGATTAACACACAGGCTGCTTTTTAGCCCAGCAAAAAGTTTCTGTGGCAAATGGGTACAAGAAAAGATCATGGTGATCTTTGATGCTGGGCCAAGTTACAAGCATTAATTTGTGAAATAAAAAATCCTTTGTCAAGGTTTAATTTACTAGGTTACAATTACATGAGTAATTATCACGAAATGTAGTCGAAGAACCTTGCTGATGTTTTGATCAAAAGTAGGCTTATTAAAAAAATAGGCGTATTTTAAGAATAAAACTATTATGACACACTAAGTAAATATACCATCACACTTACCAAAACAAAGAAAGCACATCAATAATAGTGCTAAAAATCTATGTATCCTGTTGGCTGGATGAAGCCATGATGTTGGGGGTACCAGTGTCGAGCGGCTGCTTCCACCAGATTCTGGGTGTTCCATGTTTAAAACTGGAATATTTAGTTACATAGGATTTACATAAAATGTAACACACTAATAGTTCCAATACTCAATCTCTCATAAACAATTTTAAATGTAGGTACATACATTTTACTAGTACTTACTTAATTTTTACAGAATAATGAGGTATGCGGGCCAGGAACTAGTACGGTGCACTGCTTTAGATTAGTAAAATAAATATACTACAAAATAATATATTGATATTACAAAAGTCACATTAGTTTGTATTCAAGCCACTTGTTATCACCATTGTTACTGGGATATAGTATATTTACATTATAGGACACTTGAATCACACAAACTAACATCTGTTTTTGTAATTGGTAAAACTATCTTTGTTGTGTTTGAGGCATTTACTTCACAGTAACAACAATGTTTGTGTTCTGTTGTGTGTGACGACTGCTTTCAGTCTGTCTGATTGATTGATTTGTCGAAGTTTGAAGTTTATGCTTACTTACGTCATTAATGTCATCCTTCTAAACGTCTGTGGTTTTGGCTGCGTTCATACTGATAAGAAAACGTCAAATTATTTTGACGTCAACGACCGACGGACGACGAGACGACACGACTCAAAACCAAAATTATTAGTATTTGGTCATATTCTAGTGCTTCCTTCCTCCACATTTCTCGCGAAGTTGAACGAAGTTGGACGAGTGCCAAAGGGGTGGAGGGGAGTGTTGAGGGGCACCTCGACCTACTTCGTCAAAAATTTTCTTTGCCTCGGGCAGCTTCGCCGACGAACTTCGTTCAACTTCGCAAGTAATGTGGAGGAAGCATAGAAATTTTGAAAAATTAACTTTCGTACAAAAACCACTTCTGTAACATAATGAAATCCCTATCATAAGAAAATTAACTTTACATTTTTTTAAATGTTAGTTCTTAAAAATTGAGACAATAAACTATTACATACTATATTAAGTATATATTTTTTAAAGTATGTCTTAGGTAATTCATTTTGACGTTAAAACTACAAACCTAGGTAAATGAGCACAAAAAGCCACACAACCACCTACGTGCCGTCACCGAGACCGCTTGCTAAATATTTTAGTTACCCAGGCTAAACGCAGGAACCGTTTACCTACTATTAGTAGCAGACGTGATATTAAATATCACGTCTGCTACTAATTGGTTCTGTTCTGTTGTAACTGGTTCTGTAGGTAGCAAAATACGAAATTTTTTTTCGTATTTTGCTACCTACAGAACCCTTCGTGGCTGAGTCCGACTCGCAATTGGCTGAATTTTATCCAAACTATGGCCTTATTCCCAGATCTTCACATTCCCAGATGTCTGCTTTCTCAATTCGAATAGGTACTACGCGTCCGACTTGGATGGGTTAGGTTAGAAGGCTAATGCGGAAGCGAAGCGGAGCGGAGCTTTCGCATTAGTCTTCGTGGTTTTTTTTTTATAACCATTAACACCAATATCAATTTCGATGGTGCGACTACGAAATTATGTAGGTAATGTGAAGATCTGGAAATGTGAAAAATTGGGAAATTGAAGATCTGGGCATAATCGAAACTATGGACTCATGGCCGTTTCCACACGATGAAACGATACCTCTGAGTCACAGAACAACTCAACCTTACATAGGTATTTGGTCACCCCTTTACCCCTGAAGGGGTAGGCAGATATATAATTATCATGCCCACATTTCACCATTTTAGGTTTTGTACCACGTAATAGGCGGTGAGCCTTTCATTGCCGGCCATCATTGATATGGACAGGCGCACACGCAGGTTGTGACGACCTACTGTTGAGAATTTTCAAGCCACCCTTCAATTTGGCTTAGATAACGACCGGGAGCAAATGGCTTAAGGTGCCTTCCGAATCAGGGAAACACGCGCCAAAAAAAAGTCACAATGTGGCCCCGTAGCAGTCACCTATCCAATGATCGGTCATAGGGAAAGTGGTTTACTGCAGTGATCGTTTACCTACTTACAGAACACTGAGTTAGCGGGGCCACGAGCACTTCATGGTACATAAGCCTATATAATGATATTATAATAAAATTCATTATTGAATCTTTGAGGTAGATCAGCAAGTGGGTAAGTAAAACTAAAGAATTGCTTGACTTGACTGTAATCGTACTCTGTAATTTGATTGTACGTATTTGCAACTCTAAAACCAATAGGTCATTTTTATATTGCCGTCTATATCTCGTTGTGTTTCCACTATGCTGGACTGGCGGACTAATTTACGCATCGAGCTACGCCGTCTGATATCAGGTATATTTGAAAGGTCATCTTCAACAAGGGGTGCTTGTGTTAGTTCCAGTTGATCCAAATTTTCATATGAATCTGCATTTGCTGTTTTCCTGAAATTTTAATTACGTTATGTGAAGCCAAGTTTAATGCAAGAATTATCTGGTATTATTTCAGACCCAGGCTCTCTTAATTAACGCATGTGGGTGATATGGACACATGGTGAAAGACCCGTGGCCCCTCCAGGAATATAATTATATTGTGATAGTGGTTTCAATATGGCGGCGGGCCGGGTGTGGGAGAGAGCTCTCCCACCCGAGTTCCGCAGTTGGCGCCCTGGGCGCCGCCGACGTGTCTTCGCCGAGGACTATCGGCCTCCATGACCGGGGGTCTGAGGACGGTGAGAGGGTCGCTCACCGTCCTTACCGAAGCAGGCCCATGACGGCAGCGTGACATGAGCAACTCACGCACGTCCCCCCCCCCCCCCCCTTAGAAGCGGGATCACACCCGAAACCCCCCAAAGACGCGGGATTGAACCCGAACCACCCCCTGGGCGAGGCTGCAGTGGCGGCCGTAGGTCTGTTGGGAGTCCCGGGACATCCTTCCGAGGGCTTACCCGGGGCTCCCAACCACAGACTGTAGGGCGTTACGTGAGGTTTTTTAGTCGGTAAGAGTCCGGCATAACATCCTCTGAGGATTTCCCTCACGTAAAAAAAAAGTGGGTTCAATATCAAAGTTTCCGTGATTCTAGTGGTCAGCGTTGCCTATGGTTGGCCTATGGACGTTTGCAACACCAGGGGCGTAACACTCGAACTGCCAACCTTGCAAATATGCTTCCAAGATCCCTTTAGAAGAACTCCATACTGTAGACATTTTTTTTGTTTATTTATTATTCCTTAGTCATACATACAAGATACAAGCAATAAAAGACTTACTTTTGTTCTCCACAACTCATGCAGTCAGCGTATGACCAGTCTTTACCAAATTCTTCACCTTCCTCAGCAGTTTGAGGCAATGAAGTATGTAGAGTTTCTGGTAGACGAAGTGCGCTCAACCCTCCTACCACTGATACTGCACCCATGACTACTAGGGGCAAAACCAAATTACTTGATCCCTGAAGGAATAATTAAAAAATATATAAAAACGTAAGTAATGGTATCTTTCCATAGCTACGAGGGTGAATTCGTAGCTTGTATGATTGGAAATAGAGTGGCATGCCATTTGTTTCTTCCTAGAACTTTCTGATCAAACCATTTGAATCTGCAATTCCACCGGGACTATTCCCGTTGGTATTACAGATTGTTTGTGATTGACCAATGTTGCTATGACAGGAAGCAACATTGGTTGTAAGTACATAGTTTTCTGCCTGAAACAATTGGGGTGGCTGCCGTTCAAATAGTAGAAAAGTAATAAGAAAGCTAAGTTATTAATTACCTAACTACACGTTACTGATGTATATAGCTATCTACTGTACGTGTAGTGTAGTGCAAGATACTATAACCTTTATTTTCTAAGGTACCACTGCTTGGCAGTACCAAAATAGTGAAGGGAAAAAATATAGCTACGTACTCGCTACAATTAGAAGCAAATTTGCTGCATAGTGTCCATGTAGTTATAGCAACAAACCCGGCTGTTTCGTAATAATTAAGCATTTGTGTACTGGCTCTACTTTACGAAATGTAAAGAGTTCCTTACCAAGTAATTTATAAAAGGAATTACTATTAACCCCAAGCCTCCTATGTAAGCTGATGTTCCAATACCGACACCTCTTAATTCTGTCGGGTATAATTCTCCAGCGTAGGGGTATATTAGTAAGAAAGATGCTGATATAAAACATTTCGATATTAAATACAAGATTAATGTTTCCGTTAAGGCATCTGGAAAATATTTATTGCACTTGTAGTTAATTTCAATTCTTTTTTGTAAAAATTCTGTCAAGTCTAAGTATTGTTTAGTTACCTAGTATGTTTTAGATGCAAAATATTAAAAAGCTGATACGTACCCTCAGGAAGCAATACTGTCACAATACAAAATATTCCACTAATGACCATTGATAAACAGAGCGGCCATCTTCTTCCGATACGATCCATGAGCACCCAACACACGAGGTAACTCGGTATCTCTACCGCAGATGATAAGAAAAAGCTCATATATTGGTTGTCTCCTATAGCTGGACCATAATAACTGAGGCCTACGTACACCATTTCTGAAGCGCACCAGTTCAGGGTTATTAAGCAAGTTTTAAGGCGCATATTTGGAGTACGACATAGAGCGAACACACTCACAGTCTTCGCATCTGTAATACCCTTTTCCTTCTGTTCTATGACCTGTCTCTGCAATTGCATCGCATATTCTTCAGGTAATTCGTTACCATTTATTCTGGCGATAGTTTTTAAAACTTTATTTGCCTCTTCAAACTTATCTCGCATTAATAACCAGCGAGGAGATTCAGGTAGCACGAACCAGTAAAAATAATAGAAAAAGAATGGCACTGATGTCGCTAAAGCTAAGTTTCTCCAGTCTCTTAAAAAGTAGGTAACTAAGGATAGTAGTATTAACCCCAATGTGTAGAATACACAGGTCATAACAGTGACAAACGATCTGTAGTTGGGTCCAGCTAATTCTAAAGCTGAAATCATACATTCAGAAATTAATCAAATTTTGTCTAGTATCATTTTCAGCTAGTAAAATTTTCTTTGCAAAGCGTATTTTTGAATTAATTTTCAGACAACTTGGTACTTGGCACGAATGTTTATCGGTAGCACGATTGTTTTTGTAGCTCAATAAGTAGAAAGAGGGAAAGTTTGAAATGTTCAATAATTCATTTTACGAAAATTGTTAAAAGTTCAAGCCTAATATAAAATTTAATGAGCGAATTCTATCTTTGTAGTTAGGTACTTTTATTTTCATCAAGTTATATTTATTTGTCTTCTCACTCTGGTGAATGAAAAATAATGAGTTTATTATGCTTAATGCAGAAATATTGATACTTACAAATAATGAAGGGTATTTGATATACAGCTGGAATAGTCAATCCAACAATGACTCTGGCAAGAAACCAGAACCAATATTCATGTGCATATGCTGTCATAATACTTCCAACAAGTAATGTGGTCAGACAAAGGAAGAAAGACTTTTTCCTCCCAATTCGGTCATTCAGAATTCCAAATGTGTAAACTCCGATTGGCCCTCCAATGTTAAGAGCTACCAAACCTAGCGTTGGGTAGACGTCATATTCGCATACCAGGTCGAACTGAGGAGGTGAAAATAATAAATATAATTTATGTAGATTGCAATGACAAAGGACGAGGAAGCTGCTACAGATGCAAAAATTTCAAACGTGAGCAATCCTTAGGTGCTTGTTCCACTCAGCATTATTTAAGCACTAACAAACGACTAGTAGAAGCGCTCGTGGCGCCGCGGACTCAGTGTTCTGTAAACGATCACTGCAGTAAGCAACTTTCACTATGGACAGTCCTTGGGTGGGTGACCATGCATGTGACCACTTTGTGATATTTATTTGAGCGTTTTCGTGTTTCGGAAGGCACGTTAAGCCGTTGGTCCCGGTTGACAGTAAAATGGCAGTCGTTAAGCCAAGCTGAAGGCCTTGCTTGAAAATTTTCAACAACAGGCAGTGACAACCTGCGCCAGTCCGTCTCAACACGGCAATACGGCTCACCACCTATTACGTTGGAAAAATTCTAAAAAGGTGAAATTTGGGCATATAATATGCCTCTACCTACCCCTTCGGGGATAAAGGCGTGACCATGTGTATATATGTAAAAGACTAGTCTAGTCTTATATGTCTGTGGCATTTAGCCACATTCTATGATCCACAAATAGTGAAAAGACATATCTGCTTATTTGGTAGAGATACGCGTTGTCGTCAATCTCTCTATTCTATGCAATTACTCATCCCAAGACTTTATTTTACATTTACAATTTGGTGTCGCAATTTGGGGTCCCGTATTGCGACGGGTAAGAGTACAAAATGTCGCCCCCCAATACATAGTAAAAGGCGACTAAGGGAACACTTTCGCAAAAAGATCCATTGCGTAGATAAGGAAAACTTGAAATAAAACCCGGTTGTCAGTAAAATGATAATCGTTAAGCCAAGGTGAAGGCCTTATGAGCGGCTTGAAAAATTTCAACTGCGGGTCACGGCGACCTGTGCCTGTCCATTTCAACACGGCAATAGGCTTACCACCTATAACGTGGGACAAGAACTATAAGGTGAAATGTGAGCGTACAGTACGCCTCTGCCTACCCCGTCGAAGATAAAGACTATATGTATGTATGTTTGTACAATTTGAAAAAAATAAATATATTTTATGTAGGGCCACGATCTCTTGATTAATTGGATCCACATAAGGCGTAATATCGTTTAACAACTGAAGACATTTAGAGTTAATAATGTTTCGTGTCTATAGGTATAGGGGTGACCGCTTAGTGACGTAAAATTTTAGAAATATTTCGATGTAATTCGTGGGCCTATTCCTTAAAAGTAGAAGAAAATAAGACTCAGTACTTATATTTACTTACATCGATGACAACTGATGATATTACTTCTGATGTATTGTACTCATAACCGTCGAAGCACGGTTCGATTGGTAAACTGGTATTTGAATCATTTAGCTCATACATTTCAGACGCAAATTCGGTCCAGTTTCTTGAAAAACGTGTGCATTTCTCATAAGTTAAGTCGCTCTGTAACGGAATTAATCTATTATTTCAGGTAAGTCATGAATGTATGCGCAACCGTAATAAAAATTAAAATACGCAACAAGAAACAATGTCCATATTTTAAATTTTAATTACGTCATTAACTCGCCATTAACTCCAAATGAAGCTGATAAACCTTTATTTTATGTGTTCTTAGACAACTGAAATACTAAACAAAGAAACCGTCCATTCATAAAGACAAATTACACCCAGACACCAAATAAATCCTCCAGCTCAACACAAATCGAGCCCAAGATCTAAGGTTTCTCAGTCAGGTACACACACCTTAAACCTTACAGCTATTTCCTGGGACATTCATCCGGGGCTCCCAACCATAGGCTGTTGGGCGTTACGTGAGGTTTTTTAGTCGGTGGGAGTCCGGCATAACATCCATGAGGATTTTCCCTCACGTTAATCAAAAAAAAACCTTACAGCTATTTCTCGTTATAATACATCAAGGACCAAAAAACTTACTTTTCGAGGTATCGATAAAGCTTTGCGCTGTTGTTGCGTAAGATTAAGCAGCTCTAGTTCCGGAACTCTACACCAATGATCCGGGACATCTGTCATGAACAACTGGTTGAATGCGCAGAAGCCACAAGGTAGACAGGCGGGTAAGCACACGAGCCATAGCAGTAGCTTTTGGTACAGTCCAAATTCTCCGATTTTCGGTAATAAGTCGTCCAAATCAATAGCTTCATGTCGTTCTTCACCCTGTGTGAAAGAAAAATCTAAAACTAATTCGTAGTTTGTAATTGTTTACTTTGATGTCCTAGGCAGCCAACGGGGACATAACATTTACCTGGTAAGATGAGTAAATTTCAAAAGAGTTGATTTAACATGATGAACTGTCGAAGTATCTGTGAAGTTAAAAGAACATAACAGGATACTCTATCAAGCTACAGCTGCAACGCGCTTTTTGTTTATTTACTAATATAGCGTTCGTCCCAATTTCAAGGTAGAGTCTTGCTAATGGTGTATATACATAAGTAGTAGTCGTAGTCATAATGTAGAGAAAAACCTATTGTCATGGCAGATATTATACCTAATAGAGGAGAGGAATATCTCGTGGAGATGCCATTGTTTACTCATCAGTGCCTGCCTGTTACCAACTTGTTTAAAAAATAAAACAGGGTCAAAAGAACTGATAGACATTCTATAAACTAAAACATTTCAAGCTAAATATTTATGTAACAGTTTTCCGCTCAACATCAAAATAGAATCTGTTTAATTACTTTATTCGACCACGATGCTCAGAAATACACTTCCGTTATCGGATTTTCATTGCCGTCAGTAGGTTTTTACGATTCTGAGTTCTATAAACCATAATAGGTATATTATTTAGTTAAGAAGAGACACTGTTCATGAATTTAAATTACTCAGCAACACTTATGATGGTACCAGCCTCTCCATCTCACCTAAATAACTTGTATACTAGTTTGATAACATCGTTTCGGGTCTAAACTCAAATCAAAATGCAAGTTTTGATTCCTAATCCACCAGGATACCGTCACCTTCAAGATTGTGTGTTCTCTGGTGGAAATGAAACTGGTCACCACTAGATTTGGTCTCAGTACTTCTGATAGCCGTCGCTGATTGGACCCTACTCATGGATCAGTAAAAATAGGAGAATGTATGTGTTCGCCATACAGACCCGACGTATTCCTGTTTTCGAGGATGCTTAAGCGTGCAATGCTCGTGGAGCTCGCGTTGCCGTGGGAGACTAACATACCTGAGGACACGCTATGAAGATAAATACTTTGAATTGACCAATGACTTGACCAAGAATAGCTATGTTGTTAAACTCTACGCCGTAGAAGCAGGAGCAAGGGGAATACCAACTAAAGTTCTATATAATTTATTTAATAAAGACCTAGGATTGTCAAAAGCTTCAGTAAGCTCTATACTAAAACGAATATCCAAAACGGTCTCGACGTAAAAACACCTTATCTCCGAAAAATCATTTGTGTATTATCACAAAAATATTTGATACGACCCTGAAATCGAACCCTCATTCATTCAGTCATTTACACTACCGACTACTCCACCGAGGGTCTTGATGAATGTAGAGCTAAACGATGACCTGGTAGGAAATGGTGAATCTACAGAAGTCTCTTATAACCTACAGAAGAGGACTAGTTGCCCCCTCCTAAATATTTTAGCAAAAGTGCTGAAACCCAGGACTCAAAATCTTTACGCGCAGCGTAAAATACCAGCAATGAAAGAGGCTTGTAAATCTCCGAGAAGCGCGTAGGAACAACTAGGTATATCGTGCAACAACAAACAGTATTTAATCGTTTTCGTATTTGGTCTATTAATCTTTGTATTTCTTACACGTTTTAAAAAAACTCACTGAGAGTCAAAGGGAGCGTTAACAATTACTTGTGTAGGTAGGTACCACAATGGCAATGCTAGCGATAAAGCCTGTGCGTGTATGTTTACAAATATTAATTATGGTAATAGTAAAAAAACCGTTAAATACCGATAGATTTCCTTGAGTTCCGTAGTTAGGCTTTGTTCCATCGTCCGTCATCACACTCAACACAAACTACCACACAGAAACAACGTTCAATTTAAAGATATCCATTGGCGCTCAGTGTTTTGGACAGTTTTGTGTTTCAGGAGAAGCCGTACTACGTATAATTGAATTAATAGGAAACTTGCCTACGCATGCGATGGTAATATATTAAGTAGAACGCTTACGTTAGCAATTAAACTGTTGAATAGACTATCCATATAAAAATGCTAATCAATATATGGAGATAACTGAACGAATGGGATAGATCTGAAACTTACAATGCTGCCATTATTGCGACTGTTGTGTAAGTCGATGCAGCGAAGGTGATCTACAATACTATTAGGACCCATAAGTAAGTTCCCTTTTTTATGTGTGCAGCGACTAATACCACAAATTATGTTCATCTATCTGCCTATGGCCAGGAGTCCTGGGTACTCCCTCGGAAGATAAACTAGGGCTCCCAACACAGACTTTAACCGCCATTGAGACCTCTCCCAAGGCATAAACTAAGTTCCTTAAAGTTATTAACATCCATTTTAAAGTCTTTCCAGTTGCTTTCAAGGCCTACCTAGATACGGAATTCGAAGTCCGATTTTATTGGCTGGTAAGAACAGTTAGAATATGACTTTCGACATTGTTAGGAGCCTCTCTCATCATTAACAAAAAATTACTGTAAACTATCATAAAAGGAATCAAAATTTGCATCATTTTAACAAGGTTTCTGACCATAAAAGGGCTGCAAGACACCTGCGTAGCTCCCGTTCCCGCGGGAATATGGTAATGAAATATAGCCTATGTTCACCGGGGATAGTGTAGCTTCCCAACAGTGAAAGAATTTTTCAAATTGGTTTAGTAGTTTCGGAGCCTATTCGATGCAAACAAACAAACAATCAAATCTTTCCTCTATATTATATTAGAATAGATTTTACATCTGACGTTCTAACCCCGTAAAGGTACTACTCCAGAGCCTGGAACGTTGTTCAGCATGTGCGTCACTGACAGGTGAGCAAGACGAAAATTATAGAAAAACAAAACAAAACTTCATCTTGATAATCTACTCTCCAGCTTCCATGACGTCAAAAAACTTTACTGCATAAAGTTTTGTCATTTTCCCCTAAATATGTACCAAAATATTATCTCTATCAGTAATTTGTAAGAATTTTTTTATTATTTATACTGTTGATTGACGGCACTTGGTGGAACTTGCTGCACATATTGAAAACGACACTTGTACTAATACCATGTCCTTCCATCTAGACCTTTGAAAATGCTGTAAAGCGAAACCGGTCAGGTTTATAATAATAAATATTGTGGAATAGTACAAGTGTCGTTTTCAATATAATTTCTAAGAAAGCGTTAGAAATTTTTGAAAAAAAAAACAGTATTTTTGGAATAAAATGAAATTCATAATTACTTTGTTAAAATATTTTATTTCTGAAACGTAGATAAAATCGATACAAGTAATTAAAATTCTTAGAGACATAACTTATTATTTTACATAATAATGAAAACTTGAAATTGTCTTACCAACTGTACAAACATGACTTGTCAACGAATATGCGCCTCCATCGTTCGTTGTTGGTATATTTATGTAACAACAGTCTCAAACGCATGCCTCCCATGCCAATAATTATAAATTATATCATTTATGTATAGGTACTATCTATATAGCATGAACTATATAAACAATTCGATCATAAGAAAATTGACTTCTTAGGTATAAAATGAAGATTAAATCTTGTATAAAATTTCACTAGATTTTAATAGAGTAGGAAAATAATGCTTATGCATTTTATATTTTATCTTGTACATAATTGCAAGCATAACAACATATCTACTTACAAATATGTATGTATTTTTGTGTAATATTTGTAAAATTTCAATTAATATCATTATTAGGTACTTATATTATACAATTTTCGAAGCAAGTAGATCCCTATGTATATAATCTATAATAATCTTGTGCCATTATTATCACTCGGGGTACGTAGTATTTCAATTACTTATCAATCAGCACAAACTATTCAAATTGACCATTATAAATTTAAGTTTATATAATTTAAAAATTTACTAAGTAGATAATAAGAACTTTTTAAATAATATCTCCATATTCAAGCCATCTCTATCAATGCCTGCCGTTACCTAAAGCGGTCATTCTATAATATCTGAATGTAAGTAGACCTATAATATATATATTATAATGTAGACAGTGAGTTATTATAAGGTAATACATACTAGGGTTGCCATAAAACATTGTGAGTGCAATGTTGGAGTAACAAAACAAAACGGCTGCCTGTCGGCTGTCGTAAATATTATTAAAGTTATTGGTTCTCATTCCACATTTAAAAATTACCACGTATCCTTGGAAAACTCTATGGTCTCAAACAAACCTCAGTTGTTGAAATACAAATAAACCTACAATATGCAGGTTTAAAGAACCACATGCTTCTTACATTCGTAGTTTCCGACTCCGGACACAAAACAGGTTCAGTTCACTCCCGCACAACACGTGTCAAACTAATTACTTAGCTCGAAGAAATCAAACGGATAATAAATTCACTCTAGTCTCGTCATTTTTGCACACTTTCACAACGTCAAAGAACATTACACTAACAAATTGAAGTCCACATTGAAAGTATAATACGATATCGTCGGTTGTTTAAAAGTAACTCGCATATAAAATGGAACAAATAATAAATGTTGTTTCAAACATTTTTCATATATTGAATAATATTTGGACAATGTTTGGTTCCAAAAGTACAAATATTTACAAAAGTGTCAATAACAGCAATGGGGAGGGGGCGCGCGTGCGCCTCTCGCCGATGCTACGTGAGCAGCTTGAAGAACATGATCCCCAGAGAGATGTTGATGAACAGCACCAAGATCACCAGCTGCTGCCGAGAGAACCAGTCCTGGTAAATAAAGAAAAAGAAAATATTACTCGATTTTGTAAACTTTGGAGAGACTTCAACGCGTCACGTACAGAATTTCGTAGCACATGCTACGAACTCTCTACGACGTAGTTTTGTTGAGGTCAATCAGTTGATTCAATGTATGTAAAATACAATTTTGGTGGGTGATTCAATCACATACAGACTTCAGAAAAAGGAGGTTCTGTAGTAGATTTTTCATTTTAAGGGTTTCGTAACCCAAAAGATAAAATCTTGACCCTATTACTGGGACTGCGCTATCTGTTCATCTCATGTATCGCAGTAGCTAGACATTAAACTGAAGGTACATATAACATAATTATACATACATACATACATACATATCATCACGCCTGTCTCCCATCGGGGTAGGCAGAGACTATGGCTTTCCACTTGCTACGATCCTGGCATACCACTTTCGATTCTTCTACTTTCATAAGTGCTTTCATACATGCTCGTCGGTTAAGGGTACTCTTGACCTGGCCTTTTTCCAACAGGTCTTTGATCTGGTCATCATGTGTACGCCGAGGTCGACCCCTACCAGTTTGCCCATTCATTCTCGCCTTATAAATCTGTTTAGTCAGTCTACTTTCATCCATCCTCTCGACATGTCCGAACCAGCTAAGCATCCCTTTTTCAATCTTCGTCACTACATCTTCAGTTATGCCACATTGTTTTCTAATCACGCTATTCCTTTCTTTGTCCATCAATTTCACTCTAGCTATACTTCGCAGACTTCTCATTTCCACAGCATAAACTTTACTTTTATGCTTCTTCTGCCACACCCAACTTTCACTACCATACATAAGTGTAGGGATAAGCACACCCCTATGCACAGCCACCCGTGCCTTCTTAGACACGTTTTGACTGCTCATGAAGGTGTACATCGCCCCATTCACTTGATTACCTGCCAAAACTCTTCTCTCAATATCATAATCACACTTTCCATCTCTTGCAAATTTTGAACCCAAATATACAAATTCTTTCACCTGTTCCACTCTTTGCCCTTCAATAATGATGGGGCAATTCGTCATACATTCTTCTCTTTCAAACACCATTACTTTGGTCTTGCTTACATTAACTTTCATCCCTTTACCTTTTAGAGCCTCATGCATAATATTCACCATCAACTGCAACTCCTCCGCCGATGAAGCTAAGATCACCTGATATGCTGACGATATAAGAGGCATTTGATGGTCATTTCATTCAGTTTTAATCCATACGTACTCTCTTGCAATTCTTTTAAACAACTGTCCATGTACAGGTTAAACAGCCACGGTGACGCTACACAACCCTGTCTCACACCCCTTTTTATATGAAAGAAGTCCGTGCAAGCACCGTTGATCCTGACACAAGCACTAGAGCCCTCATAAAGAGATTTCAGTGCCCGTATCAAGCTGCTGCTCACCCCGTACATGGACAATGTTGACCATAGCTCATTCCTCACCACTTTATCATAGGCCTTCTCCAGATCTACAAATATGCAATAGACCTTTTGACTCTTCGCCAAAACTTTTTCAGCTATGCATCGTAAGGAGAAGACCTGATCCGTGCATTCTCTTCCTTTCATAAATCCTGCTTGAACATCCTACATTTTTCCTTCACTTTCATCCATCACTCTTTTTATCAACACTTTCGCATACAATTTACCGACAATGCTGAGCAGGCTTATGCCGCGGTAATTTCTGCACTCTTGCTGCGACCCTTTTCCTTTGTACAACGGTTCAATGACAGCTTTGGACCACTCTTTTGGTACACTGCCGCTCCGCAAGCAAAGGTTAAAAAGGCGGTACAGCTGGTCAATCACCACGCCACGTCCTGCTTTCAACATCTCAACGGAAACCCTATCAATCCCAGCAGCTTTTCCTAGTTTCATACTGTTCAAAGCTTTCATAATTTCTCCCAACTTATCTCGCTTTCATTCCCATTTTCATTCATTTCACAAAAACGAGTTTGCACTTGGGTATCCTCTTTATCAAATAAACTTTCAAAATACTCCTTCCATATTTTTAGCACACACTCTTCTCCTTTAACAAAACTTCCGTCCTGGTTTCTGATATTATTGAGCGACGACGTGGTCTGTTGACCCCTTACCGCTCTTATGGACTTCCAAAAGAACATAATTATAATTAACCAAAATCCGGTTTATGGAGCTTGGATCTTTAAAATTATTTTCTGTTTGGAAGGTTAAACATAGCTCTCAGTTTCTACATCAATTCTAATATTATTAAGAGGAAAGATTTGATTGTTTGTTTGTTTGCATCGAATAGGCTCCGAAACTACTGAACCGATTTGAAAAATTATTTCACTGTTGGAAAGGTATTCCCGGTGACCATAGACTATATTTTATTCCCGTATTCCCACGGGAACTGGCACGTGAGGTCCGCTAGTTTAGTATAAGCATTGTATTCGATTAAGTATCAACTTTTTGAAAAATAAATCTAATATTGCGATGTACATATTATATAAATAAATAAATATTCACAGACATCTCACACAATGCTATCTGATCCCAAAGTAAGCTAGGAATAACCTGCTTGTGTTATGGGTATCAGACCACGGATATTAATACTTATATACTTTTAAATACATACATATTATACATATACATAGAAACATATGTACGTTAAGTTAACAGCAGGTGTACTGTAACTGATGGGAAGTCATCGTTACTGAATTATAGACACCTGCAAAATCAAACCAGTTAGCTCCAACCATTATAATTTTTAAAGACTAACAGAAGTGATATATTGTCTTGCGGACTAAATTAGTACCTCCTCGTGCACATTTCTGATACAATAGATAGTCATAAATAAGGGATACCTTGACTTGCGGACTGACTAAGTACAGCAGAGGATTGGCCCTCAGCTTCTCGGTCTCCTCATGCATGCGGCGCACCTCCTCGCGACGCGCCGAGCCGAGTGCCGCCACCTCCTCGCGGGACATGCCGGTGCCGTCCGACATCCGAGGCATCCCCGCCACGTCCGGCAGGGACTTCTTACGCTGTAACGTCTGTGGTGTGCTTAGCATCTGTAAAATGTAGTGATATAAAATAAATGTAGGTGTTTGTAAGCGGTTTCCTAAGAAGGAATTATCATATTGTCTCATAATCAAATTATTCACTGTGAGATATATAAGTAAGACGATAAAATAAGTGAAAATTAAGGAAGATAGGCAAAAAAATGAAGATTGGTAAAACAAATGATCGATAAAACAAATCAAGGACAGAACTAAACATATTTGTTTGTAACTTGGTTACGAGACAAGATGACAATTTCTTATAAGGTAACTGTTCAAAAAGCACGGCTTAGGATGGCGGCAGTAAGGGGTCTGTTTTCGTAATCAAACGGGAGAAATATATTCCAGGTTCGTAGGTACGGAATTTCAGTTTTGAGCGTGGAGATGGAACGGTTTTGATTGATAAATGATAGCAGCTCTGTGTCGCTTATTATAGTTTTAGTTTGTTTAAAATACATTGTCGCGATTAAGGGAACACTACCTAAGCTAATAATATATGAATCCGAAAAATTGCACTTAAAAGTTAGGTACCTACTACTGTACTGAAAAATATAAATTCTCTTTTACTGCGATCTAATACTTTATTATCTTTATGATTTGTACAAAGAAAAATAAAATAATTAACGTTTTTAAAGAATCTTATAGTCCTGAAAGAAGATAAAAGAAAGTCAAAAGTTGCAAGTCGATGCCCTCAATCATTAAAGATGTCGTTCATACAGATACGTCTTCATTTTACAATTATCCTGTCACAGTTAAAAGTTCCTGTACGATAACGTTACTTTACAAAACTGGATGTTAATGACTCAACCTTTTTTGGTAGCTCTGTGAAGTTGTTATGATTGAAATAGCAATTCATTTTGTTACGTTATGTGGTTTTAGTATTAAAACCACAAAGCAAAGTGTATACTTTGCGTTGATGTAAATATCTATCTACCTTGCCGTCTCTTAGTTAAAGCATGTCATTCACCTATCACTATCATGATGAATTCTTGCTGCCGTAACGTGTTTTTAACTGTTTATTTAATACTAGCTGTTGCCCGCGACTTCGTACGCGTGAAAATTACGTTATGATGCCAATTTAATTGCTCTCTGCTTAGCCCCTGGGATATGTAGCGTGATAATATATAGCCTATTTGAAGACCCTACCCCTAGTTAACATTTGTGCAAAATTTGAATCAAATCTATTGAGTACTTTTCGAGATCCTTCCGGACAAAGCAAAGCAAACAGACAAACAGACAAACCGACAAACAGACAAAAAAAATCTAACTATATTTTCGGCTTCGGTATCTGATGTTGAACACCCAGCGCAATTTTTTTTTTAAATATTTCCAATGTACAGTTTTGGCTTTCATTTTATTATATGTATAGATACTTTCAAATTCGGCCATAGTCTTTCGGTTTATAATATACGATTGTAATACATGGGTATCTACAGCTCCAAGAAGCGGGATCGCAACCAGCCAACCTCCAAGCACGCGGGATAGCACCCGAATCTCTAGGCAAGGCCACAGTGGTAGCCAAAGGCTGCCGAAAATTCTGAGATATCCTTCTGTTAGACCTATCAGTAGGAATCGTGTGGTTTAGGCCGTTTGAAGTGGTTCGAGTCCAGCATGAATTCCATGGGGATCACAAGTAAAAAAGTATAAAATGGGTAAGTCTAAGTTCCTACAGTACGAAGGTATATACGCATTTGTTCTACGAGTTATGTTACCTCAACTGGAGGCACATTGATCCAACTCTCAGACGCTCGCCGGGCCAGGATAGCCGGAGAGCATAACAGATCTTCATCCTCATCTTCGTCACCTTGGTACCACATTTTAAAATATCTTTAAAACACACTATCACGGTTCACAAATCACAATCATATTTTATGAATTTATTGTTTTTTTAATCACCAATCGTAAAATTCAGATAACCGATTCTATGGTGAAATTTTCTTGCCGATTTAATGTATTTTAGTTATATATATAACTAAGAGGTGATTCGCGGTAAGCTTTTGCGAGTGACTGTCTTAATTTAGAAATAGAACGGGCTGAGCGCCGGTGCCGCCGCCCGCGCCTATCTCCCGTCCGCCCGCCTACAGCCATGTCATTACTAAACATACTACTTTGCCGTTCACACATCTATCGTGGTGTGGAATTCTAATCTTATGCTGTTCGCGATCCAAATTATTGTGTTTTGAAATTCTTTCAGGTCTGCTCTTCGTAATATTGTAATCTAGTGACGTAATAGAGATTATAGTATTAAATCATATCTAATTTTAACAATCTGCTTAGGACGTGTGTATTTCCTTATAAGTATCATCTTAACCAATTAAATGCATAAAGTTCATACCCGTATGTAAATCTATTATTATTATTTTCAGTCTCATTTTGTGTTATTATTTAGAAAATCTGGTATTGACATAGTCTGTTCATGAATGCAGTAGGTACGAAGTTCATTTCGTTAATTACCAAGCTGACCTTGTTCGTATATTACTCGTGAGCGTTTTGTCGAAAGTTTCCACGAATAACGTCCACCTATTCTGTTCATAACATAACATACAACCATACCTATATCCCGAGCGGGTAGCTAGAGTTAAATTACACACAAGATTATTGTTAAAGTGATAGTCTACACCAATAGTTTTGTTGGTACCGCGCAACAGGGGTCAAGCCTATTGCCGACTGCCGTACCGAGCTCTATAATACTGCCGATAATCTACGTTAACGATTCAGTAATCTGCACCAAATTTCCGACGGCCGAGACAGACGTTACATCTAGTTATATAAATAAGTATCTACAGGATCTGCAATTCGAGCACAAGTGTACACTTTCTACAGTAATATTTAGAAGGGCATTGTCTGTACTCAACTTTACTCAGTTAGTTATGTAAACGCTTAATTCTGCGATGATTTTATAATGGTTAACATGGAAATTAGTTTGTTTAATGGACATTTTCTCTCGATTTTACAACATTGTCTACTCAGGGTTAACCGCCGCAAAGGCAATCCTTTGCCCTTTTACTCGTAATGTATGCTCAATGCTCGCCACCTAAGGCATGGAAGTAGATTGCTACATTCGCGCCTAAAGTGGCCAGCTTGAGCAAATAGTAACTTTCTTCATCATCTTCAAGTCCTTCCAGTGGCACTTCACCGCATGAAGAGCTACGCAATTTAACAATGAAGATGAGACTGCGTTTCAAGATGTTTTTAAAAATCATCAGCTGGAGCCGGGGGTTGAACCGGTGAGATGTAAAAAATAATAATAAGTATTTTATGGTACCAACCGAAAAAGTCTTCCTTATAACAATTTCTTTTAAACTAGTAGTATATGTTATACTATCTTTAACTAAAGGAAGACCAAGTAAAATATTATTTTATTGTAAAGTTTACTCACTATCTATAGAACAGAAAAAACAGTCGAATTGAGAAACTCCTCCTTTTCCGCATATTCCTTTTCACCGACTTCAAAAAAGTCGGTCAAAAATAGTTCTAGTTCAGCGTTTCAGTGAATAGGATTATAATGGCCACATATGAAAATAATGTAGGTAATTGCCATCCTAAGAAACAATTTAAAATTACATTGTTAGCATATATTCATCGAGTCGGTAGAGCCTCGGTTCCGAACCTGGGGGTAATTACCCCCGCGGGGGTAAAACAGCTATTGTATGGGGGTAACAGAGGTGATGCCCAAAATAGATGAGCAAAAATATGATTGGAAGTATAAAACAAATACCTAGGTAGGTACGCGGCATCGCGATCTCTCGTGTTCGTAAAATCTCAGTGAAGTGTGGAGCGAGAAGGTGTACATTTTGGCGAAAAACAGCTTCAGAATACCCCATCATTGCTAACAGAACTCTGAACATGTTGGTACCGTTTGCTACCACTTTAAGATGCGAGAGTGGCTTCTCAACTCTGGTAACATTGAAAATAAATCCAGAAACCATCTGAACTAGGGAATGCAATCCCGACACGAGATCGCAAATTCAAAATCCCGCAGGATTAGAAATATCGATCCTGCGAGATCCCGGAATTTTAAGGATCTCATCTAGTTTGAAAAAAAATCCGATGACTGAAAACGATGAAAACTGCTTGTTCGTAATAGTCACAGCGCTGCACAGCCCCTCGTCGGGCACTTAACACGCTTGGGGCTAGATGTGGCGGATAACCAGTTTGGATTCCGTCATGGGTGCTTCGTCGTGGACGCGATCATACGCATTCGAGACCAGACGGAGGAAGCAATATCGCAGAGCGAGGTGGTGATGTCGGTGTCTCTTGACATCGACTTCAACACTTTGGCCTAGAGCTGCGTTAGGGAGGCCCTTACTTATCACGGAGTGCCTCCCTACCTCCGTCGATTGTCGGGGCTTATCTTTCCAAGAGGGCCATAACGTACGAGCTGGCTGGGATCGATTCGGCGAGATTCAGCGGTGTTCCGCAGGGATCGGTCCTAGGACCGCTTCTGTGGACATAGGGTACGATTGGGCGCAGCGCGGCCCGTTGCTTAGAGACAGACACACAGTTATTAAAACTTATTACACCCCTCGTTTTTCGTCGGGGGTTAAAAATAAAAGAATTGTTAATTTTGAAGTTAAAAAGCCCCCACCATCCTCAGCCCCTGATCATGGAGGCCGGTAATCTTGGGCGAAGAAAAGTCTGCAGCGTCCTGTCCAAAGACTGCGGAACTCGGGTGGTAGAGTTCTCTCCCGCAGAAAGACGCAGCGGTGTCCCACTTACTCCCACTGGAGATCATGGGACCATGGTCTCTACAGGAGATGGTCTCCAGCGAGAGAATGTCCAAGTCCAGACCTGTTACGAGGACCTGGAGCTGTTGCGCCCATGCTGTGCACTACACCAATGTGTGGAGCGCTGTGTCCTCGCTGCGTTCCTCGAAGTGCTGGCACTCAGCCGTGGTTTCCCTGTGTCCCCCTGAGATCGTGCGATATCCTTATCACCTTGACGGCCATAGCCTTCTGTAGGCTAAGTAGGCTAGTACAGCCGCATTGCGGGCCGTCAAGGTCTCCACTCATACGGGGCGCCGTATAGCGATAAAAGTAAAGCACTCCGCATTATCCCAAGGCAGTCTCCTGCAGGGAGTGTTGGGTCCTCTTATGTTGGGCAACAACCGCGAGTGCGGCTGTTGCCCCTCAGTTTTGGGACCAAACTTCGGAAGTGGTGTTTGAAGTCTCATCGGCCATCGAGGGCTCAGTACCGATTCAGGACGCTCCCTACCTTTATGCTGGATCCCGCAGGTGGCCTCTTGCAAGGTCCGTGAAAGCACAGAGCTTCGGATTGGTAAAGGGCGACCTCAAGGCCCAGCGGCCGTATTTGACCCACAACTTGAGCGACCCCTTCCGTGGCCTTTAGGGCTGCGTCTCGGTGCGTTGCTCCTCGCGCCGTAACGAGGGTGTCATCGGCGTAACACGTTTCGTCGACACTTCTAAGCAACGTGCCGCGCAGCACACAATCGTACCCGATGTTCCACAGAACCGGTCCTAGAACCGATCCCTGCGGAACACCGCTGAATCTCGCCGAATCGACCGTAGCCAGCTCAGGTAAGTTATGGCCCTCTCGGAAAGATAAGCCTCGACAATTCGACGGAGGTAGGGAGGCACGCCGTGATAAATAAGGTCTTCCCTAACGCAGCTCCAGGCCAAAGTGTTGAAGGCGATGACGATGTCAAGAGACACCGGCATCACCACCTCGTTCTGCGATATTGCTTCCTCCGTCAGATCTCGAATGCTGATCGTGTCCACGACGAAGCACCCCAGACGGAAACCAAACGGAAATTAAGATATTTTTCATTGCCTGAATTGCTGAATTTTTTTTAATGGGGGTAAAATCTGTTTATCTAACATGCCATAGGGGTAACAGCTCTGAAAAGGTTAGGAACCAATGCGGTAGAGGAATTGAAAACCTCAGTACAAAATATTTTATTTTAAGTATTCACCATAAATCGCTACACAAGGCGTGTCATAGCAAACTTAGTCGAAAAATACCCGAGTCCTGGGACATCGTGAGGTTTTTTAGTCGATAGGAGTCCGGCAAATTATATCCATGACGAATTTTCCCTCACGTTAAAAAAACGTCTGTTCAAACACGGTCAATTTATTATTATTTTTTTCAAGAATTTGAAAAAGCGCCTTGTGGAGTCAACTGGTGACCCAAGAGCTGGCAGTTTTCTCGCTCAGCGAATAGATATTGCTATTCAAAGGGGGAATGCTGCTAGTCTTTTGAGCACAATTCCACGGGGGCCTTATTTAGGTTTAGTTTAGATAGTAATAATGTAAATATATAAGATATGCAATATTTATGTTTCTCTGTAATTTTTAACAATATATTTATTGAACAATCATCTATTTGATCAATATTATTGTACGTGTACGGAGCCTCTAACGCTTTCTAGGGTTCCGTACCCAAAGGGTAAAGAACGGGACCCTATTCATGAGACTTCGCTGTCCGTCTGTCTGTCTGTCTGTTTGTCCGTCTGTCCGTCACGAGGCTGTATTTTATGAACGGTGATAGCTAGAGAGTTGAAATTTTCACAGATTATGTGTTTTTGTTGCCGCTATAACAACAAATACTAAAAACAAAAACATAAAAATATTAAAATTTCATACAACAAACATGTTTTTTCGCCATTTTATCTTATACTAGCGACCCGCCCCGACTTCGCCCGGGTGCAATGCTGATACTAAATACACTAAGTGCAGAAAAACTGTGAACTTTAAAGCATTGTGGATCCCAAACCCGCAGGAATACGCGGAATTTTTTTATGTTGTCGTATTAAAGACCATAGTTGCTTATCAAAATATCAGGTGAGGCCTTTATACTTTGATACTGAACTGAGAAATTGAACCATATAAATTTTCCCCCATACATTTTTTATTTTTATCATTTTTTAGGCATGAATGAGTCATTTTATGGAAAAGTTGTAGTACTAAATGTTAATTAGCACTATATTTTCTATCCAAAACAAATTTCACATCTTAGATCGTATGTCCACCTATTTTAAAATCCGGACCAGTGTGCGGCCGGCCGGTAGCGGTACGGCCGCAAACGCTACGTCCCGCAATTTTATATCTGTAATATCTTAGAAAATATTAATTTAAATCATATGCTGTAAAGGGCCATATAGATCTTTAATGTATTTAAGGTATTTAATTGGATAAGGATTAATGATGTATTGGTTAAAACCGCTTCGAAAATAAGCCATTATTTGTCGTAAAAAGTAAATGACTTAAAAATGTTATTGTGGGATATCCATAAGAGATAGAGATATGCCATCGCGGAGTTTTCTGTAGACCTTTACATTGTGTACAATACTTAGTACATTACTATAATAAATCTCGTAGGATTCAGCCTGCGTTTGCAATGTAAGTGGAAAAAATGTAATTATTTACGACATCACATTAGAAACCTTATAAATAACAGTGTTTCTCCACTATTTAATGGATATTATTATACATATAAACCTTCCTCTTCAATCACTCTATCCAATCCAAAAAACCGCATCTAAATCCGTTGCGTAGTTTTGAAGATTTAAGCATACAAAGGGACATAGGGACAGAAAAAGCGACTTTGTTTTAAACTATGTAGTGATATCAGGTAAAAAGGTATCCTTCTCAATTGAAATACGTTAGTTGGCTTGATCATATCATCAAAATTATTTCTTCCCTTTACACCATGCAAATTAAAAGAATACTTTTGAAGGTAAAGCAAAGTCAAATATTCCGCAAGGAAATTAATTTCGTGTCGCCATGATTGAACATTAAACGGGTCACATACTAACTTATTTTTCGACTTTCATTGTAAATATTTGTTATTTAAAAGTGAACAACGCTTTCGGCAGATTATTTTAGGTAGGTGTAATATTTCAAAGATTGCAATTTCATAGGAAATAGAAAATAAAGAGCCCTTATTTCTCTTTTTTTTTTATACCACTAAGGTGGCAGACAAGCATACTAGGAGGACTGGTGGTCACCGCAGTCTATGAACGTTTGCAACACCAGAGGCGCCACACTCGCGCTGCCGACCCTGTAAAAATCTTCTTAGACCCCTTTTGAAGAACCCCATACTGTAGGCGTTTGGGAAAACCGAGGCAGGAAGATCATTCCACAACCTAAGCGTTCGCGGAAGAAAACCCCTATCGGATCTAACCGTGCTCGAACGCTCCGGACGTAGGGTGTGAGGATGAAATCCCTGTCTATGGCGAGCGGTGCGATGATAGAACGTAGCCGTGGGCATCATGTCAAACAATTCCTCAGAGCACATACCATTGTACAGGCGGTAGAACACGCGTAAGGAGGCAAAGTCTCTCCTGTCGCGAAGAGGTTCAACACCACCTGTCAGTATAGGATCGTTGACAACTCTCACAGCTCGCCTCTGCACCGAGTCAAATGGACGAAGCTCATATTCAGGTGCCCCCGCCCAAAGGTGACAGCAGTACTCCAAGTGTGGCCGCACTTGCGACATATAGAGAAGCAGTGTTTGCGCCGCAGTAAAGTACCGCCGCGCCCTATTGAGCACACCGAGCTTCTTGGACGCCAGCTTGGCCTTGTCCTCCAAATGACTGCGGAACTGAACGTCACTGGAGATGTCAACACCAAGGATCCCTATACTTTTAGAGATGGAAAGAGATGTGCCCTGGAATTGTGGCGCTACAGTAATTGGGGCTTTCTTAGCGGTGAAGAAACACGCCTGTGTCTTCGAAGGGTTGAACTGGACAAGGTTTTGTCTACCCCAATCGGACACTCTAGTAAGAGTAGCCTCGATTTCAGACACAAGCTGTTCACGACTTTCTTCCACTTCGTCCCGAGAGATACCGGGGCAGCCTGTGTAACAAGTGTCCCCCGTACTGTCGTCTGCATAACAATGAATGCCGTCAATAGACAATATGTCATTGTTATGCAGCAGAAACAGAGTAGGGGACAACACTGACCCTTGCGGTACTCCAGCGTTAATGGTCATGCAGTCAGAACAACTGCCGTCGACAACAGCCCTGATGCTTCTACCGGCCAAAAAGCTGTACACCCATCCGCATAATCTCTCGGTCAGTCCGTCGGAGGGCATTTTTTTAAGAAGACCACGGTGCCAGACCTCAAAGGCCCTTACTCTCGATAGCCGTCGCCCATCGGTGTGTGAGGCACACCAGGAGATCGCCCGTCGAGCGACCGTGACGGAAACCGTACTGCCGGTCACTGAGCAGGTCGTTTTCCTCAAGGTACCTCAGGAGCTGTGTATTAATTACACACTCCATCACCTTAGACAATAGGGAGGTGACGGCTATAGGCCTGTAATTGGCCGGGTCGGTCCTATCACCCTTCTTGGGCACAGGATGCACATACGCGATCTTCCACGACGCCGGGATTTGTCGCATGGAATATGAAAGCGTGAAAAGACGTGTAAGTACCGGACACAACTCTGGACCACACTGCTTAAGTACCACCGCGGGTATACCGTCCGGCCCACTCGACTTATGAACGTCCAGAGAACGAAGCTCCCGTCGGACGTCCCGCTGCGTAAATTTAACTTCCGGCATAGAAGTTCCACACCACGGAACGTCCGGCGGCACAGCACCCCCGTCGCTCATGGTTGAGTTAGAGGCAAATAGAAAACCCAGAAGGTCGGCCTTCTCCCTGGCACTCTGGGCCAGACTACCGTCGGGTTTAAGCAAAGGTGGTAAACCTGACTGACAGAAGTTTCCCTCGGCAGCGTTGGCAAGCGACCAGAATTCACGACTCCCTGAAGGGTACCCTGTTGGACGCTCACCAATTCTGCCGACGAAGTCAATTTTAGCCCTGACAATTTGCTCTTTTGCTGGCCCTTGAGGCGGCATTTAATTTGCGTTTCACCTCAGAGATGTTAGGATCTGAATTTGCACGAACCGTGGTCCAGGCTCTGTAGGCAGATTCTTTCAGCATCAAAGCTTCTCTGCAGAGCCGATTGAACCACGGTCGCTTTTTTGCTCCCACAGGGATCCAGCGGTTGGGAATGAAGCACTCCATGCCCTCCAAGATCCCCTCAGCGACTGCTGCAGCGCACGAATCCAGATCGTCTGAGGCAAAACAAAGCCGCCTCCACGGGTACGACGCGAAGAACTCCCGAAGACTTATAGTGCCACCCATGGCAGTTGTAAGACGGCGACAGCAGACATCATCACGGACGTACATACATACCCCGGCTTTCGGCTTGAAGTTGTACTCAAGCTTATAGCCAGGGTACATTAAGTAGGATGTATCGCCCAGGCATGAAATCTGCGTCTCCGTCAAGGAAAAGAGTGTCGGCTTCGCAGTTTCGAGATGGTGGTGGACTACGTTGAGGTTCTTGTGCATACCTCTGATGTTGCAAAGGTCCATGTAGAGTGTGGACGACGATGCCGCTGTGTATACTGTTCTTCTTTTCTTAGCTTTAGCCATGTTGTTTCTCCGAAAAAAAGGGGGGGCTAAAAAAGTTAAGGGGTGCCTGTGTGCCGGTGGCGCAAGAGACTAAGCGAGACTCTTAACTAACCAAAGGCAGACAGAGGTAGTGCGGTAGATTGGCACGGCGTACGGAAGGCCCCCCCCCCCCCCCCCGATGCAGTGGCCGCGTCCACTCCGGTATCCTCCTCCGGCACGACCACACCACCAGGGACTTTACACAGGCTACTGGTTCAGCCTCCTGGGGCGGAGATTATGTGATCCCCAGGTTCGGGTTCCGTACAGCCTGCGGGCGGTCAGCGGTCAACCGTTTCACCGGGTCTCCCTGACCGCCGTACCAATATTCCGCGCCTCAATCTGCCAATGGAGACAGATTAAGCCTCTGGTCTCACCGTCACCGGCACAGAGTCACCCCAATGAGCTCTGGATCCGTGCTAACCGACGGAGAACATAACCCAACCGGAGACAGGTTACAATTACCGCGGTCTTCTGCAGGGCGGAGGTACCCAGGCGGGCTGCTCACCGAACGGAGTACCGTTATGCCCTTCCTCCTAATTTAATTTTTTTCCAGTCTATACAATTCACGCACATACACACAATTCAATTACATGCACCGATGTTGTAGACTTATCGTGTTAATAATGTCATCATTCAAATGGCATCAATATTCTGAAAAAGAAATTAAACATTGAAAAATACATACTGTGCCTACTGTAGAGAATAAAAGACCGGCCAAGTGCGAGTTGGACTCACCCATGAAGGGTTTCGTAGCAGCAAGTAACATAGTATAATAGTTATTTATGATACAAGTGAGGTATGTTGGTCATTACACTCGAGGTGATATTGCACAAATAGTCAGTAAAGCAATCTTGATGCGGTCAACTTTTAATATCTAGTCTAGATGAAACACTTTTCAGCAGATACCTTTCCCATCCCCATGGGTCCCATTACGGATTCAAAGACTCAAACCGCTCTAGATAAAATCACACAGCCCTTAACTATATCCGTCTGTCGCCGGGTGCCCCGGGCCCAGGTAACTCCTCGGCATAGACTAGAAGATCGGGAAGATATCCAAACATTCCCGGCAGACGTTGACCACCACCGCAGGTCGACTATGTTCGGGTGTTATCCAACTTCTTTAGGGGTTGGTTTGGTTGTCATTCTGATACTTGGGACGTGAGGCATGCGTGTCAGTCTCCCGTCTCGCAGTCGTTTTAGCAGATATCATGCTTTCAGTTACGCACATTATGATTTACTGACACTAAGTAATAGGTAAATAACCAGCTAAGCACGGTGCGACGTGAAATACATAGTGTGCAGTTTAGTATCTTACAACATTTCTGCGATATTTATGCGCTAAAGTGTCATTTACTTGGCCGGTAACTGATGAGGAAGAGTCATGATGTTATTGAGAGTATAAACAAATAGATACATAATTTTACCAAACCTAATGTTAATTTATATACTTTCGAGAGGTGCTTCGGGTGGCGACGGGGTCCTGTGTTGCGACGGATAAGAGAACAAAATGTCGCCATCTCAATACATATCGAGGGTGTCATAAGAGGCGACTAAGCAAACACTTTCGCAAAAAGATCCATTGCATAGAGAAGGAAAACTTGAAATGTAACCCGGTTGTCAGTAAAATGACAATCGTTAAGCCAAATTAAGGGCCTTGTGTGCAGCTTGAAAAATTTCACCTGTGGGTCGCGGCGACAAACTGCGCCTTTGGTAGTAGGTGATTACATTGCAGCAGTCACTTTCCTATCGGTTACGGTCTCTGATGGGCAAATAGTGAGTAAAGCAATCTTGGTGCGGTCAACTTTTAGTATCTAGATGAAACACTTTTCAGCAGATACCTTTCCCATCCCCATGGGTCCCATTACGGATTCAAAGACTCAAACCGCTCTAGATAAAATCACACAGCCCTTAACTATATCCGCCTGACGCCGGGTGCCCCGGGCCCAGGTAACTCCTCGGCATAGACTAGAAGATCGGGAAGATATCCAAACATTCCCGGCAGACGTTGACCACCACCGCAGGTCGACTATGTTCGGGTGTTATCCAACTTCTTTAGGGGTTGGTTTGGTTGTCATTCTGATACTTGGGACGTGAGGCATGCGTGTTAGTCTCCCGTCTCGCCGCCGTTTTAGCAGATATCATGCTTTCAGTTACGCACATTATGATTTACTGACACTAATAGGTAAATAACCAGCTAAGCACGGTGCGACGTGAAATACATAGTGAGCAGTTTAGTATCTTACAACAATTCTGCGATATTTATGCGCTAAAGTGTCATTTACTTGGCCGGTCATGATGTTATTGAGAGTATAAACAAATAGATACATGATTGTCCCAAACTTAATGTTAATTTACATACTTTCGAGAGGTGCTTCGGGTGGCGACGGGGTCCTGTGTTGCGACGGATAAGAGAACAAAATGTCGCCATCTCAATACATATCAAGGGTGTCATAAGAGGCGACTAAGCAAACACTTTCGCAAAAAGATCCATTGCATAGAGAAGGAAAACTTGAAATGAAACCCGGTTGTCAATAAAATGACAATCGTTAAGCCAAGTTGAAGGCTTTGTTTGCAGCTTGAAAAATTTCACCTGTGGGTCGCGGCGACAAACTGCGCCTGTCCATTTCATCACGGCAATAGGCTCACTACCTATTACGTGGAACATAAAACTATAAGGTGTAATGTGGGCGTATACTGTGCCTCTGCCTACCCCTTCGGGGATAAAAGCTTGACTATATGTATGTATGTATGTATGAGAGGTGCCCAAACACTTCTGCACTGGTTCTAAGTAAAACCATCAAGATTATCTGATTATTCGAACATCTTCCATAACATACCTGCAGTTGCTGAAAAGACTCAGAATGCCAGAATTTCATTACCATAATACTACTGGGGTCACTACAGGTCCAAGACAAAGGACCGCTATTGTTGTCATTTTAGTAGGTACATAGTTTGCCTTTTGACACTTACGTGGATATTTTTATTTTTAGCATAGCAATTAGGTAGAATTTCAAATTGCACAAATTCTTTAGTAAGTACAAGAAAAAATGCTGTTGAACACTATTCTAACTTGCTGCAGAGGCAGCAGAGCAGCTATGTGTGGTACCTCTTCACCCTTAGAGGGACCGAACTGCCACCTCGCCACTACCGGATAGTAGGATAGCCTAGAGATTAAGCCGAGACTCGAACCGATCGGTGGGAAGGGAGCGTTCAGTGGTGAACGAGGTGACGGTGTCTAACACTATTAGCAGCCGAAGTGCCAACCACGGCGTGCACTAAGGGTGTAACCACATTTATCGACGCGGAATCGGCTAACGCCGGTCAAAAAAGCCTTTATGTCTACGCAATAAGGGTGTTACTAATACCATTCGCGTCGGCTCGGCGCGGACGACGCGACGCGACACCGGCCGACGGCGAATCTAGCCGTTTACCGGTTAGCTGATCGCATCCGTACGGCACTGGGACAGCGCCGGACACGGTCGAACGGCAGTTGAATGATCCGCTCACATGTCTTCGTCTCCGGAGACGGCCGATCGGCGTTGGGTAGCAGTCGTATGATCCGCACGCATGCCTTCATCTCCGATGGCAGCCGAACGGCGCCGGAGACGGCCGAGTACCGATGGCGGTGGCACAGGCGCTCGTTAAAATAAATATAATAATTATTGCTAATTTGTAATCGATCAAACTTCAATAAGGATCGAACAAATGATAATTAATAGGAAAATATTGATTTCAGTATTTTCTTTTGATTTCAGTACTAAAAGTAGAAATATATGGTGAGGGGGGTCAACTTAAGGACAAAAAATTGTTTTATCTATACTTATAATAAAACTGTTAAGGGTCGAGAATCTGTAAATGAAAGATATTTTGAAAATTTTAATTGGAGGGTGTTCTATAATTGATACTGAAGCCGGAAATGTAATTTAAAATTTTCATGTCTGTCTGTCTGTCTGTATCCCGAATAAGTATCACGCCGAAACTACTGAACCGAATTAAATGATACTTGGTACATTCTGAGCTTATAGTCCGAGGAAGGTTCTAGGATACTTTTGATCCCGATATTTTGCGTGGTTCTTGCGCTAGAGGGGATGAAAGACCAAATAGTTTTTCAGTTGTAATTTCTCAACGCGTGGTCTGATTTCAAATATTGTTTTAGTGTTGGAAAGGTTGTACTTAAAGGATCATTACACACAAGTTTCGATATTGAGGGTTATGTAGTTCAGAAATTAGGGGCATCTCAACTTTCGGTAAACCTAGAATTCAAGGGTTCTTTTGACTGTGAGGGTAAATCTAAACAGGCGTGTTGGCTTAGTCATAAAAGAGCTTAATGATTAAGGCTATTCTAAAATAATTCAGACCGCGCCGAAGGCGTGGACTGAATGGTAAGTAACTTCAAGTAAGGAGGCAAATTTTTGATGTAGTAGAGAATGCTGAAAGTACATTGCTTTCACAAGGATGTACTACTTCTACGTCTACTCCATTCATGAGCAATGCTAAAAAAAACTAAAATGATAGGCCAAAACGTCCGTACAGCTCAGAGCGCACGTTAAATCTGTGCTGAAAGGCCTGAAAACATTTGATATTTTCGAGGTCATGACACGACAACCTGCCCCTCGCGACGGCTATCCGGAGGAGTTGACTGCCGAACGTAAGACGTCACGACGGCTGTTCACTTACGTTCGGAGTAATCGACTGCCGATCGCATGTCAACAGCCGTCGCAACAGCTGATCGACGATAAGCCGAGTAGTGTGGTGATACGCACTCGGCTTAAGCCGATTCCGCGTCGATAAATGTGGTTAGACCCTTAGGCTGGCATGGACAAATAAAAGCTGACCGCCTATATCACGTTGTTCACAAGCAAGCGTGTTCGGTATGAGTCTACTGCCCAAGACAGCGCAGCGGTCGTCCCCGCGTCGAATACTGCTCTCATCTTTGGGATGACTCCACCAAATCCGTAACCGTACACCACGTAACACCGTAATATAAGATGATATGAAGCAACATACTATTTGCGTTATAGTTTGTCCAGAGGTAACAGGAAGCCTTGAGTCGCTGGCGCAACGTAGAACGCTAAAAATGTATGTCGTGATTACTCGAATACAGTAGTTATTAGAGTTACCTCCATTACCTATACTTTTCGAACATTCCGTTTATTCTATTAAAAGAAATGCTCACGGAACTTGCACATCGCTTTCACGTTGAACTCAGTTCCAATATGGAAGCGATCTGCAAGAGCCATGAGCAAAACTAACATCATTTTGATCACCTCGCGAACGAAGTCGCGGGCAAAAGCTAGTACTACTATATAACTAAATTACAGGAGTGAACGTGAACGCGACGGGAGTAAATGCGACGGTAACGGGTGATACACTCTCTCTTCTCTTATGTGACGCAAACGAAGTTGCGCGGGTCAGCTAGTACTTTATAAACCGCAATTTTCGCCTACAAAAATCACTGACACAGCGAACGTGTAAAAACATACATCAATCTAGAATACATTATTCGTAGCATCAATCAGAGTTATAACGAACAACAAGAACTTTTATACTACATTACTTGCTGTTACGGAACCCTTCATGGGCGAATCCGACTCGCACTTGGCCGGATTTTTATACCATGGGACAGCTCTAGGTAACGTAAACTTACTCCTAACACAAACAAATTTAGGTTAGTGGTATTTAACAGTAATTACGATTGCTAGATGTTACAAAACGTTTTTTATAATCAAACGCAGTCTTTCTTACCTTTCGACCACCTCCTCCTCCTCCGCCCATGGGAGCTGGCGGTGGAGGTGCTGGAACTGGCGCCACATACAAACTTTCAGTCCGCTTTGGTTGATACGGTGATGGTGATATTTCCTGACCCAATGTTCGCTTTCTCAAAAGTGAGTCTTCAAATGGTTGAATAGATCGATCACGTGATCCTGCGCGTGATATAGAACCACGCCCAGATGCTAAATGTCCGTTGCCTGCTGGAGTGGCTGCTCTTGACTGTGGTCGCGATTGACTGGGTACTATTGGCTGAGGTGCGACAGATCCTGCTCGCGAACCTCCGGTGGGAGCTGCTTCGACTGACGGCTGTCGTGAACGACGTCCATAGCGGTCAACACTTGAATCTCGACTAGGGGGTCTTTTGTAATGGTCAAAATAATCAATAGAAGGGCGTGAACCTGGTGCGCGGGGATCTCGGCCACCATTGACCATGTCTTGTTCTGTAGGTGCGCTGGGTCGATATGCCGTATCAGATTGACCATATTGTCGATTTGTTTGATTTTCGTGTGTCATTTGGCGATGTGATTGATCAACCTGATGACCGTAACTTTGATCATGGGTTTGCCTATACCCTTGTTGAGGATCAATAGATTGGTGGTATGGCTGCTGGTTATTTCCCCCTAATGATCTATCGAGCGGCCCTTCGGAGCGAACAGTGCCGGTGCGAATATCATTAGGTCGAAATCCAATATTTCCACTATCTATAACATTTCCTTGAGCGTCATACGTTGGTTGACCAAGCACACTTTGCTTTCGTGTAGGAGCTTGTGGAGCATTCCAGTCGTGTTGTGTAGTTCTTTGGTTCATTTGTGATCTTGTCGCTGAAGATAATCTTCTGTCTTGGTTGGCAGATTGTAGGCCAGTTTGGTCCATATTTTGTTGATATTGCACAGCATCTTGTCTATTAAATCTAGAAGGAGGTTGTTGAGATCCGTAAGGATTTACATGCTCATTTAATGGCAAGGGTTTTTGGTTGTCAGGCGAGAATTGAGGAGATGTATTAGCCGATGTCCAATTATCTTGATTTGTTGAGTAATACGGATCATGTGGTGGTCCCGGAACTCTATTGTCTGCATTGTAGTTAGAATACGGTACGGTCTTAGGATATTGTGTCGTCGATGGTCTTCTGGAAGAAACGGTGTGGGAAGTTTTATTATTTTGTGGAATCTGCGAATGCATCGGAGGGATATGATTTGGAATGCTCTTTCCATCCAAGACCATTTCAGATTCTTGTAATACGGGTTGTGCAGCTTGTGCATCATTATATTTTTGTCTATATTTTTCTCTTAATCCTATTCTGTCAAAGCCTGGATGCTTAAAGTCTGGTGCGAATTGCTTCGCCGTAGCTTGCGCTATATCACAGTCTTCTTTTGCTTGGTCTGCCGCTTCATCGGCTTGATCAGCTTTACCTCTTGCCGTGGAGGTTCTGTAACAAATAGACACATTTATGTATTGGATATTATTAAAACACTAACTTTAAAATATACCTAAATTTCAAATTTAAATCCATAACTTAACCCGATCTTAAATAATTCTAATAAAGTTTATATTATGTGATAGTTTGCACAACTGGAAGGGTTTTGTGATTTAATTTTGTCAACTAGGTTCCGGCTCAGTGAGAGAACTTGACCTCTACACTAAAGTACACGTTCCAGTTTAAAGATAAAGACAGTAAAAATGGAATTTAGACATTTTATACATCAAAAAGATATTAAAGGTTCTTCTTCTCATGAAATAGGAAATGGGTTATTCTAAAATCCGTTGCAGAAAATGATGTCCCTAAATTAAAGCACTTCTTTTCGCTGAGATATTTTGATAGAATTTTTAAGACTAGATTTTTTAGACTCAATATTTAATAACTTTTTTAACATCTAACCAATTTTTTCATGCAGCATAAATAAAAAATGTGTCCCAGACGCAGTGGTCTGCGGTGGTGTCTATAATGCGGAAATCGTGATACCATTTTGTCAGACTATATGATTGTTTCTGATTTAATGCTATAGCCAACAATTCTAACTTTTTCAGCAACATGTTTGTAACTTGTAAATATAATTTACTAGCTGTTTCCCGCAACTTCGACCGCGCAGAAGTCGTTATCGCGTAAAATCATAACCCTCCTTTTGCGCAGTCGCTTAAAAAGTAGCCTATGTCCGTCCTAGGGCTTCAAACTATCTCTATACCAAATATCAACTCAATCGCTCCAGCCGTTAAGGCGTGAAAGCGTAACAGACAGACAGAGTTACTTTCGCATTTATAATATTACTAGCTGTTCCCCGCGGCTTCGACCGCGTAGAAGTCGTTACCGCGTAAGAGTCGTTATATCGTAAAATCGTCACCCTCCTTTTGCGTAGTCGGTTAAAAAGTAGCCTATGTCCTTCCTAGAGCCTCGAACTATCCCTATACCAAATTTAATCTCAATCGCTTTAGCCGTTTAGTCGTGAAAGCGTAACAGACAGACAGACAGACAGACAGATAGACAGACAGACAGAGTTACTTTCGCATTTATAATATTAGTAGGGATTGATGGACTTATGATTACTTTAATCCTTGTTCCATTTTATTTCAAACCAGCGCAAATGTATTTGTCATATGAGGGTGAGAGCAGTGCATTTACTTCCGTCACGTTTACTCTCGTCTCGTCGCGTTGCGTCGCTAATATTTTAAAAGTTATTGAGAAGGTTATTGTGAGTGAACCTTAAAAAATAATTAACAAACTTCTATATGGTAGTAGGTATTATATTTGATGATATGTATCTGATAAATCAGAATATAATAACTTTGTGCTCAGTAAATTTAATTTTTCTGTTTTTAGTTTGATTTGAAGTCGGATTTTTTTGTAAAAATTTTTTTTCATTGTTTTTAGTGACGGATAGACTGAAAATCTATCTATCTAGGTGTAAAGTTCTCGACAATACACAATAATCAAGACCAAACACAATGTAACTGATGTATGTCGTTAAGGAATTATCTCTTCTGTCTTTCGTCTTCATCATCAGATCGACTTCAGACCTTCATTAAACTGGTACTATTTTAAAGCACTTAACAAATAAATTTACAACCGCCCTAGATGCCCCTACAGTTATCAAAAGTTTCCTTCGATTTCTACAGTATGCCATTTTCAGATCCTGACTTCCTTGAAATGGGACTATTATGGAAGTATCTAAAATAGAGTTCGGCATGCGCTCGGCCTGTTGCTGGAACTTGGCCTGCGCACTACCGTGCGCTTAGATTTTCTAACGACAGAAAAATTTCAAATCGGTCCATAAACGACGGAGTTCTGCGCGAACAAACATAAAAAAATATATAAGTAAGTATATATAAACGGTCGATTTGAATAACCACTTCAGTATCAGTATCTTCACCGAAGATGAAGGCCGGTGAGCGTTCTACGGGCCAGCGGTGTCTTGGCTGGGATAGTATGAATTACATTAGCGAGAAACGTGTAGCTTCTGCGGAGATAAGGCGTGGTCAGCGCAGCGGTTAGTACTGGTAAACATTAGTCTACGAGTACGTGGTTGCTGACCATGTCGAGAGGCGAAAGTAGTCTCATTTCTCCTGAGGAAATTGCCCTCACCTCGTTGACCGTCTCGAAGAGCATTCAGTGCACGTTGCATCTTTACCGCCGCATGCATGGTGACAGACAACTTTCTTGTCGCACGACGGCACAGTATGCTATTCCGGAGCCTGGGCAGCACGATGATTTGCCATTCGGTGACTCGGCCAAGTCATAATTCTGCCCAAGCCCGGAAAAACATAGGTACTGGCACAGGAAAGTAGCTTGTACAGAGCTCACCATTGAATAACTGCGTCAACGAGACGATTGCCAGCGGCGGAAAGTGACGAAAGTTTGTATTTGGTATCTGATTCTGACTAGGAGAGATGATGAACTTTTGGATATTGTTACTTTCGTAATGAATATCCCCAATTTAACATCAAAAGCTCTCAAAATGTTGATTCTTTTTGCAACTTCATATTTGAAAGAGCAAGATCACCAAGCTTAAGACTGTCATACTGAATTTCGAAGTTCAAAATAGCGATGAACTGTAACCCTAAAGTACCGAAACGCGACTCACGTTAGTGCGAAAGTGCGCCACATCGATTCCCATAATTTCGAATGTTTTCCACCGCGTAGCACGGTAGTGCGAAAGTATTCCACATCGATTCACACGTTGTCGTATGTATTCCAGCGCAAGGAGAGCGCCCTGGTGCGTAGTAGTGGAGGTCGCTTGCTCCCAGAGAACATCGGTCGCTGGAGAAGGTCGGCTTGCGACGATCTCTTTCAGGAGTGGGCAATTAGGTTGGAGGATCCTTCCTCAAGCGTGCGGCTCGTGGGGGGGGATCCGGCCCATCCTTCAGACTTGGGTGGAGAGGACACACGGTGCTCCAGCATACCATATCAGCTTCTCACAGGACATGGCTGTTTTGCCAAGTACCTGTGGGAGGTGGTGGGCGTGGAGTCGGACCCTGTGTTCTGTCACTGCCCAAGTGGCGTCATAGACTCGGCGGAACCCACCCTCGCGGAGTGTGCGGCGTGGAACGGGCCGCGCATCGCCCTTACGGGCTATATCGATAGGGACCTATCGCTGTCAGCCGTGGTGCAAGTCATGGTCGGCAGCCAATCGTCCTGGGCTGCCGTTGCCTCGTTTACTAGTGAGTTGATGGTGGCCAAACGGGAGGAGTTGCGGTCGCGGGAGCGTGCTGGTCAAACGCTCCTACCCTGCCGTCTCGTGCGGGGGCGCCGCATGGTGGCTTACATGCGCGCCCCTGACTAGTATCTACATGGTGGGTGGAGGTCGGGGGACCCCGCTCACTTATGTCCGCACGGTGGCAGGCACCTCCCCGTGTTTCGGGGGTGTCCCTCGTTACCAGAGTGCTTTTAGCGCCCGCCCGCCCGGCCACTCTCTGTCTCCTCTTACAGAGGGACATGCGAGAGTGGCACGATGCGGGCTGTTTTTCAGCTCCTTAGGGAGTACTGGGGGGCCGCCCATTAGGCCACCCGTGGAGAGTCCTGAAAGAACGGGGCGACCCTTTGCCGGGCCGCAGTGATTTATCCACCGGCCTATCCTGCGACCCGGATAAGGTGAGGCGGAATACCGCGGGGTTTAGTGGGTAGGACGGTTACCCTTTCAGAAACGTGAGTCCCGCACGAAGTCGCCCCACTCCCCCGAAGTGGGGCGGTGAAGTGCCTAATCTTCAGTCCCCAGGTTTAAAAAAAAAACATTTCTGGGTTAAGCAAGAAGTAGCATGCCATCGCATTTACTAGATTTTCGCACTGACGTGCATCGCGCTGGAATACATTCGACAATGTGTGAATCGATGTGGCGCACTTTCGCAGTAACGTCAGTCGCGTTTCGGTACTTTAGGGCTACAGTTCATCGCTATTTTGAACTTCGAAATTCAGTATGACAGTCCAAGCTTAGCCTTCACATTCATTGAATATTTTTGTGCTTATTTACCTAACTAAACCACTTCGATTAGTTAGGTTGGGGAACCGTGAAAATGTTAAAAACATAGATTTTGAACATTTTCATGCTCCCCAGGGCGGTGGTGAGTCGTATTGCTGTTTGATATGAACAGGTGCAGGCCAAGACTGACCGCAGTTGAAATTTTTCAAGCCGCCTATAAAGACCTTCAACTTGACTCAAGGACTGACATTTTACTGACAACCGGGACCAACAGATTAACGTGACTTTCGCAGAACGGTAACGGTCGTAAAAATAAATGTGACAAAGTGGTCACGTGGTTGGTGGTCACCCATCCATGACCAATTGACCGGCCATAGTAAATTATGCTTACTACAGTGATCGTTTACAGAACACTGAGTCCGCGGTCACGGACGCTTCAGTTAGCTTCAGCGTTAAGTTATAATATTAATTGCTATAAAACACTTTGTTGAATTAACCGGTAATTTACCACATCGCTTTTTCTGTTTTTAAATAAATCAATAAACAGACATTTAGATTTGGTATACCTACAGACGGTAAACTACACTCGAGAGCAATGAATCCGGGTCACTTAAAGAATGTTAAAAATCTCGGAAACTAAAAATGATAGGTTAATGCAATAAATTGTATTTAATAGACAATGTAATACTCCTTAAAGGAAAGTAAAAAAAATATGAGTCACCATACATTTTATTAACACAAAATTACATAAAGAAAAAACTGCTGATCTCTCCTTAAAACAAAAATAGGAAACATGAAATTTTTGAACTTTATTACGATTTTCTTGAATTTTAATACTTCGTATTGCCTCCTCGTGCTTCCATTACTGCGTTTACGCGGTTTGGCATGCTGTACACCAAGTTCCTTATACGATTTTGGGGAATATTCTCCCATTCCTCTGTGAGAGCAATTTTGAGCTTACGAAGCGTGATTGGGGGAGGGTTTCGTTGTTTTACGCATCTGCCTAGCTCGTCCCAAGCATGCTCGATCGGGTTGATATCCGGGCTGCGCGCTGGCCACTCCATACGAGTAATGTTCATCTCTTGAAGGTAGTCATTCACAATCCTACCTGTATGAGGTCGGGCATTGTCATGCATAAATATAGCATCCTCACCTAAATTGACCATAAATGGACCAACGTGATCATTGAGGATTTCTTCCACATATCTTACGCTAGTTAAAGAGCCGTTTTCTATGATCACCAGCTCTGTGCGACTTTCAGAAGAAATTCCGGCCCACACAAGTACAGACCCACCACCGTAGGCTACTTTTTCTTCGATGCATGCTTGCTTGAATCTTTCCCCTGGTCTTCGATACACTCTGTGTCTTCCATCGTGCTTGTAGAGCATAAATTTTGATTCGTCGGAGAACATAACTTTTGACCAATCTTCAATACTCCAATTTACGTGGCTCTGGGCATACCTTAGTCTCGAAATACGATGCCCACGCTCCAGTTTAGGGCCGTTTGCAGGTCTAAGGGGTTTTAAGTTAGATTCAGCAAGCCGACGTCTTACTGTCCATGCACTTGGGTTACTTCCTCCGAGGCGTCGAAACTGATTGGTGAGTTCAGTTCCTGTGAGAAAGCGATTTCGAAGCATGGTGTTCACCAAGTATCGGTCTTCTCGTGCTGTGGTACACCTGGTTCTGCCCGTTCCTGGTCTGCGTAGGTTAGAACCAGTTTCTTCGTAACGTCGGAGAACTCTTTGTACTGTTGACAGCGACACACCGACAGTCCTGGCTGTATCGCGCTGACTCCGGCCGGTTTCCAGCATTGTAAGTATTCTGGTGCATTCTTCAGGCGTAAGCGACATAATTTCAGCTTGATTAATGAATATAGAGCACTATCAACATGGTTTATGTACCCACATAAATGACAGATTACAAACAAAAGCAACACCAAATGCTGTAATTTCGTAGTTCCATCTTCGAAAGTGGCCCTTTTTCAAATTTGATTTTTTTATGATATAACTTTACAATAACTAAGAAGTTTTAATACCTTCATTTAAGGAGTATTACATTGTCTATTAAATACAATTTATTGCATTAACCTAGCATTTTTAGTTTCCGAGATTTTTAGGATTCTTTAAGTGACCCGGATTCATTGCTCTCGAGTGTATAAAATGTTCTAAACATAATGGTTCTTACAAAATTAAGAATTTTGACTTTAACAAGTTCTGGACTTGATATTTCATTAGAATTTTCATTAGAAGATTTCATTAAAAGCGTATGACGTATATTACCCATAAAATGTAAACAACAAACCTTGAAACAGCTATGTCAGCCTTTTGTAACGCTATTTTGGATGCACGTTGCGCCGCTGTCACTGCCGAATCAACACGTTCCCGGAATTTAGCTGATCGCATGAGAAACATGTGTTTCCGTTTCTGGCTTGTTATAAGCACATTATTCTTATATTTTCCTTCTTCTTTCGTACCATCTCGGAAAGTGGTAACACCGTAACCATACTTTTTGTTCGCTGCCCATTCTCCTTCGTACCGGAGTCCATCACTTCGTTCGCTGATACCATATCCAGTCCTTTTATCATTCTTCCATTCACCCAGGTATGTTTCTGTGACACTCGCATCCAGATGTTCATCCTGTAATAAACCATAGACAATTGTTATTTATAAAGAGGGAATTAAATAACTGGTATCTATACAGGCATGCTTCTAACTAGTAATTTTAAAGTGTCTCGAAAAGTATGTAAATAAACGAAGGAAGTTGCTAAAATTATTATATTATATCCCTCTTTAAAAGTATGATTAAGTATACTATAACTAGAGTTCCATTGGGCATCCAATTACGACAGGAATTCATATAAAATAACAACTTTAGAACTTAGCAATTTTCTTAAAAAGGGGTACAAACTTTCCGTTTCACGATACGTGGAGCCGAATGGTGCCACGTGAATCGCAAAAGTGAATGAAGAGGAGAGAGTATTATAACCTTCTGGTCTACATTGCGATAGCACAGTAAGTAAGGTGCACGATCTCCTCGTCCTACCGAGATTTCCTTACAGTTAGCGACACACCCTCGCTGGTCCACATAATCGCTTTTGTATTACGCACCACCAATAACTGCTTTATCTTACTTCTTACTATAATGTTATAAATGCGAAAGTTTGTGAGTGTGGATGTTTGTTACTCTTTCACGCTTAAACGGCTGAACGGATGGAGCTGACATTCAGTACAGATATACATTATAGTCTGGAATAACACATAGGCTACTGTATATCCCGGGAATAAGTTCCCACGGGAAGCGGGGACGGGGACAAATATTACGCGGGTGAAGCTGCGGGCATCAGCTAGTACCTATACGTGAAGCGGAAAGTAGTAGGTACTTACATAGAAATATTTTTACCATTCGATAAACAAAACCAAATTTTTCATTGTATATTACAAAACTATAAACAAATATAAATGTAGCCATTATTATATAGTTCATCGGACATGGTCACCAAAATTATGACATCGAATTCATTGCATCTGAATATTAATTATTTTCATTATTTACCATTAATTTGGATCTGGGTGCTATTGAATTGATATAGATAATTAACTACAACGTTGGGTGGGAGCACAAATCTCAACGATCATCGTGTTGTTTTATTTTGATTTTTAACATGCACGATTTCTTTCACCGATGTTATAAATAACACGAATAACATGGGTAAGGGAAACCAAGTAACTACTACACGAGGGGATAGGCCCGGGGGTGGAAGGCAAAACGGCCTTGCATTAACATGCGAACTATAATGTGGGTGATTAATTAGTGACATAAAACAAGTATGTAAAGTCCCACCTCGACGACGAAACTCGTGTTTGAGTTTGTGTACAAAGAAGCATGGGTCATAGCGGAGTGGGTGCTGTCTACCGAGGAGACCCACGAAGCGCCCGAGCCCCCAGAGCCCCCGGAGTGGACCGACCCAGTGCCGGCACCGTCCAAGTCGCCAACGCTGCGCTGTTTGCGCCATTTCTGAAAACACGTATACGTGGTCTTAGTAAGTGGGTTGGTATATTAAATAATATTGTCATGAGACGTGATACAGTTTGGAAAGCTCAAATTTTGGTTTTGTTTGTCTTGGTATGTCAATATTGAAACGATAAATATTTAAAGATATTTTTGAAACTATAATAAGTGATGTTTCCATCAGAAAAAATAAAATTGTAAATATTAATAAGAAGCCGATCTCCAAATAGAGGTAAGTAAGTATTTTAATAAAGAAAGCCAGAAGTGCCGAAGGGCTATTAAAGAACAACAGAATGTGAAAAACTTACACCAAGCAGTCCTGATTTCGTTTTTCCGACGAGTGAACCTCGTCTGCCCGATGGCTGGTCTGATCTGGTAATGAGGACGAAGCCACCGCGAGCGTCGTCCATGCGCGAGACCCTGCGCTCCGAGGGGTCGGCAGCACCAGCCTCGTTGAGCGAAGACAGTGAGCCTCGGTGGCCGCGCGCACCTCCTCGATAGTGAGACGCAAGTCCGAAGGGTGCCGAGGTCCGAACACCGTAGCCGTGCCGCAATCCCCGCATCCATTGTCCTTGGTACGTTCCTGGAATACAATAAAATACATAGTTTAAATTCAATATATGACCTGTTGAACGTTGCCTGCCATTTGGAGTTCCATACAAGTAGTAGGTGCATAAGTCTATAGTTTTGGGAAAGTGCATAAGTCCCAAAATGTTCCTTCAAGTCAGTTATCACCTACAATATCCCTTTCAACTTCACAAACTCCTTTTTGGCAGACAATATCAAAATTTAAAAATTCAATACCAGTATTAAAAATCGGCCAAGTGCGAGTTGGACTCGCCCATGAAGGGTTTCGTAGCAGCAAGTAACATAATATAAAAGTTTTTATAGTTCGTTGTAACTTTGATTGATGTTTTAACACGTTCCCAGTGGTAGTGATTTTTCTAACCGAAAATTGCAGTTTACGGCGTATTAAAAAAAAACTACCAGCTCTATCTCGTTCGAAATAATTTTCGCTGGTAGTTTTTATGGCAATGTACATCATATATTCTTTTTAGTTTTATCAGTCTCTTAGTTTAGAAGTTAGAGGGGGGGGGGACACACATTTTTCCACTTTGGAAGTGTCTCTTGCGCAAACTATTCACTTTAGAAAAAAATGATCTTAGAAACCTCAATAGCATTTTTGAAGACCTATCTATAGATACCCCACACGTATGGGTTTGACGAAAAAAAAAATTTTGAGTTTCAGTTTTGAGTATGGGGACCCCCAAAATTTATGGCTTTTTTTCTAGTTTTATATAAGAATCTTAATGCGGTTTACAGAATACATCTACTTACCAAGTTTCAATAGCATAGGCCTTATAGTTTCAGAGAAAAGTGGCTGTGACACACGGACGGACAGACAGACAGACAGACAGACAGACAGACAGACAGACAGACATGACGAATCTATAAGGGTTCCGTTTTTGCCATTTGGCTACGAAACCCTAAAAAGGATTCCCCGTGGTGCAAGACCTGCAGTGGCTCAAAATCTGGCCCACTGTATAGGTCTTGTAGTTCGGAAAAACTCAATCCATGCTTGGGAACAGTTGCTCACTTTCTCTTATAGGATTCTACATATTTCAAAAGATCAGGCTATTAAAAAAAGTTTAACTTCACAAATTAGAGATAATTGTAATTCTACGCATATTTTTGACCCAAAATTCACAGATTTCTGTAAAAATTCACTTTTTCACTATGTATAATCAAAATTAAGAGAAGGTGATATAAGAGGCGCGTCCAGATTATTATTTAGTAGCGACGTGGTGGCGCCTTGCTCTCCAGAAACTCTCGCAGATCTGAAGAGCAAGCACCCTGCGCCAAAGGAGGACTTGTCCTTCCCCGATCCTCCAAATTTAGACACGGAATTTTTACATGTTACAGCCAAGGAAGTCTTGACAGCTGTTGGCTCCTTCAGGAGTGGTTCTGCTGGTGGCCTCGATGGTTTGACTCCTCAGCATCTAAAGGATCTCCTGAGCCCAGCTGCTGGGGAGCCTGGCGAGGCACTTTTGAAGGAGCTAACAGGTTTGGTAAATCTCATGTTGTCCGGCAATGTGGACGAAGGCATCATCGACATTTTGTATGGGGCCAATCTTTGCGCCTTGCGAAAGAAAGATGGTGGCATTCGTCCCATTGCCGTTGGTTGTACTTTTAGGCGTATGGTAGCCAAAATTTGCTGCCATTTTTACAAGGAACAAATGGCCAGCGAATTCCAACCCCTGCAGCTCGGCTTCGGATCTAAAGGGGGTTGTGAGGCTGCCATACATGCCCTGTCGACTTACCTTGGCTGAGGTGAGGGAGAGGTCGTCCTTAAGGTTGACCTTAAGAATGCCTTCAATTCAGTAAACAGGGACACCTTGTTGACGCCGGCCAAATTAGAAACCCCCAAAATATTTAATTTTCTTTGGCAGTGCTACAGACACCCATCAAAATTATTGTACAAAGATAACATTTTAGACTCTGCGGTTGGATGTCAACAAGGTGACCCTCTTGGGCCACTCATTTTCAGTTTATCCATACAACCCATAATTAGACAGCTAAATTCTAAATTAAATATTTGGTATCTGGATGACGGCACCTTAGGAGGGAAAGTAGACACTGTTCTGAGCGATTTAGCTTTTATAAAAAACGAGTTCCAAAATATTGGTTTAGATCTAAATCCTTCAAAATGTGAAATTTTAATACATGATAATATTGATAGAGTTTCGACTTTTTCTAAATTTAACGTTCTGGCTCCAAATTTAAAACTTTTACAAAAAAGTTCTCTCCTACTTCTAGGTTCACCCGTTCTTGAAGATGCCTATGATTCTTTTATTAAAGAGAAAATTCAAAATTTTTGTGCAGTTTCAAACCGACTGCTTCAAATCAATATTCATTCAGCTTACACAATTCTTCGGTACTGTCTTTTTGTCCCAAAATTAACACACACCCTTCGTTCAACTCAATTATTTAAACATTCGGCACTTTTGGAGAAAATGGACAAAATTATACAAAACACACTTTTTACAATTTTAAACGCAGATTTGAATGACCGAGCGTGGTTTCAAGCGTCTTTACCAATACGCCCAAGCGTATTGGTAAAGACGCTTGAAGGCCTCGGCGTTCGCAAAATTTCGGATGTAAGTTTACCAGCATTTTTGTCTTCAATCCATGGCACTGAAGAATTGACCAGGAAAATCTTGTTACCTACACTGGTTAATTCTGAGGTGCCATGGATTGAAGACAAAAATGCTGGTAAACTTACATCCGAAATTTTGCGAACGCCGAGGCCTTCAAGCGTCTTTACCAATACGCTTGGGCGTATTGGTAAAGACGCTTGAAACCACGCTCGGTCATTCAAATCTGCGTTTAAAATTGTAAAAAGTGTGTTTTGTATAATTTTGTCCATTTTCTCCAAAAGTGCCGAATGTTTAAATAATTGAGTTGATTGAAGCCATTAATGCTTGGAAAATGAGTTGCCCAGATACTGTTTTGCCAACCTACCCATGCTCCCAGAGACAGTGGGATAGGCCACTCTGCAACAGAGTCAGAACTCTTTTACTGAACACTTGCTCAAACGTTGCAGAGCGCGCTCGCCTATTGGCTGTGGGAGAATGGGAATCAGGTGTCTGGCTTCAGGCTCTTCCGTCGCCCAATATAGGTACTATGTTGGACGACACTACTTTCAGAATTGTCGCCTGCCTTCGTTTGGGTGCTCCTTGCGTCTCTCCTCATCGATGTCACTGTGGAGAAGCAGTTGACTCACTTGGGCACCACGGGCTTTTGTGCAGCAGAAGCGCAGGTCGTATGTCACGTCATGCACACCTTAATGATATTCTCCGCCGCGCTCTTGCCACCGCCGGCGTTCCAGCTGTTCTTGAACCAAATGGTTTGGCGCGCGACGATGGCAAGAGACCGGATGGAATGTCATTAGTACCATGGAAGATGGGAAGACCTTTGGTGTGGGACGCAACTTGTGCCGACACCCTTGCGCCTTCTCATCTTCCTAACACGGCAGGCTGCGCTTGTGCTGCTGCTGCATCTGCCGAGTCTCTCAAGCGGCGCAAATATAATAATTTAGTTGCAAATTATATATTTGAGCCGTTTGGAGTCGAGACACTGGGCGCGTGGGGCCCAAGTGCGCGTGTGCTTTATAAAGATATAGCAAAGCGTTTGGTCGATGCTTCTCGTGACCATAAGGCTGGCCTCTTTCTCGCTCAAAGAATAAGCATTGCCATCCAACGTGGCAATGCGGCCAGCCTTATGGGAACCTTACCAGTCGATTGCGATGGGGAGGAATTCTTTGACACCTAGACGATGGTTGCGACAGTCTTGCACATTGTTTTTACTCCGCCCCCCCCCCCCCCCCCCTTCTTTTTCTGTAAATATTTTTAATTTACTTGTTCAATGTATTTTTATTGTTACTTGTTAATAAATAGTACTTACACAATGAAAAAAAAAAAAAAAAAGTAGTAGGTACTTAGTACATGTCATTTGCAGGCTTTGCAGCGCGAAAAGAGAAGAAATATGACATATCTATACTCGTAGATGAAATGAAAATATTTGTATTACCATTGTGTTATTTGGTTAGCTGGAGATAAGGAAGTACCTATTTAACATGGTATAACATGATCCAATTTCATTGGTGCCGATTTGCGATGTTTACTTTTGTGATTTCTCTCTCAGAAGCTTTGTAACTTACTTTCGTTTTTGTAAGTGGTAAGTCGATTGAATGTACCTCTTAGAGTCACTGGAATAATTTATTCAGCCATTTTAAAGTTTGTAATTCAATATAAAAGCGTAATAGTGCTATCTATATTGTGGCAAAAGGCCCGGCCCATAATAAATGTAAGTACTTATCCATACTAATATTATAAAGCTGAAGAGTTTGTTTGTTTGTTTGAACGCTAGGATCTCAGGAACTACTGGTTGGATTTCGAAAACTCTTTTACAGTTCGATAGACCATTTATCGAGGATGGCTATAGTCTATAAAACATAACGCTACGACGAATAGGAGCGGAGCAGCAATCAAGAATGTTTTGAAAACGGGGAATATTTTTTAACGTCTGAGAGCTTCCGAGGCGTACGCTGCGTAAATGGTTTAAGTTACGTAAAAATTGTGTATTACAAAATTGTTTTTCTTAAAAAGTTCTACAAAAAAGTCTGCAACAACATATGTCTATCTTTTAAGGTTCGCTCACAAAAAAATAATTTGTCTATCTCTTAAGGTTCGCTCACAACATTATAAAACTGAATAGTTTGTTTGTGCTAGGATCTCAGAAACTACTGTTTGCATTTAAAAAAATATTTTACAGTTTAATATTACAATTATTGAGGATGGCTAATGACGTTATAACATCACGCGAAGACGAATAGGAGCGGAGCAGCCATGAATAATGTTTCGAGAACTGGGAAAATTTCTTTCTTTTGAGAGCTTCCATTGCGTACGCTGCGTAAATGGTTTAAGTTACGTTAAAAATGTGTATTACAAAATTGCTCCTCTTAAAAAGTTATAAAAAAAAGTCCTCAACTGCATATGCCTATCTTTTAAGTTCACTTACAATAACCCTCTTATTAGGTTTTAAAGTATGAGCGACACAACGGTTAACGTGGCCTGCACTGGTAGCCAGTCAACTGAATGATAAAAACCGGTCAAGGGCGAGTCGGATTCGCACACGATGAGTTCCATACCAAAAAACGGATGGGCGGAAGTAAAAGCGACTGGAAACATTACATCACTTTAACACCTCTCTCCTTCTCACTCTCTTGTGACGCAAACGAAGTTATGCGGGTCAGCTCTAATGAATATAGGTAAGCGACGCGACGGGAGTAAATGCTACGAGAAATATTAATATACCATACCTCTCTCTTTCTCACTCTCATGTAACGCAAACGAAGTTGCGCGGGGCAGCTAGTACTACTGCATAAGCAAGACAAAGAATAGCGTATTTTGAAATAGGTAAAATTATCATTTTAATTTTTTTAGCTTCCGTGTTTTGTTGAGTTAGGTATTGTCAGGAGAAGGTTCTTAATGGAAGAAAAAAATAAGAAATTGCGTGGAAAATTAGAAAATTTGCAAAACTGTAACTGGCTCGAACTATTAAAAAAAAAATGGTTTCTATTGCGATTTTGGATCGGGTCTTGGAACTCGAAGCACCAAAATGGGAACCGGAAACAGAAATACAGACTGGGACAAAATGAAAACCAGGAGTCGGGAACTCGGAAGTCGAAATCGGGAACAGAGATCAGGAAACCAGGAACGGTAACGTGGGACCGGGAACTCAGAACTTGGGATACAGATTTCCATATTCATAGTTATGGGAGGACAACGTCTGTTGGGTCAGCTCGTATATTCTATAGTTATACGCTATACTATTCCTGTTCCTTAGATGTTACCTTTCAGCCACTGCTTCTCGCTCTGCGCGCTGCCGCGAATGCCTAACAGTCACACACTCCCCTACTCGCAATGTTCATTGCGTGGTTCCCTCTCCCTATTGCCACTCCTTTAACTCGCTCCAGCCATAGATCAACCAGAAGTCAATTACATGATGTTGTGTTTACTCAACAGTCATTAACAGCATGATTTTTTTTTTCATGATATGACTAGCGAATAAAATATTAATTCCAAAATGTAAGGTGATTTACTTTTATCGTAAATGTAATAGGTTTTAATGCTTAAACATTAGTTTCTCGATGAATGGTCGGGGAGACACACCGAGCACATGCGCCGGGCGGTGCGTCCAGCAACGCACGACTTGCCCAGCCCTCGCCGGTTAAATTTAGCACGGCACGCCTGCCACGCGCCGCCTCGACATACAATTATGTCGACCACACCACTACAGAAATTATCCATCACTCGGTTACGTTGTAAAGCCATCGTTTTAATTTGAAACACATTATTGTAGCCTATAAGGTTATCTTAGTAATCGTCCTGGCATTTTTGTTTACTTACTTCCCTAATAACAGGTTAATCCAATGAAGTTGCCGCTTTGCATAAAATATGTTAAATTATCAAACACAAATTACCTGACATATTGGAATGAATATTTTAATTCTTAGTCAGATAATCATGTGATATGAGAAACAGTAAGGATAGTAAGCTGTAAATGACTGATGAGTAAACACAGCATCATTTGAATAGCCCCCGCGACTTTAGGTTGACCGCTCACCAACCGAAAGTATCGTTGCATTGCACCTCTTCTATTTAACCTTAATGAAATGTTGTAACAAGTTCCAAGTTCGGTAAAACCGTTGAGAGCTACGCTTCTGGCATAAAGAACCCTAAAAACCATACACAGAACACAAGAAAGTAGGGAATAAGGGAATAGGTATTAAGACCATTAAGTATCAGAGTACCTATACTGTTGAACTGCAGCGTTTAAAACTTTAATATTTGTATGCCTGAGGCAATGGGGTTTACTCTATCTTTTACTTAGATATTAATGAACATTTCAATACTTTATACCTTTTAAACCAAAAGGATTTTTTCGTTTGAAGGATAAATGTTGACACGGTCGAGTACTCGTAGTAGCAGTCTAAACCGTTGAGAGCTACGCTTCTGGCATAAAGAACCCTAAAAACCATACACAGAACACAAGAAAGTAGGGAATAGGGGAATAGGTATTAAGACCATTAAGTATCAGAGTACCTATACTGTTGAACTGCAGCGTTTAAAACTTTAATATTTGTATGCCTGAGGCAATGGGGTTTACTCTATCTTTTACTTAGATATTAATGAACATTTCAATACTTTATACCTTTTAAACCAAAAGGATTTTTTCGTTTGAAGGATAAATGTTGACACGGTCGAGTACTCGTAGTAGCAGTCTAAACCGTTGAGAGCTACGCTTCTGGCATAAAGAACCCTAAAAACCATACACAGAACACAAGAAAGTAGGGAATAGGGGAACAGGTATTAAGACCATTAAGTATCAGAGTACCTATACTGTTGAACTGCAGCGTTTAAAACTTTAATATTTGTATGCCTGAGGCAATGGGGTTTACTCTATCTTTTACTTAGATATTAATGAACATTTCAATACTTTATACCTTTTAAACCAAAAGGATTTTTTCGTTTGAAGGATAAATGTTGACACGGTCGAGTACTCGTAGTAGCAGTCTAAACCGTTGAGAGCTACGCTTCTGGCATAAAGAACCCTAAAAACCATACACAGAACACAAGAAAGTAGGGAATAGGGGAATAGGTATTAAGACCATTAAGTATCAGAGTACCTATACTGTTGAACTGCAGCGTTTAAAACTTTAATATTTGTGTGCCTGTGGCAATGGGGTTTACTCTATCTTTTACTTAGATATTAATGAACATTTCAATACTTTTTATACCTTTTAAACCAAAAGGATTTTTTCGTTTGAAGGATAAATGTTGACAAGGTCGAGTACTCGTAGTAGCAGTCTACATAGTTGTCTACAAGTTTGATAAAACTTCTAGTGCAATCTAATATCCTTCACAATAAATCAAGCAATGGTTTCTGTTATACTCATAATTTATTATTGCAAGGGGAAATCGACCTTGATCTTTAATAACGTTCAAATGAATCTCAACCGGAGCGTGGTAGACCAAATTTTTCGCTGACTGGAGGTTCCTAAGTGAAGGGGCCAGAGGGCAAACCCCCTCTTCCTCCTGAACTCTGACCCAGGCCCTCAACTTTGTAAATTTTGTCAGATTGACGCTAAGATACTACCAACAGTTACCTAAATAAAGTATGTCTGATAAAAAAGTTATTCAAAAATCCTCGTGGCGCTCTCATCTGAGAGAGCATCATTAACTTTTCATAAATCTGTGTACTGTGTACGTTCACAGTCGGTGCTGATTATCGTTGAACATTAAAGTATGAATGAACAGCGTCTTGTATAGTAAAATAAATATGTACAATGGATGCTTATTTAAGCTGGAACTATGCCTCACGAAACACAAGGAATAACTGGGTCGCATAAAGCAGTATAATTGCATTTCTGCGAAATATTATAAATCTTAGTAGTTTCGGGCGTCCTCCGCACTGTTTGGTCATACGACTGGGACTCCTGATGATGATGAGGTGTGATTTGCTAAACCTCCGCTAATGGCAGAAAAGTAGGAGTGTGAACGGTTTTAATTCGGAAACGGAATTATGTTGAGGTAGTATTTGAGGTTTGAGATTTGAATGACATAATAACTTTTAAAGTGAGTTATTCTACTATTCTAACTTCGGGCTGACGATACTTTCCCACAGCAGTGTCGGTTTCTTCGACAACAAGGATAATTCTTGCAGTGTTGGGAAAGTCACTAGAGTGTCAATTGGGGTTCATTAGCTTGCACTTACTAATGCCACTCACCGACATTTGCTCCCGGAAGGTGATAGGGACCTGGACATTGTCTGAAGTATTCTCTTAATGAAACGATATCAATCAATAAAAATAATTGTGAGTCGTCACGTTAAGCCTGGCATGTGAAACATCGAAATTACTTTGTAAAATTCATAAATTATGCATAAAATAACAAATTACGACATAAACTAGAAATGGCATAACGAACAGTAACGAACAAATGAAATATTACTAATTACGTCGTTCACATTCGAAATCCACTTAGACCATTCGAGATCAGTCTCTTCCACAACAAGGACCATTCTAGTAGTGTTGGGAAAGTCAGCAGAGGGTCAATTGGGGTTCATAAATTTTCATTTAGTAATGAAACTCACCGACAGTTTTGCTCCCTGAAGGTGATAAGGATCTGTACATTCTCTGAAGCGTTTTCATAACTAAACGAGCCATGCGATCAATAAAAAAAAGTGTGAGCAGGCACTGTAAGCGTGGCAGATGTGATACATCAAAATTACTTTGCAAAAGTCATAAATTATGCAGAAAAAAACAAATTACGATAGAAACTAAATATGGCATAACGAACAAATTAAATATTAATAATTTCACTGTTCGCTTTCGGGATCTGAGATCGAAATCGTGTTTGAGTTCGAAATCGAAATCATTAATTCAGAGAATTATACACCTCTAAAACCGTCTCTACCATCATTCTCAGCATAAGGCCAAGAATCGGTTTACCCCTCGGCTATAGAGGTTCACATTAAAAAAAACGCAGAATTAAGAAAAAGTAAAAGATAATAAAGTACGTAGAAGGAACTCAGGCACTACTATTAGAGAACGCAAAATTAAAATTAGATATGAAAATGCCAAATGAGCCACCGACCTCTTGAGGATCATTTTTGATCGTCTCTGCGAAACATGCGAAGGTCATGTATTCGCGTTTAATTAGGACAGTGCAACACCTGACGAAATATATTGAATGACGAAATACACCTAATGAAAATACAAAAACGTTAGGTACCTACATAGAAAGGGCAGGGCCCAGTAGGTACATACAACCATAGATTTAGAATGTTTCGCTCATACAACAGCAGAACACGGCGAAATGAGGATTTGTATTACTATTGAACATAACAGTCGGAAGGGCTCAATTCAATGGATTCTTTCTTTCAGAAGCTTCAAAGAAAGTGTGCTTGGCTCTAGTCACGTGACTTAGCTGGAAATCACAGATACGAGTATAGGATGAATCTCAGTAATCAAAAGATAACCGAACGTCTCGGCACTGTAGGTCATAACTGGTTGGACGCACTGGTTATAGACTTTCGTCTTCAGGCATTGCGGTATAGGCGGATGGAAAACCCGAGGTAGTTGCTGAATGTTGCCCAGCCAAGCGGATCCTTCACGCTATTTCCTTTTCCAGGTTATTCTTTTCTAGTGTGATTTGCAGCCCTAGGTAGGTGTATTCCTGGACAATCTCAATCCTCGATCCTTCGACGTAGATTGATCCCGGCATTGAACATGATATGTTGTATGTAATAAAATGGGGGTTAATAATAAAAAAAAAATATCGATACTTATAATAAATCTGTAGAAGTGAAAATTCTGTACATTGAAAATATAAAAAAAATAAATGGCAGGGGGTGTTACTACACCGACACCGAACCCAAAAATGTGATTAAAATAATTTTTGTCTGTCTGTCTGTCTGTCTGTCTGTCTGTCTGTCTGTCTGTCTGTCTCTTTGTTCAGGCATCACGCAAAAACTACCGGTTCAATTACGATAAAACTTGGTATAATTATTCTTTAATACATTGGGCACCACACTGGGTACCTACTTTTTATCCCGGAAAAGTATACTTATTATAAAATAAAAAACGAACTTAAGTCGCTTAAACGGCTTAAACGGGTAATGGTACGATGATGAAATTCAGCATGAGCGTTGTTTGTTACAATTTGAAAAAAGTAATTTTACCATTTTTGCAAATTCCATCCCCAAAGGTATAAAAATGGAGGGTCAAGTTTGTATGGGACAACGCGATTCCTTGGTCCGATCTACTTAAAATTTGGCATATAGAATTATTAACATTAATTGATGGAAGATGTGTTCCTTATTTTATTGTAATTTGTACTTTATCGACCTAAAAAGGGAATGTAAATTATTTTGGAGCCGATTTTCTCCGGAGTTAATATCAATACTCCTTAAATACTCTTATTTTTGATTTAAATTACTTTTTATTTTGACACATTTGTGGAAGTTCAATACGATTGACATTGTCATTTTCATGATTTTGCTTTAAAGTAGGTACTATCGGAAATATTATTGTTAATTTTTTAAAATTTTGTATTATTAAAAATAAATAGGTATGTGAAAGAAAAAGAAAATTCGAAGACGGCTAGCCAGGAATAATGAAAGACCCCGCTTCAGGTAGTGTCCACAGTGCATTAGAATGAAAGATTGTCAGCACCCCTAAGCGACTGGTCATGGAAGGTATTAAACTTTATTCTTTAGTGCTGGCTGCATTTGGTGCAGGACACAGATTCACTCAGTCTTTGTAATATACGGGGATGGCCTCTACGAAGATTACATTTGACAAGTAAAAAGAGCCATTAAAATGAACATGAATGCTTAGCAGATGAAAGACCATCTGTATTATGAGGACAAAGTCTACCGTGGTTCGGTTTTCCCATACGTCGCAGGCTTACAGTATGACTGGGACTACCTGAAGAAGGAACTAAGTTACGATGTCAATTGCTTAGAAGAAAAGTTGAGTCAAGTAGTAGTCTAGCCAATGAATTATGCAATATGTACATTTATTTATTAAATACAACTCATATAATATATGTATTATGAATTTGTTAACCAGAAATCTATCTATCTAACTACTATTACGAATACGAATGTTTGTGAGTGTGGATGTTTGTTACTCTTTCACGCAGTAAGGGCTGAACAGATCTGGCTGAAATTTGGTGCCTACAGAGATAGGTTAGAGACAGTGTAGGAACCAAATTTCACGCAGGCGAAGCAGCGGGCATCAGCTAGTTATTAATAAAAAAAAAATTACAATTCCTTCACTAATTAATCGAAAGGAACTTCGTTCCATCCGGGTGTCCCTTGACACCTCTCAAGTTTTTTGTTACAATTAAAGTGGGAGCGGTGTTTTACGTATCGTTAATGCAATATGCTTCTTTTTTTAACGTGTGGAAATCTATCATGGATGCTATGCCTCTTACCGACAAAACCACACGTAGCCCTGCCACTTTAATAGCCCTTGAAAGGATGTGCCAGGATTTCTGACAATACGCTTGGATTTCTTTAAATAGAATTGAATTCTAAATTTGAAAACAAATATAACTACAAAAATGTACGTAATATGTGTAATTTTATGAATGACATCTTACGTCGGTCGTTAGTTCGTTACGTACATAGGTATGACCCAAAACACCTATGAGAGCCAATTCTCAGCCACACTACTTGAAATTGTAGACCGAAATTTACTGGTAAAAAAATTTTTCAATAAAAAATAAAACCGACTTCCAACAAATCCTGAAAAATAAAATTTACTTAGCACAAAGTAAAATGTATTTTGATTTATCAGATTTTATTCAATATCATATTGAAGTCGGCGCCAAGTAAACCCATAGGTTTATGTAGGTATTATTCATGGCACCAACTTCAATACTACATTGAATAAAATCTGATAAATCAAAATACATTTTACTTTGTGCTAAGTAAATTTTATTTTTCAGGATTTGTTGGAAGTCGGTTTTATTTTTTATTGAAAAATTTTTTTTCATTATTTTAAGTGACGGGTGAACCGAAAAATATATCTATCTAGGTAAAAGTTTTCATCAATACAAATCAATCAAGCCCAAACACAAGGTAGCTGCTGTAAATCGTTAAGGATTTCCCTCGACTGTCTTTCGGTTCCATAATCAGATCGACTCCAGATATTCATTAAATTGTAGTACATTAAAGCACTGAATTAAAAAGTTAACAAATGCACTGGTTGTCCCTACAATTTTCGGTGGTTGCCCTCAATTTCTCCTGGATCCCATCATCAGATCCTGATCTGATTAAAATAGGACCACCTCAGAAGTAAACCCTATTCAAGAAAGAAAACAATTTAAATCCGTTTATAATTGACGGAAATATCGGTGAACATACATAAAACATTGAGAACTTCCTTTTTTTTTTTGAAGGCGGATCTATCAATCTAGGTGCAAAGTTCTCATCAATACAAATCAATCAAGCCCAAACACAAGGTAACTGCTGTAAATTGTTTAGGAATGCCCTCGACTGTCTTTCGACTCTATCATCAGGTCGACTCCAGACCTTCATTAAAGTGTAGAACACTAAAGCACTTAATTAAAAAGTTAACAAGTGCACTAGTTGTCCCTACAATTTTCGGTGGTTGCCCTCGTTTTCTCCTGGATCCCATCATCAGATCCTGACCTGGTGAAAATGGGACCACCTCAGAAGTAAACCCTATTCAACAAAAAAATAAATTTTGAAATCCGTCTATAATTGACGGAAATATCGCTTGACATACATAAAAAAAAATACATACAGACGAATTGAGAACCTCCTCCTTTTTTTGAAGTCGGTTAAAAAGACATTTGTCTCTTATTCAGAAACTGTAAAATATGAGACAAAAGACATTTCACTAGCAAATTTTCGTTTACACTTCCAAGTCGTATAGTGGAAATTTGGCGGCCTGCCCTCGCCGAGGCAATACATGTAGTTGTACTTGTACATATACTATGTCCTGTTATATTATCTTTGCTTGTACCGACTTTGCACTGAAAGTTTGATTCACTTTTGTCGGTGAGTTTTCTTGCCAGGTTCTTTCTCACAGGCTCTACCTATTGCATTACGAATGTAGCAGAAATTTTAATGTAGAATCAAAAAAACTATGCTTTTGCTGCTATGGAAAGAATATTTCAACGAAAGATCGAAGAATAAAGGGATTAGGTACAAAACTATAGTGTCGGAGCCTCCTCATGTACCTTGGTTTTTAAATACTAAATTCAGTAGGAAACTGAGTGTGATTGCCCACAGACTGAGGTCTGGACAAATTCCGCTCAACAAGTTTGGGTTCTTTATGGTTAGTTTAGGTAGTTAGTTAAAGTTAACGTAACGGTTTTTAACGGACTGGGAGGCCCCCTGACGACGGCTGCCGTCGTGGTGATAGTTTAGTAATAGTATGATAAAAAAAATTCGAGAAACTGACTCACCAAACTTTGAGGTTTGTGCTACTGTGGAAGAAATCCTCTGCTGGTGGAATGTGTTAGATATCGGTCTGACCGAGAGGAGTTATTTACCTAAACGATAAACCTAAAAAAGTTGTATGAAGTAGAAATCCTTCAACAAATTTTGTGTACACCAAACTCTGAAGCTGCATGTAGTATTTATTTTACTATGTTGAGGTTTTAAGATAGCCATGTAAATAGATATAACATTATACGGTTGTATAAAAGTCCCGAAAAAAAACTAAAGAGAAAAAGAAAACCGGCCAAGTGCGATGCCGACTCACGCACGGAGGGTTCCGTACCAAGAACGATTTTTGTACGGGACTTTGTTGTATGGGGTTCCCTTAAATATCCATTTTGTTGTAATGTAATCAATTATGCTTAACGAAAATACACTGCTCGATATTCTATGAGTATTTCAAGCGTCTACTCTTTGCCCTTACTACCTAATATCACACATATTATAGAACAAGTATTGCTCTGTGGTGGTTGTTAACTATCCCGCTATCCTCATAAAGATCCTTTATGGTAGGTACAGTATGTATTTCCAAAAGAGTTGGTGAACTCTATGTTTAATTTCATTTTCAGAATTTCAGAATATTAATGACATTTAAACACGATACGTCTTACAATAACGTCTATAAAATTGTAACACGCCGGTGTTTGTACGTAAATTGTGTTATATTGAATGTGTTGAAAAAAAAATCTAAAATAAGGGCTCTTTGTTTAATAATTCCTATAAAATTGCTATTTTTGAAAAATTAGGTACACCTAATTAAAGTAATCTGATGAAAACGTAGTTCAGTTTTTAAAGAAAAAATATTTACGATGAAAGAAGAAAACTATGTTTTATTGTGATCCGTATAATGTTCAATTTTTTGTAGCGAAATATTTGATTTTACTATACCTCCTAAGTAAAGTATTCATTTATTTTTTAGGTGTTAAGGGAATAAATAATGTTGATGATATGTTTAAGCCAACTAACGTATTTAAATTGAGAAGGATATCTTATCGCCTAATATATAAAATAAAATGGCAAAAATCGCGTTTGTTGCATAGGAGCCCTTGTAATTTTTTTTTGTTTTTAGAATTTGTTGTTATAGCGGCAAAAAAATACATAATCTGTAAATTTTCAGCTCTCTAGTTATCACCGTTCATAAGATAGAGCCTCATGACGAATAGACAGACAGACGAACAGCGAGGTCTCATGAATAGGGTCCCGTTTTTTACCTTTTGGGTACGGAACCCTAAAGAATCTGTGTATTGTGGCCTATATTGAGAAAGGCTTACGTCGTAGACTGCCGTAGACTTATTTAGTTGAAATCGGGGTATGTCAAATTGCACATGCACAACGTACTACATAATTATAAGAGTACATGTAAGAGTTTAAATATTTCAAAGATTCTACTTCATATTAAAGTCATTTTACTTTCAGGAGAAAGCAGCCAGAAAGAAGACACCGATATGTTCACCTCACTGATAGCTCGCAGTTTTGACAAGAAAGTACACGTTATACGTTGTTGTTAACCCTTAATTTGGCAGTGGTTCGATGTGTTATAATTTAGATAAAAATGTTTAAATTCATGTTTCTAGTGTAATTGACAATAGGAAAAAAATATTTAAAAAAATATATGTCCTTCAGGTTTTCAGGAAACCAATGTTCATCACAGTGAACACTGCGAAATACGTTGAGAGCTACCATTAAATTGTAATGTTTACTGGGATGAACATAGTCAAATTAGGTTGCAAAATAAAATCACACATTATGCTTGAGATTGTTCATTTCAATGTAAATTCAGGAATTGCAGTTGAAAAGGACATTTTAATTGTAACATTTTTTAGGGTTCCGCACCGAAAGGGTAAAAACTTGACATAAAACTTCGCCGTCTGTCTGTCTGTCTGTCCGTCACGAGGCTGTATCTCAGGAACCATGATAGCTAAAAAGCTGAAATTTTCACTGATGATGTATTTTTGTTCCCACTATTATAAAAAGTACAAAAACCAGAACAAAGAGGGGTTAAGTGGGGGAGTCCTATACAACGTGATTATTTCGCGTTTTTTGTTACGGCCCCCTCTGTGCGCGTATTGTTTATAAAATCCAAGCATTATTTTCTCTTATCTTTTCTTCCTTTTTGTCCGCTTTTCTTCCTTTGTACACTTTCTTCTTCGTGCTTTTAACATTTTTTGCTTTTCTTTTCTACTTCTAGTTTCTTATATTTTTAATATCCATCGCAGTCTTCAAATATATCGACAGCTAAATGCAGAAATATTCTGATTTGTTCGTAACGTTTCAACATCATTATATCTGCTATTGGAGCATACTGGAATCTATCGCTCCAATAGTCCAGGTATAAAGGCATTTTGTACATTGCCCATAAGGGTATGAATGGCTAAGAAATTTAGGAGCTCATCTTCTGTGACTTGTATAGACTTTCCAGTTTGTTGTACAGATTAAAGATTAACGGATTCTGCAATATCGGTTAACATCTTGCGAGGAAACAATAAATGAAAGTAATAAAGTTGGTTGAAGGGAGGCATCGATTTTTCTATCTTAGTTATTTTCTTCGATTGTAGCTCGATGGCGGAAGTTGGTACGCCTTTTCCACTTATAGGTAAGGACAAATTTCAGGAGTTTCTTTGCCCTTTGGCAACTGTAGCAGTTTCTTTTTGAGCCCTTGTCTTCGTTGAAGTTGTAGTTTCAGGGGTTCATGATGGAATTATAGACGGAAGAGATGGTATAGAAGATAACGATGGGATATTTTCGTAATTTAGTTCTCTCGTTGGTGTAGTATATATTCCGTATAAAACTGGGCTGAATTGATGTTCTGCAGATAGACAAGGTTCGGAATGGTTATCACTTTCATTGTAACAATCTGATGATTCAGAGCTGCTCAGTATTTGCATGCGTTCTAAGATGAGTCTAAAGATGGTGGTGAATATAGTACTCAAGCTTTTAGAGTGCAAATTAGACACTTCGCTATCACTATTTATGATAGATTTATCGCTATTGTTTGAAGGTGCTGTATAGACACAAACAGTATTTTTTTGCTGTTCTTTCTTGTAAATTATGCTGTTGGCAACAAAAAACACCAATGTAAGAAATACTAAAACATATCTAAATTATTATATAGCATATTGCGAAATAACGTTAATTTTTATTATATCATAAAAATTACCGCAATTTGGCACTGTTCACCGTGATGAACACAATAAAATACAGATACTTTATAGCGCACTTGGCAATGTTCATCACGATGAACATTAAGTTTGACGGGATCTACAACCTTAGAATTCGATTGAAAGTACTTAAATTATGTCAAAATCGGAAGAATAGAGATTATGTAAGCTACGGAAGGCATCAAAACATCAAAAATAATGCATAAATAAAAGAAAATATTTTTATTTACCTTGCGAGAAGTAGACAATCTGCAAGCCGCTGACATTTTGCATTGTAAATGACAGTTAAAATGTTGACAGAGATATAAAATATTTTTATACTAATAAAAAGGTTTATTGACCATAATATCGTAATACAAAAATACGAATTTCGTTTAAAAATATGTCATAAACATTTTTTTATTTAGTATGTTTCTCACAGTGAACAAAATCGAATTAAGGGTTAAGTTACGATTAAACGTTATTTTGTTTTGTATCACAAAACTACTGTAGCTTGCTGTGGCCGTAAGTTTCATTGCCAGTTTCTTCCTCACATGCTCTAACCTAACATAATTATTGCCTTGCGAATCTGGCAGTAAACGTGAATGTAGAATTAAAAATCTTGACTATAATAAGTGTTACTTTGTGACATAAATGTGATAAATCTATAAAGATATTTTCTGGATTTGGCGGGAAACTGACAGACAAGCGGTTGCACTCTGTTGTATAATCTTTCAAAATCAGTGTAATTTTAAATGTTTATGTGTAATTTATGGTGTATTCTTAAACATAAAGGTTCGATAACGTGCACAAGTGTTAAAACGTAATAGGGCGCAGTGAATGTAATAAAAACGCGACTTCTTAGGTTTGTTGACAAATTCCACAACAAGCCCTAGTAAGGTACCACTGCTTTACTTGAGTAGAACTAAGTCCGAACTTGGACATACATAAATACACTGCTGTTAAGAAGAATCTTAACCTGAAAATGATTAATAATTTTGCAATATTTACTTCACTTTGGCATACTCTCAAGCCGAAAAAGTCCAAGAATAAGAAGAAAAAAATAAGACATTTTCTTTCTTTATTTCTACTAACAATGTTACTTTCCCATTATATTATAACCCGAAGGACAAAGACAAGAAACTTTCATCGATTCTCAACAAAACAACTCTTTTTGCTCTTTATTATGATCGATCGCCAAGCAAAAGGAGTGAATTTTCGGTCGAACATTTAGGTATAATTTCTCTTTAGCTTAAATAAGTTAAAGCCAAATAACAAAACGTGTGAGTGACAGTGACACATTGTATTCTATTTTCGGTATTTTAAATTAAGGATATTTGAAAATTTGTATTTTGAATTCTGATATAATAATTATTTGTATTTTAAATTTAGACATTTTACGGTAAGGTGTACTGAAATAAGGTATTTTGAATGTTAAGGTATTTTGAATTCGGGTATTTTGGTCTAATGCATTTTAAGTAAAGGCATTTTGATTTCTGGTATTTTAATATATAACCCTTGTTTATCTATACATGTTGTAATAGTAACCATTGCACAAACATAAGGGCTTCCTTACTAGTTTACCCCATTGCCATATTTAGGTCAATAGCTGTACGCTTGCGTATTGAATATAATTTTCATCTCTAATTTTACTAACATTGAAATAACATTGATATAGCCTACGTTATGTTTCAGTTATTAATTTATATATTATTACCTTTTATATAATTTGTTGAAGTGTATAGAAACTATAAGTTGTAAATAATAAAATCTTTCTCATTTGTTTTTGTAATAATTTAGAATTTACGTCGATACGTTATTTTAAACGAAATTGTATATCATAAAAGAGAATTGTTACACATAACCTACGTTGTTTCTGAATGGAACGTTCTCATGGTAAAGAATTTTAAAATCCATTTTGTTATTTAAAATAAACAAAGCAACAAATCTTCCTCTTTATATCATTACCGCATTCACTTCAAGAAACGTAAATCGAGTTGCTCAACAAAGAATTGTGAAGCTATTTTAAAACTAAAATGTTGCTACGCATGGTTCAGGTAACCTGGATTTTATTTTCAAATTCAAACAATATCTTTAAAGGAATTCTTTCTTATCGATAGAGGTATTTAGGTCTCTACAGAAGAATGCCATGGCCATATAGGTACCTATCAGATTACATGCGTATTCTAGGCTTGAAACCGCGACTCGGTTAGTAAACGTAATGACGACGCCCTCTAACCAATATAATATAACCAGTATATTTTAAAGTGACTAAAACTATTTGAAATAATGAGAATTGAAGGAACGTAAACCTGTCCAAAATACAGGGGACTAATTTAATGCCGTAGTCGAAGGACTGTATTATGTTTGGGCATTTATGGCATTCCCTTGTAATTCTGATAGTCCGATGTACGAGTATGAAAGGATTGAACGATATGTAATTGTCGGGTTCTCCACAACCATACATACAGTTATGTGTACTACTTGACCAGCGTTCTTGACCACTGGGAGGAATGGTCCTAACCGCCTGCACTACCTCAGGTACCGGAATAGCCTTAGTACCGTCCGCAAGGATGAAATCCGAGCTCGTGTATCCGTTTTCGTAAATTTAGTTCAAGTCAAAAAAAAAGTCGATTGAGTTATAGAGATTTTTCGTCACATGTGAATCGTCAACTACGCTTGGTCGAGTTACTCTTAGATCCACTATTGATATTGGTTTACGGTAGATAGGAAATAAAGTTAGTAAAAATACAGAAAATTCAATAAAAAACAAGAAAGCCGTGAGATCGTTCTCACCAGACTGCCCCTCTCTAACACGTTTATTGTGAAAGTGAAAGTTCAAACTTTGAACAGATGATCCACGTGACTTAGTTACGTAGATTAACTCCACCAGAGTCACAGACTACAGACAAAGTCTCGCCATAAGCCCCTCTGCACTCTAATTTATAGAGAGAAGACAGTGAAACAAATGGTACTCACCACCATCGGCGTACGTTTCCGAGCCGTATCCGTCTTGGAGCCCATTCGCCCACGTGCCCTCGTACTTGGCGTTACTAATCGTGCTCTGGCGCACCCCATAGCGGCCCTTGTAGCCCTGCGTCCACTCGCCGCGGTACAGCCAGCGGTCGCGGGTCTCCACGCCCATGCCATGTCGTTTGCCGTTCTGCCATTGACCCTCGAAAGAGCTCCCACTGTAAAGTAAACAAAACAGTTTTATTACATTGCTCTACATCAAGTTACATTTGCAAAAATTCGTAATACACTCATTTGCAAAAAAAAACGGGCGGTTTTGATTTTCATTCATCTTTAAAAAGATACAATACCAAAAAGGTTTCAATCGTTTGTACACGTTACTGGCCGGTTTTAAAAATGCCGTGGTATTTAAAAAAAGTACGTTCTAAATTCAAATTTTCATTTGATGCTCATTTTTACGGAAAACCCCTTTTTATCCTACATTTTTGGCGCGAAGTTCCAGAAGTTAACATCGACTTTCACAACTTTTATTCAATTTTTATCGATTAATTTCGTATCCTTGACTGTCAAAGCTTTATTTGTTGCTGTTTGGCTGTATCAAAAATGGTAGATAAAGTGGTAAAAGCTACCAAAATTATCGCGCTGCTTGAAGAGGGTTGCAGCCAATGTTTCGTGGCTAGGAGGCTAAATGTTAGTCGCTCGACGGTCCAAAGGACCTGGCAGCGATATCAGGACACTGGTTCCGTCGAGAGAAGGCCTGGTTCTGGAAGAAAACCATGTACCCAACCACGGGATGATCGTTTTCTTGTGAGTCGCGCATTGAGAAATCGCAAATCTTCGTATGTGGATCTTAAGAACAACCTCCAAGAAGTAAGAAATGTGCATATTAGTCTATGGACGGTCAGGAGGAGGCTTCTCGCTGCCAATATACGCAGTCACCGCCCGGCCCGCGGCCCCAAATTACTCCGTGAGCACAGAGTTCACAGGCTTAGGTTCGCTAGAAATTGAGGAGTGACTTTCCAAAAGGGCTTATTTCAGTATAAACAGTTTTTTCAGAAACTGGCAACAAGCTGATAACTTATATTAATACTAGCTGACCCTCGCAACTTCGTTTACGTCACATAAGGTCTATGAAAGGAGAGGTATTTCTTCATCAGACGCCTAGGAGCGCGTGAAATGGCCCTGTTTGCTTAATCAGAAAAGAACTTAAAGATTCAGTCTATTCTAAAAACTGAATTATTTTACAATACCGTTAATCTTTAAGTTCTTTTATGACTAAGTAAACACGCCATTTTAGGATGACTCTTACATTCAAAGGAATCCTTGAATAATAGGTTTAGCGAAAGTTGAGATGTCTCTAATTTCTGAACTACATAGGTAACTCTCAATATTGTAACTTGTGTGGAACAATCCGTATAGTAAAGGGAGCTTTATAACACTAAAAAAATATTTGAGATCGGACCACGCGTTGAGAACTTACAACTGAAAACCCATTTTGTCTTTCGTTCCCTCTCCCGGGACAACCGCGCAAAATATCGGGATCAAAAGTATCCTAGAACCTTCCTCGAACTATAAGCTCGGAATGTACCAAGTATCATTCAATTTGGTTCAGTAGTTTCGGCGTGATATTTATTTGGGAAAGATCGTAAAAATAGGTGGATAGTTAGGACATAAAAACATGGAAATTGATGATTTTTATAGTTTTTAATATGTCCAGGCAATTGGGTAAATTATTTTGATTTTTTTTACACACAATCGTGTAAACAAATACTTGATTAATCATGAATTTAAAAAAAAAAAATTTTAAGATTTCAGTACAAAAAGTGATCAACAGATGGCGCTTATCCATTTAAATTCAAGCTATCGTTTGGTGTCCTAAAAGTTTATATAAAGATGTCATCTGGCTTACATTTTACGAATTTATTATAATAAATGTATAGATATAGAAGTAGATATTATTATATCTATCTATCTATATATATAAAAATGTTGTGTGCGTTTGTGTATCTATTAAAAACTCAAAATTTACTGAATCGATTGAGCTCAAAATTGGACACGATATACAATAGGATTCAGAGATGGTTTTAGGCTACTTTATACACTTTTATCATAACAGCAATAAGAATAAAATAGCTTTAAAAAGTGATATTACCAATAGATGGCGTTGGTCGTTGTTTTTTTATATTATATTCTGCCAGCTTCAGCACAAAATTATTATGAACAACCTATTTAGAAGGTACCTACCAGATTGATGTTTTTTAAGAGAAGTTTGATTGCGGCCTCCTTGCATTCAGAATAATAAAAGAGAGTACGCACCTAATAAAGAGGTCAGATATGTTTTGCATGTTATTTTTGAACTTTTTGGACATTCGGAATTTTGGAGTTTTGGACTTTAGACTTTTGGAATTTTGGAGTTTTGGAGTATTGGAGTATTGGAGTGTTGGAGTTTTGGAGTTTTGGAGTTTTGGAGTTTTGGAGTTTTGGAGTTTTGGAGTTTTGGAGTTTCGGAGTTTCGGAGTTTTGGACTTTGGAGTTTTGAACTTTTGTACTTTGGACTTTTGAACTTTTATACTTTTGGAGTTTTGTAGTTTTGGAGTTTTGAAGTTTTGGAGTTTTGGAGTTTTGGAGTTTTAGAGTTTTAGAGTTTTAGAGTTTTAGAGTTTTGGAGTTTTGGAGTTTTGGAGTTTTGGAGTTTTGGAGTTTTGGAGTTTTGGAGTTTTGGAGTTTTGGAGTTTTGGAGTTTTGGAGTTTTGAAGTTTTGGAGTTTTGGAGTTTTGGAGTTTTGGAGTTTTGGAGTTTTGGAGTTTTGGAGTTTTAGACTTTTAGACTTTGGACTTTGGAATTTTGAACTTTTGTACTTTGGACTTTTGAAATTTTATACTTTTGGAGTTTTGGAATTTTGGACTTTGGACTTTGGAATTTTGAACTTTGTACTTTGGACTTTTGAACTTTTATACTTTTGGAGTTTTGAAGTTTTGTAGTTTTGGAGTTTTAGAGTTTTAGAGTTTTAGAGTTTTAGTTTTGGAGTTTTGGAGTTTTGGAGTTTTGGAGTTTTGGAGTTTGGAGTTTTGGAGTTTGGAGTTTTGGAGTTTTGGAGTTTTGGAGTTTTGGAGTTTTGGAGTTTGGAGTTTTGGAGTTTTGGAGTTTTGGAATTTTGGACTTTTGGACTTTTGGACTTTTGGACTTTTGGACTTTTGGACTTTTGGACTTTTGGACTTTTGGAATTTTGGAGTTTTGGAGTTTTGGAGTTTTGGAGTTTTGGAGTTTTGGACTTTTAGTCTTTGTAGTTTTGGACTTTTGGACTTTGGACTTTTGGACTAATGGACTTTTGGACTATGGGACTTTTGGACTTTTTGACTTCGGACTTTTGAACTTTTGAACTTTTGGACTACTAAGTCCTATGTATATTTCATGATATTTCTTTCGAAAAATAAGGTCATGAAGAAGTTTCACTTCTTACGTATGTACAATAGTACACGCACACATTTTTTTTTAAATGTACCCATCATTTAGTTTGTTACTTATTTCTCATAGGTACATAAAACCACCATAAAAAAGTCACAGCAAAGCGTGGCAGGGTACCGCTAGTATATATATATAAAAATCAATGCCACTTTTCGTTGTAATTTTATAACTCAAGAACGGGCTCACCTATGCAATGCAAACCAAATGTTTAGGCTTTGTTCGGACTGTTTAGTAGATGGTTTATGTGAAGTTTGCACAAAATCGGTCGAGCGGATCTTCATTTATCACGCAAACGAAGTTGCGCGGGTCAGCTAGTATATGTATAGATTTTAACTACGTTAAATTTATGTACCATAAACATAATTTTGCTACCTATTAGCCATAATGCACAGAAAAAAAGAAATAAGCCGTTTTGTTTCAGCCCTCATCAATCAATCAATACATATAATAAAATCGTAACAGGTCGCTGTCTGTACATGGAAGATAAATAAGAAAAAATATTATAGGGGGGCTTTATGAACGCAATAGAACCCAAAACAAAGATTTTTAGAATTTTTGTCTGTTTGTCTGTATGTCTGTATGTCTGTATGTCTGTATATCTGTTTGTCTGTACGGTTGTGCACGCTAATCTCAGTAACCGCTCAACCGATTGCAATGCGGTTTTTTTTATTGTGTTGAGGTTTGCTCCAGTTAACATTTAGCGTTTGTTTTATGTAAATCGGTTTAGAAATAAAAGAGTTATAACACTTTTAAGAACCAGATGTTTTGAAAATTTTAATTGTAGGGGTTTCTTTGAATGTGAGTGAACCTCAACTGGCGTGTTGGCTTAATCATAAAAGAGCTTAATGATTAAGTCTATTTTAAAACAATTCAGTCCACGCCTTATTACAAATAAGCCTGACATTAGACATACATAATCTAAATGGTTGATCATTAAAAGTGGTAAGTTGGTAGTTTTTTTTTTACGTACATTTCACACAACGCTATCTGATCCCAAAGTAAGCTAGGAATAACCTGCTTGTGTTATGGCTTATGGGTATCAGACCACGGATATTATAAATAAATAATAAATAAATATTCACGGACATTACACACAACGCTATCTGATCCCAAAGTAAGCTAGGAATAACCTGCTTGTGTTATGGGTATCAGACCACGGATATTAATACTTATATCGTTTTTGAATACATACGTATTATACATAGAAACACCCAGACTCTTGAGACAAACATTTATGGGTCACACAAAGATTTGTCTCCGGTGGGAATCGAACCCACGACCTCCAGCGCCGCAGGCGGTATCACTACCGACTGCGCCACAGAGGCAGTCAAATGACATTAGGTTACCGGTAACTTTTTTTTTTAATTTACCATAGGCAAGTGTGTAGTGTTACCAATGTAAAAAACACAAGTTTCGATTCGCTTTCAGAAAATAAAGCAAATCTATTAATACCTTCCAAAACACCTATATTTTTTTTGTAATTCTAACTTAGCAATAAGCCTCTTTGATACAGATTGTCAACTTGGTATTTAAAATGTTTAAGAAATAAGCCATTTTGAAGAATACTACCGAGATTGTTTTGTATGGGAAGAGCTAACCAGAAATAAGTATTTTTTGCTCCAAAACGTGTTTTTTGGGTTCATTTTTCTTAGGGAAATAAGTCGTTTCATCACGGGAACCTTCGATAATACGATGTGTTTATATACTAAAAATCGATTTGCATCAAAAAAACGAAATCTCTCGAAACCCGAAATAAGCCCTTTTGGAAAGTCACTCCTCAATTGTGAATCATGGACTCAAGAAGATTGGAATAGGGTTTTGTTCTCTGATGAAGCCAGGATATCTCTGTTCGGTGAAGATCGACGTCGGCGAGTGCTAAGAAGACAAGGAGAGCGCTTTGCAGATGCATGTTTCGAAGAAATCACACCTTATGGTGGGGGCTCTGTTATGTTTTGGGCAGGAATATTCAATGGAACGTACAGAGTTAGTCTTCATTGAAAACGGCTCACTGACTGGGCATCGATACATAACGGAAGTTCTAATTCCTCATGCACAACCCGCATTGGCCGCTCTAGGTCAAGACTCGATTTTTATGGACGACAATGCTCGCGCCCACCGATCCCGCGATGTTAATGCGTATGTGCAAGAGCCCAAGAGGTCGGCATTCGTCGTTTGGATTGGCCAGCTCGAAGTCCCGACCTCAATCCCATAGAACATATCTGGGACGTTCTAAAACAGCGTGTGAGATCAGTACACCCGGCTCCGCAGACCATCAGAGAGCTGAAGAATGTGATTACTGCGGAGTGGGAACGTATTCCGCAAGCAAGTATCCGGGATATACTCGCTAGCATGCCCAGACGAATTCAAGCTGTGATTTTAGCTAGAGGGGGTCACACTCGATACTAAACATTTATCTGCTTTTACTTTATTAAAGAAAAACAAACAAAAGAACTTTTTAATTTTTACTTCATGAGCAAAATTATGCACTACTAGCGAACATACACTACTAGCGAGGTTTAGCATTATTTCCCATAAATTGTAACAAAATTTTATGAAATACTGATGAAAACGATTATTTTCTTATTACCAAATTGTGAGGATAAAACTACCTATAATTATCAAACAAAGCAATATTAACATTTAAATAATAAATAATAATAAATAATAAAGTTCTTTTAAAAACTTGATGCAAAACAGGGTGTTCTTAGTTTGACCGCTATGGAATACACGATGTGTCACACCAGCTTTTGAACTCAACTGAAACTGAAATCTAACCTGAAATAAAAGTAGGTCCATAAATTCTTAAGTACAATTTGTTATTAAGAATATAGATTGACAAATTAATTCATTCTTCAATTCTTCATATTTTAATTAAAACTGTATCGCCGCCGCCGTGAATTGCGCAACCATCATTATGTCAACAACTTTCATATGAAAATATGAAACGGTAAAATAAAGAAGTTCGAAATAATGAATACCAACTTCAGGGAGTGTTCAAGGTCGCGGTTTTAATTGGGCATTTAATTATGAACGGCTTTTAGCCAAATTAGACAATAGGGATCTACGTCCACATAATGATTATGTTGCAAAGTACTTTTATCAAAGCTTTTACTTTGCTTCCTGTGTAGGTATATGTTTATTTCGAATAATTCTTAGTATTCGAGGGAGCTTAAGATATCCTTTGTCAGATTTCTATAAAAAAAAATAAACAAATAAATACGGTGAAAATAGATTATCCTGACAGTTTTAATCATGATTTCGGCATTAATAAGACATTGATTGCCAAAATGTATCGTCAGATCATTGCGATTTCAAAAGAAATCCTTTGTCATATATTTTTATAAAAATAAATAAACAAATAAATACGGTGACAATAGATTATCCTGACAGTGAAAACTTGGTGGATGGCACTGACACAAGAGAATCTCAGCAGAAGGAAAATATAATTCTATGCCATTACTGTTGAGTAAAAAGACATCACTGGACACTTAAAAGAACATTAATCTTCTTTTATCACCTTATAGGACACAAAAGCTTGTTTTACTTATATTTTTCACTTGAAACGTATACTGTTACTGGAACTTCCACGAGCTATCGTTTAGGACGGGTACTTACGTTAAGATCGAAATCTTTGTCTCTGACCCGTGGTACACAAAAGTGGTTCATCCCCTCGCGTCGCGTCACTAAGCGGTTGTGCCCTTAATTATAAATAACAATATTAGCTTTTATATTTTAAATTTGCTATACGATACTACTCCCAGCGAGGACACAACGCTCCACACATTAGTGGAGTGCACAGCGTCGGCTTAACAGACGGGAGACTTTGTCCTTGAAATTTTCAAAAAAAAACTCTTTTTTATTACGGATTTTTAATCTACATGTAAGTAGAAATAAATCTGTCGAAGCGTTTCCCGGATTTCGAACGTTTACGACATTTTAAACGAGTTGGAAGTTGATACCGGATTTTATTAGTTTTTAATATGTCCAGGCAATTGGGTAAATTATTTTGATTTTTTTTACACACAATTGTGTAAACAAATACATGATTAATCATGAAATTAAAAAACTAAACAACAAAAACTTAAAAAGCTCAACATGAGAGGCTAGAAGAAGAGGAGGGATGTCTCTATGGGCCAGTGATTGCCGATTAGCGGTAATTATAAACACACTAGCTGAGTAGCTGCCCCGCGCAACTTCGTTTGCGTGATAAATGAAGAACCGCTCGACCGAATTTGTGCAAACTTCACATAAACCATCTACTAAATAGTCCGAACAAAGCCTAAAGATTTGGTTTGGATAGGTGCGCCCGTTCTTGGGTTATAAAATTACAACGAAAAGTGTCATTGATTTTTATATATACAGAATGAATTATTCAAAAGGGATTGGATAGCCAAATCGGAAACTATAAGGAATAGCGAAAAATGCTCAAAGGAGTCACGAGCCCGATTTTGATGAAACTTAAAACCTCATCATTAGATTTTTGAAAAACCGATATTCCTAGCTGGAAATCGAACCCATTGATATTGCAAAAAAAAAAAACACACCCTATATTACTACACCATACGATAGTGTTGCTATTAGGGATCTTATTCTGGGAAGTAATGATATACGGCAAACTAAGGGAAAGTGCTCATCTTTAACAAAATACAATTTATTTTTCTTACATTAACTGATTACCTAATTGTTCAAAATGTAGAGTCATGTAGACCATTGTTTTCAATACATAGCTGGATTCGAGCCTCAAGGATCGTACTGCATTCAATATTATTATTCCGTTTAGAATATTCTCCAAAGAATCATTTTGAGCATGAGCATTTAAGGTGAAGTGGGACTCAAAATACATAATTTTGACATATTTCGAACCAATTTTGCAACGGTGTTAACAAAGATTTCACAATTTTTTAAATGGATAATTATTATTAAGTATATTGACTAGGGATGTCAGTTCTCCAAAACACGATTGAGTAAATTCGGCTCGATAGAAAATAATCCCAAAGTTCCCTCGAATCTGTAAATTTACCTGTGACCGCCTTGACTATAATCAATTTCATTCAGTAATTATATATTGTACCACACTAATTTTTTATTTCCATGTCCCTAATAAGTTACCTCGAGGTCCTATGCAGTTATTTATTAATTAAAAACATATTGTTTTAATAAAAAAAAATCGTTTTGTTGAGCGGGAGTGCATTTTGCCGCTATCAGCCACCTCACAGAGCCCGCTCAGTCAGCCGACAGGCTTCGTTGAGGACACCCGTATACAACTTTGTCACGCCCGCTGACGTAATTCGCTGCCGTAGTAACGAAAATAGGTAATAAAAAAAACGAAAAAAGGAAGTATTCAAGGCTTAAGCTCAAGAGCATAAAAATATCGCATCTGTTTGAGGAAGTTTCTTTGGTGTATTATATAAGTTATAGTAACGTTTTCATACTTTCCAATACAAAGTTTGCCTGATGCCACATAATAGATGAATGCCAGAAGATTCACCTATAAATGCGCTCATGTATGTGACGCCCTGACCGAGCGTATAACATGTACATTATTTAAATTAATATTTAAGTAAAATCAATGTCGTAACGAGTATAATACTAATGACTGATAAATCAGTGGGTCAATTCTCCTAAATTTACAATATAACAGTAGGAATAAACATTAATTGAGTATATAATAAATTAAACTCACAAAATTGGTATTCTTCTATCCAAAATTACAGCTTTCAAGGCACGTATTGCGTATTGTTGATATTCTCGTAGTCTTACTTTACTACTCGTGTGTCGTAGTTGATGTAGGTAGGTATTGAATTTGAAGTTGTAAGTATGAGTTTCTTTTTTTTATATTTAGCTCGCCAAATTGACGTCGCCACCGGCCTGATGGAAAGCCGTGGCGCATCTAGCGATTGGAGGCCACTTCTGACAGTGGTCCTCAAGTTGGCGGCCCTGTAATGTGCCTCTTCACGCTCCTCTTGAAGAATCCGGGATTGTAAGTAAGATGAGGGAAACACGAGTGCGGGCAGGTCGTTCCATGTTTTTATAGTTCGACAGAGGAACGATCTTTTGAAACGTTCAGTTCTGGCGAAGATTCTCTCCACTGTGTGTGAGTGTCATCTTTGCCCGGCACGTGTTGTTCGGGATCGGAAAGAAGAGGGTGGGATCAGGTTGAAGAGCTCTTGAGAACATTCGCCGTGATACATTCGATAGAAGGCAGCCAAGGACGCTATGGTTCTTCGCTGCGCCAAAACGGTTCGAGGCCTCCCGTCACCTCAGTTTGAATTTTAACCAACAGTGAACTGAAAATAAACAGCTAACATACAACCCGAAACAGTCAATACAACCCTAACTTTGTTTTTAAGCCATAATGTAAAATAGTAATACAATGTTCAATGGATAGTGGTACCTATATGTTAAGCGCTAGAAGATGATTTTGTGAATATATGTTACTGAAAAGGCCTGATGATTTAACATGACTTACGAATTATTTAATTATGATATATGAAAGTCTGTGAAGATGTTAGTGACAAAATCACGTTCCAACGGTTGAGCAGATCTGGTTGAAATTGATGGCCTATTATAATTATTTTATGCTTTTCCAGACTGCAATGTATTCTTGGACATATTATACACTAGCTGACGCCCGCAGCTCTGCCCGCGTCTAGTTTTGTTCCCGTTTCCGCTTTCCGTGGGAACTGATTGTCGGGATAAAAACTGGCCTATGTGTTATTCCAGGCCTATATCTACCCCTGTACTAAATTTCAGCTAGATCCGTTTAGCCGTTAGAGCGTGAAAGAGTAACAAACATCTACACTCACAAACTTTCGCATTTATAATATGTATTAAGTAAGAAGTAAGATAATTTAGAAAATAGCATAAAGGCTATTTTATCCCTGGATATGACCCAATGGTAGAAGGGAACGCGAACAGAATTCTACACAGCTGAAGCTGCGGGCAATAGCTATGCGAAGTGAAACGTAGAATGTTTAATTTAGGAAATGGTAATTATTTGGACAGGACTAAAGCCTAGTCTAGTTTAAATAACTAGTATCGAAATTTATTCCTTTACACCCTTGCATATATATGCAAATAGCAATATTCGTTTTTGTATATTCTTCGTTTTCTTAGCCAAACGGGACCCTATTAATGAGACTTTGAAGTCCGTTTGTTCATCTGTATCTCATGAACTAGGCAGTAATACACTTCAAAGATGTGTTGCTGCTACCGCTGTAACAACTATAATAACACTAGATAAAGAAAAAATAAGGTTACTCCCATACAACGTAATCTTCTGGCGTTTTTTTTTTGTTACGAAATCCTCATCAGTGTGCCAGTCCAACTTGAACCTCGGCCGTTTTTACAGTTCTGTATCCAAAGGGTAAAAATAGAACGAGGAGAAAGTATTGCCTTTTGAAAATGCTAAGAGGCAAAAGCGGTCAGGTGTAGAGTAAATAAATGCTGTAAAACAGTACAAGTGGTGGTTATTCAATATGCGCTGCAGGTTCCACCAAGTGCCAACAGTATAAATAATCTGTAATAACGCGACCCTATTACTGCGACTAGCTATCTGTCATCTTATGCACCACTGCGATAGCTAGGCATTTGAAATTTACCAATCCTAAGAAAAATTAAGGAGGGCTCCCATACAGGTATATTTTTCAGTCTTTTTTTGTACAGAACCCTCCTTTTTCCTTTTAAGGAAGTACCAAAAAATATAAACAAAGGATAGGGGCAGCAGATTCTTACTTTTTTAATAAACCTGGCAAAAATCGTCACAAGTAAAAAAATAAATTGAAGTACTTCTTAAATATATTATGTTCTATTCTTATTATGAAAATAAATTTCATTACATTTTAGTGATAAAAATTGCATCAAAATCAATTACGTAGTTGCTCACGAGTAGAAGATCTAAAGAGGTTTATCTAAACAGGGCGAAAAAAATTGTTATGTAAACTTGTACTTCTGTCAATGATTTCAATTGCGTAGTGAACGGGTTAACGCGCGAAAACGTTTCCGACGCACGGAGCGTCCCGAACATCTTGCGTCTGCTTCACCCCCTCCGAATCGCTTGAGACACAATTGCACTTCGCCTTAAAATACGGAATAGTTACGATCTATTCTGGGATTTAGAACGAAACAAAATATGATACAAAATTTAGGTACATAAAATATGAATTCTATTAAAATTCCAAACTTTCCTTAAATTTTTCGTTTATCATTACTTCGCAGAATTTGATCGACACTATCGTATGATGTAATAATAAGGATGTGTTTTTTTTTTCAAAATCAATGGGTTTGATTCCCAGCTAGGATTATTGGTTTTTCAAAAATCTAATGATGAGGTTTTAAGTTTTATCAAAATCGGGCTCGTGACTCCTTTGAGCATTTTTAGCTATTCCTTATAGTTTCGGATTTGGCCATCCAAGCCCTTTTCAAAAATTCATCCTCTGTATAGATAACAAAACTCTAAACGCGTTTTTCTCGAAAACACGTTTTTAAAAATGGCTGACCGCTGTAATTAACGTATCGACCTGAAATTTGGAGAGCATACTCAGAAAATATGTCTTCACGGAATGACGTATCGTTTTTTCGATAGTATACATTTTGCATTTATTATTTATCTTTTTGTTCGAAAAAAGCGCGAAAATTCGATTTTAATTTAATTGCCGCCATTTTTTGAAATTTGTGCTGAACGAAAAACCCATTCGTCATCCCATGGCCAAAGGGTCACACATTAATGATATGCTTTGAATTTGTGTCTCAGACAGGGTTTGAAAAAATCCGATTTTTATAATTAAAATCAAAAATCCGATTATTTGATATATATCCGATATATATCGGATACATTTCCAGACTAAGAAAATAGGCGAATTCCATCATAATAATTGTAAAATAGTTTAAAAACTAAAAAACACGCTTCAAACCCTTTTATGTAATACCCATATCATGGGGGTGCATTTCAAATAGCCAATCCGCCATCTTGGATGTCCACCATGTTGGATTTAAGTCACGTGACAATTTTTTTCGTATTCCTAACAGCAAACCCTTTCATTTGATACCCATATCATAGAGGTGCATTTCAAATAGCCTGTTCGCCATCTTGGACGTCCGCCATATTGGATTTAAGTCACGTGACTATTTTTTTCGTATTTCTGACAGCAAACCCTTTCATTCGATACCCATATCACAGGGGTGGATTTCAAACAGCCAGTCCGCAATTTTGGGGAGGCCGCCATATTGGATTTGTAATGACGTTTTTTAGCTAGTCATGTATTGTCATCAGAACTCAGAGCGTGTGCAAAATTTCAGCCTGATCGAAGGACGGGAAGTGGGTCAAATTAATATTCCAAGATTTTCTTACATACATAGTTACAAGTGAAGCTAATAAAAGTGTGTTAAAAAGGGGATTAAACGCATAAAAATGAGAACGAAATTTGTAAAATAATATAAACTAGTGTCAAATTACCACATTTTTGGAACGAAGTTCCTTATCGCGCGTTGTGAAAGGGGGCTAGACGGAAAAAATTCTCACGAAAAGTTGTAACGACACTTTTGGTAGTGATAGTGGTAGTGATAGTGGTAGTGATAGTGGTAGTGAGTGATAGTAGTAATGATTTTTATTTTATTTTAAAAGGAAAACAAACAGTATAATATCTTAAAAAGAAAAAGTACAGATTAAAAACTAATTTACCAATTATATGTTTTCGCATATAAATTCTGATTGCGCTTGTTAATGTTGTTGCATACGAGAGACAATCATTATCATGAAAACCACGTGAAAAACATGAACGTAGTACCTACATATCATTCCAAATCACATTATCAATAAATAATAAATGTAGTAAAACTATACTGTTACATAGCTCATCCATAAAAATAAAAAATGAAAACATATAGATATTTGGTAGGATAAAATACTATAGTGTTACTTGTGTTATTTCTATATCAGGTAGTAAGTACAGACAGTTATTGAACCGGTTCAAACCAGAGTTCAGCTAGTTTATCTTTTAGATTATGTGGCTTTGTAGTAAACAAGTCTAATTCGGGCAAGTCGATCAACTTGTTGTAGTCCTTAGCAGCTCTTAAGAAATACGAATTTTGTCTGTAGTTAGTGCTACAGCGTGGTACGTGGAGTGAAAGAAATGGTCTTCTTACAGATCTTGTGGGAACACATAAATGAATGTTAAAGAGGAGGTCAGGACAGTCCACTGAGGATTGTGCTAATTTTAAGAGAAAATAAACATCCGACATAGACCTTCTCTCCATGAGTGGTAATAAATGAAAACGTTTGCATCTCGATTCATAATCGGGATCACATGCTTTACACTTGTATTGTAAGTATCGAGTAAAATTTCTTTGTATGGATTCTATTCTAGAGATATGAACGTTGTACAGTGGGTTCCAAACTTGCGAACAGTACTCGAGTGAACTACGAACGTAGGAGCAGAACAGTATTTTAATAATTTTTATATCAGAGAACAGTGAACAGGTCCGTTTTATAAATCCCATGGCTTTATAGGCTTTACTTGCGACTGAATCTATTTGCTCCTCAAAGGTAAGTTTGAAGTCGAGGATCACACCGAGATCCCGCACGTGTTCAACGCGCTCAAGTAGGCTATTTTTAGAGTGTAATTATGAAATAAAATGTTAGACTTGCGCGTGAAAGTAATAGCGTGACACTTAGACACATTGAGGTCGAGATTATTGTGTTGGCAGTATCGTTCCAGCATTACAATATCCTGTTGTAATAGATGACAGTCATGAATGCTATCTATTTTCTTGAAAATCTTCATATCGTCAGCGTACAGTAGAAAGCTTGAGTTAGTGAAGCAGGAGTCTATATCATTAATGAATAAATTGAAGAGCAAGGGGCCAATCAGGGAACCTTGAGGGACCCCTGAAGGGACCACCCGCCATTCCGATATAACACCATTTATCGCAACTGCCTGGGAACGATTCATTATGTATGACGTCATCTACCGATACAGACTACCATGAACCCCTGCATAGTAAATTTTCTGTAAAAGTATTCTGTGGTCAATACGGTCAAAACATTTACTGTAGTCAGTATAAATACAGTCCACTTGACCGCCATTGTCCATGAAGTACGTGGTGAAGTCAGTAAAGGAGAGAAGATTGGTGGTAGTAGAACGGTTTCTGAGGAAACCATGCTGTTCGGGAATGAAGGTAGAAGAGAAAGTGCTGTATAGTTGGGTGTAAATAATGCGCTCCAATATTTTACCAAACAAACACAATTTTGAAATTGGTCTATAGTTGTTTATGTTCTGTTTATTTCCACTTTTAAGTACCGGAGTGATAAAGGCGGACTTCCACAACCCAGCAGGGGCGTAGGGTCCATAGAAGCCGATTCCCGCTGGCTTCCCCTTCAGAACTGACAGCAAGGTGAAGTTACATCATTACTAAATCTCGGTCAGTAGATAAGATGATAAAATTTTCTTCTCAACGAAAAACCCCTGCTGCAAAATACATAGCAATGTGCAATATTGTGCATCGCTCAGTTCAGTCAAAGTTCAGTGAACTCCAAAAACACGATCATGGAATATGAGAAATAAGCCGGATTGCTGAATATTTGCGTCCCTTTCGTTAATAATACGCAAATGTCGGTTTCTCTCTCTACGTTCCGAGTGTTTCGAAAGATTATACTTGCGAATCTCCATCGTTCGGCCAGCGATCGGGCCTCGTTCTAAATCCACTCGGAAATAGCTTAATACGAGACGGAGAAAAATCGTCAATAATAAAGTAAAGTCAATAAACGTACTAAAATTTACTGTTGACGAAATAAAATCACTCATAGAGTCTAATTATATGTATTTTCATACAATGTAATTATATAATGATATTTACGACGCAATCATTTGGAATTTTTAATTACTAAATAAAATTAATGAATTAAGTACGCTCGTCGAACATTCTTTACGCACACTAGCGCCGCTTTCGAATATTTTGAAGTTTTGAACTTTTATTTACTACTTTATATTTTCTCTAAACAATGCAATGCAGCAGTGCACTCCCAGAATTATTGAATAATTAGTTTGTTGGTCGTTTTTTTGCTGTTTATTGGTTAATTATAATTAGTTAGTGATAAATAGCATGGTGTATTGGTGAGTGGAATAGTGCGTGCAGTACTGTATAAGTATATAAGCTGTGAATAGATAAGTAATTACGTATAGTTTACATTTTGCTTTGTTTTAATACCTACTAAGAATCTAGGTTGTTCGTATGCGTAATGGCGACGTTAATACATATAATATAGATTGTTGTTTAATAGATTTTTTGTTATCTGAAGAAACATCTTTTACTAAATTAAGTTTTGAGAATAAAAAATATGTAATTCAATTGTGACTATAGATTATAAAAGAAAAGACTGCTCCTATAAACATTTTCATAGTTCGTTTTATGATAAATATACTTGGATGACAGGTTCTTGTAAACTCAATAAACTTTACTGTTTCCAATGTTAATTATTTTCCGATTCTAGTAGCGTTTGGAGTCGTACAGGGTTTACGGACATCAATAATATAGGAAATTCGACGAAAAAACATGTTCTGACTGAAAAACACATTCGTAGTTGTTTAAGCTTTCATGACTTTGGCAATAGCAGAATTGAGACATTTTTGAATAATAATTTTGAAGTACACAATAGGAAGGTTGATCGCAATCGTCATCTATTAAGACGTTTCATAGATACTGTAGTTTTGTTAGGTAAACAGGAGTTAGCGTTCCGCGGCCACGATGAGAGCTCCGGGTCGAATAACCGCGGTAATTATATTGAAATATTGCAATATTTAAGTGCGTATGATGCTGTATTGGAGTCACATATGGAACAATGTTCTTCAATGCATAACCCCGTGTTTTCTGGACATCTACATGTACCTAGGTAAGATTTTTTTTACTAGCTTCCGGTTCAGGTATACCCGAAGGGGTAGGCAGAGGCATATTATATGCCCACATTTCACCTTTTTATAATATGTCCCACGTAATACGTTGTGAGCCGTATTGCCGTGTTTAAATGGACAGGCGCAGGTTGTGATGCCTGCTGTTGAAATAAAGCCTTCAACTTGGTTTAACGACTGCCATTTTACTGGCAACCAGGACCAACGGCTTAACGTGCCTTCCGAAGCACGGAAACGCTCAAATAAATGTCACAAAGTGATCACATGGATGGTCACCCATCCATGGACCGGCCATAGTGAAAGTTACTTACTGCAGTGATCGTTTACAGAACACTGAGTCCGCGGGGCCACGAGCGCTACTAGCTTCCCTTTTGAAAATAACCAGTCCTCGCCACTGCAACCCAGGCACTATGCCCTCCCGAACAGAACGTCCAAATATCGTAGTGATAGGGACCACCAATGTTTCAGAACACTTGACAATAAATATAGGTGGTATGTTGTCAGGACCCGCCCCCTTGCTGAGGTCAAGAGATTTAAGGAGCTTATGGACGGTTTCGGCACAAATTTCGACTTCACTTATATGTTGCGATGGGCTAGCACGGTTGATATGTACTGAGTCCGCGTTACTTGCACTGTGGTTGGTAGAAAGGAAATTCGACTGAAAATAGGTTGAAAAAGCATCGCAAATATCCTCACTCGTGCATAGGGACTGACCCTCAAAAGACATAGTGGCAGGGAGAGTATTAGATTCCATTTTGTTGGATTTTATAAAGGACCAAAATTTTTTTGGATTATTTATGATTGATGCCTCAGTATTTGCAATGTAGGTTTTATAACATTTTTCCTCCACGGATTTAGCTCTAGCTCGAAGTATACGAAAAGATTCATAATCTGAGGTGTTAGCATAATTTCGATACTTTCGAAGGTACTTTTCTTTTTCTTTCAAAATTTTTCTCAGACTTGAGTTGTACCAAGGCGGATATGCAGAGGGGTAGATAAGTTTGGAGGGTATGTATCTGTCAATTAAATCGTTGAGACAATTATAAAAAATACTCACTGCGTCATCTAACGAGTTATTAGTCAAAGGGTCGTCCCATATGTATTCCTTGAGGCAACTGTTAATTTTTTCGTAATCCCCAGACTCAAAAAGCAGCTTTTTTCTAGGGTTAGGTGTCAGCGGCAAATCGTTGTAGTAATGCAGTTGAATATCCAAGGACTTGTGATGATCGTCCGCTGGGACCATAGGAGATTCACAGGTATTAATGGATATGTCGGTGTTACTAAACACTAAATCTAAAATTCTACCCTTGGATATGTTACGGCTGGTGTTGAACTGGTTCAGATTGCATTCAGAAATAATGTCAAAAAAGTATAATTGTGTTTCTTTTTTTTCTCCCAATGGTAGAAGACCAATATCACCCCTCACCCAATCTATATGCGGCATATTAAAATCTCCCATTATTATAAATGTATCGTCAGAATTTGTGTTTATTAATAGTGACAGTCTGTCTGTAAAATTACGGAGCTGCAAGTCATATGAGTTACCGAGATTCTCGTCACAAAGATATAGTGTGCAGAAATTAAAATTATGTGAGGCTCGGCCTGTCTGTCTGCAGGTGACCGTGACCCACAAGTCTTCAGCTGATGAGTTCCAATCAGTACGAACCCTCGCCGATAGACCATGACGCACGGCCAGCAACACTCCACCCCCCTTTGTTTGTTTTGTTTTATTGTAGTCCCTATCACGACGCCAGACTGAGTACCCATTCTCAAAGAGTTCACTGTCACTTATACTGCTCAATAACCAAGTCTCTGTTATCGAAATAATATCATAATTGTTTAAAGATACATTGCGTTTAAATGTATGTGTCTTAGTTCGCAACCCACGTGTGTTCTGGTAGTATATGTTAAATAAAGCCATTTATGTACTCACAATTACAATAACTATGGTGATCCATCAGCAAAAAGACCGTCACAACCACTCGTTTAGCGTTGTCTAGTAGGACATTTGAATAATAAACTAAATTGAAAACACTTCCCAGGTATAGATACTTAATAAAAAATGTAAAACCACAAGTATTAATCACATAACGACCAACAGAAATTATGCACAAAATAGTTAGCATTAATAATATTACATACATTACGTCGAACAAAGTTAGAAGATATTTTTCATTATGGAGGGTCGGTAGCAAATTGTATTCGATAGTTATACTGCAACTGGCTGCGGCAGTGCGCGGTAAAATGACCCGTTTGCTTCGATGCATGTACTCGACGGCGAGTGATATTTGCGTACATACAGCAAGTTGATCGACTTGTACGAAGTGTCTTATTGTAATAAAGAACTCCGACTTGACTATGGTTCTCAAACTGTTTACATGTATGATGATACAAAAAACGTGATTTTTGATAGCTACGAGTACTAAGAATAATATTAGCGGTTTACAATTCGCTGAAGATCTTTTTCGCTTTTTAGAAAAAAAGTAGGTGACGTATCCGATTTTCTAGCCATTATCTTGCAGTGCTTCACCCAGATGTATTTGAAATTATTCTCCCTAGCCAGAGATCTTGCCTTAGTTAAAAGTGTTTTGTTGGCTTGAGTGAGGTGGTCGTTGACATAGAACTTCGTCGATGCAGAATATCCCAAACTGGATACATTCAAATTTTTACATCTCCTTGATGAGTCCACGAAGTTCTCCTTCTTATAGCGACTGTTGAATGCAATTACAATGGGCTTTTCAGCGTTGGGAACTCGAGTAGGTATACGAGCAATATATGTAGTTTATATCGTCCTTATTAACCACGATGCTGCAGAGTCCACCAATTTTTTGAGCTATTTCATAGAGGTTTTCATCCTTTTTTTGTGGGATACCTTTAATTTCAGCGTTGTTAGCCCTGGACCACTGATCCCTGTCCTCTTGATCTCGAATTAGCTTTTCAAGGGTGACTTGGAGAGAGGGTATTTGAATGGCTACGCTCTCCAACTGGGTAACTTTGGACTCGAGAGATTTTATCTTTCCTGAGAAGCCGCTAATGAGATCGTGTGCCATTTCAATGGAATCTTTCAGACTAGACAACTCCGATTTGATCGATTTCATATCTGCAGCCAGCCCTGCCAAAGGAGCCAGATCAAGAGAGATCTTGTTCAGCTGCTCCTGCATTTTGTCTAGCTGACTAGGCTGAGGTGATAGCGTTAGAGGAGAAGGAGATGAGCTGGACTTACATTTCGGACAACGCCAAGCGTTCTTCCTGGTGTCGCCAAGACGTCGGTATCCAGACTCGGAGACGCCGGAGCATTGGTAATCAAAGCGTTGCTTGCAAACACTGCACACTGGACCGTCTGTGTGTTCCATACCACAGCTCGCGCAGGTGAACATGACGATTAAAAGTTTTAGAATCACTGTTTTTTTTTCGTAAATCAAACAAGCGTGCGCTCACGTTGGAGATCTGTAGGGATGTGATAGTGGTAGTGGTAGTGATAGTGATAGTGGTAGAGGGGGGAAAGGGGGGGGGGAAGGGGGAAAGGGGGGGGTAATAAAATGGGGGTTAATAATAATAAAAATATTATTATTAATTAAAAAAAAAAATTACAATTCCTTCACTAATTAATTGAAAGGAACTTCGTTCCATCCGGGTGTCCCTTGACACCTCTCAAGTTTTTTTACGTATCTTTAATAATTATTTACGCAGCGTACGCCTCGGAAGTTCTCAGGCGGTAATAAATATTCCCCGTTTTCGAAACATTATTGATTGCTGCTTCGCCTCTATTCGTCTTAGCGTGATGTTATATAGCCTATAGCCATCCTCAATAAACGGACTATCAAACTGTGAAAGAATTTTTGAAATCCAACCAGTAGTTCCTGAGATCCTAGCGTTCAACCATACAAACAAACAAACAAACAAACTCTTCAGCTTTATAATATTAGTATAGATATTAGTATAGATTAAGATTTGTTACTATAGATAGATTGAGGTTATGTTGGGAGTCCTGGGGTATCCCTCCGAGAGCTTACACGGGGCTCCCAACCGTAGGCATTAGGGAGGAAACGTGTGTTTTGGTCGGTAGGTAGGAGTCCGGCATAGCATCCATGTACGATATTCCTCACGTTAAAAAAAGATAGAATAAGTTGCTGAAATGAAATATTATTCTTAATTTTCTTATTTTGTAGTTCATGAGGCGGGTGATGTTATTTTGATGAACTAAGCCGGAAAAAGACCTACCTCTATTCCATTTGTTGGTAGTTAGACTAGTAAGTAATGTGCGAATGACCACTTACTATCACAATTAATGAACATGTTTGCTTCCAACCTCAACATAATAATAATAACATACCTGACAGATTATATCATTTCTTGCGTTACATTTTTTATTTAAAAACCGGCCAAGTGCGAGGTGGAATCGCGCACAAAGGCTTTTGTAACACTAAAAAACGGTAAAAAAAAATCACGTTCGTTGTATGGTAGCCCCCCTTGAATACTATAAATATTTTTCTGATTTTAGTATTTGCTGTATAGCGGGAACAGAAATACATCGTTTTTGAAATGTCAGCGCTCTCGCTATAACGATTCCTGAGATTCAGGCTCGTGACGAACAGGCGGACAGTCAGACAGACAGCGAAGTCTTATGAATAGGGTCCTGTTTTTTAATTTTTGGATACGAAAGCCTAATATAACGAAAGAGTTAGTGTTCGTTTGAGAAAGATTTTTTTATGAGCACTTACAAAAATAAGTAGTTATGTGTGTATATTAGGTCCTTTTCTATTTGTTTCTCAAATGTTTTCAAGTTAGAATGAAACAGCTCCTATAAGTAATTAACTACTACTTCTGCGAAGAGAAGACCTCGCGAGCAACCCAGAAACCAAAGCAAAAAATCTGTGAGGCACCTATTACATTGTGTGTCGCATATCTGTATAGGACCCGGTACGTACAGGACTTAGCTATCAGGCAGGTCACATTATTGACGCTGTGGTAATCAAACAGATATAAGTAGTCTGCCTGCTTTCAAATTTCCATGGTCATTACTTGAATAGTGAAAGTGTAGCCCCTCCGTTTCACAACGATTGAAAGCCTTCTTTATGGCCTCCAAAGTCCTATCAAATAGTCGACCCTTTCCGTAGTATTTCTCAAAGTAACTATCAAAATTGGAGCATTCCCCACTAAATTACCGCGAGCAGGTCATCAGAGCATAGCTGAACAATCATAGAACGGCGCAGATGTAGGTAATTGCTCTATCTAGACAAAGTCGATAGTAAGTACGAGTATCTACACACAGCACCACATGATCAACATCGAAATTATTAAAATCAATGTCATTTGGTGTAGTATGAATAATTAACTAGTACTTCTGCGAAGCGAATGAATAATTAACTAGTACTTCTGCGAAGAGTAGACCTCGCGAGCAACCCATGCTCATGCTTCTTCATGAATCACTGCCGTTGTAGCCATAGCGAAACATTATTGATATGGCCTAGCAAAACCTGCTGAAAATTTACTAAAACTTCCTTTCTTTTCGCCTCGAAACTCATATTTTCATTCATTCTTGACGACAATCACGACAACAACAATTCAATTACTAATAAGTTTGACGAGATAGTGGTTCAATGAAAATAGCAAAAATAGTCACACTGTGAAAAAAATCATAATTATTAATTATTCTGTTTGTAATCGCGTTAGCGCTGTCTAGTACTGCTCGTTCGCTCTAACTTTGCCGTTCGGCTCCATACTAAAGTCGAATTTTTAATTAGACGAAGTAAATTGACAGCAACTAATGTCACTTCTTCATACAAAGTTGCTTATTTTCTATGACGAAGTGACATTAGCTACTGTCAATTTACTTCGTGTAATTAAATAACCGGCCAAGTGCGAGTCGCACTCCCACACGGAGGGTTCCGTACCAAAAACCACAAAAAGTCTTATTTGTTACATGGGTTGCCCCTTTTTCTTTTTATTTAACGTTAAGGAAAATCCTTTATGGATGCTATGCCAGACTCCTACCGACTAAAAACCCTACGTAACGCCCAACAGACTACGGTTGGGAGCCCCGGATAAGCCCTCGAAAGGATATCCCCGTAAATGTCCATTTTGTTTATATTATATTTTTTTATGAAAATACACTGCTCGATATTCTGAGAGTATTTCAAGCGTCTACTGGTTGCCCTTATCACCTATTAACACTACTTAGTATAAAACAAGTATTGCACTGTGGTGGTTGTTAACCATAGAGCAACGCGCGCCTTAGACAGTTCGCGTTGCTCTAAGTATAGCACTATAGTGTTAACTATCCTGTTATGTAGATCCTCTACGGTAGGTACATTATATTTCCAAAAGAGTTTGTGATCTCTATGTTTAATTTCTTTTTCAGAATATTGATGACATTTGAATGCTGACATTATAAATATGATACGTCTCAACAGTCTCATGCACCGAGCGTGTAATTGAATTGTGTGTTTGTACGTAAATTGTTTATACTGAATAAAAATCTAAAATATGGGCTCATTGTTGACTATTTCCCATGAAATTGCTATCTTTGAAATATTACACCTACCTAAAGTAATCTGCTGAAAGCGTTGTTCACTCTTTAAAGAAAAATTATTTACGATGAAAGTCGAAAAATAAGTTAGTATGTCACCCGTATAATGTTTAATCATGGCGACAGGAAATTAATTTCAATCAGCAATATTTGACTTTGCTATACCTCCTAAAGTATTCATTTAATTTGCATGGTGTAAAGGGAAGAAATAATCTTGATTAGATATATGTTTAAGCCAACTAACGTATTTAAATTGAGAAGGATACCTTATTACCTAATATATTGTAATTGGCCTTCTTGTACCTATGATTCTTTTAACTTTGATGTATTAGCTGTAAGTTTTTTTAAAAGAATAAAATAAAATAAAATAAAATAAAATATAAGATAAAATGGCGAAAAAACACGTTTGTTGTATGGGAGCCCCCCTTTAATATTATTATGTTTTTGTTTTTAGTATTTGTTGTTATAGCGGCAACAAAAACACATAATATGTGAAAATTTCAACTCTCTAGCTATCACCGTTGATGAGATACAGCCTCCTGACGGACAGACAGACAGACAGACAGACGGACAGCGAAGTCTCATGAATAGGGTCCCGTTCTTTACCCTTTGGGTACGGAACCCTAAAAATCGGGTATACCGGTATACGCCTCTACGCCAGCGGCAAACTTAGAGCGAACGGGTAGTAGTTAATCTTTTTTGTAACCGAAAATTAAAATTTTAATTTAGTAAATAAATTTTTGTTGTTGTAAATAAATCCTAATACTATTAGGGTTCCGCACCCAAAGGGTGGAAACGGGACCCTAATCATGAGACTTCTCTGTCCGTCTGTTCGTCATGAAGCGTGACAGCAAGACAACTTAAACTTACACAGATGACGTATTTATGTTGCCGCTTTATGAACAAATACTAAAATCGATGTGTGTGTCCATCACGAGTCTGTATCTCAGGAACCGTGATAGTTAGAGAGCTGAAATTTTCACAGATAATGTATTTCTGTTTCCGCTATAACATCAAATTAATACTAAAATAATAACAATAATAAAAGTTAAATGGGGCTCCCATACGACATACGTGATTCTTTACCGTTTTTTGGTGCGCGAGGCCGACTCGCACTTGGCCGGTTTCTTTTTACAACAATTTGTGAGAAATTATATTCTTTTTATTTTAGCCAAAAATCATCACGATCCGTTCCTTAATAACGCGACACCAATCTTCCCCACTTATTCCCCCATTTTCCCCCTCACCAAAAAAAGCTCTCGACAAAAATTGTATTTTGAATCAAGGAACACGTGTGCCAAGTTTGGTAAAAATCGGTTAAGAAATGCGTCCTCTATCTAGACCGAAACTGACAACCAGACACGCCCAAAAGCAAAATCGTTCATACTGTCGATGCTGAGACTTTCGTTCGCTACGCTCACTCAGTCAATAATACTTGTGTTGAAGTTGCTTCGCTCCATCCCCTCGAATTTATATGTATTGAGACTATACTATAGGTACTATACAGCATTTTGAAAGCTTGGTTAGAAAAATAAGAAAGCTAGATACTTAAAATTAAACGAAAACATAAAAGTTATGGTGATATATTATTTAGCGACTCTGTAATTCATAATTCATGTGTGTGTGTGTGTGCGCGCGTGCATGCGTGCGTGCGTGTGTGTGTGTGTGTGTGTGTGTGTGTGTGTGTGTGTGTGTGTGTGTGTGTGTGTGTGTGCGTGCGTGCGCGTGTGGGTGTGTGTGTGTGTGTGTGTGTGTGTGTTTATGTGTGTAAGTGAGTGTGTATGTGTGCGTGTGTAAGTTATGGCGCAATTTCATTAGTCGATAGCGACCGCATGCGGGGTGCGGGAGATTTTTGGAACGCATGCCACGGGGCCCGCATTCGGGGAACCTTTTTCACTAGTCGATAGGGCCCGCATGCGGGGTAAAGCTGTGTGGCATAACCTAGCATAGCATAACATTAATTAATTATTTATCCAAAGATCAATAATTAATGTTATGTGAAGCAATTTTGATTGTCTGTCTTATTGTCTTTATCAGCCGTTTCAAACAGCGTATTTTTAACCCAACAAGCACTCACGAATGAAATTGAATAATGAAAAGTATTTGACTCACTACCCGACAAAAAAAACACACGTAGGAAACGTGTGGTTTTTTTGTCTACGTAACGTTGATTTAGCCCCTCTCTATAAAATAGAGTGCAGAGGGGCTTATGGCGAGACTTTGTCTGTAGCCTGTGACTGTTGCATTAAACTACGTCACTAGGTCACATGAATCATCTGTTCAAAGTTCGAAATAAAGACGCCCGAGGCGCTGCGCTTCGTATCCACGGCAACGACGTCAGTGTCAGTGAAGTGTAATAACACTAATAACGGATTGAACTTTCAAAAGAAACGTTTTGAGAGGGGCAGTCGGGTGAGATCGTCTCACGGCTCCTTGTTTTGTTTGTGTATGTTAAAATTAAAAACTAAAGAGAGACCGTATTCTTAGCATTCCATGGATTCTCCGTGCGGGCGCCGCGCCGAGTCCATAGCGTGGCACAGGGGGGAACACCCTGACGGCGTCTGGGACTTGCGACCCATTTGAGTAGGTTTAGGGTAGCCACCATACTATGCGCATAAACGATCAACTTCCACCGTCAACAATGTCCCCCCCCCCCCCTGCCCAACCAGATTTGGTAAGATGATCCTATCAATGCCGCCTTGGATACTCGTTTTACTAAAGAGCTTACTGAAGCTCTTGGCAATCCAAGGTCCTGAAATAAATTATACAGGGATTTAGCTGGAATTCCCCTTGCTCCTACTTCTACGGCATAGAGTTTAACCACATAGCCATTTTTGGTTAACTCATTGGTCAAGTCAAAGTATTTGTCTTCATGGCGTGGTCCTTCGGTATGTTGGTCTCCCACGGCACCATCAGCTCCACGAGCACCTCACGCATGTGTATCCTCGAAAACAGGAATATGTCAGGTCTGGATGACGAGGCACATACATCCTCCGAGATTTTGTAGTGTTTTTCATACGTGTCAGAGAGTATAGTCCAATCGGCGGCAGCCATCAAAATTGAGTATGGCTTTTGAGGTACTTTCTTTGAACAGTCTTCCTTTACAAACGCAATGTCATTTCTTTTGTTTGTGGTTAATCCCTTTTTCGCTCTCGCTACCGCCAAACTGACAGCCTCACGTATGATTTCCAATATCCTATCGTGTCGGCGTGAGTAATGACCCCGGTCTAATAACGTCCTACAATCTACCAGCAGGTGCCTAGCAGTTCCAATCGCTTCTCCACATGCATTACATGTTTTATCTGTGGCTTTCCCCCACCTGACCAGATTACTTTGGTCAGGGAGGGTCAACTGAAACGCGTTCAGGTAGAATCTAAGCAAAGCCGGCGACCAGTCGTACAATAAGGTACGCCACTGCAAGGCCATGGGAATACAAAACTCGCCCAGAGTAAGCCATTCATTCTGCATCTCCAGGTTCATCGCGTGCACCTTATAGGCATCGCTCTCATCCTGCTCCAGAAAAGATTTTGTAATGTCTTTATCTGCTTGTCTCCGATTACTACCCAACCCCGCTCGACCAGTCTGCGAACCCACCATGAATTTCTTGTGGTATTGGAGGCGTGACTCAAGTTATGCTATATTTTGACGTGAATACGTCTTTAAAATTACTTCCATAGGGACGCAATCCAAAAAAACCCTGACCTTTTTCGAGCTATGCTTAGCGCATCAGCATCAGAGCCCTATCAGTCAAGATCCAAATTCTTTCAGGACCCATGCATGACTTGGAATGCCATCGGATTCGGGGTTGGTGCTTTTTTAAGTCGCAGCACAGGTGCCCTTAACACGCTTTTGGTGACTTCAAGCACATCGTTCTAACAGTCATCCCCGTCCAGTACCTGAGACGGAGCCATATGGAGCAATATGTCTCTTAACTACTGATGGAAACAAGGAGACCAAGACGCTCTCCAGCTGGGTTAGTAGTGGCACCTTAGTGCGAAAACTTTTGTTTTTATCTTTTAATGTTGATTCATACCAATATTAATCATGCAAAAAATATTTCCCTGTAGTAAAAATACCACAAAGTAATTTTTCGGGTCTACAACAAATATTAAAATCAGAAAAATAATAATATTTAAGGGGGCACCCTTACAACAAACGTGATATTTTAATGTTGTTTGGCACTAAGCCCTCCGTGCGTGAGGCCGACTCGCACTTGGCAGGTTTTTTAAAATTCTTTTTGATAACCTTCAGTACCAAGTTACATCAAATATCATCAAAAGTCTTAAAGTGAAGTCCTTGACAATACATTTGCATGTGATTTTCTATAGTCTCTTGTTACTTACACTTCAGTCATTTGTTTATACTAAACATATTTTTTTAACGTAACGGACACGCTATTTTGGAAACCAGTAGACATTCCTAAATCTTGAGTTTATAGCATGAAAGAAGAAGAAATTCTAAGAAACTTCACCCTTGACACAATTAAAATCAAACCAGACAGTAAAAAGTTACAGACAGATTTATAAAAATGAAATCGTTTTTCGGCTCTCCTGAAAAACCGTGTTTTGTCCCTTACATTAATTGATACTTCTGGTGTCGATATGTCCTTCCTCAGGGTTCAGTGGTTTTGATGTGAGAGACAGATTAACTTTCGTATTTCAGAAGGGAAATATAATGTCAATCCACAATACTGTTAAAAAATATCGCAATAAGGAACCACAGAATATTATTATTAATAGCTGTACCCCGAGACCATCAGCGTGTAACTCCTTGTATGTTATTATGTTAATGTGTTGGTAATATTGTTTAGATCACTTTCACATGTCATGAGGCTTAAGTACATATATAATAAAAATACTTCAGCGCAAAGCTTCCGGGTAAACTACGTTGAAAGTTGACCCGTCCGGCACGTGAACATAAAGATTTCTAGAACTGCTAACCCGGGAAAGAGCGACATACTATAACTGACCATGTGAAAAACGACTGACACCGAGATCTACTCCAGCAACACGAAAAGTCTGCCCTTGAGCCTTATTTATTGTCATTGCATAACACACCGATACTGGGAATTGCGTTCTTTTAAATTGGAATGGAAAATTATTTGGTATTATGGGAATTCTGGGAATAAAGATGGTTTCTCCTGCATCACAACCTGTTAAAATTTGAGCCTCGATTACATTTTGTTGCAACTGGGTTACTTTAAGCCGAGTTCCATTGCAAAGTTGTGGTGGTCTTAAATTTCGAATAAACTATAAAAGTCGCGCTGATAAGCACGGTTTCTCAATATCAATTATTGTCTGTCAATAAGGTCGAACGCTCTGAACGCATCAACAGCCAAATATTGAATGAAGCTCGCTCTCTTCTTTTTCCCCGAGAGCGAGGGGTGGAGGTAGAGAACGCTACATGCGTACTACACGGCCGGCCGTGTGATTATGTCAGACTCTTACTGACTAAACTCTACCTTGAGGCTCTAGCCCTTGGGCCTTGGAGACTCGTCGGATGCGATCACCCTTTTAGGGAAGGGTGACGCAGCAGCTCGCTCTCGGACCTCCCGCCTTTATACATATACCCTCGCCGCCGCGACCCGTGTGCTTCAAGCTGTAATCCTCACCTTTGAAATCTCAATGAAAACGAATTTTGACAACGCCAAAAAATAGTCGTAAAATAGTCGTAAATAGTCGTACATGTAAAAAAAATAGTCGTATTATAGTTTCGGCGTTATAGCTACAGGTTGGTGAGGATTATGGCTTGAACGTCAAGCTGTAATCCTCACCTCTAGTGCAAGCAAACGGTTAATGCTATCGAATTGGTTTAGGTTCCAAAAAATAGTCGTGAAATAGTCGTAACGACCTGCCAAATCTCAGAAATAGTCCATAAGCGGTTCCCGAGATATGAAGGTACCCTGGTGAGGATTATGGCTTGAACCTTTGAAAACTTCAAATTTCTCCGGAACGCCTGCGAGTTTCGGTTCAAAGTTTGTGCCAAAAAATAGTCGTGAAATAGTCGTAAGAAGCTATAATAAATTTGAGTTGATTTAATGTGAAAATAAATACTTTTTAATTTCCCTACATTTCTATTGATGTACAGTCGTGTACAAAATTTGTAACTTCCAATGATACTAGAGGAAGTCACGCGGTTTTATCCACGTAGTTCCCGTTCCCATGGGAATGCGGGAATAAAATTAAGCCTATGTTTACCGAGAAAAGTGTAGCTTCCTAACAGTGAAAGAATTTTTCAAATCGGTGAAGCAGTTTCGGAGCCTATTCGATACAAACAAACAAACAATCAAATCTTCTCTCGTTATAATATTGGTACAGAATTAGATTATTGGGAAATATTCCGCTTAATATAATAATATTTCTTTGAATGAGACGTTTTCCATACCAGCAGTTATAATTAAACAAAAAACAAACATTTATGATTTGTATCCTTATTTATTACAACCGAAAGCTTGCAAATACGTACATTTGTTTAAATCTTTCTGTATGTTTATAACACAGCAATTAGTTTTGATTACAATTGTCATAGTCAGTTCAATATCTGTTGGCGTTTCTAGAAAATTTCTAGATGGCGCTGGTAGGTTGAGTCACAGATTAATAAATAGCTACTACGTAACAGATACATCGCTCCCATACAAAAGCGAAAATACCTATGCTATATTAGCCTACAAAATTACGCGGTTTTATCCAAAACCGCGTGACTTCCTCTAGTACCATTGGAAGTTACAAATTTTGTACACGACTGTACATCAATAGAAATGTAGGGAAAATAAAAAGTATTTATTTTCACATTAAATCAACTCAAATTTATTATAGCTTCTTACGACTATTTCACGACTATTTTTTGGCACAAACTTTGAACCGAAACTCGCAGGCGTTCCGGAGAAATTTGAAGTTTTCAAAGGTTCAAGCCATAATCCTCACCAGGGTACCTTCATATCTCGGGAACCGCTTATGGACTATTTCTGAGATTTGGCAGGTCGTTACGACTATTTCACGACTATTTTTTGGAACCTAAACCAATTCGATAGCATTAACCGTTTGCTTGCACTAGAGGTGAGGATTACAGCTTGACGTTCAAGCCATAATCCTCACCAACCTATAGCTATAACGCCGAAACTATAATACGACTATTTTTTTTACATGTACGACTATTTACGACTATTTTACGACTATTTTTTGGCGTTGTCAAAATTCGTTTTCATTGAGATTTCAAAGGTGAGGATTACAGCTTGAAGCACACCGCGACCCGTGTCGAGCGCGGCAACCGTTACACAAAAATAATCCTTATAGCATGATTCAGTATTCACGTGCGACGGTGCGATGGCTTATATAAGTTTGGTGTTTCTATACCGATTTTTATGATTCTTTTTTTATTGAAACGGTAATAATGTTAACTTTTTTAAATTAGGGATGAGTGAGAGTATTATAAACGTAAGAGTAAACGAATATAATCAGAATGCTCCGAACTGCTAAGCTATCAGGAGTTACACGTGTTATTGTGAGTCAACCATAAAAGATAGACATAGGATATTTTTTAGACAATTTTATGAAGAATACTAATATGTATTTCCGTCATACATGATTTCTATGTAACTTTAACCATTAAGGCTGCACACGCGACGGAAGCTTAAAAAATGGAGTAACTTCTCCCGTTTTCCCAAAATTTCCCTTCACTACTCTGCTCCTATTGATTTAGCGTGATGAAAAGTATACTATAACCTGCCCAGGAGTATGAAGAATAATTGTATCAATTTTCGTTAAAATCCGTCGAGTAGTTTTTGTTTCTATAAGGAATATATAGACAGACAGACAAAAATTTTACTGATTGCATTTTTGGCATCAGTATCGATCACTAATCACCCCCTGATAGTTATTTTGAAAATATATTTCATGTACAGAATTGACCTCTCTACAGATTTATTATAAGTATAGATAGATTATTGTTATGAAAATAGATAAAATTATAAAATTTATTATTACAAATTAATTAAGTATTCAACAAATTATTATGCAGATCAGAAATTATCACCACATTGTTAATTTTTATCGACTTCAAAAAAAGGAGGAGGTTCTCAATTCGTCTGTACCTATGTTTTTTTTTTATGTATGTTAAGCGATATTTACGTCAATTATAGACGGATTTCAAAATTTATTTTTTTGTTGATTAGGGTTTACTTCTGAGGTGGTCCCATTTTCACCAAGTCAGGATGTGATGATGGGATCCAGGAGAAAACGAGGGCAACCACCGAAAATTGTAGGGACAACTAGTGCGTTTGTTAACTTTTTAATTCAGTGCTTAAAGGTACTACAATTTAATGAATGTCTGGAGTCGATGATGGAACCGAAAGACAGTCGAGGGAATTCCTTAACGATTTACAGCAGCTACCTTGTGCTTGATTGATTTGTATCGATGGGAACTTTCACCTAGATAGATATATTTTTCGATTCACCCGTCACTTAAAATGATGAAAAAAATTTTTTCAATAAAAAATAAAACCGACTTCAAGCAAATCCTGAAAAATAAAATTTACTTAGCACAAAGTAATATGTATTTTGATTTATCATATTTAATTCAATATAATATTGAAGTTGGTGCCATCAATATAATACCTACATAAAACTATGGGTTTACTTGACGCCGACTTCAATATGATATTGAAGAAAATCTGATAAAATCAAAATACATATTACGTTGTGCTAAGTAAATTTTATTTTTCAGGATTTGCTTGAAGTCGGTTTTATTTTTTATTGAAAATTTTTTTTATTGGTGTAAATACTTAATTACAAATTATTAGTGAAATAGCGCAAACAGATTACAATATATAAATTAGTTTTTATATAAAATATGTCAAAGTTTGGTTCATAGGCAGTCAGGGCATTGAGCATATCCAAGGCATGTCTCGTCGGCGCGTACTCAGCGGTTTCAGTTCGCGCAGCGACGCGTCGCCTGTCTCATATTTAGGAACGGCGAACATGAGACGGACGACGTTTCACCCGTAAATTTGCGTCCACGCATTCACGTCGTGTGGTCGAGAATCGGCGCCCAGGGGTCGCGGCCCGTGAGCGATTCGCGGCCGTGTTCTGTACACGGTGAGGAGCGAGCAACGCGCCAGTGCGATCGGATTGTCTATCTTATTGTTCAATAGCAAGTAGTAGTGGATCATTATCGAACACTTGCGTCTTACCTCTAAAGTATTAATTCCGACCATGCCGCCTATAAAGAGAGATGGGTATGGATAAGGATAGTATCCAAAGATCTTTAAGTATAAGAACCTTGCGAATTTCTTCTGTACTTTTTCCACCATATCTATATATTTAGTTTCGTGTGGATATCATACAACAGAATTGTATTCTAACTTACTCCTCACAAATGCGTAATATAAGCTTAGGATCGTATGTCTGTTGTCAAATTTCCTAGCCTGCCTCATGACAAAACCAAGAGATCTGTATGCTCGAGCGCACAGATCAAGAATATGCTCGTTTAGTGTTAATTTAGTGTCTAATATCAAACCCAGGTCACGAATACGTGTGACTCGCTCCAGAGGTTGTCCGTCAATACCATAGGAGTGGACTATTGACATGTGACGACGGGTAAATGATGACGTCTTGCATTTGGAGATATTCAGTTCAAGGTGATTTAGTTTGCTCCAAGTCACAGCCCTCTCTAAATCTCTCTGGAGCGCCTCACAGTCTGCAACACTTTCCACGCCCATATAAAGTTTTACGTCGTCAGCAAACATAAGGCACGCAGCAGACCTGACGACATTCGGCAAGTCATTTACCATGGTTAAGAACTGGGTAGGTCCAAGGGTACTGCCCTGACTAACACCGGAAGTGGTCATGTATGGGTCAGAACGGTATACTGATAGCTGCACGTGTTGTGTACGGTTCGAAAAATAACTGGAAAAAAGCTTTAATTTTGGAGTGAAACCTATGTTAGAAAACTTTTTAAGTAAGATATTATTTTGGACGCGGTCAAAAGCTTTTTTGTAATCAAGGTACAACACGTCCACTTGTTTGCCACTATCCATATCTAAAACAGCTTGATCTATAAAGTTGATTAGGTTAGTGGAAGTTGATCTACCCGTCCTAAACCCGTGTTGCGCATCGGAGAGCTGCATACTTATTTGGCGGGTGATATCGCGGTTCAATATAGTCTCAAATACTTTGCCGAATGCCGACAGAACAGCTATAGGCCTATAGTTTTGTACCTTCGACCCAGAACCGTCCTTGAGTATGGGTGAAACCCTTGACACTTTCCACCTGGTAGGATACGTAATCGTTGCTCTTCTTTACACGCATTGTTCCTTAAACGCAAGTTCGGTGGATACCATGTTTGGTTAGTTCACTAAGGCACTCGCAGGGATACATCATTTTGTAAGATTAAACTAGTACATTTCATTGTAGTTGACTGTACTATCGGTATTTTGAACATTCGGTCAAACGAACATTTGGGATTTTGAACTTCAATCAAACTTTTTTATGTAAGATTGTCATAAATTAAAAACATTTTTAAGAGTGGGGGTCCGTAGGGAATTCTTTTTCCCAACGGATGATTTCGTTTTTTTACTAACGCGGGAGAAGAGTGGGGGTCCGTAGGGACAACGGACCCCACGTACTTGGCAAGGGGGTCTCTTGTACATGAAATTATCTTCAGTTCCCAACGGACCCCGCGAAGGGACAGATACCCGGGGCCAGTTGGGGATAATTCAAGACCCCTTGGGTACAGAACTAAAAAATTGCCTCTGTGGCGCAGTCGGTAGTGATACCGCCTGCAGCGCTTGGAGGTCGTGGGTTCGATTCCCACCGGAGACAAATATTTTTGTGACCCGTAAATGTTTTTCTCAAGAGTCTGGGTGTTTCTATGTACCTATAATTTGTATTTATTTCAAAAGTATATAAGTATTAATATCCGTGGTCTGATACCCATAACACAAGCAGGTTATTCCTAGCTTACTTTGGGATTAGATAGCGTTGTGTGATATGTCCGTGAATATTTATTTATTTATTTATAAAAAAAAATGTCTCTAAACTATTCATTCAAATCGGAGTGGTCACGCACGATGCCTACCCCGATGGAAGAGAGGCGTGAAATGTATGTATGTAAAACATCAACATCGTAATTACTACCACGATCCCTAGATGGCGCTGTGCAAAAAATTGAATCGCGATATGGTTTCGTTACGGTCTCTTAATTATATACATAATTTATAAATGTAACTACTAATGTTAGCTATGTCTCACAATTAATTTTGATAATTTTTGGATGTCTGATTTCAAAGACATTATACACATCTAACGGTCCACCTTGCATTTTGCATTTTCAGTTTCTTTTAGTCCTAGCAAAACATTAAATTAGATCGAGCAAAAAGTTTTAATGCAGTTTTGAATTTGAACCAGGCACATTCATAATTTTAATCAATAGTCTTTTTCCGTAGCCAAATGGCAAAAACGGAACCCTTATAGATTCGTCATGTCTGTCTGTCTGTCTGTCTGTCTGTCCGTCTGTCTGTCCGTCCGTGTGTCACAGCCACTTTTCTCCGAAGCTATAAGGTCTATGCTAATGAAACTTGGTAGCTAGATGTATTCTGTGAACCGCATTAAGATTCTTATATAAAACTAGAAAAAGAGCAGTAAATTTTGGGGGTCCCCATACTCACAACTGAAACTCTAAATTTTTTTTTTCATCAAACCCATACGGGTGGGGTATCTATAGATAGGTCTTCAAAAATGCTTTTGAGGTATCTAACATCATATTTTTCTAAACTGAATAGTTTGCGCAAGAGACACTTCCAAAGTGGAAAAATGTGTGTCCCCCCCCCCCCCCCTCTAACTTCTAAACTAAGAGAATGACAAATCTAAAAAAAATATGTGATGTACATTGCCATAAAAACTACCAACGAAAATTAGTTTGAACGAGATAGAGCTGGTAGTTTTTTTTTAATACGTCATGAACCGCAATTTCCGGTTAGTGTTACTTGCTGCTACGAAACCCTTCATGGGCGAGTCCAACTCGCACTTGGCCAGGTTTTTTTTATTTCGAACACAGAATTTAAAGAAACAAAAGACAATTTGGAGCCTGTTCGTTGATATCAAACAATCGAACACTAAGAAAACTTGATTTTATTGGTTTAAGTATGTACTTGTATTTAATTCTTGAAAGTGTGATTTTTCTCTTTGGTTTTGCAACAAACATTACTTATTCTTAACATTAAGGTGATGTTCTATCAATAATCTATGGATACTTCGCCTGAAGTCGCCGCCCAAGCTGTGGCAATTATCCAGGCCGGACACAGTCAAAGAAATGTGAGTGCTCAACTTAATTTAAGTCGATCTTCGGTTCGAAATGTTTACCGGAGGTACCTAGAGACTGGCGGCTTTGTCCGTCGCCAAGGAAAGCCACGATCTTGGGTCACAACTGAAAGGCAGGATCGATTCATCGTGACTACCAGTTTGAGAAATCGTCACCTTACCTCCATTGAAATACAAAACCAACTTCGCGACTTCCATTAAGTATCTGTGAGCGCTCGAACTGTTCGGAGAAGGATAAAAGCACGCGATATGGTACCACACAAGCCAGCTAATTGCTCCAAACTAACACGAGCCCATCGAACAGCGCGTCTTCATTTCGCGCGCACTCATTTAAAATTGACTCAGCAGCATTGGAGCCGTGTACTCTTTTCTGATGAGTCTAAAATTGCGTTACATGGCAATGATGGAAGGAAAAAGGTCTACCGACGTAAGGGAGAGCGTTTTGCACAATGCTGTGGCTCATGGACTGTCTGGGGCGGTATATCCGCGAGTGGAAAAATTTAACTTGAGGTTATTACGGGACCACGGCTGCTAACATTAAATGCTGAAAGGTACATTTGTGAGTGCTTAGAACCTCACGTGATGCCATACGTGGACCATGTGGGCCTAAATTTCCTTTTTATGCATGATAATGCAAGAGCCCATACAGCCGGCATCGTCAAGGAATATCTTCGGGATGTGAACATCACAGTTAGAACTAGCTAGTCAGAAGCCCAGAAATGAACCCGAGTGAGCACATCTGGGAAGAGCTAAAAAGACGTGTTAGGGCTCATCAGCGAGTTGCCCAGACGATGCAGGAGTTGAAAACTGCCAAGGAAGAGGAATGGGAGATGATCCCTCAAAATTTTATAGATCGGTTGATAAACCCTATGCTTAATCGTATGAGAGCTGTTGTAGATGCCCATGGAGGCAACATGCGTTATTAAATTAAACCTTTATCTGATGAAACATGTTTTTTATTCAAAAATCAACTGCCTAGGCGTATACCCGACTGGTTAGGCGTAGCTCCATGTCCTGTGGTATTCTGAATTCAAATTTAAAACAATACGATCGAAAAAGATGCTAAAATGTATCAGGTTTAAAACTGCGTCAATAGTTTTTGTTCAATCTAGCAATCATATTTAAGTAGGGGCCATAGAAACCTAAACTCTGAAGGTGGGCCAATTAGTCCATTGAAATGTCAGGTACATGAGCTTTGCATTTATTAGAGGACGCAATTTTATTTTCGGGACATGTGTGGGGGGTCAATAGAAGCTTAACCTCAAGTTTGTGGGGTCGCCAACCTTGTCCCCCGGCCGCCATCTTGAAAAGAGGGGGAAAAACACTTTTATTGCAATATTTCGGAAACTATGAGTCTTACAAAAAAATTACAGAGGCATAATTTGTAGCATATTGTTTTGCCTACAAATGTGTATAAAACTTAACAAAAAATTTTACAAAATTTTTAGAAAATGTTTATAATAATTTTCTTTTTTGCTCTATAACTTTTTTTTATACATTTTACAAAAAAAAATCCTCAGGCTAATCTTGTAGATGATCTTTTAGGAGAAATTTAAAAAAAACACTACAGAGCAAAACAGAAAATTTTTATAATTTAATTTTCAATTTTTGTTTATAACTTCTCTAATTTTTAATTTAGGGCAAAAATTTGTTTACATATTTGTAGGCAAAACAATTTGCTACAAATTATGATTTCGCAAATTTTTTGTAAGACTCATAGTTTCCGAGATATTGGGAAAAAAGTGTTTTCACCCCTTTTTAAAATTGCGGCCGGGGGACAAGGGTGGCGACCCCACAAACTTGAGGTTAAGCTTCTATTGACCCCCCACACATGTCCCAAAAAAAATTGCGTCCTCTAAGAAATGCAATATTCGGTCCTTAAATTGTAACATTTCAATGGACTAAATAGATGTGTCCAGAAGTGTATTCATATTATTAAACTAGCCGTTGCCTGCGACTTCGTACGCTGCATTTTACATGGTCTTCTCTCGTTTTCCATAAATTCATTTGCACTAATATTGTTTGCCATAATCATCCCCGATCATAATATTTACTTGCACTATTATCATTTATACTAATAACGTTTGCCTTAACAACCTAACAGTCATAACTTTTATTTGCCATAAAATGACTTTCTAAAACAACATTTCTCATAATAATTAGTTTCCATAAGTAACACACCTCATAATCGACTCTTGACATAATCAAAATTTGATATAATTATGAAAATAATGCATAATATTGTAAGGTCGAAATTAATTATTGTTAACACCCCGACTCAGTGCAATCCGACTCGGATAGGTTAGGTTAGAAGACTAAGTTCGTTAGTCTTCGTGGTTTTTTAAACCACCCAGAAGTAGTAGCCCCGCAAAGCGGGGCTCCGTCGAGCTTAGTTAGCTAGAGACGCCTTATGAGGTTTAGTTTTAGGTTTAATTGTTAATAAAAAATCAGTGTCGTATAAATTATCTTTATTTATATTATGGTGAATAAAAGTTATGGAAAATGGCATTATTGAAAACGAAAATTATAGCAAATACATTTATGGATTTAAATTATTATGACACTTGATCGATTATGACCAATGGAATTATTGAAAGCCATTTTATGTCATTTCACGATTATGGCAACTGAAGCGTTATATCTAATGAAATTATGGCAAATACCAGTATGGCATATGAAATTATGGCATTTTAAATTATGGCAAACATTAGTAAACCATTTTACATGTGATTATTTAAATTGATATAACTTTTTTATATATGAACCGATTGACATGAAACAAACACTAAATGTTAAGTGGGACAAACCGCAACTCAATAAAGAAAATCGTATTGCAATCGGTTAAGCGGTTGCTGAGATTAGCGTGCACAAACGTACAGACAAACAGACAGTTACGACACTGTATAGTTACGATTTTATTATAAGTATTGATTGATTGATGATAATCATGTAAAGATAGAGGGAAATATTGAACATGTGCGAGTTGGATTCACGCGCGAAGGGTTTCGTACCAAAAAAACACGTTTTTCTGATTTTAGTATTTGTTGTTATAGCGGCAACAGAAATACATCATCTGTGAACATGTCAATTCTCGTTGGCTATCTCGGTTCCTAAGATACAGCGTCGTGACGGACAGACAGAAAGACGGACAGCGAAGTCTCATGAATGGAGTCCCGTTTACCTTTAGGGATCGGAACCCTAAAATCACTTTATATACTAATTTTAGAGACTTGGTATCCTAATACCTATTTATTAGCAATATATTTTATAGCTCATCATAGCACATCTCCACTTGCTTCTTGTTCTGTAAACGATCACCATGTTTCAGCATCTTGCATATAGTTAATGCGGAATTAGAGACAAATTAAAATTAGTAAATATAGGTTTCCTTTTGTACCATTTCCGAGTTTCATTGGTGAGCTTATTACGGGGGACAACATACCACTGTCTAAAAGTGGGTGACTGTCTAAAATGCTGTGTCCACATTTGTTACATTTTGACAGCACGTTTCTCCACTACTGTGTCAGACTCGCGTTTCGATACTGTTGAAAACTGCAGCTTCGAGGCTAGCCATGCCGAACACCCGAAGAAAATGCTTGACACGGAGTAAACGTCACGATCATTTATGGCATTACTATCTACTAGCCGCGCCCGATGTACTTATACGGTGTTTGTCTGGTGTTTGTATACGGACACACATCAAATACACGTGGAACGGGTCGTGAAATCGAAAATGGGTTTTGGTGCGTTCATTCATGGGGTATTCGGTGCTGTTCATTGTCCGCGTCACCGGGAGACGTTCACACTTGCATTTATGACCCGCATTGAGAAACACTAGACAACCCAAACACAGAGACGGGGTACAGAGTGGATCAACTGAGTTTGGAGTGCTCGTCGCCCCGGTGAATCAGTAGTTCATAAACGATCACTGCAGCAAACAACTTTAGCTATGGAACTTCTCTGTATGGGTTATCACCGCGTGATCACATTGTGACAATAATTTTAGTTCGTCGCTGTGCCCAATTTTACGATTTAAATTTATTTTACGATTTTTAGGGTTCCATACCCAAATGGTGAAAACGGGATCCTATTCATGAGACTTCTCTGTCCGTCTGTTTGTCTGTGCATCACGAGGCTTTATCTAAGGAACCGTGATAGCTAGAAAGTCGACATTTCACCGATGATGTAGGTATTTGTTTTGCCGCTATAATAATAATTATTTTAGTACCTACTTGTTGTCATAATAAATACATCCAACTTCCCTGGTTTGTTTGTGAAAATGTTTGGATGTTTGTTACTCAATTACGCTCTAAACCTAACGGCTGAAAGGATTGGGCTAAAATTTGGTACATATAGCTTAGAGTCTGGAATAACACAGGCTACTATTGTCAGCCCGGAAATATGTTCCTACGGGAAGCGGGACCGGGTACCGAAATTCACGCTGGCGAGCATTATCCAGTAAAAATATAATTAAGGGGAGCTCCCATATAACAGACGTGAGATTTCATAACGGAACCACAGTATAACGGAACCCTCCGTGCGTAAGTCTGACTCGCACTTGGCCGGTTTTTTATATCATTTATTATCTACAAGACAAAAAGCGCTGGTGGCCCCGCGGACCCAGTGTTCTGTAAACGATCACTGCAGTAAGCAACTTTCACTACGGCCAGTCCTTGGATGGGTGACCATCCATGTGACCACTTTGTGACATTTATTTGAGCGTTTCCGTGCTTCGGAAGGCACGTTAAGCCGTTGGTCGCGGTTGCCAGTAAAATGGCAGTCGTTAAGTCAAGTTGAAGCCCTTTTTAGGCTGCTTGAAAACTTTCGACAGCAGGCAGTCACAACCTGCGCCTGTCCGTCTCAACACGGCAATACGGCTCACCACCTATTACGTGGGACAAATTCTAAAATAATAATAATAAATATTCTTTATTGTACACTATCACAAAAATACAATTTAAGAATAAGAAATGTTAACAATATACATATGTACAATAGGCGGCCTTATCGCTAAGAGCGATCTCTTCCAGGCAACCTTTGTATGGACTGAGTTACAAGGATTTGTTAAGGCAGTGTACAATTAAATTTATATGTTAAATTCACACATTTATACAAGTACCAATAATAAGCTCATTTAACCATACATAAACACATATAACATACAAACAAATACCTACATACAAACACCATACACACCAGAATACGGTATCAATACGGCATCAATACGATCAATAATAATCTCAAATTATGTCAGTACATACATATTATTTAAAATGGTACTATAGTTTTGGCGTGATTCAGAAAGAAATACACAAAAGTTTTTAGCTTTAGTATCGGACGTAATGGAAGTTACTTAGAATATCCAATAAAAAAAATCTTGTAAAAGAATTATGAAATATATTCGATGTAAAGATTTTCGACTCTCTATAGCCTTATTAAAAGTTATATTGTACTAAACTAGCACGCAGCTCTGTCCACTGGTGGGCGAAGGTTGTGGGACCCCATCCACCGATGATCATTTGGGGGAAGGCCCCTCTCCGTCTTCCGGAGATTCCTTCAGCGCCCACCCGCTCGGCCGCTTTCTACCCTCTCTGCTTCCAGAGAGGCGCTAGAGAGCGGTGTGATGCTGGCTTGGTTTTTTTGTCAGCTCCTCAGGGAGCTCCGATGGAACCACCCATCTTGCTCCCCCTCGGAGAGCCCCGGAAGCGCAGGGAGCCCCCAGCCGGGCCAACGTGAATAATCTTTGGAAATCCTGCGGCCCGCGGGGTTTAGTGGATAGGGCAGTCCCTTTCCTGGACCGGGAGCCCCACACACCGTCCCGGATGCCCCCGCAGCTGGGATGACGGTGCTCAACCGCATTCCCCCCGTGACCAATAAAACGCATCTTTGTCCACGTGGATATCGATAGTCGTGACCAAAAGCATAATGATCGCATGGAAATTCAACCTTAATTTTTATTTATACCACTTAGGTGGCAGACAAGCATACGGCCAACCGGAAGGACTGGCGGTCACCGCAGCCTATGAACGTTTGCAACACCAGAGGCGCCACTCTCGCGCTGACGACCCTGTGAATGTTCTACTTTTGTCCATAACTTCGCTTCTATTTGGCTAACTGCGATCAAACAAACGTAATGCTTGCTCTACATTACTCGCGAAGTTGAACGAAGTTCGTCGGCGAAGTTGCCCGAGGCAAAGAAATTTTTTGACGAATTAGCCGAGGTGCCCCTCTACACTATCGTACTCGTCCAACTTCGTTCAACTTCGCGAGTGATGTGGAGGAAGCATAAGATTTTAAGCTCGACAAACTGGCACCTTCTTAATTAGTTCCAAAATAATGAATTTATATATATACCAACACGACGGGAGTAAATGCGACGGGAAATATATAAAAATATTAATACCATTATCTCTCTACCGCGGATCAGCTAGTATTCGTATAGAAGTATGGATGGATATTATACAATAGGGACTTTTATAAAATTTAAAGTAAAATGAAGTTACTAAAAATACACGTGATTCGGCCCACGGGGGAGGGGTTGTCTGAAACCTCACCAAGTATCACACAGGGGGAGGGGGGGTCTAAAAAATGCCCAGAAAAACCTCACGCGATTAATGGACGACCCCCTAGTACTTTTGCGAAGATTCCAGAGCGAGCATCCAGAACAAAACAGAGCATAATAAAAACCTGTGAGGTATCATATCCTTTATGTTTCAGTCAAAAAACAGGAAGATCCATTCAAAAATAACGCGACAACTCCTTCCATTTCCCATTTTCCCCCCAAAAAAAAAACGTTATTTTATGCAAATGCGGTTAAGAAATGCGTCCTTTACACCGGAAATGATAATTATTAGTGTCCGACCGAAACTGGTTTTCCAGCCGAAACCGAAACCGAAACCGAACTTTCGGCCCCAGGGTCAGTTTCGGCCGAAACCGAAACTCACGTGTTCATATTGAAAAAAATAAAAAAACAGCCAAGTGCGAGTCGGATTCCCGCACTGAGGGTTCCGTTCAAAAATTGGGCACAAAAATTACGTTTGTTGTGTGGATACTTTTTCTGATTTTAGTAGGTATTTTTTGTTATAGCGGTAACAGAACAGGGTGGCAGTGTCTCTTCGACATCGCCAACGCTTTCAACACTTTGCCCTAGAGCTGCATTTGGGAGACGCTTATTTACCATGGAATGCCTCTATACCTCCGTCGAATTGTCGGGGCCTATCTTTCCGAGAGGGCCATAACTTACCGGAGCTGGCTAGGGCCGGGTCGGCGAGATGTGTCGTTCGGTGTTCCATAGGTATCGGCCCGCTTCTGTGGAACATCGGTTACGATTGGGTGCTGCCGGTAGAACTTCGGATACCATTTCCGAAGTTTGGTCCCATAACTGAGGGAGGGGGGCATCAGCCGCACTCTCACGGTTGTTGCCCAATATCAGAAGACCTAACGCTCCCTGCAGGAGACTGTGCCTTGGGATCGTGCGGAGCATGGCCCTATATGGAGCTCCCGTATGGATGGGCGTAGATCCTGATGACTAGCAATGCGGCTAGATTGCTTATTCCGCAGAAGGCGACGGTTGTCAGGGTGATACGGGGATACCACACGATTTCAGTCAAGGCGGCATGTCTTCTAGCTGGGACCCCTCTATAGAACCTGGAAGCGAGGGCCCTTGCGTCATTGTTTCAATGGCGCAAGGAGGCGCTGAAGCGGGGCCATAGGCCTCTTCCTGTGAGCAGGTCATGCTCGTGATAGAGACGGCGAGGAGGAAGCGGGAGAGAACTCTACCACTCGAGTTCCACAATTTGTGGCGGGCGGCGCCCCATACTATCAGCCTCCATGACCGGGGGCCTGAGGACGGTAATGGGGTTGCTTAACGTCCTTACAGAACCTTAGACGATAGCGTGACGTGAGAGATTCATGCACGCCCCCTCAAGAAGCAGGATAACAAATGAACAACCCCCAAAGACGCGGGCGTATGCATCATTCCGAGGGCATACTCGGGACTCCCAACCGTAGGCTTTTAGGTAGGATACGCGTGGTTTTCAGTCGGTAGGACTACCGTACAGTGAAAATTTTGGGCCTCTATCTGGCACGGTTCCAGCGTTACAACCTCGTGACTAATAGACAGACGACTAGGCCTCAAGTCTCGTTAATAGGGTCCCGCTTGTTACCGCATCTGACTAGTGAAATCTTCTCAAGTGTTCATTTGAGAAATATCTCCACCTAAAGATGAGTTTCTTTCTTTTACGTGTAGAATTACTCATAGATGCTATTGCGAACTCCTGCCGACTAAAGCCAAACGGGTGCCCTCCTACTATCTCTTGGCTGGTTTTGGTTACATTCTAGAAGTATATAACCAAAACTGGACAACAGTGAGCCAGACTAGCGCATCTAGAGTTCCGTACAATAAAAGCGGCAAAAAATCACGTCTGTTGTATTTATCTGTTTTATATTTTTGTTGGCCCCCTTTAATATTATTAATTTGTCTATTTTTATTATTTGTTGCTATAGCGGCAACAGAAATACATCATCTGTAAAAATTTCAACTGTCTAACTATCACGGTGCATGAGTTAAAGCCTGCTGACAGACAGACAGACGACCAACAAAGTCAACGGAACCGACAACAAAGGGGTAGGGTTATGCAATGTCCTAGATCACCTTCTTAGGGTTCCGTAACAATTGCATTATTATAACTATTGATTGAAGAAATCTTCGGTTAGTAACATACTAACTGGTTGGGCTGACCCCAACCCCGTCACAAGCAGAGTCAGGCACTCAAAATTCATGAACACGTGAGTTTCGGCCCGGCCGAAAGTTTCGGCCCATTTTGGCCGAAACCGAAACTGCGGCCGAAACTCGATTTTTTGGCCGAAACTGGCCGAAACCGAAACCGAAACCGAAACTTCGGTCGGTCACTAATAATTATACACACAGATATACGGACGAAAGCAAAATCGTCCATACTATCGAATCGGATAATCTTGTTCGCTTCGCTCGCTCGGTCAATTAGTAGATTACCTAATTCTGCTAAAAATTAATTCTTATAAATAACACCATTGTAACGACTCTAGGGCCTAACCTAATAACAGTAGGTAACACAATTAATTGAATTAATAGTTTCAGACGCTAATGGACACGTGTTAGTAGTTACTAGTTAATAGCTATTACTTAACACTATTACAACTTGAATGTTACTGGCAACCCCAGCAGCGTAAACAGTTCTATGAGAGTGCTATACAGTTTTTATTTACAATGAACTGTAATAATTGTGAAAGTATATAGAAATAACCGGTCGGAGTGAGCATCATAACCTCTGAACATAGATCAACATATTATTTGACATTATATACGAACCAAGTGAGTTAATATCCGTTTAAAAACATCATATAAACCCGTTGTAGTGTTTTGAATTGCACTCACACATGCATAATCAGCTGTTAAACAGCTGATTTTATTATTTCATGATTTATGTATTGAATATCACACACACGAACAAAAAACTGAATTTGACAGTTGTATCAAGAAAGAAAAACATCTGACTGCAGTACATACATACAAGTAAAGATGACAATTGCGTTTAGTAATCGCACTGAATATACATGATGCATGGGCAAATTAATGATATATTTTTTAACTGACATGAAAACCTTTTATGATAACAAGAAAAAGCTGACAAATATAAAATAAATGACAAGCAAACTAAGTATTATTTGACTGCTAAAAGTGTGATTACAAATTAAAGTGTTTAAAAATCTGTGAGTAAAAAGCATTGAGACTAGCTGTTGACAGAGACATCTAACGAGGAACTTTCAGTAGTTTAACGCCGCCGATAAGAGATGTCGTTAAAGTATATGCATTTGCCGTTAATGTAGTTATTTAATTCTTCCATACGTTTATATGTTGTATTTTTTTTTTTAAACATATAGTACATTATATAAAACGTATACAATGGACCGAGATGAAAATATAACGCTCCGTAAAGGCGGGATTTGTCGTGCAAACTCCTTAAACAATGATTCTAGATCATCGTCTCCACTTTTTGAGACAACTGTTATGAGTCTACCAAACACATCTCAAAATGAAGATTCGTCAATATTAGAGCTGAACAAGATAATTAGAGATCTCACTAGTCAGCTGGCGAGTGCCCACGAGGAAATTGATGCCCTCAACAGTGAGAACTGTCAACTGAAATCAGATCTCGATAAATCGCAAAAACTTGCTATCACATATAAACAAATGTCTCTTTCAGATAGTTTATATACTTCACCTATGGCAGGTCGTGGTAAAAAACGTAAGAAACACTCGTCTACACCATTAAAATATATGACATCTCATAAAAACAGTGAAGAAAATGAACCTCACGATAGTAGCAGTCAAACTATTCTAAGTTCCGGCAGTAAATTACAGGGTTCTGAAATACCTTCAGGCCAACTTCAAAGACAGGGCTCTATTACACCCATACAACCGGTTCTTGAGACACCAAACAATGTCAATTCGCAAGAGACATCAGCTATACCACTATCACGTTGTAACACTTCTGAAGGTTCTAAAGAAATTACCCCTAAAATATCAAGACAAAGGATAATAGTGATGGCAGATGACCAAGGACGACATATTCAACAAACGCTACAACGTCTTATTGGTGATCGATTTCTGGTGAGCTGCTTTTGGAAAGCTGGAGCTACACTACAGGATGTGCTGACATCAGAACGCACCGAAATAGACTTGCTAACTGATAAGGACTACATTATTATATTGGGTGGTACTAATGATAGATCTCCATGCATTCTTGGCATTTGTGTCAGTAATTTTTTGTGCATGACAAGACATACTAATGTGATGTTTTGTGAAGTCCCATTTAACAGATGTTTAGGAGAGAAAAAATTAAACTATGAAATTAAGTTACTATGTTCTAAATTCAATAATGTGGCTTATATAGACATGAACTTCAGCACAAGAATACCTCGTCGTGGTATATTTGGTCGTTACGTCTGTCAGATGATACTTAGGGAGCTACTACGTATAGATAATTATATAAAGTATAAAAAGTACTCAATCGTCATAGCAAGGAAACCTACATTAGTCGAGAAAGCTACCCAAACAGCAGATATTGGTTCTCCTGAAGTAAATAGCCCTTTAGTTAGTAGTAATTGCGATGTAATGTGTAATATACCATCGACTAAGTCAGATACTAGCACTCAATTTTTTCGCCAATAAATGTATAAATATTATACACCAAAATATCGATGGTCTTCTTAGTAAGCTGAATCTGCTAAGCGTACACCTTAGTAACTTGACAGATGAGGGTATAAATGTTGATATTATATGCGTGACTGAACACAATCTTATTAAACAAGACATATCTCTCGTGAACATGCCATCTTTTACCGTTGCCTCTACATGCGTAAGAAATAATAAACACGGAGGTTCTTGCATACTTGTGCGCAATAACTATAAATTTAAAGCTATCGAAAATATAGAAAAGTTTCAAATAAAAAATATTATGGAGTGTAGTGCTATTGAACTTGTTGATCACAATATATATCTTATATGCATATACAGGTCACCTAGTAATTACACAGAGGACTTTGACTCCTTCTTTTCGAATTTTAGTGATCTTTTGGGTCATTTGTGTTATAAAAAGAGAAAGGTCATAATTTGCGGTGATTTTAACATAGACACCTTAAAGACTAATAAGAATACATTAACATATAAGAACTTGTTAGCACAGTTCAATCTCAAAACCATTATAGAATCCCCGACACGGCTAATCACTGGAACCTGTATCGACCATATTATCATTAATAACAATATTAAAGGATGTAAAAGCAATATTTATGACTTTGCTCTGTCCGATCACACGGCTCAACTATTGCAGTACCCAGTCAGAAAGATTTACAATATGGAGTGCTGGAATATTGAAAGAAGAGACTATAGTAAAGAGAATATAAATAAATTTCAAAAATATATCAGTTCCATATCTTTTCATGATGTATATGGTAGTGATGATGCCGAAACGTCTTTTAATAATTTCTACGACATTTTTTCTTTGTTATACAAATTGTGCTTCCCAATAATTCTAATAAAAAGAACTATCAAGAACCGGCAAAAATGGCTCAGTAAAGGTATTAAGATGTGCTCAAAAAGAAAACGTCTTTTATTATGGCAATACAGGAAAAGTAAAAGTAAGGTTGATAAGTTAAAATTTAAAACCTATTCGGCTAAATTGAATAAAATAATATCTCTGACCAAAAAATCTCAAAACAATTATTACATTATGAACAGTAAAAATAAAGCCAAAGCTACTTGGAATGTTATAAACAATACAACAAAAGCAGAAACCCCTAGGGACTCTATAGCACACCTAAAAGTGGATGGACAAACGATAACTGACCCATTGGACATAGCCCAAAATTTTAATAAATATTTCATTAATCAAATTAAAGCTCTGACATTATTCAATTATTCTACATCTGATAATACTTTGACATTACAAAATAATTTGACTTTAAACAATACATCGACATTAAATAATAATCAGACATTTATAAATAAACTGACATGTAATGACACCTTGACATTTTGTAATAACTACAATTCTATTTTTATCAATCCTGTGACAGCATATGACATTAATCGAATAATTACTTCACTAAAGAACACAACGAGTACTGGTTACGATGGCATTTCAACCAAAATAATAAAGCATGTCAGTAAAACTATTTCACCAGTATTATCTCACATTTTTAATCTGTGCATAGTACAAGGTATATTTCCTTCAAAATTAAAAGTAACTATCATTAAACCTCTTTTTAAAAAACAAGATCGTGACAATATGGCATGCTACAGGCCAATAGCTTTGATACCGGTGATATCCAAGATATTGGAAAAGATTTTATATGAAGCAATATACAAGTATTTAGAGAAATATAACATAATTACGGATGCACAAACAGGTTTTAGAAAAGACATGACAATAAATAAAGCTATCTATAAATTTATCAGAGACGTTATGATTAAAATAGATAAAAATACACCAGTTTGTGCCCTTTTTATGGATATCAGTAAGGCCTTTGACTGCGTAGACTGCAAAATACTAAAAACAAAATTATACAAATGTGGTATTAGAGGTAACGTGTTAGATATTATAATGTCTTTCTTAAATAAAAGAAAACAGGCGACATTGATTAACAAAATATGTGAATTAAAAAGAAAAGAACTCTCTTATGTATCTGACTACGAATGGGTTGAATTTGGAGTTCCTCAGGGCAGTGTGTTGGGTCCGTTGTTATTTTTGGTATATATTAACGATTTTCCCAAAGCAGTCAATGTCCCAATGATTCTGTTCGCAGATGACAGCACCTTAATATTTTCTAATAAAAATCATGCCATAGTTAAAGACACATTAAATAAAACTCTTTCTGATGTAGTAAAATGGTTGAGATCAAATAATCTTGTAGCTAATTTCACTAAAACTAATGTTATGGTATTTCGAAATAGAGTCAGACCGCCAATTGATGTTGCGATCAACTACGCAGGTACACAAATTAAAGAGGTTGACACTACAAAGTTTCTTGGTTTAACGGTTGACTGTAATCTCAACTGGAAACCACACACAGAAAATGTTTGCACTAAGCTGTACCAAATTTCATACGCTCTATACATGTTGACGAAAACCGTAGACGTTTCTACCGTGATCACAGCATACCATGCTTATGCCGAATCTGTGATACGATATGGTGTAATATTTTATGGAAACTCTACGAATTGGGAAAAGGTATTCAGAGGCCAAAAGCAATGTGTTAGATCCATCTGTCGGATTCAAAAAACCGATAGCTGCAAACCGCATTTTATTGAATTAAAGTTATTGACGTTTCCAAGTCTGTACATCTTGGAAGTAGCGATATTTGTGAAAAGAAATATGCAGTTCTTTGGACATCTTCGTGGCACTCGGCATCAACATAAAATTAAAATTATTGGTAATAAGACCGCTCTCATGAATAAAAGCATTTTGTGTATGACAGCGAGGATTTTCAACAGACTGCCTATGGAATTACGCTGCACTGACAATCTATATGAATTTAAATGTAAATTAAAAAATATTTTACTAAAAAAGGCATACTATAGTGTGAAAGAATATTTAGAGGACAAGTACGTATAATTCCTTTCTTTTATTTTCTTTTTTGATTCTAAAATATAAAATTTGGAACTTATTCAATTTGACATTACATTGTGATTTGTTATTGACATTGCCTAATTTTAAGACAGACATGTACCTAATAAACGTTATATTATTGTTAATTTTTTTTTTTTTTTCTCTTTTTTTTTGCGTGTTATCATGGCAGTTTTGAGACAATTGTCATGATGAAGCGTGGGGAGGGAGAGAGAAAAAAAAAAAAAAAAAAAAACATTTGCATGCCTTGAGGCTGAATGTGGCTTGTGCTATATATTTACAATATAAAACCTTTTTTGTACCCATGTTCGCAAAATAAATGATTGAAATTGATTGAAAAAAATTGATTGAAATTAACATGGCATAATTAACAGATGGCATAAGCTTACTAATTACATTAACTAATTAGCTCATCTGTTTAAAAATGTTATAAATATTAGTTCATACTCATAATCCTAATTCACAACAGTATAGTATAGTGTGTAGGGAAAGCCTGCGCTGTCCGTTCCAGCATGGCAGGTTACCTATTATGTGGAACCAAATACAACCAGGTGAAATGTGGGCGTCTTGAACACCTCTGCCAACTTTTTCAGAGAAAAAAGAGAGAATAGAGCCGTATGCGTGGGTAAACTTTGAAACTACTGAACCAATTTATCTAACACTAGCGGACTTCACGCGGTTTCACCCGCGTAGTTCTTGTTCCCGTAGGAATATGGGAATAAAATATAGCCTATGTTCACCGCAAAGAGTGTAGCTTCCCAACAGTGAAAGAATTTTTCGAATCGCCCCAGTGGTTCCGGAGCCTATTACAAACAAACCAACAAACAAAAAAACAAATCTTTCCTCTTTATAATATTAGTATAGATTTTATGTTTACAGGTAAATGCGAAAGTTTGTTATTAATATTATACACAAACCTCTACTAATTTACACTACTCCACATCGTAGAAGTGCTAATTAGTAGATGTCTGTTACTCTTTCACCCTGTAAAGGCGGAACGAATCTGACTGAAAAAATGTGAAAATTATGTTCAAAACACATCAATATAATTCTGAACGATGCATCTGTTAAGTATGTGTCCGTCAATATGTCAAATGCGCTCTATGTCAAACGTCATATGATTACCTATGTACCTACATATTAGCGAAAAATCCTAAATCTATGGTATCACTATCAACCATAGATGTGTACAAGCTATACAGTGTCAGACTGAAGACGAGACCAGACGAGACCAAATATGAAAGATCTATGTGTGAGTTAAATAGTGTTGTTAAATGGTCCTACCTATGCTATCGATAAAAGTATTTGTGGTATTGTGTGCTTAGAAGTTAAATTTCTAACTTCTTGTTTTGGGGAATAAATTGCTAATTTGAATGTAATCGAATATGAAAAAGTTAAATAGGGTTTAAAAGAATTTCATAATTTCTGAAACTCTGTAATTATCTTACGAATGAATTAGAAAAATATTTTCAACGATGATGTAAGATTGCCATGGTGTCAGGTTCAGTGTGTGCAACAAATACACTAACAGGTAATTTATGGCATCGTCCATTGCATTTTTGCCGTATACCTACATATTTTGCCAATTGAATTTGAAATTTTACTGAAAATCCAACTCTAACCGTAGGTAATGCTAAACGGCGAAACACATTTATTATTAAAAATCCTAGGAACTAAGACTTTACTCGTAGTTTTTTTTAATATATTAACCTCGCTAAATTGACGATGCCACTGATGGAAAGTCGTGGCGCATCAAGCGATCGGGGGCCACTCTCGCAGTTCTTAAGATTTTTGACAATGGCCCTCAAGTTGGCGGCCCTGTGATGTGCCTCTTCACGCTCTGCAGAAGAACCCGGGATTGTAAGATGAGGGAAACGAGTGTGCGGGCAGGTAATGCCAGGTTTTCATAGTTCGACAGAGGAACGATCTTATGAAACGCTCAGTTCTGGCGAAGATTCTGTACACTTATGAGTAGAGCACGGAAATGAGAGGGTGGGATTATATTGAAGAGCTGTATAAGGTGAGAACAGTTTTCGACACACATCTCTGGTGTGGCGTGAAGTTCCTTAAGTGAAATAAGATTATAAAAATTGAACCCAAAATGGTTTACAAATTTTGGAAATATTATATTGAAATCGGTACATATAGAGATGCGCCGAATGTGGGTTGAACCGAATTCGAACATTCGGCCGAATATTCGGTATAAAATGTACCGAACCGAACATTCGGCCGAACTATTCGGTTCAAATTACCGCGGTAAACAGGTTACTACGGGTCAGTCGACGAGACTGGCGACAATCTTTCAGCGCTAGGCGCGCAGCCCTTAATCCCAGGGCGCCGATTTTCAATCGAACAGCTTGCAAGCGTCAAGAAAGTTTAGAAATGTCTTTCTCCTTTAGTCACAAATATTTCACCAATTAATCTCCGTCTATGCAGGGAATCGCCACTTTGTTGCCAAAGGGATTGGATTGCCAAATCCGAAACTATAAGGAATAGCGAAAAATGCTCAAAGGAGTCACGAGCTCGATTTTGATGTAACTGAAATCCTCATCATTAGATTTTAGAAAAACCAATAATCCTAGCTGGGAATCGAACCCATTGATTATGAAAAAAAAACACACCCAATATTACACCATACGATAGTGTTGCTATTAAGGATCTTATTCTGGGAAGTAATGAAATACGGCAAACTAAAGGAAAGTGCTCATCTTTAACAAAATACAATTTATTTTGCTTACGTTGACTGATTAATTGTTCAAAATGTAGACCATTGTTTTCAATACAAAGCTGGATTCGAGACCTCAAGGATAGTACTGCATTCAATATTATTAATTCCGTTTAGAATATTCTCCAAATAATAATTCTGAGCATGATTTAAAACACGGAATAGTTACGATCTATTCTGGGATTTCGAACGAAACAAACTATGATACAAAATTTAGGTACATGAAATATGAATTCTATTAAAATTACAAACTTTCCTTAAAGACGTATATCATTACTTTGGAGAATTTGATCCTCATCAGTGTTTTTTTTTCAAAATCAATGGGTTCGAATCCCAGCTCGGATTATTGGTTTTTCAAAAATCTAATCTAATTTATTGGTATTAAGTTTTATCAAAATCGGGCTCGTGACTCCTTTGAGCACTTTTAGCTATTCCTTCTAGTTTCGGAGTTGACCTTCCAAGCCCTTTTCAAAAATTCACCCTGTATAGTAGTTCGGTTAGGTCTACAGATCCTGCAAGCTGTAAAAATCGAAGTTTTTGCGAAGGCCCCTAAGTAGAGGATCGTCAATAATCTTCATAGTACGCCTCTTAACCGAGTCGAACGAGGAATTCTGGTATTACGGAGCAGCAGCTCAAAAATGACAAGAGCACTCCTATGTGTGCCCGCACGCGCCGATAGAGTAATTAGCAGGAGATGGTAGGCTGAACGGGCTCATTTTAATTTAATGAGATTTGTTTTTCCCCAAAGAAGAGTTTGAAATAAAAATTAGGATTGAGATCAGTGAAGTAAATGTAAAAAGTGAAATGGAACTTGAGCAATTCATTTTCACAGAGAGTTAGTTCAGTTATGAGTTTTGGACTGGTTGTGTGCAGTCGTGTTTTGTAGCGTTTTAGTGATAACGTCGTGAGACACAGTATTAAGTGAAGAAAAGTACTTGCATATTGTATCTTAAAAAAGAACTGACAAAAACGGACGTAGTGTCTTGGACCACTATCTAGAACTGATCCAGCTCATTACAACAATATCTGCCACTCAGTCCTTTCATCTGACCCACCAATAAATGGTCGAGATGGTCATCTCGACCATTTATTGGTGGGAAAACAAATACTTTGCGAGGTTATGACGAGTTAAACGGATTCAATAATGAGTCTGCTCTGCTCGCTGTGAAATCCGGGCATTTCTTAGAGAAGCAATGTTGAGCACTCCGAGCTTATTAGACGCCAGATTGGCGTTATCACCTGAATGACTGTGTTACTTTACTGTGCATCACCAAAGATCTCTGTATCATCACGTTAATTATGGGAAAACCCCTACCTATTCCATAATTATTAATTGTGTTAATAATAATTCCAATATTCGGTAATTATTCGGCAAATAAACCGAATATTCGGCCGAATACGAACTTTCCAAAACTTGCCGAATGTACCGAATTCGAATATTCGGCCGAACATTCGGCGCATCTCTACTACATAACCTTAAAAAAAGTTAATTATCATAGTTCGAAGTAAAAATCAATCTTAAATATAATATATTAAATCCGAATGAGCTTGTTTGTAGCAATGCCACTGTAATGAACTATCGACATCCTTATCGATACCTACCCATGACTATTTTAATGAAAACAACCCTTATTGCTTTTAAATATCTATTAAATATTGTGATAAGTATGAAGAAAAATGCATAATCTACGTTATGAGTCGGACTTTCAGTAAAATTTTACATCTAATTGGCAAAATATGTACGGCAAAAATTCTTCGAACGAAGTCATAAATTACCTGTTTACCGAGTATATACTTTGTATAATTGCGTTTTGTAATATCCTATTCACACACTGAACACGACACCATCGTTGAAAAAATAATATTTTGAAAAATTCTAAATCTATGATATTTTCTATTTTGTTCGTAGGATCACTACAGAATATTGTAAAATATGAATGACATAATATCCAACGACGTATTATAATATAGACACGTCATGTACGAACATCACGGCTTTCAAAAATGGCAAATATTTTTTATATTCAAAAAAAGAATTTCTATGAAATTATCTATGGTAGCATGTATGAAAATTAAGGCAATTGCCTGACTTTTTTGTTGACATTTTTAAGTGTTGGTAACGTATCTATAGTTTTTTATATATCATTGATAATATCACCACGGGAGAATTCGGTATCATCTGATTCCAAATACTGACATTGAAGTCACACAAGTTGCTATCTCTTTTCCTCTCGTGCTATGTGTACTGGTAAATGAGATCTCGCTCGCACACTATATGTATCTATTGAGAGTAGCGGAAAATTCTAAATCTATGACCAACTATACAAAAGTTAAAGGGTCAAGGCCGGGGGATCATTTCACAACCACAGATAATACATTCAACGTAAGCGTGCGCGAAAGAAAGCTCTATCGAATCTTACCGTGCTCGAACGCTCCGGACACAGACGTAAAGTGTGAGGATGGACACCCGGTCTGTGGCAAGCGGTGCGATGATATAATGTAGCCGTGGGCATCATATCAAACATTCCTTAGAGCACAAACTAGTGTACAGGCGGTAGAACACGCATAAGGAGGCAAAGTCTCTCCTGTCGCGTCTGCACTCGCCTGTCAGAACAACTATCGTTGACGACGCGACGGCCCTGATGTTTCTACCGGCCAGAAAGCTGAATACCCAACCACAAAACCTCTCGGGCAGTCCATAGGAGGGCAATTTCGTAAGAACACCACATTGCCTGTCCCGGTCAAAGACCTTATAAGTAGCGAGACTTTACTCTGGATAGCTCTCACCCTGCGGTGTGTGAGGTACACGAGAAGATCGCTAGACGAGCGACCGTGTCGCAAACTGTACTGCCGGTCACTGAGCAAAGTCAGTGCGTAGAGAGCCTAACCAGTTAGCGTGATGACCGCTGAAGTCCCTCACAATCGCTATCTCCGCGGAGGAATACTGCTCAATCACCATCAAGTATTATGATAATTTAAAAACTATACTATAAAATGATAATAATATGCAAGTACTATAAAATATCTTTACACTATAAAATGTAAGTACTATAAAATAAATAAGAAATAAGTACAGTAGACCCGCGGTAATACCCCTGTAATCCTACAATGGGCGAATGTTTAGGTGCTTATTTTTTCAACGATTCGATCGTCGCAAATGCCAAATTTCATAGTTCTAGACGTAGTAACTATTTAGTAATCTGTGGTTCTAGGTTAACGGGAAGTACCCTATTAATTTTGATTCCCTTGAAGTGTCGAAATACACGTTTTCGACGATATTAGTAGCCGTAACTATTTTCTGCTTTAACTTAGAAGTTTGATTTTTAAACAGCATCGACGAGGGACCCACTACTATTCCCACTATCTACTCCCAGTCATTGCCACTGGCTTTGACGCCACTGCTGATAAATGGGAAAAATATTCACGACTGTCACCAGTGATGACGATTGACAAATACTTTCCCAGTTGTAGCTACTAGCTATGTCGCCAGTGGTGACAAATGGTAAAAAAACATCCCCATTATCACCAGTGGGGACAAACGACACAAAAATAGTCTCAAATGTCGTCTACCAAGATGGACATAAACAATAATGAGCGGTTCGATAAATAGTTCGTTGTGATAGCTGCGCAATCCGACTTGGTTGGGTTAGGTTAATGGCAGTCGTTAAGCCAAGTTGAAGGCTTTATTTCAACAGCAGGCAGTCACAACCTGCGCCTGTCCATTTAAACACGGCAATACGGCTCACAACGTATTACGTGGGACAAATTATAAAAAGGTGAAATGTGGGTATATAATATGCCTCTGCCGACCCCTTCGGGGATGAAAGGCGTGATGATGAACCAGGTAGGTATGTACTAAAGAAAATGTGGATCAAATGGGAGATAGAGGTAGAGAATAATACTACTCTAATCATAAATATTTCAATGTCTCCGAAATATAAAGTGTCAAAGACCTCCCGGGGCTCCCAACCACAGGCTGTTGGGCGTTACGTGAGGTTTTTTAGTCGGTTAAAAAGTGTCAAAGACCTATTCACAGTAGTTAACCATAAGACTAACAATAGACCAGCCCCTGTACCGACAAAAGACACTCTCATCTGCTTGCCAAAGCTATTTTTTATGTACCTAATCGAGACTTTATTTAGCTAGAGTGTATAATAAAATCAATGAATTAACATATATTCCAGCTGTATAATCAGATCAACGATTTTGAACACCGCGAACACGTGTCAGCGGCTCTGAAATTCCTTTTAGTTTTTATTAGTTGTGGCAAGATAATGGACTGGCCTGTTATGCATTGAGTACGGGCGGAACAACTCGGACCTAACCTCTATTTATAACACTTGATTCACATACGGCCGGCGGTAACGTACGCAACGCAACTGAATATTACAAGTTAAACCAGCAGACTTTATTGTACAGAGGACCGACCTTGGGCTCGGAAATGAGGGCTCGTCACTAAACCCACGTTATTATGTAACGCTAGTGCCAAATGTTTCTCATTAATAATGACAAACAAATTATGGTAAGCGGTAGACTTATGTATGTATGGATTGATGACTTTAAGCACCCCCGTCTTAGTATTGTAGGTTATACAAACTTCGGAAAGCAATCTCAAGATTGCCTTCTGCACTTATTATTTATTACATGTTTCCTTTACCCCTTTTTTTATTCTTACCCCTTTAAATATATTTATCCGTATGAGACTTTATATAACAACGATACAATGATGCATTCTAAATTCTTATCATACTTTTGTGTTCGGTGTTATTTAGAATACTAGTAGATAACACAGAAGTATTAAAAAGTATTTTGTACTAGTATTAAATAAATAAACTACGATTATTGTTGTAGGTTAGTAGAATAATCAGATTTAGTGTAAGTACTTAATTGCTGATGAATAGTTTTCTGCTTTTAATTCCAAAGAAATTTGTTCGTTCCTTGTATTGAGGAGTTTCTTTACCCTTGCATCTTGCGAAGGACGAATAGGCATCGATTTCAGAAAGGCCATCAACCCTCGCCTACGCAAAGATTCCATACAATTGAAAAATATTACCGCTCAACTCACAAAATTGTAAGCTATTCTACCGAAAATTGTTATAAATTGAGTAAGTTAATAAATTCCGGACTTCATGATTCTTATAAACCTTGAACTTTTAGTGCGTAATATACCTAGTACCTACCAAAGTAGGTGTAAATGCATATCCGCGTTTTAATAACACCCTATTTTTTCATGTTATTTATAACAGCGTATGATTACAGCCCTTTCCTTGTATCTTAAGATAAAAATCTAGAGATAAATATATGCCTGGGACGTCCTTCCGAAAACTTACCCGGGACTTCCAGTTGTAAGAAATCATGGGGGTTTTAGTCTGTAGGAATCCGGCATAGCATCCTAGTAGGATAGCCACACGTTAAAAAATAAGAGTCTACACATGAAATTCAGTACAACCTTCGATATAACAGAAGTGGCGCGTGATAGCAAATGTTAAAGAAAATGTTACAAAATTTATTTCATTCTGTTTCAAAGTTTTGTGCGTTAAATAAAGGGATATTTTAAATGCACATCTATATAATTTTTCTGCACACTAGGTTACTCCACTAATTAACTGGATGTATACCAGAAATCCGAATGCTGTGCAAAAAACAATTGATTAAATATACATGTACTACTTAAAAAACTAAAACTTTACACAAAACGAGATAACCTTTTTTTGTCGAAATCAAACCAAAAAATGTGGTTCGTTCACCAGATATATGATTTACTAAACAAAAATGCGAATTGATTATCAAAAATAGGTACTAACTTGCACTCTAAAATTGTACCTACAATCTTATAACGGACTAAGTTAGGTAAGGTTAAGTAGTTTTTTTTTATTTTTTTGATTATTAAGTTTAATTTGGTAAAGATGACTGATTAAATTGGGTTTTTAAATACCTAAAATAGGTTTAATAACCGATTATGAATATGAGGGTTAGAATAAAAGATGTTCCTAAAAGTAAATTAGACGATGGTTTTCCTTAAAAAAAAGTTCTAAAATGTTTCTTAAGCTAAGGAATTTTTAGATATACTATTTTATTAATAGTGATTTATTCAGTATTGTTCAGTACATGCCTTAAATAAATAGCCCTTTTATGTAGATATCATAATGTATGCTAAAGATTCAAAAATTCAGAACAACCTTTGAAAGACAGCAGTGGCACTTAATTTAACTTGCTTTAACTGAATAACTCTATCAGAGCATAGAGCAACAGATCTAAGACTTTGATCGGGAAGGAAGGCGCGCTCTGTCAATACATACTCCAAATAGCATACAAATATATAGGGTAAACCACCCAATCGTTGGCACTCCTCCAATTATTGGCACTTTAGGTAATTTTGCCCATTTCTAACAGAAAAAGAATGCTATTTTACTTTTTAATGCATACCTACAACTACATAATGGGCTACACCGAACTGAAATAAACTAGGTTTCCCTTATTTTTCGAAATATACTCTTAACTAAAGTGCCAATAATTCATTCTAAAAGTGCCAATAATTGGGTGGTTTACCCTATGTGTGTATTGTTTTTTGAGCAAAGATAATAAATTTAAGTTCCAAAATGACAGCCAATTGCTTATGTAGTGGTGTATTATGAATACGATTACCCTATGCAACATGATATGTTATGACAGAGAGATAAGTATAATACAAAAATGTTACGTTTACTCCCTTGTACATGTCACGTTGCTCTATGATAAAGACAAAGAGGGATAAAAACCTATTTCATTTATTTTCAAACTTTTGTAAGCTTTGTAAAGGCTCAACCTCGTTCAGAAGTTGTATAAGTTTCTATTTAATTTACTTAACAGTTCTTTTTTTTTTTTTTTCTTCTTGTTCTTGGACTTTCTCGGTTTGAGAGTATGCCAAAGTCAAGTAAATTTCATTGTTGTGAAAATATAAATCATTTTCATGTTATGATTCTTCTTATGAGCAGCGTATTCATGTATGTCCAAATTTGGACTAAGTTCTACTCTAGTAAGGCGGTGGTACCTTACTAGGGCTTGATGTGGAATTCGTCGACAAACCTAAAAACTCGCGTTTCACTGCGCTTTTCCACTTTCCAACACTTTTGCACGTTGTCGAACCTTTATGTTTAATAATCCACCATAAATTACACATAAACACTCAAAATTACACTAGTTTTGAAAGATTATTAAAACACAATTTAACGCTTGTCTGAAAGTTTCCCGCCGACTAACAGTTCTTATGACTTGGTGGCTACATTATTTGAATAAAGAAGTAGGTAGGTAGGTACAAACCACCTTTTCAACTTTATTTCGTGTAACCAAGTTCTGAAGAAATAAGAAATGAAAACTTCAATAAGCATGCAAATTGTAAGGTTTCCCTTGTGAAATGTACACTGTTTGTTAATTGCAAACTTTTTGTTTGGATGGAAAATGTTTTCATATTTCAGCTTTGTATTTTATGAATTAATTTTACTAACAAAAATACCTAACTTACTAGATGGTGGTCGTGACTTTGTCCGTGTTGAATTCTTTTCCCTACTACGCATTTCATCATTATTCTTTATACATCACTACAAAATCAATCGGCTGTCACTAAGGAACTTACACAAAACAATTAACAATACTTCTACATATTTTCAGACACACACAGTCACACACGTATATACTCGTATTTGTTTCGTCCATTTGGACTTGTGTATTGACAGAGGATAAAATCTTCGTATGGCGCCTTCCCTCCCGATCAAAGTTGAAGAGGACTAAGGATAAAGAGTGACCTATGTGTGGCTTCAGACTATCCCTGCAGCAAATTGCAGTCTGATACGTTTCGTGATTGAGTAACAAACATCTAAATATCTTCACAAACTTTCACATTTATAACACTGCGAGTAGGAAGTAGGACTTTAAAATATGGGTCAACAGTGGCGCACATATTCACGCCATGGCTGACCTTTCCTTCAGACGTATACATACCTGGCTATAAGATATAAGTAGATACACAAACTACTGCGTAGAAAGCGCCCAATCGACCGAAGTCCTTTGTACATTTAGCAAAACTTTATTCTATCTGCATGCTATTTGAAATGGCAACGTATAATGCAATGCAATAATGAATTTAATATAATATATTTTGTTTGTTTTCGGGTTTCGTGTCGAAAGTGTAAGAAACAGGACATTATTATTGAGACTTAGCTGTCCGTCTGTCTGTCATCAGGCTGTGTTTTATGAATAGTGATATTTCTTTTTTCTTTCCCATTTTCTTTCACAAACAAAGAGTTCATCCTCACACTTTGCGTCCTGAGCGATCGAGCACGGTTGGATACGAAAGAAGCTTTCTTCCGCACACGCTTACATTGTGGAATGATCTCCCTGCCTCGGTTTTTCCCAAACGCCTACAGTATGGGATTTTTCAAAAGGGGTGTTAGAAAGTGTTTTTACAGGGTCGCCAGCGCGAGTCAGGCGCCTCCGGTGTTGCAAACGTTCATAAGCTGCGGTGACATAACAAATACACAAATCTTCACACTTTAATAGGACTTTGAAAAATAATGTGTATATACTAAGTACCTAAATGCTAATTTAATTACTGCCAATTTTCGGAACTAAATCATGTGACGACATGGCATGATATCTTGGACTATTTACGTTTTATAAGATGAAAATATAGAAAGAAAGAAAGAAAGAAAGAAAGAAAAATAAATTTATTTCACATAGGCATATACAGATGCTCTTGTAAAACGTCCAGAATATAAATCAAAATCTACCACCAGTTCACAACGCGACCCACCTGAGAAGAACTGGCAAGAAACTCAGCGGGTTATTCTTTTTAGAGCTCTATTTACAAAATGAATCTAAAAACTATGCATTTTTACAATTTATTTGAGAATCCAGTAGAGCAGGTCATTTCCAGGCTTCTCCATCCAACAAATAATCACCAATTGTATAGTAGCCCCTGCAGTACAATTTACTTTTTACAACCTTTTTAAATTTATTAAGGGACATACTTTTAATTTCGTCTGGTAGCCTGTTGTAAAAGCGTATACAGTTACCCATGAAAGAATTGCTGATTTTGTGCAATCTGCTATGATAAACAGCAAGGTTACTTTTATTTCTAGTGTTGACATTGTGTCTATCACTTAACTTAGCGAAACTATGTAAATTTCTTTGTACGTACATCAGATTCTCAAAAATATATTGTGATGCTACTGTAAGAATTTTAACCTCTTTGAATTTTTCGCGCAGAGAGACCCTTGGACCTAATCTATATATAGCTCTTATGGCCCGCTTTTGTAAAATAAAAATTTTATCTATATCTGCAGCATTGCCCCACAGTAGAATACCGTAAGACATTATGCTATGAAAGTAACTGAAATAGACTATTCTAGCTGTATCTACATCCGTCAAGTGCCTTATCTTTTGTACAGCAAATGCTGCTGAACTTAATCTATTTGCTAGTTTGACAATATGTGGACCCCATTGTAAACCAGCATCGACCGTTAACCCTAGGAACGTCGTTGATTCCACAAGTTCCAACACCCGACCATTAAGTTGAACATTGGTTTCTGACTGTGTTACATTAGGCAAGGTAAATTTTATGCATTTAGTTTTATTATCATTCAGTCTAAGATTGTTAGTGTTAAACCAATGAACCACTTTCAAGATTGCGTTGTTGACATCGTCATAGTTATCTATTTGTCTTTTAACTTTGAAAATCAAAGAAGTATCATCTGCAAACAAAACAATCCTGTTGTTGTCCCCCACGTAAAAGGGTAAGTCATTAAAATATATAAGGAATAAAAATGGTCCGAGTATTGAACCCTGTGGGACGCCCATAGTAACTACAGAGCCCTCTGAGCGTGTACCATTAACATCAACCCTCTGAATTCTATTGTTCAAATATGAAGTCAGAAGATCGAGAGCCTTGTTTCTTATGCCATAATGGTGTAATTTCCTGATTAATGTTTCATGTTGGACGCAATCAAATGCCTTAGACAAATCGCAAAACACACCAATTGCATCTTGTTTATTCTCCCAGGCCTCGTAAATACATTTCAATAACTCTACACCAGCATCGGTAGTCGAGCGTCCTTTAGTGAAGCCAAATTGTTTCTCATGAAACAATTTGTGACTATTAAAATAGATCAGCATCTGCTCTAGTATTAGTTTTTCAAATATCTTGCTCAAGGTCGGCAACACCGAGATAGGTCTGAAATTACCCGGATCTGAAGCACTGCCAGCCTTGAACAGTGGTATAACTTTACTGTGTTTCATCAAATCAGGAAATACACCACTTGAGACGCAATCGTTAAACACAGTTGCCAAGTGGGGTGCAATGACATCTATAATACTTGATACGGATTTTACTGATAGCCCATTAAGGTCAGCGGTTTTTTTAACATTAATAGATCTAAATGCTTTTAAGATGTCGTTGCAGGTGACAACTGTAAATTCGAACGCGCCCTCACAGGCAGCTACAGATTCTGCTAATAAAAGCTCGGCGGAGGTGGAAGACGACCGGAGAGTGTTAGTAATCTCTATAGGTACATTACTGAAAAATTTTTCGAACTCAGTCGCCACATCCATATCCCCCGAAACGTGGCGATTGTCTATCTTTAAATGAAACTTTCTTTCATTCGCTGTACACCTACCACATTCCGCATTTATAATGTTCCAAGTAGTTTTAATGACATTCGCAGAATCTAAAATTTTATTTCTAATGAAATTAGACTTGGCTAAGGTACAGGCCTGCTTAAATATCTTTGAATATTTTTTAACATATTCCTGAAACTCTGGGTTGAAATTATGCGATTTTTCAGAATACAGTTCATATAGTTTATGGCGACTTTTATAAATTCCGGGTGTTGCCCAGTCACTGAAAGCAGAGCTGCCTCCGATTGATAAAGTCTTAGGGGTAAAGATTTTCCCAAACACAGCATGTATCAAATTAAATAAATCAGAGTAGGATTCTTCTACACTAGTGTAATTGGGCAATTCTGTTATTTTCTTGACTAAGTTTCTTCTGAATGTTTCCAAGCGATGTGTGTTAACTGGGACAAAACTAATTATTTTCTTATTTTCCCTACTATTTCTCAGATAAGAAACAAACTGACCGCGATGATCTGATTTTACAGGGTCCACTATACTTTTTTTAATGGGATTTATATTAGTATAAATATTATCAATACAAGTAGCACTAGTGGCAGTTATACGAGTAGGTTCCAAAAATATATTATACAAACCAAATGACTTGAACAAATTTAACATTTTCTCTCTCTGTAAAGGTTCCCGTGCAGTTTCTAAAACATCTACATTGAGATCCCCACAAAATAGGACCGTTTTTTTAGTACTTTGGCATTTAAACAATGCTTCTTCAAGTTTTTCTTCGAACTGTACATATGGAGCGTCTGGGGGACTGTATATGCTTAGTACAATGAACCGCTCAAACTCTATACTGGCTATCTCAATAACTCGTTCAACAGAGAGGGCTACTATGTCTTTACGTTCTTTACACTTTATTGACTTATTAATAATAATTAAAGAGCCTCCACGTTTATATTTCAGTCTACAGAACGAGCTAGCAACCTGGTGATTTTTGAAATTGAACATGACTTGATAAGGCCTTAACCAATGTTCTGTTACACAAAAAATATCAATGCCATTCAAGTTCATGTACAATTCCAATTCCAATTCTTTTCCACCAATCAGGCCTTCAACATTTTGGTGCACCAGGTGTAAAGCATTATTTTTAAGATTAATAGATTCAACGGCCTGAGAGCGATCAGATATAAAATTATGCTGTGGCTGATGTAGAACTAAATGGCTAGATTTAACATTAATTGATTTATACATTGTGTCAAGCTTAGTCCAAGAACGTTGCTCTTTTGTCCTAAAATCTAATTTAAATTACTTGGATATAAACAACTATCCAGAGTTCTAATATCAATGTCATTTTTCTGCTCAAAAGGAGCAGGTTTGATAGCCAGATTTTTGGCTAAAGAATCTATAAAATAATGTAGCGAAATTGCTACCTGTCTTTTAAAATAATCCAGAAGCTTATGCTTTCCTTTAGTCATATAGAAATAATAATTTTTCCTAACAATAGTGTTAGTATCAATTATACTAAATTTTTTATTATGAAGTGTTAATGTGTCCAATGACAAATTTAAATAGTACCTAATCCTATTTTCCACAACTGGCATATGCTTACAGTAGGGCAGTGTGTAAATAATAATATTATTTAAATCTAATGAGTTTAATTTATTATAATATTTAATAAGTTTTTGTTTGGTTATATCAGTCCTGTTTCCTATGAAAATAACCAGATTATCTCTCTGATGAAATTTATAACTACATACGGCCTTCATTAATTGGGTATAGGATGTAGAAGGCATGCAGTGATTTATAAAGGACTGCCCCTGTGAACAAAAGTTTAATTTTGACCCCATGTCTCTCCCAATTTCATCACTAAACATAATCCAACGACTACCTTCACTGTTATCTTTTTTAAAACCTTGATTGATTTGTTTTGGTGTGTTATGCATCTGGTCACCAGATAGGGCAAGTGTACTCCCTGGCTCAGGTTGACTGCAGTCACATTGTGTTTTATCTGCTAAGGAGTTAAAACGGTCAGCATAATTAGATGTTGAATTTAAGAGTTTATCCATGGCCAAAGAATATTCTTTTATAATCAGCTGCGATTTATCATACATTGTCTTAACAGACTCCAAGGAATCTTGAAGCTGTTGTAATTTATAACTGAATTCCTGTGTATCTGCAGCATGCTGTTTTTGACTACTTTCTAACTTTTCAGTGCATAAATTTAGTTCATGTAATATATCCAATCTATTTCGGCAATTCTTAATATTTTTGGTGAAGTTTTTATTATTATTAAGCAAATTTTGATTTTTTCTTATCAACTTATTTATTTTTATATAATGTTTTAACTTTTTGTTGCTACAATGACCTAAACCTACTTTGGCCGATACTGCAGGGTGTTTAGGAGTATCATTTGTAAGGTCTATAATGTCAGTCTGTTTATGTTTTGCAGCTGTAACTAACCTTGGGGACCTATCCATGAGTTCATCGAACAATGTTTGGTTTTGTTGAGAACTAACTTGCAGAGACGCTTCTTCTAGCTGAGTTATTTGTTGGTGGGAGTCCCTAAGCTCATGTTCTAGATCAGCTATCCGTTTTAAAGCGCGTTCATACTCTGCACTGCACTTATCAAAATTATTTATTATTTTTAGGAGTTCATCCCGTTCCCCAGTCACTTCATCTAACCGCACGCTTAGCAAGGACAACTGTTGTTTTAATTTGCCGTTGTGTTCTACAACAGAGACAAGCTCTGTCTCATTGTCCTCACGTTCATTACTGAGCTGGACAACCTGCTCCTTGGCCGATTTCAGTTCTTCTAAGACCAGTTGAAGTTTTGACTGTTCCTGACGGGCCAGACCTCTTCGAGTCATCATTTTGTAGTATTAGACAAGAATAGCTACTTTATATTGAAAACAAGAAGCAGCCGCTAAAGCTATAGATAGATAGATATATTTATTGCAAAAAAGTACCTATTCGTATGAGTGTGATACCTGTGAGTTTTCAACATAGAATATACTATTAGATATATTACTAGTGAACAACAGGTGGACACACTTACTGTAGGTACCTACCTATTAATTTTAAAGCGAGAGGTGGGATTCGATTGATTAATAGGTATGTCATTCATTGCTCGGTCAGAGCTGATTTTCAGATGAAATCTTTATCAGTAAGAGGTATGATCGCACTGCTTATTTCTAAAAATATCTACCAGCAGACCGGATCTATTTAATCAACAAAAATGGTAGAAAAAATATATAGTATTATGGGTTTAAGAGACACATACCCGGCGAAAAAAAGGGTCTTGGCCATGGCCACTCTTAATTATATGCCTAAAAGAAAAGGTACCGTGGTCTAGTCTCTCTGCTGGTCTGTCAATAAAAAGCTAAAACCGCTGAATAAATTTGGCGGTAAGATAATCCAAAGAATCTTATTTCTGAACAAAAAGTCTCTGTCCTTTTGTACATATTTGTGCTTATGTTTCTTTTGTAAACTGGTTATATTGATGTACAATAAAGTTTTACTTACTTACTTACTTACTCTGTTTATTAAATAGATACGGGGCATTTCGAATTACATCGCGTACGTAGTAACTATTTAGTAATCTGTGATCGCGGGCAGTGGCTCGGCACATAATAGGTAAGGTACATAGTACTAAATATAACAATACAACGAATTGACAGCTTCGTGTTCTGAAGAAACCTAAATATAGTCAGGTATCAGAATCGTCCACAGTGAATTAGTCAGATGTTATAATGAAACCATGTGGAAGAATATTCTGTGAGTAACTTTCTTATGCCGTACATAATTAGAGTTGCAATCCAATCCCAATAAGTCATATGTAATTCGAGAACGCAGAACAAACGTTTTAGTCATTGGGATTTACTGCGCACTACATATTTGAATGGATGTGTTCCTAGTAAGTTTCTAGAAATAACTTGTATAAAACCATCTGGAGGTTTAAAGATGAATCTAGAAAATGCACATTTTGAAGCGCCATAGTTTATGCCATCAGCTTTGGTTCAAAAAAAAACTTCCGTTACGCCCTTCAAGATGAAATTTCCTAAAATCCTTCTTAGTGCATGAATACGTCGTAGTAGCTATAAATGTGGCAAAACCGTGGTTTAAGCTGCGCGTTGAGAGATCTGTCACGATTGTATTTTACTCGTATATACGAGTATGTTATCATCTGAACGTTAATCTCGGTAGCAGCTTTTGCTTTCCTACTCTTATCCCTCTATTACAATCCGCATCTCTTGCAATGAGACCATAGCATAGCATTCATTCTCCAAAATGTCAAACCACGATATGGTGTATGTACGATTGTACGTATGGCATTACGTATTTCTGACTCAATTTTTGTTCTAAGTATTTCTTGTTTCATGAAAATATGCTAAGCCATGTAAAACTAATTACTATAATTTATCTGCGTGAGCGTCTAAGTGAGCAATTTTCACAAGCCTGCCCACTTTCAAGATTTGTATGCACTTAACTCTCGCAGACGTTTCACCTGAAATCTGCGACACTGTGTTAGCGCTAATTTGTAGATTAATAAACAACATTCGGCCTGATTTGTATAATCGGAAAAGAAAAGAAATGAGGTTAAACTATTAAATGAGAAGTCAAAATAATAAAACGCGTATTTATATTGTATCTATTATATTTGTATCTATATTATTTTATCATTCCCTTTTCTTATAAATTCTGAGCAGACTATAAGGAATTTAAAAATTCAAGGCAGCTGTGTCGGAATATTTATGAGCTACGTCTGCAAACATTTTTACGTCTACGCCGCCGTGCTTGTTTGTTCTGAAGGCGTTATTCACCAAACAGTTCCGCTGCTGTCCGTCAGATTCATTGAGGTTTGGATGAGTCATGAATTTACGCGAATTCAATTGTCATATTTTATTTTTACACGAACCTGTATATAAATCTATGATGGTGGAAGAGCTAGCGTCAATTTCATTAATAAAAAAAAGTTGTTGAACGATAGACCACATACATTAACGTGGTAAAGTTATGACCGAGTATTTTACAATTTAATTTATACATATATACAATTTATATTTACTATACACTTTTTACACAAGAAAAGAAACGACAAAAGAAAAAAAAAACCAAGAAAAAAAAGACCGAGTAGCGAAAAATTCAAAACCTATGGTATGACCACCGTTCAGCCTAGTTAACCCTTCATTAAACCCTTCTATAGTTGGTGCCCCACAGACGTAACTGTGTTACCAATCATTTTAAGTGTATCTACGTACCTCACATGCGATATGGGAGTATAAAATAAGCTGCGCGTTTCTAACTCTGCTTTAGCTCATTCACAATGTTACGAACTTGTAATCTGTCAGGGCTGATTCCTTATCCGCTGTAGCGTTAATACCATTGTAAAACGCAGCTTTTACATATTTCAGTTTGTATCATGACTAAAACTTTAAGATTGAATCGAATTGAAAAAAAGATCTAAGATTCCCATGTTTATTGATTTCCATAGGTAAGTATGTAATATATTCTGATTTCAGTCTACGCCTTTCTATGACGCTATATGTATATGTAAAGTATACAAAAATAATAACGTAGGGTAAATTGTGTCTGAAAATTGTGACCGTATGGTGGGCGATATTCATGTGCTGGCAATATGCTATTACAGCGTAGTCTAAAATACCCTTAACCGACCCTACCCTAATTCGATGCTAATGATTTCGACTGTCAAGCAACTGCTAGTCACTGTGGTTTCGATTACAAGGAAGGTAGGCGACCTTGCTTCTTTGACATTTTACGACTAGGTACCAAATTTTTCAGTAAAACGATACCTTTCTATTTTCCTTACCCATGTTTGTATTACAAATTATCTGTTTGTCAACGTAGGTTAATATACTCACAGATGTGAAATGTAAATCTACGTGGAAAAAAGAACCGGCCAAGTGCGAGTCGGACTCGCTTACGAAGGATTTTGTACCTACTCAAAAACGCCAAAAATCGACATGTCTACGGCTTAAAGTGTGACAAAGACTGAGTAATAACATGTACCTAACTCCAAAAATCACACGTCAATTCATATTTCATATGGACTGTAAAGAAAAGTTCATTTAGTTTTTTCAAACTTTGAACATATGATCCACGTGACCTAGTGACGTAATATAATGCAACAGAGTCACAGACTACAGACACAAGTCTCGCCATAAGCCCCTCTGCAATCTATTTTGTAGAGAGGGGCTAAAATTAGTTTTAGAGAAAATAGATTCCCCTGTAATTAGTAGGATATTATTAAATCAATCTTAACTTTCAAGTGAGCGAATTCGAACAAACTGGTGTATAAGTAAGCACGTGTGTGACTAATGAAAATACATTGGGTTCCCCAAGGTAGCGTGTTTGGCCCTAATCTCTCTTTTTATACTTTTTTTTGTATGCTGTTCATAGAGACTGCTTTTTCCTTTTTAATGTTGTAACTAACTAACTAACTATCTTCACACCAAATCCCTTGCGGGGTAGGCAGAAAGAACCGAGCGCCACACGGCACGGTCCATACACACCTCACTTGCTTCTTCAACTTTCATTTTTCTTTTCATGCATGCACGTCGGTTCCTACGACTCTTGACACCACCTTCAACTAACACACGATTAATTTGGTCGTGGTAGGTGTGTCGTAGTCTTCCCCGACTCCTACGTACATCCACTTTCGCGTTGCATATCTGTTTTGTCATTCTTTCATCTCCCATTCGTTCCACATGCCCGAACCATCGCAGCATGCCCTTCCTTACTTTAACACCGACACTCTCTTTCAGTTAATGTTTTAAACTAAACTATTCCTGTCTATTTCATTTCCTATGTAAATGACCTGGATTTGCTAATTAATATCCTACTTAGTGTGAACGTAATAACAAAAATTTATAGGTGTATAATATAGGTATATAAAATCCCGCCTTATTCGCTCTAAAGGAATAGGCAATGCAATAATATCACCGCACCGTAGAGCCAATTGCTGTGACGAGATGGACATAGATATCCCTCACAGTGAAACTCAGTTCTTTAGTTCAGAATTATTACATAGTAGTGGAGCTGGGCAGCTGGGTTACCCCGTGGAGAAATGGTACCTTAACCAATCCCTCGACTTTACAGGCTTGCCCAGGAAGATACCTAACCGAAAGCCGAAATATTATAAACGAAAAGTCTCAACGAAATGTATTAATGTATTTGTATACTCCTTCAATACATAAACTCTTTACTAATAATTAAGCATAAGTTTTAGAAAGATAAATGATAAGTAAATTAATTCAATTTCTTCACTTTTACCCTATTCTCAATGAAGTAGGATATTATTGTGACAAACGAACGCATACATTATACGGAATGTGTAAACAAGAGGGAGACCTGGTAACCTGAAATACAGCCCTTGAATCTAATTTGGGCACCAGTCAAAAATGAAATGTTATAATTTGACGTTCAGTTTAGTTTTTGTGTAAAACCGTTTTGTTTTATCGCGGTGAGAAATTGAAATAACTACTATATCCCTTTCTTTTTTTTTTACGTGAGGGAAAATCCTCATGGATGTTATGCCGGACTCCTACCGACTAAAAAACCTCACGCAACGCCCAACAGCCTATGGTTGTGAGCCCCGGGTAAGCCCTCGGAAGGATGTCCCAGGACTCTAACAGACCTACAGCCGCCTCTGCAGCCTCGCCCAGGGGGTGGTTCGGGTGCTAATCCGCGTCTTGGGGGGGGGGGGGGGTTCGGGTGTGATCCCGCTTCTAAGGGGGTCGTGCGTGAGTTCCTCACGTCACGCTGCCGTCATGGGCCTGCTTCTGTAAGGACGGTGAGCGACCCTCTCACCGTCCTCAGACCCCCGGTCATGGAGGCCGATAGTCCTAACTACTATATCCCTGGGAAAGTTTTTTAATAATGGACTTCTGAAAAAAATCTCTCCCTCGGTTGTATATTTATTGTGTAAATATTCGGTTTAATTGTCAAAGGGCTAGACATTCGCATTTGCATTTGACCTAATCGCTTACAATTAAAGCTTTCTTTCTCGAAGCTGGAAGATCATTATAGCTATTGAGTAAGTAAAAACTTAAAGCTAAATCTCATGTGATCGACCAGTTGCTCCTACTAAAAATACTATCAATAGTAAAAGTTCAATACTTCATCAAGTCATCTTTTCACATCCAGTTAAAAAACGAAACATATCTATAGTTGGTTGAAAATGTTTAACGCTTGGTATCACTAAAATTAGTTCAAACAAGTGACTATGTCCCATGCGTATCGTTATCTACATACCTGGCTCATTAAAAGCAGAACGATGTTCATATGGAGTTTTTGTACCTAATATAATTTTGTATTACATATATGTATATACTACGTAGGTATTTACATTATTACTATCTAAACTAAACCAAAATAAAGCTCCCGTGGCATTGTGCCCAAAAGACTAGCAGCATTCTCCCTTTGAATAGCAATACCTATTCGCTGAGCGAGAAAACTGCCAGCATTTGGGTCACCAGTCGACTCCACAAGGCGCTTTTTCAAATTCTTGAAAAATTTGTAATTGGGACCCCATGGACCTAGGGTCTCGACACCGACTGGACAAAACGATTCGATGAGTCGAGACCCTTATATTTATTTATTTTAATATTTTCAGCAGCTTCCGCTGCTGTGCTGGCTTTTAATTTTGTTTTAGAAAGATAGGACGGGGCCAGAGTGTCAACACAAGTTGCATCCCAGACCAGCACCCGACCCATCTCCCACGGTATTAAAGGTATACCATCCGGTCTCTTGCCATCGTCCCTGAAAACGCCGTTTGGCTCTAGGAGCGCAGGCACATTGGCGGTGGCAAGAGCACGGCGAATGATGTCATTCAGCGCAGCGTGGCGTGAGAAGCGGCCTGCGCTCTTTGAACATAAAAGACCATCATGCCCCAAAGTGTCAACGTTAAAACCGCAGGGGCATCGATGTGGAGCGCAAAGCGTGACGCCTAGTCTCAAACCAACTGAAATTCGTAGGATGTCCGGTTCCAAAATAGTTCCGGTATTGGTTGTAGGGAAAACTTTCAGCCAATCACCGGATAAATAAATAATATTTGTATAGATCATACACATACACATACATACAGGTGAACTCGACTCTATGCTTATGAAGATATATGCCAAAGTTCGAGGACAACGAATGCTGATGTATGGAACTACGATAAAGCTGAGCTTAAGCCGTGGATGGAGCTACGCCTTCAGCTCATCTCTGTCGTAGCTCAAAGTTACTCTCAAACGCAGCCTTTTTAATTTAATTTTTATCTTGCTTAAACGATAGGAACATCCTTGTGGTGTAGTGGCTCTAGCGGGAGGCTTATCGCCGCTCGAAAACTTTTTGTTCCCATTGACCTTCACCTCTCACAAATAAAAGGCAATGCTCGTAGCATTGCCTTTTATTTCGTCTTCGTAGAAATGCGTAAATTTTCTGAAAATCTCCCATTAATTTGTGGTACGAGTCGATGAAATGAATCTTTATGCGTCACCGGGCAGCTGCGGTGTCAACAGAGCGGCATTATGTGGGAATTCCTGCCCTGAAGAGAAGTCGAACTACCCTCTAAACCACTACGACGTTCAGCCTATCCTCTACGCAAGATAGACCTGTCTTCAGAATTAGCTCAGCTGTAGCTCCATCATCATCCGTTGTTGTTTTAAAGTTGCGTCGAGTTCATAAAACCAAACATAAAAGCTTGTAATACAAAAACGAAAATAATTACTTATTTCATGAAGTTCATATTTTACTAGGTTTATTTTGATTTTACCGTTGTTCATTTGTTTTTATAGAATGTCATGTGTTTTTACCGAGGTCCATTTTTTATCTCGATGTCTATTTACCCAGCCTATTCACGAAATAGAACTTGAAATACACTAACTACTACGAGCTTTACACCTCTATTTTAGGTAGAGACTATAGATCTCTAGCTAACATAGAGAAAAAATATAAAGCTCATAGATGTAAACCAACCAATTACCAATCATTCGGCGTTGTTAGCAAGTCTTAAAAAAATTTTATGAGTTTCTAAAGACAATCTGTGCTAAAAGTACAGGTAAGGTACGTACGTAATTACTATTCAACACAATGATAATAATAAATTATGAGTTTGCGTCCATTACTAAGGTAAAGTAAACGAATACCCTTAGTAGTATCTAACAGTGATCACGTTACGAGGTCATTATTACACGGTCAAGATAACTGAATCCTATTTCTACTTAGATCATCTAACCACAGGATGCGCCTTACTTAAGCATTGTTTTCTGCCATTGCACATGACCATTTGGTCTTTTGGCTTTATGAAAAGCCTGTACATCAGTACATCATTTTATATGATTAAACTAGTACATTACATTGTAGTTGACTGTACAATAACAATTAACACACAACAGCCATTACGCGTTTGTCGATAAATACATTTTTAAATGCAATGAAATTTTATATGTCTTTGTGTTTCCCCCTTCATTTGTATGAAAACTGGCAGAATATTTTTGTATGCGGTGGTTCGCAAAGGCTAGTCCCGTGTTATATGGTCTAAGTATTTCTACAACACATCATTATCCTATATTATCAAATTACATTCAAAGTTTTAATGATTCCAAAGCTACTTCATTTTTCACCCTGTTTGGGTACGTGATTTTATTTATTTATTTATGTAGGTACACACAAGAAATAAAACAAAAAACAATATACAGAGATATAGGTACAATGGTACTGCTTATTTCTATAAGAAATATCTACCAGCAGACCGGCGAAAGGAGAACAAGAAGGAAAAAGAACGTTGAAAAGTGTGTAAATAAAGGAATAGGTTAGAACTAAATTATTATACATACAAATTAATAAAAGAAAAACAATATAAATCTCAATATGTCATTGATAGGTACAAATATATAAATATGTAATAATATAAATACGGTATAGATAACATAATATATACTTACATAAACTAAATAAATACATAAACAGGTTTATAGTGTAGATATATAATATTCACGGACTTTTCTTCTAAAGGTAGTGATAGTTTTACTGTCTCTGATGTTAGGTGGTAGTGAGTTCCACAATCTGACCGCATGCACAGTAAAGGAATAAGAATAGAAATCGGTTTTGTGTCTAGGAAGTTTGAGAAGAAGGCGGAGGTTAGTCCTGCAGGGAGCGTCGGGAGAGCGTGCAAATGAGAACCGCTCCCGCAGATAGGAGGGTGAAGATGGATTGTAAAGGATATTGAAAAGGAGATTGAGAATTCGAGTGTTCCGGCGAAGACGGATAGGGAGCCACTTGAGTTCTTTGCGAAAATGGGAAACGTGATCATACTTTCTGAGATTGAATATGAAGCGTATACATAAATTTTGCAACCTCTCAAGTTTATCTAGAAGCTCCTCGGTGGCGTCTAAATAGCAAGCGTCAGCGTAGTCAATAATAGGTTGTAGGAGAGTTTGAGCAAGATTTATTTTCGTCCTCAGGGGCAAGAGGCTCTGGAGGCATCGCAAAGAGTGAAAGGAGAAATGAACCTTCTTGCTGACATCGTTAATGTGAGTACTCCAAGATAGCGTGGTATCCATAATCACACCCAGGTTCTTCACGGAGTTTGCATATGGAATGTGAACACCAGCCAATAGCACCGGACTCAGTTCCGACACCGGTAGTCTGTCGCATTGGTATCTACTACCAATGACGATAGCTTGGGACTTAGATGGGTTAATGAGTAATCCGACCGACCTGGCCCAGTCACTTAGTCTTTCCAAATCCCAGTTTATCGATGAAATTCCAGAAATTGCGTCATAAGTCGTAAAATGGCGATACAACTGCAAGTCATCAGCATAGAGATGGAAGTTACTGGAAATGTGACTCGTAGCAGAGTTGATGAAGATAGAAAAGAGAAGAGGAGATAGAACGCCACCCTGAGGAACGCCCGCAGATAGTCCGCACCAATCAGAGGATATCTGACCGATACGAACACGCTGAGAGCGACCCCGAAGGTATGAGTCAAACCAGGATATAGCGGTGGAGGACACATTTATAGACCTCAGTATACCAAGCAATATGTCAAAGTCGACAGAATTGAAGGCACTACTGAAGTCAAGAAGAACTAAGAGTGTTAATTCTTTTCGCTCCATAGCCCATCGGATGTCATCTGTCACCTTAATAAGTGCAGTGACGGTGCTATGTCCAGCGCGAAATCCTGACTGAAAGGGGCTGAGGGAGTTAGAAGACGATAAAAAGACTGTGAGCTGCCGATGAACAATATGCTCAAGGACTTTGGAGAGAAACGGAAGTATAGAGATAGGTCGATAATCAGTCAGCAAGAAGGGGTTTGTTCTTTTAGGCAGAGGCACAACGTACGCTGACTTCCACACCTCAGGAAAGGAGCCAGAGAATAACGAAGAATTAAAGATATGAGTAATGACCGGAAGTATGACAGGAAGAATAGGGAGGATCATCCTTGAGCAAATGCTATCGCAGCCCGAAGCTGAAGAAGTAATAGACAGAAGAGATCTCCTAACGTCGGACTCGGAGACAGAGGCAAATTGAAAAGGAGAGGTCCGGGGCGCAGGCTCGCCCATAAGTCTAAGTAAGGTAGCAGTCTTTACATCTGGATCCAAGGAAACCGGTGGTTGTGAGAAGTGCTTATTTAGAGCCGCTATATCGATGTCCTTGGCGTCAGAAACAGGAGATTTGCCTATGCCCACGGACCGAAGAAATCTCCAGGTATCAGCAGTGTTCCGACCGTTAAGAGAATCGTAGAAGTGGCGTCTCCTTGCATCCCTACACATCCGACTGCAGCGATTTCGCAGAGACTTAAAAGCTACAAAATTTTCTTCTGAAGGGCTATTTCTAAAACGCTTTTTGGCTCTATCTCTGCGAGCCATTAGGTTCTTTATCGAATCATTTAACCAGGGTGCCGGATAATGTTTGATTCGAACACTTTTAACTGGGGCATGCCGGTCGAATAACCCAATAACCGTAGCATTAAAGATGTTGACCTTATCATTGACGTTATCGGAGTTGAACACCAACGACCAGTCAGCAGAGCCAGCATCTCTTTGCAATGCCTCCAGATTCAAACCCCTGAAATTACGAAGAAAACAGATTTGTGGTTTACGTTTAGGGGGGCGAACGCGATAAGAGAGGAAAAGTAAGTCATGTAAGGAAAACGGAGCAGGCAACTGACCATGTGTGCCCACATCGTCAGGAGAGGAAACTAGGATGAGGTCAAGTAGTGAGGGTTTACAATCGCGGGCATGATGAGTGGTAGAGAGCGGTAGAACATGTAGATTATAGGCAGACAATAGAGATAATAATTTACGAGAGCGGCAGTCATTTTTTACCAAACAAGTATTGAAGTCACCCATTATGACTACGTGACTATAGGATGGGGTAAGGTCATGTAGGAGGTTATCAAAAGAGTTGAAATAGTCTATGTGCATATCAGGGCTATAGAAAACTCCAAGAAGAAGTTTTGTGTGAAGTAACGAAATTTCCAGAAACAGGTGTTCAGCTGATTCAGTGTAGGCATTAGGAGATGCGCTAATAATCTTATGTGGAATGTTAGCACGTAAATAGATTCCTACACCGCCACAGCGCACACCCGTTCTATCGTTTCGTATTAAAACATAACCTGGAAGCGATACCAGTGTAGATGGAATGGATGGCTTAAGGAAAGTTTCAGAAATAAGGATAGCATCAAGAGAGGAGTTACTAAAAGACGCCAGAAGATCGGAATAATGGCCTTTAACACTCTGCGCATTAATATGCGCTAGATTAAGGTTCTTAGGATAGTTTGAAGATAAAGAGGAAAGATGATCATGCAGGGTCAGAGAAGCAGAGGGATCAACATCCACACTGTGAAAACTATCAGAGGCAGAAGAGCATGAGAAAAAGCTACTATTTAGGTCGCAGAGGTCATCCGTATTATCCATTATTCAGAAATAAAATAAATATTAATAAATATATATTAAATAATACTAAACAATATGTATATACCGTTGAAGAATAAAAAACAATGTCTTGCTCACTCACTCGCTGATATAGTGGCAGAAATTTTCACAAGACATCGTCACAGGTAAAGAGAATTCATAAAAAAAAAAAAAAAAAAAAACTCCATAACACAGCAAAGGAGGCATAAAAAGAGCTGAGTGTAAAAAAAAACAAAAAAAAATAAGCATATAATTATATCCCTCACGCATCCTGACTACAAAGAGTTGACATGGCACCTACCTAATTAAAAGTACGACGAAAGTGTGGAGACGGCATTATCTTCAAATGTCAGTGTGTCAATGTCAATTACGTATGATCGATCCGTCAAGTACAATTTAATCAAAACATAAAATATTTTTAAGGATTCGGCGGGAAACTTTCAGACAAGCGTTATATTGTGTTTTAATATGTTTTCAAAACTAGTGTAATTTAGAGTGTTTATGTGTAATTTATGGTGGATTATTAAACATAAAGGTTCGACAACGTGCACAAGTGTTGGAAAGTGATAAAGCGCAGTGAAACGCGAGTTTTTAGGTTTGTCGACGAATTCCACAGCAAGCCCTAGTAAGGTACCACCGCCTTACTAGAGTAGAACTTAGTCCAAACTTGGACATACATGAATACGCTGCTCATAAGAAGAATCATTACATGAAAATGATTTATATTTCCACAATGAAATTTACTTGACTTTGGCATACTCTCAAACCGAGAAAGTCCAAGAACAAGAAGAAAAAAAAAAAAAAATATTTTTAAATTACAAAAGTAGGTATTACATATAAAGTTTCTTTCTAACAGTATGGTGTCCCTAAAAAGTGAAAGTTAAGTAAAAGTAAACAAAGCACGAATAGCTAGAATACAAAACAAGTGACTTATACAGACTGATAGGATGCGTGGGGCAAAATGTGACGATTGTCTCTAAGACCGAAGTGAAATCTTACACGCGGCGACGGCTTGACTTGCCTGCTTTAAGTGGTTTGGAGGCCTCGCCAGCCCCCGAAGACGCTTCAGCAACAGGCTGCGAAGACCTGTCGGTCGCTGCAACAGGGCAGGGGTATTGACGGATGACGGTGTCAAGCTCAGCCATCGATTCTAATTTTCGACGGGTTTTATCTGGAGTCAAGATAACTATCTTGCCTTCAGCCGACCAACAACTCCTCACTCCAAAGTGCTGTCTCGCGGCTGTGAAGACATGATGCCGGGCCTTGGTCAGGAATTCCGATGTGATCTAAATTTCGGCAGTCCTGTAATCTAAGCGGAGGCTTCGGCTCCGTACAGAAAGATTGAAAAGACTAGGCATTTTATTAGACGGACTTTTGTGTTCTTCGTTATCCTTCTGTCTTTCCAAATTCTTCCCAGTTTAGTTGTTCCAGTAATAATTACACAAAGAGACAATAGCACTTTTTTGTTTATTTGGTAGGTAGGAGAAAGTTGTAAAATATTTACACCGTCCTACCCCTACCCCATTTATTAATCGCAATATTTTTAAAGTACCTTTTTGACGTGACACTACATGAATGACATCACGTCAAAAAACGATTAGTAATCGTTTTTTTTCATCATTCATGTAGAGTCACGTCAACAACATCATGATATCAAAGTGTAAGTAAAATTTTCAGATTCGTACAGGCGAACTCCGTTTGCTTGGGAAGTAAATAAAAAAAAGGATGCTATGCGAGCCCAATAAAATATTCAATAGATTTAGAATGATCAACTTTGCGTTATTCGTATGCGTATATCGAACAGCTCACTCGGTTCTGTTATGGACGTGAGCATGCTAATGGACCTCAATTTCCTCGTTTCATATTCATAAATGTAGCACTGCTACTTCAGGATTTATACATGGAATGTAATGATATATACCTTGGTACTTGAATCGCAGACTAGGTATGATAGGTAGGTACTGGGTCTGCGATCCAAGTAATATCATTGCCTCGATTACAAAATGTAGTTTCTAAGAAATCTACGTGATAAAAAACAAGAAAACCCCAGCTATCGCAAGTTTTGACGCTTCTCTTGAACAGAAAGCTTGTAACTGTAACCGAATAAAACAATTTCTATAAGAGACTCGATCATAGGACTCATAGTTATATGTATAATAAATCGGAACTAGAAACTCTCTATACACAGACAAGGAGTTAACTGCTAATTGAAGATGGAAAATTATATAGAACTGTTGGATGGGTATATTTCAAAGTTTGCAATTGCCGAATTTCGGTTTAGCAACTTTCTAGGGTTAACGATGCACGTACGATTCTCCAAGATATACCATTTCCGTAAATCACACTAGATTGGCTTCCCTTTCTTTTTTCCACTGGATGATTTTAAGGATTTACTATACTACAAATTATGTGTAGTAGAAGGTGTAAAATAAATGTAGAGGTCTAACTTTCAAGGACCATTGGGAGTTTGAGGTGATATTAAGTCTCACTTTGGTTGACTCAGCAAATATATCTCTTCATATAGATCACAACGCAACATTTATGAACATCAAGACTATTGTTTCTACGCTTACATTTAATGTCAGATTTGCAAGCCAATACGTAGAGCCTGTAAGGAAAGAACTTGACAATTAAATTCACGACCTCTCCTTTCATGTTTCCATATCTTACTGCTAAACCTCTTGTTTCAGGATCACAACTCATAATGTCTAGAATCACGCAACAAACTCAATCGGAAGGAAGAACAAAAATTGGAAAGTTAGAAATATGAATGAAACCATAGTTGTAGGAATGCACGACTCCAAGGGCATCGACATCTACGGATTTGATGAAGTCATGGTATATAGAACTTTATAGATGATTCAGTAGAGAGTTATCTTAAAACTCGATGTCTAGTGTCATTGCACGTTGTCGACCCAGTTAATAGTCATGAGTACAAGCCGACATAAACCGATGAACAAACCACCCAAAGACAGTTTCATGATCATGTTCTAAGAACAGAAAATACGCGTAGTACCTACCCACTTCAAATAGGGCATCTAAAGTCACCATTACAACATTAAATTTCATGAGGTCGTTAGGCCTTGCAGATGTTTGTAATTGACTAAGAAATGGATACTAGTATCTGTTGTATTTTCTGTGTTGATGATACACATCACCTCTTCATGTCAAAATATTAAATTGAAAAAACGTCAAATGAATTAATCGAAGACCATTTAAAATTGCTTAAAGAATGGATAAAGGTAATGATATTTGATTGATTGCCTGTTTATAACAGAGCATCCTGTGTAGTGCACAGTACAGTACAGCTCTGCTGAATTAATATACCTACATTACACACAAGTAATTTCTCTGCTAGTTCTTTCAATGGCCTTATTCAAATAAACAGTATGATTATAAATCACGGCCGTTTATACATCTGCTGGTAAATGTGCTAAATTGTTTCAATCGAGATATATCATTGTCGTTCCGTAGCCTTCAACTCATCGACTGTTTAATGGATATGTTTCTAGCAATGACAAGTCCATTTACACCAGAACTTACTATGATATGATACTGTTATCGTATGCTGTTATCAGTGTCTACGGATCGATATGAATATTTTCACTGAGAACGAGCCATGAGGCACTTTCACCGTTATACGCGTTTTCTAGCGAAACACCGAACTCAATTATTAATAGCAGCCTATTTTTGGAGCGGCTTCGGACGCGGATTTGCGCTCGGGCGTGTGCGAGGCCCGGGCGAAGTCACTATCTCACCTGGGCCAGGTGTAGACACCGGAGACCTCGAAGCCATAGTGCCAGGAGCCGGCGTACGCTCCCTGCGCTTTGGGTCCCGTGCACACACCGTGGCCGTGGGCCTTGCCGTCTTCCCATCCACCACAATATGTACCACCATCGTCAAAATCGAAACGGCCACCGTTGAGGCCACGCTGCGGGGGGTTTCCGCTAGCGGCGTGCGCGGCGTCGGCTAGCTCGCTCGGCTGCATCACGCGGAACCGTGGTGCCGCGGAGGGGAGGGCCTCCCGCGCGCACCCTCCACCGAGCTCGCGGTATAAATAAACATCAGCTGGGCATGTCGCGCCGTGGCGCGCCGCCGAGTGAACACCACTCCGGTCCTGCGCGAGCAGCACTGCGCGGCGCGGCGCCCGCCCCCGCCGCCCGCCCTGCGCGAGCCTGCCGACCCGCGAGCCCGCGAGCCCGCGACCCGACCGGGCCGCAGTACCACGCAGCCCGCAAACGCCGCCGCCGCACTGTCGCCACAACAACTTACATATTGCATTCCCCTGTTGCCCGCTTGCCCTAAATAAATACTTTATGAATATTTATCCTAAGTTACCGAAACATACATCGTTGAATAGCTATAACATCAATGCCTTCAACCTAAATTTTAAATTTCTACATAAACATTAACAAAGGATCTTAAGTTAATACAAGACTTTAGAACTTATTTACTGTTTTACACAGGAATTCAAAAATTCTTTGCAGGACTATATTTTCTATGACATTATTAGGAACTTAAACCTACTAAGGTTACCCCACGTATTGTGGCGAGTCGGACACGCACTCGGATGGTTCCGTACCAAAAATACGACAAAAAGAAATCACGTTTGTTGTATGATTGTAATGTTGTTATAGCGGCAACAGCGATACATCATCTGTGAAAATTTCAGCTTGCTAGCTATCACGGTTCCTAAGATACAGCCTCATGACGGACTGACCTTCAAACAAAAAAGAACCGACTTCAAAGTAAAAACAGAAATAAATCAATATGTATTTTTATTTATCAGAAATTAATAAATAATAGAGGGCTACCAGGCGAACTTTGTTGCGCCATATCGAGCTGATCCGATGTAGTTATTTTTTCTATGTTTTTGGATACAAACCTTGCTCTGGCTATAACTAACAAAGTAAAATAATTATCGAAATCGGTCCAGCCGATCAAAAGCTATGAGGAACAAACATAAAAAAAATCAAATTGAGAACCTTCTCCTTTTTAGGGTTTCGTAGCCAAATGGCAAAAACGGAACCCTTATAGATTCGTCATGTCTGTCTGTCTGTCTGTCTGTCTGTCCGTCCGTGTGTCACAGCCACTTTTCTCCGAAACTATGAGGCCTATGCTATTGAAACTTGGTAAGTAGATGTATTCTGTGAACCGCATTAAGATTCTAATATAAAACTAGAAAAAAAGCATTAAATTTTGGGGGTCCCCATACTAAGAACTGAAACTCAAAATTCTTTTTTTCATCAAACCCATACGTGTGGGGTATCTATAGATAGGTCTTCAAAAATGATATTGAGGTTTCTAACATATTTTTTTCGTAAAGTGAATAGTTTGCGCAAGAGACACTTCCAAAGTGGAAAAATGTGTGTCCCCCCCCCCCCCCCCTCTAACTTCTAAACTAAGAGACTGATAAATCTAAAAAGAGTATATGATGTACATTGCCATAAAAACTACCAGCGAAAATTAGTTTGAACGCGATAGAGCTGGTAGTTTTTATTTAATACATACGTCGTAAACCGCAATTTTCGGTTAGAAAAATCACTACCACTGGGAACGTGTTTAAACATCAATCAAAGTTACAACGAACTATAAGAACTTTTATATTATGTTACTTGCTGCTACGAAACCCTTCATGGGCGAGTCCAACTCGCACTTGGCCGGTTTTTTTTTTTTTAAGTCGGTTAATAAATGGATGTGGTGTGTGATGAAATGTTAATGTGTGTGACCATCTCTGTTTATCCCTTCGGGGTTAAAGGTGTCTTCGGGTTTAAATCTATACCATACCTACTATACCTAATAAAACCAAGACAAACTTTCTGTGTACATTTAATATTTTTCAATAATTCAATTATAGTGTCGAGATGTGTTGACGCAGAACACGAACAATGTTATCTAAATTTTATCTGTCTGTCTGAACCTAGGGGTTCCATGGGATAGGCATCGGGGTGCCGTAAAAATATTTTGAAAATGCGCTAATTATGTGATGAGAAGAACCCCATTGCTTATATCAAATCTTCAACCACTTTTGCAGGGAATATCATCACCTACATTCGTAGAGAGAGATAAACTAGGTAATACAGCTGTATAAAAAATCCGCTTGTGAAATGTGTAAAATAAAATATATAAGATAATCTACTCTTTGTCCGATTATTTTGCTGAAAACATAGAGCAACGCAAACTGTCTAAGCGATGCTCTGTGGCTGAAAATAAAAGATATTGATTATGATGTGTACCATTTATCCATAGGTACTAAAATTTAGACTAACTGACTGATTCATCATCGCAGAGCCTAAACTGCTGGATCCACAAACTTGAAATGTGATAGTAGATGCATTTTATGATGTAAGCATCCACTAAGAACTGGAGAGGAGACACGGTGCTCTCTCCTACCGGTTGTCACAGATAACGTACCAGGCACGGTAGCTTCGGTCGGTATCTGTGGCGAAGACACCGGGAAATCACGGCCGAGTGTCAGCACTGCGAGGACCGCAGCGATGACACAGCGCTCCACACTCTGGTGGAGTGCATGGCGTGGGCGCAAAAGCGCCAGGTCCTCGTAGTGGGTCTGGACGTGGACACGGTCTCGCTCGAGACCATGGTGCGAGCCATGATCTCCAGCGGGAGCAAGTGGGACTGCGCCGCCTCTTTCTGCGAGCAGGTCATGCTCGTAAAAGAGACGGTGGGGCGGGAACGGGAGAGAACTCTCCCACCCGAGTTCCGCCGCCGACGTGTCTTCGCCGAAGACTATCGACCTCCATGACCGGGGGCCTGAGGACGGTGAGAGGGTAGGAGTCCGGCATAGCATCCATGAGGATTTTCCCTAACGTTAAAAAAAACATCCACTAAGAAAGGGATTTTGGAAATTCTGCTACTAAAGGGATAGGATGGAAGTTTGTTTGAAAATCCGTCATTTTCAGAGCTAGATGCACTAAATTTCATAAACCTGTGTCTTTCATAAAACAAATGAACACGAATATCAGCCTTTTTCAAAATTTTACTACTAAGAGGGTAAAATATGTATGTATGTATATGTGTATGTATAATGTGTATGCATGTATGTATGTTTATGTATTTAAAAATGTTTATTTTAGTATTTAGGTATTGTACATATTGTACCTGTTGCTAAATATTTCTACACCGAAACTACCCATCTTACCTTAAATTAACATCTTTTCTGTCCATCCCAAGGTTGCCTGTCAGAAATTGCTTTACAACAATAAGGCCGCCCAAATTATTGTAAACTTGTTTTTAACTTTGGGTACAAATAAAAGTTTATTCTATTCTATTCTATTCTAATAGGATAAACGTTTGTATGGAGATTACATTATTTTCAAAGTTAGAAGCATGAAACTTCGTACACCTACGTCTTTTAAGAAATAAATGAACACGTGTATCAGCGTTTTTCAAAATTTTACTACTAAGACGGTAAAATAAGTGGTAAACGTTTGTATGGAATATTCGTCACTTTGAAAGTTAGAAGCATGAAACTTCGTGCAACTGCGTCTTTTTAGAATAAAATGATGAACTTGATGATGAATAAAATCAGCGTTTTATTTTTAATTTCAATTAATTTTACTACTAAGAGGGTAAAATAGGCGACGAACGGTTGTATGATAAACTTCGTGATTTTATAAGTTGGAAGCATGAAATTTCGTGTACGTGCATGAATATAAACGACGCGACACTACAGGAGTAAACGCAACGTGACGCGACGGGGGTAAATGCGATGGGAACGGGTGACTCATAAGTGACGCAAACGAAGTTGCGCGGGTCAGCTAGTCTGTATTATAAACGTGAAAGACCTGACTGACTGACTTAAATCTACGCACAGCTCAAACCGCTGGGACAAGAAAGTTCAAATTTGGCTAGTAATGTCCTTATACGTCCTGGGACATCCTTCCGAGGGATCCCAACCATAGGCTGTTGGGCGTTACGTGAGGTTTTTTAGTTGGTAGGAGTCCGGCATAACATCCATGAGGATTTTCCCTCACGTTAAAAAAAAAGGGGGGGTTCACTAAGAAAGGATAATTCATCCCCTAAAGGGGTCCAAAGTTTGTATGGGGAAACAAGAATAAATCAGTCTAACTAAGACTATTTTATTCCAAATTTCACAGGAGTATTCCTAAAGATAAATGAGGAAACACGTGATTTAGGTTATTTTTAAAAATCAAACCCCTAAGAGGGGAAAAGTCCCTAACCTTATTGAGGACTTTTCCCCTCTTAGGGGTTGAATTTTTGAATATAATGTTTGATATAATGACTGGCCTTTTGGTTCAGTGGTGAGAGTAGGTACCTGACTACGGATTCGGAGGTCGTGGGTTCGAATTCCACCCAGGACAAATCTCTTTGTGTGATGAGCATATTGATTTGTTCTGTGTCCTGGGTGTAATTTACCTATAATAGGTATATATGAATTTAGACATATATATTAGCGCTCGTGGCCCCGCGGACTCAGTGTTCTGTAAACGATCACTGCAGTAAGCAACTTTCACTATGGCCGGTCCATGGATGGGTGACCATCCATGTGATCACTTTGTGACATTTATTTGAGCGTTTCCGTGCTTCGGATGGCACGTTAAGCCGTTGGTCCCGGTTGCCAGTAAAATGGCAGTCGTTATCGTTAAGCTAAGTTGAAGGCTTTATTTCAACAGCAGGCAGTCACAACCTGCGCCTGTCCTTTTAAACACGGCAATACGGCTCACCACCTATTACGTGGGACTAATTATACAAAGGTGAAATGTGGGCATATAATATGCCTCTGCCTACCCCTTCGGGGATTAAGGCGTGACCATATGTATGTATGTATGTATGTATGATGACATTTGAATGATGACATTATTAACACGATAAGTCTACAACATCGGTGCATGTAATTGAATTGTGTGTTTGTATGTAAATTGTATAAACTGGAAAAGAATGACAAATATGGGCCCTTTGTTTTCTATTTCCTATGAAATTGCTATCTTTAAAATATTATAATTACCTAAAGTAATCTGCCCAGGGCCTGATTTACCCATAAGCTAACTAAGCTGAAGCTTAGGGCGCCAGGATCAAGGGGGCGCCTGGCGTCGGGCTAGGCGCTGGGCTGTGACTTACGGTGCTCCCAAAAGGAGCACACAAAACATCTAGCAATTTTTAACAGATTGTAACAACTCCTAACAACATGTAAACTTGTTAGTTAACATTTTGTAACATCAAACTACATATTACAATATTTGGTAATTTAGTGAAAATACAAATACGTGCGTTAAAATTGAATTCCTGCGCCCATCTCCCTGGCAGCGTGGTAGTAAATACGACAGCTCCACCTGTGCCGCGTTCAAGGCACCCAGGAACCAAAGTGAATGGCTGTCCAGCTTTTTGGCGGGTAGAAGCATCAGGGCCGTCGATAACTGCAGCTGTTCTGAATGCATGGCCATAAACGCTAGAGTACCACAAGGCTCAGTGTTGACCCTCACTCTGTTTCTGCTGCATATCAATGACATATATAATGTCTATTGACGGCATTCATTGTTATGCGGACGACACTGTCTTGTTACACGGGCCGCACCGGTATCTCTCGGGCTGCAGTGGAAGAAAGCTGTGAACAACTTGTGTCTGAAATCGAGACTACTCGCACTAGAGTGTCCGATTGCGGAAAACAAAATCTTGTTCAATTCAACCCTACTAAGACACAAGTTTGTGTATTCACCGCAAAGAAAACACAATTTACTGTAGCGTCACAATTTCAGGGCACAACTCTCCATCTCTGACAGTATAGGTATCCTTGGTGTTGACATCTCCAGTGATGTTGAATTCCGAAATGATTTGGAGAATAAGAATAAATATCAGAATGAATTGACTGAATTCTTCCATGCGACTCGGTGCAGAGGCGAGCCATGAGAGTGGTCAACGATCCCATGCTTGCAGGTGGTGTGGAACCTCTTCGCGACAGGAGAGACTTTGCCTCCTTGTGCGTGACCACCGGTACATCTGGTGGGCCGTATGCTTGTCTGCCACCTTGGTGGTATAAAAAAAGTGTGAGACGGTGAAACCGGTCATGGAGGAGTGGCTGGAAAGGCACCATAGCAGCCTCATCTACCGAATGCCACAGATACTTACTGGACACGAGTGCATCAGTAAGTATCTGCGGCGGAAGTTAACATTCGAGTGTCAGCACTACGGTGACTGCAGCGAGGATACGCTCAGCATATGCACTGCAACCTCGTTGCGCGCCTGGACGTAGATGTTCTCACGCTGGAGACCGTGGTGAGAGCCATGGTCTTCAATAGGAGAAAATAGGACGCCACTGAGTCTTTTTGCGAGCAAGTCATGTTTGCGAAAGAGGCAGCGGGATAGGAACTCCCTCCGTAGTTCCGTAGTCGACGGCGGGTTCGTCGCACACTGCAATACGCTCAGGACTACCCGCCTCCATCACGGAGGGCCTGAGAATGGCGAGTTGTTATCTTGCCATTCTTACGGAAGCAGATCAGGAATATAGCGTGACTTTTCACTCCTCAAAGAAATAGGATAGTACCTATTTCCTTTCCCCGATACACCCGAATCCCCCCAAGAAATCAGATAAAACCCAAACCCAAGGGAGGAACTGCGATGGCGTATAAAGTCTGAAAGCAATGTCTTTCGTCGTAGACTTTGTCCGCCATCGCAGTTCCTCGGGCGTAGCAGCCCAACAGATGAGCCAATTTTGCGGTTTTCTATGCTCGAAAGCCAATGTGCCGGGGCCATCAGCTTTCGAGCCGTTCTTAGCTATAAATTTTGCATATCATCAGCTCACTTCCTGAGTTATGAAGATTTCACTAAAATTCACTGGTTCGATTTATCGGAAACTGGATGTACCTACCGAGGTACTTAGGACTTGTAATTTAATTAGTTGCAGCTGGGGGCGCATATTCATAGCTAGCTTAGGGCGCGTGAAACCCAAAATCAGGCCCTGAATCTGCCGGAAGCGATGTTAACTTTTTAAAGAAAAAATATTTACGATGAAAGTCGAAGAATAAATTAGTATGTGACCCGTTTAATGTTCAATCATGGCGACACGAAATTAATTTCCTTTCGCAATATTTGACTTTGCTATACCTCCTAAAGTATTCATTTAATTTGCATGGTGTAAAGGGAAGAAATAATCTTGATTAAATGTTTAAGCCAACTAACGTATTTAAATTGAGAAGGATACCTTATTATCTAATATATAAGATAAAATGGCGAAAAAACACGTTTGTTGTATGGGTTTAATATTATTATGTTTTTGTTTTTAGTATTTGTTGTTATAGCGGCAACAAAAACACATAATCTGTGAAAATTTCAACTCTCTAGCTATCACCGTTCATGTGATACAGCCTCCTGACGGACAGACAGACAGACGGACAGCGAAGTCTCATGAATAGGATCCCGTTCTTTACCCTTTGGGTACGGAACCCTAAAAAAGGTGAATTGTGGGCATATATTATGTCTCTGCCTACCCCTTCGGGGATAAAGGCGTGACCATATGTATGTAAGAATACTTATCAGTCGTCTAGATTCCATAGCACAAGCTTATAGATTAGTTTGGGCTAGATGATGTTGTGTGAGAATGTCCAACAATATTTATTTTTATTTTATTTAATTACTAGCGGCCCGCTCCGGCTTCGCACGGGTATACAGTATTACTCCACTATTTAATGGATGTTATTATCTATTATATAAAAATAAGTCGGGTTTTCCTTCCTGACGCTATAACTCCAGTACGCACGAACCGATTTCCACGGTTTTGCATTCGTTGGAAAGGTCTCGGGCTCCGTGAGGTTTATAGCAAAGAAAATTCAGCAAAATTTCACATACAGCGCCATCGCGGGCGAAGCTGCGGGCATCAGCTAGTTATACATATAAACCTTCCTCTTGAATCACTCTATCTATTAAAAAAACCGCATCAAAATCCGTTGCGTAGTTTTAAAGATTTAAGCATACAAAGGGACATAGGGACAGAAAAAGCGACTTTGTTTTATACTATGTAATAATAAAAAATTGCGTGTACTTAGTGTACACACGTAAGAAGTGAAACTTCTTCATAAACTTAATTTTCACCTCATCTTAAATTAAGTCAAAAAGTACAAAAGTACAAAAGTCCAAAAGTCCCAAAGTCCAAACGTCCAAAAGTCCCAAAGTCCCAAAGTCCCAAAGTCCCAAAGTCTAAAAGTCTAAAAGTCTAAAAGTCTAAAAGTCCAAAAGTCCAAAAGTCCAAAAGTCCAAAAGTCCAAAAGTCCAAAAGTCCAAAAGTCCAAAAGTCCCAAAGTCCCAAAGACCCAAAGTACCAAGGTCCCATCCAAAAGTCCAAAAGTCCAAAAGTCCAAAAGTCCCAAAGTCCCAAAGTACCAAAGTCCCAAAGTTCCAAAGTCCCAAAGACCCAAAGTACCAAGGTCCCATCCAAAAGTCCAAAAGTCCAAAAGTCCAAAAGTTCAAAAGTTCAAAAGTTCAAAAGTTCAAAAGTCCCAAAGTCTCAAAGTTCCAAAGTCCCAAAGACCCAAAGTACCAATGTCCCATCCAAAAGTCCAAAAGTCCAAAAGCCCAAAAGTCCAAAAGTCCAAAAACCCTTAAATGACATGCTATCCCTGGATAAAGTACTCTTAATTCGAATCCACCGTGGTGGGGAACAAAACAAAGATGGCGCGTAACCAAAAATCGTGACGTGACGTGACGTGACGCAAATTTTTTTCCAACGCCGATAAAAAAGTTTCACTTCAATAATAATGATAATGATATCTCAAAATATCAATATGGGTATCGTTTTCATAGTAGGTATTTTGAGACGCTAATTACAAAAATGGGATCAAAATTAAAATACAACGTAGCCGACGTAAACTATGGCCCCGGTGAGGAATGCTAATTACGAAGATAACTTAGATTTCCTAATTGAAGGGTTAGTATAACATACCTATACGCTGATTCAGACTTTTGAGAATGCAATTCCCTTAATTTTAATAATTGAACAGTTCACAAACACACTAAGTACTAAACTACGGGAGTAAACGCAAGGCAACGGGAGTAAATGCGACGGGAACGAATAATATACCTACTCTATCTCAAACGAAGTTGCGCGGGTCAGCTACTGTAATATAAAAGGCCAGCCAGAGGCGCTGATCGCATCAAGTCCGAATTCGATTCTGTCTCTGAATGAGGTATGAACTGAACACCCTTTTTTACGCGTTCAAATCCTCGTGGATTCTATGCCGAAATCCTACCGGCTAAAACCGTACGGTGCCCTTCAACAGGCTTCGGTTAGGAGTTCCGTCGGCGGAACGTACATACATACATACATACATACATATAATCACGCTTGTCTCCCATCGGGGTTAGCAGAGACTATGGCTTTCCACTTGCTGCGATCCTGGCATACAACTTTCGCTTATTCTACTTTCATAACTGTTTTCATACACGCTCGCCGGTTAAGGGTACTCTTTTTTCAGGTCTCTGATTTGATCGGTATGCGTACGCCGAGGTCGACCCCTACCAGTTTGCTCATTCATTTTCGCCTCTTATATCTAGTTTGTCAGTCTATTTTCATTAGTGACCGACCGAAGTTTCGGTTTCGGTTTCGGCCAGTTTCGGCCAAAAAATTGAGTTTGGACCGCAGATTCGGTTTCGGCCAAAATGGCCCGAAACTTTCGGCCGCGCCGAAACTCACGTGTTCATGAATTTTGAGTGCCTGGCTCTACTTGTGTGTGACGTGGTTGGAGTCAGCCCAACCAGTTAATATGTTACTAACCAAAGATTTACAAAGGACTTGCAATCAATAGTTATAATAATACAATTTTTGCGGAATCCTAAAAAGGTGATCTAGGACATTACATCATAACCTTACCCTACCCCTTTGTTGTCGGTTTCGTTGACTTCTGTCTGTCAGCAGGCTGTAACTCATGCACCGTGATAGTTAAACAGTTATTTTTTTTACAGATGATGTATTTCTGTTGCCGCTATAGCAAAAAATACTAGAAATAGACAAATTATTATTATTAAAGGGGGCCTCCCATACAACATACGTGATTTTTTGCCGCTTTTCTCGTACTAATACTATTTCGTGCGCTAGTCCGACCCACTGCTGTCCAGTTTTCGTTATATACTTCTAGAATGTAACCAAAACCAGCCAAGAGCTATTATAGTAGCAGGGCACTGTGACGTTTTAGTCGGTAGGAGTTCGTAATAGCATCTATGAGTAATTACACACATAAAGAAAAAAACTCATCTTTAGGTGGAGATATTTCTAAAATGAACACTTGAAAGGATTTATACCGTTAATTGATGGCACTTGGTGGAACTTGCTTTGTTGGTGGAACTTGGTTATTTTTCCAATAGGTGCACTATTGGAAAAATAACCGGCTAAATGCGAGTCGAACTATCACACGGAGTGGTTTAAGTGGGACCCTATAAACGAGACATGAGGCCTAGCCGTACGTCTGTCTGTTAGTCACGAGGTTGTATCGCTGGAACTGTGCCAGATAGAGGCCTAAAATGTTCACTGTGTAGTAGTCCTACCGACTAAACACCACGCGTATCCTACCTACCAGCCTAGTTACCAGTTAGGAGCTCCGAGTATGTCCTCGAAATGATGCATACTACGGCCGCGTCTTTGGGGGGGTTGTTCAGTTGTTATCCCGCTTCTTGAGGCGGGCGTGCATTAAAGCTCTCACGTCACGCTATCGTCTAAGACCTGCTTCTGTAAGGACGGTGAGCAGCCCCGTCACCGTCCTCAGGCTCCCGGTCATGGAGGCTGATAGTATGGGGCGCCGCCGCAGACTGTGGAAACGCGGGTGGGAGAGTTCTCTCTCGCTTCCTCCCCACCGCCTCTTTCACGACACGAGCATGACAAAATAACCGCTTTCTACTACATGCATATGAATGTATACAGGCTGAATTTTTCAAAAGGGATTGGATGGCCAAATCCGAAACTATAAGGAATAGCGAAAAATGCTCAAAGGAGTCACGAGCCCGATTTTGATGAAACTTAAAACCTCATCATTAGATTTTTGAAAAACCAATATTCCTAGCTGAGAATCGAACCCAGTGATTATGAAAAAAAAAACACACCCTATATTATTACACCATACGATAGTGTTGCTATTAAAGATCTTATTCTGGGCAGTAATGACATACGGCAAACTAAAGGAAAGTGCTCATCTTTAACAAAATACAATTTATTTTGTTTACGTTAACTGACTATTTGTTCAAAATGTAGACCATTGTTTACAATACATAGCTGGATTCATATATAGGATAGAACTCAAGGATCGTACTGCATTCAATATTATTGATTCCATTTAGAATATTCTCCAAAGAATCATTCTCAGCATGATTTAAAACACGGAATAGTTACGCTCTATTCTGGGATTTCGAACGACACAAACTATGATACAAAATTTAGGTACATGAAATATGAATTCTATTAAAATTTCAAACTTTCCTTAAATTTGCCGTATATCATTACTTCGCAGAATTTGATACTTATCAGCGACACTATCGTATGGTGTAATAATAAAGGGTGTGTTTTTTTTCACAATCAATTGGTTCGATTCCCAGCTAGGATGATTGATTTTCCAAAAATCTAATGATGAGGTTTTAAGTTTTATCAAAATCGGGCTCGTGACTCCTTTGAGCATTTTTAGCTAATCCTTATGGTTTCGGATTTGGCCATCCAAGCCCTTTTCAAAAATTCACCTGTATACGGTACACATACCAAAATTTTTTATTTTTATTTTTGTCTGTCTGTCTGTCTGTTTGTTCCGGCTAATCTCTGGAATGGCTGGACGGATTTAGACGGGACTTTCACTGGCAGATAGCTTATGTAATAAGGAGTAACTTAGGCTACTTTTATTTTAGAAAAAAATGCCAAAAACAAAACTAAATAAACATTTTTTTTGAAGTGAAACTTCTTTATCGGCGTTGGAAAAAAATTTGCGTCACGTCACGTCACGTCACGTCACGATTTTTGGTTACGCGCCATCTTTGTTCTGTTCCTCACCACGGTGGATTCGAATTAAGAGTACTTTATCCAGGGATAGCATGTCATTTAAGGGTTTTTGGACTTTTTGACTTTTGGGCTTTTGGACTTTTGGACTTTTGGATGGGACATTGGTACTTTGGGTCTTTGGGACTTTGGAACTTTGAGACTTTGGGACTTTTGAACTTTTGAACTTTTGAACTTTTGGACTTTTGGACTTTTGGACTTTTGGATGGGACCTTGGTACTTTGGGTCTTTGGGACTTTGGGACTTTGGGACTTTGGGACTTTTGGACTTTTGGACTTTTGGATGGGACATTGGTACTTTGGGTCTTTGGGACTTTGGAACTTTGAGACTTTGGGACTTTTGAACTTTTGAACTTTTGAACTTTTGAACTTTTGAACTTTTGAACTTTTGGACTTTTGGACTTTTGGATGGGACCTTGGTACTATGGGTCTTTGGGACTTTGGAACTTTGGGACTTTGGGACTTTGGGACTTTGGGACTTTGGGACTTTTGGACTTTTGGACTTTTGGACTTTTGGATGGGACCTTGGTACTTTGGGTCTTTGGGGCTTTGGGACTTTGGGACTTTTGGACTTTTGGACTTTTGGACTTTTGGACTTTTGGACTTTTGGACTTTTGGACTTTTGGACTTTTGGACTTTTGGACTTTTGGCCTTTGGGACTTTGGGACTTTTGGATGGGATCTTGGTACTTTGGGTCTTTGGGACTTTGGAACTTTGGGACTTTGGGACTTCGGGACTTTGGGACTTTGGGACTTTGGGACTTTGAGACTTTGAGACTTTGGGACTTTGGGACTTTGGGACTTTGGGACTTTGGGACTTTGGGACTTTGGGACTTTGGGACTTTGGGACTTTGGGACTTTGGGACTTTGGGACTTTGGGACTTTGGGACTTTGGGACTTTGGGACTTTGGGACTTTGGGACTTTGGGACTTTGGGACTTTGGGACTTTGGGACTTTGGGACTTTGGGACTTTGGGACTTTGGGACTTTGGGACTTTGGGACTTTGGGACTTTGGGACTTTGGGACTTTGGGACTTTGGGACTTTGGGACTTTGGGACTTTGGGACTTTGGGACTTTGGGACTTTGGGACTTTGGGACTTTGGGACTTTGGGACTTTGGGACTTTGGGACTTTGGGACTTTGGGACTTTGGGACTTTGGGACTTTGGGACTTTGGGACTTTGGGACTTTGGGACTTTGGGACTTTGGGACTTTGGGACTTTGGGACTTTGGGACTTTGGGACTTTGGGACTTTGGGACTTTGGGACTTTGGGACTTTGGGACTTTGGGACTTTGGGACTTTGGGACTTTGGGACTTTGGGACTTTGTGACTTTGTGACTTTGTGACTTTTGGACTTTTGGCCTTTGGGACTTTTGGACTTTTAGATGGGACCTTGGTACTTTGGGTCTTTGGGACTTTGGAACTTTGGGACTTTGGGACTTTGGGACTTTTGGACTTTTGGACTTTTGGCCTTTGGGACTTTGGGACTTTGGGACTTTTGGCCTTTGGGACTTTGGGACTTTGGGACTTTGGGACTTTGGGACTTTGGGACTTTGGGATTTTGGGACCTTGAGACCTTGGGACTTTGGGACTTTTGGACTTTTGGCCTTTTGGACTTTTGGACTTTGGACTTTGGACTTTTGGACTTTTGGACTTTTGGACTTTTGGACTTTTGGACTTTTGGACTTTTGGACTTTTGGACTTTTGGACTTTTGGACTTTTGGACTTTTGTACTTTTGTACTTTTTGACTTAATTTAAGGTGAGGTGAAAATTAAGTTTATGAAGAAGTTTCACTTCTTACGTGTGTACACTAAGTACACGCAATTTTTTTTAATACACAGCTAGTTAATATATATGCTTCCTCCACATTACTCGCGAAGTTGAACGAAGTTGGACGTGTACGATAGTGTAGAGGGGTACCTCGCCCTACTTCGTCAAAAATTTTCTTTGCCTCGTGCAACTTCGCCGACGAACTTCGTTCAACTTCGCGAGTAATGTAGAGCAAGCATTAAAAACTAAATTGCCACTGCCAAATTGACAGTGCCACTGTCACTGTCAGTGTCATACAGTTTACGCTACGTACGTCTACGTACGCATACGCAAGTGTTGTGGTTAGATATGCGAGAGATAATTATTACGAGTAATATTACACTTCTTTTTGAGTGAACATCAGTCGTAAACGTACTTAAACAATTGGTAAAATGTTCTATCCTAATAAAGGACTTTTGTTACGTTTAACAATAGCATGTACAATAGTAGTGGCACTTGGGCACAGCCATAGCCACAGTCATTCTCATGAAGAACCACCGGCGTTTAAATACTCCAAAAATGTAAACGAACAATACAAAAAAGAAGTAACACCTGAGTCAGATTACGATTTATACGTAAGAGCATTAAGTTCCACTGTGTTTATAAGTATAGTACCTTTCTTCATACTTTTCTTTATACCTATCGACGGTACTGTAGAAAAACAACCGTTACTCAAAATCCTGTTATCATTTGCTTCCGGTGGACTTCTCGGCGATGCGTTTCTTCATTTAATTCCGCACGCTCTTATGGCAGGCGACAGCTCTGGAGCTCACAGCCACAGTCATTCACATGATGAAGAGCACCACGAACCACACGATATAACCGTCGGGCTCGGAGTATTGGGAGGAATCATAACATTCTTAGTAGTTGAAAAATCTGTCAGATTGTTTGATGGTGGACATGGTCACTCTCATGGACCTAGCAAGAAGAAATCTGATGACAAACAGAAAAAGGGTAGCAAAGAAAAAAAAGAGGATATCAAGATTGCTGGATATTTAAACCTTGCTGCTGACTTCACACATAATTTCACAGATGGTTTGGCCATTGGTGCATCTTATATTGCAGGACAAAACATTGGCCTCATAACAACTATAACTATATTTTTACATGAAATCCCTCATGAAATTGGTGACTTTGCTATACTTGTGCAATCTGGTTGCTCCCGCAAGAAGGCAATGTTGTTGCAGTTGCTGACTGCATTTGGAGCAGTATCTGGCACTGTGATATCAATATATTTGAGAGGATCAAGTGACAGCCTGGTTTCTTCACTCATACTCCCGTTTACTGCTGGGGGCTTTATTTATATTGCCACTGTCTCTGTTATTCCAGAACTTTTAGAAGGTTCTAATAAACTTAGTCAATCGATAAAAGAAATTATGGCTCTTCTAGCTGGAGTCTATATGATGGTACTTATTGCACAATATGAATAGCATATTATTATATTTTATATTAAACAGTAAGTAAATAATATTTTTACATTGTTCTATTTTTACACACTAACTAAGGTGGGTAATATTTTTTGAATGTATGTAAAGTTGAATTTATAAGCTGTTTTGGCTTAACTTTAGATTGTCCTCCCACGAGTTCGGGGTTCATATTTTTTTTACACAAAGCTAATATTATTAGAAGCCTCCACACGAAGTTTTAACTTGCGGAGATTAATGGTTAACGAGAAAAAAAATAATGAAAATCATAAAAAATTACCAAAAATTGTCACTTTTGACCACAGAATACCTACACTCTTAATGCTTTTGACATTCGGCTCGTCATTAAACGTTTCGTTTTACATAAGGTTTACGCACTAAAATGTTTAACTTCATTTAATAATGAAATAAATAGGTATATTCAGCGACTACGTAAAATTTTATGCATATTTTATTATAATACATATATTTCGTTGACAAAAATGAATGCTATTACTTATATGTATTCTGACAATAATTTACCGACTATTGCCGCTATGTAAAACTAAACGTAAAACGCCGTCGACACGCTGTCACTGTCACTGTCTGACAGTTATATTTTTTTTGTAATACTTATTTTATGGCCTTTAACTTCAGCCTTTTAGCCAAACTATTGTTGATTATTCAACTACTGTTGGTTAGGTTAGGTTGGAACTGTGACCATTGACGCGCGACGGCGAGCGAGCGAAGCGAGCGTGCCGCGGCAGCGGCCGCCGAGCGCCAGAGGTGTCCTTTATAATATTATTATAACAATTTCAGACCAAGAAAATGCGAAAGTTAGGTTATAATATAAAAAAAATCGTAACTCAAAAAGGGGGGGCGTCCGCAACATTTCCTTCAAGGGGGGGGGTACTACACCCCCTCCCCCCTCCCCCCACCACCTCCCAGCCCTTAAATCGTGGGAGGACAATCCGAAGTCCTACCGCTGTTTTTACCTTAAATATTTTTGTTCAATATGTAAACCAATAAACATCACATGCTATTGTTAATTTATATTGTTCATACAGCCTAGAAAGATATTGATGTCTACCACATGTTATCATAAACAAGTTAAGTTATCTTGTCAAGTAATTGTAATATATTGAAATCATTTTTGTTTTTAATTCAATAACTGTAAAAAGAAAACTTACACATAGCGTTTTAAGTAGATTGTGGAACCATTAAAAAATAAGATGTATGAAACTTTTGTAACTCTTTCAATCATTATTGGTTAATGCAACAAACATACTTTGTTTTAAATTTATTTTCTGTGATTAGTAAATCTGCACTATTATGACTACCTACATATCAAGCACTATTGATACCTTTTTTTTCATTCACCTTGTCCAGTTTAAATTTAGGTATCATTTCGATAGCACAGGGTTAAAATAATCCTACTAAAATTATAACTGAAAGTTTGTGAAGCTGTTTGGATGTTTGTTACTCAATCACACAAGTAACGACTCAGATTGAGATGAAATTTGGTACAAGTATAGAATATATAGTCTGTAATAACTAACTGAAATAACTGACAGGAAGCGGGTACCTAATTTCTCGCGGGCGAAACTGCGAGCTTCATTTAGTATTATATAATACCTACATTCAAGTTTCCATTTCTTTAAAGAGCTCTGATACACATCCCAATTTGTTACTGATACATATCTTTTTAACTACTTTGTTATTGCTCACAAACAATATTATGAAGGTCAAGAAGTAAATGTAAAATGCAAGCATTACAGTATGCCTCTGCGTACCCCTTTGTAGATAAAGACCCGTTGTTGATACCATATTCTATCCATGCTGGTTTCTATAGCTAGCTGTACACACAACACTATTACTGCTGTGCTGTTGCAGCTCAAATAATCAATTTCTTTTTAGTCATACCTTTGGTGTAAATCCCATTGTTGCTGTCCACAATAACACATGTGGCATGTGGCCAATATATAAACAGCTGTTAGGTAGGTGCCTATTTACATTCTTTTAGATTTATGTTCATTCCAATAAAATATGTAATTTGCACCTGTGTAAAATGAAAGAGGTTAGGTATCTATCAGTAGGCAATTGTTTTAGACAATGTGATGAAGCTCAAAGTGAGCCCTCAAAATGATTAGACTATCTTTGTTGCATGTAAAGGAATGGTCAAAGCTTTTAGCTAATAGCAGTTGCGAACTTTAGTTTGGGAACTGCCCAATGCCCATGCCCCTAGACATGTTCTGCCTAGGGAATCTTAGTTACATGCAGTTTTCAAAACATTTTATTTGTTCCAATCTGTCATAGAAAAAAGGGGGTCCCAAATTAAAGTTCGTGGCTACCTTTTGACCCAATATCTTCAAAATGTGATGTACATTTACTACAGACATTCACTAGATAAAATGTGATCAAATAGATAAGAAATAAACAACTCTTTATGTAGTAATGATGTTTATTATTTATAATTTACTTCTTCTTGGATACACCAACAGTTCTTCCTCGCCTGCCAGTGGTTTTGGTGTGCTGACCACGCACACGCAGACCCCAGTAGTGTCGCATACCCCTGTGGGCACGGATCTTCTTTAACCTTTCCAAATCCTCACGGAGCTTTGAATCCAGATTCGAGGATGTGAGTTGGCTGTATTTGCCATCTACAATATCCTTTTGCCTGTTGAGGAACCAGTCAGGGATTTTATATTGTCTGGGATTTGACATGATTGTGACAATCTTTTCAACCTGAAACCAACAAATAAAACTATATTGCATTTACTTCAGGACTAATTGTTTGTAAGGGACGATGTGACACTTATGCAAGATTATTACTTTCACATTTACTCCCGAGATTTGCAATATTGCAATAAAAACTCACTTCCACTCTTTTTTAATGGCATTAGTTAACTATAAAAACGTAACAGTACAAGACAAGTGAATTGAGTGAGTAATTTAGACACTAGAAACAAAATCTTATAACCTAAATAGCTCAAGTGAGGAACAATCAACTCAATGCCTCACTCTATTAATCAGGCATATGGAGCTCAATAATGCTAAAAAGATGAAAGCCCACCACAGTAAATACATTGTGTGTTTATGAAATACACTTATTCATAGTAAAAAAAGTGTGCATGTAGTAACCTTTACGTGCGATTGAAGTAAAACCTCTTTGCCATTGACGGCATCAAATGTTATTTTAATATCATTCATTCAAATTTTGAATAGCGTTATTCAAATAGTAAGTGTTACTTCCGTCAGTAAAAATCTGAGTCGCACCTAAAGAAGTTTTACTACAAAAATTACCATATTTTTTGCCAAATGTACGATAAGAATGTCAACTCAGCAACTTTCCACCTAATCAGGTAATTTCAAACCAAACAAAGCAAAAACAGGAATACAGCTAGCTAAATATACCACACCAAACACCTAGATCACATAATTTTTATACTCAACATGATGTCTAGTTACCGGGAGAGTTTTGAGTTGATTTTTTTATGTTTTGTTTGAGAAGTGTGAGTATGACAAAGATATAAATGTTGTATGAATGTAAGCCCATACACATACAGTACAATACGGCGGACCCAGAGAGAACTTCAACGCAACCACTTTGAAACTTAGCACCAAGAAAAAATCGAAATGATTTGAATACAAACCTCCTCTTCAGTACATTCGCCAGCACGCTTGTCAAGATCAATATCAGCCTTTTTCAAAACAATGTTCGAGTATCTTCGGCCGACTCCCTTGATGGCAGTCATAGCAAACATAACTTTGCGTTTGCCATCGATATTGGTGTTCATGATACGTAGAATATGTTGGAACTTGTCTGGAATTACCAGCGACTGAAACAATATTGACATCCATTTAAAAATGATAAATATAACAAAATATTCCTGGAAACATCACTAATAGCTGTTCAATAACACAAAGTTAAACTTTATTATGTTTTTAACCACATGATCGTCACAATATTTAAAGATTATTACCATTTTGGCTAAATTTGTTATTTCAGCCGCCACTAAAAACCACGGTTCAAGTGTGAAAGAATGACAATTAACAATGACAGATACTTCCTTCAGAGCTTCAGACAAGTGACTTTTTTAATTTTTTTTTTTAATTTATTTATACTTGCTTTGGTTACTTAGACCATATGCCAAATATTGTTTCCATAAAATAATAGCAGCGTGTTCATGTCCAAGTTTGGACTAAGTTCTACTCTAGTAAATCGGTGGTACTTTACAAGAGCTCAAGAGCTTGCTGTGGAATTTGTTGACAAACTTAAAAAGTAGCGTATCACTGCGCTGTATTACTTTCCAACACTTGGTACGTTGTCGAACCTTTATGTTTAAGAACCCACCAAAAATCTAAATATTTAAAACTCAAAGGACTGACTGACTGGCATAGTGATCTATCAACGCACAGTCCAAACCATTGGACGGATCGGGCTGAGATTTGGCCTTTATTGCCCGTGGTACTACTGGTAGTACCACCTGTTTTCCCGACCTTTATTTGTTTTCACCAATCTATCTATAGATTTTCATTTATCTTTACCGATTCTTTACATGTCTTTCCGAAAGGATTTTGATAAATTCTACCCCCAAGGGGATAAAATACATAAAGCGGGAACGGGAACAAATTTTACGCGCGTGAAGCTGCGGGCATCAGCAAGTTACACATAAAAACTTAAAAAATATACACAAGTTTTGAAAAACCTTCCATGCCCGTGGTACTAGGTACTACTACTGGTACTCCTGGTAGTACCACTGGTAAAAAAATAACCCGTGGTACTACCAAGTGGTCCCAGCACTGGTAATTCAATTTTACCCGTGGTACTACTGGATAAAAATAAATGAAAATCGGTAAAAACAAATGAAAACCGGTAAAAACAAATGAAGATCGGTGAAAACAAATGAAGGTCGGTAAAGCAAATGAATATCAGTAAAAACAAATGAAGATCTGTAAAAACAAATGAAGATCTGTAAAAACAAATGAAGATCTGTAACTATAACAGATCTGTAAATATAACTGTTTTCACTGTTTTGACTGCCTCTGTGGCGCAGTCGGTAGTGATACCGCCTGCGGCGCTGGGTTCCATTCCCACCGGAGGCAAATATTTGTGTGACCCATAAATGTATGTCCCAAGAGTCTGGGTGTTTCTATGTATGTATTTAAAAAGTTAAAAAGTATTAATATCCTTGTTTTTACAGATCTACATTTCTTTTTACAGATCTTTATTTGTTTTTACTGATCTTCATTTGTTTTCACCGGTCTTCATTTGTTTAACAGATCTTCAATGGCTTTTAGCACTCCTCATTTATTTTCGATTTAGTAGCACCACGAGTGAAATTAAATTATTACTCGTAGACTCTTGGGACTACTGGATCGCTTGATAGTCCCACGGGGCATTACCAGATATTTTACCAGTGGTACTGCCAGTAGTACCACGGGCAAGGATCTTCATTTGTTTTACCGATCTTCATTAAATTTGTTTTTACTTATTTTCATTTATTTTTGATCCAGTAGTTTCACGGGTAATATTGATTTACCCATCGATTTAGATTGAGAGTAGCGAAAAATCCTAAATATATGGATTTACCAGTGGTACTACTGCTACTGGGACCACTTGATAGTACCATGGGCATGAAAGGTTGAAAAATTATACAACGGAATGTAACCGCTTGACTGTAAAGGGGAACCGACATGATCAATTGGGACAATTGGCAATTGTCAAGCACGTTAAATAACATGTGTACATATACGTCGATGCACACAAACATGCAAAGAAATCACGCACACTGAAGCAAGCAAGGCATGACCGTGTCGGGAGTCGGGACTCGGGACCCCTTTAGTTTCGCGCCGAATTCCCCGACCCCAACAACAAGTGACACCAGACTATGTCAAAGACCTCAAATCATGTCATATAAAACCACTTTTTCTTCATGCTGACTTAAATGGGTGTCCAATGGTAAAATCCCTAATGGGCTCCCGACACGGGTCAATATATTGAGTCAAGTCTGATATCTATGAATGGAAAATGTCTCAGTGTGCGTGATTTCTTTGCATGTGTGTGTGCATTGACGTGTATGTACACATGATATTGACGAGGCATGACAATTGCCAATTGATCGTGTCGGGACCCCGGGAAGTTCATTTTTCACTATTATACAGTAAGCGAAATAAGCACAAAAAATCCTGAAAAGGATACAAAGGGGTTACAGAAATAAAAAAAAACCTTGAAATCATGGTATAAAATAGGCTCTTTATTATGATATTAAAAATTAAAGTATTATTATTATTATTAGAATATCGTTCTAAGTTACCCACCTAGAATGATATTCTAATACTTTAATTTGAATCAATACAGTGTTGGGTTCATTATAAATCAGCTGGACTTAGGGATTTCTCTTAAGTTTTAAAGGACTTACTTTTTACTTATAACCTATGTCCCCTAGATGGGGCAGAGGGCGTCCACAGTGATCTTCCATCGCGTTCGGTCTTGGGCTTCCCGTTTCATCTCACTCCAGGTCTTTCCAACGTTATTCGCCTCGTCCGCCACTTCCAAGTTTGTTTGGGACGGCCACGCGTGCGCTTGCCTTGAGGGTTCCAATCCAGCGCCTGTTTTGGGATGTGTACTGTGTGAAAGGAGCTAAAGCTAAGCTTTATAATCTGTTTCTTTTTTCCCGACTGCGCCAACGAGGGTAATGTTTTTCGCGCTTATGTATGTATGTATGTAGTTATCTTTGTTCCGCTCTACAGGCCTAAACGCTAGATGAATTTTAATAAATGGGGTCTCAAATGAAATGTATTTAATCCTCCATACCTCCGTCGAATTGTCGGGGCCTATGTTTCGAGAGGGCCATAACTTACCCGAGCTTGCAACCATAGCGAGCGGTCTTAGGACCTCTTCTGTGGAACATCGGTTACGATTGGTCGTGGCGTGAACCGTTGCTCAGAGGTGTCGGCGTAACGTGTTACGACACCCTCATTACAGCGCGAGGAGCAACGCACCGAGACGCTGCCCTAAAGGCCACCTGCGGGATCTAGCTTACCTATAGCGGGCGTCAGCATCGGCATCGAGCTCTCGATGACGTTTCTGGGGCTCGTACTCGATAGCCGGTGAAACTTCGGATACCACTTCCGAAATTTGGTCCCATAGCTGAGGGAGGGGGGCATCAGCCGCACTCTCGCGATTGTTGTCGAATATCAGTAGACCCAACGCTCCCTGCAGGAGACTGTACCTTGGGATCTCCCGTATGGGCGGAAATCCAGATGGCCAGCAATGCGGCTAGATTGCTTAGCCCGCAGAAGGCGACGGCTGTCAGGGTGATAAGGAAGTACCGCACGATCTCAGTTGAGGCGGCATGCCTTCTAGCCGGGACCCCTCTATGGGATTAGGCAGCGAGGGCCCTTGCGTCATTGTTTAAATGGCGCAAGGAGGCGCTGGAGCGGGGCCATAGACCTTTCCCTGTGAGCATGTCATGCTCGTGAAAGAGACGGTGGAGAGGTAACGGGAGAGAACCATTCCACAGTCAAATTAATCATAAATTAATAATTATTAATAATAAATAATAATAAAATCAAATTAAATGATGAATAAAATATGTATTGCAAAAGACTTATATTTGATTGAATCAGAATTTGGATGGATTGTCTCGGGTCTTATTACTAATAGACATATAGAACAAATGTCAATGGTAACATTTTGTCAATGCTCTTGTAAGATAGGACCAAGGAACTTATACTTCTAACTTCTAGTTAGAAGTATAAGTTCCTTGGATAGGACTTAGCCAACCGGATCCACCATTGGATTTAGGAAACTTGAAGATGTTATGGGATCTAGAGTCTATTGGCATCACAGATTCACCGAAGATAAGCAGAGATGAAATTGCAATCAAACATTTTAATGAAACAATGGAAATGCGAGACAATAGATACTATGTTAGTTGGCCATGGATCAACTATCCACCAGATTTATCTTCAAACTATGGATTAGCACATGGAAGATTAATTGGATTACTCAAGAGATTGGATCAAAAAACTCTTCAAACATATGATCAGACATTGAAACAACAAATGGAAAAGGGAGTTATTGAACTAGTCCCATCAAGAGAAGTGAAGGATAATGATCATCCTATACATTATATACCTCAGTCTTAGCCCCTGGAAAAGCATTGAGAATTGTATATGATGCATCGGCAAAGACAAAGGGTAGTAAAAGTTTAAATGAAAGTTTATACTCTCATACTTATAGAATTCGGGACTTCACGTGAAACACATTTACTTACATTTTCACACCGACGTTTCGAGCACGTTGCAGCGCCCGTGGTCGCGGTTGGACTGAGGCGAGAATCGACGAAAACCATGAAGTAACTTCTTGCCAAACTACCCTCCGCTATTGTCACAACGAAGGATAAGGCCGGCGACACACTACACTCACTACGTCAGTTTTAATTGGCACAGTTTTACGTTCAAGTTTATTAATCACTGCATTCCACATCCCGGAGAGCTTATATCCATCATCCCTATTGAAATTTTTGTGTTTTTTAATTTCAATGGCTTCACGCACCATACGTGGATAATAGTGGCGATCAGTGGAGAGGACTTTTGGTTGGTGAAGTTCGATCCAGTGATTACTGCCCGTATCGAGGTGTTCTGCTATTGCCGATTTGTTAAACTGACGGTTTTTTACAGCTGCAATGTGTTCTTTGACCCTTTCCGCGATGGTCCGCTTGGTTTGGCCTATGTAGGAACTACCGCAGCTGCAATCCACTTTGTAGACACCTGGTGTTTGCAGAGGAATGACGTCCTTTGGTGTTCGTACGTACCTAGCTACCTTTGTTAACGGTTTAAAAATCGTCCGTATGGAGAACCGCCGTAAACACGATCCGATCTTGTCCGTTATTCCCTTTATATACGGCATATAAGCTGGTTGACGTTCCACCAAAAAAAACAAAGTTTATACTGTGGACCATTATATTATTGGAAGATCTAACAGGATTGATTATAAGATTTAGAAGTCATAAGATTGGATTGACTGCAGATGTGGAAAAAGCCTTTTTACAAATAGGACTTAAGGAACAAGATAGAGATGTAACCAGATTCCTATGGTTGAAAGACATAGGAAAGCAAGCAAGTGAAGATAATCTTGAATATCTTCGCTTCACCCGTGTACCATTCGGTATCATTTCTAGTCCGTTTTTACTGAATGCTACGATTAAGTATCACCTACAGCAAAGCAAGAATATGAACATTAAGCAAATAGCATCGGATATATATGTAGATAATGTTGTAACAGGCACAGATACTGACGAAGAAGCCTTACAATTATACAAAACTGCAAGGAAAACATTTAAGGAAATTTCCATGAATCTGAAAGAATGGAATTCAAATTCAAAGAAATTCAGAGAAATAGTACCTGACATAGTTCCTGATCAGAAAATAAAGCTACTAGGTTTAAACTGGAATCTAGAAGAGGATACATTACAATTAAGAACAAAAACATTGCAAGAAGTCAATACTAAAAGAGGGATATTGAAAAATATTGCTTCAATATTTGACCCATGTGAATTTGCAGTACCAATCCTGTTATCAGGAAAGATAATACTTCAGGATACATGGAAACAGAAGATAAAATGGGACATACCACTACCAGATGATATTGCAAATAAATGGAAAGAAGTATGTAAAGCCTTAGAAGAAATTAAAGACATTAACATCAAAAGATGTTATAAAGAAGATCCAAAAAGCACTAAATATCAGTTACATTGTTTTACCGATTCTTCTACAAAAGCGTATGCTGCTGTAATTTACATAGTGGGAAAAAATAGTAAGAACTAGCTGAGCCCGCAACTTCGTTTACGTCACATAAGGTGTATGAAAGGAAAGGTATTTCTTCATCAGAGTCATCAAGCAGCATCTGAAACTGCCCTGTTTGCTTAATCATAAAAGAGCTTAATGATTAAGTCTATTTTAAAACAATTCACTGAATTGTTTAAAAATAGTCTTAATCATTAAGCTCTTTTATGATTAAGCCAACACGCCAGTTTAGATTCACTCACATTCAAAGAAACCCCTACAATTAAAATTTTCAAAATATCTGATTCTTAAAAGTGTTATAACTCTTTTATTTCTAAACCGATTTACATGAAACAAACGCTAAATGTTAACTGGAGCAAACCTCAACACAATAAAAAAAAACCGCATTGCAATCGGTTGAGCGGTTACTGAGATTAGCGTGCACAACCGTACAGACAAACAGATATACAGACATACAGACATATAGACAAACAGACAAAAATTCTAAAAATCATTGTTTTGGGTTCTATTGCGTTCATAAAGCCCCCCTATAATATTTTTTCTTATTTATCTTCCATGTACAGACAGCGATCTGTTACGATTTTATTATATGTATTGATATTGATATTGATTTCATTATTGGAAAGTCACGTGTTGTACCTACCAAAGATCAAGAAAATTTGAAGATACCGAGACTTGAGCTATTAGGAGTATTAATTGGCTGTAGACTATTACAGTATGTCAGCAAATTCATTAAATTAGAGATTTGCAAACAAATATTATGGTCAGATAGTCAGATTGTTCTAAGCTGGATAAACTCAAACAAGTTACTAAGTCCATTTGTTTCAAGACGGATTGAAGATATTAAAAGAAACAAAGATCTATCTTTTAGATATGTTCCAACTGAGTTGAATCCTGCTGACATGGCCACAAGACCATCAAGAACAAATGAAGATATGAAAAGATGGTTAAATGGTCCAGATTTTCTACTAGAAGATCCCGAGAATTGGCCCATTAACCCAAGTTATCAAAATACCTTATATGTGGGTGAAGATTTCAGTGAGACAGATCATATTGAAGTAATGAACAAAGAAGATAATTGTGTAATGAAAGAATATAAAGAACACACCCATATGGAAGATGGAAGAGTACCTTGCAAATGATTAAATCAACACAGTCAAAATACTTTAAAGATGAGTTGAATAATAAACAAACTAACTTGAGCAGAAATTTAAAATTATTCAAAGACATTGATGGTGTCCTACGTTGTAGAGGCAGACTCAAGTATGCAGAATGGTCGTTTGATAAAAGATACCCTATTCTTATTCCTAAGGATTGTGAATTTACACGGAAAATTATAAAAGAAACACACGAGAAGAACTATCATGTAGGAGCCAGTCACACATTAAGTCATACTGGATACCTCAAGGCAAGCGGCAAGTTCAAAAGATACTTCGAAAATGTCTGAACTGTGTCAAATGTAACGGCGGACCATATAAGTTACCAAATACTCCTCCACTACCTCCTGAGAGAGTAAACTATAGTAAACCATTTACATTCACTGGGATAGACTATCTAGGACCAGTGCTGGTAAGAACAGAAAACGGAACAGCCAAGAGATGGTTGTGTTTATTCACATGTTTGGCAGTTCGAGCTGTACATTTGGAAGTGGTACAGAACTTATCAGCTGAAGAAGGATTATTATCTATAAGACGCATGGCATCAACCAGAGGCGTACCAAGTTTAATTACTTCAGACAACGCTACTCACTTTAAGCTGATAGCTGATATCATATCAAACAAATATTGTGTTGAAAATGAAATCAAGTGGAAGTTTATTCCTCAGGTAGCACTGTGGTTTGGTGGATTTTACGAGAGATTAGTAGCGCTGGTTAAACAATGTATGAGAAAGACATTGGAAAAGCACCTATTAGGAGACAGTCAATTAACAACAATTATTAAAGAAATTGAAACAGTAATAAATACAAGACCATTGTTATATGTGAGTACAGAAGTGGAACACTGCTTGACCCCAGCAGATTTTCTACAAGTTGGAAAATACATAACTTTAGAAACAGTTCAAAATCAACCTATAATAACAGGTCTATCCACTAAGAATAATTTAATTAGAAGTTGGAGAAGAGCAAGAATCATAATAGAAGAATTCATAGAAAAGTTTCAAAATCGTTATTTACCAAGTCTACGGGAAAGATACAATCATTCCGTGAAACAACCTCGTACGAGGTCAAGTTTGACACCACGTGTAGGTCAAACAGTCCAAATCAAAAGCGAGAAACCTAGGATAGGTTGGAAGGTTGGAAACATGTCGGAAAGAAGCATAACTAGAAGAAGCATAACTAGATATACTTCTTTCTTGCTGGGTTCTTGAAACTTAAGACTCACCCATAAAATAAAGAGCGAGTCTATCACAGCCGTCCACGTCCACAGCTGCTCCCGTGTGCTCCACCTGTAATCAATTAAAAGAGGTACCCGTTACTCTCCAAGGAAAGGAGAGTAGCCGGTACGCATTTTACATGTCACAATGCACATGAATGCATACTCAGGTCACTATAGCCCATGTATTGGGTACATTGACTCCTTATACCGAAGGACATCAAATGTATCAGCGTTGCATACACCTCACCGTGAGCTGGTACCATGCCTATGTATCGCGGATTATTGGCTGCGATATAACATATAATAAATCCATTCCCATTCCATAAACATTTCCCACTGAAGACTGCATTCACGTCCCCCTGTGGCCGGCATGATGACACACAGGCCCGGTGAATCGCAGATTGACCTCATGACTACTAAATGTGCTGTACGGAGCACCAACAAACAAGTTAAAACATGTAAAAAGAATACCAGCCTTTATAAATGTGTAGACTAGCTGCCAAGCAGTAACAGTGCTTCAGATCACACGCGTTCAGTTCACACGCGTTATTGACAAACTATTCAGTTCGTTATATATTGGACTATACAGTTAACTTGTCTCGATAATTTGTTATTAGACCAGCGATATACGTCCGCTCCGGTCACCCGACGTAAACTGAAAAATATCTATTTGACATTAGAAACGGACTCAGATTCAAATTCAAATACAGAACAAGTCGTGGGACAAATAGACTTACAATCTTACCAGTTATTTTGATTTCATGACTCGAGCATTAACCTTCTTTCTTGGAATACAACCTCCAAATCTCGCGTATCATCGTGATTGTCGCGACGATTGGCCAATCTTGAGAATACTAAATATAATCTTGCGAAGTTCTGAAAGGAGATTGCTACTGGAGGTATACATACTCCATGGTAATTATCGCGCCGGTCTATTTGTTTTTCATCTAAATTTGAATATGATTCCGTTTTTAATGTCAAATGGATAATTTTCTTTGCACGTCATTTAGTTGGTCTATTAACATCAAGACGCAAGGTTTATGTGTACGGTCAAGTTTATCCTGTACCGCGTGTGCGAAGTCTGATAGCACATCTACGAAGGCTGGTATTCCTTTTACATGTTATTACTCACCCGTGTAATAGATAAAACCTGTGTTGTCATGAGTGTCACGCATGAGTAAGTGAGCCGACCCTGTATACCTACATTTGATGGTCCTAGAACTGGAGTCAATGATACTTGATATAATGAGTCAATGATATTTGATGTTACTAGAGCTGCGATGCTCTGTGTGGGCCACTGATGTTTGATGATCCTATAGTTGGGAGTCAATGTAGTTATCGTATCACCCGGCGGCCTACCTGTGTGTTATAACGTGTTATATGTCTATGGCTGTGAACATGAGATTTACAGCATCTAGGTGTTGGATCCACACGTTATAACACACAGGTAGGCCGCCGGGTGATACGATAACTACATTGACTCCCAACTATAGGATCATCAAACATCAGTGGCCCACACAGAGCATCGCAGCTCTAGTAACATCAAATATCATTGACTCATTATATCAAGTATCATTGACTCCAGTTCTAGGACCATCAAATGTAGGTATACATGGTCGGCTCACTTACTCATGCGTGACACTCATGACAACACAATAGTTTTATCTATTACACGATTTACACGGGTGAGAAATAACATGTAAAAGGAATACAAGCCTTCGTAGATGTGCTATCAGACTTCGCACACGCGGTACAGGATAAACTTGACCGTACACATAAACCTTGCGTCATGTGAATAGACCCACTAAATGATGTGCAAAGAAAATTATCCATTTGACATTAGAAACGGAATCATATTCAAATTTTGATGAAAAAGCAAATAGACCGACGCGATAATTACCATGGAGTATGTATGTACCTCCAGTAGCAATCTCCATGGAGAATCATTCAGAACTTCGCAAGATTATCAGATCTTCGCAACATTCCCCACAAAGGAAAAAGAGAATGAAAAGCTAGAATTTAGTATTCGCAAGATTGGCAAATGGTCGCGACATTCCCCACAAAGGAAAAATGAATGAAAAGAGAATTTAGTACCTATGTGCATAATGCATTACTTACATTCGTATTTCGCGAAGAAATCAACCCTCCGACCAAAGGAAAATCACAATATAACCATTAGGTTGTAAAGCACGAACTTTAGTTGCTCGAATTATTACATTATTACACTTCCTATTATTTTTAGCAAAATAAATTCAAATTTTTTCATGTTATTAATGACACTTCAATTGACATTCCAATTTTTCAAACAAAATAAGGCACGGCACGGAACACGATATTTTTGTTTTTGGTATTAGGCCTGTTCCAGACTATCTTTATTGGGAATTGTTTTTATAATTTATTGTACACTAAAAAATTAATTTACTTATTTGTGGTCAAAATGCTCAAATTTTAAAAAGATTAAAAAGACGTCAAGAATTATGTCTTAAGGTAAAAATTACGAATTGAAAAATTATGAACGTAAACAGCTGCTTCGCTCTCAAAATTATTAGAATGTATCAATTTCAACCCCTGAGCCGGTGTCAAGGAACAGCATCTCCACCATGTCAAAAAAAGAACAAGAAAGAAAAAGATGATTGATTTGATGGGGTTCTTTTATTTTGTTCATATTAATTCCGATAAATTCATATGATGCTGTGCTGTTTACGTCCAGAGATGTTCTTGCTTGCTTTATCTGTAACAAATAAAATGCACGTTATTCTCACGAAGAGAATTGCTTGCATTCATAAACATATTATAAAAGTACAACAGTATTGGATCCAACACCTAGATGCTGTAAATCTCATGTTCACGGCCATAGACATATAACACGATAGAACACACAGGTAGGCCGCCGGGTGATACGATAACTACATTGACTCCCAACTATAGGATCATCAAACATCAGTGGCCCACACAGAGCATCGCAGCTCTAGTAACATCAAATATCATTGACTCATTATATCAAGTATCATTGATTCCAGTTCTAGGACCATCAAATGTAGGTGTATACCTACATTTGATGGTCCTAGAAAATTATCCATTTGACATTAGAAACGGAATCATATTCAGATTTAGATAAAAAACAAATAGACCTGTCGCGAAGATCTGATAATCTTGCGAAGTTCTGAATGATTCTCCATGGAGATTGCTACTGGAGGTACATACATACTCCATGGTAATTATCGCGTCGGTCTATTTGCTTTTTCATCTAAATTTGAATATGATTCCGTTTCTAATGTCAAATGGATAATTTTCTTTGCACATCAATTAGTTGGTCTATTCACATCAAGACGCAAGGTTTATGTGTACGGTCAAGTTTATCCTGTATAGTAGTGTGCTAAGTTGCTATAAAGCAACAACTTGCTAGATGATATATGCTGTATGTTTATAGCAAGTTTTTTTTCATGCTTTGTTATAGCAAACTATTTTTATACGCGTATGCTACATACAAAGGCAATGCGGTGGGTGTATTTTAAGGAAGCGCGGCAACTGCTATATATTAATTCGCAATTCGGACTGATGACAGTATGGTTTATAACTTTATGTACATACCTATTTACCTACAACGTGTATTCGTGTTTATACAATTTATAACAATGAACTTTCCTTCATACTTTTCAGGCTCGCTTAGGCCTTACTAAAGAAGTTCCGTATCGGCAAATCACTTCTTTTCTACATTTTTATCTAATACTAGCTGATGCCCGCAGCTTCGCCCGCGTAAAATTTGTTCCCGTTCCCGCTTCCCGTGGGAACTTATTCCCGGGATAAAAGTAGCCTAAATAAGGTACTCCTTATTACATAAGCTATCTGCCAGTGAAAGTCCCGTCCAAATCGGTCCAGCCGTTCCAGAGATTAGCCAAAACAAACAGACAGACAGACAAAAATTTTAAAAATATATAGTTTGGTATGTGTACCGTATACACATTCGTATGCATGTAGTAGAAAGCGGTTATTTTAATATTACAAACAGACACTCCAATTTTATTTATTTGTATTGTATACTTAGATTTATTTAAACCGAACTAATAAAAACACAAACACTAGATAATCACAAAACAATATCTATTTACTTACACTATTTACACTTCAAAGCTAAACCAACCAACCAAAAATCAACTAATATAAACATCGTTCAAATTATTATTACTGAACCGTCCGCGTCCGACCGAACTCCGAGATCGCGAATTCAAAAAGCACGCGCTGCGCTAAAACAAACAATAAACAATCGCCAGCACGCGACATGCGAAGACTGGACGCCGAGTCCTGTGACACTCCGATATCGGGGAAGAACGATGGATTTGCTTTATTGCTATATTGCTAAACGAACCGCACCTGTGCGATTGGCTAGCACCGCCGCCGCCTTGGATGGCGCCAGACAGGTGAAACAGGTGATAGAGAAAGAGAACAACATTACTATATCGCATCTAGCAAAAACTAAACGCGAAAATATCGTTAGCTTTATGCTATAAGTATACAGCATGCGAAGTAATTTGCTATACGATATATTAACCACCACTAATCCTGTACCGCGTGTGCGAAGTCTAATAGCACATCTACGAAGGCTGGTATTCCTTTTACATGTTATTACTCACCCGTGTAATAGATAAAACCTGTGTTGTCATGAGTGTCACGCATGAGTAAGTGAGCCGACCCTGTATACCTACATTTGATGGTCCTAGAACTGGAGTCAATGATATTTGATGTAACGAGTCAATGATATTTGATGTTACTAGAGCTGCGATGCTCTGTGTGGGCCACTGATGTTTGATGATCCTATAGTTGGGAGTCAATGTAGTTATCGTATCACCCGGCGGCCTACCTGTGTGTTAAACGTGTTATATGTCTATGGCTGTGAACATGAGATTTACAGCATCTAGGTGTTGGATCCAATACTGTTGTACTTTTATGATATGTATAGGAATGCTAGCAATTCTCTTCGTGAGAATAATGTTTACTTAATTTTGTTACAGATAAAGCAAGCAAGAACATCCCTGGACGTAAACAGCACAGCATTTTATGAATTTGTCGGACTTAATATGAAATCAATAAAAGAAACCATGCAAATCAACCATTTTTTTTCGTTTTTTCTTTGTTTTCCGACATGGTGGAGATGCTGTTCCTTGACACCGGCTCAAGGGTTGAAATTGATACGTTCTAATAATTTTGAGAGCGAAGCAGCTGTTTACGTTCATAATTTTTACGTTCATAATTTTTCAATTCGTTATTTTTGCCGTATGACATAATTCTTGACGTCTTTTTAATCTTTTTAAAATTTAAGCATTTTGACCACAAATAAGTAAATTATTTTTTAGTGAACAATAAAATTATAAAAACGATTCCGAAAATAATAGTGTGTAACTGGCCTAATACCAAAAACAAAAATATCGTGTTCTGTGCCATTATTTTGTTTGAAAAATTGGAATGTCAATTGAAGTGTCATTATTAAAATAAAAAAATTGAATTTATTTTGCTAAAAATAATAAGAAGTCTATTAAAGTAATAATTCGAGCAACTGAAGTTCGTGCTTTACAACCTAATGGTTATATTGTAATTTTCCTTTGGTCGGAGGGTCGATTTCTTCGCGAAATGCGAATATAAGTAATGCACTATGCACATAGGTACTAAATTCTCTTTTCATTCTTTTTTCCTTTGTGGGGAATGTCGCGACGATTTGCCAATCTTGCGAATACTAAATTCTAGCTTTTCATTCTCTTTTTCCTTTGTGGGTAATGTCGCGAAGATCTGATAATCTTGCGAAGTTCTGAAGTTATGCTCCAAGGAGATTGCTACTGGAGGTAGATACACACTCCATGGTAATATCGCGTCGGTCTATTTGTTTTTTATCTAAATTTGAATATGATTCCGTTTCTAATGTCAAATGGATAATTTTCTTTGCACGTCATTTAGTTAAAGTCGAACCACATAATAAGCTAGTATACTATGATATCAAGACGCAAAGTTTATGTGTACGGTCAAGTTTATCCTGTACCGCGTGTGCGAAGTCTGATAGCACATCTACGAAGGCTGGTATTCCTTTTACATGTTATTACTCACCCGTGTAATAGATAAAACCTGTGTTGTCATGAGTGTCACGCATGAGTAAGTGAGCCGACCCTGTATACCTACATTTGATGGTCCTAGAACTGGAGTCAATGATATATTTTGATGTAACGAGTCAATGATATTTGATGTTACTAGAGCTGCGATGCTCTGTGTGGGCCACTGATGTTTGATGATCCTATAGTTGGGAGTCAATATAGTTATCGTATCACCCGGCGGCCTACCTGTGTTTTATAACGTGTTATATGTCTATGGCTGTGAACATGAGATTTACAGCATCTAGGTGTTGGATCCAATACTGTTGTACTTTTATGATATGTATAGGAATGCTAGCAATTCTCTTAGTGAGAATAACGTTTACTTAATTTTGTTACAGATAAAGCAAGCAAGAACATCCCTGGACGTAAACAGCACAGCATTTTATGAATTTATCGGAATTAATATGAAATCAATAAAAGAAACCATGCAAATCAACCATTTTTTTTCGTTTTTTCTTTGTTTTCCGACACATGTATATAGAAAAAAAGGTAGGACTTCGGATTACTATCCAACGATTTAAGGGGTGGGAGTGGGGGGGGAGGGGGGAGGGGGGGGGTGGGGAACCCCCCCCCTGACGGAAAAGTTGCGGACGCCCCCCCTTTTTGAGTTATGATTTTTTTAAAATTCTAACCTAACTTTCGCATTTTCTTGTTTTGAAATCGATTTCAAGGTCGAAATTGGAAGATGGAAAATGGAGGGGGAGGGGGGAATCCCCCTGACCCCTCCCCAAAGTTAGGAAATCAATAGTTACCTTGAATTTAGATTTTTATTTTTTGAGGTTATGTTCAATAAAATCGACAACATAAGTAATCGTTCTCCAAATAAGAACTCGTCGACAAGCCAAAAAAAAAATAACCACGAAGGCTAAGGCGGGAGCTCCGCTCCGCTTCGCTCCCGCCTTAGCCTTCTAACCTAACCTATCCGAGTCGGGGTGTTAACCATTAAGTACTAATTATGGTTGAATTAGGGATGCGTAATTCAAATGCCGACCTGGGGTTGAAAAAAAAAACTACGCGTCTCCTATACAAGACACAAATTCACAAATAGGGTGTCATTTGAAAGTGTTGACCTTGACCAACCCATAGAATGCGTACGACGTTTTACGTTTAGTTTCACATATCGGCAACCGTCATTAAATTATTATAATATTTAATAGCGTTCATTTATATAAATATACGTAATATAATAAAATATGCATAAAATTTAACTTAATAACTAAATATAATTATTAATTAAATTTTTAAATGAAGTAAAACATTGTTGTGCGTTAATGTTACGTAAAACAAAACGTATTGGACGAGCCGAATGTCAAAAACATTGGAAGTGTTTGTGTTCTGTGGTGAAAAGTGACAAATTATTGGTGTTTTTTTACGATTTTCATTATTTTTTTTCTCGTTAACCATTAATCTCCGCAAGTTAAAACTTCGCGTGTAGGCTTCTAATAATATTAGCTTTGTGTATAAAAAATATGAACCTCAAACTCGATGGCAACTAATCTAAAGTTAAGCCGAAAAAAAAACTCTTGGCGTTGTCAGTCAGAAAAAATGCCTAAGTTGGACTTACATAGGGGTTTTACGAATTGGGACACCCAAATTATGTTATTTGAATCTTTCATGAAGGGAACAACTGGAAAAACAAATGAAGATCGTTTAAAACCGTAGAGGGAGAATATACCTAGAGAAGACATTAAATAATGTTAGTCATGAGTGAAAGTGACCCATATATAATATTTACACAAGAGTAAGCGAGACAGACGCCACTTTTTTTGTCTCGCTCACCGTATGCGTTTTCATTTGTTTGGAACCTCTTTCGTTGGTACCAAACAAAAGCGTGTTCGATAGTGTTTTGTCGAAAAATTGGTGATAGTGACTTATTTGTGAAGTTAGAAGTTGTTTGGAGCTTATAAAAGTGTAAAATTTTTCTTAATAATGGTGCGTTGTTGTGTTATAGACTGTACAAATCGCCCAGAACGGAAAACTCCGAACATAACCTTTCATCGGTAAGTAAGCCATTTATGCTGTTTTGTATGTATATAATGATATAATTTACTTTGTAGATTAGTATTCACTATCTTTGCGTCTTAATTTACATACTTTTAAGTATATTTCTCGAATTATTTTTTTGTATTATCCGACAGAATTATGTAGCTCATATACATTAAGACGGCCATGTTGTATATGGGTCAATCATCCATGTCCGTATAATCGGGGGAGTGTGACCAGTGTTTGGTAAAGTTTACCCAACAATATTGAAATTTATAGCTATCGTTTTATTTACTTTTAGGTTTCCAGAGGATATAAGTATGAGAGTTTTTATGAGATACAAAGATCTGTTCTTAGGAACCATGTCATCGATTTTAGAGAAAATAAGAACTGCATTTTTTTTTTAAATCTCTTGCACTGTCCGGGAATCAAACCCGGTCGTTTTGAAAATAAAACTTACATTATTTCTAATTAGGTAAATATTGATTGTATAGGTCATATGGAGTTAATAGTATTTCAATTCCCCAGCTGTGCAAGAGATTATTTCAAATCTAGGTATGCAGTTTTTGTTTTCTCTAACATCGATGACATGGTTTCTATAAATAATAAATAAATATGCACGGACATCTCACACAACGCTATCTGATCCCAAAGTAAGCTAGGAATAACCTGCTTGTGTTATGGGTATCAGACCTCGGATATTAATACTTATATACTTTTTAAATACATACATATTATACATAGAAACACCCAGACCCTTGAGACAAACATTTATGGGTCGCACAAATATTTGTCTCCGGTGGGAATCGAACCCACGACCTACAGCGCCGCAGGCGGTATCACTACCGACTGCGCCACAGAGGCGGTATCACTACCGACTGCGCTACAGAGTTTCTAAGAACAGATCTTTGTACTTCTTATATTATCAGTGTTGCCCAATGTTACACTCTGTATACTTGTACTAATTATATTAGTAATAAATAATCAATAGTAATAAGCATATACTTACTTTATTTACAGGATAACGAAAAGAGTATAGTTTTATTTGAGCAGCCTAGTACTAGTCAACTGCCTGTGGTAAGTTTACCAACGTACATACACTCAAGCTTTCAAGATAAGTGTGTAAGTTAATTTTAGTAGATGTTTAAGAACCATATTATTTTTTATAGGATTACCATGAAGTTAGTGGAGAACAATCAGGTTCAACGACAATGGCTATGGAAATTCAGCCCAGTACTAGGCAACTGCCTGTGGTAAGTTTACCAACGTAGATACACTCAAGTTTTCAAGATGAATGTGTAAGTTAATTTTAATAGATGTTTAATAACTATATCATTTTTTGTAGGATTTTTTGTGGATCCCTAGACCATACAAGGAACCTACTTGCCAAATTTGGACTTTCTAGTCCCAGCGGTTTGGGCTGTGCGTTGATTATCATTCAGTCAGGACATTCACATTCTTATATTTTTTTTTTTGAAAATCTTATGTAACTAAGTATGTACAAAAAAAAATCTAGTTTCGTTACCAGACACAAAAATAAGTTTCTTGCCAGTTCTTCTCAAGCAGGCCGCGTTCCGAACTGGTGGTACTAACTTTTTTTGTATTCATGGACGTGTCGCATCGCAAGTGCCTATGTATTAGAAATGCGAAATAAATGTTTTTTTAAATTTTGAATTTTGAGTTTTATTTCCCACGTAAAAGGTGGTGAGCCCATTGCCTTCTTGAAATGGACAGGTCGCCGCGACCCGCAGTTGAAAATTTTCAAGCCGCCCATAAGGCCTTCAACTTGGCGTTAGGATTGTAATTTTACTCACAATCGGGTGATATATGTGGTTATAAACGTTCAAACAGACGTACCTGGACTATAAAAGTAGCCTATGTCTTAATCTGGGCTGTTAGCTACCTCAATACCAAGTTTTTGGTATAGTAGCTTCTTTATATGAATTTACCTATTTCTCAGGTAAAAACATTTGGCGCGAGTGAGTAACACCGATGTCATAATAGCGCTATCTCAAAAGGTATACGCCGATGACTTCTCTAGGTATATTCTCCCTCTACGTTTAAAACAAATCAAGATCGGTGCTAAAAAATGAAGATGGGAAATAATAACTGAACATAAGTAGTAATTATGAGATTTTATGCTATTTTGTAATTCTGTCACAGACTTTTATGAGTGCTACGACATCGATGGCAAATAAGATACAAAGCATGCAAGCAAAGTTTATTCTCAGCTTGTTACGTATTCAAGTATTTGAAAATAATGCTATCTTAGGATTCAACGTTTCGTATTAATAGGAGTTTTGACACTGTGGGATTATTCCCAAATGGGAACACATCTGATTGATCCCCAAGTTAGGTCAGATTGGAGAAGACTAATTTCCCACTTGAAGCCGGACTTTCTCCCAATATTTCCGATCTTCATTTGTTTTCATATGGTCATATGGTCAGGCCTTTATCCCCGAAGGGGTAGGCAGAGGCATATTATATGCCCACATTTCACCTTTTGTATAATTTGTCCCACGTAATAGGTGGTGAGCCGTATTGCCGTGTTTAAATGGACAGGCGCAAGTTGTGACTGCCTGCTGTTGAAATAAAGCCTTCAACTTAGCTTAACGACTGCCATTTTACTGGCAACCGGGACCAACAGCTTAACGTGCCTTCCGAAGCACGAAAACGCTTAAATAAATGTCACAAAGTGATCACATGGATGGTCACCCATCCAAGGACCGGCTAGAGTGAAAGTTGCTTACTGCAGTGATCGTTTACAGAACACTGAGTCCGTGGGGCCACGAGCGCTTCATTTGTTTTCACTGTGACAAAATGTTCATTAGCTATTTCTGATATTCATTTTTTTCACCGATCTTGATTTGTTCTTACCGATCTTCATTTTCATCGGAAAACAATTGAAAATTGAGGAAAAAAAGCACATGGTGTCCTAATTTCTTCCTATGGCAGTAAGTTCTGGGTATGCCCCTTGGAAAAAGATGATCCCAGAGCTTCCGACACACTTGGTCTGATACCAGAGACTCACCCCGCGGGCTAGGGTTTTATCCCACTTCTTGGAGTGGGGTGGGGTTGGTTTGGGAGGTGTTCGTATGACTAAGAAAGATTTTGTAGCTCGTGAAAAATATTGTAATTAAAAATCTTCATTTTTGGCTCCTCCGACTCAAAAGGTTGCCGACCCCTGGTATAGTCGGCGTGTGTAAAGTCTCTATTGAATGAACCATAGAAGGTATGAACACAAAAACATGGAGCAGCGAACCCGGCGGCCTTGCCATACACGTACAATAAAATTGATCAATATAGCAATAAATTGACCGTGTATGGGTAATATTGAGGTTTGAACCAAGGAACTTATACTTCTAACTGGAATGCTCACGTGCACATCAAAAGCGTTCCGGAAAAGGAAAGCTAGAAAAGGGGATGCTATCTCTTTCTACTAATGTGTCCATGCAGACGCTTCAGCTAGTGAGACAATATTTTCCTAATTAAGTTGAAAGACATAGGTACACAATAATAAAATAAATGATATCTATGGAATTTATGTATGTATGTACAGTTATGTATGTTTTAATTAGGTCTTACAGAAGACAATTTAATAATTTGACGAATTGAATGACTTGTAATAATTGACGTGAAATTTTTAAAATTAATGAATAAGGTACCTACTAGATCAGTTATTACCTATGTGGAGCCATTCTTACACTACCGGCTCGGTATGATGGCCGTTAAGTAGGTACGAAGAGAATTTGGCAGAGCTTGCTTGCTCTCTCTTTTTTTACAAGGCCTTTTAGTGCCACCTAATATCTACTACTTTATCAACTCAACTACTAATGACTAGACCGTTTTACTCGGTCAATATCGTAACTTAGTTGATATGTCAAAAATTATAGCGTGCCGCACGTATAATTACGTATGACGGTTTAGGGGAGAGGGGCCGAACGTCTTATTTATCATTATCAAAAAGTCGGAAACCAAACTTATACTTTTGTTTAGATTCTTACGTATCAAATATTAGGTACGCAGCCAGGGTTGTAGGATGTCGGCCTATGCTTTTCATACACAAAGGAAAGAGGGGATGGAAACTACACAAAACCAACTATCGTATCATACAATCAAATAGGTATATGTAGGTATATATTTTTACCGAAGTATCTATCCCCTTTTTGCTTTCGGTAAGAATATTGGGAAAGAGAAATTTCATTCTACCTACACAAAAATCTCACATCAATCTAATTTCCTAGTAATTTAATACTTGTTCATTAGCGCTGGAGGTCCTGGGTTCGATTCCTGGGTCGGTACAAATGTTTGTTTCGGAGTTAGGGTGTTTTCTATGTATAATATGTATGTATTTAGAATTATATAAGTATGTATATCAGTCGTCTAGATTCTATAGCACAAGCTTGTTTTAGGTTAATTTGGGCTACATCCACAAATATTTATTTTATATTTATTTTATTAAAAGTAAGTCCGATCTAGAACGTACCGTGTTGGCACTACAATGAATCTTCAGAGTTGCCATGCGTAATTTATGAGTTACTACCAATAGTTATTATTTTTCAAATAAATTTATTTTAAGTAACAACAATAATGTATGAAATAATAGAATTTTGAAGTTAAAACATTAATTATTATAATAAACATTAACGCGTATTGACCAGCACGTATGAAAACTGTTACCTCTGATCTGGTCCACTACTGGTCATAAAAACTACCGTCTGTTTCTTTTTATTACCACTTACAACATACTGCGTTGCAAGAAAGGGAAGTATCCCCTTATGTCGTTGTCCTGCTCGGGAACGTTTTTTACCTCTGACATGAAGTAATGCAATATAAGCCGAACGACGTTGAAAATAAAGTTCAATTTTAATTTGTTTTTGTGATTTCGTAAGCATTCCAGTTAGAAGTATAAGTTCCTTGGTTTGAACAGACTGTATTCGGACGGGAATAAATATTGATGCAATATTATTGAGTCAATAATATTGTACGTATATGGGGCCGGTAAGTTCGTTCAAATCACTATATTCTATGTCTACCTCTCTACTATAATCTATGGTAGAGTATTGAGTGTTCTTCCGTCGTTGGTGTGCCGGTTTCTTAGTTTTTACGAATTTAAGTTTTTATCTTGATCGAAAAGAACAGTGAACACAATGCATACTGAAACCACGTTAACCCTTATACAAATATTGGAAAAGACTGTATCACCGGGTTAGTAACCATGTTTTGTAAATTACATTATTTTCACGTATGGCGTTTTAGGTCGTCAACCGACATGCATTATCACAACGTAACTGTTTAAAAATACAACTTCCTATTACATCGTACAGTTAGCATTGCATACAATTAGTATCCTTGTAATATATTGTCTCTCACTTTAAGGGTTTTGTGATGTGGGCTCTCGATGACAAGGATGCTAAACTGTCATGTTAGGAAAATTCTAGGTTCACCTACAATTGCAAGTTTCGCATCAAACGCTTCAAATATCTACGTATATAATTTGCCAGAGCGCCCCACGCCCTTATTACTTTTTATTCTGGATGCAATTCTTTATAATCATGGTTTATTAATAGTTACTTTCTACTATTTGAAGGTTATGATTTGTAATCTTTATGATAGCTTTGACATTACATAGCAGCCGTTTTCCTTGATTCAAATTCTTATCTGCAGACATGTGTTATTGTGCTAATTATTACTTTTTTAAAATATGTGTATAACTATCCAGTACTTACTCATAGATGTTCTTTATCAGTTTCATCAAGTACCTATATGAGAAAATAAAATAAGTACCCAATATAGATTTCAATAATAAAGTATAAAACAAGTCTTTGTTTTATATTGTTTAACTAGGTAACTAAAACAGTATTCCAAGGAACAATTTAACATTTGATAAATTATTAATAGCTGAAGTGCTTTTATTAAAATATTTGAATCATTTTAAGTTTACAATTTAAATAACAACAATCTGATAAGTAGGGATAAATTTTAAAATAACAAGATAACAATGTAGCAACATATTACATACAATCAATACTGTTTTATGTGTAAAGATCATAATCATCATCTGTGAATTTATACCTACACTTCTCTCCACTTTGTAGATGTTTCAGAATACCTTATAGTTAGGCCAACAGAATGTATGTCAACCTCAAATCATGCCCCAATTTTTGATTCCGCCTTCCCTGTTATGACTCCTTGAGAATGAATATTAACACAACCGTTTGTCATTGTTTAAACATGTTAAGATTTTTTTTATTTATAAACTTGAATAAAACCATGGTTACAGCATACATACATACATACATAACATCACGCCTGTTTCCCAACGGGGTAGGCAGAGACTATGGCTTTCCACTAGCCATGATCCTGACATATCACTTTTGCTTCTTCTACTTTCAAGTGTTTTTATTCATGCTCTCCGATTAAGGGTAGGTACTCTTGACCTGGCCTTTTTCCAAAAGGTGTCCAATTTGGTCGACGTAAGTGTGACGCGGTCGACCTCTACCAGATTGTCCATTCACTCTCGCCTTATAAATTTCTTTTGTCAGTCTGTTTCCATCCATTCTCTCTACATGTCCGAACCATCTGAACATCACATATGTGCAAATCACTGTTACTGTATTGGAAGTTGTGGATTTTAGACTGATAAGTATGATAAGGTCAATAAATTATGGATGACATGACATTCATCTAAAACTAGTAATGAACAGGTACAAGTGATCTACCTGCTGACTGATGGGAGAGCCTATATTGATTGGGAGGTAAAATAGCTGTAGTTTCCACCAATAGTAAAACTAGCTGCTTCTAGTAGCTAGTGAATCACAAAGAAATCTTGAGGGTTATTATTGCATTGTGTTCATAAAAAAAATCATTCCTTTTATGGGTAGTAACACAAAGCCATTTCTTTTAAAATCATGCCTTGAGAGTAATTTCTATATTAATATTTCAGATCGCAATGAATTGGAAGCTGCAGAAACCTACCTCAACCATGCAGCGGCCACCAACTTCACAACATTTATTAAAATGTTGTCGGATGTGCTGGTACAGGGTGGAAACAGTCAGGTGGCTAGGATGGCTGGAGGTTTACAACTCAAAAACCACTTGACCTCCAAAGACCCTACATTGAAACAACAATACCAACAAAGGTGGCTGGCACTACCTGAAGACATCAGATTATACATTAAAAAAAATGTAAGACAGCAAGCTCACTTACTATGTTGTTGTTGATTTATTAATGACTAGCTGACCCGCGCAACTTCGTTTGCGCCACATAAGAGGGAGTATAACCTCTTCCCGTCGCATTTACTTCCGTTGCGTTGCGTTTACTCCCGTAGCGTCTCGTCATTAATATTCAATGCTACGTGAGACAAAAGGAATAACTTTCCCCCAGTTTTTGAAACATTTACTATTACTGCTCCGCTCCTATTCGTTGTAGTGTGATGCTTTATAGCCTATGACACTCCACAATAACATAGCTTTCTAATGGTGAAAGAATTTTTAAAATCGGTTAAGTAGATCCCGAGCTTACCCCTTACAATTTAACAAACACACAAACTTTACTTCTTTATAATATTAGTATAGACTAATTGACGTCATGCAGTTTCACCCACATAGCTGCCGTTCCCATGGAATTACGGGAATAAAGTATGGCCAATGTTCACCAGGGATAAGTGTAGCTTCCCAACAGTGAAAGAATTGTTCAAATCGGTCTAGTAGTTTTGGGACCTTTTCCGATGCAAAAAGCAATCTGATATTATCTTCAAAATAGTACAAAAAGCAATCTGTTGATTTTGAGGTCATTTTATCACAATGTTTATAACAGTCAGTAGATACCCCTATCTTGAAAAGTCTCACCATAAACCCAATAAAAATAACAAGACTTAAGTGCTACATAAAAAGTCTCTTGAAGACTTACATTTATTTCAGTTATGTTTAATGTGAAAACACTACTGAGCAATTGAGCACAACAAAACACACTCATACTTCTAATGCTCTTTGAATGAGATTGAAATGCTCATTGAACTGGGACAAGTGTTATATTTATGAGAACCTTGCTTTCCACTTAATATTTTTTGTGGGCACACTAAAAAGAAAATGGAATTGGTTTGCAGTTTGTGACCGGTTAGCTGATACAGCATTCAACAGCTGGATGCAGCTGGTTTTGTAGAATTTTCACCATATGACCATGGTCCTTTCCATTCATCACACATACACATGTTATAACCACCTGTTACTATTGTAGGACTTAATAAACAGAGAGTGTTGGCTTTAAATATTACTTCAGAATTTCAGCCGCTTATAATATTCAATAGGAAGTTACTATTTCTTTTCTTAAAGAATATCTCTTTGAGGTGGATATTGTCATCAAAGAATTTGTGAATGCATGACTGTTTCTATGCACTTAGGTGAGTTTCATGTATTTTCTGTTCAGATCTTAGCAGCAATTGGTACAGAGAATAGCAGACCCAGTTCAGCTGCTCAGTGTGTAGCGTATGTAGCAGTTGCAGAGTTACCAGTAGGACAATGGAGTGATCTAATACCCATGCTAGTAGAAAATGTTGTCAATGTGCAATCAACTGAACTTAAAAAAGAAGCAACTCTAGAAGCTATTGGTATGTATTTCTATACTCCATTTAGAGACAAGAAAACTAAGAAATGAATATTTTCCCTCATTTATTTCTTCAAGTAAGTGTTTAAATGTTCAACATATTTTTTGCATTTCCATTTCAGGATACATTTGCCAAGAAATTGATGCTGAGGTATTGACAGAACAAAGTAACCCAATTCTCACTGCCATCATTCATGGCATGAGGTCCATTGAAACTAGCAACCATGTACGACTTGCTGCGACTCAGGCTTTACTCAACTCGTTAGAATTTACCAAAGCCAACTTTGAAAAGGAAAATGAAAGAAACTTCATAATGGAAGTAGTCTGTGAGGCTACACAATCCAGTGACATGAGGATCAGTGTTGCTGCTCTTCAATGTTTAGTATGTATTATACTGATTATTGTGTTGCCATAGCTTGACAAAAAAATAGGGAGCTCCACAATGCTGTTTATATGGCAACTTGTTAATTAGAACCATATTTATTTTATGTTAGAATGTACAATGCAAATTGTAGTACTTTATTTATTAACTTGAAGTTTTTGCCAATGTTGCCAATATAAATAACATTAAATTTAAATGCTATTGATGTATGCTTGAAATTGTATTAAATGGAACAATTTTGTGATGAGGTATGACATTTTTTTAATTATCTTAAACATAAATTTATCATTATATTCCAGGTTAAAATATTGTCATTATACTACCAACATATGGAAACATACATGGGTCAGGCACTATTCCCTATTACCTTAGAGGCTATGAAATCTGAGGTTGATGAAATCTCCCTCCAAGGCATCGAGTTTTGGTCCAATGTTAGTGATGAGGAGATAGATTTAGCAATTGAAGAAGTAGAATCAGCTGAAGCAGGTACTGTAAAAAGTTTGACCATAATGTGTATCATACTTTTATATTATGCTTCCTCCACATTACTCGCGAAGTTGAATGAAGTTCGTCGGCGAAGTTGCCCGAGTCAAAGAAAATTTTTGACGAAGTAGGCCGAGGTACACTCTCGTATTCGTCCAACTTCGCGAGTAATGTGGAGGAAGCATTAGAAATATGGTTATTATTAAAAACTTGTATTTGCACTACTACTAATGGAAACATACATACCCTTAGCCACCTACCATAACTTTTTGTCACACAACCACCTATCATACGTCTATGAGACTCCTGAGTAAAATGGTTCTTTAAAGTAATATCTTGTTTATTGAGGTATATTTTTTTAGTAATAATCGACTTAGGAAAGTATTAAACTCTTTAGTAAAGGTACAAGAGAATCATTTTTATAGGCATTTGGTCATAATTACTATTAATCAACAATATCTCGTATTTTTAGCTTACAAACTAAGTCATTTGGTAAATGAGATCTATAAAAAAAAATCACATGGATAGTAACTTCTTTTATAATTTTTTACTTATTCAATAATCAACCATAGCAAAAAAAAACAAAAAGATGAAAATTAAATTAAATTAAAACAAAATTGCAAGCCCTAAACTTATAGTTTTTCACGACAAGTATTGCAATTATTGCAATTACCGCACAATTAACGCACGTACGACCTTGATGAGCAGTTGCACGGCACTGAAGGGGGGCGGGGAAAAGGTACAGGAACGGACGAGTTCGTAAACGACTCGGTCTCAGATATATTTACGTTTTAAATATCTGCTGGATCTGTGAGACGTATGGTAGGTGGTTAAGGGTTAAAATGGGACCTTATTACCAACACTAGTGTGCAAGAATGCCTGCTTGCTTAAGATGTCGATGTTCACGTATTTTCTACTTTAGCTGTAATAAAATCCTATGACCTATTAATGTCCATTAAGACTTATATATCCTTACTCTGTCTTCTAGTATATTATTGAAACTCCATTTCCTATTCTTTTATTAGGTCGACCTCCTGCAAGAACATCAAGATTTTACGCTAGAGGAGCATTACAATATCTGGCTCCAGTCCTAATGCAGAAGTTAACAAAGCAAGATGACACTGATGATGAATTGGACTGGAATCCCTCTAAAGCTGCTTCAGTTTGCCTTATGCTTCTATCGAATTGCTGTGAAGATGAAGTTGTTCCACATGTTTTACCTTTCATTAACACCAACATCAAAAATGAAAATTGGAGATACCGAGAAGCTGCATTGATGGCATTTGGTTCTATTCTTGGTGGGCTAGAAGCTAACACCTTAAAACCATTGGTGGAAAAAGCCATGCCAACATTAATAGAAGCTATGTATGACACGAGTGTAGCCGTGCGGGACACAGCTGCCTGGACTTTCGGAAGGATTTGTGAAATTGTTCCCGAAGCTGCCATCAATGAAACTTATTTGAAACCACTTTTGGAAAGCCTTGTTAATGGCTTAAAGGCGGAACCTCGTGTCGCGGCTAATGTTTGTTGGGCATTCACAGGCCTCGCAGAAGCGGCTTATGAAGCAGCTGATTGTGGTGACTCCAATCAACCTAAAACATACTGCATGTCGAATTACT